>BSBN01001201.1:3750000-5000000 GCA_027924645.1 Cunninghamia lanceolata
CCCTCTTATATAACGGTTCAAAGGAAAACTCCTCTTAGGGTGGTCCCTTTTGGATGAAACACAATCCAAAAGTGGGCCCTTCTAAAGGAAATATTGAAATGTAAGAGGAAGCATGTCAAACAAAGGTTCAATTGTCCTATTATAAGAAAAATAAGGTGCAACTAAATTAGGCACACACATGTTTGTAGTTGTCAATTCTCCCTTATGAAATTGAAGTGTTTGGCATTCATGTCCATTGTCCCTTAGAAAATTGAAGTGTTTTCACATACATGTCCATTGTCCCTTAAGAAAAGCAGTATGTTTCTAAGACTTTAGATTGCCGAAATGATTTGTTCAATTATCCCTTAAGAAGGCAATATGTTTCTAATACTTAGTGAGATAAATCAAGATTTCTTCAATGCTCGTCCTGCATGAACATATTAGAAAAACCCTTTTTACTCTGTGTGAGTGATAAGAAGCTGCAACAAGTCAATTAGTTCCACAAAAACTCACAAGTTAGCAAAAAATAAATCAATTTGACAAAAAGTGAGTTACTATCTTACCAAAGGTGACTTACTGTGATACCAATAGCGTCGCACTGTGTTTCCAAAAGTGCAGTGATGTAGACCAAAAGCGACTCACTGTACTATTAGAAGCACTGAATCAAAACCAGAAGCGCTGTACTGTTTGACCAACAACGTTGTTCTGTCTCAGATCCAAAAAAGGTTATATTTTGTCAAAATAACTAGGTTTAGATAGGATTTCATGATTGATCTAATGTTCTGAGAAGTAATATCTGCTAGATTTGTATCTTGCAATCAATCAAACTCAAAAAGGTGTCATGAATAGATAGGTTAACTCAAATATCAAAAATACCCCTAAATAAGTCAGCTTAGGAAGTATCAAAAGACAGTTGAAAGACAAATACAACAGCTTGTCAGACAAATCAAAGATATGTATATGAATAAAACCATGCAAAAACACCAACCAAAGTTAGAAAACCTATTTTGCTGAAAATACTTAATGATACTACCAAGAGCGCCATTCTGTATTACTCAAAGCACTTCACTGTGTTACCATAAGCACCGCAGTATCGCCAGAGGGCACTGTACTGTGCCTCCTGTAGCGTTTAAGGATACTGCCAAAAGCGCTTTTCTAAGTCTTTTGTGCTGTTTCGTACTGTAACTTAAAAAAAAATCAATTTCTCAAAGAAAAAGGAGGGATTAGTGGGTCCCACCAGGTGTGCCAGAATGTGTATGAGGAAAATTGACAATGATAAACTAAACAAATCAAAAACCCAATAACATAAAGAGAACCGATCTAAATAAAAACCATTAATAATAATCCATGAAATATGAAATCTTTTACCGAGATTTGTATTGTTCCCTTTGGATGAATGTGGATTGCTCAATAGTATTGCAAAACCATGGTTGCAACAAGTAGGTAGTGTGCTCAAAAGATTAATGTCAAAAGATCATGAAGTTGCTTAATCGATGCGGTGTATGCTCAAAGCACTGTTAAGTATGCCTGAGAATAAGTGATCAAAGAGGATTAATGAAGGAGATGAGAGGGGTTTATATAGGTTTCAACAAAGATCAATCAACGGTCCAGATAATTCAGAAGAATCAACGGAGGAGAACAGTTGAGGAACGTGCAACAAATAAGAAGAAGACATGTGTCTTGTTTTCTTTTGCATGAGAGGAGTTATCAAGAATAGAAGAATGAGTTAAAGCAATTAAAATAATATAATAATCAGTTAAGTGATTTAAAACAAGAAGAAGGGATTTGCATGAGAATAAGAAGATATTTTTCTTTAAATATTAGGAATATTTAATTGCATGTGCAAGAAAGCTTGAATTATATTTAGAGATAACTCAACTTAGAAGAAAAAGTAACAATCAACGGAGGAGAATAGTTGAGGAACATGCAACGAATAAGAAGAAGACATGTGTCTTGTTTTCTTTTGCATGAGAGGAGTTATCAAGAATAGAAGAATGAGTTAAAGCAATTAAAAGAATATAATAATCAGTAGTGATTTAAAACAAGAAGAAGGGATTTGCATGAGAATAAGAAGATATTTTTCTTTAAATATTAGGAATATTTAATTGCATGTGCAAGAAAGCTTGAATTATATTTAGAGATAACTCAACTTAGAAGAAAAAGCAACTTAAATAAATATTTGATTTATTTAAATTTAGAGAGGATATAATTGGAAGAAACAATTAAATAATTGGGGTTATTTAATTTAGAAGATAAGAAAGCAAATTAAATAAATAAATTTATTTAATTGTTGTGCATGATTTTGGAAGAATAAATAAAATATTTGATTATATTTCATTTTTTAGAATTTGAGAGGATTTAATTAAA
Organism: Cunninghamia lanceolata; assembly: GCA_027924645.1. NCBI lineage: Eukaryota > Viridiplantae > Streptophyta > Pinopsida > Cupressales > Cupressaceae > Cunninghamia > Cunninghamia lanceolata. Next base: position 3,752,347 of record BSBN01001201.1, read on the forward strand.
TAATTAAGAATTATTTAATTGTAGATAAGAGGGAATTTGTGGTGAATTAATTAAATAATGGGATTTATTTAATTAATGGAGACTTGAGGAAGAATAATAGAGGAATTTAATTTAATTAACTAAATAACAAGAATTTATTTAATTAATGTTGAAAGTATGTGATTTAGAAATATTTGGTGAAATTAATGAAATAATTAGATTATTCAATTAATGTTGAAATGCAAGTGATGCTCCAGATTAGACAAAATGCAAGTAGTGCGACGACTTGGTCATTTTAGGGTGTCTACAACACCACAACTCTCCTCTGCAACACAATAAAGGCCTTGAGATCACTTAGCTCAATATCACAAGTTTGCATTATCCATCTAGGTGTAAAATTAAGACATAATCTCACTTATATATGCTTTCCCACTAACTTTGATAATTTAAATTGAAAAGGCCAATAGAAGGAAACCTTTTGAGAGGGCCCAAGCTGACGCACTTTAAATTTCATCCCAAAAAATTATACTAGACTTGGGCATGGGTGCCAAAGTCCCAATGCCCTAATTTGGTCTTGATTAAGGTTTAAGATGGGCCCCTAAGTCCCATTTGACATGGGTTTCAAGGGAAATTGCTCTAGGATAAGTATTAAGCTTGCAAAGTGTAAACACGGGGACCTAGGAGCTAAACTAGGATGTAAAAGGCACGTGTCCACTTTTTACTCCATAACATTTAACCCCCACTTTAATGTATGTATGATCTTATGATTCCATACATGCATTAAAGTACAGTCGAAGCACATCAAACACATCAAACACACCAAGCACATACATACCCAAAGGTTGGAGGACTATTTCTAACCACCAATTTTAGGTAAGCACTAGAAAACACATGGAAGACACACAAGACACAAGGAAGATAGTAAGAAGCATGTAATACACAAAGTATACATTGATTTAACAACTAAAATAAAATCCTAAACTAGGGGGCGAAGGGAGCTCATCGCTATGCACCTTTAGACCACCAAAAACACAAAACAAAACCTAAAGTGTGGAGGGAGCTCATGTATACACGACTTTAGACCACACCAGGGGGAAGACATGCCAAAAAAAAACCCAAGTTTGGAGGGAGCTCATCACTATGTGCCTTTAGACCACACCCAGGGGAAGACACAACAAACACATAAGGAAGATACATAGAATACATGAGCACTGCGTAGTATGCCATTGACACACTATATGTCATTTACATGGAAAACATGAGCGAGGGGAAGGAGCTTATTGCTAAGTCCCACCATATAAAACACACCAAACACACCTAACGGATGAGCTACGCTACCACAACTGCCAAAGACACACTTAAGGGTGGATGACTCAAGATCTAGCACTGCCTCCATAGAGTACTTTGTATAAAAGGATGTGCACTAGCTCAAGAGATACACCATCCTACCTTCTGTAGAAGGGTTTTGTATAAAAGAATATGCACTAGCTCAAGAGATATGTCATCTTTCCTCAGGATGAGGGCTTTCTTTATTGCTTTTTAAAAGTATGTGCACTAGCTCAAGAGATAGACCGTCCCGCCTTGTGGTGAGGGCTTTCAAACACGCTTTGTCAATGTAAAAGATAATCAAGCAGATACCATTATATATGCACCCCCCTTAAGGTGGTTGATACCACTTTCTAGTATCAAGAACATTAAGGTAGAGTGAAAACATGCAAGGAACAAGAGCTTTCTCTAACCCCATGCCCCTAAAGCTGACATGTGCCACAATCACTGAATGTTCCCACAAACACATTGATATGAGTTGCTAAGATAAGAAACAAGAGATAAGGTTAGAACATCTTACTTTAAGATAATAACCAAATGAATTCATAGAATCTATGCATAAATCATATATTAGATCAAATCAAAGACCAAGGCTACATTGGCAAGTTTGGAACCGAGTATAGCCATTGGGCTTATACTGCAGGTATCTTAGGATTGAGTAACAACAAGGTGAGATACAAAACTATCCAAAGTGTATAGAAGTAGATTCAAAGTATTGCAAAGGTTTGTTACAAGAGATATGACAACATGATAAATCACACGGAGTGATTCTTCTAGTCAAGCATCGGATATATATATCAACTCCATCTTCATATTTGGGTTAGGTCCATTTTTTCTTTCTTGTTAAAGGGACACACAGTCCTTATCAGTATTTGTTTGTTTTCATCATCCGCTAACTAGGTAAAATCAATGAAGAATGTAAACAATAAAATCAGAGAGGAGAACTAAGTGCCTTAGGAACACCCACATAGGAGGATGCTCCCAAGACATCTTCTGCAATGCTATGCCCCCAAGGCACAACACACAAAAATAAAATAGAGGAGAGGAAAAATAGAAGAATGTAGAAACAAATAGAAGAATGGTCACAACAGAGGTAGTCTCTTGGTATCCTTGACCTTATAGGAGTATCAAGGGTCATCCTAGGAGACCTAAACAACACATATCATATCACGGGGGAACACAACACATAAGAGGAGGCCACATAAGTGAGCAAAGATATGCTATGACAAAGGTGGCCAAAAGGGTTAGAAATACTTACATGTGTACACAACTAAACTAGTGGTTCTCATCAAGAAAATCATCTTCCTCCCAATCTCGAATGTAAGTGGAAAGAGGTACATAAGGTACAATTGCCCAGCCTTTATCATTGTCTTTAATCTCTTCAACCTCAAGCTCTTCCTTGTTTGTTTCAATATCCATTGGTGGAATGTTTTCTTGTTGAGGTGTTTCTTGTCAAGCTAAGGCTCTGTCTCCTCCTACTTCTTTCTCTTGCTTACCTATTCCTTAGTGTTTTATTGGTGATGTTTGCAAAAGTATTGTCATGATTTTCCACAATTTTTGATATGTCACAAAAGGAAGTTTGTGCTAAATTAACCTTTTGTGATGAAATGTTTTGTTCTTTATAGGTATCTCCTAATCCTTGTAAGGATGATAGAGGAGGAACCTCAGAAAAGACTCCCTTACCTCTCAGTCTAGGGGTTTCTTTCAATTCAGGTTGCTCTTTAGTTATGATTTGTTCTATAGGAGGTCTGGCCAATTTTGTTATCAACTTTGATTTATATCATTGGTATCCCAAGAAGATTTGATCATCTCATGGTTGAGGAGGCTTAGTAGATTGTGGCCAAAAGTAATCGAGATTGAAGATCATTATCCATCGAGAAAGAGGTTAGATGTAGGGATGATGTTGAATGATTGTTTCAAAGCTTTGTCGAATACTTTGATCAATAAAGTAATCTTCCCTATGACCAAGAGGAAAGCTTCAGTATGTTTTTTAATCATCATGTATGTGGGAACGTAAGATTCTTGTATCAAGTCATGCACATAGAGGAACTCTTCAGTAGCCACATTAGTCATTAAATTAGGATCAATAAGGGATCCTCTTATAGGATTCCCCATTATCTGTACAGTGATGTAAAGAGGTCCCTTAATGTTTCCAATTGTTCTATCATGTGGTGTAAAGACTAGTTCAGGTTCAAGAGTGTTCCTCTTCATATAAACCCTAGGAGGGACCCTAGTATTGTTGGTGTGATGAGAAGCCATGTATGTGAGACTGTTTCACACCAAAGCACTTGTTTGAGGAAATCAGGTTTTGATAGAGTAAAACACACAAACTTCACAACAAACCAAGTGAGTAAGATGGAAATAGTGTTACACAAAAAGGCAAGAGGAATGATTTGAAATTTTTCTTAAAGAAGTTTGGAGAAAGTGTATAGAACTCTTAGTGCTGAAATACACAATGTGTCATTGCAAAAGGTGAAAGTCTCAAATCTAGGATACAAAAGTATGCACTATGATCCAACACTACACTTCAAAATTAGATTTGAATAAATGTTGAAAAGGAGTAGAAAAATCTGAAAATGAAATTTTGACTACAAATGCTAGTTTTTGCAAAGACTAGGTTATATGAAAAATGCAACATTTTAAGAAAAACCCTAGCAAATGAATCTTGTAAATACAATGTATGATATGAATTAATGATTAATTACTGTAATAAGGATCATATATGATGAAACAATCAGAAAATTAAATCTTTTTATGATATGCAATACAAAATATGCAAAACTATGCCTTAATGCAAGCCTAAAATGCTTGTTTTTTCAAGTTTTTTCAAATTTTTTCAAATGTATGCAAAATTTTTCAATGCAAGGTGATAAATATGATATGAATGAATGCAATGATTGATTAAAACAATAAGAAAGATGCAAAATTCTTATTGTTCTAGGTTCAACAGAATGTTATATATGAAAAGTAGGAAGATGAGAAATAGTGTTTAAGTGTGTCAAATCAAACCCTCCTTTCACAATAATACTCAAGGACAACAACTGAGCCAAGTCACTACATATGGAGGAGGACTCAACTATAGGTTGGTGTACTTAGGAATAATATGGAAAAATTGATTAGATTGAGAGATTTGTCAAACCCTAATTCGAATAAGCCTTAAATCCTAATTATAAAGAAATTATGTAGAGACGAACAAACTGCTATAGGAAATCTTACATGAAGGTACTCAAAGATGATCAGAAACTCACCAAAATTTGGATTTATAGAAATAGAAACTTTGTAGACTATGGGTTGGGTACCCAAATTCAATAGGGTAGTCTTTCTGTAGATTTAGAGCAGTGAGATGTGTCAAACTGTGTTCAACTCTTGCTTTTGAGGTCAAGCCTGTCAGGAGGACTACGGGGCGGGCGCCCTAGTCCAGGAGGGTAAAATATCAACAAGTTTCTTCTAGATCTTGAATCGTAATCCTTCAAACAACTTCTCTGTACTTGCACTTTTCCAAATCCCACACTTGTAACCTACAATCACAATGAGAGGGGTTTGGGGGTTGTGCTGTTTAGGAGCTTGCCTCAGTTAAGCCCCAGAAGGATATTCAAGTCTTCCAACACCATTGTTAGATAGAGTGCATGCCCAAGGAGGGCAGACGCCAAATCCAATGATGAAATGAAATGATTGAAACACAAATTGATGTCACCTTAGAGGTGAAGCCTTCATGGAGATGAAGATCCTTCAAATCATGAGTAGATGGATTGATGAAGCCAAATCTACAACAAACAAACATAATAACAACATAATTCTGCGCTACAACAAAATGAAGGTCTTGAAATCCCTTAGCTTAATATCACAAGTTTGCATTATCCATCTAGGTGTAAGATGAAGACATAAACTCACTTATATATGCTTTCCTATTAACTTTCATAATTTAAATTGAAAAGGCCAATAGAGGGAAACCTTTTGAGAGGGCCCAAGCTGACACAATGTAAATTTCTTCCCAGCAAATTAGACTAGACTTGGGCATGGATGCCTAAGTACCAAGGCCCTAATTTGGTCTTAATTAAGGTTTAGAATGGGCCCCTAACTCCCATTTGACATGGGTTCCGAGGGAAATTGCTCTAGGATAAATATTAAGCTTGCAAAGTGTAAACACGGGGACCTGGGAGCTAAACTAGGAGGTAAAAAGGCATGTGTCCTCTTTTTACTCCATAACAAGTAGTAAATGACTAAAGTCTTGAATCTTGAGTTCCCTAAAATTTAAATGCCCTAGAATTTTGGTGCTATTGACTCCAGTCCACATTTATGTCCATTTCTTCCACTTCTTTGTATTCAAAAACCTACTAAAGACACACAGATCTTTTCACAAAATTATGTCAACACTAGTGATAAAATCTAGTCAATTCAAGAATGAAGATTAGTACATTACTCTTTCAAAATAGATAATTATTTCTTATAAGACTAATAAATTGGCATAGGCTTGTGTTAGCTTAATGGCACAAAAGGGATAATTAGGATAATACTAAGATGAGGTTATTTGTACCTCATCAACTACACTTCTAAAAGACCAAGGAGAAACTCTTCAAGATACGCCCAAGGAAGGGGACATGCGACAAAGTGAAGAGTAATTGGTAAAGGATCAGGATAAATAAGTGCAGTAGATGTTGTCACTTAATGAAGGTCAAAATGACTAGGAAGTTGAAGAGCCTATGGTGGACAAGGCCAAGGGTCAGATCACCATGGAAGAATGCCAGATAACTACCCTTGATTTAGGACATGCTATTGCTGAGAAAGAGATAGATGAGCATATGGGTAGTGTTGAAGCCACAACAACTAGAATTCATAAGGATAAGATAAAGAAACAAGAGTTGAAAGGGCACATTGCCTAGCTCGAGGGATTCATCAACGGGTTATTCACCCCAGTGGTGTCAATAATAGAAGTCCCAACTAATTTGGCATTGGTGACATAGGAACAAATAACTAATCTGGATGCAAAGAAGCATCAATCAAAAGTCAAGGAGGGTTGGTTCTAGAAGTTCTTAAAGGATAGGGAAGAGGTCATCTGAACCACGTTATCAAATTGGGACACCCTGATTTTCATCAAGAATAAAGCAGATACCTTGAAGGCAGAGTGCCCTATGAGGTTAGATTAGAAGGATCAGGATTTTGGCAAGTTAAAAGTCATCAGAAGGCTGCAAGGCAAGGTGTTACTGAGTAGGAACATCATGATGGTCTAGACCATGCCTAAAATATCCATCTGGATGAAAGACCTAAAGTTCAAGGATAAAGTCCTAAAAGGGTATAGACACAAGGCTATTGACATCAACACCAAGGTACATGAGCTCTTATCTAACAAGATGGAAATTTTAGAAGAGGTCCTAGGAAATATCGTGGATGAAAAGGAAACTTACGAAGAGCAGGCCTCCATTGTAGAATTCAAGGCCAGATATGAGTCATTTTTGAAAGATCTGGTGGGGCATTTCTCACATAATACCATTGATGAGGTCATGGATTTGTTAGCTAAAATAAAAGCATATAAGGGAAAGTTGGATATCTAGACCAATAAATGAATATCATTGGGTGAGAAGCTCTAGATGTAGGAGTATGCCAAGGTCAAGACCCAGAATTTTGATAAAAGTGACATAAAAAGATAATTGCAACATATGATGTGTACAAGACTCTAGAATCTGACATAGGATCTAATACAAAGTAGTGAAATATCTTGGTGATGATGATCTGAGGTGATACAGAGTAGTGAAATATCTTGTGATGAAAATTTGAGGTAATACGATATCAATAGAAAAGATGCCTATCAAAAGGGATATCTGGATGGTTGACAATATAGGCAGCAAAATAAAGCATCGACACATTGGGAAACATATCCAGTTGGGATATATTTTGATCAAGCACAGAGAAATAGACACTCAAATGATAGATACATGGGAATATTCTAGAAGATATGACTTTGAAGATGTTGGGGAATATACTTGGTACCATTTGTCATCTACTCTCAATTTCCAACTGGTGATCATGTCCTCTATTTTCTGACCATTGATTTTGTAACTAATTTTGGATCCTTGTCATGTAAAAGGATCGAGATAATTTGTAAATAAGGAGATTGAATTTATGAAACTTGTTAAGCATTAAGTTTGTACTCTTACAACTTCCTGACTTACATCATGGTTCTCTCTCACTCAGTGAAGGCATTTGTACATTTTGTACACATGGTGAATTTGAAGAAAGTGGATTATAGTCTAATTGTAAATCTTGTGTAATCTTTTGATTGATTTTTGGTAATAAAATGTCATTATTGTGTCCTTTTGGAGTGCATTTGAATTATTGATTCCTACCATCGATTGTCCCTTGAAGATTTGCATCTATTATACATAGTTGTGGAACACCTAATGAAGTATCATTAGATTAACTTCAATTAATGAAAGCGTCTAGATGTATGTATGAAATCACTGGCAAATTTAATTTCTTAGAACTTTTCCTTTCTCAACCCTATCTTTTGTCTTTTATTCTACAAATCATCATAAATAATTGCAAAAAATGATAAATCAAAAGCAAATAACTAGTAATATCAGTGAATTCAACACTTTAAAGAAGATCTTTAAGTGGATTTAGAGGAATTGTGCAAAGATTAGTTAACTAGGGATAATTTAGAAGAACTAATCAAAGTTATGTCCAAGTCACAAAAATTTGCTCAAAGTTTGGTCATTAATTGATAAATTTTACATGAATCGTTAAGGATATGTGCAAATTGTATGAGATATACATGATATTCACAAAGATTAGCTAGATCAGCAGGATTGCCTCTAGGTCACATAAGTCCCCAAAGTGAAAAAAACAAAACACAATGAACCCTAGGTGAATACTAAGCAGTCAAGACCTGGCCAACAGAGCCTTCAGATTATAAATTTATTTTGAATTTATCGTATCTTTCAAGAGAGATAGGTGTTCAAAGTGGAATTTATATCTGTGTCTGATAGTGAGTAACATCAACATCAATAGTTTTTGTGCTAGAAGGAGGGCCAATTCTAACCTTAAGTTAATTTTCTTTGATGATCTTGTTAACACTCCACACCTTTAGAAAGTTCACATCAAATATCCTTAGTATTTTACTATCTAAATGTGACTTCACAAAGATCCTATCCCAAACTTTAAAGTTCACTCTAGTTTCCTGAGCTGGCTCATCAACCTATTACAATGTCCAAATTCAATGGTCCTTTGAGTGAATTGCCTAATGTGAGGCAAAGAACGCACTCAGTTAGTGCATATCCAAGACATCTCATTCCTATTGTTCTAATAGTGCATTTACAAGTCTTGATGGTGTTCTTTAATGTCGAATCACCTATCAGTTTTTCTGTATATAATGACATGCCTAAGAATCCAGACAAACTATGTTCTAAATATCACTTTCATCAGGATGATGATCTTCTCAAGACCTTTAAGGAAGATTTCTTTAGAGAAGGAATCCAAAATGAAGATGTCGTATGCTGACTATTCCTGTTCACTCTTGGAGAAGAAGCTTATAGCTAGTATGTAAACCTACCACAATGTTCCATAACCACCTGGCAACTAATGGAATAGACTTTTAAAGATAGTTTTAGAGTTCTAGTTGATGCAACAACAATGTATCATCATTTTACTAAAATTAAGAGAGGAGAGGGTGAATTCATAACAATCTTCAATAATAGATTCTAGAAAGCATATTCTAGATTGATCGATCCTTATAATATCCCTGAACCAGCGGCTCTGTTAGTATATTACTCTACACGATCCTTTGACTACAATGTTCGTAAGGAGAGTAGATCCTACCATTACATCTTTATCTGGTGTTTATACAGAGGCAGTAAAGGTAAATACTAAAATGAAATAGGTAGGATATGGTCCACTACAAAGTGTAGGACATCCTATTGTTCCTAATCAAATACAACAAATAAATGGAGCTTTGATGAACCATGCTCCTTTGATGAACCCTATACTAGTTCCACTGATCAATGCTTTTCAACCACAAGGGAATAATCAAATGGTACTACATCTTGGACCTACTTTTACTAAGGTCCAACTGAATGGAAATGGTAACTCTTTCTTTCTTCTTTCTCAAGATAATGTAGTAGCTAAGGTTTAAGAAGAGAAGGAAGATACAAGAGAAATCACAGCTCAGTTAAAGAGATTGACAAATAAAGTGACACAGCTGAGGAATCAAAACTTTTATGCTCATAGTAATAACTAGAATAAGTAAAATAGAGGATATAGTGCACCTAGACCTCTAAGAGTCTATAACACTAGGCGAAATAATGGAAGTCTTCCTTCACCTCTAGATAATTCGGTTCCTATAGAACCTAAACATACAACCAGAGTTAACTTAGCTATAGTTACACTAAATAATTGGTGTAGGATACACAATACAAGTGCACATGTTGAACTTGATTGTCCACAATTCAAGATTGCTACACGTATCTGTTGGAAACTTTCTGGTGTTATCATTGATGTCAACCTATAGCAGGTAGTTCACTTGGTTTCCAAGAGTTTTTGAGAAGAAATGATAAAAAGGTGTGCAATGTGACAAAGGTGTGCTCAGTGTTGTGCTCTGCATTTCTTCCTAGTTGAAGGTATGCTTCTGTCATTTGGAAATGATGATTAGAGGTATTCAAAGGCATTATATCTAGAGTTTCAGGTTCTATATCATGGGAAATTTGAAGATGTGTTTGACTATACAAAAGGTTATCTGGGAGAAATGAGTTTGCTCCACATTTCTCCATGTTAAGGTTTTTTGTGTTGTAGATTTGGGAGAGTGCTTATATTGTCTGTATCTACCTTCCTTTGAAGTTTCTAGTGTTGGTGATTAGTAGCAATGTGTCCTGATGTGCATAATGAAGACATTCTTTGTTTCTAGTGGTTGTGGCAATGTTTTAGAAGATTCTAATGATGGTGAATATTTTGCTAAGGTGTGTGGATGCTGTAGAATGGTTCCTTGTGGTCTTCATAATGTTTTTGGACATGGAGAAGTGTAGATGTGGTTATTAGTTCAGGCTTGGCTCACCTGGATTACTAGTGCCATGTGCAGAGGTACCTTATGGATTTTGAATGTGATGAGCATCTTAATGATACATATTTGAGTCCTATTTAACCCTTGGCATGGTCTACTTTCACTTCTTTCCACCATAGAAATGTTTAGTGCTGACATAATTGGTGTTACATGTTTGAAGTGCACATGCTTTATTAGGACTGACCTAATTGAGATAAGTCTTGGTTGTAGATGGTATAAATGCAACATGAAGTTGAGTGGAGAAATGTAGAGAAGATGATGTGAATGTGAATAAAGAGTAGTGAGTTGTGTGTAGGCTTAAATGCTTATGACTTCGGAATGTAGTGAGCATAAGGTGTCTACATTTCAGTGTGCCTAAATTTGTTGGAGGCAGTGAGCCAAAGGTTGCGGATGGAAAGGAGTGGTAGTGGTAGATTTCTCCTATTGCTTTGAGATAATGAATCTCTCTATAATAGTCTTCTTCTTTCTTCTTTGTTCTAGGAAGTGAGCCTTTTTCTTGGTAGTGAGCCCTTTAATGTTGCTATTCATATATATGTGAGTTAATCCTCACTGTGGTTTTTCCCTTTTTTGGTTTTCCACATAAATCTAATGTTCTTATGTGTTCAAATGTGTTTTCTTTGATGCTTCATATGTTTACATTCTACTAATACATGTTAAGAGGTTGATGTTTGGAATTGCTATGAGGGTTTAATGTTTTAATACACAACTAATTCACCCCCCCTCTTAGTTGTCCTATGCATCCTAACAATTGGTATCAAAGCCAAGTTCTCTAAAGAAGCTTAACTACTTGGGGTAGATCCAGATGACACATAGGAAAGGTATGGAGGTTCCAATGTTTAATGGAACAAATTATGCTTTTTGGAAGACCGAGATGGAAAGCTTTCTTATCTCACTAGGATATGGTGTATGGAAGATAGTTGACAAAAGTATACTATACCTCCTAGTGGTCCAAAGGATGAAGATGAGATTAAAGAATATGAGAACAATGGCAAGGCGAAGAGTGCTCTTCTAAACTATCTTTCTGATTCTAAATTAGTGAAGATAATGAGCTACAAAACTACACATGAGATCTAGAAGAAGCTAGAAAGTATCTATGAAGGAGATGACAAGGTTGAGCAAGGAAAGATGCTGAATTTGAAGGCCAAGTTTGAAACCCTAAAGATGTCAAAGGATGAAAATATTGCAAGCTACATGTAGATAGTGGATGAAGTTATTAACTCCATCAATGGTCTTGGTGGAAAGCTGGAGGAAAGTGAAGTGGTAAAGAAGGTACTAAGAACTCTTCCAAAATATTATAGTGCTAAAGTTTCTGCTATTGAAGAAACTCATGATTTTGATAAGTATTCTAGGGATCAAATGTTTGGTAGTTTAACTACTTTTGAGATAGGAGAATTTGGTCAAGATGATGCAAGAAAAGAAATTACTTTTAAGGCTAGCAAGATAGAAAATAATGTTGAATCAAATCTAGATGACGTTGATTAACTGGAATAAAATTTTGTAGGTAGATTGAAAAAGGGCTCTAGAAAATATAGAGGTAAGTTACCCTTCAAATGTTTCAGCTGTGGAAAGATAGGTCATTATGCTTCAAAATGTCCAATCAAAATTTCAAATGACAAATACAAGGATAACAAAGGTAAATCATTCAAGAGGAGTTATTATGTTAAAGAAGATGATAGCATATCTGATGATGAGTCTGACTATTCAGATGATGAAAATAATGAATGTGTGTTCATGGCTTTGAATGTTGGAACTAATTCTAAAAGGAGTATGAAGGAAATTGCTCTAGAAATAAAGCACAATGTCAAAGGATCTTTTGTAACTACTTTCCATGCAAGAAAAGAGGAGAATTGCTTGCTAATTGATAGTGGATGTTTAAATCATATGACAGGTAATAAGAATAAGTTTGTGAAGCTTGAGAAGTTTGATGGAGGTTTTGTTAAGTTTGGAGATGATGCATCTGCTAAGATCTATTAGAAAGGTTCAATCAATTTTCATGGCACAATATAGATGATGTTATTTATGTCAAGGGTCTCTGGAATAATCTTCTAAGTGTAGGACAAATGTGTAGCAAAGGATATAATCTTGTGTTTTAGGATGGTGTTTGTGAAATCAAAAAAGAAAACTCTAGAACTCTGGTTGCTACAAGAACAAGGACAAAGGAAATAATATCAGCTCAAAGGTGCTAATGGTATGTGCCTTATGACTCAAATTAATGAAAGTTGGCTATGGCATAGAAGAATGTGTCACATCAATTTTGATAACCTAGTGAGGATTAGCTCTACTCAAGTTGTGAGGGATTTGCCAAGAATTACAAAGCCTATCAATGCAACCTACAAGGAATGTTAGATTGGGAAGCAGACAAGGAAGAATTTCAAGATCAAACAGTATTCTACCACCAAACCTCTGGAGTTATGTGGACCTATGAGAATAGGAATCTTTCAGGGTGATAGGTATTTCATGTTGTTGATTGATGATTACTCTAGAATGAATTGGGTAACATTTCTCAAAGAAAAATCAGAAGCTCTAGATAAGTTTAAAGCATTTAAGGTTATGGTTGAAAATGAAATTTATCTGAAAGTCAAGTGTTTGACGTCTAACAGAGGTGGTGAGTTCACCTCTAATGAGTTTAACTGATTTTGTGAAGATCATGGAATAAAGAGGCATTTGTCAGCCCCTAGGACTCCTCAGTAGAATGGAGTGGTGGAAATAAAGAACATGACTATTCAAGAAGTAGCAAGGACAATGTTGACAGAAACAAATTTATTGGACATCTACTAGAGAGAAGCTATTCACACTGTAGTCTACATACAAAAGAGAGTCCAAGAAAGGGTCAATACTTCAAAGACTCCATATGAACTATGGTATGGAATAACTTCTATAGTAAAATACTTTAGAGTGTTTGGAAGTAAGTGCTACATTAGGAGAGATGAAGAAAACTTGGGAAAGTTTGATACAAGATTAGATGAAGGAATCTTCCTTGGATATTCTGCAAATAGCAAGGCTTATAGATGCTACAACAAGAGGCTAAGGAAATTAGTGGAAAGTGCAAATGTCAAAGTGGATGAAGAACCATATCAAAGTTTAGTGCTAATAGAAGGATATGAATATGATGTGATCCCTTGTAGAGAAGAAGAAAGAGAAGAAGAAAAGTAAAATGAGAAGCAAGTTGATGAAGAAGATGCTCTAGAAAGGATTCCTAAGACCCCCAAGTATGTGCAGAAGAATCATTCTAAAAATTAGATCATTGGAGATAAGAACAAAGGTGTTTTAACAGGGAGAAGCATTGCTATGGGAGATGAATAGGTAAATTTGTGCTTTTTGTCTAAAATAGAACCCAACATAGTGACTAAAGCATGCAAAGATTAGCATTGGATCAAGGCTATGGAAGAAGAATTGGTGCAGATTAAGAAGAATCAGACTTGGGAAGTTGTCCTAAGACCAACATACAAAAATGTGATAGGAACTAAATGGGTCTTTTGAAACAAATTGAATGAGAATGAAGTAATCAGAAATAAGGCTAGGCTTGTGTGTCAAGGCTACTCACAAGTGGAAAGAATAGATTATGAGGAAACATTTTCTCTAGTGGGAAGATTGGAGGCCATTAGAATGTTCTTGGCCTTTGTAGCTCATAAGGACTTTAAATTTTATTAGATGGGTGTGAAATCTACATTCCTTAATGGAGAGTTGGAAGAAGAGGTATACATTGAACAATTGGAAGGCTTTCAGTTATTAGATGATCCAAATATGGTCTGCAAATTCAAGAAGGCATTGTATGGACTCAAATAGGCTCCTAGATCTTGGTAGGCAAGGTTGGATAGGTACCTGCTACAGTAAGGTTTCAAAAAGGGCACTATAGATAGCAATCTATATTTCAAAGTTGAAGAAAATCAAATCCTGATTATGGAGGTATATGTTGATGATATAATTTTTATAGGAAATGAAGGTATGTGTAAGACATTTATAGAAGAGATGTAGAAAGAATTGAAATGTCAATGTGGGGGGAAATGAATTTCTTCCTTGGGTTACAAATCAATCAATCAGAAAAAGGTATTTTCATTTCACAATCAAAGTATGCTAAGGAAATGTTGAAGAAGTTTAGAATTGAAGACTCCAAACTAGTATGTACTCCCATGACTATTGGTTGTAAATTAAGCAAAGATGATGAGTCCACTAAGGCTGATTAGAGCAAGTATAGATCAATGATTAGTGGACTTTTATACCTGACTGCTACTAGACTAGATATCATGCATGTAGTTTGTCTTGTGGTTAGATTTCAAGGTAATCCTATAGATCATCACATGTTTTAGTAGTAAAGAGGATATTCAAATACTTGAAAGGCACTCTAGAGTTTGGCCTATGGCATCCCAAGGATACTAATTTCTCCTTGAGTGCATATACAGATGCAGATTGGGTAGGATGTACAAATGATACAAGAAGTACAAGTGGTGGTGCTTTCTTTCTGGGAAGCATACTTCTCTCATGGATAAGTAAGAAGTAGGACTTGGTGTCATTATCTACTGTAGAGGTAGAGTACATTGCAATAGCATCTTTCTATACATAGGTGTTATGGATGAAGCAAACATTGAAGGATATCAAACTGTCATATGATGATCTTATTCTTATCTTATGTGATATTACAAGTGCTATCAACATCTTAAAGAATCTAGTAATGCATTCAAGGACAAAGCATATTTCAATTTGGTATCAGTTCCTAAGAGAGAAGGTTACAGAGAATGAGGTGAAATTGGATTATGTGTCTACCAAGGATCAAGTTACATATATCTTTGCAAAGGCTCCTCCTAAGGATACTTTTGAGTATCTCCAGCAAAAGCTAGGGGTTATTGCCCATTTTTCTTTTAATTAGATGCATAAGTGTGTGAATTTGTCCGGGAAGCATTTCAAGATACATTATTGGTCCTAGACTAATGTTGAAGGCTACCTCTCAGGGGGAGTAGGTAGTGATATTATTAGTTGGTGTAGTCAGATGGAGCATATCTAATGATCCTAAGGGGGAGAACGCAGAAAAGTGAAAGTAATGGACATAGAGCAGGTACTTGTTGGTTTTGTAGTTATTTTCCTTTGTCATTGATGTCAAAGGGGGAGAGAGCTAGAGAGGGTGAAAAACCATAGTATAGGAAAGTGTGTTAAGAGTAAGAGTTTCTCCAATCAGGGGGAGTACTACTGAGTTGTTGATTGATTACTTTAGGTCTTGATAGTTTTTCAAAGATTTTATGTTGCCATCAATGACAAAAGGGGAGATTATTGGAAACTTGCTAGTGTTGTCATTGATGTCAACCTATAGCAGGTAGTTCACCTGGTTTCCAAGTGCTTTTGACAAAATTTGATAAAAAAAAGTGTGTAGTGTGACGGAGGTGTGCTCAGTGTTATGCTTTAGATTTCTTCCTAGTTGAAGGTATGCTTGTGCAATTTGGAAGTGATAATTAGAGGTATTATATCCAAAGTTTTAGGTTTTAGATTGTGTGGAAGTTGAAGATGTGTTTGACAGAGTGTTTGATTGTGAAGATGGTGCAGTCATAGTAGGAGGGTTCACAGAGTGAACAGTCCAGACCATGTAGCAAGAGTAAACACAATGGAAACAACTCAAAGAAATGGAACAAATGCAAATTTAGTCATTCAGTATATCAAAGAATTCAAATAGAGATCCATCGGCAACATGCAGGCTTACAATTAGGGCTCACAGGCCTGATTACATACATGCGCAAGATAAGACTTTGAAGCTCATTCGCACAAATCTAAACTATCAGATCTTTCTTATGTGAATAGCTATATCTAAACTACTTTCCTAAGGATCTATTACATCAATATATATCATATCTAGACCAATAGATTCCTTTGTGTCAGCCAAGGAAGGTCACAAACTCCAATGAAGAGATGTAATGTGTTCATAGATAGGTCGGACCTAAATGCATAGAACACTTCCTCAAATGAATGGAACAATGTATGAACCTCTGGGGAAGGTCATCCATGAACCAAGGATCATTGAATGATGTGTCATTAGGATCCATAAGTCGAGGAATGATCTGCAAGCCTTCTCCTTTAGTTGATTATCAGGAACTGTTAGAATGCTATGCTCTGGAAAAATAGATGATCTTTTGATAGAGATAACTTTTCGGCAACTAATCCAAATGCTCTGAATTCTTGATATGATGTAGATGAATGAATGTAAATGCTAAGTCTAGATCTGCAAGATGTGAAATGCAAAAACTAGACCACAAGTTGAGACTGCTACTGAATGAAATACCTGAACTGAATAGGAAAATGAAAGAACTAAAATGCAAACAAACTAAAATGCAAATGTTTTTTGGTTGATGCAAGATTTCTCTTAAACCAAGGATTCTCCTGCATCAGAAGAAGGTTGTTTTGGAGAAATGAGATTGCTCTACATTTATCCATGTTAAGGTTTCTTATCTTGTGGATCTGGGAGAGTGTTTATATTCTCTGTATCTACCTTCCTTTGAAGTTTCTTGTGTTGGGGTGCTCCTCAAGTTTAGCTCTTGTGTTGGTGATCAGTAATAGTGTGTCTTGATGTACATAATGAAGACATTCTTTTTTTAGTGGTTGCGGTAGTGTTGTAGAAGATTTTGATGATGGTGAATATTCTAGTAAGGTGTGTAGATTCTATAGAATGGTTACTTCTGGTCTGCATGATGTTTTTAGACTTGGAGAAGTGTGGATGTGGTCATTATCTCAGGCTTGGCTGACTTGTCTTACTAGCGCCATGTGTGGAGGTACCTCATGGATTGTGGATGTGATGAGCATCTTGGTGATACAGATTTGAGTCCTAGTTAACCCTCGACATGGTCCACTTTCACTTCTTTCCACCGCAGAAGTGTTTAGTGCTGACCTAATTTGTGTTGGACATTTGAGGTGTACATGCTTCATTAGGACCAACCTAATTGACACAGGTCTTGGTTGTAGATGGTATAAATGCAAGATGAAGTTGAGTGGACCAATGTAGAGAAGATGATGCAAATGTGAATCAAGGGTAGTGAGCTGTGTGGGAGCTTAAATGCTTATGACTCTGAAATGTAGTGAGAAGAAGGTATCTACATTTCAATGTGTGTGAAGTTGCTAGAGGTAGTGAGCCAAAGGTTGTGGATGGCAAGGAGTGGCAGTGGTGGATTTTTCCTATTGCTTTGAGATAGTGAATCTCTCTGTAATAGTCTTCTTCTTTTTTCTCTCTTTTGGGTAGTTAGCCCTTGGCAGTGAGCCTTTCCCTTGGTAGTGAGCGTTTCTCTTGGCAATGAGCCTTTCTTTTGGGCAGTGAGCCTATTTGTTTTTGGTGTTTCTATTCATATATATGTGAGATAATCCTCACCATGTTTTTTCCTTTTTGGGTTTTCCACATAAATCTGGTGTTCTTATGTGTTTGAATGTGTTTGCATTGATGCTTCATATGTTTACATTCCACTAATGCATGTTGAGAGGTTGATGTTTGGAATTACTTTGAGGGTTTAATGTTTTAATACACAACTGATTCACCCCCCTCTCAATTATCCTATGCATTCTAATAGTATCTTTCAAGTACAAGTGCATAATACTAAAAAAGAATCAAACATTCTAGAAGGAAACGAGATCGTTCCTCTTGGATATGAGTCAGCTATGATGCTCAAAAGTTTCATGTTTCTAGAAGATAAAGTGAACACAATTCATGAAAATTATGCTCTCATATGTGAAGAGTCAGCTCTAGCACTAGAATCTTATACTTTCCCGAAGGTGATAATGAGCCTGAACAAGAAGTGGATGAAATCCATGCCTTTCAGTAGTTTTAGAGAGGTCACAACTACAACATGAGAAACAATAATAATAACCCACTGTCAGGACCACTAATGAATTCCATTCCACCAAATAACTTTAATACACCTCCAGATGTGTTGTCAAGTAACAACCCTCTTCTTCTGAAAGTGATTCAATAGTACATAACCTCATTTTCAACTATAGCTAGAGGTATGTCTAAATTATCTGAATTAGATAAGTTGGTTAACTACTTAGATGAGGAGATCAAGAAAATGAAAATAAGTTTGTCATTATCTAAGATGATTAAAACTTCAGTCATCAAAAGAGATTTCCTTGAGTCTTTAGAAGAACCCATACCAAAAGAAAATACTCCTAGTAATGTCCAGACCATAGAACATTAGAACAAAGATGTTCCCCTCTAAACCAAGAGACAAAGGTCAAGTGCATGCTGCTAATGCATAGATTGTAGTCTACAAAGAGAAAATAGCTTCTCCTCCATTTCTCTTGACCTTGAGAATTTTTGGTAAGTATTTACATAATTGTCTAGTAGACTCAGGAGCATCCACTAATGTCATGCCTTTATCAATTTTCCAAATCCTAGGTTTGTCTGTTGCTAAGTCCTTGAAGAAAGTCACTCAACTAGGTAAGTCTGAGGTAAATGTCATAGGAGAACTAACTCATATTCATATGCAATTAGCTTATGATCTCAGAGTCCAATATTTCATTGATATCCAAGTAGTTGACATACTAGATACATATGGCATGTTATTAAGTAGGGACTAGTCAAAGACATAAAATGGATATATGGCAACAAATTTCTCCCACATGTGGTTATCATGGAGAGGAATTTTGAACCAAATTCACATAGAAGCTAAATATAGAATGAATCACATGATCACACAATATCATCAAAATAGCAAAGTGTTGTATGTAGAAATAGAGCAAGGAGTGTATTGTGTCATGGCTCTAGATGTTTGGGTTGAAGAAATATTGATGTGCGGTCAAACACAAGAAGGTAATGAAGTAAGCCAAATTACACCAGGAACTAACATCTTGATAGAATTAGATTATGATTACTTAGAAGGTGATGAAGAGAGTCACTTATATGATTTTGAAAGACATTTGCCCACAAAAATGTAGAGATGCATACAATAGAAAATACCCTTGAGAGAAGCTTTGCTGGAAGGATGGTGTAGGCTACACCAGGCTTCAGATTCTAAAACCACATGTGCATTATGCTTGGACATTGTTGACAAGAATGAACGTACATATCCACAAAAGCAGCTGGGTTTGTAGACTGAAAGCTTAGATAGAACAAGTCCAGATGTTAGAAATGGAATTCATATTGAATCAGAAAAAGGTCTAGATGTATCTAGAAATGAAGTGGAAAGATCTAAATTAGTCTAGAATGATGTTGCTCAATTATTAGCGGCCAAAGGTTCAAATGATGAAAAGGATACAAAATAAAATTTGTATACTTGTACTAAGCCAGATGACATATGTGATTAAGGTTTGAATACATGTATTGTTCTAGATAGACCAGTAAAAGAACAACCAGAACCTCATGAATTAAAGGTTATCATAGAAAAGGATTTCCCAAAGAATGTTAAAAGAAAGAAAGGTCCTGAAAAGGACATCAAGAATGATTCTCCCTGAATTTTGAAATTTGATGTATCAAAATCCAAACAAGGTGTTGGAGTTAAAGTTGACTTGGTAAGTCTGCAAGGTAAGTCCTTTATAGAGGCATATAGATTACAATTTCACTACACTAACAATGTCACATAATATGAATCTTTAATCCATGGATTGCTCTTGACATTAAAGAAGAAAGTCAAGATACTTCATGTATTTGGAGATTCTAAATTAGTGGTCAAGCAAGTAAGAAAGCAACACACCTAAAACTATAAGAGATTGTCCAGTTACAAACATCAAGTATGGGACTTCATTAAAGGCTTTGATGCCTTCAATATCACCCATGTACCATGGAAGTTCAACCATCAAGCAAACACATTAGCTATAGCTGCTAGTACTTTAGAATCACTAACATTGTCAGGATTGAAAAGCTTTTCTATAGAATTGGTGTATGTTTCTTCTATACTAGACAATGTCACTAACTTCCAAGTTTTTGATGATGATGATGTTAGACTTAGGGCACACAACTGAGAGGGGGAGGTGAATCAATTATGCAAAACTTTCTCCAATTTACACACTTAAATCTTCTTGGTGATTAGTAGTATATTAAACATGAAACATAATGCATTCAAATCAAAAGTAGAAACTCATCAACACATAAGACACCAAGATTTTGATGTGGAAAACTCGGTTAAGGGAAAAACCACAGGGTGATTAACCCAAGAATGTATTCTCTGTTAGAAGAATAGAAAGAACAAAATGGCACATGCCAATTAGGGCTCACTGCCCAAGCACACTGCTCACAAGAGGTTCACTGCCTACAAGAGACACACTGTCTACAAAGAAATAAGTATCACCTTCATGAACTGCAGAATAGCATCTTCACCATGCTTGAATCAGTTCCATTTAAGCCCAATACTTCTGCTTTGCCTTTCACACACCTCCTTGCTACCACACACTCATCACCACAAGACACACTTTGAAATGACTTCACAATCCCTTACTTATACAAGGCATCAACTTAGGAACAATCATCTAAGTTGGAAAACACCTACAAGAACATTCGCAAGACATGTAATACATCTGGTCGGCCAGTCTCAGGAAGAACACCATCATCTAGTGATTATTCTTCAAATGCGCACTCTAACTTCAATGCAGACCACAAACATGAACTGGACACGATCCACAGATCACCACAAGCTTTCCTGAATCACCAAGAACATCCACACTTCATCTACTTATTGGAATCCTTCTCTCCTTCATCTGGAACCTTAAGAACATAGTCTGTCATCACTGTCACAAAGGAATAGGTTCTTTCAGACCATCAAACCATGAACCAATCGACTTGACACTTCACAAGGATGTTCTCAACACTTCCTCAAATTTGTAAAATGGGATAATACATTTCCAGATCTCACTGGACCTATCTGTGTCACTCTGTCACCTCTAAACACCTACCAGAACCGGTTCTACTTGAGTGACCATAACTTCTTCCGATCTTCATGCGGACCTCTAAAAAATTTTCTGGAGCATCTCAAGACTTATATCTACAAACCCTTTAAACCGTATCCTTTGATCCTCAACCTATCTTGGACTTATACCTTGTTGTCATCACTGTTCTTCACTGTTCCTGCTTGAGACTAATTTTCTCAATATCCTCAGCACACTTCTCATTAATGCAACATGAGTATGTTGACATCAATGACAACACCGGTTAGGCCCATACTTGCAACAATCTCCCCCTTTGTCATTGATGGCAACATATGATGTGAAAAACCATCAAGACAAGAACTTCTCCTTACTGTCACAACTCCCCCTATCAATAGCAACCATTCACATGTCTTCTCTCCCTTTACTACTCCCCCTTTGATCAACAACCACTTGTTTTTCACATGTCTTCTCTCCCCCTTTGACATCAATGTCAAAGGGCACATACTTGCAATTTCACCACTTTAGACTCATACTTGCTGCTCCCCCTGAGTAACAGCTCCCCAACATCAATCCAGATCACAAGATGTGACTGTGATACCCACCAGACTGATGCACATTAGTGCACCTTAGTTCATCACCAGAGGGGCAATAACCCCTAACTTCTCCCTGAGGTACTCAAAAGAGTCCTTAGGTAGAGGTTTAGTAAAGATATCTGCAATCTGATCCTTGGATGACACAAACTCTAATTTGACTTCATTCTTATTCACTTGCTCTCTTAGAAAGTGAAACTTGATAGATATATGCTTTATCTTTGAATGCAACACTAGATTCTTAGATATACTTATAGCACTTGAATTATCATAGAGGATTGTGATAGGCTCCTCATACACTACTTTAATATCTCTTAGCATCTGCTTCATCCACAAAACTTGAGTGCAACAACCTGCTGCTGCTATGTATTCTGCTTCAGTTGTAGATAGGGATATTGCCTCATGTTTCTTGTTTAGCAAAAGAAACCAATCTCTTTCCCAAAAAGAAAGCTCCACCACTGGTACTCTTCTGGTCATCCACATCTCCTGTCCAATCAACATCTGTATATGCATGAAGAGAGAAATCATGATCTCGAGGATACCACAAACCATACTCAACTATTCCTTTAAAATATCTAAAAATCATTTTGATTGCCATGACATGAGATTCTCTGGGATCAGCTTGGAATCTCATAACAAGACCAACAGCCTGCATTATATCTGGTCTAGTTTGAGTGAGATACAACAATCCTCCAATCATTGATCTATACTTTGTCTGATCTTCCTTAGGAGAGTCATCATCTTTGCTTAACTTACATCCGGTCACCATGGGAGTATTCATTGGCTTTGAATCTTCCATTCCAAATTTCCTCAACAATTCTTTCACATATTTGGTTTGAGAAATAAAGATTCCTTTCTTTGTTTGAGTAATTTGCAAACCCAAGAAGAAATTCATTTCTCCAAGCATAGACATCTCAAACTCACTTTTTATTTGATTGGAAAAAGTTTTACACATACTATCTCTTCCTCCAAAGATGATATCATCAACAATTACTTCAACAATCAAGATGTTTTCATGATCAATTTTGAAATATAAGATACTGTCAGCAGTACCTTTGTTGAAACCAATCTTCAAAAGATGTTGGTCCAAACTTTCATACCAGGCTCTTGGGGTTTGCTTTAGTCCATACAGTGCCTTCTTCAACTTGCGGACCATATCACCATGCTCAAATAATTGAAATCCATCCAGTTGTTCAATTTACACTTCTTCTTCTAAGTCACCATTCAAGAAAGCAGACTTGACATCCATTTGATACACCTTGAAATCCTTGAAGGTAGCAAATGCAAGAAATAATTTGACTACTTCAATTCTTGCCACCGAAGCAAAAGTTTCTTCAAAATCAATTCCTTCTATTTGAGAGTAGCCCTTGCAGACTAATCTAGCTTTATTTCTAATTACTTCACCAACTTCATTTAGTTTGTTCCGGAAGACCCATTTGGTTCCAATCACATTCTTGTTTCTAGGTCTGGGAACAAGATCCCAAGTGTGATTTTTCTCAATTTGCATCAACTCTTCCTCCATTATTTTGGTCCAGTTTTCATCATTACAGGCTTCATTTATTGTCTTAGGTTCAATCTTTGAAATCAGATAATATTCATCTGAATTTTGAGCAATTTTCCTTCTAGTTTGCACACCTTTAATTTTGTCACCTATGATCTATTCTTCAGAGTGGTTCAGTCTTACATACCTTGGAACTTTGGGAGTTTCTTGCACTTCTGCTTCTTGATTAGGCTCATTCAGACCTATCTCTTCTTCCTGATTTACCAGATCAGTTTGAATCTGACTTTCAGAAGAGGATTGAACTCCTTGAACTAGAACACCATTCTGATCATCTTCATCATATTCATAAAACCTTGAGGGTTTCTCTATTCCCTCATCAACCTTCACATTTTTACTTTCTATCATCTTTCTCAGTCTCTTGTTATAACACCGCTATGCTTTGGTTTGAGTAGAGTAACCCAAGAATATTCCTTCATCACTTCTAGCATCAAACTTGCCTAGATCTTCATCTCTTTTGATGTAACATTTTCTACCAAAGACTCTGAAATATCTTACAGTAGGAGTAATGAAAAACCAGAGTTCATAAGGGGTCTTACCGGTATTGCTTCTGATTTGAACTCAATTGAGAGTATAGACTGCAGTACTGACAGCTTCTCTCCAATAGATCTGAGGAGTATTTGCTTCCATCATCATGGTCCTCGATGCTTCCTAGATGGTCCGGTTCTTTCTCTCCACTACTCCATTCTGCTATGGAGTCCTAGGAGCAGACAACTGTCTCTTAATTCCATGTTTCTCACAGAACTCTATGAACTCACCGGATGTGAATTCTCCACCTCTATCAGACCTCAGACATTTCAACTTTAATCCTGTTTCATTCTCTACCATAGCCTTGAATATTTTGAATTTTTCAAGAGCTTCTGATTTCTCCTTTGGAAAGGTTACCCACATCATCCATGAATAGTCATCAATTAGCAGCATGAAGTATCTATCACCTTGAATACTCCTAGTTCTTGCCGGACCACAAAGATCAGTTGAACTAAGTCCAATAATCTAGTAGAAGACAGCTGCTTGCTTTTGAATGTGACTCTACTCAGCTTACCCAACTGACATTCCTTCCACAAGTTATTAGTAGGTTTCACTAATTTTGGAAGATCTCTTACAGCCTGAGTATTGCTTATCTTGATGATATTATCAAAATTCACATGACACATCCTTCTATGCCATAAACAACTCAGATCAATTTGAACAAATAAGCAGCTTTTACCAGTGCCAACCAAATGGAAGATATTAGCATTTTCTATTCTGGAACTTTCAAAGATTTTGCATTTTCCATCCTTGAATTGAAGATCATAGCCTTTGTCCACCAACTGTCCAACACTGAGAAGATTGTGCTTCAAACCTTCAACATATAGTACATTACCAGTTTTGTTTCTTCCATCAAAAGAAATAGTTCCTCTTCCTCTAATTCTACCAGTAGAATTGTCACCAAACTTTACCACTCCTCTTTCATACCTTTCCAAATCTACAAAATTATTTTTGTCACCTGTCATATGGTGAGAGCATCCACTGTCAATGACCCAATCATCCTTCTCTTCAATTTGGACAGCCAGAGCTCTTTCCACAGTCTTAAGATTGACAGATACAAAGGAGATTGGATCTTCTTCCTTGATGGCAATGAACACCCTTTCATTTCTGGATTTGTTTCCTATCTCTGATTCATCATCTATTACTCCTTCATTATCATTATCTTCATGTACATAGTAACAATTCTTTTGGAACCTTGGCTTGTTAGGATTTTGCCTTGAAAATCTTTTTGGACACCTTGAGGCAAAATGACCAATCTTATTGCAGTTAAAACACTTAAAAGGTAATTTTCCTTCATACTTACTGGATCCTCTTGGTAGCCTCTTTGCAATAAGGGCTTCAAGTTGAGCAGTTTCTACTTCTTCTTCCAAATCTTTTCTTGCTTTTTCATACCATGACAATTTCCTTGAAGAATTCTCTCCTGGATCAAACCTTTGTTTACCTTTAATAGAGGTATTGGCTTTGAATGCAGATTCAGTCTTGGGGGGGTCATCTCCAAACTCTGTCATTTCAAATGCAGCCAATTTCCCAGCCAATTGATCTCTTGTGACAGTTGTATGGGCTCTGAATTCTTCAATGGCAGCAGCCTTGATTTTGTAAGAAGCAGGAGGGATCTGAGAATTTTTCCAACAATCTCATTTTCATCTAAGACTCCACCAGCATTTCTAATTCCACAAACCAGCTCATTCACTCTTGGCATAAAAGTGGTAATATTTTCATCATCTCTCATCTTCAGTTTTTCAAATTTCCCTTTTAGACTCTGTAACCTTGCACATTTAACATACTGGTCTCCTTCATGCAAAAGTTCCAGTTTATTCCAAATCTCAAAGGTAGTTGGTAGGTCAATAACATTTGAGAGGTCTGAGTCAAATAATGCGCTTAGAAGAGCCTCTTAGGTCCGCAGATTATTTTCAGCATCTGTGATTTCATTTAGGGTTGTTGGACCACCCTGTGGATGTACATATGCTTTTGTAACCATGGACCAGTACACCATTCCCATACACTGCAAGTGACATTTCATGCGACCTTTCCAAAGAGCGAAGTTGGTTCCATCAAACTTTGGACTATCCTTCTTGTAAGATGACATCCTGGATCTCCTCAAGCGGTTAAGCTCCTTTTAGAGGAACTTTGCTCTGTTACCAATTGTTAGACTTAGGGCACACAACTGAGAGGGGGGGTGAATCAGTTGTGCAAAACTTTCTCAAATTTACACACTTAAATCTTCTTGGTGATTAACAATATATTAAACATGAAACATAATGCATTCAAATCAAAAGTAGAAACTCATCAACACATAAGACACTAAGATTTTGATGTGGAAAACCCAGTTAAGGGAAAAACCATAGGGTGATTAACCCAAGAATGTATTCTCTGTTAGAAGAATAGAAAGAACAAAATGGCACATGCCAATTAGGGCTCACTGCCTACAAGAGACACACTATCTACAAAGAAATAAGTATCACCTTCATGAACTGCAAAATAGCATCTTCACCATGCTTGAATCAGTTCCATTTAAGCCCAATACTTCTGCTCTACCTTTCACACACCTCCTCGCTACCACACACTCATCACCACAAGACACACTTTGAAATGACTTCACAATCCCTTACTTATACAAGGCATCGACTTAGGAACAATCATCTAAGTCGGCAAACACCTACAAGAACACCCGCAAGACGTGTAATACATCTGGTCGGCTAGTCTCAGGAAGAACACCATCATCCAGTGATTATTCTTCAGATGCGCACTCTAACTTCAATGCGGACCACCAACATGAACTGGACACGATCCACAGATCACCACAAGCTTTCCTGAACCACCAAGAACATCCATACTTCATCTGCTTACTGGAATCCTTCTCTCCTTTGTCTAGAACCTCAAGAACATAGTCTGTCATCACTGTCACAAAGGAATAGGTTCTTCTGGACCTTCAAACCATGAACCAATTGACTTGACACTTCATAAGGACATTCTCAACACTTCCTCAAATCCACAAAATGGGATAATGTATTTTTGGATCTCACCAAGCCTATCTATGTCACTTTGTCACCTCTGAACACCTATCGAAACCGGTTCTACTTGAGCGACCATAACTTCTTCCGATCTTCATGCGAACCTCTGAAAAATTGCCTGGAACATCTCAAGACTTATATCTACAAACCCTTTAAAATGCATCCTCTGATCCTCAACCTATCTTGGACTTTTACCTTGTTGTCATCACTGTTCTTCACTGTTCCTGCTTGAGACTAATTTTCTCAATATCCTCAGGACACAACTCATCCAATCCTTCTCATTAATACAACATGAGTATGTTGACATCAATGACAACACTGGTTAGGCCCATACTTGCAACAGATGATAGACATATCCTATATTTCGTTGCTAATCGAGATGTTTTGAAGCACAAGTGATTGATGAGAAATATTAGGAAGGCCCCAAGTGGGATGAAGAATCCATCACTAACTTACAAGATAACAAAACTTGTAAGGGGATTATCAAACTAGAAATATTGTTTGATCTAGATAAAATAGTTAAACAAAAAGATATTCCTAAAATGGATGGAGGTGCTTTTGAATTTATAAATTTAAGTGAAGGTATAGAATCTAGGAAAGACCTCGTAGGAATGGTTTGCACTAAACTAAAATGAGAAGAGATTACTGAAGCTCTGAAAGATTACATACATGTTATCACTTAGCCATATGATGAACTCAAGACATATGACACTTCAATTATCACACACACACTATTCCATTAAAATCAGATGTGAAGCCATTTAGTCAAAAGCAAAGGCTAGTTAACACCTTACTAGAACCCCTAATTTTTTAATAAGTCAAAAAACTATTGGTAGCACATATCATCTTTTCTATTAGGCATTCGACATGGGTCTCAAACCTGGTATCAGTCAGGAAGAAAAATGGAGACATTTGATTATGCATAGACTTCCAAATTTTCAACAAAGCATCCAAGAAGGACAATTATCCTCTACCCTCACTGGATGAGGTACTCCAAGTGGTCAATGGAGCCCAGATGATGTCCTTTTTGGATGGATACTCAGGGTATAACTAGGTCATGGTAGATAAAATAGACAAGTTGTAAACCGCTTTCACCACCAATTGGGGAATTTTCACTTATAAAAGAATGTCATTTGGCTTGATTAATGCTGGTGCAACATTTTAGTGTGTCATGGACATAGCCTTTAGATGATTGGTTAGCTAATGCATTATTATCTATATGGATGATCTAACAATGTTCTCCAAATACATAGGAGATCACATTGCAGATTTGAGGAAAGTCTTGCAGAGATGTGAACAATATGGCATCTCTCTTAATACAAAGAAGTGCATTTTCAGAGTCACTACAGGAAAACTGCTAGGACATATTATATCATAAAATGGAATATCCATTGACCCTGATTGAGTTAGATCCATCATGAAACTTCAATTGCCTAGGAGTAAAAAAGAATTGAAGTTGTTGAGTCCATCAGATGTCTTGTTTGTACTACTTTAATTACCTATTTTCCAAAGACATTTCTAAACTTATATATGTATTAATTATGTCCATGTTTATTCTTAAGACACTAAAGTATGAAAGATGGTATATAATATGCTAATAATTAATTATGTGTGGATAATAGATTGTTCATGTGATAAGTTAGTATTTTATGTTCATTCTTAAGTGGTAATGATGGATAAATATTATATAGAGTACTAAATCCTTAGGCAGTAAAAGCTTGGCTTCATATCATGAAGAACACTGAACAAGTCACAGCTAAAGAAGATGCTGATATCCACAGAAGATGATATAGGAACCTGCAACCAAAGGAAGAAGATCCCAAATTAACTAGGAAATGATTCACCCATGACTCTATAATGATTATCTCTCAATAAATAATGCAATTGAGGAACCTAGATCATGCTCTATGATTATGTTTCTAAGTCATAATTATTCTTTATGGATAATGAAGAAGTAGAATTGTAGGACTATGTTTTCTCTACCACCTTCATGTTAGTTTCCTATTTTTCAGTTGCTCTGTAATAAATACATTTTCCTACAATGTGGGATAATGCGTAGTTAAGACATTTATTGTTCAGTAACTTTACTCATAAAAGAAGACAATGTTGATCTCAGTTAGCTAGATCAGAGGATAATAACTAGATTTTGTTTCATATAGTTTTGAATAGAGATATAGTAGCAAATTTTTTTGTATCTTTGTTACTTTTGGCACTCAATGAAGAATATGTGTTTTTGAGTTCTATTTATGACTACAAAGATTTAGTAGAGATTTAGTTAGATCTTGTGGGATCACAACCACTTAAGCTGGCCACTTGAGGTACTGTGCTTCTCCACCTTGTTTATATGTTTAGTTTATGAATTGTATGTTTATATATATATATGTGTGTGTGTGTATGATTGATGTTTTGTTGTTAAGAATCATGTGAAGCAGTTTAACCTTGATAGTTTATGTTGTCAAGTCCATTGAGTCAAGGTGATCACTGACTGAACCACTTGTTAGTTCCTCTTTTACATAGAAGTCACATAAAGACATTTGATTACTATTGTGTTGGATAATCCAGTTGTTTTCAATTATTCCTATTTAATTAGAATATTGTAATTTCTTTTTTCCCTTTCACAACCTCTAGGATAAAACTTGGAAATCCTTAACTATACACATAGTACAGGCATCATCCAAGAAGAATATGATTCCCTAGTTTGACAATGTAAATGTAGCAAGTTATGTAACCAACAGATTTCTTGATAAGGGATTTGTTGGTACGTTGAGTAGTATGTATGCCCTTTCTACATCAATATATTGGTAGATAATGGAGTTTGACATTTTTGGCACTATCACCGGGGATGGTTCTAAGGTTTAGAGTTTCTAAGTTCTTGATGATTTATGTGTGTATTTTCTTTATTAGGACATAATACTTTATTTTTAGCATTTAGGATTTCTTAGATATTCCATATATCTCTAAAATATTCACTAACACGGTGTAGGAATAGAGCCACTAGCTCATACATTATTGTATGTGGCAGCCAAGAGACCATAGAGGGAGGTTTCTTCCAACTATTTCAACAAAAGAAGAACACTTTGAATCATCCCTTGGTCTGGAGTACACTAAGGATTCTGAAGATATTGCATATCATAACCCAGACAACATGGTAGATGAAGAAGTAGAGAATCCAACTGAGCCAGTTACCTTTGTCTTTCCTATTACCAATCAGGAGAGGGCTGAAACCTTGCAAAATATCCATCCTTCTACTTTACCAAACTTTCATGGACTAATCACTGAAGATCCTGATACATTTCTCTTTAAGTTTGATGTACTCTGTAGGAGTTATGATTACACTATAGATGCATACAAGCTTAATCTTTTCCCAGCCACCCTTAAGGATGTTGCATTAAGATGGTTTATGGGTCTAGGAGAAAACTCTATAACTACTTGGGCCATCATAAAAGAAAAGCTTTTACAAAAATATTAGGACTATTGTCATGGTAGAGACATGAAGGAGAATGACATCTTTAGGATATCACAAAAAGAAGATGAACCTCTCGAAGATTATGTTGAGAGATTTCAATTTTGCCTCCAAAAGTCAAGACATAATAGGCTCTCTCTAGAGTCACTCAAACTGGTCTTCCTAAGAGGTGTCAAATCTGCAAAAACTATTCACATTCTACTCTAAAGAAAAACAAAGGTTTTAGAAGCTTGTCTTCAAGTAAATCATCCAATGGAGTCTGTAGAGTAGAGCTTAGTAATCTCCTATCCAACATGAAAGAGGAAATCATAATCCATTTGGTGACATAGCTAGAGACTCTACAAATAAAGAAGAAACAAGAAGCATCAGAGGCAACTTTGAGTGAATATTATCCACATTATTGACAGAAGAAGGCCGATTGTCGATGCAAGGGACTTTCTAGTATTTTTTAGGGTAAGAATGAGAAAGAAAATTTCAAAGCCATAGAATATGAAGAAGGTTAAGTGTTCTACATTGCACAATGAAGGCCATGGAATCAAAGACAAGGTATGCCTCAAGACCCCTTGACCAACTCCATGGCATTTGCGCCACCTGCCTCAAATTCTCATAATTGGAATAATGCACCTTGGTATAACTAGCCACATCAACAATGGGAAACCATGCCACCTAGTTGGACCCAGTAATAGGGGGTATGGCCATAGCAGCTATCCCAATCCTCAAATTATAATCCACAATGGCAGGCTAATCAAAACCCATGGTTACAACAGTGGGGTGGAAACCAATCTTGGCAAAATCTAAATGTGAACTCCCTGCAGCCATAGTAAAACCTACCTCAATAGCCTGCCCTTATGCCAAATATAGCCTCACCTACTCCTCCCTAGCCTAGAGCTACTCAATTGCCAACACAACCTACAACTAATCCTAACAACAAGCTTATTTAGTGGGCCTATACTAATGAGACCATCCAATACCCAACGTATATGATTGAAGTTAGTGATTTGCACTTGTGCTCATGTAAGATGCTTGCTGGACCATCATGATCACTCATTATAGAACTTCTTGATGAGGAACAATCCTCTGTCACTAACAACCATCTAAATAACCAGCAAAAACCTCCTAAGAAAATCTCTCTGCAAGAAGAAACAATTACCAGAAGCCCTCCATTTCCAGAGAGATTAAAAATGCAGCCTAAACCAACTCCACCTGAACCTAATTTTGATTTCATAGGACAACTAAAAGATGTCTGTGTTAAAATTCCCCCCATCTAGGCCATCAAGGATGTGCCCATTTACACCAAAGCCATAAGGGATTTATGCCTTAATGTTGATCATGATGTTAGTCATAAACAAACATAGAATAAAAGTTACACATCAACCTTTACTCATCTTGAAAGATACAATGAATTCAAAGAATTCATGATCCCAAGTCTCCATGGATTAGTTCTTAATCAACTAACGTTACTCAGTGGTTGATGTGAGTTGTTGTTTTCCATTTAGGGGCCTTACGTTAATTCATCAGCAGGAGTCTGTCTCTATAAATATGCTACACAGAAGGTTATTTACACAGGATATTTTAACAAATAGTGTGTTTGTCCTCAAATCCTTGCATGATATTTGTCAATTATACATGCTTTAACTTCAAATATGCTATAAATCTTCAACTATTTACGAGATGTCTACATATTTCATGTATTTTTCTTTTGATTATCTATTATTTGCAATTGTGATGGTGAATTGTTCTAAAATTAAAAGAAATGTAAAAGAATACTTCAATTTATAATGAATCTTCAGCTATTGAGCCACATACATACTTGATACAATCATGAAAAAGAAGAAATCAAACCATATGTTCACCAAGATGTTCCACAACTAGATATAGTTGATGCTAACTCAAAGGATGATGAATAAAGACAGTATATGCAGACTGATGAGCACTCCAAGGGATGCAACAAATCAAAGCATATATCAAGACTTCAGACATAGATTACTCAGAATTTATGATGATTTGTAATCGAAATAGTTTTCTCTTTCATTAAGTATGCAAAAACATGTACATATACAATAACTTTGAAATAAGCCCTGATACTTCAGCAAACAAATTTTAATTAAGCTTTGAATGTTCAAAACAAAGCATCCCTACACCTTTTATAGAACAAGGTGAGGGAGTGATTACACATGATCTACGATCAAGATTTATCTATTAAGATCTATGGTGGATATTCATCTTTGACTTAGTTAACATTTCACGTGGCACAGGTTGCCAGCTGGCAACCATTTGAATTACTTATTTTCTCTAAATGTCAGATGCTTATGCCTTCTTTGGTATTGTATCTTCATCTACTCTTCATTCTTTAGGTTCTTCATCCTCATCATCAGGAGCATCAGGATCATCACTTCGCGTATCTTCATCATCCTGATGAATGTTGTTTTGCACATGGGCCTACATGATTATCCTGACATTTTCATATACTCCCACCACTCATTCAACTTCTCTGCCATCTTGAGTTTTTGCCTTGGCAATGGCGTGCTTGTGGGCCTGATATTTATCTCGAAGAGCCTCCAATTTGCTCCTGCTACTGCTTGATGTTTCATTGTAATTCTCCGCCCTGACCTTGATCCTCATGATCTTGTCCATGGCTTCTTCCATCAGGTGGTTAAGAGGGTCATCAGCTATCAGCTGGAAGTTATTATGCAGAGCCTTTATAGAAAAATCTGCATCTTGATTCTCAATATTTCCTTCTACTTTCCCCTCTAGGGCCTCCAGGATCTCTGCTTCAAATGACATCATGTCATGCAGCTTCATGTTGATGTCTCTTAATTTGCTATTTCATCTCTTTAATACATCAGATTCAAATTTGATATCTTTATACTAGATATCTATCAGCATGGCGGTATTATTATCCAACACCTGTTTGTTTATTAGAACTTGAGGATTAATCCTCTTTATTTCAACCAAAGTGCTCAAGACTTTCTCTAATTGGAATGACCTTCTCCTGGCCTCCATTTGTAATTTATCAACCTTCCTTCTAGAGATACTTAGAGAATTCCACCTCTGCAAAGAGGCTTTCACTACTTCTTCAGCTCCACTGAGTGTGGATGCCATCCACTTTCTCATTATTACTAATTCGTGCTTCATAAGGTCCAACTTATTGACCTCTTCCTGATAAATTGTAGTCAATGGGACTGCCTCTGAATTTGAAGTATCATCAGGGTTAATTAACCCTTTTATGTAGGTATGCAGCTGAGCAATGTGCTCTTTATGCTGCTTTTTTTTCTCTTTTTCCTTCTTTACCCTTTGGGTTAAAGAATCAATTATATCTTTTCCCTCTTGACCTTCTTGGTCTTCATTGGCAAACCCTAAATCAATAGTAGTGATCTGGAATTCTTCCAGTGTGATCTTGCCTTTCTCCTTTTTAGCCTTTGGAAGTGCTACCTGAGCAGTCCTTCTACTCGTAGCAGGATCTCTTCTTATGGCCAAGGTTAACCTGGCCTTCCTCTTCGGCTTCATGGTGGTCTCTGAAAATAGTGTTGACACATCAAACTCTTGGATTTCAAAACCTAATTCCATACCTATTTCTTTCTCAAGCCATGGAGGAACTTGGTCTCCAGATCCTTGTCGTCCATCATCGTCATCATGATCACCCTGTTCTCTAGCAATTGCATTTGTTTTCAATGGAGATGGTGACTTCCTTATTTCTTCCTCATGATGCTCTTCATGAGGGTGATCCTGGGGTACTTCCTCCTATTGAGGAACTTCTTCTTGTGGTAGAGGATCTTGCGATACATCCACATGATGATCTTGTAATTGGTCCTGTACTTCATCCTTTTTTGTTTCATCCATCTTGGTAATCTCCTCATCCTAAAGCACATTTGTATCTGTGGATGTCATGGTATCCGACTTAGGTGCATCTACCTAATCTTGCATCACATTATGCTCTGCACCTGTAGTATCTACCTCTTAAGTTTTTAGGTCCTCCTAACCTGATGTGCCCTTTTCACCAGAGGCTTCTTGAGTCTGGGGTACTTCTTCACTTAATATGGCCTTGTCATTCTCACCCTTTTCTTGGACTTCAACTATTTTGGGCTCATTAGATATATCTTCTTGTTGTTGACCCATATCTACAGTGTGGCCTTCCATTTCTGCCAACTTCACTTTCTCAATATTTTCCATTTTATTAGGTGCACCTGCTTGATGTTCAGGACTTACGTCCTCTCTATATGTTAGATCAATCACTGCAGGGCTAGTTACCTAATCAACTAATTCATCGAGCCCTATTTGTTGTGCAATCCTTTCTAGGCTCCTTTCCATTTCTTGTTCCACTTGCTTCAGTTCTTCTAACACAGCCACCTGTACTGATGGAGTTCCTTGTGGAGTTATGCGGGTGTTAGCAGCAAGGGTTTCCATTTGTTGAGAGGTTACATCTTTTACTACCTCATCATCAGATAAGTCAACTATCTCCCTAGTGAGACAAGACCACTTTGAATTGGCCTAGAGGCTTCTTTCATTTGTTCTTCAACTTGTTCAGTCTTGAACTAAACAATGGTGGGAAGTGGCACATTATGTTGCAATTCTTTTCTAAATACTTCACCACCAGCTCCCCTCAATACTATGGGGTCATGCTTTATTTCACCTCTCATGGATGTTCTCAGTTTCTTAGGTGTGGATGCCATCACTTGAGGTGCTTTTCTTTTTCTAATGAGGGGCATAGGGTCTTCCTCTTTAGGTTCTTCATCAAGAGGAACATCCTTTTCCATTTGCTTTTGTGATGCTTGACCCTCCTCATATGTTTCAGTAGCTTCCATAGCTGGCCTTTGGATCTTTTTAGCCTTCTATTTATCCATAGGATGTGGTGTTGATGAGGCTGCTGCCTGTCCTGATGCAGATGCATCCTCTGCTGATATAACTATTCTTTCAACTATTACCCCTTTAGGTTCGTTATCAGTTTTCTTACATCTGGGGGATCTCTTGCTTTGTTCTTGAGGTGGCATTCTTTCTCCTTTAGATTTCCTCTTTTCAATCAGAAAGTCATCATATTCATTGTCAGGAATCTCCTGTCTCTTCTTATTGTCAACTATAAGGGCTACACCCTTCTTCTTCAATTCATTTATTTGTTCCTTTACCCAAGACTGGGTTAGCTACAGCATCCTATCTATAAATTGGTCTAATGAGATATCCTCAGGCTATGAAAGATTAGGTGTTAAGATTGTGTCATTATATATCTTCTTTTATTCATATTCATTTGCTATTATTTTGCCATCATCCCTTTTTAATTGCATAGGCACTGGAATACAGTCAAATGTTCTGATCTAGTTGAGAGTTAGCCTTTGATATTTTCTTCTTCTAGCCTCAGCCTCATCCTCACAATCTGTCCAGAAATCCTCCAAGTGCTTCTGATGGATGGGCTTCCCCATGATTTTTTGCATCCTCCCATATGGGTCATATGATCTTGCCAATGGGAATGGCTGTAATTTCATTATGTCCAAACCAGTTATGGCCTTCTTGATGTTTTCAGAATCTTAGCATATGTACCAACCCATCATTACTGGAAACAATACTGGTGGAATCTTATTATTTGCTTTGTAAGCATCTAGTATTGTGGATATCTGTCTCATGAACTCCATCAAAACAATTGCATCAGTGGGATATCTTGGGAGCATGAGGGGCTGTCTTGCAAAGCCCTCTATTCTGATGTAAGAGAAGGTGGTATATTGTATAAACCAGGCACCATGCCTATATATGACTTCTTGAGCTTCCATGCTCAGTCTTTTAGTCCTATCTTCTTCCATTGTCCTTACTAGATGCATAGAAAATGCATCATTCACCAATTTGTAATCTTGAAGATAATTTTGTCTTTGTAGTTGGGGATAATGATCCCATATGTGGCCGTCATTTGTACTGCCACCAATCTTTCCTACTATTGTAAGTGCATTGAATGTACCTTTATAAGCACATGAGTATACCACATATGAAGTCATAAAATGAACACTTTAGGCCTCCTAGGTTCATGAGCTGCTCATTTAGGGTATCACTTATCATTTTAGCCCACAATGGCCTATTCTCTGTATAAATACACATCAGGATAACCCCATATATCCAATCTTTGAAACTTCCAGCATCAAGCTAGCCTATCACTCTGCTGAGTAGGGCTATCATATATTAGTATTCATCATCAAAATCAAACTTATACAGGTGCACTGGTAATTTGGCAGAGGTAGTGTAAGGACTATTCTTTGCCCTCCATTGATACATCCTCTTCCTAGCGGCTTTCTTGTTATTTTCATATTCAACTTGTAATTTCCTCAAATCCATGTTGACAACTTTCTTTCCCAATGGCAAATTAAAAGTGGTTGCAATCCCCTTGATGGACAATCTGCATAAACCCAACCATGTTTTTCTATTCTCCTTGTCTGTGGGTTGTAGTTTCTGGCACATTCAATAATCAACTCTGGAGCCTCCATAGAATAAGGAAATCCAGCTGCAGTCCACATTCTTGACACAAAAATGGCGTCCAACAGGGTATTATTCTTCTCATCATGCATTCTAGAGGACCATGCAACCAGATCTATGTTTCCCTGGTGTGTATCCGCGATGAAGCCATATTTGAACCGTACACCCTCAAGTTGATCAAACATAGGTTTAAGAAATTTAGCTTCATATTTGTTCAACTTCTTGTCTACCATGGTTTCCTACAATAAATAGGACCAGCCTTACTATACAATACTTCACATACATGCATACAACATTATATCTTCATGGCATGATGCACATTATATTCATTAATCATCACTTCATCATAATATGCATAACATATAACTTCAAACCAGTGGAAAAGCACACTACCTAGACACACAGAAAATGACAGAAGGAGGGTTTTAATTACTTAATTGATAATGCTTATCTCCTTGATATGCTGATGATTATATGAAAGAGATTTAGATACCAACGATAATCACGTGCCATGTTCTGTTGCAAGCCGTGCGTGTCCGCAGGTAGGTCGTATGAGGATTTGAAAGCTCTGCGCTCTGTAAAAACTTGTTTTATCGCAAGATAAATGTAAAATGACTGGAATTCACTTTTAATCTCATTCCTAGGGTAAATTAGGGTAAATTCAGGTTAGATTGATTAAAACCATTGATCTTCTGTCATACATCTATGGGCATTGCCAGGTGTTTAGATCGTGTTCGCAATTGGTGAGATTCCACCTACTGCATTTATGGCATTAAATGTTACATAGCAAGAGGAGCGGGGTGATCTTTAGAAGATTAGGTGATATTCAAAATATCAGGCGATTTTCAGAATATGACCCCCTATGTGTAATATGATCATCCGCCTTTGGCAGGAAAACTTATACGAAAACATCAGGTGATGTTTGAGAATATCAGGCGATATTCAAAATATTAGGAGATGTTCAAAATGTCAGGTGATGTTTGAGACATGACCCCCCTGAAACTAAAATGACCTTTTCTCAGAATATCAGGATGATGTCATCAGGATAATGACTTGATTCATCGTTGTAACACTACGACATCATCGTCATGTTATGTAGAAAGGGTCAACATTGGAAATATACCTCCACAAGGTAAAAATGATAATGACATCATCATTAGGGTGATTTTCTTGTCTATTAGGATCATATGATGTCATCAACATATTGGATCTAGGGTGATATTTCGCGACAGGGTGATATTTGGAAGATAGGGTGATATTTGGAATATAACCCCCACAAAATATATGACATTGTTTGATGGGTAAATACTACTATTACATAGAATTGACGTTCAGATCTCCAGATAAATGATTATCAAGTGATAAAATTGGATCCGGGTGATCTTTCTTAAGATGACTGATATTTGTAAATATGACCCCCCTGGAATATCAGGTTTGACCAGGACTTTGACTTGTCATAACTCTCGTTCCCTAAAGAATATCAGGGTGATCCAAAAGGAAAATCTACATGAAATTTTGTACTCTTTCCAACCATGAGGTTATTTATATGAAATATGAAGTTTGACAAATTTACCTCATGATGATGACTTAGCCCAGCTTCCCTATGCAGGATCATCTGCATGACTTACTTTTACCAGACCACCAGAAAATAGAAAACACAAGCCAAGCCAAGCAAAAGGTTGGGTCCTTGTTTTGTCAAGTCAAAATGGGGCATGTTGTGTAACCACACAACACTTAAGAAACTAGGAAGGAAGAGAAAAGACCCTCAGATAGTCCATGTTATAAGATAACTTGCTAATATCATGTTAGGTAACTTGTTTGTCCCAAAATATGTAGATCTTGGAAGCCCTATGGTTAATGTAAACATCAATGGTACCCTTATGAAAAACACCCTTATTGACCTAAGTGCAACCATTAATGTAATAACAAAAGAAATAATGACTAACCTTCAACTAGATAACCTAAGACCTACCCCCAAAATACTCTAGTTGGCAGATAGGTCCACAGTCAATCCAGAGGGGATCATTGAAGACCTTGTTATCACATTAGATTCATGGGAATACCCTACAAACTTTATGGTTTTGCAGCCCAAGGCTAGCCTAGGAAGATACCCACTTATTCTAGAGAGACCCTAGCTAGCAACAATAGATACCTTCATAGGATGTCAGTCAAGATTTATGATAATTTCCAATGGAAATGTAATAAAGAAATTGGCTCTTTATCCACTTTCTCAACCTTTTACTGATATGGAGCAGTCCATTTGGCTAGACCTAGGGGATCCTAACCAATATTCTCTTCAAACATTAATGACAATTGAAAGAGACCCACTACTGGCTATTCAGGCTAAAGATGAAGTACTTTCCAATGTCATACAAAACAATTATGGAACATACATATAGGAAGACCCATGTATAATATATATGGCATGTCCTCTTCACAATGTTCTGCCTACAACCACTACTCTAGCCCATGCTTCCACCAGTAGAATGTTTCATTAGTTGTTGCCTCATAGTTGTTGTCTCAACTTATTAGGGTTGGATGTTGCCTCTATCACGCCTATGGAAGCACCAGTTGACATTATATCAGTCAAAACCCTCAATATCAATAGTGAATTAACATTTGTCTAGAAGACTGAGCTGATTAAAATGCTACAAATTCATAAGACAACATTTGCATGGGACTATCATGATATGAAGGGAATTGACCCCAATCTTTGCATGAATAGGATATACATTAATGAAGGATGTAGACTAGCTAGGTAACCTTAGAGAAGGATGAACCCTGTAGTGAGAGACATAGTGAAGAATGAATTGCAGAAATTGTTGGATGCATGATTCATATACCCAATATCAAACAGCCAATGGGTGTCTCCACTAGTTATAATGCTAAAGAAAGGAGGTAAGTGGAGAGTTTGTGTAGATTACAGAGAATTAAATACTACCACTAGGAAAGATCATTTCCCTCTTCCTTTCATTAACCAGGTCCTAGACTCTTTGTCTAGTAAAGAGTACTTTTCTTTTCTTGATGGGTTTAGTGGATATAACTAGACCAAGATAGCTCTTGAAGACTAGGATAAGACCACATTTACATGCCCATGGGGGACATATGCCTATTTTTTTCTTCCATTTGGACTCTGTAATGCTCATACCACATTTTAGAGAGTTGTCTTAAGCATCTTTGCTAACCTTTCTCATGACTCTATGGAAGTTTATATGGATGATTTTACTGCTTATGGAGAGTACTATGAGGAGGCCTTGAAGAACCTTGAAAAAGTATTGCAGAGATGTTAGGATCATAATCTCTCCCTTAGTCATGAAAAATGTTTCATAATGATGTAGGAAGGAGTAGTGCTTGGTCATTTTGTGTCCAAAGTAGGAATTCAAGTGGATCCATACAAGATTGAAATCATTTCAACCTTACTTGTCCCTTAAAAATATAAGGATGTCAGAAGTTTTCTAGGTCATGCAGGGTATTATAGAAGATTTATAAAGGATTTTAGTAAGATTGTTGCTCCTTTGTTTGTCTTACTATCTAAAGATGTAGAATTTAATTAGACAGTTGACTATTAGATATCCTTTGACCATCTCAAAGAGTCATTAACAAAGACACCTGTACTTAGATGACCTAATTATGAAATACCTTTCCACATACATATAGATAACTCTAATTTTGTAGTAGGGGTTGTGCTAGGACAGAAAGAAGGTAATTTGGAATATGCAATTTATTACATTAGCAAAAATCTTCAAGGTGTTGAACTTAACTATACTGTTACTAAGAAAGAAATTTTAGTTGTTGTTTATGTAATAAATAAGATCAAGAATTATATCATTGGTTATCTTATTTTCATTCACACTGATCATGCAGCAATAAGATATCTTATGAATAAACTAGTGGTAAGTGGTAGATTAGTTAGATGGTTACTGCTACTTCAAGAATTTGATGTCACAATTGTAGACAAGCCAGGAAAGGCCAATGTTGTTTCTAATTTTCTCTCCAAGCTTCCCACTTGTATTGAAGAACTAGGCATTGATGATTCTTTTCCAAATGAACACTTATTTGTACTGACTGTACAAACTCCATGGTATGTAGATAAAGAAGATTATCTTGTCACTGGGAAAACACCTCCACACCTCTCAGCCAAAGAAAGGTGCCACCTTGTAGAGAGAATCTTTCCTTATTCATGGGTATCCAGTTATCTCTTCTATATAGGACCTAATGATATTATGAGAAGGTGTATTAGGGAATATGAAGTGTATGACATCCTTAGAGCTTGTCATGATGAACATTGTGGTGGACACTTTGCAACCAAGAGGATAATAGTCAAAATTCTGAACACTGGTTATTATTGGCCCATATTGCATAAAGATATAGCTCTCTACACAAGAAGATGTGACTATTGTCAGAGAATAGGCAGACCTACAAAAAGTGATGAAATGCCTCTAAAACCACAACTAGTGGTCACACCATTTGACAAGTGCGGAATTGATTTTATTGGACCCATAGATCCACCTTCTAACCAGAAGGAATATATACTTGTTTGCATTGATTGCCTTTAAAAATGGGTGGAAGTGAAAGCCTTGACAATAGTCAGAGATAGTAAGGTTGCTACATTCCTCTATGAAGAAATATTTACAATGTATGGTATCCCAAGGGAAATAGTCACAGATCAAGGACCACTATTTACATCTACACTAATTGCTAGCCTTGTTCAAGAATATGAAATTAGGTATAAAAATTCCACCCCATATCATCCATGATCCAATGGTCAAGTTGAGGTGACCAACAAAGAGCTTGAGGTAATACTGACAAAGAAAGTTGTAGTGCATAAGAAGGATTGGGAAGCAAGACTCTTTGAAGCAGTTTGGACATATAGGACTACATGGAAGACTACAACATGATACACACCCTATGGGTTAGTTTATGGAAAGAAGGTAGTCCTTCATATTGAGTTTGAATATAAAACACTAAGAACAACTATCCAACTTGGTATGGACCTATCAAATGCTCAAGAACAAAGATTGCATTAGCTTAATGCATTAGAGGATCTCATGTTGGAAGTAGTTCATTACATTGAAGTAATTCAAAACCACATAATCAAATGGCATGATCAGTACATCAAAACTAAGAACTTTCAGGTAGGTGATTGGGCACTTCTCTATGACTCTAGATACAAAGATCATAAGGGCAAGTTGTAGACCAGATGGTTAGGGCCTTATGAGATCAAGAAGGTTTTCACAAATGGTGCAATCCAATTAACCACTATAGACCAAGTCAAATTTTCACTGATGGTTAATGGGCATAGGTTGAACTTGTATAAGAAGCCTTTGGATAGAGCTACATTTATTTAGCAATTAAAGGAAGATATGACTCATGATGTTCTAGAGCCTCTTGCCTTAGATGAGGTCTCCAGTCCAATAATAGCTAACAATACTATTTCCAACATACACCTAGTTGTTCCATTAGATGGCATTCCATAACCCTTTGCATCCACAATGGATTCCAGCTAAGTACCAACTGATAATACTGTTTTGGGTTTGGGTCAAGATATCAGCTTGATTGAAGTTCCATAAGTTAATTTGAGTTCTCCACACTTTGTATATAAATAAAAACACACAATGCACACATAGGACAAAGCAATAGCAATAAACCAAGGTGATCTTCCAATCAAAAGTTTAGGCTCCAGATCATTTCAATACACTTCTCCACTAGGAATTTCCTTTAGTATTCAAACACTTCATTGGAGGGACCTGTAGCCAAACATAATCTACCATTACATGGGACCTATTTATTTCATGATGTGTTTGCATGCATGCAACCAATATTGCCTACAGTACATTTTTGCACCCACATACACATGCCGCCATATTTTCATTAGATAGTAATCCTTGCCATGTGTCGCACATCCAACACATTCTGTCAGCACACCATGTCAATCTCACTATCATGTCATTGTGATTCTCTCCGGCTCATTCATCGAGTACATCACCTCAATTCATCATGCAATCATGTTTACAAGGAACAATTCTAGTCTTGAATAGTATTTATCTTATTCATCACTTTAATTGACATTAATTACTACTTATTTCATGACTTTCTTTAGTTTGCATATACTTAATATTACATATTATATCTATTCAAATTGTTTGTCCATACCCTTGCCAGTCATTCTCATTTGAGGACAAATGAAATTTTAGTTGGGGGGATTTGAATCATTCCACGTACATTAAAACTTCAAATCAACTTCCAAACCCCTTATTTCATAATTATTACTGTCCACCGCATGACATTCAAACTAAGCTAGCAAATGGTAAATGCAATTGGTAATAATATCTTAGTAAGTAGCAGTGGGTATCAAACAAACAAAGGATTGAGAATAGTGGAGAATAGCAAGTTGAAAACAAAGGATTGAGAATAGCAAGTTGAAACAACAGACTAAATTTTCTTGAGATATCACAATGGGTGGCAAACCAATAAGAAGAGAACCTACTGTTCATTCAACATTGTTGGCTGATGTGGATGCCTTGCCATTTTTCTAGCAAGCAGGATGGCTACAGTATTTTCTCTATATAAAAAATGTAATGAGGACATCACATAGCAGTTCGTTGAGACATTTCATAATGAGGAAGCTGTAGTGAAAGGTCTAAGGGTTGATGTTACTATGGCATCCATAGCTAAGGTCACAGGGCTACAAGTATCTAGGGAGGAATTTCCTGTTAGAGCGGGCACCATTTCTGTAAGAGCCAAGTTCATATGACTAGGAAAAAGGTTAGAATCAACCTCTCAAGGTACTAAATGAGTTTCCTTACCTTGATTATGGGCCAATGTAGCTTCTTGGTTATTAAGTACATTACATATGATGGAAGGTAGTCTTTACTTTATACTATTCACTTTAAACTCCTGAGTCATCTTCATCATGTAAGGATAGTTAATGTTCCTAATTTTCTATTCAATTTACTCAAGAGGATGTTTGCAGAATATAGAAAGAAAAATTATCAGTTCTTATTGGCCCACCATGGGTTGATTATCTTGTTAGTGAAAAGAAGTTTGCTTATTCATCACCCTTAGTTTTCTTGGGAAAGGTTTCTTGAAGTTGATCATATTAATGAGGGGTCAGTGAGAGTGGAACTAGAAGTAGAAGTAGAAGTAGAAGAAGAGGCATAGGTAGAAACTTCTCACCCAGAAGCTTCCCCTACACGTAGCCATGCATTTGTTGAGGACTAGCCAACTCCAAGCTCTGTTGCACCCATTGAACAACTTATTAGTTCCCCTACACATGCATACTCACCTATTTCAACCCAAGTAGTAGAACATGTATCTCCTTAGACCAGAAGCCATAAAAAGAGAAAGGTAAAATAGAAATTACAGTCCACAACTTTGAGCTCCAAACCCTAGCTTCTGAAACTACATGTGAAACCCCAACTTTTGAAACTATATATGAAACCCC
This sequence comes from Cunninghamia lanceolata, assembly GCA_027924645.1. NCBI lineage: Eukaryota > Viridiplantae > Streptophyta > Pinopsida > Cupressales > Cupressaceae > Cunninghamia > Cunninghamia lanceolata. Next base: position 3,796,560 of record BSBN01001201.1, read on the forward strand.
AACATCTGAAACTCCCCATGAAACTTCTTCTATTCCAAGTGCTACTAGGAAAACCAAGAAAAGGAAATCCACTTCTTCTAGAGCTAAGGATAAACAAGGAACCCCTGATCAAACAAATAGGTGTTCAGGTCGCCTGAAAGAAAAAGAACTTTCAAGGGAACCTGAGAAGAGGAATGTGGTTGACCTTGATATTGACCCCGAGAAGGAGCACATGTTTGTTGATAGAGGACAAAAAAATTGCATACACACTTATTCAGGAGACTGATGAGGAGTTTGAGGAAGAAGATAAATTGACAGCTAGGAAAAGCCATAGGCCTCCCTCTAAAAATGAAGAACTAGATTTCTCAATCCCTCAAGATGAACCACAGGAAGAAGAGTTATTTTTAGACTCTAAAGACACATCAGAGGGTGAGAAAGATGAGTTACAACTAGTAATGAAGAGAATTGTAGAGTTAGAGGAGAAATTGAAGAATTATTAAAAAAGGGAGATTGGATTGAATAACAGGGTTAGAAAGTTAGAAGAATAGTGGCATGTTTTTCAAAAATAGGGATCAAGACTTGAACAATTGGCCCAATTGGCCATCATTGAGATAAATAGGAGAAATCAAGAGCATGTGCAGCCAGAAGATCAGCCTGTAGAACCTACTCTAATTACCTTACTTTCAGTCACCTTACAAATGTGGAATGAAATAGATAAACTAGTGAAGGAACAAGGTGAATTGAAGGACCAACATGGTAAGGAAATTGAGATGAAAAATGCAGAGATAAAGAGGTTGAAGTTCAAGATAGACATAATGGCAGACATGACTATATAGTTGATGGGAAGTAGGCCACTTGCTAGGGTGTATGCCCTCTACTTGCATGAATAGTACTTGAGTTTTCAATTTATCCAACTATACAGTGATGCCTTTATCTCCTTATTGACACCTGACTTGTTCCTAACCACTTACCAAAAAGCAACCCCTGAATTGCAAAACTAATTATGTGAATTCTACCTACATGAACTTGCCATTCCTTATGATATTCATTGGAATCCCCTAGTTGTAATTGGGAATGTATAGTGAGGGCCTTGGCCTCATTTATTCAAAATGAGCACAAGAAGGGAGAATTAATGCAGCTATATAATGAAAGAGATAAGTCAATCCCTCTAAAATTGAGGGAAGAATCTCCAAACCCTTGGAATATAGTGGAGGAATGGGTGGACTTCATTGAGCATTAGGAGGTAGAAAATAAGTTGTTGGAATGTAGAGCCATAAACTATCAAAAATTTGGGGAATTAGTAGGAAATATTGGTAAGGAAACAATGAGGTTTTCACAAGATAGATGGAAGGAATTGACACCAACACTACAGAGAAAGGAGTCTCACTCTGTCTTTAACTTGTCAACAGTAATTCATAGAGCACAAAGATATATAAAGTTAGCAAAGGAACATGGGATAACATGGTTACCACTAGTCTTCCATCCTCCTTTGTTGCTCTATCCTATTCCACATTGGATGGGGAAGAGGACTAATTAGACTATAGAACAAAATAGATGGGATGAATTGGAAAGTCAAAAAGGATTCTACCTTAGACAAGAAAGAGGAGTAGAAGAGCCAACATAATATAGGGAGATAGCCCTCCAGTGCAATCTCAGACCTTGGTTGCTAGAGGACCAGCAAGATGAATAGTTGGGGGGTGTGATGAGTCCATCAGTTGTCTTGTTTTTATTGCTTTAATTACCTATCTTCCAAAGACATTTCCAGACTTATATATGTATTAATTATGTCCATGTTTATCCTTAAGACACTGAAGTATGAAAGATGGTATATAATATGTTGATAATTAATTATGTGGATAATAGATTGTTCATGTGATAAGTTAGTATTTTATGTTGATTCTAAGTGGTAATGATGCATAAATATTATATAGAGTACTAACTCCTCATGCAACAAAATCTTGCCTTCATATCATGAAGAACATTGAATAACCTACAGCTGAAGGAGATGTTGATATCTGCAGAAGATGACACAGGAACCTACAACCAAAGGAAGAGGATCCCAAATTAATTGGGATGAGTCACCCATGAATCTATAATGGTTATCTCTCAATAAATGATACAATTGAGGAACCTAGATCATTCTCTATGATTTTGTTTCTAAGTCATGATTATTCTTTATGGATAATGAAGAAGTAGAATTGTAGTAGGACTATGTTTTCTCTGCTGCCTTCATGTTAGTTAGTTTCCTATTATCAGTTGCTCTGTAATAGAGACATTTTCTTATGATGCGGGATAATGGATAGCTAAGACATTTATTGTTTAGTAGCTTTACTCATGAAAGAAGACAATGCTGATCTTGGTTAGCTAGATCAGAGGATAATAGCTAGATTTTGTTTCATATAGTTTTGAACAAAGATACAATAGTAGATTTAGTTAGATCTTGTGGGATCACAGCCACTCAAGCTGGCCACTTGAGGTACTGTGCTTCTCCACCTTGTTTATATGTTTAGTTTATGAATTATATGTTTATATGTGTGTGTGTGTGTGTGTGTGTGTGTGTGTGTGTGTGTGTGTGTGTGTGTGTGTGTGTGATTGATGTTTTGTTGTTAAGAATCATGTGAAGTAGTTTAATCTTGATAGTTTATGTAGTCAAGTCCATTTGAGTCAAGGTGATCATCGATTGAACCACTTGTCAGTTCCTATTTTACATAGAAGTTACATAAAGACATTTGATTATTGTTGTGTTGGATAATCTAGTTGTTTTCTATTATTCCTATTTACTTAGAATATTGTAATTGCTTTTTTTCCCTTACACAACCTCTAGGATAAAACTCAGAAATCCTTAACTATACACATGGTACATGCATCATCCAAGAATAATACATTTCCCTAGTTTAACAATGTAAATGTAGCACATTATGTCACTAGTAGATTGCTTGATAAGGGATCTGTTGGTCTATTGAGTAGTATGTATGTCCTTTCTACATCAATATGTTGGTAGATAACAGAGTTTGATAGAAGTCATAGTTTGGAAAGATTAACTTTGTCAAGAAGTTCATAACTAGTTTTGCAGAGATAGTAAGGCTACTCAATACGATGTTGAAAAAGGATGCTATGATAGAATGGACACCTAAAGCTAAAGCTACATTTGAAGACATTAAGAAGGCCATTGCCAATGCTCATATCTTGAATATTCCTGATTACACCAAATCATTTTACATCTATTCATTTGCATCTAATCACACTTGTGATGTGGTGTTTACATAGAAAAGTGATACAAAAGAAGAGAAACTTATTGCATTTATGAGTAGCCCATTCAAGGATGTTGAATTGAAATACCTAGATGTCAAGAGACAAGCTCTAGCCTTGGTCAGAGCAATCAAGAAGTCTAGGCACTACATATTGAGGAGTCATGTGATCGCAATAGTACCAGATTCAACAGTTAAGATGCTCCTAATGAAAAATGAACTAGGGGAACAATGAGATAAATGGATAATTATTCTACAAGAATATAATCTAGATATTACCCTGATGAAGTTAGTTAGAGGACAAGCTCTGATGCAAACGATCGCTAAAATAGATGCTGGCTTGGTAAGCCAACAATATGTAGTCAGTAAGGGTGAACAAGATGATTGGTCCTCAAATATCACCCATAACTTGATCACACACAGCTGTCTCTCACACTTGAAGGCATCATAAAGAAGGTCCTTGTGGTTCAAAGTGCAAGGATACATAATGAAAGGGGGAATCCTCTTCAAGAATCATGAAGGTATATATCTAAGATGCCTAAACTAAGGTGAAGCTGATAAAGTACTACATGAACTACATGATAAAATTGAAATGGCCCATGGGTCGCATTTAGCCACTACACATCAAATTCTTAGAGCAGGACACTACTAGCCAACTATATTCAAAGACACAGCTCAATACATAAAACACTATCATACGTGTCAAGTGGTTGTTATGTAGGAAAAATAGGAAATAGGGTTGATTTGATGATATGCCTAGATCCTCCTTTCACTACATACTATTCAAGGATATTTAACCAAGTTGAATCACAACTTTTGCAAGAGGATTCACCTACAGGTTGGTTGTCACTTCTAATGATAGGGAAATTTGGAATTTGCTAATTAATGTATTAATTTAATGCTCAATTATGCTAAAAACTCTAATTATGCAAAATCATAAATAAACAGATGAATCCCAACAAATGCTCGCATAGAGAGATATCAAATGACAATTAGATACATACCAAATTTCAAGATTTAAGATGTAGAAAAGTTAGGGGCTAAAGAGCAGGTGCCCAAGCCCAAGGTGGCAACTTCTTTAGGGATTTCTAGAAAATGTCTGCTACTCTTCAACACTGTCCTGAAGGTTTTTAGGTCTGCCAATCTAGAGGTCTTTGGGGTAGGCACCCAAGCCCTTGCAGTGGTTTTTCCTTCAGATATAGGATCTCCACACTCTGTCATAGCCTCCTACAACTCCACTTCCACAGAATACAACTCCACTTCCACAGAATACAACACCTATCACCTGTAATCACAAAGAAGGGGATTGGGGGTTGTGGTGTTTAGGAGCTTGCCTTAGTCAAGCCCTAGAATGGCATTCAAGCCTTCCAACACCGTAGTTTGATAAAGAGTGCATATCCCTACAGGATAGAAGCAAAAACAAATTGATAAATGATTTATTCAACACATAGATATCACCTTGGAGGTGTAGCTCACATGTAGATGAATCTCCTTCAACACATGAGACGATGAAGCCAAATCTATGTAACAAACACAACAACAATATTCTTCTTTACAACAATGAATGCTTTGATTGCTCTAAAATCATAAGTGCACCAAAATTTTATAATCATCTTCTAGTTTACAAATGAAACCCTAAACATTCTTATATATGCATTCCCACTACAAATTTCGTAATTCAAACTTAAGATATCAGCAATGGAACCTTTTAATGATCACATAACTGACATTTAAAATTTAGGTCCCGACCAAATAGGGCAGGACTAGGGTGTGAGTACCCAAGCCCTAAGCCCCATTTTCAAGGTAGGACTTAGCTCAATAAGATCCATTAGTCCCATTTGACATGGGTTTTCATGGATTTTGCATCGGGAGTTAAAATGAATATGTAACATGAAAAATAAGGCACCTGGGAGCTAAACTTAGGAGGTAAAAGTCCCAGGGGAAGTTTTATGACATAACATTTAGCCCCCACTTTAATGTATGTATGATCTTATGACCCATACATGCATTAAAGTATGGTCAAAACATAGCAAACATGCTAGGTACTTGAAGCTAATGCATACACAAAGATTGAGGAACTATTTCTAGCCCCCAGTCTCAGGTAGACATTAGAGAAAACATGTTGCAGACATGCCAAACATAGTGAAGATAGTAACAGGCATGTAAAACAGAGAGAAGACAATATTGAAAACATGCAAAACATGATAAATACAGTGAATGCTATGATTATTCCTTTTTCATTTTCATATATATGAATGAATGCAGATACATAGAAAGTAAAAATGCAACACACAACCTAAAATGTAGGAAGAGCATTTTGCCACACCATTGAGACTACATATGGGGGAAGAAGACATGTAATACAAATCTCAAAGTGTAGGAGGGGTATTTCACCACACCCTTGAGACTACACTTGAGAACAAGCATGCCATACAAAACCCAAAGCATAGGAGGGGCATTTCACCACACCCTTGAGACTATGCTTGGGAGAAAACATGCCATACAAAGCCCGAGTGTAGGAGGGGCATTTCACCATACCCTTGAGACTACACACAGGGGGAAAACACATGGAATACATGAGTGTCTTATAACATGCCAAAGACATACTATAAGTCTAAAACATGACAAACAAGGCAATAGAAGGAACTTATTGCTAAGCCCCTACCATCTCAAGCACACTATAGGCACACCTCACAGTTAGGCTTATGCCACAACAACCACAAAAGACATGTTTAAGAGAGGATACCCCAACCCCACCTACTCAAAGGACTTTTGAAATAAAAAGGATGTGCACTAGCTCAAGAGATACACCATCGCTGCCTTGCAGAGGGCTTTGAATAAAAAAGGATATGCATGATATCCCACCTCCACAGAGGGCTTATTGATTGCAATATAGAATAAAGATGTGCACTCACACCAGAGATACAACATCTTGCCTCTACAAAGGGCTTACAAACATGCTTTATTAGTACCAAAATCATCAAACAAATTACCTTATATGCCCCCACCTTAAGGTGGTTGATATCATGTACCAATATCAAGCACGTTAAGGTAGAGAGAAAACACACAAGGGAACAAGAGCTTTCACAAAGCCCATGCCCCCAAAGGTGACATGTACTTTATGATCATTGAAAGTTCCCACAAACACACACTTCTTAATCTAAGCAATACGTGAAAACAAAGAATCCAAGGCTACACAAACAGGTTCGAGTCTGAGTATAGCCATGTAGCTTATAATGTAGGTAGCTCAGAATCGAGTGTAACAACAAGGCAAGAAACTCAAAATAATCAAAGTGCACAGAGTAGATGTATTGTTATGATTTGTTAGCATGATAAGACAACATCAAATATCACACAAAGTGATTTTACTAGCCAAGCATCAAATATATATATAAATCAACCCCATCTTCATATATGGACTAGGTCCATTTTTGCTTTTCTTGCTAAAGGGACATGCAATCTATATCAATATATGTTTGTTTTCATCATCCTCTAACTAGATAGAACCACTAGAAGAAGGTAAACAATAAATCAAGAGAGGAGAACAAGTGCCTTAGGATCATCACGTAGGAAGGTGTCCCTAGGTCACCAACCGTAACACTATGCCCCTAAGGCATGACACAACAATAAAATAGAGGAGAGGAGCAATATAGAAGAATGATGATACAAATAGAAGAATGGTCACAATAGAGGCGGTCTCCTGGTATCCTTGACCATACAAGAGTATCAAGGGTCATCCAAGGAGGCCTAAACAACACAGCACAACATAGAGGATCACAACATAGAGAGAAGGGTTAGAAATACTTACCTATTTCAACCCAATGTTAAGAACATATGTGTTTAGGAGAAGGACACCTTTGAGATCAACTACAATAGTTGCTACAATGAGTGTGGTTTAAAGAGGAAGAAATACTTACCTATTTCAATGGGATATTTCCTAGTGGACAATTATTGTCTATCAGCCTAGGATATCTCACATGTCATTTCAGCCTTGTTGATATTGTATTAACTTTAAGTTTAGGATGACAAGAAGCCTTAGTGGGTTTCAAAGAATAGTATCCAATATCAGCTATGTAATTAATTCCAACAACTTGTAAAGGTACTTTGATTCCTTGTTGATTTACACCACATCCATTACCTGCATAGTCACAATTTTTGTACAAAATATGAAATCCATGACCATAGAGGGAATCCATTTCTTTAGAGGAAGGTGAAGCCTCATAGGTCTCATAATCTGTAGTATAAGGATATTGTCTTTGTTTTCTATAAAGGACACTTTAGGTTTCTTAGGTATTTCAAAAGATTGCTTGGATGAGATCAATGCGACTTTTGATGTGTCAGAGTTATTAAGTTTATATTTCCCCAGTTCGGAAGGAGTAAAATCTAACGAACCCCAATCATCACCAAAAAGTGTATTCAATGGTGTAGAGTCTTGCACAATATTATCTGTGGTAAGAGGTGTTGATGAATCAACTCGTAAGTTGTTTAGACTTGTATGATTGCTAACTTGTTTTTGCATTTCAATATGTAAACAACTATTCGGTTCAAGATCGGCTTCCATGGTGTAGAGTTTGTCTTGATAAATAAACTTTATTGATCGATGAAAGGTAGAAGGAACTACCCCCATGGAATGAATCCATGGTCTACCAAGAATCATATTATATGAAAGCAAACCAAGCATGACATGAAAAAGGGTAGATAATGTCATGGGTCCAACCTTTATGGGTAAAGTTATGGTACCCACGGATTATCTACCAACATTATCAAAGCCACGAATGCTAATCCTATCTAGTTTGATTAAAGATGTGTCAACCTAGATTTTGTGTAATAAGTCTGTGCCACAAACATTAAGAGCCAATCCATTGTCAATCATAACTTGATTTATCAACTTTTTATTTATGGTGACAAAGATTATAAGAGGATCATGTTGGTTTTGAACTTTGGCTGACAGTAATTCATGTGGTTGAAACATAATATCTATTTATGTCACATCCATACAATCTAACAAAGTTGCTACATCGTTTGGCTTAACAGTAGGTGGTACAATCACCTTCTATAAAGCTTCTTGGAGCATTCCATGGTATGTAGGTGATGTTTGTATTAAATCCAAAAGAGAGATCTTAGCTGGGGTAGTGCAAAGCTATTCAACAAGATCATATTCTTGACCACTTTTATGAGTAAGATGAGGTAGTGGAGGGAGCATAGGTTGAGAACATGTAAGAGAGACATGCACATGAGGTGCTTGCTTACTTTGTTTGTTATTATGGGTGTTGTATGTGTGAGCAATCACATTGTGGTGTGTTTGTTAGGACACATTTTGAACACGTTTATTTCTTTGAGTGATTTGTCTTGCATAGTTTAGGATGTAATCTAGGTGTCGAGGTGGTTTTTGATCTCCTTGAACCATAATCATCGGTTTTAAGCATGAAGGTGCATTAGGTGCCCCCCACACAACTATCTTAGGAATATTTCTACACTTGTCAAGTAACCCCTTGGTGGGTGGAATAAGTCTATTAGTGAAGATTGAATTAACATTGTTTTCCTCTTGATTATACCCAAAATTTATCCCTAAAGGATTCAATGTGAGAAACCTTTTCTCATCCACTAATGCTTCATCTTGGCCAAGGAGAGCATTGGGATGAAAGAAAGGTAAGGTGTTGTTAGGAAGGTTAGGTGTTGTATCATTAGTGATGTCTAAGGGACTTGAATTTAGAACCACAGTAGAGCTATCCATAGTCTTCTCATCTAAGGTTCTTGGACATTCAACTATAAGAGAAGTAGGATAACTAATGGGATCATCAACATCATCATATTCTTTAGCTATCAATTCCAAGGCATTAATAGAAGAGGAATTTTCACACTTATCTTTCTCATGAGACTTCTTAGAGATGAATTTGGTTAAATATTCTAATATCAAAGGATATACTCCTATGATTAATGTGAAGCTATAAAAATCATGTATATAAAAAATTAATTTAAGCTCATGTGTAGAACATTTAGAAACATCAATATCATGTATGCATGCTATTTGTTCCAAAACATGAGGGTTCTCATTAGTGAAATTAGAGAAATTTTCAAAATTCAAGATATACTCATGCAAAGATTTCCATGAAGATGCCATCTTCAAATGTCTTGTAGCATTAATATCCAATGAAATCTAGTGAGACAAGACATGCAAAGTTTTTGTGATGATTAAGGCCCCTTAAATGTGTGACTATTTTGCCCCTAAACACTTGTTTGAGGGAAAGGACTAAAAGGACACATAAAGTCCACAAAAAACACAATAGATAGGAGGAAAATAGTACAACACAACAAGGACCAATTTTTGATTTTATATATATTTAGATTGAATGCAATGAAACATTAACACAAATTATGTTGGTTTATGCACCTAAAATATTCACTTTTTTCACCTTTTTTCAATGCAAATGACTAAAAGATGAAGTGTTGTAAGGAAATTGATGAAGAGAAGCAAATTATAACCTTAATATCAGTCCAATAATGCAGTGATATCCTTCATAACAAACCTATAATGTAGATCTAGATAGATGACAAGGTGAAATCTAGTGAAACTGCAAGGTTTTCAAACCCTAATTGTGAAATTAAAGCATGAGCATATGCCAAATGATGTATGAATGAATTATAATCAGATTTAATATGTGAAATATCTCAGCTCAGATCTGAAAATTATGTCACAAGTTCTACAATTCTCCATGCAAGTGCAATTTTAAGGATGATTGAGTGAAAATGCTAGTTTTTGTTGAAATTAAATATGTGTAAATGCAAATTTTTGAGATATGAATGCAAAAACACACAAGAATGCAACACTAAAAACAAAATCAGATTTGAATGAGTTCATAAGATGAGTATTAAAATCTAAAACAAGATTTTAACTACAAACCCTAGTTTTTGCAATCACTAGGTTTTGAGAAAAATGCAAATTTTCAAACAAACCCTAGCACTTTTAACATAAAAATGCAATGCAAATGATTGTAAGATGATGAATTTTTTTAATTTATATCAGAACTGATGTAAAAATCAGATACTAGATGAAATTCAATTAAATTAATACAAACTATACAAAAATGCAAGCCTAGGATGCCAATTTTATTCATATTTTCTAAATTTTTCAATTTTTTGTAAATTTTTGAATGAAATAAGATGAAAATGTAATGAATGAATACAAATCTGAAGTAAAACACTCAAAAAGGTGTAAAATTTAATTAAAATATGGGTTCACCAAAATGTTATGTAGGAAAAATGGGAAATAGGGTTGATTTGATGATATGCCCAGATCCTCCTTTCACTACATACCATTCAAGGACATTTAATTGAGTTGAATCACAACTTTTACAATAGTATTCACCTACAGGTTGGTTGTCACTTGTAATGATAGGAAAATTTGGAATTTTCTAATTAATCTATTAATTTAATGCTCAATTATGCTAAAAACCCTAATTATGTAAAATTGTAAATAAACAACCGAATCCCAACAAATGCTCTCACACAGAGCTATCAAATGACAATTAGATACATACTAGATTTCAAGATTTAAGATGTGGAAAAGTTAGGGGCTAAAGAGTAGGCGTCCAAGCCTAAGGTGGCAACATCTTCAGGGATTTCTAGAAAATGTCTGCTACTCTTCACCACTATCATGGAGGTTTTTAGGTCTGCAAATTCAGAGGGCTTCAGGGTAGGCACCCAAGCCCTTGCAGTGATTTTCCTTTAGATATAGGATCTCCACACTCTATCACAACCTCCTACAACTCTACTTCCACAAAATATGACACATGTCACTTGCAATCACAAAGAAGGGGGTTGGGGGTTGTGGTGTTTAGGAGCTTGCCTCAGTCAAGCCCCATAATGGTATTCAAGCCTTCAAACACCATTGTTTGATAAAGAGTGTGTATCCCTATAGGATAGAGACATAAATAAATTGATAAATGATTTATTCAACACAAATAGATATCACCTCAGAGGTGTAGCTTGCATGTAGATGAATCTCCTTCAATACATGAGAAGATGAAGCCAAATTTGCATAACAAACATAACAACAATATTCTTCTCTGCAACAATGAATTCTTTGAATGCTCTAAAATCATAAGTATGCTAAAAGTTCATAATCATCTTCTAGTTTACAAATAAAACCCTAAACATGCTTATATATGCATTCTCACTACAAATTTCATAATTCAAACTTAATATGTCAGCAACAGAACCTTTTAACAGTCACATAATCGACATTTAAAATTTAGGTCACGATCAAATAGGGTAGGACTAGGGTGTGAGCGCTGAAGCCCTATGCCCCATTTTCAAGGCAAGACTTAGCTCAATAAGTTCCCCTTAGTCCCATTTGACATGGGTTTTCAAGGATTTTATATCTAGAGTTAAAATGAATATGCAACATGAAAAACAAGGGACCTAGGAGCTAAAGTTAGAAGTTAAAAGTCCTAGGGGGACATTTTATGACATAAAAATATGTAGCCCAATAGTTGAAACCAATAATGGAGATGTGGCCATTCGTACACTAGGGACTAGACTTCATCAGGATGATTAAACCTCCATCATCAGCTGGACACATGTATACCCTAACTGTTACTGACTATTGTACCAGATGGACTGAAGCTATGTGCAGTAAGTTATGCACAACCAACATCGTGATTAAGTTCTTAGAAGATAACATCATCACCAGATTCAGCATTCCATATGCACTGGTATGTGACAATGACCCTACTTTTGCTTCACTAAAATTTTCTAATTGGGCATTTGAATATGGCATTACATTGAAATTTTCATCCAATTATTATCCCCAAGGTAATGGTCTTGTTGAATCCACCAATAAAAACCTATTAGATATCATCAAGAAGTTGGTGGAAAAGAATATTAGAGAATGCAATACTCTACTAAATTATGCTCTATGAGTTGATAGAACTAGAGTGAAATCAACTCTAGGGAATTCACCATATCAACTAGTCTATGGAGTTGATCCCATACTACCCATAAATCTAAAAGTCCCCACCTGGCAGTTTGCCCAAGAATACCTAGGTCTAGAAGACAAATGGGAAGTTAGGTTATTACAACTCTTACACCTAGAAGAAAAGAGAAATAGAGCCATAGACTATCTCTCCAAACATCAGGCTATAGTCAAATGTTGGTTTAACAAAAGAGCCAAGATCAAGACCTTTTGAATATCAGATCTTGTCCTATCTTAGGACAAAGCCCGTGAGAAGAAAGAATTCCATGGAAAATTTGATAAACTTTGGATTGGTCCCTTTCAAATTGCTAAAATTCTAGGTGACAACACTTATAAACTAAAAGCCTTAATCGGTGAGGATGTTTCATTGCCTATCAATATAAAGTTCCTAAAATATTACCTCCAATCCTAATCATCCAAAGAAGAGGAGCAAAAACCTGTATATATGTAAATATTCTTTACATTTGTTTGTCTTGTTTCTATTTGTTTGTTTCAAGTATTTATTTTGGTTAGGTGCAATAAGGAGCATACTGCAACCTTAGAAAACAATAGAATTTCTAGGATTTAGGAAAGAAGTTCAAATTCCTACATAAGTTGTGACTTCTATAGGTATGACTGGTCTGGTCTAATTTTGGAAATCATATTCACCAACAACAACATGGATTATCCAAGGAATAACACAAATGAACATACTAAAAATTCCTTGCATCAGTTGGGAGTAGTAGTGTTTGCATTATATGAAAAATCTAAAGGTTTGCCTTTTCTACCAATGTAATTCTCAACCTAACAGTAGGTGTCCTAACCTTGCAAATGTGCTAACAAGATATATCAAAAGATAATACAAGAAAACAAAATATTGAAAATCAAAAGGAAGAGATTAACTCTCTAGGTCATCCAAGTAACTCTATCAGGGCTATGGACGCCTAATTGGCAGTAGAACAATATTTGTAAGGATTATATAAATAACCTTGCTAGGGCTATGGACACTTGACTACCAATAAGGCTCTATCCAGGTTTGGCTTAAAAGGTTAAACCAAACTATGTAGCTTAATGAAAATGATTTCTACTTTCTGGCTTTTTCTAAAGGAAAGGAAATGAATCAACTACACACACTTGCATTCCTTCTAAAACCTAGTTATATTGGTGAATATAATTTCCTTTAGGTTGAACTAGAATGGTCATGTCCAGTGGAAGTTGGAAATTTTATGTTTGAATTTATCCTTTTCTTTTAAATTGTTTGAAATTTAGTAGTTTTCTTTGGTTGTAAGTTGTATTGTAGTATCACAACACACCCCATTTTTTCTCGGCAAAATGAGGACCCAAATTTTTCTACTTTGCTAGTCCTTTTGTTGTCTGCTTGGGTAGTATTGGTAAAATGGTGTGTTAATTGAAGCCAAAATTTGAGCCAAATTTCAAGTTACTAAGTATCCCCTACAAAGGTCATGAATGGATAGAGGAAAAAATTTTAGCTAGGGTTGCCTCTTGAATCTTGCAAAATTTTGTTTAAATGAGCAAGTTATGCTCACTAGACATTCTGGTCAACTAGACATTAGTGCATCCATGAAGTCCATGTCTAGATCATGTTGAAATTGTCAAAATTATCCTCACGAGCATTGGATATTCTTACAGGATAGGATATATCGACCTGACAGGACCAAACAATTGTCATGCCCAGTCCTTTCCAAAGATCCATATCTGATGCAGGACGTCAAATTTATCCTAACCTAAAGACATTCCTTCCAGATAGAACATTTTTGACTAGACATTTTACACTAGACATTTCATAATGTTCATATCCATATCCACATCCAAGTCCTATCCAAAGCATTATAAGCCTTTATACTTACCCACAGTCTGTTGACTTTTCAACTAGACATTTTGCACTAGACATTTCTAAATGTCCTAACCTTCTTGATTTAAATATGAAGATCTACTCATCTGATATTCTATTGAACATAGTTTGACTATGATAGTAATGATGTCACCCAATTGAGTTATCACCATACTTTCTTACCTGACTCGGTCATAGTCAACTGGACATTTCCACCAAACATTTCAAATAGGATATTTGATATTTGGATAACCATCTATTTCTAATTGCATTGAACTCCCATACCACAAATTAATTTTTGTCATTGGAATTTAAATTTAAAATGCAAGCCTAAATCTAGATGTTACTTTTCCCCACTCACATAAGTAATTGCTTACCAACTACAGTGAACATTCAATGTGTTTTCATACTTAGAGAATTTCATGAAGGATAAACGTAATTTTTTGACTAATTTGTTAATCACAAAGCATTCTTAAGAGATCAAAAAAACAAATTTGCAGAGAACTATCCTAAAGGCAAATTTGCAAAGAACAGAAGATGAATCAAGCTAGACATTGCAGGACTAACTAAGTGAATAGAACACTTGAAGGTAAATGAACATCCTCATCACAATGTAACAAAGGTGATTTCCCATTTGCCAGGTAAATATACAAAAATTTTTCCCTTTGTTGGTGATTACAGTGACTTCTTTTTACAAAAGGTTAATTTTGTTTACCTAGCGTAAACTGATTGATTCATATTACCATCATAAACTCCATATTATCTCATGAGATTTTTCCCCATAGATGTATTCCTATTGGATATAAATGTGAATTAGGGCATAGGAGAGTTTACAGATACTAAACCCCCAATATAGGAACTAATTACGTGTGGTTACATCATGCAGGATACGATGATGAAATGATTGAAGCAACGAGATGAGGAATTCAAGAACACACCAAGTAAGACCCTAGAAGAGTTTGGTGCAAGTTTGCCCAAGTCATCGATACACATGTCGGCAATGTGGACATGGATGCATTACATACAAGATGTCAAGTGCCAGATGCAAGTAAATTGGTCAAGAATATAGTGAAAAGTGGGATGTTCAATGTAGTTGGCTTCCTTGTGACAATGGATGCCCTAGAATTAGTGATAGAATGTGCCCAAAAGTGTAATCCCATGAGCTAGAGGGTAGAGAATTAGGGTAGTGTATATGCATACTTCTCCCCTAAAGGTATCTCTAAGAAATTCAACCTCTTCAAGAGACAGGATGTGTTTGAGATAGACATCAATGTGTTAATGACCAGTACAATTCCAATGTGGTAGGGTGTAAGAAGGTGATGCACACCTTATGGATGGATGCAGCAATTAAGCCAAAAAAAGTTTCCAAAATGCCTCAAAATATATATAGGTTTGACTTCTACGAAGAGGTCCAATGTATGATCACATTGCTCCATTGAATGGTTGGGAGTGAGAATGTCAGATCCTTTAAGTTCTAGATGTATGGAGTGATAAGGTCAGTCAAAGAGAAGGGTGGCGTCATCCACTAGGCCCAATTTATCAATGACTCCTTGCATAGAGGAATGATTAGCTGGAAGAAGAAGAAAAGGAGGTTTTTCATGCCTTCCTATGTTGTATATTCATGTGCCTATAGGTTGCAGTTTGATGGGTTGTGTATAGTAGGAAAAATGCAAAACAAGCTAGAACAATTAGTATAGAAATATTACCCACAACTAGAAAGTGACCAATCAATTTTCCATTATAGAAGAGTCAATGACTACTTCTTAATGTGGTTAGTTAGACTTATGGAGTGAGACAGAGCTAAGAGGGTGTCAAGAGACACTCAAGGAGTTACCACAGCACACGGGTCTTAGTTTATCTAGTTCCCAACCTTCACTTACATCTAGATGGAGGGGTTTGAGGGCTCTCCTTACATGTTGCCTAGATATCCTATAGAAAAAATATTACTCTTGGAGATAACTAGGCAGATGATCCCATCCTATGAGGCATTTGTAGCAAAGAATGGGTAAGGAATGGTTAAGTTCCCACTGGACATTAGCTAGTTCTAATGTTTAGAATTAAAATATGCAAATTATCAGAAGTTGAGCTTCATATGCTCAACTTATAGCCTTTCCCTCTCCAATGCATGTTTGATCCATACAGTCAGATGGAGAAATACGTGAGCAAGAAGTTGCATCATGTGCCTCATCTAGAGAACTTTTAGACTGATCATAATGATGAGGAGGATACATGTTTGTAAGATTAGATATCAAAGGCTCACCCTCAACTAGATAAGGACCTTGGGACATCCAGAATTGCCTCCATAGGTCAAGTCTAATGATGGTCTAACCTTAGACTCAGACTATGACAACAAACAAGTATATAATGAGACTTTACCTCTCCCTGACTAGACTAATTGATGTCATATAAAACAATGTCATGGTTGCTACACAAAGATGGGTTGATCAGAAGATAAACGAGATTGAGGCCAGGGGACTGAGCTTGACATATGACAAGAAGAGAAAGAAGAAGGACAAGATCGATTCAGACTACGATGATGTCCTCATTGTTAGGAGGAGAGTCATGGAAGCTAAGCTATCTTAGGAAGGAGCATCGATGTCTGGGATCCTCTAATAGCATAAGGCATGAGCATAGCCACAAGAACATCACCTCCAAGGGAGGAGCTGGTGTCTGCTATCCTGATCACAATTATAGCTCCAGAGGAGCGCCATCCCACAAATATATTGAAAGGACCCTAGATATCCCTAGGTAAAGGAGAAGGATGACTACTACAGCCATGAGAGGTGCCATCTCAAACCCTACTAATAGACAAGCTGAGGCATCAAGACCACCACAATGGAACTTATGCTCACATCAAGTCAGCCACAAGAAGAATTACCATCACCACAAGATACAATACAAGCCCATTTAGCATAGCAGGTGGTGGCCCATCAAGTTCAAACTAGAAGTTAGGTGGTGGAGCTTCCTAGAGGCCAGAAGATCCAATAAATCATTAAAGTAAAGTAGGAAATGGCTGAGGAAGCAAAGGCACAACAACAAGCAAGGGCTAAAGAATTTCAATTTCCCTTGAGTCAAGTTGTGGACTTGACTGATGATGAAGTCACCAATGATGTGACAAATGATCCAATCTCCTCCTTGCTGACATATCAGACAATTCAATTAGATGATCCTCAACTAACACATG
Source organism: Cunninghamia lanceolata (assembly GCA_027924645.1). Lineage (NCBI taxonomy): Eukaryota > Viridiplantae > Streptophyta > Pinopsida > Cupressales > Cupressaceae > Cunninghamia > Cunninghamia lanceolata. The sequence goes on from BSBN01001201.1 coordinate 3,813,776, forward strand.
CCAAAGTCAAGGAGATAAGAGCTCTAGAAGTAACATGAACTAATGGTCTAGAGGTGGAAGAGATTTCTGATACAGAGATGTCAGGATCTCTAAATGTGCTAGTAGACCAACAAGATATTCTAAATATGGGTACCGTGACACATGAAGAGGTAGGTCCATCCCATCAAAGTGAGATGGAGAAATCAAGTGAGGTAACTACCCTTTTGAAAGACCAAAGAGAAACTCTTCAAGATGTGCGCAAGAAAGGGGACATGCAACATAGTGAAGAACAATCAGTGAAGGATCAAGATAAAGAAGTGCAAGAGATGTTATCACTTAATGAAGGTCAAAAGGACTAGGAAGTTGAAGAGACACACCTTGAGGAAGGAAATCCTAAACATCATCTGAGGAAGGAAATCTTGAACATCAACCTCCAGAGTTAGATAAACCAGCCACACAAGGAGACATGCAACAAGAAGCTCCACAACAAGAGCATCCACAAAAGGATGTTCCCTAGCAGGAAAAAGGACTGAACAAATGGAATGAACAAGTAGTTGAATATGTTCCTATTGAACAATCAAGTTAAGAATGACCAGTGCCCAATGTCTTGGATTGATTGGCTTCAGAGGTAAATGATCCTCGAATTAATTTGATTCCATTTGATTTTAAGTCATTATTTTCAATGGGAGAAATAAATCCTAGGAGAAAGGCAAGAGCAGTATCTTCTATTAGATGAGATGCAACAGGACGTGGGACATCTCAATTGGTCATGCCTATGGTGGACAAGGCCAAGGGTGAGATCACCATGGAAGAATACCAAATAACTACCCTTGATTTAGGACATGCTACTGCTAAGGAAGAGATAGATGAGCTCATGGGCAATGTTAAGGCCACAACAGCTAGAATCCATAAGGATAAGATGAAGAAATAAAATCTAAAAGGGTGCATTTCCTAGCTCAAGGGATTCATCAAGGGGTTATTCACCTAGGGGGTGTCAATAACAAAAGTCCCAACCAATTTGGTGTTGGTGACACAGGAATGAATAACTAATTTGGATGCAAAGAAGCATCAAGCAAAGGTCATGGAGGCTTCATTCTAGAAGTTCTTAAAGGATGGGGAGGAGGTTGTCCAAATCACATTATCAAATTAGGAGACCCTGACATTCATCAAGAATAAAGTAGATACCTTGAAGGTAGAGTACTCTACAAGGTTAAATTAGAATGATCAGCATCTCAACAAATTAAAAGTCATCCGAAGGCTACAAGACAAGGTTTTACTGAGTAGGAACATCATGACAATCCTAACCATGCCTAAAATATCCATCTGGATGAAAGACCAAAAGTTCAAGGATGAAGTCCTAAAAGGGTGTAAACACAATTTTATTGACATCAACACCAAGACACACGAGAGCTCTTATCTGACAAGATAGAAATTTTAGAAGAGGTCTTGGGAAATATGGTGGATGAAAAGGAAACTTGTGAAGAGTAGGCATCCATTGTAGAATTCAAGGCTAGGTATGAGCCAAGTTTGAAAGATCCGTTGGGGCATTTCTCAAAGAATATCATTGATGAGGTCATGGACTTGTCAACTAAAATAAAAGCATATAAGGGAAAGTTGGATATCTGGACCAATAAATGGATATCATTGGGCTAGAAGCTCTAGATGTAGGAGTATGCCAAGGTCAAGGCCCAAAATTTTGATAAAAGTGACATAGAAAAGACAATTGAAGCATATGATGAGTACAAGACTCTAGAATTTGGTGGTGTTTTGGTCAAAGAATATATAGGATCTGATACAGAGTAGCGCAATATCTTGGTCATGACATTTTGAGGTAATAGGATATCAATAGAAAAGATGCCTATCAAAAGGGATATCTAGATGGTTGGCAATACAGGTAGTAGAATAAAGCATCGACACATGGGGAAAGGAAGCTGGTTGGGATATATTTTGATCAAGTACAGAGAAATAGATACTCAAACAATAGATACATAGGATTATTCTAGAAGATACAACTTTCAAGATGCTAGGGAAAATACTTGGTGCCATTTGTCATCCACTCTCAATTTCCAACTAGTGATCACATCCTCTATTTTCTAACCATTGATATTTGAAATGAGATCTTGACCATTGATTTTGTTACTGATTTTGGATCCTTGTCTTGTAGAAGGATCTAGATCATTTGTAAATAAGGAGATTGAATTGATGAAACATGTTAAGCATTAAGTTTATACTCTTACAACTTATTGACTTACCTCATGGTTCTCTATCACTCAGTGAAGATATTTGTACATTTTGTGCAAGTGGATTACAATCTAATTGTAAATTTTGAGTAATCTTTTGATTGATTTTTGGTCATGGAATGTTAAATTGCTGCATCCTTTTGGAGTGCATTTGAATTATTGCTTGTTTCCATTGATTGTCCCTTGAAGATTTGCATCTATTATATGTAGCTATGGAATACTTGGTGAAGTATAATTAGATTAACTTCAATTAATGAAAGTGTCTAGATGTACATGTGAAATCACTGGAAAATTTAGTTTCTTAGAACTTTTCCTTTATCAACCCTGTCTTTTGTCTTTTATTCTACAAAACATCATAAATAATTGGAAATAATGATAAATCCAAAGAAAATAACTAGTAATAAGAATGAATTCAACACTTTAAAGAAGATCTTTAAGTGGATTTAGAGGAATTGTGCAAAGGTTAGTTAACTAGGGGTAATTTAGAAGAACTAATCAAAGTTATGTCCAAGTTACAACAATTTGCTCAAAGTTTGGTCATTAATTGATTAATTTGACATGAATCGTTAAGGATATGTGTAGATTGTACAAGATATATAGGATATTCACAAAGATTAGCTAGATCAGGAGGATCACCTCTAGGCAACGTAAGTCCCCAAAGTGAAAACAACAAAACACAACAAACCCTAGGTGAATAGTAAGCAGTCAAGACCTAACAACTAGAGACTTGGGACTTCAAATCCTTAGGGATCTTGAAGCCTTTCAAGATAGATAGCGGTTTCATTGTGTAAACTTTTATCTATGTGAGTGTGACTTAAAACCACATCAACATGGTAGAAGAATAAGAAAGTTTTGTTTATATTTTGTTTTTTTAAAATTTAAAGGAAAAGAGTACAAAATGTTTTTAGTGTTTTCACTTTCTAAAATAAACACCTAAAGTTTGCAAATATAAAAAGTATCTAATCAATTAATCCACTAATTAGACAAAGATAAAGGTTTGCAAGTACAAGATGTCATGTTCACCAAAATGTTATGTGGAAAATGAGATCTAGCATAGTTGATGTATTAACCTAGGTCAATCTTTATCCACATTACATTGGAACATGAACTGCTGAAGACTTTGTGCTTGGCTATTGTCCTCAAGGGAGAGCCAAGATGTCCGGGCTCTATTCCTTTGTTGCGAAGATGAAAATTTATAACTAAGGGATTGATTAAACTAATCAATGTGAAAACCTAATTGAGTAACTAAGAAAAAATGTAGACCACTATTACAGTTTTCAAAAAATATGAGAAGATAGAAAGGAACCTAGAACCAGAAGCGGGAGAAAATTGGGCAGGACACTAGTGCTGGGCGCTAGAGTCCTTAGGGTTTGGTGCAAAGCAAGTGCATAGAAATGGTATACAATTTAGTGGCCAAACTTGTTTTTTTGGAAAAACATGCTCACATTATATAAAACACATACGAGTTGTAACATGTATGCATTATAATGCATATGTGTTATGGTTTGGATTAGATCCAAGCCCTAACACATACGTGTTATTGCTTGCAAAAATCAATGCAAACAAAATGTGCTTGTGTTTTGTTTGCATTAAATTTGCAAAATATAATGCGTGTGTGTTATATAACACACACATGTTATAACATGAACATGTTTTTAATGGCTTAAATTTAAATTTTTATCATCCCACCCATTTAGGATTGGATTTCCAAGCCTAAGTTTTGGAGATTCCTTTTTGCTCCTAAACTCATGTTTTCAACATAAAACAATGAATTTGAACTTCAACATAATCAATTTTACATGTTTTACAACAAAATTTTATGAAACTACCACAAAAATGTAGAGCTCCTTCTTAGCTTTCTAGCCATATAATTTTTTATTATTTTGAATAAGTTAAGGTATTTAATTTTATTTTCTTTGAAGATTGTCTTCATATTCCTCCAATACATATGTATTGATTTTTCTCTATAAATTTTGACCCACCCATCAAAATTTGAAAAAACTTATATAGGATTGTTCTACACTTCATTCTCTACATAGTTAAAAAAATTACATTTTCAAATAGTTTTGTGCAATTTATGTGACATGCAAGCTTGACGATCCAATTTGTAGGACGCATCCATTTTGAAAAATCATAAAAACAAATAATTCAATAAAAAATATGAAAAAATATACAAATTGTAGTCCTCACTCTTGACTATATTTATACCAACCAATTTTTAAAAATAATTTGTGCAACAAAAAAAATAGGGGGGCACACCCTAGATACAATGTTATGTTTTAGTGATAAAAACATGAACAATTTTGTGTGCACTTAGCATTTCACTCTCTTAACCTCAACCATTTTTAAAAATATTTAGTAGTTTAGAAAGTAGATTTAGAGTACTACAGCACTTGTTCTTACCATGTCTTCAAATTTTGAGTGTAAACATCTCGAATTACTCACCCAAGTTTAGGTTTAGCTGATTTCAAAAAAAAGTGGCCACTTTTGAACCCCTTTTGTATACCATTTCCATGCACTTACCCTAGAATAGTCTGTACTTTTGTCTTATGGTGTTTGTACTTGTTCCTTCATCTTCCTATCACTCGTCAATGTCTAAAACCACCTATTGTGATCTGCACACATAAAAGAGGGAAAAAATTTTGTGGCTATATAGAAGCTTGCCTCAATCAAACCCCCATTTATGTATTCCTACCTCATGGATAGTCAAATCAATAACAACAAAAAGTGTGTGCTCAGAATCTTAAGTGTGTCTAAGATTGTGGTGAGTAGTGAAAAAAAAATCAATAATCAAAACCCTACTCAATTGTGTTAGAGTAGATTTTTTACAAATGATGGCAACAACTACCCAAATGGAAATCTGATTACAATATTTTTATGATCTTAAAGTAGTGTAATATGAATAGAAATTGTAAACGGAAATGAAATCACAACACAGGAAATAACACCATAGAAGAATAAACCATACGAACACCAGATATAATGTGGAGAAAACCCTTTCGAGTAAAAAACTCCACCAAAAAAAGAGGCTCAAGTTGTATTATCTTCAAAATCTGAAATACATAATACATGTACTTCCTCTATCTCTCCAACCTTAAATGTGGTAGAACTTGTGTATAAGAAAACTATGATGAACAACACATACAAGGAACTGTATTATAGAGGTATTTCAGTCCCCAAACTAGGCATCCACTTTCTTTCTCCTTGGATACTCCAACATGCAACATTAAATGACCTCTTACATGCTCATCCCACTTGTCAATAGTCAACCATGCAAACTTGGGTGCCCATGGACAAGACTAGGCACTTACGGGGTAATAAATGTTGTCATAACCATCATAGATTCCATCATAATACCCCTAAATAGTATCTCTCCAAAATGGCCGCCTAGTGCTAAGTATAGCAACTTACAAGAAATAAGTGTACATCGTAAGCTGTCATATTATCATAGAATATTATGACAACTTGCAATTATCATAGATTATCTTACAACCACTTACCAACTTTATGATAGGTGTCATAACTACCTAAATTGGTAGATTCCTCCAAGATGGTGCCTGCTCTCAATTACTCTTGAACTTTACAATTACCATTAGTAAATGTTACTCCGTAACTACCATCGGTAACTCCATAATTACCATCCACGGTAAATAATTTTTACCACTGCCAGTGAAACTTGTACATCCTTTATGGGTGATTTACAAACAATATTAGGAATAATAATTACAAGGATTTACAAGGTTAATGGCACCTTATTCGGGTAAAAGCACAAAGTTGTGTCACACTTTCAACCAACTTATCAGCACAAGTGAATTTAAGTATTTCTAACTAAAAATTAATTTTGGTTAAACATATGATCTTTTAGATTCATTCTAGCTAAGTTAGATATGTCCACAACTTTTCCAACTAAAATTGTTGGCTAAATGCATATGTAGTGCCACAATGAGGCCAATTTACCAAAAAAATAAAATTATTTGAAAAATTTGATATTTCAACAATTTCCACTAGTGTAAATAACATTTTTTTAAAAATATAAAAATACCCTTTTGTAGATCTATAAGTTTAGTTTTCAAAAATATATATATTTTAATAATTTAATAATTATTTATATTTTCCTTTTTATTTTTACTAAAAGCAAGTTATTAGCACAAAACATTAGGTCAATTACCATGTCAAGGAAAAATAGTAAAACTTATTAAAAAAATTGCAACAAATATGATGCACTAGATAAAAGAATCTATATCAAGATGGTATAATTTTTTTCTATTTTAGATAAATAGTTAATATGAAAGTGTACATCAAATAGAAACAACTACGTTTTGTTGGTCATGATGTTAGTCATAAACAAGCATAGAAAAAAAGTACACATTAACCTTTATTCATCTTGAAAGATACGATGAATTCAGGGAATTCATGATCCCAAGTCTCCGGTGATTAGATCTTAATCTTCTGACGTTACTCAGAGGTTAATGTGAGTTACTGTTTCCATTTTGGGGCCTTACGTGAAAGTTTATCATCATCATGATTCTCTTGCAGAAATTCTTTACAGAGAGGTCATACTACACCACTATTAGATGAAATAATGCAGAAATACTTCAATCTTTACATGATATTCTCAATTGTGCATGCTTTGTATTCAAATATGCTAAATATTTGCAAGTTATCTACAAGATGTCCACATATTTGTGTTATTTGCTTAAGATCGTCAATTGTTTGCAATTATGAGGATGAAATGCTCTAAAATTTAAAAGAAATTGAAGAAATGATTCTAATTAAAGTTGAACCTTTAGCTTCTGAACCACATGTATGTTAGGTACTGTCATGAAGAGAAGAAAACCAAACCATATTTTCACTAGGACATTCCACAGCTAGATACAGTTGATGCTGACTTCAAAGGAAAATTTGTACAAAGACAACATATGTAAGTAGACATGCACTCCAAGGGACGCAACAAATCACCACATATGTCCAGAATTCATACACTGATTACTCAAGATTTACTATGAATTGTAATCAACACAGTCTTCTCATTCATTAAGCATGAAAAAATATAAATGTATACAAAAACTTTGAAATGAGTTTTGAATGCTTCAGCAGACGGATTTCAATTAAGTTTCAAATGTTTACAACAAGGCATTCCATCACCTTTTATAGAATAAGGTGAGGAATCCGTTACAAAAGATCCATGATCTTGATTTACCAATGCAAATCTACGGTCATCATTCTTCTTGACTTTGTCAAACTTTACAAAATGGCACAAGTTGCCAGCTGGCAACTATCTGGATTACTCATGTTGTCCCCTTATGATGTGTCTTCATCATGCTCTTCATCCGATTCATGTGGATCATCATCATGTGCATCACTTCTTGAACTTTCACTATCCTGATGATGATGATGTCGCATATGCGGCTGCATGGTGCTCCGGACTTGTTCATATGACTACACAATTGGGTCTATTGCTCCGCCGTCCTAAGTTTTTGCTTTGATGATGGCGTGTTTGTGTGCCTCATATTTATCTCTGCTGCTATCCAGCTTGTCTTTCCTGTCCTGCAATGTCTCATTGTATTTCTCCATGGTCCTCACCAAATGCATGGAAAATGCATCATTGACTAGTTTGTAGTCCTGGAGGTAGTTAGCTCTTTGCAGCTGGGGATGATGATCCCAGATATGCACAGCATTTGTACCTGTGAGCTTTCCATCGGTAACTAGTGCATCAAATGTGCCTTGGTATGCACAGGAATAGACAATGTAAGATGTCATGTAGAAAGCACAATTTAAACCTCCTAGGTTCATCAACTACTCATGTAGAGCATCACCTATTAATTGGCCCCACAATGGCTTGATGTCTGAATATATGCACATCATTATTATACCATACATCCAATCCCTAAAGCTACCAGCATCAGGCTGGCCTATTAATCTGTTCAGCAGTGCAATCATATACTAATATTCATCAGCAAAATCATATTTAAACAAGTGCATAGGAAGTTTGGCAGCTACCGAATACGTGCTATTCTCAGCCCTCCAGTGGTACATGTTCTTCCTAGCTTGTTTTTTGTTACTCTCATACTCTTTCTCTGATTTCTTCAGGTCTACACTCTTGACCTTTTTGCCCAATGGCAGCCCAAATGTTCTGGAAAGACCTTTGATGGACAGGTCTGCATATACCCTCCCATGCTTCATTGCCTGCCTGGTCTCTGGATTATAATTCTTAGCACACTCTATGACCAGCTCTGGAGACTCCATGGAGTATGGGAAACCGGCGGCATTCCACATCCCGGATACGAAAATTGCATCCAGCACAAGACTTCTATTTTTTATGTCATTCAGTTTAGCTGACCAGGCCTCCAGATTAGTATCCCCCTGATGGGTATCTGTAATGGCCCCATATTTAAATAGGACGCCCCTCTAGGATGAGAACATAGGCTTACTGAATTCTTCCTGACACTTAATTAACCTCTTGTCGGCCATGAGTACCTGCAATCAACAAAATCCTATCTCACAATGGGTATAGACATGCATGCATATTGCAATTAACTTTATAAATCACCATGCCTACTGTATCTGTTCAACATTACTTAATCATTTGGATGCATAAACTAGAACTTTAGCTTGGCCACCCATACCTGGCTATTACAGACACAACAGGATGAGGGTTTCATTTACATACCTGGTTATGCAGACCTCTTTTATACCAGTGAACTACTAACAACTTTCTTAATTCAGTTGATGATCACTTCCTTTCTTTTGTCTGTGAGTTCAAATCGTGCAACTATCACCTGTATGAGGATATGGAAGCTGGTGCTCTGTAAAAACAATTTTATTCGCAAGGTAAATGTAAAAATGGCAGTTGAATTACTTTTTAACCTTATAATTAGGGTAAATTTAGGGCAACCCTGATAGATTGGATTTTATTCATTGATTATCTACGCAAAAATGTAGGATCTCGCCAGGTGTTTCATCAGGTTCCGGGGTCGGCGGGAACCACCTACCATGTCTGCGCACATTAAATGTTAATGGCAGCAACAAGAGTGGGGGGATATCCATATGATAGGATATCATGAAGGCAGGATGATATTCGCAAATATCGGGTCGAGTTTCAATGTCATCCTCCTCCCTCAAGTTGGAATAGTTATCGCAACAAAATTCAGGTGACAGAAGCACCTTTTGGTTGTGTTTAGTACATCAGGAGGATATTTCGATGTATCAGGTGATGTTTCAAATATGATGATGACAAGACAAACTTACATGTCTCTCCGTTGGAATATTGGGATGACATCATCCTAATATTCATTCTTTGTATCGGAAAGGCATCATGACGTCATCGTCATGTTATGCAAACATGATCATGTTTAAAAAATATCCTGCCGAGAGGTAAATATGATGATGATGTCATCGTCATGTTTATTTCTTCATTTATCAGACTCGGATGATGTCATCAGGATATTGGCTTAGGGTGATATTTTGCGACAGGAGGATATTAAGAAATATCGGGTTACATTCGGAAACATGATGCTCGCGATATATAAGCCTGTTTGACGAGGAAGATTTACTGCCACTTAAAATTAACGTCCAGATATTTGGACCGGATGACTTATCGGGTGATGTACCAAGATCAGGATGATCTTCAACAACATGACTGAGGTTATAAAAATATGATCCTCCTCTTGCAAATATTAGGTTTTGACCAAAACTTTGACTATTCATAACTCTCACATCCTAATGAATATCAGGGTGATGTAAAAGGCAAACCTACATGGAATTCAACACTCTTTCCGAATATAAGGTCACGAAAATGAAACATGAATTTTGACAAACTGAACTCATGATGATGACTTATCTCATCATGACTCTTCATGATGATGCACATGACTTACTTTTACTAAACTGCCAGAAAGCAGACAACACAAGCCAAGCCCAAAAAATTGGGTCCCTGTTTTGCCAAGTCAAAATGGGGCGTGTTGTGTAACCACACAACAACTTACCACCAAAGAAAACAAAAAAATTCTAATGATTCAAGTGATGTGATCACATTCATCTATAATATTCTAATTCTGTCTAAGCATAAGCATCATGATCTTTTGAATGATAAAATTTCCTCATGGTAACAATGCTAACAAAGGATCATGTATGTGCATATGATTAATTATCCTCATCTTGAAAGCAAGTTGAAAACATAAGTAACTGGTGTTAAACTACATAGTTGGAGATCATCCCTCATAGCCAACCTGGATAGAGCATTGCTGCCAGTAGGCATTCATAGCCCCGGCAAGGTTATCTATACAATCTCCCTAAGTAGAGCCCCACTGCCAGCAGGCGTTCATAGCCCTGGTAGAGTTACTTAGATGGCCTAATTTTATTTCTTTTCTGATTTTCTTTTTAAAATTAGTATCTGATATCATCATGTCAGCTCATTTGTACAAAGCACAGTCACTTGCAGCTTTAGGTTGGAGATTGTATTGGTAGCAAGGAAGTCCCTTTAGATTTTTCACTTAACACCTATACTTGTGTGTTCAACAAAACCCAAGGCTGTTAGGTGTTTCATTGTGATTGATTCACTTTGACCAAAGAAAAGGCACCCTGATGAAAAGATATCACAAACCTAATCATGATTACTTCTTAGAATGAATCATAACCTATGTCTAAATTTGATCTCATCACTTGAATCCTAACAATTTAGTTATTTTATTTGGTGATGAAGTGCATCATCCTGACTTACTAGAACCAGGTCCCAACCAACAAACAAAACAAGCAAAACAAACAAACTATACAAACAACTATACAAATATACACTATGATACATATGACTGTCATAAAATCATTTAGGCCTGGAAATAATGTTTAAGGAATTGTACATTGACTGGCAATGGGACATCCTCACCTGTCAGGTTCTTAAGCCTATAAGTGCTGTCTCCTAGTATCTCAGAAATTTGGAAGGGACCTATCCATAATCTATCAAACTTACCATGGTCACCTTTCCTCTCATGGGCTTTATCCCATGTCAGGACTAAATCTGATATCCTAAAAGCTTTAACTCTGGCTTTCTTGTCAAACCAGCATTTGACAACAGCCTGATGTTTTGCAAATTGGTCAATTGCTTGACTCCTTTTTTCTTCCAGGTGCATCAATTGAAGCAACCTGACTTCTTGCTTATTGTCAATGCCTAGGTATTCTTGGGCAAATTGTAGAGTAGGAATCTTTAAGTTTACAGGGAGGATAGGATCTACCCCATATACTAATTGGAAAGGTGAGTTTCCTAATGCAGTTTTCATTCTAGTTCTGTCTACCCATAAGGCATACTTTAGAAATAAGTTCCATTCCCTAGGGTTTTTCTCTATTAATTTTCTTATGATACTCAGCAAATTTTTATTGGTGGATTCTACTAATCCATTCCGTTGGGGATAATAGTTGGATGAAAACTTAAGTATAATTCCATGATCAAAAGCCCAACTTGATAACTTGGTGGAAGTGAAAGCAGAACCATTATCACTTACCAAAGCATAAGGAGTCCCATACCTGGTGACAATGTTGGTTTCCAAAAATCTAATAACATCATCTGTAGTACAAGTCTTGCTGCTGACAGCCTCGATCCATCTGGTACAATAGTTAGTAATAGTTAAGACATACCTATGACCTAAGGAGGATGGAGGATTGATTGGTCCTATAAAGTCCATGCCCCACTATGCAAATGGGCGCTCTTCCATCACTGGCTACAAGGGTTGTGCAGCATATCTCTCTGTTGGCGGCAACCTGACAAACATGACAACATTTAACATGATCAGCTATATCTTTAAAAATTGTAGGCCAGTAATAGCCTGCTCTGAGGATTGCATGTGTTGTGGCCAAGGCTGATCCATGTGCCATTCCAAACTTGTCATGTAGTTCTGACAGGACTTTATTTGCTTCTAGCTTTTCTAAGCATATCAGGTATATTCCTTCATAATTCTTCTTGAATAGGGTTCCTCCCTTCATCATATACTTTTGGGATCTTATTTTCAAGGCTCTTCTCTATGAAGCTTGCATTCTTGATGGACATTTTCTAGTGATCAGGATGTGCCTGATATCTGCATACCACTCTTTATTGTCTTTCTCATTAATCACATATTGCTGACTAGTGATGTTTGGGTCAATTTCAGATATCATCTGGCTTAGAGCTTGTCCTCTTACTAGCTTCATTGGTGTAATTTCCATGTCATACTCTTGTAATACAGTAATCCATTTAGCTCTTTTTTCTCCAGGCTCAATCTGCATCAGTAGCATCTTCACTGCTGCATCAGGTACTACAGCAATCACTTTGCTTCTTAGTATGTAGTGTCTGAATTTTGTTACAGCTCATACCAATGCAAGTGCCTGTCTCTCAACATCTACATATCTCAATTCAGCATCCCTGAAAGGACAACTCATGAAAGCAATTGGTTTCTCTTCTTTCTCTTCATTTCTCTGAGTAAGCACTGCTGCAGAGGTATGTTCTGAAGCAAATGAATAGATGTAGAAATCCTTTGTGTAATCTGGACTAATGAGGATAGGAGCATCTGAAATGGCTTTCTTTATATCTTCAAATGCAGCCTTGGCTTCTAGTGTCCACTCAATTTGTGCATCTTTTTTCAACATGGCATTTAATGGTCTGACAATTTCAGCAAAGCCGGTGATGAACTTCCTCACAAAGTTTATCTTGCCAAAGTAAGACTTAAGTTCTTTTTTGCTTCCTGGAAGTTGTAACTTCATAATAGATTCCACCCTGTCCGGATCAATGATAATTCCATCTTCTGTGATCAGGTGGCCTAGTAACTTTCCTGTTGTTACCCCAAATATGCACTTCTTGGGGTTCAGTGATATTCCGTACTCTTCACATTTTTTCAGTACGTTTCTGAGATCAGTGACATGATTCCCCCTTTCCTTGGAGAATACTGTCAAGTCATCCATGTAGATGACTATACATTTTCCTATTAAGCCTCTGAAGGTTATGTCCATTGCTCGCTGGAATGTAGCTCTAGCATTTATAAGTCCAAATGGCATACGTCTATATGCAAATATCCCCCACTTTGTGGTGAAGGCAGTTTTCAATCTGTCAATTTTGTCAACCATTACTTGGTTGTATCCTAAAAAGCCATCCAGGAAGGACATCATTTTGGCTCCATTTACAATCTGTAAAACTTCATCTAATGAGGGTAAAGGATAATTATCTTTTTCTGATGCTCTATTCAGTTTCCTGAAATCTACGCATAACCTGATGTCTCCATTCTTCTTTCTGACCGGGACTAGATTAGCAACCCAGGTGGAGTGCCTCACAAGAAAGATTATCCGGGCACTTAACAACTTCTTGACTTCTTCAAGAATTATTGGTTCAAGCAAAGCATTGACTGGCCTTTGCTTCTGTTTGAAAGGTTTAGCATCTGGCTTGAGAGGTATAGTATGAGTTATGACAGACGTGTCATACGTCTTCAGCTCATCATAAGTCCATGCAATTACATGTATGTAATCCTTGAGGGCCTGGGTTATTCCTTCTAACTCTTCTGATGTGCAAACCTTACCTATCAAGACATTTTTCTTGTCATCATCCTGTCCAATACTCACTTGTGAATATTGTCCCCCATCTGCCTTGGGCAGATCCTTCTGTTTAAGCATATTATCTAAATCAAAAGCTCTTTCCAATTCAATCATACCCTTGGGGATCCTATTGCTAGGCAACTCCAATATCTCATCTTCCTCCTAGACATGATCTTCTATACCATTCTCATCTATAATTTGGGCATCAAATACATCTTTGTTTGAGATGAAATCCAAAATGTGCTGATCATCATCAAACACCTGGAGGTTGGTCACATTATCAGGTACTGAAGGTACTGACACCAGTTCTACTGAAAATCTCTTTAGACTGGATATAGATAGTGGCTCCAATGTACTAGCAGCTTGGGCAAGTGCATCTGTCCTATGGTTTTGTTCTCTTGGCACGTGGGTGATATTAAAGGCGTCAAAGTCCTCAATCAGGTCCCACACATGATGTCTATAGTTGGATAGCTTTCTATAGTTACATGAGTAAATTCCTCTTACTTGCCTCACAACTAGTTTTGAATCTCCAAAAACATGCAGAATCTTTACTTTTTTCTTATGAGCAAACAGTATCCCGTGAATCAGAGCTTCATATTCTGTTACATTGTTAGTATAGGGGAACTGTAATCTGTAGGCTGCCAGATAGGATTTACCTGATGGATCAATGAGATCAATTCCTACCCCAACACCTTGTTTGGATTTAGATCCATCAAACCTTAGGATCCAGGGTTTATCTTCAGTAGGATATTTAGCTAAACTTTCTTTCTTCTTTGCAGCTCTGGCTGCTGCTCCGCCTAATATCCACTTTAACTTAGGGATGTCATCATTTTCAAGTTTCTTCTTTCCTTTATTTTGTGAGCCTAATGGCTTTTCTATTTTCTCTTTTATGTCGGCAGGAGGATGACCCTCTGGATCTACAGCTGTATGCTTTTTCAAAATGTGTAAACATAATGAACAAGTTGTTTCTGAGTGAGGTGCCTCATGCAACCTACACCAACCTTTAATTAAGACCTCCTGGGGAGATCTACGTTGTAATGTCATCTTCTCTATTTCTGTTACTAGAAATTCTTCGAACTTAGTCAGGCCACTACCTTTGTCTTCATCAGACAATTCATAGTCTGGCTCCATAAAACAATCACTCCCAGGGGTGATCTTTTCTTTCCTCACATCATTTATCTGGTCTTACACCAGAACTTCTTCTATTTTCAGGATATGATCCTCATCATGATCTTTCGGCTCCTCTGTTTCTGCAGAAGATAGATAAGAATTAGTATCATCATCATCATCAGATGTAGCATTTACCTCAGAATATGATGATGATGCCTCACTGCATGTTTGCTCTAGCATCATCATATCTAAGCATGTTTCACAAGTCTTTTTTGAATGTGCTTCATTGTGTAATCTGCACCATCCATCAATCAAAATATCATTAGCAGGTATATTTAACAATTGACAATGTTTTACTTGATTATTCAGATGTATCTCAAAGTCTCTAAAGCAATCTATTTCGTTCTCATTATTAGGATTATTATCAGGTTCTACAACTGGCATGTCCTACTGATGATCATTATCATGATGATGATAAAGGTCAAGCATCAGGATCTCTTCTATTTTGACAGTCTGTGGCCTGATGCAGTAAACTCCAGGCTCTACGTCTACGTACATGATCTCATTTGTTCGGTTGTACTCAGTGATCATATGTTTCCTTCTAGGCTCAACATCAATCCTGATCTGGTTTGGTATACCCTTCCATGGTAACCACATGTGACTAAAATCTGTGGACATATATTCGTTAAGCGTTTTGGACCAGTCTCGGCTAAGCAACATCCCATAAGTATCAGGTATGTCAACTACCTGAATATCAATGTAATACTGGATCCTAGGATCAGATGCTAGTTGCATGTGGATATGAGTTAACTCTCCTACTACACTTACTTCTGTTTTGTCTAGCTGTGTCACCTTTTTTAGGGATTTAGCAGGATGTAGTCCCAAGGCATTACATATTGACAAGGGCATAACATTTGTGGAGGCCCCTGAATCAACCAAATAGTTGTGCAGGTTCTTGTTGAACATTCTTATGGTGAGGAGGAATGAAGGTGATTCACTTTTATCCCTATACAAAGTCATGTGAGAGGTTTCTGTAGCTTCGATTGTAGCTGGCATCCTAGGTTTGATAGTATTATCCCTGGCAGCATGTTCTTTGCCACTAGATTGACTTGAAAGATGGCCATCCTCTTTAGGAGTAGGATCATCTAGTGACTTCATGAATGCTTTTTTTATTGCAGGAGTTTTCAATAACTCAGACAAGGACAGGCTGATCTTAATTTTCTTCATTTCATCAGCCAGATAGCTGACTAACTTGTCAAATTCATGAGGTGTATTTACAATCTTTGATCCTGTGTTTTGAGGTGACAAGTACTGAGCATTTACCTTGGGGAACCTAGGGTTATTACTAGCTTTAGGATCAGGAGGTGTATTGAAGTTATTTGGAGGAAGAGATGATGTCAATGGACCAGCAGGTCTATTGGCATTACTCCTCAAATTATAATTATGCTTACCAGGATATTGCTGCTGATATGCATGTACTTCCTCATGTTCTCTTGTGGGCTCATTTGCATCCTCGAAGGGGAATACATAGTTTGTTTCAAAGGTTAAAGCAGACTCTTCACATGCCTGGTTATAACTTTGATGAGGTTGATTAGTATAAGCTTCCAGTACAAAGGCTGAGTCATATCCACATGGAACAATCTCATTTCCTTCTGCCTAAGGTGGATTTCCAGAAGTGTTAGACACTTTAGTCTGAAAGATACTGGCAGCAATTCTAAATTGTGGACAGTCAAATTCTGCATGTGCATTTGTATTGTGGATCCTACACCAATTAGTAAGGGCTGCCTCAACAAGATTGACTCTAGTAGTCTGTTTGGCTTCACCTGGGGGCTGATTGTCCAGGGGTGATGGTAATGAGCCATTATTTGGCCTAGAGTTCCATACTCTAGGTTGTCTCTGAGGATTATTGTTATTTCCACCACTATTATTGAAATTATTGGTGTTATATCCTCTGTCGGGATAATTTGGTCTGTCATTGGAATGATTTCTATTCTGATTTGACTAGGAATAAAAACCTTGATTTCTCAAATGTGTCACTTCTGTGGTGAGTTTCCTCAATTAAGCAGAGATTTCTTTGATTTCCTCTTTTTCTTCTTGAGCTTTGGCCACCATATTTTCAGTTTGAGGCTTGAAGAAAGAGGATCCATGGTTATTGTTGGGCAGGTCAGCACCCTGAGGTGCCTGAGCTTGTGCAGGATATTGTGGCAATTGGCCATTTCCATTAGGAGGAGGCATAATGCTCAGTGGAAGTACTTGCAAAGGTGCAGGCATGACTGCTGGGGGTATCACTGGTCCATTAGGATATTGTGTAGGATACTGTGCAGAATATGATGCAGGATATTGTGGATGCATGCCAAGCAAGGTAGGGAATACTATATTTGGAGTAGGAGCATGTATCAACTGCTGATTTACCTATATGGCTTCTTGAAAAGCTAAGGCTAAAGTTGTGATTCGGGGATACGTTCTCCTTATGAACATGGAGGTCAAAGGATCTAAAGCCGAATAGTAAATGCTCCTTGCAGCTTCATCAGACACAGTATAAGGAGTGACCACTCTGGACAACATTTTCTGAAACCTAGCATTGAAATTTGCAATAGGCTCATTCTCAAATCTCTTAATAGTAGCAAATAAGTGAGTTTAATGAGGGATCGACAGGAACCTTGAATCTATCAAGAAAAGCTTTCTCTAGTAAGGCCCATGAATCAACAGAACCCTGACCAAGACTAATGAACCAATTATAGGCCTCTTCCCCTAAGGAAAAAGGAAATAATTTGCACACCACATCTTGATGCTCTATTCTGGCTCTGCAGCAAGCTTCCTTAAAGGTCCTGATATGATCTTCAGCATCTTGGTAAGGATGATATTTTGGACAAAGTTTGTCTGGATTCTTTGGTAACTCATGATATGCAGTAAAGGTCAAAGGTGACTCTGCTGCAAAAAAAGACATTGCAACCTGAGGGGGTTGAATGGGTGGTGCAACTGGTTGAGGTTGAACTAAAGGTACACCCTGAGTTTGAATAGGAGGTGTCACCGATATCCTAGAAGGTATTTGCAAACTAACAGGAGTTATAGGAGAAGTTTCTGGTGAATCCCCTGATGCACTAGACCTGGGAGTATGATGAATGTCCATAGTTCTAGGCCTGAAACCTCTAACAGGCAATTCTTCAAAATTTCCACTAGATCTAGACCTGGTATTTATCCTGTGAGCCAGAATTTCTCAATTTTGAGACAAATTGGCTGGAACTTTGCAAATATTGGCTGGATTTCACCGGATGAGGTGATATTTGCGGTCAGATGACTAATTGGACTGGATATTTACAAAATCTTTGCAACGATATTACAAATACGAAAAGATATTTGAGGTATAATGACCCCTAGCACGAGATCTCAAGTTTCTAAAGCCGAAATTATTCAAAACTCAAACAAATTTATGTATCTTTGGCTGATATTTGTGAATTCAGAATGATCTATTGTAAAGCTTGCAATATTTATGTTAAATCTGAAAATCTTTACACAGAATGAGCATCTATGAGCTTGCTATAGTAAATATTTGCGTAATATTAGAAATTCACAGATGGTTTGAGGTTACCTTACTCTCTGCATCATCAAACTAGAAAATAATGATGATGAGTGTAGTATTCCAGATTGGCCCTCCTTCTAGCGCCAATTTATGTTGGTCATGATGTTAGTCATAAACAAGCATAGAATAAAAGTACACATTAACCTTTATTCATCTTGAAAGATATGACAAATTTAGGGAATTCATGATCCCAAGTCTCCGATGATTAGATCTTAATCTTCTAACATTACTCAGAGGTTAATGTGAGTTGCTTTTTCCATTTTGGGGCCTTACGTGAAAGTTTATCATCATCATGATTCTCTTGCAGAAATTCTTTACAGAGATGTCATACTACACCACTATTAGATGAAATAATGCAGAAATACTTCAATCTTTGCATGATATTCTCAATTGTGCATGCTTTGTATTCAAATATGCTAAATATTTGCAAGTTATCTACGAGATGTCCACATATTTGTGTTATTTGCTTAAGATCGTCAATTGTTTGCAATTATGAGGATGAAATGCTCTGAAATTTAAAAGAAATTGAAGAACTACTTCTAACTAAAGTTGAACCACATGTATATTAGATACTGTCATGAAGAGAAGAAAACCAAACCATATTTTCACTAGGACATTCCACAGCTAAATATAGTTGATGCTGACTTCAAAGTGAAATTTGTACAAAGACAACATATGTAAGTAGACATGCACTCCAAGGGACGCAGTAGCTCACCACATATGTCCAGAATTCATACACTGATTACTCAAAATTTACTATGAATTGTAATCAACACAGTCTTCTCATTCATTAAGCATGCAAAAATATAAATGTATACAAAAACTTTGAAATGAGCTCTAAATGCTTCAGTAGATGGATTTCAATTAAGTTTTGAATGTTTACAATAAGGCATTCCATCACCTTTTATAGAATAAGGTGAGGAATCCGTTACAAAAGATCCACGATCTTGATTTACCAATGCACATCTACGGTCATCATTCTTCTTGACTTTGTCAAACTTTACAAAATGGCACAAGTTGCCAATTGGCAACTATCTGGATTACTCACGCTATCCCCTTATGATGTGTCTTCATCATGCTCTTTATCCGATTCATGTGGATCATCATCATGTGCATCACTTCCTAAACTTTCACTATCCTGATGATGATGATGTCGCATATGTGGTTGCATGGTGCTCTGGACTTGTTCATATGACTGCACAATTGGGTCTATTGCTCTGCCGTCCTAAGTTTTTGCTTTGATGATGGTGTGTTTGTGTGCCTCATATTTATCTCTGCTGCTATCCAGCTTGTCTTTCCTGTCCTGCAATGTCTCATTGTATTTCTCCATGGTCCTCACCAGATGCATGGAAAATGCATCATTGACCAGTTTGTAGTCCTGGAGGTAGTTAGCTCTTTGCAGCTGGGGATGATGATCCCAGATATGCACAGCATTTGTACCTGTGAGCTTTCCATTAGTAACTAGTGCATCAAATGTGCCTTGGTATGCACAGGAATAGACAATGTAAGATGTCATGTAGAAAGCACAATTTAAACCTCCTAGGTTCATCAACTGCTCATGTAGAGCATCACCTATTAATTGGCCCCACAATGGCTTGATGTCTGAATATATGTACATCATTATTATACCATACATCCAATCCCTAAAGCTACCAGCATCAGGCTGGCCTGTTAATCTGTTCAGCAGTGCAATCATATACTGATATTCATCAGCAAAATCATATTTAAACAAGTGCATAGGAAGTTTGGCAGCTACCGAATACGTGCTGTTCTCAGCCCTCCAGTGGTACATGTTCTTCCTGGCTTGTTTTTTGTTACTCTCATACTCTTTCTCTGATTTCTTCAGGTCTACACTCTTGACCTTTTTGCCCAATGGCAGCCCAAATGTTTTGGAAAGACCTTTGATGGACAGGTCTGCATATACCCTTCCATGCTTCATTACCTACCTGGTCTCTGGATTATAATTCTTAGCACACTCTGTGACCAACTCCGGAGACTCCATGGAGTATGGGAAACCAGTGACATTCCACATCCTAGATACGAAAACTGCATCCAGCACAAGACTTCTATTTTTTCCATCATTCAGTTTAGCTGACCAGGCCTCCAGATTAGTATCCCCCTGATGGGTATCTGTAATGGCACCATATTTGAACAGGACGCCCCTCTGGGATGAGAACATAGGCTTACTGAATTCTTCCTGACACTTAATTAACCTCTTGTCAGCCATGAGTACCTGCAATCAACAAAATCCTATCTCACAATGGGTATACACATGCATGCATATTGCAATTAACTTTATAAATCACCATGCCTACTATATCTGTTCAACATTACTTAATCATTTGGATGCATAAACCAGAACTTTAGCTTGGCCACCCATACCTGGCTATTACAGACACAACAGGATGAGGGTTTCATTTACATACCTGGTTATGCAGACCTCTTTTATACCAGTGAACTGCTAACAACTTTCTTAATTCAGTTGATGATCACTTCCTTTCTTCTATCTGTGAGTTCAAATCGTGCAACTATCGCCTATATGAGGATATGGAAGATGGTGCTCTGTAAAAACAATTTTATTCGCAAGGTAAATGTAAAAATGGTAGTTGAATTACCTTTTAACCTTGTAATTAGGGTAAATTTAGGGCAACCCTGACAGATTGGATTTTATTCATTGATTATCCGCATGAAAACGTAGGATCTCACTAGGTGTTTCATCGGGTTCCAGGGTCGGCGGGAACCACCTACCATGCCTGCGCGCATTAAATGATAATGGTGGCAATAGGAGCGGGGGGATATCCATATGGTAGGATATCCTGAAGGCAGGATGATATTCGCCTCAAGTTGGAATAGTTATCGCGTGACAGAAGCACCTTTTGGTTGTGTTTAGTACATCAGGAGGATATTTTGATGTTTCGGGTGATGTTTCAAATATGATGATGATGAGACAAACTTACATGTCTCTCCATTGGAATATCAGGATGACATCATCCTGATATTCGTTCTTTGTATCGAAAAGGCATCATGACATCATTGTCATGTTATGCGAACATAATCATGTTTAAAAAATATCCTGCCAAGAGGTAAATATGATGATGATGTCATTGTCATGTTTATTTCTTCGTTTATCAGACTCGGATGACGTCATCAGGATATTGGCTTAGGGTGATATTTCGTGACAGGAGGATATTAAGAAATATCAAGTTACATTCGGAAACATGACGCTCGCGATATATAAGCCTGTTTGACGGGGAAGATTTACTGCCACTTAAAATTGACGTCCAGATATTTGGACCGCACGACTTATTGGGTGATGTACCAAGATCAGGATGATCTTCGACAACATGACTGAGGTTATAAAAATATGATCCTCCTCTTGCAAATATCAGGTTTTGACCAAAACTTTGACTGTTCATAACTCTCACATCCTGATGAATATCAGGATGATGTAAAAGGCAAACCTACATGGAATTCAACACTCTTTCTGAATATAAGGTCATAGAAATGAAACATGAATTTTGACAAACTAACCTCATGATGATGACTTATCTCATCATGACTCTTCATGATGATGCACATGACTTACTTTTACCAAACTGCCAGAAAGAAGACAACACAAGCCAAGCCCAAAAAGTTGGGTCCCTATTTTGCCAAGTCAAAATGGGGCATGTTGTGTAACCAGACATGTTTTAATACACACACATTTTAATATTTATTTAAAAATATATCCATGCACTAAAGTTTCAAGTTATAAATACACATTTACCGATAATGGCGTGGTTCAGTGGTTAAGTCACTCGGTTGTAGTGGCGGCCACCAGAGTTCAAACCCCCACTAGGCCAACGAGCTCGTAGGTTTGAAGTGTTCTTTCTTGGGGATGAGGTCCCCTATGTTGTGGCCTCACCGGTTCATAGTGTTAGCTACCGTTGCACCAAAAGATTGACCTATTAATGCCCAATACAACCACTTGACTTAACAAGCATGGGAGGTGGTTAAGCCCTTGTCGCAACCCACCGCAGCACTGCCCTGAACAAGGAGACCAAGGGCTACACCTTGCAACAATCCCCCTCCCAGCACAAGCATGGGGTTTAAACCCATGACCTCAGCTCTGATACTAATTTTTAGTTGTTGTTGCACCAAAAGATCAACCTATTAATGCCTGATACAACCACTTGACTTAACAAGCACGGGAGGTGGTTAAGCCCTTGTCGCAAACCACTATAGCGCTGCGTTGAATAAGGAGACCAAGGGCCACACCTTGTAACACATAGCTCCAAGCAAAAGCATTGTGTGGAGCCAGAGGGCGTGTCGCACCAGCGTCACCAATCACATTAAAAATTTTACCAGGTGCATTATCTTTTTAAAAAAAGGTTATAAATACACACAAAAAAATTGAAGAAAAAAAATAAAATTTACTATATAATGATTGACATGTCATGTAACTTCATGTTTTAGCAATTTATCAACAACTAAATTATAGTGTCAATTTATTAAAAACTACATTCAAATGATTTTTTTATTTTTTCAAAAAAATACAAACATATAATATACTAAAAAATAAATATTTTAGTAGTTTACATTATTTCAAAATTCAAAACATATATGTCACTTTTTAATGATTCAAGTTTAAAAGTTGGATCAGTGTTGGTTGTTTCCTTTATAAAAGTGTTACACAACTTTGTACTTTTACCCATTCCTAACATTCTGCCACTTGACATTATACATTGTAAATAACCCATAGGAAAACATAAAACAATTAAGTATAAGAAACAAGGTCCATGGCCTCCCTACACCAAGTAAACTTCTTTGTGCTCATAGGTTTGGTCAAAGCATCTGCAACATTCTCCTGATTGCCTAACATCTTCAACTCAATTTATCCACTTCCAACCATTTCTTGAACAAAGTCATACTGTACATCAATATTCTTAGTCCAAGCATGATACATAGGATTCTTGGCCAAACAAATAACACTCTGGCTATCACAACCAATCTAAATGACCTTGCAATCAAAACTAATTCTTGTACACAATCTCCTCAACCAAATTGCCTCCTTAGAGACATGGGTAGCAGCCATATACTCTACTTCAGTGTTGGACAAAGAAACCATGGGCTGCCTTTTGCTCATCCAACTCACTACTCCTCCAAACAAAGTAAACACATAACCACTAGTAGACATTCGACTATCCTAGTCACCTACCCAATCTGAATCATCAAAACCATGTATGTGCAATGTCTTTTCCACACTATCAGTACTAGAATAAACTAAATAGTAATTAGAAGTACCAGCTAAATATCTAAACACCCTCTTTGCATAATTCCAATGATATCTACCAAGGTTAGACATAAACCTGCTCAAAACTCCCAATGCTTGGGCAATATCTAGCCTAGTACAAACCATTAAGTATACATCAAACTCCCTACAACACTAGCATATGACACATTAGTCATATCCTCAAAATTATCCTCATTCTTTGGACACATGTCTTATGAAATCTCAATACCAATGGGAAAAGGAATTCTAACTAGGTTATAATCCTGCATGCTAAATCTCTACAAAATGGTATTCACATACTTATTATGAGATAACAAAAGCTTTCTTACCTCTGTCCCTTTTAATATCCATACCCAAAACATACTTGGTTGCTCCAAGATCCTTCATATCCAATACACCTAAAAGTTGGGCTTTCAATTCACTAATCATACCCTTAGTATTATTGAAAAATAACATGTCATCAACATACAATGCAATGATTAGTATAGAATCATCAATATAATGAATGTACACACAATGATCCTCCTCACTTCTAACAAAACCCAATTTTAAAACAAATGAATCAAACTTTTGGTACCACATTCTAGGGGACTATTTCAAACCATAAAACGACCTCTTCAATCTACAAACCCAATGTTCTTTTGCTTTTACCTCAAACCTTGTAGGTTGTTGCATGTAAATTTCTCCTCAAGATCTCCATGCAAGAATGCATTCTTAACATTCATTTGTTCAACCTTAAAATCAAAAGTTGGAACAATGGATACGAGAAATATAATAAAAGATAATTTAGCAACAGGAGAGAAGACTTCACTAAAATCAAGTCCCTCTCTCTGGGAGTAGCCCTTAGCTACTAGTCTAGCCTTGTACTTCTTCAATGAACCATCTGCTCCAAAATTCTTCTTGAAGACCCACTTGCAACCTATGGCCTTTCTTCCTTTGGGAAAATGAACAAGATCCCAAGTGTTGCAAGAGTCTAAAGCCATTATCTCCTCGTGCATAGCTAACTACCAAGACTCACTATCATCTACATAAATAGCTTCCCTGTATAATCTAGGCTCATCGTTAGCACTCAATAAAGAAAATACACAATGGAAATATGGTGGGCTATACCTGTCAACTAGGTTCCATTGTCTTGTGGATCTCCTCAAGGGTGGAGTAAGAGACTCTTCTGGTTCTTCAAGATGCTCAAATTCTTCTATAACAATAGAGTCTTCCTCATCAAAACTACTTCCACTTGAATCTTCTTCTTCTTCACCCCCCAATCCATCATTCTATTCTTCTAGTTGTGTGTCTTCCTATTGTAAATAAAAATGCACTACCTTTGACCTTTCTTTCTCTTTTGGATGTTTAGGTTTAGATTTATAGCTCTAAGTTCCCTAAATATAACATCCCTAGAGAAAACAATTTTTTTGGTTAGAGGATCCCAAAGCTTATAACCTTTGACATTCTCACCATATCCAACAAAGATGTATTTCTGCACTTTTGGATCCAACTTAGATTGCTTTTCCTTAGGCACATGCACAAAAGCCTCATTGCCAAAAACTCTTAAATGTGAAACAGAAGGTTTCTTACCTATCCACACTTCGTAAGGTATCAAATCAAGAGCCTTACAAGGAGTTTTGTTAATCAAGTAACAAGAGGTACACAGAGTGTAAACACCTAAAAGTAACCTCACTTCCTAACTTGATTATTCTTTTCATTCATTAAATGATTCTTAATCATTTAATTAATTTCAACAATTCAACCTTATTCTTTGACATTAATTAAATAATTTACAATTATTTAATTAATCCTTTCAATTTTCTAAATTTAATTAAATAATTAATTAATTAATTAATTAGGTCATCATCCAACATTAATTAAATAAATCAAATATTTATTTAATTAATAAAATCCTAATCACATCATCTTGATTTCTTCCTTATTTTAACTCATGTGTATCTAATTAATTAAATTAATTAGATAATCCTATCATTTATCTCCTCATCTCTCATCTTATCTTTTTCTCAATTTATTTCTTATTATCTTATCTCATCCACTTGTTTTATTTCCTCTTTTGTAAAGAAAAAATCAAATCTCTATCTCCAAAATCAAATCTTTTCCCTCCATGATCAAAAATCTATAAATCTAGCCTCAACCAAGCCATTATCATTATGCAACAAAGTAATGTTATGCTGCAGGAATCATGATCAATCAACATCATAGTATTCTATCAATCTCTCATATCATAAAGAACATAGCTAGTAGGGTTTGGATGCAACTCTACTCCATTCTATCGAAGTGTATGAACTTGATTAAAGGAGGAGGTATCATGTGTATTTATACTTGTCTTCTTATTTC
Source organism: Cunninghamia lanceolata (assembly GCA_027924645.1). NCBI lineage: Eukaryota > Viridiplantae > Streptophyta > Pinopsida > Cupressales > Cupressaceae > Cunninghamia > Cunninghamia lanceolata. Next base: position 3,839,844 of record BSBN01001201.1, read on the forward strand.
CTTTAATCATTTTCCTCATCTTTTGCAAGTTTATGAGTTTCATTTTATGAGATCTAACCTATTTTCAGTCAAGATTTGGAATTAAAGTTTTGCAAATCACTTCTTATGTTGAATCTGACCTCATCATTGAGTCCTAGAGGCCTTGCAGGCGAAGTTTGACATAAAACACTCTAGGCTTCTAAAACTATAAAATTTTACAATTTTTTTATTTTTGACCACTTTGTAGGGTCATACTGTATGGATCCGTATAGATCTTTATGGCATTGTACAACCCCCTTGATCGATTTGCCAATTTTCTTGGTCTCTAGGTTTCAAATTTTGTGTAGGTGAAAGATTTGTTTTGGTTTGCAATTTTGTGCAAGTTAAGGATTTTATTATTTGGTTTAAACCATTAGTTTGGGAAGTGTTTTCCTTTTAAATGCAGGTTTAAGGCCTATCAAATGCTACCCTGACTATCGGCCCATTCTACTATCACCTATCCCCAATAAAAACTTCCATTACCCAGCCACTTCTCCACCAACCTCCTCGATCTACTCCCTAACCACTGCTCCACTCCCCTCCCACACTCTTTTCTCCCTTGTACTAATCCTCCCATCTCCTGTGCTCCTCGTCTCCCCTCTACCTCCGCCACCATCATCCCAGCCCTGCCCCTTTGCTCAGTACCAAAACCCTAACCTTCAACCTTTCAAACATCTCCCAATCACCCTCGTGACCATGATGCCCTACTAGCCTTCTTAGTTCCCATCAAAAATCCCAAACCATCACCTTTTATCTCCAAACTACCTTGCCAATTGTTGCTTATTTTGGAACCACCATTTATAACTCTTTCATCCTTACCTGCTAGCTTAGCCTTAGTCTTTAAGACTTCCCTGCAGGATAAAGTACCATTGTAACTATGGACATCAAACTTAATGGCTAGTGTCTTCACTTTTTTGCTAACCTCGCACTAAGTTTTAATTCTTAATTTCACATTTATTACTAACTGTTGATTGTTTATTGTTTATTTTAGTGTTATTGATTTAGCCAACACTCACGTGTGAATAGAAGACATATAATTGCTAGTGGCTATAGACACCTTAGACACTAACATTTAATGTTACAGTCTGATAGACCTCTCATGTGACTAGAGATCCACAAACCACTAGTTGTTAACTAACTACCAATGCCTGACCCTTGTCCTACAAAGTCAATTTTCTAGGGTTTTTTTCATTTTCTCACAACTTGGGCAAATCATATCAAAATCGTACAAAAGTATAGTCATTGGAAAGCTAATTCAATGTACCTTTTAGTGGTGTAAGTTTCATTAGAAGATTCGATCATATTTTTGAGGTATAATCAGTCAAACGTCACATTTTCTTGCAAATCTTAAAATCGCTATAACTTTTGCAAATTTCAATGAAATTTGATGTTTTTTTTTAAAATTGCATAGAATTTCACATAGAATTTGATTATACACTTCAATCTGCTATAACTGATCATAATTAATAGAAATTTTCCAAATTTCACTTTCACTCTAATAATCAAGTTTGCAAGTTGTTTGTTTTCTTCTTTTTTGTTTGGTGGAATAGGGGAAGACAAAAGGCACTACATCAGCACTAGATCTGAAGACAAACATTCCAGGTGCACACAATCTAACTTTTTCATTTTTAATTAATCAAAGAACTTGTTGGCTATATCACATTTCAATTTGGGATTTAAAATGAACACTTGTTTGCATCATCATATTTGATTTTGGACATAAAATAAACATGTGTTTGCATCATAACATTTGGGCTTGGACATAAAATGAACTTGTGCTTGCATTTCTTAGTGGATTTGACTATGATTTTAGGTGTGTATGCCCTTCCCTTGCACTTCGTGTGATCTTGGGAATCAAAATCATCCTTTAATCCATTCATCTTCGCACACACATTTCAATTTCTAAGGGTAAATCAACATTGTGAGTGTGAGTCAAGTGTATGTATATGCTCTCTCCTTGCACCTCAAGGTGATCTTAGAGATCAAAAACACCACTTGATTTTTTTTTTTCATCCTTTTAGGAGGCTTGGTTAAAGACACACCACTCCAAGGGATGACCTCAACTCTAGTGTTCCGACAGAGTATAAAAAGTGAGGAGTAAATCGACAGACACACCTCTTGGAAGTTAGAATCTTGTCATTCAGGTTAAGATGTCAAGAACTTTATACCTTGGGGAAGTGAAGGTGAAGGGTGGGTTACCCTCTTCTGTTAGATGTGTGGCATTGTTTCACTTTCATTTCATGGAATTGGGCCCCCCATACCTTGTGTATATTGGGGCCATCCTTAGCAAACTTGTTCATCCTAGATTAAGACCTATTTGTAGGCCTATTTAACTAATATTAGACTTGTTGATGTGTCTTCAAGTATCTTCATAATCACAAGAATCAATTTTGAAAGTCAAACTTTCTATTATGTCTTGTGTGTGTGATTTATGCATGTACATGTGAAATATTTTGTTTAGAAATTACCTAAGTCAAGCTATCAACAAATACATTCAACATCATCCTAATTGTCCTTGTCATCACTTTCATCCTAATCCAAGTCACCTTCATCACAACCAAAACCCTATTCTTCCCTAATTATCCCAATCCTTCCAAATCATCCAATCTTATCATCTCTAATTATCTAGGTCATCCTCTTTACCCATCCTCATCTTCTCAAGAATCCAGTCACTCTATTCTAGTCATCCTAATCACCCCTGTTATCCAGCTCATCCCTAATCATTCTAAACCTTCATCATAATCTAATAAATCCCATTACAGCCATAACCCAATCAATTTCATCCTTCTCAAATCCTAATCACTCCACATCATCATTCTAATTCTAGCCTAATCATAATTCTTTATTCATAATCCAATATCATCTTACATCATTGTCTTAATCTAACTTCATCTATATAATCTTGATCATACTCTATTCTTCATCATCCTAATCATAATCCCATTCTTGATCCCCATCTAATCCATCCTTAGTCAAAATGGTTATGACACTAGAAAACAAGAACCTAGAGCAAGATCATTATGGTATTCAAAAAATGTTTGATGAACTTAGGATTCTATATAACAAGGAGTAAGTCACTACCCCACCACAACATCAACACATTCAACAACAACAACAACCCCTAGACCGACAATTCCAACAACAACAATAATTCCAAACACAACAACAACAACCCCTAGACCAACAATTCCAACAACAAAAACAATTCCAAACACAAAAATAACAATTCCAAACATAACCACAACCTCAACAAATTACACCTCAATCCCATGTGTCACCTATATCATCATACCAACCTAGCCTGCTTAAATATCACATCAATTCCACATCAACCTATCCCATGTATACCCAACAACATCCACACCAAGATCATCCAACTCCTTATTCCAACATTTCAACTCATCATCAAATCCATTTACAAAGATATCAAGTTCCTTCACAACAAGAACATGCAAGTCCAAGTTACCCTTTCCACCAAGATCATGTGTCATTAAATCCTTATGCTACCTTTGACAAGGGAAAAACCACTCTAGCTTATGCATCCTATGGGTATCCTCCATCATCATCTAATCAAATGCATATTCAAGAGCCTCCTAGTCCTATCCTAACACCACCATTCAATCCATTACCCAATCCATCAACTCCTTCAATCCCTTCATTACCATCCTCCTCTATCTTTCTTAATCCTAATCCCTTAACCCCACATAAATCCTAGTCCATTAACCCCTTTTTATCTCTCCACCATGGGATCTATCCACTCATGATCCACCATCAAATCCTATTATCCATCCACCAAATCCTAATCATAAGCCTACATCATCTACCCTTATTATCCATCCATTATATTGTCCATCCACCTATATACTTATGAAGGATGAGATCCAATGGCTATTAGCAAGGAATCAACCATCTCCATGTCATCAAATGCCCATCCTTAAACCTATCCAAGAACCTTCAAGCAATAGGCATATTCCTCTAATCCCATCATGTAGACCATAGCCTATCAAGCCTATTGAAGAGTCTCCTACCATGAGTCCAAGCTAATATCCATTATATAATCATGTTGTTGATCATCTAGAACCCATCAAGTCTATCCAAGAACCTTCCACTTCCATCCAAATCCAAAAGTTATGTCATGGGTCTAGCCCAAAGTATGTGGAAACACCAACTCTTTATCCTAATCAAGATCAACCCCCATTCATCCTATTCATAACCAATTTCACAATATCCATGTTAAGCCCCTTTATGATCAAGCTCCTATCTATGATAATGAAATCCATGATGATCCTCTTAGCCTAGTTTATACATTCCATGATCAATAGATTATCACTCCACCTATCCATAATCCCACAAGTATCTATGAGCAATATATCCAAACTACCCCTATCCATTCTCCACCTAGCCCTATCTATGATCAAACAACATCCACTTCCCTTGATGAGACACTTGGCTCCAAAGTAAACATAGATGATCAAACAAATAGCTGGGATCTAATGATCATAATGATAATCAAGATCCTATTGATCCTTCATCATCTCCTATCGACCCCCTTTTAAATCCATCATCCTATCCCCTTGGTCCTACTAGGTTCATCCATGTTGGTTCTCTCATAGGAGAGGAAAAACTTCTATCCACCACTCTACCTTCCCCATCTAATAATGGACTCACTTCTTGTTTTCGAAGCAACAAAAATCCCATAGCACATCGCATGCTCCAAAACATGAATTATCAAGGCAAATGTCTAGGCCTTCTTGAAGAAGGTATCTTGGTCCCATCCATGTCAAAATCCATCCACACATACATGTCATTGGCTATACATCTCAAGACAAATAATCCACACATGTTGGTACCACCTTCACTCCTCCTAAATCCACTTCTTTTAATCACAAACCCCGTGCATCCCATCATACCTCCAAATCATATGTCACCATCCCTCCTCCATTATCTTACAAATCCCAAAAGCATGTGACCATACTATTGCAAGTATGGGCCTAACTGGTGTTGTCATTGATGTCAAAATAGTCCTATTGCATTGATGTCAAGGATTGGATGAGCTCTGTGCTGAGGATATTGAGCAAATTTGATGAAGGGGGTAAATCACAAAACACACAATAATAGATATTGAACACAGCAAATAGAACTCTCTTTTATTGAATTGGGCAACTCATTACATTATAGAAGCTTAATTACAATCAGAGGATAAATCCTCTACTGGCTGCAACACATTACAGCTTTCCCAACCTCAAGACTCTAGAATCTTCAGCCTTCTGTAACCCGCTAGGGTTTCTATTTTCCCACCTATTCTTGACTCCACACTGGCCCCCTTGACTCTACCACTGCCCAGGGTTCCCAAAATAGTCATAAATAGCACTTTTTGGTGGCCTCTAACTAAATTTCAAATTTTGCAACTCCCTCCAAAAGTAGGTCAACTTCCGGGAAGCATAACTTTTGATCCAGGTGTCTGATTGACGAGCCGTTTTAAGCACCGAAAAGCTCACGATGTAAAATATCATGCCAGAAATTTGTAAATAGATTTCCATCAACTTTTTGAGATGTTATGAGAAGTTTTGGTGCCTCATATCTCATTTCGTAAATTTTTAGGGGCTTTTCAGAAAACAAAAACTTTAATATTTTTCAGCTCACAAATGATCTTTACCTGATTCCTTCGCCAAAGGTCTTATATTTCCATTATGTAACTTTCTAGAAGTTTTTGCTTCATTATGTGCCCAAATGCAAACTTTCTAAAAATAGCATGTACACTTTCCTAAATAGGCAGGTCACTATTTTTAGCAATTTTGGAAAAACTGAAAGTCCTACATTATTATTCTAGATATTATGGAACCAAAAACACTAATTATGGGAAGAAATGAGAACAACTACAATGGTTTTGAATTAACTTCTTTTTGGGTGATGCAAGATTGCCCTTACACCTCTGGATGCTCCTGCATCAGACACCCAGGGTAATTTGAGAAGCGACCCTGTCATGTCTCAGGTGTTTGTGTGAGGAAAACCCAAACGGTGAACCTCTACCTTAGACAACCAAGAAGAATCTTCAACAGGCCTTCCTTTCCATTTCACTAGATATTCTTCATATTGATTGTTCCAAGTGCTCCTTCCCACACGGCTATCCAAAATCTCTTCTATCTCCTCTGTTGAAGTAGATGCCAGAATACTCCACTGCACTTCTGTTGGTCCATCCTCTATTCCACCTTCTTGATATTCTGATAAATCAGCAATGTTGAAAATAGGAGAAATATTGATCCCACTCGGCAGATCTACCTTATATGCATTTCCTAAATCATGCTTCTTCATGATTCTGCATGGTCCAAATCTCTTCATTGTCAATTTATTGTATGTTCCAACTGGGAACCTTTCTTTTCTCAAGTGAACCATGACTTCATCTCCCACCTGGAACTTCTTATACCTCCTCTTCTGATCTACCTTAGCCTTGTACTAAATATTCATCTTATTAATGTGCTTTCTCACTTCTTCATGCAATTTCTTTAAATGTTTTGCAAAGTCTTCGGCTTCAGCACTTGTCTTTTCTCCATTATCCAACTTCCTTAACTCAAAAGCATTTCTCAGGCTATTACCATATACAATCTGGAATGGTGATTTACCAGTACTCCTATTGACAGAATTGTTGTAGGAAAATTCTACCTATGGTAAAATCGAATCCCATCCCTTGGGCTTATCTCCTACTAAGCATCGTAGCAGGTTACCCAAACTCCTATTCACCACTTCTGTCTATCCATTAGTCTATGGATGGTGTGCAGAACTGAACTTCAAGTCTGTCTTCAACTTCTTCCACAATGTCCTCTAGAAATAACCAACAAACTTGGTATCTCGGTCTGAAACTATGCTTTTTGGTAGACCATGTAGTCTCACCACTTCCCTGAAAAATAACTCTGCAATATGAATAGCATCATTAGTCTTCTTACAAGGAATAAAATGTGCCATTTTTGAGAATCTATCCACCACCACAAAAATATAATCATGTCCTCTCTTTGTCCTTGGTAAACCAAGAACAAAATCCATGCTAATATCATCCCATGGCTTCTCCAGTACAGGTAATGGTTGATACAACCCTGTATTCTGACTTGTTCCTTTTGCCATCTGACACACTCTACAACTCTGCACAAATTTCCTCACATCCTGTTGCAACTGCGGCCAATAATAATTTTCATTGACAATGGCAATGGTCTTATCTCGACCAAAGTGTCTAGCTAATCCCCCACTATGCTTCTCCTTAATTAGGTTCTCTCTCATGGAACTCCTTGGAATGCACAATTGGCTTCCTCTAAACAACATGCCATCTTGGATTATGAAATCCAACCATTTTGTTCTGTCCAAAGTAATAGGTTCCAAACAAGCTTTCCAAGCCTCTGCAAAATCTAGATCTTCAGGATACAAACTTTTGAGTTCATCAAACCCAACAACCTCTATCTTCATTACTGTCAACAAATTTCACCTTCTATGCAAGGCATCTGCAACCCTGTTGGACTTCCCACTCCTGTGCTTCAAAACAAAAGTATAACTCTGCAAAAACTCAACCCATTTTAAGAGACTTTGATTTAAATTTCCTTGACTATTAAGATACTGCAAAGCCTGATGATCAGTATATAAAACAAACTCTTTTGGCAACAAATAATGTCTCCATTTCTTCAAAGCCTGGACTATTGCATAAAACTCTTGATCATAAACATAATACTTTTTCTTGGCATCATTAAGCTTCTCACTAAAATAGGCAATGGGCTTACCTTCTTGGCTCAAAACAGCTCCTATACTACTACCGCTAGCATCACAATCTACCTGAAATACCTTATTAAAATCTGGAAGTGCCAAAACAAGTTGTTCTACAACTTTCTGCTTCAATATGTCAAAGCTCTTATCTGCTCCTTTAGTCCATCTAAACTCTTTTCTATCCCCTCTCATTGTCTCAGTTAGGGGTGCACAAATGCTACTAAAATTCCTGATAAACTTTTTGTAAAAACTTGTCAAACCATGAAAAGATCTTACCTCCGTTGCACTCCTTGGCGTAGGCCATTCAATGATAGCCCTTAATTTTTCTGGGTCCATCTTAAGACCTTCCTCTGAGACAACAAATCCCAGGTATACAAACTCCTTTGCAAAACTACATTTCTTCAGATTAATTAGTAACTTCTCTTCCCTCAACTTCTCTAGAACTCTTCTGATATGCATCAGATGCTCATCCCAAGTCTTACTGAAAATCAAAATATCATCTAAATAAACAATAACGAAACATCCCAAAAATTCTTTCAGTACCTCATTCATGAGCTGCATGAATGTGCTCGATGCATTGGTTAGCCCAAATGGCATGACTAACCACTCATACAAACCTTCCTTTGTCTTGAAGGCTGTCTTCCATTCATCTCCTTCTCTGATATGGATCTAGTGATACCCACTCTTTAGGTCAATCTTCATGAAGTACTTGGCTCCACTCAAACAATCCATGATGTCATCCATTCTTGGCAATGGAAATCTATACTTGATCGTTATCTTATTGATGGCTCGAGAGTCTTTACACATCCTCCATTCTCCATCCTTCTTTGGTACTAGTACTGCAGGTACCGCACATGGCTTTAGGCTCTCCCTTATGAGTCCCTTTCTCAACAACTCATGAACTTGTCTGTTCATCTCTTCATTCTCTACAGGGGTCATTCTATGGGCTGCCTTGTTTGGCAAACTAGCTCCTGGTATCAAATCCATTTGATGACTTATCTTCCTTACTAGTGGTAAACCTTCTGGTACATTATCAGAGATAATGTCTTGGAACTCTTCCAACATATCTGAAACTTCTATAGGTACATCTTCACATTTCTCTTGACTAATGTTAGGAATCAATGCAAAGCAATGACGCTCATGCTTCATACCCTCCAAAAATTTCCTACCATCTACCAAGCAAATTCTAGCAGTACTACATACCTTTTCTTCCACCTCCTTCAAGGGCTTCAACTTATGATGAACTCCATCCTTTGTTAGGGAATATGTGTTTGCACGGCCATCATGGATAGCACTCCTATCATACTGCCACGGCCTCCCTAACATCATATGACATGCATCCATCAGTATGATATCACACAACACCTCATCATGGTAGTCACCAATCTTGAACTTCACTCAACACTGCTCATTGACCAAAGCTCTATGGTCCTTCTGCAACCATGCAATCTGATATGGATGTGGATGTTTTCTTCTTGTCAACTTTAACTTGTCAACCATCTCCTCTGAAACAAGATTATCAGTGCTTCCACTGTCAATAATAATATCACAACACTTACCTTCACATTTGCACCTTGTGCAGAATAAACTCTTCCTCTGATTAGGTTCTCTCTCCTCATTCAACAAAGTTCTTCTGACAACTATGGTTTCTCCCCTTTCAGCATCTTTAGAATGCTCAGACTGTGCATCTTCATCTACATGTGCAACTTGTGCATTACCTTCAGGTCTTCTATTTGTCCTTCCTTGATGTTGCGGACATTCATATGCTCGATGCCCTTCTTCTCCACATTGGAAATAGGTTCCTCTAAAACATCCTCTTCCAGGTCCTTGCCCAGGTCTACCTCTTCCTCTTCCTCTTTGCTCACCATTGTTCTGGTCACGAGGGCGGTAGGTATTGTCACCTCTCTGATTTTGACTAGTGCCAGCTTCATCACTGTTCTTTGCATCTTCATTTCGGCCCCCATAGGGTCTTCCACCAGTCCTTCCACCTTAACCTCTTCCCCTTTGCTTGCTATCAAATCTTTTATTCAGCTTCTCTTCCACCTTCAGGGAAAATTGGTACGCATCTTCTATGGTGGTCATTCTAACCAGGCTCAACTCCTCTTGAATACTCTGTCTCAACCCATTAATGTAACGGGCTACCTTCTCCTTGTTGGGCTCTGCATGGCCTGTCCTGATAGTAATTTTATAAAACTCTTCTGTATACTCCTTAACAGATTTGTTACCTTGCTTCAGTCCTTGCAGCTTCTTCAACAACTCCATCTCATAGTCCACAGGAATGAACTGCTTCTTTAGTTTCTCCACCATTCGATCCCATCTGGAGATCTTTCCTTTTCCTCTTCTATTTCTCTCTAATTGGACCTCCTTCCACCAAATATTGGCATGGCCCTTCAACTTTGTTTTTGCAAACTTAACCCGATCTAGGTCCTCCACATATTCATACTCAAAATACTCCTCCATGTCATTGATCTAATCAATAAGTTGTTCTGGATTCAAATCCTAGAATATGTAGAAACTTTAATCCTGGGCCTCTTTCTGATCTTTGAAATGGCCCTCAACAACCTAACTTCTACAGGATCTCTAGCAGCTTCTTGTTCTTCCTCAGATAGCTCTTCTTCATCTTCACCTTCACTTTCTTCTCTCATCCTCGGCTCAGACCCTCTTCGTAGCTCCTCTTGCAATGCATCGATTTGCCTTTGTAGGGCTCTAAAACCCCTTCTATCAAAGCATTCCTCCCAACATGATTTCTTCATGGAGGCATCTTGGTCTCTGCAGCAAACCCACAACCTCAGGTCCTGGTGCAAACTGCCTCACGGTCGGTGATCTGTCTACACACTCAGGAACCTGGCTCTGATACCACTTGATGAAGAGGGTAAATCACAAAACACACAATAATAGATATTGAACACAACAAATAGAACTCTCTTTTATTGAACTGGGCAACTCATTACATTACAGAAGCTCAATTACAATCAGAGGATAAATCCTCTACTGGCTGCAACACATTACAGCTTTCCCAACCTCAAAACTCTAGAATCTTCAACCTTCTGTAACCCCAAATCAGCTAGGGTTTTTGTTTTCCCACCTACTCTCAACTCCACACTAGCCCCCTTGACTCTACCACTGCCCAGGGTTCCCAAAATAATCATAAATAGCACTTTTTGGTGGCCTCCAGCTAAATTTCAAATTTTGCAACTCCCTCCAGAAGTAGGTCAACTTCCGGGAAGCATAACTTTTGATCTGGGTGTCCGATTGACAAACCATTTTAAGCACTGGAAATCTCATGATGTAAACTATCATGCCAGAAACTTGTAAATAGATTTCCATCAATTTTTTGAGACATTATGAGAAGTTTTAGTGCCTCATATCTCATTTCGTATATTTCCAGGGGCTTTTCAGAAAACAAAAACTTTAATATTTTTCAGCTCACAAATGATCTTTACCTAATTCCTTCGCCAAAGGTCTTATATTTCCATTATGTAACTTTCTGGAAGTTTTTGCTTCATTACGTGCCCAAATGCAAACTTTCTAAAAATAGCAAGTACACTTTCCTAAATAGGCAGGTCGCTATTTTTAGCAGTTTTGGAAAAACTGAAAGTCCTACATTATTATTCTGGATAGTATGGAACCAAAAACACTAATTATGGGAAGAAATGAGAACAAATACAATGGTTTTGAATTAACTTCTTTTTGGGTGATGCAAGATTGCCCTTACACCTCTGGATGCTCCTGCATCAAAATTAGTCCTACCAGAAATAGAGAAGAATAGTGAAGACAGTGAAGCTCTATGAAGTGAAGATCCCAGTTAAGATGAAGATCATAGAATGCACATCAAAGGGTTTTTAGATATGTGTCTAAAGATGATCTAGTCAAGATTTGAGAGGTCCACATGAAGATTTGGATAAGTTATGGCCATATGAGTAAAACTGGTTCTGGCAAATGTTCAGAGGTGACAGATTGACACAAATAGGTCCGGTGAGATCCGAAAATGCAATATCTTGTTCTGCAGATTTGGTGGAATGTTTAGGAAGACAATGTTAATTGACAACTTAATTGGTTTGTGGTCTAGAGGTCCGTAAGCATTTATTCTAATGTGATAGTAATGACAGACTATGTTCTTGAGGTTTTGGATGAAGATGTGAATGATTTCAGTAAGAAGAAGTGTGGATGTTCTTGGTGATTCAGGCAAGCTTGTGTAGGTCTCTAGATTGTGTCTAGTTCATGTTGGCAGTCTGCATTAAATATTGAGCTCGTAATTGAATATTTACTCTTGGGTGATGGTGTTCTTCCTAATCATGGCCAACCGGATGTTTTACACATCTTGTGGATGATCTTGAAGATGTTCTATGAAGCATGGCGTGTTCCTCAAAGAAGATTGAAGTCCCAGATATGTGTGGCTGATAGTGTGGTGATACACATGAAGTTCTTGTAACAAATCAAGTTATAGTTTTGTGATTGCTCTATAATAGCATATGTTGTGTCAACTTTGATAATCATTCCAAAGTTGATGTCATGTATAAATAAGAATTGCAAAGTCATTTCAAAGTGTCCTTGCAGAGATGAGAAAGTGGTAGAGAGGAGAAGAGCAAAAAGTAGAGCAGAAGTATTGAGCTTAAATGGAACTGACTCAAGCATGGTGAAGATACTAATCTCTAGTTCAAGTATGTAATATTTATTATTCTGTAGATAGTGTGTCTCTTGTAGGCAGTGGGCCTCTTGTGAGCAATGTGCTCGAGCAGTGAGCCCTAATTGGCAAGTGCCATTTTGTTCTTCTTATTCTTTTAATAGAGAATACAATCTTGGGTTAATCACCCCGTGGTTTTTTCCTTAACTAGGTTTTCCATGTTAAAATATTGGTGTCATATGTGTTAATGTGTTTCTTCTCTTGATATGTTACATTGTGCTTCCATGATTAAATCATTATTATGCTGTAGAAGTATAACAAGGATTTAAGTGTTCAAAGAAAAGAAGGTTTTGGTGACAATTGATTCACCCCCCTCTCAGTTGTCTGTCCTAAACCAACAATTGGTATCAGGGATAAGTTCCTCTAAAAAAGCTTAATCACTTGAGGAGATCCAAGATGTCTTCTTACAAGAAGGATAGTCTGAGGTTTGATGGAACTAATTACTCTTTAGAAAAGCTGCATGGAATGTCACTTGCAATGTATGGGAATGCAATATTAGACCATAACTTCAAAGAAGTATGTTCCTCCAAAGAATGGTCTGACAACTGTAGATGAAATCAAAGATGCTGAAGATAAGCTTCGGGCTAAATAAGCCTTACTAAGTGCCTTATCTGATTCAAAGCTAACAAATGTTATGGATTTAAAAACTACATATGAGATTTGGGCAAAGCTGGAACTTCTGCATGAAGGAGACAAATATGTTAAATGTTCTAAGGTACAAAGTTTGAAAGGAAAATTCAAAAACTTGAAGATGAATGAAGATGAGAATATCACTACATTTATGCCAAAAGTAAATGAGCTTGTTTGTGGCATTAGGTGTGCTGGTGGAACCTTGGATGAAGATGAGATTATTGCCAAAGTTCTCAGATCCCTACCTCATGCCTACAAACACAAGGTTGCTGCTATTGAAGAATTTAGATCTTTATCAAATATCACAAGAGATCAATTGGTTGGAAAATTAGCTGCATTTGAATTGGCTGAGTTTGGAGATGCACCCCCCAAGACTGAATCTGCATTCAAAGCTAGTGCCTCTGTAAAAGGCAAACAAAGGTATGATCCAGGAGAGAACTCCTCAAAGAAACTATCATGGTATGAAAAAGTAAGAAAAGATCTAGAAGAAGATGAGGTAGAAGCTTCTCAACTTGAAGCCCTTATTGCAAAAAGATTGCCAAGAGGATCTGGTAAGTATGAAGGAAAATTACCCTTCAAATGTTTCAACTACAACAAGATTGGTCATTTTGCTTTAAGGTGTCCGAAAATATTTTCAAGGATTAACCCAAATAGATAAAGATTTCAAAAGAAATGTTAGTATGTTCATGAAGATGATGATGCTGAAGGAGTAACAGATGATGAATCAGAGATAGGAATCAAATCCGGAAGTGATAGGGTGTTCATTACCATCAAGGAAGAAGATCCAATGCCCATTGAATATGTCAATCATAAAATGGTAGAAAGAGCTTTGGCTGCCCAAGTTGAAGAAAAGGATGAATGGGTCATTGACAGTGGATGCTCCCACCATATGATTGGTGACAAAAATAAGTTCATAGATCTGGAAAGATATGAAGGAGGATTTGTAAAATTTGGTGATAATTATGTTGGTAGAATCAAAGGCAGAGGAACTATTTCTTTTGATGGGAAGAACAAAACCAGTGATGTACTGCATGTTGAAGGTCTAAAGCACAATCTTCTCAGTGTTGGGTAGTTGGTGGACAAAGGCTATGAGCTCTGATTCAAAAATGGAAAATGTAGAATCTTTGAAAGTTCTGGAACAGAGGTTGCATCCGGTACTCAAACAAAAGGTAAAATCTTCTACTTGGTTGGTACAGGAAAAAATTGTTTATTTGTTCATATTGATCAGAGTTGGTTGTGGCATAAGAGAATGTGTCATGTGAATTTTGATAATATCATCAAGATAAGCAACACTTAGGCTATAAGAGATCTTCCAAGACTGGTGAGACCTAATAATAGTTTGTGCAAAGAATGTTAGTTGGGAAAGCATAGCAGAGTCATATTCAAAAGTAAGGAACAATCTTCTACCAGATTGTTGGACTTAGTACATAGTGATCTATGTGGATTGGCAAGAATTATTAGTTTGCAAGGTAATAGATATTTCATGTTACTAATTGATGATCATTCTCGGATGATGTGGGTGACTTTCTTGAAAGAGAAATCTGAGGCTCTTGAGAAATTCAAAATATTCAAGGCTATGGTAGAGAATGAAACTAGGTTAAACATAAAATGTCTTAGGTCTGATCGAGGTGGATAATTCACATCTAGAGAGTTATCTACTCCAAGGACTCCACAGCAGAATGGAGTAGTGGAGAGAAAGAACCAGACCATCCAAGAAGCATCTAGAACCATGATGATGGAAGAAAATGTTCCTTAGATCTATTGGAGAGAAGTTGTAAGCACTACTGTCTATACTCTTAATCGAGTACAAATCAGAAGTAATACTGGTAAGACCCCTTATGAACTTTGGTTTGGCATCACTCCTACTGTGAAGTATTTTAGAGTCTTTGGTAGTAAATGTTACATTAAAAGAGATGAAGACCTTGACAAATTTGATGCTAGAAGTGATGAAGGAATATTCTTGGGTTACTCTACTCAAAGAAAAGCATATCTGTGTTATAAAAAGAGATTAAGAAATATTATAGAAAGTACAAATGTGAAGATTGATGAAGGCATCAAAAATCCCTCAAGGTTTTATGAGTATGAAGCTGATGACTAGAATGATGTTCTAGTCCAAGAAGATCTAGCCCCTTATGTAGTTCAGATTCAAACTGATCCAAAGAATCCTAAAATACAGGAAGAAGAGATAAGTTTGAATGAACCTGTCCAAGAAATAGAAGTGCAAGAAATTCCCAAAATTCCCAGGTATGTAAGACTAAATCATTCTAAAGACCAGATCATAGGTGTTCAAACAAGAAGAAAGATTACTCAAGATTTAGAGAAGTATTGTCTGATTTTAAAGATTGAACCAAAAATAGTAAGTGAAGCATGCAATGATGAAAGCTAGGCCAAAGCAATGGAGGAAGAGTTGATGCATATTGAGAAAAATCACACTTGGGATCTTGTTCCTAGACTTAGAAATAAAAATGTGATTGGGACCAAATGGGTCTTCCAGAATAAACTGAATGAAGATGGTGAAGTAGTCAGAAACAAATCCAAATTGGTCTGTAAGGGTTATTCTCAAGTAGAAGGAGTTGATTTTGGAGAAACTTTTTTTCTAGTGGTAAGAATTGAAGCAGTCATATTATTTCTTGCTTTTATTGCCTTCAAGGATTTCAAAGTATATCAAATGGATGTCAAGTCTACCTTCCTGAATGGTGACTTGGAAGAAGTATACATTGAGCAACTAGATGGATTTCAATTGTCTGATCATGGTGACATGGTCTGCAAGTTGAAGAAAGTATTGTATGGGCTCAAACAAGCCCCAAGGGCCTGGTATGAAAGATTGCATAAACATCTTTTGAAGATTGGTTTTAACAAAGGTACTACTAACAGTAATTTGTACTTCAAGATTGATCATGAAAATATCTTGATTGTTGAAGTATTTGTTGATGATATCATTTTTGGAGGAAGAGATAGTATGTGCAAGACTTTTACAAATCAAATGAAAAGTGAATTTGAGATGTCTATATTTGGGAAAATGAATTTCTTCTTGGGTCTACAAATCAGTCAAATAAAGAAAGGAATCTTCATATCACAGACCAAATATGTGAAAGAATTGTTGAATAAATTTGGGATGGAAGATTCAAAACCAATGAATACTCCCATGGAAACCGGATGTAAACTAAGCAAAGATGATGAATCTCCTAAGGCTGATCAGAAAAAGTATAGGTCAATGATTGGAGGACTATTGTATCTTACTTAAACTAGACTTGACATTATGAATGTTGTTGGTCTTGTTACTAGATTCCAAGCTGATCCCAGAGAATCTCATGTCATGGCAATCAAGAGAATTTTTAGATATCTAAAGGGAACAGTTGAGTATGGTTTATGGTATCCCAGGGATCATGATTTCTCCCTTCATGCATATACAGATGTGGATTGGGTAGGAGATGTGGATGACCAAAAGAGTACAAGTGGTGGTGCATTCCTTTTGGGAAAAAGATTGGTTTCTTAGCTGAGCAATAAAAAAGAGGTAATATATTTGTCCTCTGTAGAAGTAGAATATATTGTAGCAGCAGGTAGTTGTACTCAAGTATTGTGGATGAAGCAAATGCTAAGAGACATCAGAGTGGAGTATGAGGAACCTATCACAATCCTCTATGATAACTCAAGTGTAATAAATATATCAAAAAATCTAGTGTTGCATTCAAAGACAAAACATATATCCATCAAGTTTCACTTTTTGAGAGAGCAGATGAACAATAATGAAGTTAGATTGGAGTTTGTGCCCTCAAAGGATCAGGTTGTAGACATTTTTACTAAACCTCTACCTAAGGACTTTTTTGAGTATCTTAGGGAGAAGTTAGGGGTAATTACCCCTCTAGTTCTAAATTAAGGTGCACTAATGTGCATCAATCCGATGGATCTCACAGTCATATCTTGTGGTCCAAATTGATGATAGGAAGTTGCTACTCAGGGGGAGTAGTCTATATGGTTATGATTGATGCAAGTATGTACCCCTTTTCATTAATGTCAAAGGGGGAGAGAAGACATGTGAAAAATAAAAGTGGTTGTTGATCAAAGGGGGAGTAGTAAAGAAACAGAAGACATATGAATGATTGTTGTTGATAAGGGAAGCTATGTTAGTTAGTGAGGAAAATTTCTTGTCTTGATGGTTAAAATAGTTTTTCACATCATATGTTGCCATCAATGACAAAGGGAAAGATTGTTGCAAGTATGGACCTAACCAGTGTTGTCATTGATGTCAACATACTCATGTTGCATTGATGTCAAGGATTGGATGAGCTGTGTGCTAAGGATATTGTGAAAATTAATCCTATTAGAAACAGAGAAGAACAGTGAAGACAGTGAAGCTCTATGAAGTGAAGATCCCAGCTAAGATGAAGATCAGAGAATGTATATCAAAGGGTTTGTAGATATGTGTCTAAAGATGATCCAGTCAAGACTTGAGAGGTCTGCATGAATATTTGGAGAATTTATGGCCATATGAGTAAAACTAGTTCTAGTAGATGTTTAAAGGTGACAGAGTGACACAAATAGGTCCGGTGAGAATTAGAAATGCAATGTCTTGTTCTGTGGATTTGGTGGAATGTTTAGGAAGCCAATGTGAATTGACAACTCAATTCATTTGTGGTCTAGAGGTCTGCAAGAATTTATTCTAATGTAACAATGATGACAAACTGTGTTCTTGAGGTTTTGGATGAAGATGCGAATGATTTCAGTAAGAAGAAGTGGTGTGGATGTTCTTGGTGATTCAAGAAAGCTTGTGGGGGTCTCTAGATTGTTTCCAGTTCGTGTTGGTAGTCTGTATTGAAGATTGAACTCATAATTGAAGATTTACTCTTGGGTGATGGTGCTCTTCCTAATCATGGCCAACCAGATGTTTTACACATCTTGCAGATGATCTTGAAGATGTTCTGTGAAGCATGGCATGTTCCTCAAAGAAGATTGAAGTCCCAGATATGTGTGGCTGATAGTGTGCTGTATGCATGAAGTTCTTGTAACAAATAAAGTTGTATTTTTGTGATTGCTCTATAATAGAATATGTTGTACCAACCTTGATGATCATTCCAAAGTTGATATCATGTATAAATAAGAATTGCAAAGTCATTTCAAAGTGTCCTTGCAGAGATGAGAAAGTGGTAGAGAGGAGAAGAGATAAAAGCAGAGTAGAAGTATTGAGCTTAAATGGAACTGACTCAAGCATGGTGAAGATGCTAATCTCCAGTTCAAGTATGTAATACTTATTATTCTATAGACAGTGTGTCTCCTATAGGTAGTGGGCCTCTTGTGAGCAGTGTGCTCAGGCAGTGAGCCCTAATTGGCAAGTGCCATTTTGTTCTTCTTATTCTTTTAACAGAGAATACAATCTTGGGTTTATCACCCCGTGGTTTTTCCCTTAATCGACTTTTCCACATTAAAATCTTGGTGTCATATATGTTAATGTGTTTCTTCTATTGAGATATTGCATTGTGCTTCCATGATTAAATCATTATTATGCTGGAGAAGTATAACAAGGATTTAAGTGTTCAAAGAAAAGAAGGTTTTGGTGACAACTACTTCACCCCCCCTCTCAGTTGTCTGTCCTAAACCAACACATACATCTCTCTCCATCCACTCTACCTCCACTCCTCCCAACTAATATCCCTATCCTTAAATCCCCTAATCCATCTATCCACACATCACGTTCCCTTAAATCCCCTAACATTCTTAATCAAGCTCAACCAATGCACACATCGACCAAATATGAAGCTACCAAAAAATCCATGGAATCCCAAAATAATCATTTGGATCCTTCCCCACATAAATTAAAAACCCTACAAAAGCCTCAAAATTATCATGTCAAAGGGTATTGATACACAAAGAAAATCAAAAATCCAAAAGGCTACAAATGTTCACAGCCCCAAAAGAAAAAAACAAAAATGGTGTGGGTCCCTAAGAAAAAATAAATCAAGTTAAATGAAGCATCCACATCCCAAAAATCCCAAAAATATCACTCCATCCAAAAATCCCAAAATCACATTCAATCCATGAATCCCAATGCAAAAATTATAAAAATCCTAAGTCTATGTGGGTCCCTAAACTCCTACATCGACCATCCCATAAGCAAACATCTCCATTACTTTCTCCACCTCCCTCCAATAAAAAGTTTAAAATACAATTCGGTGTGTGCAACCATTGGTCTTGGTTCCTTTCCATTCCACAACATATCCACATACCTCCATCTCCCCATCTTTCATCCACTATCCCACATATTTCAACCATCATATCCCTATGGTCAATGCTTTTGCATAATCCTTCCATACATAATCCACATCATAATCTACTATCCCCCATCCATTCTTGCATAAACCTATCATAATCCACATCATAATCCACTATTATCTATCCATCTATAATCCACTCCATATCCATCTCATCCCATCATATACCAACATCCATGCACATAATAACATTTGACATGGTCCATGTGTGACTTCTATCCAAAATGGGACATTATCACCTCCTCTTGGAAACATACGCTTGAGTCCCTATCCTCCATCTAAATCTCTATTTTCCACCATCCACGCATCCCACCTAAATAAATAAAAATAAATAAAATAAATAAATAAATAATAGTAAAGTGAAATCATTCATCCAATGGTGAAAACCTAGAAAATAGGGGCCTTGGATAAGTACCAAGAAGAAAACCTAGAAAATCGGCATCATGAGTAGATTTCTTTTCTATGTACTTTACACTTGGGGCATGTTGTCTCATCTATGCATCCTATCATTCCTTCTACCTATCCTTCCTATCATATCTTCCTTATCCATTATATCTGCATAATTATCCCCTTGATCCACTCCATCCTCCTTTCCTCCTTTTGATCTTGATAAAGATAGGAAAAAATGTTGAAACATGCTTTGGACATCTCTTGATATACCTCATCCTTTCCAACCAATCCAATCAATCCTATCATCATAAGCTTTGTCATCTAAAATCCTAAGCATTATACCTAGAATGAGGCATGTTATTCCTATACGATATAGTCTTTGGGGATCACATCCTAAACACCTCATCTATTCCATCCACTATTGCCTATCCTTTTATCCAAATATCTATCATGAGTCTTCCATTCCATTTACTATCTCCCATCCTTTTATCCATTCATCCTATCCCATCTCCATCCTTTGCATCTAATCTTGGTTTTCTCTTGTCATTGGTATCTAGCATCTAGGATATCCAAATTGTAATCCAATGCCATCTCAAAACAATTCAAAATCCAAAAACATCATAACATTACAAAAATCTAAAAACATCATACAATTCAAAAATCTGAAAAATTAAAACATCCAAAAAAATACAAAAAAAATATTACAACATTCCAAAAATCCAAGAAATAAATCCAAACACAAGTCATCTTTAGTCCATACCAATTGAACTGAGTTGCCTCACCAATCATCCAAAAGCATACTTTGGTTTTGTTTCCAACCTTTCTGTCAAACCTATTAATTGATTATTTATCCAATCATCATCAACAAGATGTATCATTCTCACGTTCTCGTGTTGTTCTAGGGATATATCATTCCCCATAATGACAACATTATCCTCAATCAATACAATCAATCCTTGATCAATTAATCCTTGGTTTATAGCTTGATGGGGCCAATATCTTGTTTGTTTTTGAATCATTTGTGCATGCTTGCTGACTTGCTTGTGAGTTTTATCTTTTTTATCTTGCATTTGTATCAGTCTTGATAGTATATTGTTACCACGACATCATGGTCTTCCATATCATGTTGCCCAACAACATGTTTGCTTGTGACCTTTTTTCTTTTATGCATAGGACACATCGTTACCCTAGTCTTTATAGCTTGGTGCATAATGTCTAGTGCTATATCAAACTATATGGTTTCTCACCTAATGCAGCATAATATATCATTCATCCATTTCATCCATCCCTTATCTTTCCTCCATCTCCTTAACCAATCATTTTTGTTAAGGGAAAATTGGTGTAAACATGAATAATCAATATATCAATATCAAAATACCCAAAACTTAATGAAATACAGAAACAAAGAGATTAACTGAACAAAAGAACTTCAAAAACCTTTGCAAACCTCAAATCTTCATAGCTTCCATTGGTTTCCTATCTTAATCAATCTTGCATGTATGAATGAGGCCCTCAGAGAGGGCACTTCCTAGCTATGATTCCAAGATTGTCAATGGAGAATGGCTGTGATAGTTGATTGCAATGAAGATGAGCTTCACAATAATGATAGTAGTGTCTAGTAATGAGTTTGATCACAAGCAATAAAGGAATTGGTGCCAAAAGCACACTGTAATTCCTGCAGAGTAACAATACTTAAATCTTGGATGATTGAAATGGAAGAATAGGGTTCAATTTATAGACTTGGGAAAGAGAAGATCAACGGTATAGAAAGAACAAGAAGATCAATGGTATAGAACGGTTGAGGAACGTGCACGAATAAGAAGACATGTGTCTTGCTCTATTTTGTATGAGAGGAATTAATAAAATAGAAGAGTTAACTGAAGAGATTAAATCAATTAAAAGAATAGATTAATCAGTTAAGAGAATAGAACTAGAGAATAGAAATTGCATAAGGATGAGAAGATATTTTAGCTCAATTAATATTTAGAATATTCAATTGCATGTGCACAAAGATTGAATTATATTTAGAGATAACTCAATTTAGAAGAAATAGACAACTTAAATAAATATTTGATTTATTTAAATTTAGAGAAGATATTATTGGAAGAAGCAATTAAATAATTGGTATTATTCAATTTAGAATGATTTTGGAAGAACTAATTAAATAATTGGTATTATTTAATTTGTTGGGGGAATTAGAAGAATTTAGAAATTTAATTAAATAAATTGATTTTATTTAATTATTGGAAGAATATGAATTAAATAAATAAATTTATTTATTTATTTAGACAGAGTCATGTCATTTTTAGGCGTATACATTTTGCCCCTCTTTGATGCAATATGTTTTATCACCTTGTTTCAAATAATAGATTTTTGATAATGATACATGCCCCAGTTTGCCCCTGGTACATGTTTAATGATAATAGGATGCCCCCTCAGGAGATTGGACGGAAAGAACACAGGAGGGCGTGAGATAGACAATCTCACGATGAAGAAGGGAAAAATAGGTTAGGTTTGAAGAAAACAGGATGCGTTTCAGAGAAACTGGAAGAAAATAGGAAAAAATAGGTGCAGGAAGTAGTCATAGTCACCACATAGCTAGATTAGGGTTTGCATGCTATATATAGGAGTTGGGTCCACAAGACAATTCATTTGTACACTTGGCTTTGTTTGATTTGCTTCTAAGAGCTTAGGAGAGCATAGAGCATAGAGCAGTCAGCACGAGGATGGATATTTTGCACAAGGAGCATCGCTTCGAGCCAGTCCAACAATTTGACCGGCCAGCAGAGGCAGGACCCTCGGTATGTATCTCAAAAAATTTCCCCTAAAGTTGATTTTTAGGTCAATAAATGCTAGGAGAAAACTATGGTAGACAAATGCGCCATATCACAGTTTGGCACATTTGGCATGTGAAACTGCACATCTGTAAAACTTTGGTGCATTTGAGATATAGGACGGTGCATATATGCAAGTTGCACATGTATGAGTTAAGTCAGTGCATGCATAATTCTGCAGTGCATTTACAGTATGAAAAGGTGCATGCAACTAGGCGGCACATTTGTGGTATAGAATGACACATGCATGATATCTTGCGGTGCATACATCAGAAGCGGTGCATTTGATAAGAAATGGTGCATGTACCATCTGCTATGGCACGTGCATATGATATAGATAGTTAGTTTACTTAACAGAATTGACTCGATTGGCATCCTATTTGACGCGTGAATCAATAAGCTATCTCCAAGATTGCAGGAATCTAGTCAAGATATGTAGTGTGCTATTTTGATCAATTTGATATGTTAAGTTTAGTTGATATGTTTCTATAGATATGTTGAGCATGGTACTTGCAGCTTTAGGTTGACGCCTTGCTTTGCATGTTTCTAGGAGGACATACGAGATACATTGATGTCACGGGAGCAATTTCCCATGTCGATGTTGCAGTGACATATGCTGACTGAGATGGATCAAGAGGTGCTCAACACGATGGGATTGGACTATGTTCGCTTTATACCTGAGGTTCGAGCAAACCGTGAGTTATTGACTGCAGCAGTAGAGAGGTTCCACAGCAAGGATGAGACCTTCTACTTCCCAACTAGCCTGATGATGGTTACATTGGAGGATGTATATAGAATACTCCACTTGCCTATTCAGGGAGAGCTCATGGAGTACGATCCACAGAGGGATGCAGGACTTGCAAAGTGTAGTCAAGTATTTGATGGCCCTGAGCTGGTCAGACAGGTCATCTCCTGGCAGGACATTTATGACTACTATGACTATTTTCTAGGGATAGTTGCAAGACTAATCGAAGGTGTTGTATGCCCCGATAGGAGATCACATGGGTTCCCCATTGGATGGGGACAAATCATGGAGTGGATGGTCATAGAGGGAATCTATTATGCTTGGTGTGTCTATGTTCTAGAACATATATACCATGACATGCATTAGGTGGTATAACATAGGGGTGTGAGCCTATCAGTAGGTGTCTCACTACTGCAGTTTTGGCTATGGGAACACATAGCGTTCACTAGACCAATTTGTGTTTTTGACAGACAGAGAGGAGAGCCATATAGCTATGGCTATGCAAGAGTGATTTCCTAGCATAGGCTGGGGAAGCTTGAGTATTGGAGGCACGCATTGGATGGAGTAGATGTGGTCATCTGGCGACCATATCTAGACTGTAAGCCCTGGGAGGATGAGGTGGATGAGCTGCCCTACTATTACCAAACTCAGTGGCTGATAGGCCGAATGCAGTTCATTCTAGAGAGAGATTATTAGCTGGGTTCAAAGGCAGTTTGGGAGGAGACAATGCCACAGGGGTAGGCTTTGTTTGCGTGGACTCACGCTGAGAGATTCAAATGGGAGCTAGTGGCATCTTATGAGGAGGCAATGGCAGAGTTTCAATAGACTCCTTATGTTGCCTGGGATATGAGGAGAGAGACTATAGACACTGGGATGACTCAGGACTATGAGGAGTGGTTCGTTGCTCATCTATTTCTGAGATATTTAGGGCCTGGTGAGCTGGTTCCTCGTATGGATGAAGTAGATTTAGATGACAAAGGCTAGGTTGGCAGGAGAAGGAGGAGGAGGAGAGGAGGACTGGGAGATGGAGGAGGTGATGGAGGAGGGGGAGATGGTGGAGATGGAGATAGACCTAGGCAGAGGAGGAGAGCTGGGGAGGGACCTTCCCACGCTCAGCAGGTAGTGCCACCATAGGTTACATAGCAGGCATAGCAGGTATAGATGCTGCCACCTCAGTAGGTGGCACAATAGTAGGTACCCCAGCCATAGAGGCAGGGATAGGCATAGGCACCTCAGGGTCTAGCACAGCTAGATGTTCTTGAGAGAGCCATAATGATGTTGAAAGGATAGGTTAGGCAGTTGTTGGCACAACTTAGGATGGCTGAGGCTTGGTAGGAGATAGATGTAGAGGTTATCTCAATGCTCACTAGAGAGCAAGGTATGGCAGAGGTGTGGATATGAGTTATCTGAGTGGATAGGGACACAACAGTGTCAGCCCTTGGGACAGATGTCACTAGCAGCTTTTTGGTTCGGCAGGTGCACCAGGCACAGGCACAACTAGCATAGGCATAGGCACAGCTAGCAGAGACACAGACACAGTTGGCACAAGCATAAGCATAGTTAGCGCAGGTGCAGGGTGAGCTTGCCAAAGCGTAGGCTCAGACACAATACTATTGGGGTTTATACAATGGCACTATGCCAATTAGTCAAAGGGCCCCAAGTTACAGGAGCTAGTCTACAACCCCTTAAAGAGCAGGTGGATCGAGGTTAGGAGCCTCCGTGATGGGCCCATAATAGTCTAGGGCTAGCGGAGGAGGGGATTCAGGAGACACTACTAGGAGTAGCGGTTCACAGCAGTAGGGATAGCAGACACTTGCGCAGATTTTGGCTCCTACATGCACTTTTTGATGGCTCAGATAGTCGGATATGCATATGACCACTTTTATATTTTGAGACATGTATCACCATCCTTGAGATGTATTTATTGTATATGACATTAACTCAAAGATGGACCACTTGATATTGTATATTTGGACACGTTTTATGATATTGATATGATGATGTAGCTATTTGATGCTTTCTATATGCAGTTTGCTCATTCTATGTCATGGATGCATTTCTATTGTATGATGCGATGCACACGTTTATCTAATGCAAACTTAGATGTTTTACTTGATATGCCTCTAATGTGTGTGAATGAAAATGGTATCTATATGATTATGCAAATTATATGATGCACATATCTATGTTTTTTAATTTTTTCTATTTGACACTGTGTGATGATTGTATATGGATGACCTGATTCACTCTATTATGTATGCAACTGATTTAATCATGTAAATGACTATCTCATGTGATATGATATGCAACTATATGCTATATTTTTGTGATGTCCAAATGTACTCTATTGACACAGAGATGACATAATGGTAGATAGAAGATTGATTGGAAGAATGACTTGATAAAAAGACTCACAAGCTTCACTTTGTATTGTTACTGTACATTGTTTGGATCTTTTATTGCATGGGATACAAATGTATGGATGTATAATGGATGTATATGATGGATGCTTTTCTTTTGACATCTTGATGGTGCAAGTATTTTGAAGTGCTTATTTCATCATTGGGCAATTTTTTTGGTACTTTTTCTGAATGTTGTAAGTTAATACAAGCATCTAGGTATAACTGAACCAAGATGACCTGAGTACTGCTTACATGGATTTTTCTTTAAAAAGTTAATACAAGCATCGAGGTATAATTGAACTGAGATGACTTGAGTATTTCTTGCATTTCAACAGACAAGGATTGCCCCCATTCATGTTAGACCTTTGATGTCCTTGATGATCTTTTGCCGATCATGTCTTTAGACAAGGCATCACATTACTAAAGTTTAATCCACAAATAACAAACAAAGAAAATAATCATGCCCACATCATAGCATAGAAAGACATGATAGCAAAAATCAAGACTCTATATTTTAACCATTATTCCAATCCACAAAACATATTTGAATTTGGATGTGTTTGTTTCTTGCCATAATTTGGGTAAAATCATTTTGAATGCCTTAGGTGTTTGTTTGCTTGGCTTTGGATAGGTTAAATGCCTTGCATCAAAATTTCTTCTTGAAAGCGGGTTCTGCTTGCGCTTTCTTGTTTAGTGAGAAGATTCCACAATCCTTATTGGTGAGATAGACCCTAAGGGATTGACCTTGTGCCTCGAGGGCTCATTACTAAATGGTCTTGCCTACATGACGATGCAAAGGCAATGTAGTTCAGGGTAAACCCTAACAGACTTAAGACCTAGGTGGAAGAAAGTGGGGTAGAATCAGATAGATAGAAGGACTAGACATGGGACAGATGGGAAAGTGGAGCCTCAAGGGTGTATTTGAGAAATGGTCTTGCCTATGTGACAACGCAGAGGCAGCCTAGTTCATGGACTTGGACCATGGAAGGACTAGAGGATAGACGACAAGCTATGGGATGGACAAAGAATCCTTGGGGGCGCATTGAAAATGGCCTTGCCTATGTGATGATGCAAAGGTAATGTAGTTCATGGACTTGGACCATGGATACTGACGAGACACACTATGCTAGTCTCACACTATGGATAGGATATGGGATAAAACCTTGGTTGACAAGGCAAACAAAGAGATAGAGTATCAAGCCATGATAGGTTACCATCATGATTTTAGTATGGGACTGATATGGATTGAATGGTACATGAGTGAAGGAAGAATGGGCACGAGGTGATTGGTTTCCCAAAGATGGAGGAAGTGGTTTATCCCAAGTAACGCATGTTTACCAGGTTTTCACCACTTGCTTTTATTTACACGAAAGCTAGAAAGTATGCATGATGCCTATTTGCCAAGTTTTCATTATGATACCTATCCAAGACACCTATTTGCCAAGTTTTCACCAAAGGGCAATTTTTTTGTACTATTTTTATTTTTTGATTTTTTTGTATTTTTCTAATTTTTTTGTATTTTATGCCCCCTTACATTGGGGTTCTCTTAGGTATAGAACTGGTGAAGATGCATACTATTGATTGGGTCATTGAATAGCTCACCCTCTTATGGCTAACTGATATGCCCCTGATCCATAAGAAGCTATGATCACATAAGGCCCAAGCTAGTTGGGCTCAAACTTGCCTCTCTTTTCCTGATCCTATTGATTGTGGTGGTTCTCCTTAAGTACTAGATCTCCACCCTTGAATACTCTTGGACGGACTCTATGGTTGTAGCTTTGTGACATCATTTGTTGATATGCCTTGAGATGATCAAAGGCTTTCTGTCTCCTTTCCTCTAGCAACTCTAGTTCTTGCAATCTAGAAACTTTGTACTCTTCATCTATTATCAGACCTTTTCATGACACCCTGAGAGATGGTAACTTGACCTCAATGGGGAGGATAGCTTCTGAGCCATAGACAAGGGCATAAGAGGTAGCACCTGTGGGAGTGCTATACTAGTTTTGTAGGCCCACAGAGCGAGATTGAGTTGGATGTGCCAATCACGGCTAGCATTGTTGATTACCTTCTTGAGGAGTTTCAAGATGGTCTTGTTGGATGCTTCTACTTGGTCATTGCCTTGGGGGTAATAGGGTGTGGGGAAACAGTGTTGGATTTTGAATTGGTCATATAGTTCTTAGACATCCTAGTTTTTGAAGGGTATTCCATTATCTGTGATAATGGATGAGGGAATTATGTATCTGTAGATGAGGTAATTGAGGATGAATGAGGAGATTTGTTTACCTGTGATGATGGTGAGAGGGACGGCTTCAATCCACTTGGGAAAGTACTCAGTGGTGGTTATTATGAATTTGTGGCCATTGGATGAGGGTGGATGGATTTTACCCACAAGGTCAAGTCCCCATTGGCAAAAGGGCCAAGGTGTTGTTAAATGTCTCAACTCTTGAGTTGGTTCATGT
Source organism: Cunninghamia lanceolata (assembly GCA_027924645.1). Taxonomy (NCBI): domain Eukaryota; kingdom Viridiplantae; phylum Streptophyta; class Pinopsida; order Cupressales; family Cupressaceae; genus Cunninghamia; species Cunninghamia lanceolata. Next base: position 3,868,015 of record BSBN01001201.1, read on the forward strand.
ATCAGGTTCCCATGTATTTGGTACTGCTTGCACTTCTTCACAAATTGGTATGAATTTGTTTCCATGTTCAGCCAATAATAACCCAAATGCATGAGTTTCTCAGCTAAGGAAGGACCGCTAGAGTGTGCTCCATAGATCCCTTCGTGTATGTCTTGTAAGGTGGTTTGAGATTCTTCTCATTCTAAACAATGGAGTAAAGTACCATCTAGACCACGTCAGTATAGGGTGTCAGCAATAATGGTATAACAAGAGGTTTGGCATATAAAGGTCTGTCGTTGGTTTGAAGATAAGTCAGGTGGGAGGGTGTTTCCCTTGAGGTAAGTGTAAACCTTACCATACCAAGGTGAATCAGATCCAACTAAAAGGCATATGGAATGGGTTTTAGGAAGATCATAAGCTGGTTACTGAATTGATTCCACTAAGAACTCATACCGTGACTCACTCTCTGGGATTTCGAGAAAAGAGGAAATGGTTGCCATGGCATCCACTGTTTTGTTTTCAATCTGAGGTATCTACTCAAAAGAGATGATCACAAAGTATTCCTTAAAGTCCTCGACCATCCACTTGTATGGGACAAGCATGTCATCTTTGGTTTGGTAATCGTCATTGACCTAATTGATTACTAGTTGAAAATCACCATAGGCATGTAGCTCTTTGATTTTCCACTTTGTTGCCATTTTGAGGCTAATGGCCAAGGCTTCATATTATGCTATGTTGTTAGTGCATGGGAATAATAGACGATAAGACTTTGGTATGGTGTCATCATGAGGAGTTACAAACAAGATTCCTGCCCCCGATCCATGGTTCATGTAGGACCCATCAAAGTAAAGTTTCTAGGAATGTGTTGATATATTGAATAAGGATTCATCTAGAAACTCAAATTGCATTGGTGTTGTGTCCTATAGTGGTGCATCTACTAACTAATCAGCAATGACTTGTCCCTTAATAGCCTTTCTATCTACATACTCAATGTTGTATTCACTTAAGAGCATTACCCATTTGGCTAGGCGACCTATTAGAGCTTCTTTGCTTAGTAGGTACTTTAGTAGATCTATTTTTGCAATAAGTTTGACTGTATGTGCTAGCATATAATGTCAAAGTTTTTGGGAAGCAAAAACTATGGCAAGACATGATCTTTCTATCTGAGAGTATTGCAACTCATAGCCCACCAATGTGTGACTAATGTAGTAGACAACTCTTTCTTTATTTTCATAATCTTGTTGTGCTAGAAGGGCCCCAAGAGCTATTGGTGTAGAAAATATGTATAGTAACAATGGTTTCCCTTGGATAGGCAGCATGAGAATAGGTGGATTCAAAATATATTCTTTCAGTTTGTCGAATGCCTCTTCACATTTCTCATCCCATCTAAATGGAATGTTCTTGTACAGGAGATGACTAAATGGTTGACACTTGTCTACCAGTTGTGATATGAACCTACGGATTGCTTGTAGCTTGCCCTGTAGAAACCTTAGTTGAGTAAGAGTCTTGGGTAGTGGCATGTCCATAATAGCCTTGACTTTGGCGGGGTCCACCTCTATTCCATTTGCCAATACAATAAAGCCTAAGAGCTTGCTTGAGGTGACTCCGAACACACATTTCTTTGGGTTCAACTTGGCTTTGAATTGTTCTAGTCTCTGGAAGACTTTCTCTAACACATCCAGGTGTGATTCTCTTGTGAGTGACTTTGTAAGGATATCATCAACATAGTCTTCCATTGTTACATGCATCATGTCATGGAATATAGTGGTCATAGCACATTGATATTTGGCTCCTGCATTCTTTAGCCCAAATGGCATGACATTCTAGCAGAAAGTGCCCCATGGACAAGTAAAAGTTTTCTTATGTTGGTCTATTAGTGCTATCTTGATCTGATTATATCCTGAGAAGCCATCCATGAGAGATAACATGGTATGTCCTACTGCCAAGTCAACTATGATATCTATATTTGGAAACATAAAATCATCCTTGTGGCAAGCTTTGTTTAGATCTCTAAAGTCATTGCATAGTCTGACTTAGCCATTAGGTTTGGACACTAGCACTATGTTGGAGACCCATTCTGGATAGTCTATAGCTCTAATGAACCCTACATCTAGTAATTTATTGAGTTCTTCTTTTACAAGCAGTGCTATGTGTGGATGCATCTTTCTAAGCTTTTGTTTCACTAGTTTCACTCCTGGATCTAATGGAAGATGGTGTAGAATCAAATCTGGATCTAACCTTGGAATATCTGCATATGACCAACCAAAATTAACTTGCTTTCTTTTGAAGAATGGTACAAACTTAGTCTTCTCTGGTGGGGTTAGAGACTTAGCAAAGTGAATGATCTTAGGTTGTTCCTCTGTTCCAATGTTAATAGGTTCTGTAGATTCCACTACAATCTAAGACTTCTCCTGGTGCATGTCATCAGGGAGAGTGTCAAACCTTCCATCGTTAGGTTCCATAGTTGGGTTTTCACCATTGGATGCGTCCTTTCTTTTTACTATTTTGGGATCTGACACTACTATAGAGTGGTTTTCACTATCAGATCTAGTTTTTATTTTGATATTATTGCAAGTGGAAGGCTTGGTACACTCTCTGAAATAAGCCATGGTATTAAGTTCAATGATGAAACCAGCTTTATGATCTCCTTTAGGTAGGTGGTGCCTAAGTTCCATGTAGTCAATATAGGCATCATCATTTTGGAACATATCTAGTTGTAGAGTTACTCCTAGATCCCAGTCAATAAGCTCAAGATGCACAAGGGGGAGAGAGTCAGAGGATAGATCTAATTCACTAATAGTTTGAATGGATACACTAGGAGTATTGGTAGGGAGAGTGTTTAGGATGGTACCTTCCTCCAAGTTGTTTATTGTGATAGAACTCAAACCTTGAAAGTCATATTCTCAAGAATATGTAAATCACACTCTAGTGGCCTATGCAGTAGCATTTGTCCCTCATGGTAGGGGCTATAAGTTTGAATTATGTCAACCTATTTGTCATCATAGGAATTCTCTGTTAGCTCATCCTTCTCATATTCATTGGAATCTGTGTCACTGTCCTCTTGAAGGGTATGGATCATTTCCACTAGACAAGTATTTGCTTTAGCTTTGCCCTTATCTTTATATCCTAGGCCTTTTCTAGTTCTAGCCAATGAGGATGAAGAAGGTTAAATGGGTTCTATGATTCCTTCTTTTCTTAGGCCAATGGGGCCTTGTCCTTCATAACCCATTCTATGTAGGATAGATTCACCTCACCCATAGATTTCTATTGGGAGCCTAGGTGGTTCTTGTTGTATGTTTTCTTCTTCTTCAGTGTAAAGCCATTGTAAGATATCTCTTTCCTCTATTTCATCTAATAGGATCCTCCATTTTACAAAGGGATCTATGGGAGGTGTAGTAGGAGTAGATGGCTTTGGAAAATGCTTGGGTCACCCAAAGGATCTAGGAGATAAAGGTATTTTGGCTAGATTGAGGCTATGCTCGATGGAGTATTCCCCTACTCCCATTTCTTTAATGGTAGTTTTCTATTCTTTGGGCTTGGATGAGGAAACTTCAGAGGTAGAATCATGCTATGGGGTAGGGGATGTAGATGCTCTATTGTTGGGCATGATACAATCAAGTTTTGAAAGGATAGAGTTGCAATACAGAAAGGGGTTAGGGTCACCTTGGATGGTGACTTGCTTGCCATTATGAGGGAATTTTATGGATTGGTAATAGGTAGAAGGGACAACTTTCATGGCATGAATCCATGGTCTACCTAGGAGAATATTATAGGTGAGCTCCCTATCTAGGACTTGGCACACAACATCTTTTATCACCAGTCCCACTTGTATGGGTAATACCGTTGTTCCTTTGGTAGTTCTCTCCTCTTCATCATAGGCTTTGATAGTAATATTCTTCCTTGGGTCAACTGCATTCTTAGAGAACCCCAATGTAAGGACTAGCTTCAATGTGCAAATATTTAAACCGGCTTCCCCATCAATGAGAACCCTCTTGATGTGGTTCTTGTGGATGAAAGCGACAATGTGCAGAGGGGTGTTATGAGGTTGAGACACTGAGATGTCATCTTGTTCAGTAAATGATATGGTATTTGAGGAGGTCAGATTACCTACCATGACCTGAAACTTCTCTTGGGCCAAGTTAGTGGGTACAATGGTTTCCACTAAGGCTTTATCAAGAATCTCCTTATGGGAAGGAGATAGACGCAACAACTCTAAGATAGAAATGTGGGCAGGAGTCTTTTGTAGTTGGTCTATGACAGTATACTGGTGGAACTTGGACTGAGAAGGCAATGACCTTGGAGGAATGGTATTCAACGTGACCTTACCACTATGGGTAATGATACTACAATCAGTTTTGTTGGGTTCTGATTGTTGGTTGGGTGTAACCACATTGATTTGTGAGACATGCTCTGATATGCAATTGATGGTATAATTGAATGGCACACTTGCGTAATTGGCATTACTATTCCCATTATTCTAATTTTTGTCTATTGTAGTTGTTGTTGTTGTTGTTGTTGTATGGCCTATCATGATTGGGAAGCAAATATTTGTAAGCCACATGTGTCTTATTAGAAGTATATTGATGAGATCCTCCTTGATTTTGATCAAGCACATCTTGAATAACATGTTTGAGATGGATACAATTGTTGGTTGTATGTCCCCTTCCTCTATGATATTCACAATAGTCAGTGTCTTTCCAATAGTGAGGTTTGATTTGAAGTTTGTAATCACTTGTTGGCAGTAGAGAGATTTCATTGTTGGCTAATAGCTTCCTTAATGCGGATTCTTGGGACTCACCCAGTGGTGTCAACTTTCGCCTTGGATTTGAGTTGAACCATGGTCTTGGCTCCCGAGGGAATGTTTTGTTGGGTGTAACATTGCTTGTCTCTCCTTTGAGAGTGAGTATTGGTTGTTGTTTGGGAGCCGCCACCTTGGTATCAACTACTCCATCATTGACGACATATTTGTTCTTAGTCCAAAACTTTGATTTGTCAGTCGTGTAGTTGGAGGTAGGTGTGTCTTTGTATAACTTGAGTTGTCCCTTGGTGATCATAGCTTTCTCGATGAACAATCCCATTTCAATGATCTTTGAAAATGAAGTAGGGCATTGAATTTGTATTTGGTAGCTAAGATTAGAGTTGAGGTTATGGACAAACATCTCCATTAATTACTTCTCGGGTACATCATATGAGCATTTTCTTGCTAGTTGTCTCCATCTTTGTAGGAAGGAGGTGAATGATTCGCCACTTTTTTGCTTGGTATTGCATAGGTCAAGCATAGAGACTTCATGTTCAATATTCTACGAGAAGTGCGTGCTGAATTTGTTGACTAACTCATCAAAAGTTTTGATGCCTGGTGGGAGCTGTGAGAACCACTCCATGGCTTGACTACCTAGAGATCTAGGGAATAGTCTCATTAAGTAAGTCTCATTGTGAGCTACTTCCATGCATGTTGCATTGAATTCCCTAATATGATCTCTAGGGTCCCCTTTCCCTTTGTATTTATCAAACTTAGGAACTTCGAATCGAAAGGGAAATGGTGTCATGTTCAAACTTTTATCAAAGGGGTACAGTGCAATATCTTTCAAGGAGTATGTTTTCGTGTTTGTACCCATCTTGAGATCTGTCATTTGTTACGTTAGACCCTTGATTTGTTTCCTCATTTCTTCCATGGGTGTGCTTGGGTCTATGGATTTCTTTCCTTTGTCATGATTATCCTCTATGGTTTCTTGGATTTTGCTTAGATCAAAATCAGTAGGGAGTTTAATTCAAGGATTTGCAAGATGGTAAAAATACTTGTGAGGGTCCTCATGGAGCACTTTCTCTAGCAAGCATTGGAATTTTTGATCTTGGAGGTGTCCTTGATACTCTTCCTGAGAGATTTCCTCATCACTATCATGAGGGGTGACAATGTGGTTGGATGATCCACCCATTTCAAGTTGCTTTTTGTATTGAGATCTAGTAAGAACCATGCAAGGTAACGTGGGATGTGGTGGGATGAAACTAGAGATTTTAGCAAGATGCCGGTGGAGACTGCTGAGAATAGGATACTTACGACAAGATTTGGACAAGGGACTCTTTCGATCAATGATTCCAAGTAAGACGGCTGATAGAAGACGATAGCCACTAGTAAGGGTACTCGATACTTGTCTTACTATGTAGGGACTAGTCATGCACCACAACCACTAGTGAAGTTCTGTGACTTACTAGGGTTACTTGAATCCAAAATGATACAAAAAAGGGGCCTATGCTGATCTAATATGGGATACTTTGACTTTGGACTAGGAGGACCTGATAGAAGGTGAATGAGATGACCAATGAAAGAGGGAGTATGCTATGGAATGGATGAAAAAGTGACTGCAAGGTAAGATCTGATCTTAGATCTTGGAACTAGACTAAAATGGGTATCCAAAAATGATAAAAATTTTCTCTCAAAGACTATGGAAGTGCTCACTGTCACGCATGCACCGAAACAGATGTGCCGTGAAGACTGGTAAATGCAAAACAAGTCAGGACAAAAGTGCCACACTGGTAAATATGAAATGCACCATAACAGGTAGTAAAATCACTACAAGTCAGTACAAATGCACCGCAGGTTGGCACAAATGCGTAGTGGAAGGGGACGAATGTGCCATTCTGGTTTTCTCAGTATTTTTGTAAGTTTTTTTGAAAATTTTTCTAATATTTTTGGTATCTTTGGTTGTAAGAAGGTCTTTTTGATTTGATTTTTTTGAAATTATGGCAAGATGACAGAGTAAACACAAAGAATTTTTTTATGGTTTTTTATTTTTTTGTGATTTTTTGACTCTTTTTGGACTAAAAGAAAGCAAGTACAAACCTAGGTATCAAAGGATAGTATAAAACTGAATTCTCACTATCTCTAGTGAAGCATCTTTAGGAGGTGATAATCACCCTTCCCTGCACTGGATTATAGGGGTTTTTGGTCTACTAAAACAAAGGATGAGTAATAAAGGTAACTGTTCAAGTGGTTATACATGCAGCAGCACTACTCTCCGTTATGTAGTCTCCTAGCCTGCAAGGGTTGCACCTTGGAGGGTTTTGGGGGAGGTTGGTTGTCGATATAACACAACTGCACTCATTGTTTGAATCTTTCATTCCAAAAAAAATTATTTATAGTGGCTTGGAAGGGCTTGGTGTCTAGCCTGTTACCACTTAGGGTCATTCCTAGTTGGATGAATGGTATCCAAGAGCAGGCCCCTCTAAAGGAAAAACACATGCGAAAATGATATGTCTCACTTTTTGGTCACCCAAGATAGGGGAGAGCATAGGCCTGGTATCATTCCCAAAACACAAAATACAATGATTCTTTTCCCCTAGTTAAAAATGAGAAAAACTAGATGAGCTATCTACTTGGGCAAGCATAGAAATTTGTTAACTTTGAAGTGATATCAAGATAGCAATGGTCCATTTTTACCAAGATAGCAATGATGTGTTCAATTTTAGTCTAGATAGCATGAATTTGTTAACTTTGAAGTGATGATCAAGATAGCAATGGTTCAATTTTACCCAGATAGCAATGATGTGTTTAATTTTAGTCCAGATAGCACAAATTTGTTAACTTTGAAGTGATAATCGAGATAGCAATGGTTCAGTTTTACCCAGGGAGCAATGATGTGTTCAATTTTATCTAGATAACAATGAGTTGTTAACTTTGAAAGATAGAAATATAGCAATAATTCAATGATATGCAAGATAGCAATAAGTTAATTACCGCCTTCCTAGTTAAAACTTTGTGAGATTTACATGAGCATCCATTTACTTTCCTGTTAGAAATTGAAGTGTGAGTTAACAAGTGCAACTATATGATTCTAAACTAGTACCTGGCCTACAAAACAGATCAAGAGTATTCCTACAAAGATGTCAGTGTTAGCAAAAATCTCAAGTAAACCCTAAAAAATCACTGCCTAGACCAGATGCACTGTTAGAGACTGAATGCGCAAAAACAAAGCTCAGAAGCGCCGTAGTACATATGTACCAAGATAGAGGTCAAAAGTGTAGGAAAATAGTGTATATGCACTGATCTAATAGATACACCGTATTAGAGGAAAGATGTGCCAGAACAAAGTTTGTATGCACCGAAAGGGTATATGCACTAGAACAAACAGCAGATGCACTAGATCAGAGACTGTATGCACCGAAGGAACATATGTGTCATAACAGATATTAGATGTGTGTTAGGATGTGTCAGATGCACTGTTTCCTCCTATGTACAGCTTTCTAAAACACAAAAACTTAGTTTTTTGGGTTAAATTGGGGCTAGGCCCCACGGTGGGCACCAAAAATGTTAAGGCAAAATTGGTGTAAACATGAATAATCAATATATCAATATCAAAATACCCAAAACTTAACGAAATATAGAAACAAAGAGATTAACCAAACAAAAGAACTTTGAAAACCTTTGCAAACCTCAAATCTTCATAGCTGCCATTGGTTGCCTATCTCAATTGATCTTGCATGTATGAATAAGGCCCTTAAAGAGTGCACTTCCTTGCTATAATTCCAAGATTGTCAATGGAGAATGGCTGTGATAGTTGATTGCAATGAAGATGAGCTTCACAACAATGATAGTAGTGTGTAGTAACGAGTTCGATCAGAAGCAATGAAGGAATTGGTGTCAAAGGCGCGCTGTAATTCCTGCAGAGTAACAATACTTAAAGTTTGGATGATTGAAATGGAAGAATAGGGTTCAATTTATAGACTTGGGAAAGAGAAGATCAATGGTATAGAAAGAACAAGAAGATCAATGGTATAGAATGGTTGATGAATGTGCACAAATAAGAAGAAGACAAGTGTCTTGGTCTATTTTGTATGAGAGGAATTAATAAAATAGAAGAAGAGTTAACTGAAGAGATTAAATCAATTAAAATAATAGATCGATCAGTTAAGAGAATAGAACTAGAGAATAGAAATTGCATGAGGATGAGAAGATATTTTAGCTCAATTAATATTTAGAATATTCAATTGTATGTGCACAAAGATTGAATTATATTTAGAGATAACTCAATTTAGAAGAAATAGACAACATAAATAAATATTTGATTTATTTAAATTTAGAGAAGATATTATTGGAAGAAACAATTAAATAATTGGTATTATTTAATTTAGAATGATTTTGGAAGAACTAATTGAATAATTGGTATTATTTAATTTGTTGGAGGAATTAGAAGAATTTAGAAATTTAATTAAATAAATTGATTTTATTTAATTATTGGAAGAATATGAATCAAATAAATAAATTTGTTTATTTAATTATTGATAGAAGAATTAGACTTAAATAAATATTAAGAATATTTATTTGGACAGAGTTGTGTCATTTTTAGGCGTATACAATTTTCATTCATTTTGAGAGCATACCTATGTTCTTCTAGCCCTCCTATCCCCTCGAGGGGACATACCATCCCTACATCATCTTTCCTTGTCACTTTTGCTTCAAGTGACTGGGGCATCACCATCTCTAATCCAATCATTTTCTTCCAATCAGATTCTTCTAAACCAAAATTTTCTTCTATCCAACACAACACTATGTTTTAAATTTCTTTGAAATGATGTTACTTTGCAACACCATCTCAAAGAGGGGCAAAATGTAGACACCTAAAAGTAACCTCACTTCTCGACTTGATTATTCTTTTCATTAATTAAATGATTCTTAATCATTTAATTAATTTCAACCATTCAACCTTATTCTTCCACATTAATTAAATAACTTACAATTATTTAATTAATCCATTCAATTTTCTAAAGTTAATTAATTAATTAATTAAGTCATCATCCAACATTAATTAAATAAATCAAATATTTGTTTAATTAATAAAATCCTAATCACATTTTGATTTCTTTCTTATTTTAATTCATGTGTATCTAATTAATTAAATTAATTAGATAATCATATCATTATCTCCTCATCTCTCATCTTATCTTTTTCTTGATTTATTTATTTTTATTTATTCTTGTCTTATCTCATCCACTTGTTTTATTTCCTCTTTTGTAAAGAAAAATTCAAATCTCTATCTCCAAAATCAAATCTTCTTCCCTCCATGATAAAAAATTTATAAATCCAGACTCGACCAAGCCATTATCATCATGTAACAAAGTAATGTTATACTATAGGAATCACAAGCAATCAACATCATAGCATTCTATCAATCTCTCATATCATAGAGAACATAGCTAGTAGGGTTTGCATACAACTCTACTCCATTCTATCGAAGTGTGTGGACTTGATTGAAGGAGGAGGTATCACATGTATTTGCATTTGTCTTCTTATTTCCTTTAATCATTTTCATGCATACACATAGCCTCTTCCCAAAATCATTTCTCTAATTGTGAATCACTCAACATACTTCTGGCCCTTTCCATGATTCTTCAGTTCATCCTTTCTGCAACACCATTCTGTTGTGGTGTTGTTGTGTGGTTACACAACATGCCCCATTTTGCATTATCAAAACAGGGACCCAACTTTTGGCTTGGCTTGTGTTGTCTGTTTTCTGGCGGTTTGGTAAAAATGAGTCAGGTGCATCATCATCATGATATTCGATGAGGTTGGTCATCATCATGAGGTTAGTTTGTCAAAGTTCATATTTTGTTTCTATGACCTCATATTTAGAAAGAGCTTGAAATTCCATGCAGGTTTGCCTTTTACATCACTTGAAAATTCGTCCATATGTGGAAGTTATGCACAGTCAAAGTTTTGGTCAAACCTGATAATCGCAAGAGGATCATCATGTTTATATCCTCAGTCATGTTGTCAAGGTCATCATGATCTTGATCTATCACCCGATAAAAATCATGCAGTCGAAATATCCGGACGTCAATCTTAGGTGATAGTGTGTTTTACCCGTCAAATGACCTTAGGCGCATCGTGAGCATAATGTTTTGAGTGTAACCCGATATTTCAAATTATAATATCATGCTGATATTATAACATCACCTGATATTATAATATCATGCTGATATTATAATATCACCCTGCTTAGAAAATCCACCATCTGCATATTTGCATGCGCATGTCAAGGTCCTATCGGAGGGTCATCACCCTATCTTTTAAGGGAGGGTGATATTCCATTCCTTAGCATGATCATATTTTATAATATCACCCTAGCGCTAACCTGATGATGACCTCAACTCATCCTCATGCTCCGAAGACGGAATATGATGGTTACGTCATCATGATATTCGATGAGGAGGGTCATCATATTTTTATCCTCAGTCATGTTGTCAAGATCATCATGATCTTGTTTGTCTACCCGATATTTCGTAATGTCCTCCTGCCGAGAAATATGACCTTTTGCAAATATCCTGATGACGTTATCCCGATCTGATAAAACGAAGAAGCAAATATCAGGATGACATCATCATCACATTTCCCTTCGGCAGGATATTTTCCAAAACATGATCCGGTTCGTGAATATGACGATGACGTCATGTTCCATTAATTTTAACAAAGGCCCCGGATATCCTGATGATCATCATCATCCTGATCTTTCAAGAGGGTTACCTTGGCCACAAAGGGGTCATATTACATTCACCACCTGATCATCTTCCTTAGGTGACCCGATATTACATTTATCCCCTGATCTTAATTGAACATGACGGTGACGTCATCTTTTGCATTTTAATGAAGCCCGGATATGACGATGACGTCACCCTCATATTCCATTCCTCAGCAGCAGGATCATATTTCATATCCTCCTATTTTCCTTCGACATGATGATGATGATGATGTCATTCTTTTCCCCAATATACAGAAGCGAAACATGACGGTGACGTCATCTGGACATTCGGAAGGGGGAGCATCATATTTCCAAAATATCATGCAGACAAAAGCTTTAAGTCTTGCTATCGGCCTTATCTTGAGTTATCATGCCGATAGAACATGTCTTCCCGATGGATGGACATCATCATGATTTTTGGCGTCGGTATAAGTTTAACCGTCGGCCTAATGTAAAATTGTCATTCCGACAGTGTGTAGTCACGCCGATGCATGATCATTATTTGAGCCTGATATACATGAAAATGGGCGGGAAAACAAAGCGATGGAAATTTGAAGACCCGATTGCATTTTCCAGTCAACGACGGTTGACCCGATTGTTTTTTGACGCTGTTTATGCATTTAGTGCATAATTTTCCACTGATTTGAGGCCCGATTGCCTGTAGCTGCACATTTTGAGGCATGTTTAATAAAATGTTTTACTTCCTGTTGTTTATCCAAATGATGATGAACTTAATGTTTGTCTGTTTACTTGCAGGAAGTCATGATGCTGTTAGAGATGAAGCTGATAATTACAAAGTTGCACATGGAGGCAACATGAACCAGAAGTGAGGAGGATATTTTCAAATATGCTGTTTGCCAGCTGGAGACTGAATCAAATCAAAGATGCTGGAATATTCTGTGCCAGCTGTACATTTGCCAACTGGCGAAGCATGTGCTTTTCATTTGGACCGTTGATTATTATGAGAGGATCCTGATCCTTGGATCATTGTAACTATTTTCTGGCATTTGTTCTATATAAGAGCCAGATCCTGAGACAATAAGAGACATATACATTAGAGGGGGATATACACAGACGCATCTGGCGCATTAAGGTCGATTACTGTAGAGTCAATTAGGAGATCGGATTACTGAGACTAATGAGGATAGAATTGTTGAAATGTCAAGGTTCTTTCTTCAGATCATTGTAAATGTACCTGTTCTTGAGCATACTGAATGGATATGAAGTTTCAGATTACATCCTGATTGTAAATTTTACGTAATCTTCCTGTTGATTCTGGATATGTACTGGTGAATGTTGTGTTCAACTGGAAGTGCTTTGATTTCATTACATGTTGTTGTCAACTTTTCCTTTGAAGATTTGCACTAGATCATGCGGATTTGTGGAATGTCCTAGTGAAGTATGATTCTAGTTTCCTTCTTTTCATTGCATGTATGGGAGCTTGTATGTGGATCAGTGATCTAAGTCAAGTAGTTTTGGGAATCTCATTCTTTAACCCTTTTCCTTTTTTTAATTTCATAAATTCATCACCATAACTGCAAATCATGATAATCTTAAGCAAACAAGAGAGAAATATGTTGACATCCCATAGGTAACTGAAAATCATTAGCATATTTGAGTTAAATGCATGTAGTATTGAAAATATCATGCAAAGAATTGCAAATAATGGTAGAAATCATGCAAATATCAGCCTGTAGGCACATTATTTGACTAAATTCACAGTGCAGAGGTAGAATTATTGGAGATTTATGCAGAGCAGACATACAGAGTAGGATATTTGGAGAAATAATGATGAACTTTGCAGAAATACGTAAGGCCCCTGAATGGAAAACAGCAACACACATCAACCACTGAGTAACGTCAGTAGATTAAGACCTAATCAATGGAGACTTGGGATCATGAATTCTCTGAATTCATCGTATCTTTCAAGATGAGTAAAGGTTGTTGTGTAACTTTTATTCTATGTTTGTATATGATTAACATCATCATCAACATAAATTGGCGCTAGAAGGAGGGCTGGTGAGCTGTTCCTCACCAACATAAATTGGCGCTAGAAGGAGGGTGGAATTGGAAAAGACACTATTGCTTCAGTCATCATTCATTTTATGCAGGCCCCTCGCTTCTAACGCAACATAAATTGGCGCTAGAAGGAGGGCAGAACTGGACAGAGAATTTCTAGATTTCTACAAATATTGCATAAATATTTCAGCATTTGAGTTAAATGTCTGCAAATATCTCTTATCTGAGATGTTTTGGTTGCACCTTTGCAAAGATCTAGCTCGAAACATCAAAGATTAGTTTGATTTTCTGGACTTTCAAGTTTTATTCTGAGATATGATAGATCTCATTAAAATTTCAAAATACTAAAAAATTAAAAAATAGAGTCTCATTTTGATGGATGTATATGAAGGCAATTGTCAAATTAACATTCCTTTATTTCAGGAAACTTTGAATAGGCAGCTTTACCCTCACAGTTTGTCTAACTTCGGTTTATCCACCTGTTGCAAGATACACCAGACTGTGGAACACAACGAAATAAATTGTTTAACTTTCCTTACAAGGTTGGATTTATATTTGAAAGGACTAATATTCTTCCAGGATGTGTTCAGGGCCGAAATTTGCCAGGAAAATGAAGAAGTCTGGCAGGAAAATAAAGAAATTCTGGAGCAACAAGCAGATGCAGCACCAGAAGTTATTAATTGTCCAGACACTGAAGTGGATCGATCTGAATATTTTGAATTATACTTGTCTAGAAATATACAGTGTAGTCAAATATTAGGTTTATCCACTGATGATGTCTTGATTGAAAGCTGGTGCAGATTACATGATGAAGAGCATTCAGAGAGAGATTGCTACCCTTGCTTGACCATGTTGAAAAAGATTCTAGAAAATACAATAGCTGAGTCAGTTCCAGAAGGTAATGAAGAGGAAACATCTTTCCTGGATTCATTTTATGGTGAGATTGATAGGAGTTCTCTACTTCCTAATACAAGTAAGGATCAGTCAGTATGCAGGTATGAATCTTGTGAAAATTTTAGAGAAGAAACCACTCATCAGGATAATATTTTTGATTCTGATCCTAATACTTTTGATAAAGAAGATGAAACATCTTTCCTGGAGTCATTCTATGGTAAAGAGAAATGTAAACAAATAGTAGAGCAATTTAAATGCACTGCTGATGATGAAGTTCCTATGATAGTAACTCAGGGAGTTATAGAAAAGAAAATAAATGCTGATTTACTACCTAACTGGGTTGAATTGAATGATCAAATACAAGAATGTTGCAGGTTAATGGAACTAGATCCTTTACTAGATAGAAGATGTGAATTATTTAATGAACAATTCCTGAAAGATGAAGATGTAGAAGATTTTGGAGTTGTTGTACATAATCAGATGTCACTCCAGAAATATTTTGAAAATGAAATAGGGGAGTGTCCTTATCAAGTGAAAGTTGTTTCTCTTTTACAGTCACATGATTTAGAAATGATAAATTTCTGTATATCAGGTTATGATGATAAAGATACTTATTTAGATGCTGATGTGCAGGAAATTGAAGAAAATATTGAGAAGTTTCTTGAACTGGAGGATAAACTGAACATCCGGAATGAAGGGTTAAAGTTGGATAAAGATGGAGAATTAATACATCAAGAGTCATACATCCTTCAATTTGAAGAGAGACCAGACACTGAGCCAAGCAGTGAAAATATAATGACAAATGGAAGACCAACTGCCAATGAAGAAGCATGTCCAACAAAATCAGAAATACACCAGGTTGTATTTCTCCTTTCCACAGTAAATGATGTTGAATACTATTTTAATTATGGAAATTCAGGAGATATGACATGCACATGGATTAATCATGAACATGATGAGCTTCCTCAGTTGCTGATCATCAAGAGTTGTTCTGTTGAATACAGTAAATTCAGAATATCAGAATATTTTTCAGAGTATAAAGATAAATTTGCTAGGTTGAGAACCATAACTAATACCCTAATGCTCCTACACAATCAAAAGAAGTATGCAAATACAGGTGTACTTGGGTCGTTTTCTGGTTTTTGTTTGCCTAGTAGTGGTTTGTATATAATTTTGTAGGTTAGTTGTTTGTACAGTTTGCTTGTTTTGCTTTCTTGTTCTGTTTCTGTTGTTTCCTTTTTGTAGGTTAGCTGTTTGTACAGGTTGCTTTGTGTTTTGCTTTGTTGAGTCTTTGTTTTGGTTGGGCAAAACTGGTGCACTTTATTACTTAAGAACACTGCATAAATTGTTAGAATTCAAAAGTTGAATATAAGTTTTTACATAGGTTGTAACTCATATCAGTATAGGTATTCTTGATCAGGTCTGTGGTATCATATTCTTCAGTACTACTTTTCTTGAGTCAAGGTGATCCTCACAATGACACACCTAATAGCCTTGGGTTTGTTGAACATATCAGTGTAGGTGTTAAGTGAAAAATCTAAAGGTTGCCCTTGCTACCATTGCAATTCTCAACTTAATTTCAACAAGTGACCATTCCTTGTATCATGAGGCTACAACTGTTATATCTTAAGAATTAAATTCAAAATATAAAATAAATAAAATAATAAAATGGATTTTCTGAAATCCAGATTAAGTCATCTAAGTAACTCTACCGGAGCTATAGACGCTTGCTGGCAGTGGGGCTCTACTTAGGAGAATTGCAACGATAACCTTGCCGGGGCTATGGACGCCTACTGGCAGCAAGGCTCTATCCGGTTGGCTATGAGGGATGAACCAAACTACGTAGCTTAACACCAGTCACTGACTTATTCAACTCACTTTCAAGATGAGTATATGAATCACATGCACACAATTGATCCCTTATCAATTCACTGTTACATTGATGAACATGATACCAGTTAGAGAGGATTAGGATGCTCGTGCTTAATAAGAGTTGGAAATTTATGTTTTAACTTATCCTCACCTTTTGAATTATTTGAATTTTGTTGTTTTCTTTGGTGGCAAGTTGTTGTGTGGTTACACAACACGCCCCATTTTGCATTATCAAAACAGGGACCCAACTTTTGGCTTGGCTTGTGTTGTCTGTTTTCTGGCGGTTTGGTAAAAATGAGTCAGCTGCATCATCATCATGATATTCGATGAGATTGGTCATCATCATGAGGTCAGTTTATCAAAGTTCATATTTTGTTTCTATGACCTCATATTTAGAAAGAGCTTGAAATTCCATGCAGGTTTGCCTTTTACATCACTTGAAAATTCGTCCATATGTGGAAGTTATGCACAGTCAAAGTTTTGGTCAAACCTGATAATCGCAAGAGGATCATCATGTTTATATCCTCAGTCATGTTGTCAAGGTCATCATGATCTTGATCTATCACCCGATAAAAATCATGCAGTTGAAATATCCGGACGTCAATCTTAGGTGATAGTGTGTTTTACCCGTCAAATGACCTTAGGCGCATCGTGAGCATAATGTTTTGAGTGTAACCCGATATTTCAAATTATAATATCATGCTGATATTATAACATCACCTGATATTATAATATCATGCTGATATTATAATATCACCCAGCTTAGAAAATCCACCATCTGCATATTTGCATGCGCATGTCAAGGTCCTATCGGAGGGTCATCACCCTATCTTTTAAGGGAGGGTGATATTCCATTCCTTAGCATGATCATATTTTATAATATCACCCTAGCGCTAACCTGATGATGACCTCAACTCATCCTCATGCTCCGAAGACGGAATATGATGGTTACGTCATCATGATATTCGATGAGGAGGGTCATCATATTTTTATCCTCAGTCATGTTGTCAAGATCATCATGATCTTGTTTGTCTACCCGATATTTCGTAATGTCCTCCTGCCGAGAAATATGACCTTTTGCAAATATCCTGATGATGTTATCCCGATCTGATAAAACGAAGAAGCAAATATCAGGATGACATCATCATCACATTTCCCTTCGGCAGGATATTTTCCAAAACATGATCCGGTTCGCGAATATGACGATGATGTCATGTTCCATTAAGTTTAACAAAGGCCCCGGATATCCTGATGATCATCATCATCCTGATCTTTCGAGAGGGTTACCTTGGCCGCAAAGGGGTCATATTACATTCACCACCTGATCATCTTCCTTAGGTGACCCGATATTACATTTATCCCCTGATCTTAATTGAACATGACGGTGACGTCATCTTTTGCATTTTAATGAAGCCCGGATATGACGATGACGTCACCCTCATATTCCATTCCTCAGCAGCAGGATCATATTTCATATCCTCCTATTTTCCTTCGACATGATGATGATGATGATGTCATTCTTTTCCCCAATATACAGAAGCGAAACATGACGGTGACATCATCTGGACATTCGGAAGGGGGAGCATCATATTTCCAAAATATCATGCAGACGAAAGCTTTAAGTCTTGCTATCAGCCTTATCTTGAGTTATCATGCCGATAGAACATGTCTTCCCGATGGATGGACATCATCATGATTTTTGGCATCGGTATAAGTTTAACCGTCGGCCTAATGTAAAATTGTCATTCCGACAGTGTGTAGTCACGCCGATGCATGATCATTATTTGAGCCCGATATACATGAAAATGGGTGGGAAAACAAAGCAATGGAAATTTGAAGACCCGATTGCATTTTCCAGTCAACGACGGTTGACCCAATTGTTTTTTGACGCTGTTTATGCATTTAGTGCATAATTTTCCACTTATTTGAGGCCCGATTGCCTGTAGCTGCACATTTTGAGGCATGTTTAATAAAATGTTTTACTTCCTGTTGTTTATCCAAATGATGATGAACTTAATGTTTGTCTATTTACTTGCAGGAAGTCATGATGCTGTTACAGCTGAAGCTGATAATTACAAAGTTGCACATGGAGGCAACATGAACCAGAAGTGAGGAGGATATTGTCAAATATGATGTTTGCCAGCTGGAGACCGAATCAAATCAAAGATGCTGGAATATTCTATGCCAGCTGTACATTTGCCAACTGGCGAAGCATGTGCTTTTCATCTGGACCGTTGATTATTATGAGAGGATCCTGATCCTTGGATCATTGTAACTGTTTTCTGGCATTTGTTCTATATAAGAGCCAGATCCTGAGACATTAAGAGACATATACATTAGAGGGGGATATACACAGACGCATCTGGCGCATTAAGGTCGATTACTGTAGAGTCAATTAGGAGATCGGATTACTGAGACTAATGAGGATAGAATTGTTGAAATGTCAAGGTTCTTTCTTCAGATCACTGTAAATGTACCTATTCTTGAGCATACTGAATGGATATGAAGTTTCAGATTACATCCTGATTGTAAATTTTACGTAATCTTCCTATTGATTTCTGGATATGTACTGGTGAATGCTGTGTTCAACTGGAAGCGCTTTCATTTCATTACATGTTGTTGTCAACTTTTCCTTTGAAGATTTGCACTAGATCATGCGGATTTGTGGAATGTCCTGGTGAAGTATGATTCTAGTTTCCTTCTTTTCATTGCATGTATGGGAGCTTGTATGTGGATCAGTGATCTAAGTCAAGTAGTTTTGGGAATCTCATTCTTTAACCCTTTTCCTTTTTTTAATTTCATAAATTCATCACCATAACTGCAAATCATGATAATCTTAAGCAAACAAGAGAGAAATATGTTGACATCCCGTAGGTAACTGAAAATCATTAGCATATTTGAGTTAAATGCATGTAGTATTGAAAATATCATGCAAAGAATTGCAAATAATGGTAGAAATCATGCAAATATCAGCCTGTAGGCACATTATTTGACTAAATTCATAGTGCAGAGGTAGAATTATTGGAGATTTATGCAGAGCAGACATACAGAGCAGGATATTTGGAGAAATAATGATGAACTTTGCAGAAATACGTAAGGCCCCTGAATGGAAAACAACAACACACATCAACCACTGAGTAACGTCAGTAGATTAAGACCTAATCAACAGAGACTTGGGATCATGAATTCTCTAAATTCATCGTATCTTTCAAGATGAGTAAAGGTTGTTGTGTAACTTTTATTCTATGTTTGTATATGATCAACATCATCATCAACAGGTGTATACAGAGGTGTCTTTTGTTTGATTATACCTTCATGCTTACAAAGCTCATCAAATTCCTTAGAGCAATAGTCCCCTCCATTGTCAGATCTTAATATTTTTATCTTTAATCCCACTTGGTTTTCAACTAAGACTTTAAAATCCTTAAACTTAGTGAAAACTTCATATTTGTGTTTCATAAAATAAATCCATAGAAATTTGGATACATCATCAATGAAGGTGAAAAAATAATAAGATTTTTTGATAGATTCATTATCCACATGTCCAAACATATCTGAATGAATAATCTCTAACTTATCTTTTGCTCTATTACTTCTTAAAGGAAATGATGTTTTGTTTTGTTTACCAAACACACAATGCTCATAGAAATCAAAGTTTTCATCAGAATAAGAGAAATTGTCCAACAATTCTTTATTCTTAATTATTTTTAAAATATTATTACTTGTGTGACCCAATCTATGGTGCCACAACATACAAGTATTTTGAAAAGCCTCATAAATATAATAGGAATTACAAACTATAGTGGCATCTAGCCTAAACAAGGTTCCAAATATTTTCCTCTTCGCTACCACCAAGTTTCCTCTCACCAATCTACAACCATGCTTATGAAATGTTACATGCATTCCAAAATCATTCAACTTCAAAACTAAAATCAAATTTCTAGCCAATCCAGAAACATACAAAACACCAAGGAGGGTTTTAATTCTCCCATCACTGTAACACAACATTACTTTGCCTTTCCCAAATATCAGATATGTAGAGTGGTCCGTAAGGTACACTTTACCTCCATCATACTCTTCGTATGTGGAAAACCATTCTTTATGTAGGGTCATATTCATAAGACCATCCTAAGTGAACTAACCAGTGATCATTAGTAACAACATTGCATGCAGAAAGTAGACTATCTTCACCTACATATGAGGACTTATAGAGTTATTTCACTCCCCAAACTAGGCGTCCACTTTCTCTCTCCTTGGATACTCCAACATGCAACATTAAATGACCTCTTACATGCTCATTCCACTTGTCAATAGTCAACCATGTAAACTTGGGCACCCATGGACAATAACAAGAACTTACAATGTAATAAATGTTGTCATAACCATCAAAGATTCTATCATAATACCCCTTGAATAGTATCTCTCCAAAATCGGTGCCTAGTACTTAGTATATTAACTTACAAGCAATAAGTATCTGTCATAAGCTGTCATATTGTCATAGAATCTTATGACAACTTACAATTGTCATAGATTCTCTTACAACCACTCACCAACTTTATGATGGGTGTCATAACTACCAAAATTAGTAGATTCCTCCAAGGTGGTGCCTACCCTCAATTACCCTTGATTTTTACAATTACCATCAGTAAATGTTACTCTATAACTACTGCCAATAGCTCTGGAACTTACTGATGTAGTAACTCTATAATTACCATCGCTGATAAATAATTTTTACTACTGTCGTGAAAATTGTACATCCCTAATGGG
This sequence comes from Cunninghamia lanceolata, assembly GCA_027924645.1. Classification (NCBI taxonomy): domain Eukaryota; kingdom Viridiplantae; phylum Streptophyta; class Pinopsida; order Cupressales; family Cupressaceae; genus Cunninghamia; species Cunninghamia lanceolata. The sequence goes on from BSBN01001201.1 coordinate 3,889,056, forward strand.
TGATTTACAAATAATGTTAGTAATAATAATTACATGGACTTACAAGGTTAATAGCACCTTAATCCTAATAGATTTCTATATGCCTCAATCAAAAGGATGTGATATCCAACCCAAGAGAGATGCATTAATCAAGGGAAATAAGTTTTAGATCTGTAACTTCACCTCAATGAAGTAGAGAGTGACCAAAACATAGAGGCAAGAACAAGTCAGAACCATACCAAATCGTGATGAAGAGGTACAAGTTGATCATCAGTTAGTGATCCCAATCATCCTTCAATCCTCTTGAATCTCCAATCAAAGTAGCAAGTAGACAAATAACTGAAAATCAATTGCAATAGGGATTTTCCAAAATGTAGAGCCAATATTCATTCTGGTAGAGCTTTGATGTAGAATTTGTATCATGCTTCATAATGGAAAAAACACCAGTTTAAATAGGGAACCATAGGAAAGATTTAGGGCATAAGCTAACATATATTTTGAATTTAGGAGTTGTTTTAGCATGCTCATGAATGTCAAAATTGAGGTTGCATCATCCAAGGAAAAGGTTGACCTTAAGAGCATTCTACCATTTTAGAATAATGGATAGGACATAAGCACTAGGCACTATTGTCCTGGTAGAATCAACCCAAAAGTTATCCGTTGCTTTTGGACTTAACCAAGACCTAAACATCATTCATGGTTTCAACATGTAATCATCGGTAAGGGTTTAGGTAACACAAAGCATATCTCTTGAGTTGAGGATAAGGCCGAGGCTAGAAATGGTCCTAAAATGGACTAAGGGAGTGGATACTAAATCGAGTGCCAAATAGAGCATGAAATTGTGCTTGTGCCATTAGGGAGCACAATTTATGGCGCTACACATAAGTTTGTCAATGGACTCAAATTTGAGCCTCATTGATTCTTCTTTTATCAAATTGATAAATTGTTCCCATAATCTACCTTTAGAATTTATGAATCCTTGGTTTCCATTAAATTCACATAGAATCTTTTCTATGAATTCCTTAATATCAAATAAGGAATCTTAGGCAACTTCACCAAGTTCTTAGAATTTATCTTTCTCACTCTCCAATATTACAGGTCTAAAATTGTCACCTTGAGCCATTTGAAATGTATACCTAGGTGACATGAATCAAGAATGAACTTAGTGATGAGAATGTCAAAATAATTTTTGTACATATCCCTAAATCAAGGTAACTTCCATTTCAATTCATGTATTTTGTATCATAATTTTCCTCAATTTCTACCAAGGCATTAATTTTTTCATGAATTTTATGATATAAGAGGAATGAATCATCAAGGATCTTGATTCCAAGTACTTTTAGATCATTGATCCAAGTCTTAATTTTCCTCATGATGCAACTGATTTCACTTGTAGAAAGAAGAACCTTACCAACAAAATTGATGGATGGAGGTGGATGCACTAAATTAGAAGATTGTATGGGATCAAATAAAACTATGCATATGAAGTAAGCTTCTCTACTTTCTCCTTGAGCTATTTGAACATTATTTTAATGATCTTTATTGTATTTTTGCAACAATGTGCCAATAGCACTTTGGAAATTCTCCTTTATCCCCTCTCTAGTTGGATTGCCAGGTATAACTTTAGAGATCTTATAATTAAATTATTCCACATCCTTCTCTTCCTTATTAACCATAAGAGTAGGAATTTACTTAGTTCTTATGCCTTGAGTATCAATTTTGATAGAAAATTTAATTTTGTCTTTTTTAGAATTGGAGGTGTGCATAAAGAGGGCTTTGAACTAAGAGAAAACTTGTACCTTAGGATTAGTAACCCTTTTCCTCTTTAAAATTTTCTTGAACTAAATTGGAACTTCTAGATTAGTGGGATCCTTTTGTGTAGGAGTTTTGGCTTTAGATTGACCTTGAAAAGGACTCTTCTTTGGAGAAGACTATGGAGGTGAGGGAGACCTTCAAAGAGGAGGATAAGGTGACTTCTTAAGGAGGAGAATACCTAGGAGGGGAAGGATAATTGTATGACAATGATGGATCTTTCTAAGGGGAAGAATTAGGTTGACATTTGGGAGAGGGGGCCCTCTTAGAAGATGATGAAGGCTTCTAAAAAGGAGATGGAGGTGGAGTTTGGTTACAGGTTACCTCTTCTTCTTGGGAACCACTGGGACATTTGAAGATGATCTTAGGTTTCTTCTTCCTCCACAACAACTTTTTTATGTCTTTAATTGGCTCAAGTCCTAAATATATGACATTTATTACTTTATTAATGGTTTCTTGTGACACAAAGAAGTCGAATGATCTCACTTTTACTTACATGATCTTTGGTCTTTCTCTTCTTCTTCTTTTCCCTTCATCACATCTTTCATCATCATCCTCAACCACTAGAGGATCCTATTTATCACAATCTATGTCCTATCTTGATTTGATTTGAATTCAACTATAGACAAATCAATGGGGGAAATAGGTTTGTCAAATATTTGTTGCTCCTCATATGAAGGATCTAACACTTTGCCATCATCCAAATTTTTTTATGAATATCTAAAATTTTAAAGGATCAAATCTATAATGTTGTGATCCTATAGTAATTTCTTCTTTGTACTTTGTGTTCATCACCATAGTCAGCCTAGAAATCTTCAAGACTAGGCTTATGTGTGTATGCTAATCTTGCTTGCCTCTCCATGAGTCCCAAGGGACATACACTATTCTCCTTTCAAATGGATAGAGTAAAATACTAGCCTTATCTTTTTCTATGGTCTTTATAGCTATGTGAGTTGGACAAGAGCAATCTTTGATAGCAAGTGGGAATTGAATGCCTATTTTATGCTTACTAGATAAGATCTTGTGAAACTTACCTAACTACATGCATAGTTACAATATGATGTATTTGTCACTTTAACATGTCTTGGTAGGTAAGATGGGGCACTATCATATCCTCCAACTTTGATCTATGAAAATGTGGGAAATTGAATGAACTAATTTCCCCACATGTCAATGGTTTTCATTGCCTCAACTAATGTGAATTTGTTGATATCATTCTCCAGCATCCTGATGATGAGAAAGACAAACATATCATTTACCCTTCTAAGGTGTTTTTAGCTTTCTTGGAGTTCTAACTATGGATAATGTTCATAGACCAATTTCTAGCTAGCTCTAGTACCCATGATTCCATATCTTTCTATCTTAAGGAGAATTACTCTTCTTAACATTTCATATGCTACATAAGAGGTCATGAAGAATTGTTTTGACTCTATAACTTCTAATAGTCAATTGTGTAAGTTTTTTCTTAATATGGTACCCCACTCAATATACTCTTTAATTTCTAGGATTCTAACAATGAAATAAAGCATCCATGGGTGGAAGTCCTTAGCATTATAGTTTCCCATAATCCTTCTAAGGTAATTAGATAATTTACCTCCTACATAAACTCAATTATATGGAGTACTTTTTGTAAGAGTCCCCAATGGACTCAAGCTTCCAAGATCACCTACAAAACTAGAGATTACCTTCCACAAGAGAAAAGAAAGAGAATTAATTGCTTTATTATGGTTGCAATAATGATATTATGATATTGTATAATAATACAAATATTACATGAGGGACCTTGCTTATAAAGGCAAGATAAAAACCCTAAGTAAACTTAATAAAGTGTAATTACAACAAGAGGTGTTTCTACAGTCATAGGAGGGGTGGAGAAGAGGAGCTTGTAGATTCCATAATTTCCATGTAAACAAAATTAAAAATAGCAATTAAGATTCCATAATTTCAAAATAAAAAGACAGATGGACATGAATGGCATATCCACTAACATCAAAGAAAGAAACGTTACACTAATGACATATCAAAGGACACATATTCACTTATTAATTGTTTAAAAGGGTTGAAAGAAATTAACTCAGAAGAACAAATTGCAAGATTTGAAGAGAGTTGAAGGGGAGTGCAAATAAGAAATAAAAGAATCACTTTCTAGAATTCAATCGAAGGAGTGGAGGAATTTTTTATTTCAAAAGGTATTTCATTTTAGTATAATTTTTTTGAGTAAAATGTTTATCAGTATAACTGAATGGTGACAATGAGAAAAGAATTTATTTGTGAGTTTTTGTTGTTATTGAAATTTGATGCCAATTAGCAAACCAGTATTGAAAGTTTTTTTTAAATAAGAATAAGGGAGAATGCATGTTTCTAAAGATGAAAAACCTCACAAGTAAGGAGAAAAGTTATGTTTAAAATGTAAACAAGTGGTTGATTAATGGCTTAAACAAAATGTAAATAAACAGGCAAAAAAATGTCTATAGTATATAATGGTAAATATTGCACCTTTATTACAAGCACAATTCTAATAAAATAAAATTTTTGGCATTCTAATTTTTTAAAAGAAATCAAACCAAAATATTTAACTTTATATATATATATATATATATATATATATATATATATATATATATATATATATATATATATATATATATATATATATATATATATATATATATATATATATATATATATATATATATATATTCTTTAACCATTTCATTTAACTATGCATATTCTTTTAAAAAAATATATAGTTTTTCTTTAACTATGTATTATAATTATTAATTTTGAAAATATAATATATAAATATTTTTATCAATGAAGATTTTCAAATATTTTATGTATATTATGAAATATTTGATATAATAATATAATATAATATATCATATTATAATATTATATCATATTATATTATAATATAATATATTATAATATTATATCATATTATATTATAATATATAATATATCATATTATAATACAATACAATATTATAATATAATATTATATTATAATGTTATCTTAAAGTGCCAAAATAACAACATCTAATTACAATGGACTTTACTTTGCATTCTATTTTTTAAAAGCACAACATAGAGTAAAAATAGTTTAAAAAATCAAACCATGATATATAAGAGATTTTATTTTTTTCTTAAAACTTTTTTTTCATATAAAATATAAATTATATATATATAATTTCCCTCCCCTATAATTTATTAAATCCATTTTGATACAGATTTAACCATGTGCTTCCCTAGACTCTATGAGTATATAGAATTAATATATTTTGTTCAATTTCAATACATAGATCTTGAGGCATCAACAATAAACACAAGAATTATATTATTAATTGGGTATACTCAAGGTATACTATACTATGCAGATTTAAATAAACATTATTTTCAAAAAATAAAAAATGGAACTTTGTTTTTGTACAGAGTAAAATTGATAACAACAAAAACGATAGACCTAAAATAATTAAAACCCTGTCATATATAGACTATATGTGTAAACCCCACTTAGAAAATTGGATCTCAAATTTTCTACAATCTTTTGTACCCTACAATCAAACTCTAGCTAAATATCTCATCTTCCTTCCTCTTAGCACCTACATTCATACCATCTTCCTAGTGAATCTTAGAGATGAAATGGGTGAGAGATAAATAGTCACAAAATATTCATATCTCCAAAATGACAAACTAGGTAAGGTTGATTTTTGGATATGATTTAGATAATTAGGTCGTGCACCATATATAAAAATTCTAGAAGAACCCAGTTCATACAAATAAAGTTATGGCTCATTAGTTGTATAGAGCATGTTTATAGCTTGTGCTTAAGAAATGTCACGTTCTTATTAACCTTGTTGTTAAGAAAATGTTTGTATCATATTTATGTCTTGAACTCAATCAACCCTTCCTATGCCTAGACTTGGCATGTTAGCAGGTTAGAATGCTTTGTATTGGTTTATTCCATTAATACTAGTGTTGGGTGAGGGATTTTAACAAGCTTGGTAATCATTATGAGGTGTAAACACCTCTAGAAGAACTATGTATTAGGTATGATCATTTTGGTATTCATAGGACCAATGTAGTAATTGTTTATAGAAGATTGATCAAGTTGACACTTAAGTTTTCCCATAGCAACCTTAGCTTCTCTCTTCCTATTCATGTGTTGAACAGAATTTGGTAAAACCTAGAAAAAGATTGTTCTTTTACTTGTACCCTCTTAGCATTCACTCTTGAGTTGCTTTAGCCATGATACTTCTACTTGGTTTGAACCATCCTTTAAATGTGTAATAATCCTATTTTATGCATGTGGTTATAAGCGAGGTAGATTTGATGAAGATGTTAGATCTATAGGAATGTTTTGTTGTTCTATATTTCTTTCCTCTCAATATAACCTTAGAACAAGGTTCTTTTATTGTAGATTTGGGTTTTGTATCTTGTGATTCTAACTAGTGTAAGAGATTTATAGCATGGGATTTTACTCTTGCTTATACAGTTATATTTAATAGTATTTACAAAGTTGTCTAGATTATTAATGAAATCTACATTAGTGTAAATAGTGTAAATAATTGTTGTGTTTAATTTGTATGCCTTAGGGTTATTTGCATGTTGTTCACAATCATTTTAATTAAATGAAATTAAAATAAGTCTTGAGAATTATTAGTTAAAATATTGTTACTCATAGACACTTATATCTTATGATCATATTGTAATTGCTACTGGTGATTAGAAAGTTACATTTCTATATTGTTGAGATAGATTCACTTTATAATTGTTAGATGATTGATCATGCTTGGATTAATGTTACATTCCTTAAAAATATTGTTGAAGGGTATTAGTTTATGATGTGCTTTGAGAGTGAATGTGATGTGAAACCATTGTGTTATTTGGGGAAGTTGTTTCCAGAGGCCTAGGAGGGAGTGATATGTGGGGGTTGGCTATGTGTGCATCATGTGAGTTGAATGAAATGCATTCTTGAAATATTTTCTCCTATTCATATTGGTATGATACATGTGCAAGATGGTTTGTGCCTTGCTCATTGTACTTATTCATGTAATTATGATGATTATGCAAGATGGGAATGCCTTGCTCTGTGTAATGGGAAATGATGTATATTTTGAGAAATGTGATAGTTCATGTTTGGTTTATGTTTTGGGCTTTATGAATCTAGATGCAGTGAAGGGGGAGTGGCTTTCAATGTGGGGCCGGTGCCCAAAGTGGCTTGTCAAGATAACCAATTGGAAGTTGTTAATCTAGTGATAACTTAATAATAAATTTAGAGGGTTGGGTAGTTTCCACATTAAATAAGATAATTGGATGCCTCACCCATGCATGTAGTGCTTGTTCAAGCTAAGGATGGGATGAGAAGGCCGTGGTTGGAAAATTAACTTGTCCTCATGAAAGGAATGTTGGTTCTGCATGTGTCACCCTATGGGGCCGGTGTTTAGTGAGAGACTGTCAAGATAACCATAGATGGGGGTTGGCATCTAGTGAGAGACTGTCAGGATAACCCATGTTAGGACCATGTGATGACACTCTTCCCTACTATAGCCTAGTATTCCCTAATTGTGTTTTCCCCTTTCGTTGTGTGATTGCCTCTGTAAGTGATGTTTAAGTTTCTTGTGATGTCTTTGTTGACCAATGTTGTATTTGAGTTAGTGTAGTCCTTTCACCTCTTAGCCTATTGTCTTCTTGGTTGTTTTCTCAGTGGGACCTTATTGTTATCTCCTAGCACAGGGGGCGGACCTTAGGGTTCCACATGGTTAGGTGGTTGTGCTTTTATCTCCATTGGTCCCTCATGTTGTTGTTCATGTGCGAGAAGGATGTACCTTATGTGGTAGATTTCAGATCTTGTTCTAGCTTGAGAAGACAGAAACTTATGTTCATGTTCCAGTTTTGTATATCAATAGAATCATGTACTGTTATCTTGATGTATGTACTCCAATGTAATTTGGATAGCGATATTGTAAACAATGTAATGATGTACTCTCTTGTAAAGGAACTTGTTATGTACTTGTGATCCTATGTGCAGGATCCTGATGTTACTTATCTGATGATATAATATGGAATTGTATGTGTTTATTCATCTGATGCAATTAGACTTAGAATGAACTGTGGTTGTTAGTAAATTCATAATGTTGGTTAGTTCTTGTTTTAGTTTGTTAGTAATGCAGCCGTGGAACCCTAGAGGATACATCTTAATTTAAGTGTTATGAATAAATATATGATTGTTGTTATTTCTTTCATTTTTTTAAAAAGAAGATAAAGGGTTTCTTGGCGCGGCATTAAAAAATCCTACAACTGTAATAAAAATGACAGATCTACAACTAAACAATAAAATAGTTAAAATAATTTAATTATAATTATAATCCTAAATATAATATATGATTTTAATTATTATATATATTATAATTATAATTATTCTATATAATACAATATTATATTATATAATTATAATAATTCATATAATTCTATAATATAGTTAGAATTAAGCTTTCCACTATGGATGCTACTATCATACCTATATTTAAAAAATATATCTAAAGTACATCGAGAGATATCCTTCTCAAGGCGCCTATTTTTTAATCACCAATCCTAACATTAGGCGTCTTGAGAAGGATATCTCTTGGTGTACTTTAGATATTTTTAAAAATATAGGTATGCTAGTTAAATAAATAATCACACCAACTCCCCTTAAGTGCAACTTAGGGAGAATGAGAAAATATGCAAATGATTTAAAGATGGGTCCTCACTACAAGGCTATACAAAAAGTGTCTTAGAAATGGAGAAAAGGAGAAAACCACATGGGAAAAGACTCCTCCCCAAAAGAGAGAAAAGATGAAATATGTACAAGTGATGGATCACAAACATCTAAGTCCATCAAAAATAGATAATGAATACCCCATAGGAGAGAGTGAATAAATGAGATAATGTGTCCCCTCTAAGAAGTAGCTCCTATACCAATAATGAATGCCTAAAGAAAAAACACAATCCACTACTTGCAAATAACATTTCTCCCCTTGGGAAGAAAAATGTCCAATGGTGGATGTAGAAACAACTCCCACAATCTTGATGAAAAGGAAATCTAAATCCAAATGTGTGTCTCAGAATACAACTCAGGTGTCCTCATGCTAGAAAAAGATGTCTCCTCCAAAATAGGAACTAAATGCCTAATGAAAAGAAGAACTAGGAGAGGAAATATATTGAACTACATCTAAAAACATTGAAGATGTGATGACATCACTACCATCAAAGAGGAGAGATAAACCCTAAAATGTGTCCTCCAAATCTAAAATATGAGACTCCACAAACAAGGATGCAATGTATGATAAATATGAACCCCAATGAGGGGGATTAGGAAGGCTAAGATGATCCTACTTCAAAGAATCACTGGAAAATCTCAAAGAAGCAAAATTAAATTTTGAAGTATCAAAAGGTGATGTAGATATGATCTCAATAGGAGGATAAGGAGAAGCAATAGAAGTTTTTGTGTCATCACAATGATTAAGACCTACTAGATGTTCTAGCTCTCCTTCTATATCATCAGTAGACGGTATATTATCTACATCATCAAGGGGTATGATGCAATCCATAATACGACCATCTAGGAATGGAGAGAGATGTGAGTCTCCATAGATCTTCCAAATTTTGGTCCATATAGTGTGTGGGCACTCAATATGTGAGATAGAACACATAGTGCCAAAATAAACACTAGAACAAATCAATACAAGGACATGATCAATAGTATTTCCCCATGCAGATTTCCTCCTAGGTGTATTTGGTTTAGGTATGAGTCCATAAAGATAAGGCAAAAGATTAAGTCACCTACAATGTGTCAAGATGCCTTTTGTCATGGCTTAGAATTATCCTTAGTTAGGGTTACCACAGAAGGATGAATAGAAAAACCCATGATATCTCCTCAAATAAATCAAAGCAAAGATCAAAACATCCAATATTTATATCAATTATAATAAATTAATCCCACCCAATAAAATAGAACCTTTCTAGATGATAGGATGTTGAAGTTATCAACCAAAATACATAAAATTGACAAATAAATAAAAGATACTTGGGGCTAATCTAGGAAAATTACATGGATGGCTGTGAAGATATCCTCAATACCTTTCCAATGCCATAAGAATCACAAAAATTGGAGATTCTAGCAAAAAATTATGATCTTGAAAGCTAAAATGTGTGATCTAGACTTTGAACAACAATAAAGTTGACCATCAAAAAATATTCAAAAACTACTAGCACCACTAGATAATGCTTGGAACCAATTTTCTAACATGTATTCATTTATAAAATTTTGAGTCAATTTTTTAAAGACATGGTCATTTCCATGAAACTACTCCTTTAGGCAATGGTTAAGGAATTGCAGAAGGTCCTAGTCACCCATGTGATTGTATGCTCAAAATCATGACTCGATGGCCTCGGGGGTGGTTGAGTTAGCTTTGGTGTGCACACGGACCCTGTCTCCTTGCCACAGGGCAAACCTCCATGTCACTCTCACTCTCATGGAAGTAGCTAGTCGAGAGGAGGCAAGACATGAGGGTGGTATGGGTTGTTAGAGAGCTAGACTTCATGGAGAAGGGTCAGCCGATCTTAGGGCCTGTGTTGTTGTGTACTGGTTTGGATGTGGTGTTATGTGACCGTTGTTATAAAGATAACTATATGACTTGAAGGGTCACTAGTCACCATTCACCTATTTGTGTTTCTAATGTTCCAACGCTATGTGGGTAGACTTTTGTTCTCGTTGATAATTTTTCATTGTTCAATCACTTGAGTGTATGCTTGTTGTATTTGAAGTTGTCTTAGCCTTTCTATTTATTGTTGGACTAGTTGTGGGTCCTAGTGTTGCCTAGGGTGGATCTCCTCTATCTCGTCGAGGATTTCCTTTACCTAATCACCTCTAAGTCCAAGGCACATTTGAGAGCCTAAACAAGAGAGATGGTTAAAGCTAACCTTAACTTGACCTTGGGTTTCAACTTAGGGTTTGTTGACCTAAGATTTGACTTTGTTTGACCTTGTGATGGTATCAAGGGTTTTTTCTGAAATGTTGATGATGGGACCAAGGGTTTGGCAATCGGTCTATGTTTCTAATGTTTTTGTTCTTTTTGGATTTTATGAATGCAAGCCTATGTGAATGAAAAACTTCTTTTTGTACTTTTTTATGTTTTTGGAAATAAAAAATGTTTTTTCTTAATCTAGGAATTAGAAAATGTATGCAAGCTATGATGAAGTTATCTAATACAATGTAATCTATGTTTTTGTATGTTTTCTGAATATATGGATCAATCTAATCTAAGAAATGAAATTACTTTTAATCTATGAACTTTGGAAAGGGAAACTAATTTAACCATGCAAATCTACTTAGCTTATCAAGGAAAAGAAAACATATATTTTACTATTCCCAAGAGTAAAGTTTTGATTATCTAATTACAATGAAATGAAAAAAAGCATAAAGGAACCTGGAGATGCGTGAGTCTCCACTACCCTCAGAAATTCTTGTAATGGCAACCTCAAATCCTCTTGTAGTAGTGGGGTGATCATCTTGGCAACAAGGATAAAATGGAAGCAAAAGAAGCTCTGAAGCTTTGAAAAGAACTCAATGAGATCTTGATTAGAACTGTAGCTTGTGATGTGAGCACCGTATGGACGCAAATGAGCTTTTAGAAAAGCTAAATGAGATAACAAATGAAAGCAAAAGACTCCTATGTCCTATATGAGCATTAGAATTCTTTTTTTGGAGAGAAATAACTTGTAAGAGTTGCTTGCACAAATGAAATTGCCTCCCAAAAAGGGGAGTTTTGAATCTTGACAATAATGAAATCCTTGAAGGTTTGGAAAACTAAAGAAAGAAATGAAGAAAGAGGCTCCAAGGCCTATAAAGAAGCTTGAAAAATCTTGTAAAGAAGGGAAGAGAAAGATCTCCAACTTGAGAAATAATGAAGAGAGGAGGGGTATTTATAGGTTTGAAGAAGGGATGAGAGGTGAAGAAGAAGAAAAGTTAAGTCAATTTGATTGGAGAGTTAACGTAGAATACTCAAGAGTGATCTGGGATAAAATTGGAGTGATCTACCCAGTAAAAGCTTATCACTCATGAAGAAGTGAAGAAAGAGGAAGTGCATGGGAATGCAAGAGAATGCATGAGTTGTTAACTAAAGATTAAATAGAGCTAATTATGCATGTTTAGGTGCATGAAATAGTTAACTCTATATTCGGCACAAAAATCCATGCAAACAGGAAGAAAAATAGGTGAAAATAGAGCTTTTATGAGTTAGAAACTTGAGTTTTTTCTGTGGATGAAAACATGATAGGGTCGCCCATGGGTCACTCCTTTCACTAGTCAAGTTTGCCCAGGGGGGACCCATGGATGACCCTCAGAGGAGGGTACCTAGGTGGAAGTGCATGATGGGATATGGTAGAGGAGATGAAAAGGAGTGGATTTGCCTCTAGAAATAGGTCAGTCATGTGTGAAAATCCAAATCTCCACTTGTGAAGGTAGGATCTCCTGGGGGAGATTTGGAAATAATAGGGGGAGATCTATAAATAATAGGGGGAGATTTGGATTGGTTCAGTGAAACTAAAAACCAAAAGCGAGAGATGGCTAGGGGGGACATCTAGAAGGCCTCAAGGGATGGGAATAGATGAAAAACACTATGGAAAGGTGAAAAATCACCTACAAGATGCATACAAGGGTTAGGAACAAGGTCGCAAGCACACGAAACACAAATTGACAAGTTGTTGCCCCCCTTTTTTTTAAAAGGTGTCCTAACCCATTCTTTGTTTTTCCCTTCCATTCATTGTTGACCTTTTTCACTTAGTTCCTCCTTTCAGGCCAAATTCACTTAGTCACTTGAGTGAGTCAACAATCTTTTGCATTTTTGAAGTTAAGTCAAGAGGTTAGCAAGTTCTTGAACCACCTGACTTGCCAACTTGTCTTGGGTTTTCCCATGCTTTGAGTGTTTTGTTGTGTCTCCATATGAAGTCTTTCCTCTCTAGTCAGGAAGTTAGGGATTCCTTGAAGTTTTGAATCTCTGACTCCTAGTTCAAGAGTTCATCTTTTGCTCGACTCGCCAACTTCACGTAGCACACTTTCCCAAGTGGTGTTAGCTATGCTAGCATACTATATGAAAGAGTGACACTTGTCACTTTAAATTCAACTCAAGGTACGTGGTGGTGTTCACCTAGGATTAGGATTCTGAAATTAGGTCTGCAGGTTCCTATGTTTATTCCCACAAGCCCCTAGTGCCTTAGTTTGAATTGCTCCTTGACTTACATGTAGTATTTTACTACTTTTTCCTGTCGCACTTGAGAAAAATTCTAAATTCTGTGTATACAAAGGTCAAATCTGTTGAGAAGCTTGTGAAATCCCAATCAGCTTCCAAATTTGAATTATATGCATTTCTTAATGTATATCAGGTTGCATATACATTGGGTGAATCTTCCAAAAGATTTTGGGAATATTCGCCATTTGTATATCGGCCCTGCTTGTATATCAAGCTTGTATGTAAAACATGCAAGGAAAAACATACAAAGGAAAAGATACTTTGCAGGAATATTTTGGAGAAGATTCCTTGTTTGTATGTGCAGGGGAATGTACATTGAAAAATATACAAAGGCCAGCGACATGCAAAGTGAACAGTGCAGTGGATATGCAAGTGGGTTTGTACATGTTTGGCATACAAGGGAAATGTGCATCGCGGGCATATTCTAAAAAGATTCCCTGCTTGTATGTTTGTGTTTGTATATTCTGCATACAAACAAAATATACATTGAGGAGATACATTCCAGACCCAATGAAGATTTTAGGCTACTGCATAATTATTTGGGGTTCGCGACTTGTATAAGTGTTTGTATATGTCGATATACAACCTGATGTACAATGATAGGATACAAGCCAGATTCCAAGAAGTGTACCAATCTAGTAGAAGAAATATTTGGAATCTGCCTTGTATGTGTTTTGTGCTTGTATATGCATAATGTACAAAGCAATGGATGCAGGATGGAGATACAAGCTGAACCTGAATTGAATTCCAGTTTGTTCTATAACATTTGACGTCCGCTTTGTATGTTGTATATGCATTTGGATTTGCATATACAAAAGCGATAAAGGCAAAATGAAAGGAGAAAAGGTCAGTGATAGAAGGTCAAGGTGCCTACGTGGCACGATATTATTGGCTGGCGACTCTTCATGCATGTTTTGGGACCATTGATCTCAGTGATGGATTTTGGATCGACGGTCAGGTTTTGAGCCTTCAACGATGGTTTTTTCCTTATGATTGTAGTCATTTTTTGAGTGGGAAATTTCCATGGGTGAGCTGCTACGATTCCCAAGAGAAGCTACGGGTGGTTGAGCCATTAATGGTAGGATTACAGACAGGCATGTGCTAATGGTCAAATAGCCAAGTACCTAGTTTATGATATAAAGTCTTCCAGTGGCGGCACAGGGCTCAAGCTCAACTACTCCTCACCCTTCTCTTGCTCCTTCCCGTTTTGTCCCCTGCTGCATTTATGATTTTAAGCGCCATTTTTGAATGCATTGTATCTGGCAGATTTTTGTTTGGCCTGGTAATTAATTTTGCTGAGTTTATAGTCTTGATATATAAGCCAGACTATGTTACTCATTTGTTGTTGAAAACTGGACAAATTTTTGGTGCTGTGATAAGATACAACTCCATTGGTGGCCCTATTTGGGATGTTTTTGTGAGTTTATGAATCTCATGTTGTATGTTTAATGCATAAATCTACTAGTTTCATGTTGATTTAAATGAGTAATGCTTCATTGCATGTGTTCTGTTATTTGTCTCCAAATTGAATGTATTCTTCTTTTGAATCTGAATAGCTAAGGGGTGTTTAAGATTTTTGAATATGGATTTGCTATGTTGAATGCTTGGTATTTTACTTCTACTCAAGGAGTAGATTAAATGTTTTAGGTTAAAGTGTTAAGAAGAATATATTGCAGTGAGGATTTTCTAAGTAGAGGTAACTGAATACTCAATTTTGGGAAGTATCTGTAAGGCAAATATTAAACATCTCCTTGAAACTCAGTCATTAATATAAGTTTATGCGTACATTCACATGTGTATGTCTATTGACTCCGAGCCTTGAAATAGGCACCGATCCAGTCTTGTATTGAGGTCACAACCAAGGTCCTAGTTTTGCATCCAAATACAAAACAAACTCAAACTTCATATATAAACCTTTAGGATAGTAGAAGTAGTTTTAGGACCACAATCCTCTAATTCACAACTGAATATAGGCCCAAAGCTAGCCCCTTTCCACTTATTCCATAGTTTTGGTCTGCATAAAGGAGGATTTATCTACTTTGTATCAACATCTCAATCAACCCACAAGCACATCTCATGGATGTTGAATAGGGAATACCTCCCTTGGTTCTGCAGAGCTTAAAGAAGAAGAGGAGATATTTATAGAGTCTATCTCCTATACTGTTGGCCGCTGGCCCGGGAATCCTGTCAATCATTGATGGCTACTTTGTAGGGGTGACTAGGAACAAGCATCAAGTCTAGGAAAAATACCAACAGATTTGGTGACTCTATTGGGGAAGTGAAGTGAAAGAACCCTGATTAAAAAGAAAATAATTCCTAGTTATAGGTGGCGACTCTGAACCAATCTCCCAACCAGTAAAGTAAAAATTTGTATGCAAGGGAGAAGATCCCTGCGTAATTCTCTGTCTGTAGAATTACCCAGAAAAATGATGTATAGAAAAAAGGGGACTGCTCAAGCTAGTTAAGAGGGTTCTCCCAGCCCCAGAAATTGTGATAATAATCAAAACAATCTAGGATCTTCAGAGAGGACACAGCCTTATTTTTCAAACACAGAAGCTGAAATCCAAAATGTATATGAGAAATAGCAGGGTGGTGCTCTAAGAATAATGTCAGAAGTGTTTCAAGAACGCCCTTTCTTAGATCCCAGTGATAGATTTGAAGAAGTTGAGTCTCCAAGGGATGAAGATAATGATGATCAGAATGGAATGGGACCATCCTCTTCTATGCCCACAGAGGAACAATTAGCTAAAGAAATCAAAAGCTTAAGAGTAGAGTTAGAATATCTGCAGGCAGTAAAGATCAGAGATGACATGAGATAGAAAGTGCAAGTTCTGAGAGTTTCTTAGAATGATTCAATTCCTACCCTTGAAAATGCAAATATGCAGAGAAATCAGCAAAGAAATGAAGTCTAGGATCAGCATAATGATCAAAGATAGAATGCAAATAATGCTAGAGTACTGTTAAATAATGTGAGAAATCAGAACACACACAGAAATGCCAATGCTAATCATTTTGGTAGACAACCGATGCAGCTAGACAGGTTTAGGCAGTTAATTTTTTATGGCATTCCTAGTTATCCAAATCCTATTGACAAACATGTGAGGCCGCAAGTGCCAAAATGTTCAGGAAATAATACCATATCAGGTGAGGACCACTTAAAAATGTTTCAGAATATCATGGACAACTTTGAGGTTGAGCATGAAGATATTTTCATGAAATTATTTATGCAATCTTTAGTTGATGAAGCCAAAGAATGGTACAAAGGTCTGCCTGACAGAAGCATTTCATCATGGGATGACTTCAGGAGAATATTCAAGGAATAGTATGGTGACAAAACTGATCCTAGTTTCTTTATTAATGAATTCACTGGAATCACCAAAGGATCAAATGAACAAGTTACTGATTTCAATGCTAGATTCAAGAAGGTATTGAATAAATTGCCACATCACCTAAGGCCTAATGAACCAATGTGCATAGTGTTGTACATAAATGCTTTTGATACCAAAACTGCCTATGGATTAAGAGATATGGGTCCTCACAGCCTCAGAGATGCTTTCAAGATTGTAACAAATATTGAAAATAACATAAAAGCATCTGGTAAGACAAATAGAAGAGATGATGTGAAAATTCTGCAAAACCCAAATACTAAAGCTCAAATTGTTCAAGATCATGCATCTACTTCTGAGGATAAATTAGATAGGTTTACAACTATTGTCAAGGACCTAGGTTATAGAATGGCTAAAAATAAAAAGGGGATAGGTCCTGACAGACCAGTTTACCAAAGGCAAGAAAGAAGACCATCATTACATGATATGCCATATAACACTAATTGGCATAATGGTAAGCA
Organism: Cunninghamia lanceolata; assembly: GCA_027924645.1. NCBI lineage: Eukaryota > Viridiplantae > Streptophyta > Pinopsida > Cupressales > Cupressaceae > Cunninghamia > Cunninghamia lanceolata. Next base: position 3,905,985 of record BSBN01001201.1, read on the forward strand.
TATTCTCCCGAACAGTAACACAAATCAAAGGACTCAAAATACAAAGGAAACTCCTGATCCTTTAACGAAGGCTGTAAATATTGTTAATGACACCCCATGGTGTATCATATGTCAAATGCCTCACTCACAGTCACAATGCATGATTGCTCAGTCTTTACACAATAATGTTGTTGCCTGTGATGAGTGCAATGAGCCACATTGCATGGAAGATGAGAATGTCAATATACTGTCTACAAACACAGAATACTCTTCTCACAATGTTGATGTAAGTGCAAATGATGAGATTCAGGTCTGGCAGTAGTTTCCCTATGATGAGGATGAGGAAGATAATTATGCCTATGCTTAGGATTCACACAAATTTTTGAATAATTTGAGGAGACCTTCTGATGAAGAAATTAGAGCCTTCACAGCTGCAGTAGTAGCTCAAGTTAAAAGAAATTACAACCTAAGGGGTAAAGCTTAGGTAAGTAATTCACACCAACCAGAAAATACTTTTGTGAGCCAACCTGTGCACAGTCATAGGGGGACAGAAACATATAAGAAACAATGGAACAATAATAAGCAAGGTTTTAAGCAGAAAACAGGTCATGATCCTCAAGGACCAGAAAGCAGAATTCCCTAGGTGGAGAATCAAAACAAAAAATTTTAGATCAAAGATGACAGTCTGGGAGCCATGAAAATTAAAGCTGGATCATATCAAGATAGAAATAAAACCGTGGAGCAAGCGACGACTATCATACAAAATTATGCTCCATTTGACATCACTCAAGTCTTATCACAAATAAAAGTCTCTATTCCACTGATGGAGATGATGAAAGTTGAAGAGTTTAGAAATAAAGCGGTATCCTTAATTTCAGGAGTACCCTGTCAAGCTATGTTGAGTGATGAACCTCAGGGTAAAAAACAAGCCATGTGTATGGATGAAGATGAAGTTCCTGAGGTGTATCTAGGGATGACCATGACAAAATGCCCTTCACAGGTTCAACCATTTTATGTCTCCCTTGTCATAAACAGAAAATTAATTAAGAATTGTATGCTTGATTCAGGAGCGTCCACAAATATCATGCCTTTGGCCATCATGTAGCAAGCTAGATTGAAAATAGATAAGGCATGTGGGAAGTGCTATGCCATGGATGCTAGGGAGGTACTTGTCATTGGAATCATGAAAGATGTTGATTTCAGACTGGTAGCTTATCCTGAGAAGACCTACAAAATGAACATAACAGTTGTTGATATCAAGCCACAGTATGGCATGTTGTTGTCAAGAAGATGGGCAGCATTGATTGGTGGGAGTATGCAATTAGATTTGTCATATGCTATGATCCCTATGAATGGCAAGGATGTCAAACTGATTAGAGAAGAAAGATCATCAGAGATAGTGGAGGATCAAGAATTAGAAGAACAGATATGTTTTGTGAACACTGACTATGATAATTTCAGAGTTGTCTCAGATGATAAAGAGGATAAAGGAAAAAAAATGCATTCAAGAATTGGATCAACAAGGTCTATGGACCATGTATTTTGATGGAGCTTGTTCGAAGGAAGGCTCTGGTGCTGGAGTTGTATTTCTGTCTCCAACTGGTAAGCTTCTAAAATTTTCATTCTTGCTGAAGTTTGCCTGCACAAATAATATTGCAGAGTATGAGGCTCTGTTATTAGGATTGAATGTGGCCTTAAAGCATGGAATTAAGATGCTCAAAGTGTTTGGTGATTCAGAGCTTATTGTTTCCCAAGTTAGAGATAAGTATGCATCAAAAAATAAGAGATTAAAACAATATAAGCATGCTGTTTGGGATACAATTGAATTGTTTGATGCTTTTTCAATAAACTGGATAGAGAGATCAAAAAATGTTAGGGTAGATTTTCTAGCTAATGTATCCATAAGGCCAGATGATATAACTCTATCAGAAGTTACAAATGTTGAGGTCAAGTTTAGACCTACAGTGCCATACACCGTATGCAGCTGGCAGGTATTTAATGATGATAAGGATTTACTGAGATTTCTACATTGTATTGATGAATATGAGAACCAGGAAATGGATTTTCAGAACTTTGTAGAAGTTGTAGATGGGAAAGAAACTCTCTTAGAGAAGGAGGTAATACAGCTAAAGACAAATAAAATCCCTAGAGGGCTGGTTGCTTTAGAGAGAGCTTTTGACAATAGGGACCAATTTGTTACAAAGACATCTCCAACAAATAAGAATGATCCAGAGGAGATAAGCTTGGGAACATCTCATGCTCCCAAAAAAGATATTAGCAAACAGCTCAAACCACATATTCGAACTATGTTGATTGCATTGTTGAGAAAATATAAGCATGTCTTTGCCTGGTCATATCAAGACCTGAAAGCTTATAGAGAGAACTTATTTCAGCATGAAATCCCTTTGAAGCCTAGAGTTAAACCATTTAGACAAAAACAGACCTATCAACCCAACCTTAGCTCCTAAAATGTAAGAATAACTTATGAAGCTTAGGGAGGCTGGAATAATCATACCTATTAGACATTCAACTTAGGTGTCTAACCTTGTCCCAGTTAGAAAAAAGAATGGTGGCATAAGACTTTGTGTGGATTTTAGAAATCTGAATGTATCTTCTTTGAAGGACAATTATCCATTGCCAAACATGGAAGCTATGTTGCAGAAGGTGACTGGTTGTGAGCTTCTGTCCATGATGATTGGATTTTCAGGGTACAATCAGGTGAAAGTTAAAGAATCAGAACAATTCAAAACTACCTTCACCACTCCATGGGGAACCTATGTATATGTGAGGATGTCATTTGGATTGACAAATGTAGGTGCCACATTTCAAAGGGCAATGGATGTTGCTTTTGCAGGATTGATTGACTCAATCTTGGCTGTATATCAAGATGACTTGACTACTTATTCAAAAAAGGAAGAGCAGAACTGTATGCACTTGGAGCAGATTTTTATTAGAGCATTAGAGTATGGAATTTCACTCAACCCAAAGAAGTGTGCTTTTGGGGTAATGGAAAGAAAATTGCTTGGGCACATTGTTTCCGAGGATGGAGTCAGGATTGATCCTAAGAGGGTGGCTACAATTGACAAAATTTAGATCCCTAGAATAGTGAAAGGTGTTCAGTCCTTCTTTGGACAAATTAATTTTGTTAGGAGATTTGTTCCTAACTTTGTAGAGACCACCAAAGATATCTCTAAAATGTTGAAGAAGAATGTAACTGTCAAATGGGAAGATGAAGCAACCAAATCATTTCAAGACATAAAAGAGGCAATAAAGATGGCTCTTGTATTAAAATCTCCTAATTTTTCTAAGCCATTTCAATTATTTTCATTTGTTTCTTTCCACACTATTGGTGCATGCTTATTGCAGAAAAATGAAGAAGGGTTTGAACAGCCTATTGCTTTCTTTAGTAAGTCATTGCAGGCTGCTGAATTAAAGTATGACATCATGGAGAAGCAGGCATATGCATTGGTTAGAGCAGTCAAGAGTTTCAGGCCCTATTTGGTCAGCTCTCAAGTAATTGTGTATGTGCCTCATGCAGCAGTCAAGGATATCTTCACTCAGTAGGAATTCAACATTGAAATATAGATCACTAAGTTGATAAGAGGACAAGGTTTGGCAAAACTGATGACACAGTCAAATCTAGAGGCATGCCAAGTGAATGTAGTGCATAATGAAGTTATAAATATGTCAAAATCTGAATGGTATAAGGACATAGTATATTATTTACAGAATTTAAATTGTCCTACCCACCTCAGTAATAATCAGAAAAGGACCCTGAAGCTACATGCTATTAAATACATCATTGTTTAAGGAGAGTTGTATTGGAGAAATCATGATGGTGTATTACTCAGATGTGTGGATGAAGATCAGGCCAGGGACATTCTAAGTGACATGTATAGTGGAGTATGTGGTGGACATTATACTACCCAAACAACAGCCCATAGAATTCTCAAGGCTGGCTACTAGTGGCCAACTATTTTCTTAGATGCACAGAAGATGGTAAGGAGGTGTGATCCTTGCCAAAGGTTCTTAGGTAAGCTGAAATATGAAGGTGCATTACCCCTTAGGACTATAACTGTAGAAGCTCCATTTCAACAATGGGGAATCAATTTCATAGGGGAAATCTCAAAAAAATCTAGTGGAGGACACGGTTAGATTTTGGTTTCCACTGATTACTTTACCAAATGAATTGAGGCCATCCCAACCAAAAGAGCTACCAGCAAAGTGGTGATGGATTTTATTCTAAAAAATATTATTATCAGATTTGGAGTATCGATAAAATTAGTCATAGATAATGCTATGTGCTTCAGGTCTGGTGAATTTACTAATTTTTGTAGTAATTATGGAATTAATTTGTTACATGCATCACCATATCACCCACATGGAAATGGTCAAGCTGAGTCAAGCAACAAAAGCCTCATGAAAATTGTAAAAAGGATGGTAGGTAAAAACAAAAGGGCTTGGGATTCAAGGCTGAAAATGGCATTGTGGGCTGACAGAGTGATAGTCAAGAAAGCAACTGGGAGATCACCTTTTGAATTAGCATATGGTACAGTAGCTAGATTGCCTATCAACAACCTCCTACCAGTTTATAAATTCATGCAAGAAAATGAGGAGGAGATTGAAGACTCAATGACTGAAAGGATAAATCAGCCGGTTGCACTGGATGAAATGAGAAGGGAGGCACATAAAATAAACATCAAAAGATAGCAAGGGGTAAAATATCTATTTGATAAGAGAACTATGGAAAGAAAGTTTTAGAGAGGTAATTTGGTCCTTGTATGGAATGCAAGAAACCATCATAAGGGCAAGCACGACAAATTTGAGCCCTTATGGGTGGGCCCATACCTAATCATCGACACTCATGGAGGAGATTCTTACTTTCTCCAAGCCCTAAGTGGTGAATTATTGGAATCGCCAGTGCACGGTCAGTTCCTGAAGCTTTACTTCTTATAATGGTTACCTTTTGTGCACTCTGTAAACTAGTTGTAAATATTTTGTACATGCCTTGTGTAGTTGGTTATGTTTTGAGAATTGCATTTTGTCTGGTCTGCCTCAGAGTAGTTTGGATCTCACTACAGTCTTATGTCTGCACGTCCCCAGTCGAACCCACTGGTGGTGTTCACCTAGGATTAGGATTCTGAAATTGGGTCTGCAGGTTCCTGTGTTTATTCCCACAAGCCCCTAGTGCCTTAGTTTGAATTGCTCCTTGACTTACATGCAGTATTTTACTACTTTTTCCTATCGCACTTGAGAAAAATGCTAAATTCTGTGTATACAAAGGTCAAATCTGTTGACAAGCTTGTGAAATCCCAATCGGCTTCCAGAGATGGTGAAAAATTTGAGTTATATGCATTTCTTAATGTATATCAGGTTGCATATACATTGGGCAAATCTTCCAAAAGATTTCGGGAATATTCGCCATTTGTATATCGGCCCTACTTGTATATCGGGCTTGTATGTAAAACATGCAAGGAAAAACATACAAAGGAAAAGATACTTTTGTAGACACCCTAAAATGACCGTGTCGTCAAATCACTTGCATTTCATTATTTCTTCCTAATCACTTGCATTGCAAACGTTAATTAAATAATCTAATTATTTAATTAATTTCATCAAATTCTTCTAAATCTCCTAAATTCAACATTAATTAAATAAATTCTCGTTATTTAATTAATTAAATTAAATTTCTCTATATTCTTCCACAATTAAATAATTTTAATTATTTAATTTGATCATTATCCTCTTTCCAAAAATTAAGTCTACATTAATTAAATAAATCCCATTATTTAATTAATTCATCACAAATTCCTTCTTATCTAAAATTAAATAATTCTTAAATTATTTAATTAAATCAAAATCATTCTTCCAAAATCATGCCCAACAATTAAATAAATTTATTTATTTAATTTGCTTTCAAAATCTTCTAAATTAAATAATTCCAATTATTTAATTATTTCTTCCAAAATATCTTCTCTAAATTTAAATAAATCAATTATTTATTTAAATTGCTTTTTCTTCTAATTTGAGTTATCTCTAATATAACTCAAGCTTTCTTGCTCATCAATTAAATATTTCTATATTTAATAAAGCAAAATATATTCTTTTCTCATGCAAATCTCTTCTTCTTGTTTTAAATCACTTAACTGATTGCTTTATTCTTTTAATTGATTTATCTCTTTAGTTAACTCATTCTTCTATTCTTGATAACTCCTCTCATGCAAAAGAAAGCAAGACACATGTCTTCTTTTCATTCGTTGCACATTCCTCAACTGTTCTCCTCTGTTGATTCTTCTAAATTATCTGGACCGTTGATCGATCTTCCTTGAAATCTATATAAACCCCCCTCATCTCCTTCATTGAGTCTCTCTCTTCGATCGTATTCTCAGGCATACTTAACAGAGCTTTGAGCATACAAAACGCGTCGATTGAGCACTATCACGATCTTTTGACATTGATCTCTTGAGCACACTACTTGCTTGTTGCAGCTATGGTTTTGCAACTTCATTGAGCAATCCACATTCAATCCAAAAGAAACAATACAGATTTCGGTAAAAGTCTTTATTTCATTGATTATTTATGGCTTTTATTTAAATTCATTTTCTTTATGTTATTGGGTTCTTTGATTTTATTTAGTTTAGATTTAATCAATTTTTCCTCATACACATTCTGGCACGCTCGGTGGGACCCACTAATCCCTTTGTTTCTTTGAGAAATTTGTTTTTTCTGAAGTCATAGTACGGCACAGCACAAAACGACACCCCACAGCGCTTCTGGCAGGATCTTTGAGTGCTTCTGGAGGCACAGTTAGGCGCTCTTGAGGGCACTACGGTGCTTCTGGCTGCGTAGCGCAGCGCTCTTGGCATTACAAAACAGTGCTTTTGGTAGTATTTTGCAGAGCTTTTGGCTAAATTAGGTTTTTGACTTTGTTCACTGTCTTGCAGGATTTTCACGCCATCTATCTTATTACTTTGTATGACAAGCTGTTGTATTTGTCAGACAAACCTTTTTTTTTTTGGACATCCTAAGCTGATTTATTTAGGAGTACCTTCAATTTTTGTGTTAATCCTTGGTGTTGTTACAGCTTCTGAGTTTTTTAGATTGCAGAACACAGATCTCTCAGCTACCACTTCTCAGAACAGTTAATCAATCATGGAATTTTACTTTAGATCTGATTATTTTGAAAAAGTTCCCTTTTTATGATCTGAAATAGCACAGCGCTTTTGGTTATATTGTATCACACTTTTGGTAACACATCTCCATGCTTCCGGCTATTATTCAGCGCGTCTGGTGTTATTGTATTGCGCTTTTGGTCTACATCACAGCGCCTTCGAAAACATAGTGAAGCGCGTCTGGTTATTTTCCTGCGCCTCTGGTAATATTCTGCAACGCTTCTGGTCTGCAATACAACGCTCTTGGAAAACAGTAAGTCGCTTCTGGTAAGATTGTGCAACACTTTTGGGTTAAAGTTGATTTGTTTGTTGCTAACTTGTGAATTTTTGGTGGAACTAACTCACTTGTTGTAGCTTCTTATTACTCACACAGAGCCAATAGGTGTTTTCTTAACATGTTCATGTAGGACGAGCATTGAAGACCTCTTTGATTTATCTCACTAAGTCTTAGAAACACATTACATGCTTAAAAGGATAATTGAACAAATCTTTTCTTGCAATCTAAGTCTTAGGAATATACTGCTTTTCTTAAGGGACAATGGACATGTATGAACAAACACCTCAATTTTCTAAAGGATAATGGACATGAATGCCAAACACTTCATTTCATAAGGGACAATTTACAACTACAATCGCGTGTGTGCCTAGCTTAGTTGCACCTTATTTTTCTTATAACGGGACAATTGAACCTTTGTTTGACGTGCTTGCTCTTACTTTTTTTGTACTTCCTTTAGAAGGGCCTACTTTTGGATTGCGATTCATCCAAAAGGGACGACCCTAAGCGGAGTTTTCCTTTGAACCGCTATATAAGAGGGATAAGGCGAAAGCCAAGTCCTAACTGACGTCAGCCTTACCTTGTGGTGCCAAACTGAAAAGAGGTGTACTAGCTCTTTGTGGAAATGATTTTCACATTGAGTGAAGTGTTTGAAACTCTTAGTAGGATTGGTTAAAGCTTTTAGTAGCTTGTCGCATTGCTCGTAAGGCGTTGGTCCCTCAAAGTCACTAAGAACCATTTTAGATAGAGACTACCTAACCTACCTCCGAACATTGTGGTAATCATCAATGCAAGGGAAATCGATTTAAACCCTTAAGATACTCACCATTGGCTCCCTTGAGAAGAGATAGTATTCCCTTGGACATAAAGCTCTTGTGACCTACTTGAGCTTTCCAAGGGGAGGGTGAGATATCCCTACCTATCGTCTCTCGCAAAGATACTAAATATCTGACACCTTTATGGAATGATATTTTTATCGACGGAGTATTAAGTTGTGAGCTGATCTACTGCAATGAAACCTTGTCTCTAGGGATAAAAAGTGCTTGTTATTGATTGCAATTGTCTTAGACCTGTGGAAACATTGGGCTTGTTTGGAGCCTTGAACATACACTATCTGTTGTGTCAGTCCTTGTGCCTTTTTTTGACCACTTGTTTGTTGTGTTTTCTCTTGCCAAACCAATCCAATCAGAAACAGAAAAACCTTGCCTTTGAAAAACATCAGACACTACTTCAGCGCCCCTGGTATTACAGCAGCTCACCTTTGGTAATACAGTAGATCACCTTTGGTCAGCAATAACTCGCCTCTGGCAAAAACTCTACTTCAACGCCCTTGGTATAACAGTAGCTCACTTTTGGTCACTGTAGCTCACCTTTGGCATAGCAGTAAGTCGCTATTGGTAGCTCAGTCCGTCGCCTCTGATCCACAGTAGCACGCTTTTGGTAGCATAGTCCTGCGCCTCTGGTCAAATAGTATAGCGCTTTTGGTCCAGTACTTTGTGCATCAGAAGCTTGTCCGTTTCTTAAAGCATCTCATAGATTCCCAGCATTACATTGTGTCCTAGTGTATCCCATGGTCACCACTAGGCTACAGTAAACTATGAAATCCAGGCAAGTTGTCCCTAAGAAGCGCAAGTCGCCTCCTCGCACACCACAATCAGGTCGTCTCAACATTACTCCCAAGGTGACTCCTAGTACACTCGTGGCAAAACCAAACAGCTCTCCGAACATGCTGCACATAGATGAACCAAGCAATCCTCATGAGGATAGAACCCCTTTGATAAATGTGCCTCAGTATACCATAGGCTTGCCTCCAGATTTTGTCCCACAAGGTTATATCGTAGATCAAACCCCATCTCAAGAAGAGCGACACTTTGAAATAGGTCAATCCTCTCAAGAAGATGGGCAAGATCTTGATGAATTTATACAAGATCCTAGAGCTATAGCTGCCTTTGATAAAATCCTTAGTGAGAACCAGGATCATTTCTTTCATTTGCTTGCAAAGCAAGGTGCCAAGTTACCTCAAGATTTTGATGTGTCCACTCTCAAGGAGAGCAACAACACCCAAGAGGCCATACAAGCGGTGCAAACCATGTCCACGGTGACTACGCCCTTACCTACTCAAGGCTCGCAGTATAGGAATCCCCTTTTTCAAAATCCAATAGGGGAGAGGCCCATATCACCACTTTTGACTCCTATGGAGATCTATCAAAACCAACAAGAAACTCTCCAACGTCAAGCAGAGTTAGCTAAGCAAGCCACCTTAGGTCGATCGAATGTGCAACCTCCTCCTAAAGTGTCCACCCCAATCGCAAGTGGAATCTTGGTTACCCCATCACGCGTAGGTTTCCCACCTAATTACAATCCGGGGAACACTTATGTAGCCATGCAACAAGGGTCTCAACAAATGCCACCTCCTATATCATCACACCTGCATGTCTCTCAACCAATTAGAGTCACACATCCCCAACCACAACATTCTTCTACTCTCATCCTCAAGCAGCTCCAACCACAACATTCTTCTACTCTCATCCTCAATCAACCCCAATCGTTGCAAATCACTTCTACCTATGTTCCTCCTCCACAACGTTCATCCTCGCTCAACTTCTTTCATACATTGCCTAGCCACTCTCAACATTCTCAACATCAGGTTTCCCAAAGCTATGTGCCACTATCACAACCTAATCAAACGCACTTTAGCTTTCCTCCCCCCAATACGTTTCTCCAACCATCGCAAAGCCAACATTCTTACCTAGCACCACCTCCACCTCTGCCTAATCAAGGCCTCCAATTCCAACCCAATCTGAACCAAGCGTACAACCCATATGATCCCAATCAATCTTACGACCCTTATAATACCAGGGCACATGGCTTACATTATAATCTTCCATATGGGCAACACCAACCACTCTTTAGACAATAGGAGATGTTACCAATCCCTCCCACGACTATGGAGCTAAAGATCGCAGAAGTTCAACAGCAGCTATTTGATCTTACGTTTAGCCACACCAAAAAGACCTTCTCTTTAGAGGAAGTGTGTCCTTATCCTTTTGATCGGTCATTACCAATGATCCCTTTTCCTCAAAATTTCACTATTCCCAAGTTCGATAAGTACAAAGGAAAAGGTGACCCAAAAGACCATCTTAGGGAATTCTATCTCGCTTGCTACGAGGTCTCTCATAACGACACATATCTTATGCATCTTTTTCCTCGCAGTCTTGGAGGTCAAGCAATAGAATGGTTCTCACACTTACCTATGGGTATCAAGTCTTTCAACAAGCTAGCAGAGAAGTTTGCCACCCATTTTTCTTACAACGCAGAGCATGAGATTTCCATGATGGACCTATGCAACAATAAACAGAAAAATGGTGAAACTTTCATTTCTTTCCTTCAACGATGGAGACAAATGGCTAGTAAATTCCCTTTTAAGATTCTAGAGAAACAGCTTGTTAGCATATTTGTGCAGAACCTCAACCAGGAGTTAGGTTTCCATTTGCAAATTCTTAGTGCTACAACCTTCGATGAAATCACATACAAGGGTATCAACATTGAGAAGGCCCTAATTGCTAAGGGTGTGGTCAAAATCTTTAAGGAGACGAAAGATAGTACTTCTCACCAACAGTCAAACGATAAACCCAAATATTGGAACAAGAACAAAAACGTGGTCAACGATGGGGTGGTCGATACTAAGCATGTCCAAACATTGTAAACACTGTTGCAGCTCTCCAAACCAAGTCAAGCTCCACCTCAACAATAGCAGCAACAAAGGCAGCCTTATCCCAACCAACAGTAATGACAACAAGAGCGGCCCCAACAAGATTACCCTCCGCGACGTCAATTCACTCCCTTGGGAGTGCCCATCGAATCAGTCTTACAACAAGCTTTGCAGAAAGGGCTCATCACCTTACCCGATGCTCCCCCATATGGAGAACCTGTCTACAAAACTGCACATTACAGAGACAATGAGTATTGTGAGTTCCATAGGAGCAAAGGTCATAGAACTGCGTCTTGCATGAAGCTTAAGCACCTCATCCAAAACCTCATCGATGGTAATCAAATCACTTTTGAGGATGAATCACCAGCGCAACACACGAACAAGGATCTCGATATGTACAAGGAACCTTTCCCTCATCACGGTCCACCTCCTCCTCAGGATAGAGGTAAAGGTATCAATCACGCTTCCACGTCTTTCGATTCCATTGTAGGTCATTTTGAAGAGAGTCGAGTGTCTACCCTCACCATCAAAGGCAAATCTACGGATTGTGCTGTTACTACTCGTCGAGGTCATGTCACCATCCGTGCACCTACACCTAGGCTTCCGGTTCAGTCTGATTATAATCTTGTCGAACATCTAGGGAGAACACCAGCATAGATCTCTATTTTGGACCTTCTACGGTCATCACCTGCACATAGAGTGGTGCTAGAAAAAGCCCTCCAAGAGTCTTCCATTCCTAACAACATAGCAGTCGCAGATTTCCAAGCTATAGTGGGTAATATTGCTTTGCCTTACAACGTGGTCTTCTCTGAGAAAGACCTCCCCTCCCATGATCCTTGTCACAACGATGCCCTTCATATTGAAGTTCTCATCCATAAGCGCAAAATCAAATGCATACTCATAGATGGTGGTGCTGGTCTCAACATCTATTCTTTAAAGTTACTAAAGCAATTGGGATACTCTGAGGATCACGTCAACACTAATCATTGTATTACAATCAAGGGGTATGATGATGCAGAACGCCGTTCAGAAGGTGTTATTCACTTGCCTATACAGCTAGGCCCAGTCATGCTTGAAACTAGGTGCCAAGTTCTTGATATTGAGCTACCTTACAACATTATCCTAGGCTGCCCATGGATCCATGCAATGAAAGCTGTTCCCTCCACGTACCATCAGTCCCTCAAGTTCCCATACAATGGTACGGAGATCACCATCCCAGGGGATCCTAATCCTTTTGAATTTTTCCGTGTCTTACAAGGAAGCTATAAGAATTGCAACCAAGTGCCTAAAAATGACAAAGCCCTTGAGTCCCCTCTCTATGTTGACCCTGAAACTCTCACGCAAGCCTCTACAAGTGAACCTACACCCCTCCCCAAAATCATAGCTCGCGTCTGAGATATAGGCTTTGGCACTTATGATATCTCAGAATCTTGTTGTGTAGGGTGGATGCCTTTATCTCCAAAATCTTATGGCAAACCACCCATTGCCAAAGTAACCAAAAAAGTAGCTATTCCTCCCCCAACATTCCTAACCCAATTCCAACATGGACGGTTATTGGAAGAGGAAACTATTGAGGACATCTCTTCTTGGCTCTACAAGGAGAAAGAACCAGTCATGATACCAGTCAAGCAATATGGCAATGGCTTAAGGATAGTAAAAAACATGGGCTATAAAGGCAAAGGTGGCCTTGGGAAACAGAATCAAGGCACTATGGAGCCCATTGTGGTAACAAAGAAGCTAGACAAGAAAGGATTAGGATTTGGTAAGAAAGTACCACGTGCCTTGGACATCGAGTATATCCTCGACGAGGTAGCTGACACTTTTCCCGCCGATACGACGTCTACAGAGGATATCATCGATGACTCTTCCCTCCACATGACCAATCTATTCGTAGAATCCTCCATTTTTACACTATCCTCCGTATCCTTAACTTCCACCACCAGCACCCAGAATGTCACGCTTGTCTACCCTAAACTTATCGATTGGGACCAACAAGGGGCCCCCGTTATAGATGTCTTTCAGAATGACGAAGCTCTAGCTGAGTTCATGGGACTTCGGGAAGGTATCCCTCTTGGCGATCACAAAGCAGGTTTTGTAATGGAACTAGAGCCCACGGCTTATTTTGGTGAGAATGCCAAATCCTCCAGTCGCAAAAGTGCAAATAAAGAAAGATCTCTAGGTGAAAACCACACTGTGGCACCTCCTGATCCCAAAATAGTAAAAATAAAGGACGTATCCAAAGGTGAAAACCCAACTGTGGCACCGGAGGATGGAGGATTTGACCTTCCCTTACCATCTAAGTATCAAGAGAAATCAGCTCTCTTAGTGGAAGATTCTACAGAAATAAATCTTGGTACAGAACAAAATCCAAAGACAACATTCCTAGCAGCATCCTTATCTGACACAGAGCACAGAAATTTTAACAGCTTCTTCTTGCAACGAACCATCAACTTTGCATGGACCTATGCAGATATGCCAAGGCTAGACCCTAAGCTGGTAGTTCATTATCTCACAGTTGATCCCAAGGTGAAACCAGTCAAGCAGAAGTTGAGAAAAATGCACCCACAGATAGCTCTCATGGTGAAGGTGGAAATACAAAAGCTGTTAGACGCAAAGTTCATACGACCTATTGACTATTCAGATTGGGTCTCAAACATTGTACCTATGTCTAAACCTAATGGGCGCATCCGCATGTGTAATGATTTCAGAGATCTCAATAAGGCATGTCCCAAAGATGACTTTCCACTTCCAAACATTGACATTATAGTGGACTTGACAGTAGGTCACGAGATGCTTTCTCTCATGGATGGATTCTCGGGTTACAATTAGATAAGGATAGCTAAAGAAGACCAACATAAAACAACCTTTACTTGTCCTTGGGGCAATTATTGTTGGTGTGTCATGCCGTTTGGTCTGAAGAATGTAGGAGCAACCTATCAGAGAGCAATGATAGTGATCTTGCACGATCTGTTTCATCACATCATGGAAGACTATGTTGATGATATATTGGCTAAATCTTCTAGAGTGGATCACGTACATGTCCTAGGACAGATCTTTGACAGGCTTGAAAAATACCAAGTAAGACTCAATCCAAAGAAGTGTGTATTCGGTGTAACATCAGGAAAGCTGTTGGGATACATTGTATCTCGTAGAGGCATCGAAGTTGATCCAGTGAAAGTAAAGGCTATAGTGGAGATGCCTCCACCCAAGAACCTTAAAGCATTAAGGAGCCTCCAAGGAAGGTTGCAGTCCATCAGGCATTTCATCTCACAGCTAGCAGATAAATGTCAACCCTTTCAACACTTGCTCCGAAAGGATGTCTCATTTCGATGGGACAATAAGTGTCAAGCAGCATTTGATCAACTTAAAGAGTATCTAGCTACACCTCCTGTATTGGTTCCACCAGTTGCGGACAAACCTTTGATCTTATACATCTCCACTACAAATTCAGCCCTAGGGGCCCTGCTAGCACAGAATGATGACACAGGAAAGGAGCATGCAATTTATTACATCAGTAGAACCTTGGTGGGATACGAGCTCAATTATTCACCAATGGAAAGGGCTTGTTTAGAAGTAGTGTTCACCTCCCAAAAGTTACGACATTACATGCTAAACCAACACACAAATCTGATAGCCAAGATTGATCCCTTGAAATATCTACTAGCAAAAGCAGCTCTCACAGGAAGACTAGCTAAATGGGTTATGATCCTTAGTGAGTTTGATATTGAGTACATGGATCGTAAGGCAATTAAAGGACAAGCCCTCGCGGATCAATGAGAAGATGCACCTATGAAAGATACACATCCTATGGTAGCAGACTTTCCTGACGAGAATCTCTTCACTCTTGCTACCTCCATAATGTGGAAGTTGTACTTTGATGGTTCTTACACATAGCATGGATCAGGAGCTGGCATCTTATTTGTTACACCTCAGAATGACTACATTCCAAAATCATATCAGCTTGCATTCCCTTGCACCAACAACATAGCCGAGTATAAAGCACTCCTTATAGGTCTCAATACAGCAGTTCAATGGGACATCACAGAATTACAAGTATATGGAGACTCACAGCTAGTCATTCGCCAAGTCACAGATGAATACCAAACAAAGGATGAACAGTTGGTCCCCTACAAACAACTAGTGGATGCCTACAAACCACACTTTTCTAGCATCACATTTGAGCAAATTCCAAGAGAGCATAACAAAGCTACCGATTCTATGGCTTCTATAGGGTCACTGATTGACATGCCTGCTAATACATAGAAGTGTGAATTCTTGATCAAGCAATTGTTGATACCAGTCGTCGATGTTCCAGTTACTGAAATCATCTGCGAACTTGTTGGTCCCAATTCCCCATGGTACGAAGATATCTATGAATACCTCAAGAACAATACCTTTCCCCCTGACCTATCATCCACCCAATGCAAAACCTTTATCCGTCGATCCTCTCGTTACATCATTCTGGGTGATACACTATATCGCCGGAGTCTCGATGGTATCCTCTTACGATGTCTTAACGCGGAAGAAGCCGAAGCTACCTTACGAGACATACACAAAGGTGTCTGTGGTGCACATTCTACCGGTCCTAATCTTGCTAAGAAGATATTCAGAAAAGGTTATTACTGGCCTACAATAGAGCAAGATGCTGCGTAGTTTGCTAAGAAGTGTCTACAATGTCAGCAGCATGGCGATCTGATTCATGCACCAGCTCATGAGTTACAACCTGTGACAACTCCATGGCCTTTTTCTCAATGGGGTCTCGACCTCGTAGGACAAATCGACCCTTCCTCCTCCAATGGCCACAAGTTTATCATTACTGCCACTGAATATTTCACGAAGTGGGTGGAAGCCATTCCTATGACCTATATCACCGGTAAGCAAATAGCCAAGTTTATTCTAAACTACCTCATATGCCGGTATGGTATTCCACAAGCCATTGTCACTGATAATGGGAGACCATTCAAGAACCAAGATGTCCGCACCTTATGCATACAATACAATATCCAACATCGCTTTTCAACTCCCTACTATCCGTAGAGTAACGGCCAAGCTGAGGCTTCCAATAAAACCATTCTCAAGATCCTCAAGAAAACGGTCAATGAAGCTGGTCGTGACTGGCACTTGCAACTCAATCCCGCCCTATGGGCCTACTGCACTATCAGAACACCAACTGGTGCCACACCATATGCCTTGGTCTTTGGCTCTGAAGCCATCCTACCTATAGAGGTCGAGATCCCATCCCTTAGAGTATCCATGCAGGACCTGATCGGCGGAGATGAGTATCGCACTTCCAGATTAGCTGAGCTTGAACTACTAGATGAAAGGCACCTTGCCGCACTTAATCATCTCCATGTCTATCAAAACTACCTCTGGCATAATTACAACAAAAAGATCAAAGAAAGACGGTTTCAAGTTGGTAATCTTGTACTTAAGGAAAATTAGAGAAATCAAGCAGATCGAGCAAAGAAGGGTAAGTTTGAGCCTAACTAGTTAGGTCCCTTCATTGTCACAGCAGCATATGGATTAGGAGCTTATACTTTAGCTACACCTGACGGCATTCCTCTAGATGAGCCACTTAACAGTGTTCATCTCAAGAAGTTCTATGCCTGATCCTCAGAGTATTCCCAAAAAAAAAAAATCCATCCTCTGGTGAAAACCTGGCAAACAGGCGCTATGCGTAGAGTCATCATCCATCGTCTATCGAGTCCTGTCCACTCCTTGTCCAGTTCACAACACGCTTCATCCATCCATCCATAATAAAACCATTGACTTTGTTTGCATTTCCATCTCCCTATCTAGTATAGCTTGGAAATTTGTCAATGTCCCTCGTCGTCTTCCCATGTCTTGATCTGTGTCTACAGTTAGCACTGTCTTGTCCTAGATCATGTCTTTCTATGTCTTCATCGGCAGTCACCCCTATAGTTTCCTCTACTAGAATGGGGGCAACTCTTTCCTTAGCTTCGGTCTAGGATTGGTTCCTTGTTCGTGGTTCGCAGCGCATACTTCAATCTTGTCTCATTTCCACAGGTAACGCCCTTTAACGGACACAGAGTTCCTACAATAAGGCTGTCATCTTCTAAACACTTTTTCCCCCTGCATCACATCTACCAGAACTACATACTATCATCTTCTCAGTCTTAAAGTACCTTGATCCCATGGATATGGGTATGTAGGTAGTCTAGAATATGAAGGACATTTCCAGTACTCAGGTACATAAGATCTCCCCCTTCCACCTTGACCCATCTCATCACTCTATCCAGAACTACATATTTATCACATCCTCTTCCATCGTAAGTGTGCCTTGATCCCGTGGATACAAGGTATGTAGGCAGTCTGGAATACAAAGGATGTATCCAGTACTCAGGCACACACGATCCATCATTCTTCACCCGTCCCAATCCATTAGCACTGTCATCCTTCTAGTCTTCTGTTTGTCAAAATCCATTCACCTTGACTTGACTAACTCAAGCAACAAACTAGTGCATCCTTTCAGAAGCAAAAGTCCTTAACAAACCTGAAGCAAAGAGGCCTACTTCCAAAGTCATCTACTGTCCTACATACCTGTTGCCAACATCAGCTAAGTACTGCTTAACCAAAGCCCTAGATCAACAAGCTTGTCTTTTGCACAGTGTTCCATTGTCGAGACCAACACACGCGTCTCCTACGACATGTGGCATTTCCTGCGGCAAGACATTGTCTTTTTAGGTAGATAGCACCCTTTAACGGACACAGAGTTCCTACGATAAGGCTGTTATCTTTCCTATCCAATCTATCCTGAGCAACCTCTTTGGCAAGAGAATATGTTGGCTATATGTTTACTTTGTAAGTCAGTCAATTTATGTTATGGTTTATCTTTTGTTCCCTATTCCAATACCTATTCAAAGCTACCTTGATTTATCTATAATCTTGGTATGTTGCGATGCAGTACAGATTGGGGGCATAGTCATTGCTTTCTGTGTGCCGTGTTTGAGGAATGATCTTTAGTATCTTTCTTGGCATTCTATTTATCTTGTTTGTGTTACGACCTGGCATCTTACATATTAATAATTCTTCTTACATTTGCATGTATTGAAGTTTATTTTATGTTTAAGACTATGGCTTATTCACATGTACCAACAAGGTCATAGTATATCTAAGGGGATCTAATTTCAAACTGCTTGCTTGCAGAGTCAACGTACACGCACTTGGATATTACAGCACCTTGGTCTTTTATACCTTGGTGGCAAACTATCCACGTGCTATATCAAAAATAAGGATTGCTCTTTATAAAAAAATGTGAAACCATTGCAACAAGCTCATCCATTTACACCATCCATTTTTCCATGGCCTTATATAGTTTTCCAGCAAAGATCGATCAATAGTCTTTTCTATCATGTTCTCTCCTATCTCCTTTCTTCTATCTATCATCAACCCAACCTCGCCTATCTCCAACAAATCTTCTAGTCGAGCGTCAACACAGTTCTTCTATCGCTTCCCTATCTTTCCTCTCAAGGGGGCACCCTACGCCAGCTACGTTGGGGCAACTACCTACACTGGGGCATCAAAAAAAAAAAAAAATTGTATTACATCTTCAACAATCGTTTTCTTTGATGCAACGCTACATGCTGCATTGCATCAAAGAGGGGCAAAATGTAGACACCCTAAAATGACCGTGTCGTCAAATCACTTGCATTTCGTCATTTCTTCCTAATCACTTGCATTGCAAACGTTAATTAAATAATCTAATTATTTAATTAATTTCATCAAATTCTTCTAAATCTCCTAAATTCAACATTAATTAAATAAATTCTTGTTATTTAATTAATTAAATTAAATTCCTCTATATTCTTCCACAATTAAATAATTTTAATTATTTAATTTAATCATTATCCTCTTTCCAAAAATTAAGTCTACATTAATTAAATAAATCCCATTATTTAATTAATTCATCACAAATTTCTTCTTATCTAAAATTAAATAATTCTTAAATTATTTAATTAAATCAAAATCATTCTTCCAAAATCATGCCCAACAATTAAATAAATTTATTTATTTAATTTGCTTTCAAAATCTTCTAAATTAAATAATTCCAATTATTTAATTATTTCTTCCAAAATATCTTCTCTAAATTTAAATAAATCAATTATTTATTTAAATTGCTTTTTCTTCTAATTTGAGTTATCTCTAATATAACTCAAGCTTTCTTTCTCATCAATTAAATATTTCTATATTTAATAAAGCAAAATATCTTCTTTTCTCATGCAAATCTCTTCTTCTTGTTTTAAATCACTTAACTGATTGCTTTATTCTTTTAATTGATTTATCTCTTTAGTTAACTCATTCTTCTATTCTTGATAACTCCTCTCATGCAAAAGAAAGCAAGACACATGTCTTCTTCTCATTCGTTACACATTCCTCAACTGTTCTCCTCCGTTGATTTTTCTGAATTATCTGGACCATTGATTGATCTTCCTTGAAATCTATATAAACCCCTCTCATCTCCTTCATTGAGTCTCTCTCTTCGATCGTATTCTCAGACATACTTAACAGAGCTTTGAGCATACAAAATGCGTCGATTGAGCACTATCATGATCTTTTGACATTGATCTCTTGAGCACACTGCTTGCTTGTTGTAGCTATGGCTTTGCAACTTCATTGAGCAATCCACATTCAATCCAAAGGAAACAATACAGATTTTGGTAAAAGTCTTTATTTCATTGATTATTTATGGCTTTTATTTAAATTCGTTTTCTTTATGTTATTGGGTTCTTTGATTTTATTTAGTTTAGATTTAATCAATTTTTCCTCATACACAACTTTGCAGGAATATTCTGGAGAAGATTCCTTGTTTGTATGTGCAGGGGAATGTACATTGAAAAATATACAAAGGCCAGCAACATGCAAAGTGAACAGTGCAGCAGATATGCAAGTGGGTTTGTACATGTTCGGCATACAAGGGAAATGTGCATCGTGGGCATATTCTAAAAAGATTCCCTGCTTGTATGTTTGTGTTTGTATATTCTTTATACAAACAAAATATACATTGAGGAGATACATTCTGGACCCGATGAAGATTTTAGGCTGCTGCATAATTATTTGGGGTTCGTGACTTGTATAAGTGTCTGTATATGTCAATATACAACCTGATGTACAATGATAGGATACAAGCCGGATTCCAAGAAGTGTTCCAATCTAGTAGAAGAAATATTTGGAATCTGCCTTGTATATGCGTAATGTACAAAGCAATGGATGCAGGATGGAGATACAAGCCGAACCTGAACTAAATTCCAGTTTGTTCTATAACATTTGATGTCTGCCTTGTATGTTGTATATGCATTTGGATTTGCATATACAAAAGTGATAAAGGCAAAATGAAAGGAGAAAAGGTCAGTGATAGAAGGTCAAGGTGCCTACGTGGCACAATATTATTGGCTAGTGACTCTTCATGCATGTTTTGGGACTGTTGATCTCAGCGATGGATTTTGGATCGACGGTCAGGTTTTGAGCCTCCAGCGGTGGTTTTTTCTTTGTGTCTGCAGTCATTTTTTGAGCGGGAAATTTCCATGGGTGCGCTGCTATGATTCCCAAGAGAAGCTATGGGTGGTTGAGCATTAATGGCAGGATTGCAGACAGGCATGGGCTGATGTTCAAATGGCTAGGTACCCAGTTTATGATGGAAAGACTTCCAGTGGTGACATAGGCTCGAGCTCAACTACTCCTCTCCCTTCTCTTGCTCCTTCCCATTTTGTCCCCTACTACATTTATGATTTTAAGCGCCATTTTTGAATGCATTGTATCTGGTAGATTTTTGTCTGGCCTAGTAATTAATTTTACTGAGTTTACAGTCTTGGTATATAAGCCAGACTGTGTTACTCATTTGTTGTTGAAAACTAGACAAATTTTTGGTGCTGTGATAAGATACAACTTCATTAGTGGCCCTGTTTGGGATGTTTTTGTGAGTTTATGAATCTCATGTTGTATGTTTAATGCATAAATCTACTAGTTTCATGTTGATTTAAATGAGTAATGCTTCATTGCATGTGTTCTGTTATTTGTCTCCAAATTGAATGTATTCTTCTTTTGAATCTGAAAAGCTAAGGGTATCTAAGATTCTTGAATATGGATTTGCTATGTTGAATGCTTGGTCTTTTACTTCTACTCAAGGAGTAGATTAAATGTTTTAGGTTAAAGCGTTAAGAAGAATATATTGTAGTGAGGATTTTCTAAGTAGAGGTAACTGAATACTCAATTCTGGGAAGTATATGTAAGGCAGCTATTAAACATCTCCTTGAAACTCAGTCATTAATATAAGTTTATGTGTACATTCACATGTGTACGTCTATTGACTCTGAGCCCTGAAATAGGCACCGATCCAGTCTTGTATTGAGGTCACAACCAAGGTCCTAGTTTTGCATCCAAATACAAAACAAACTCAAACTTCATATATAAACCTTTAGGATAGTAGAAGTAGTTTTAGGACCACAATCCTCTGATTCACAACTGAATATAGGCCCAAAGCTAGCCCCTTTTCATTTATTCCATAGTTTTGGTCTGCATAAAGGAGGATTTATCTGCTTTGTATCAACATCTTAATCAACCCACAAGCACATCTCATGGATGTTGAATAGGGGATACCCCCTTGGTTCTGCAGAGCTTAAAGAAGAAGAGGAGATATTTATAGAGTCTATCTCCTATACTATTGGCCCCTGGCCTGGGAATCCTGTCGATCATTGATGGCTACTTTGCAGGGGTGACTGGGAATAAGCATCCAGTCTGGGAAAAATACCAACAGTACGTGCGGACACAGTGGCACAATTCTTGGAGGGAAAGTCGAGGCATGCATTTATGAGTTATAATGGAAAAATCATCGCTAATATTTAATATCTTTCTTAGGTGAATTTATGAGAAGTGACTTGGATTAATTCTTAAGCCCTCCTAAGGTGACATTATGTGCAAGGGATTGCATTGTAAAAGAACAAATAGCTAGTTTGCTATGTGCAAAATTTTAGTATAGTTCCATCTTCATAGCTCAGCATAGCTAGCAACTCTTTTTCACTCTATAAAGGTTTCATATCTTCTTTGAGGAGTTAGAGATTTTTATTTCCCATGTATCTACACAAAAAATTTTCTTTTGGTGTCTTACCTCATCCTTTGCTCTCTGCGTGTATCTCTGAGTCACTTGTTTTCTTATTTTTGGAGCACATAAAAATGAAGTTTAAATTCTAAGGAACTCGTGTGGCTTCCATTATGGAGAATGGTCTTTCTAGAGTGAGGGATACAAATTTGGGACATGTGGATTTAGATGATTTTTGGAGGAGAATGCGGTCTAAGAAAAGAAGTCCCTTGGTGGAGAAAATTATCAGCAGCCGCTTGCATAAAGCTGGTGGTTTTCTACTTGTTGTGCATTGTCCTAAATTAATGGTCGCATGCACCAATGGTTATTTCCTAGACTCTCATGAGATAAAGAATCCCAGCGGGGTTGTGGTGGCAAGAATTGATTTGAATTTGTTGCTTCAGCCCTAAATTTGGAAGAACATGAAGATAATGCTAATGTTTTTATAACCTCGGCCTAGAATTACTATAATGAGAAAAAGGACTGATGTCATACCTGCATTGCCAAGCATTGGCTAGAAGGAGAAAAGACTAGTAAGTCTCAGCTGCCTACTAGTTTGAAGTCTCGAGTCGGATGTTTTTGAGTTCTGGATGTGCAGGTTTATTTTATTAATTTGTGGAGATCACCAAATTAACTAGTTGAAAATCATTAGTGATTATCTACATGAGCAGCTGGTGAATTTTACATGAAGCATAGGCTTTCACATGTGTTCTTAGCTGGTCTACATCTTGGCTCGAAGAGAGGCTTCTTGGCTTGGTCTAAGGACTCAAGGGAATTATTTGGTAAGTACACCTGTGTATCAAACTTTTCCTCAATTGCAAAGAAGTGAAGGTATGAAAGATTTTAGACATGTGAATGATGTGTTTTCCATGATGTTAGGTAAAAGAATTGATGGCTCAATAGAGAAAAGGTTTTCTAAAGAAGCATTTACATTGGTCAAAACATTTGGGAGTATTTATATTCAGTTTGATCACTTCTCGTATTGGAGAATCGCAGG
Source organism: Cunninghamia lanceolata (assembly GCA_027924645.1). NCBI lineage: Eukaryota > Viridiplantae > Streptophyta > Pinopsida > Cupressales > Cupressaceae > Cunninghamia > Cunninghamia lanceolata. Next base: position 3,929,211 of record BSBN01001201.1, read on the forward strand.
TTATGAAAATGCCCCATTAAAATTGCCTTGGTACCCCTCTAATTATTTGGTTGTGCTAGAAGTATGTCACCAAATGGAAACAGTAAATGTCAAATACTAGGCAATGAAAAAGAAAGGATATTCTTTTCCTATGTCTTTGTTATTTTATTCATGCAAAAGTAATGATGGTGCTCAGAATGTGGATAAGTTATCTAAATTCAACCTTCATAGTTTGTCTTCCTATGTATCATTTGACAGCAAAATTTTTATAAAAGAGAACATGCATGGGGGTGGTTCCTACTCACATCTTCCTCAACTTGAAGATTTTTGGGAGGACTGTATTGATGAAAGAGAAGTTCAAAGGAGGAAATAGATGAGGTTGACTATTCATCAAGTCCGTTCCTTCAAGTTGAACATTCAGGTCCTAGATATAATTGATGATTTTTTAGATCTATTTGGTGAGGAATATGATACAGTGTCAAGGGAACCTTTGCCTCCAATAAAATGGTCTGAAAAGGAGGTTACTGATATTAAATTGTTGTCATTTCATGTTTTAAGAAAATAGAAAAGTGATTACAGACAAAGGCCAAGGAGTGTGTTGGTTTAACAACACCAAGGGACTCAGTCTCTAAGAATCAAGCTAGAACCTATACTGCCACCTCACATAGAAGATCATCTAGTTTGGACCTGACTTTGCAAGGAGTCGGCTCACAATCGAATAGCGATGATGAAGGACCACCTGAGGAGATTGGTAGGTTGAAAACCACTTGTGAGCAAGATGTTCTAGTGACAAAGAGAAATACCAAATTGGCTTCTTTATCATCTAAGGTAGACCATGTGCCCTCGTCGAACAATCATTAAGTGATTCTGATTCTTTCATCTTCTTGCAAATTGGAGAAGATAATTTGTTGCTTTCATTACTTAGTCCTCCAAATTCCCCTCAACAAAGAGAGATGCCTGAGAAAAATCCTCATCATGCACTAATAATGGCAACTACCAATGCTACTAATGCACTAGTCTCATCTCCAAACTACTTGAAAAAGGTAGTCCAAAAGAAGAAGAGGTACACCATTCCAGTTGATGAAGGCATTGATAATGTTGCCAGTTTGTTGTAGATGGTTCCAAAACCCAAACATGTAAAGAGAATGTCTAGAATAGTGACCGATGCAACCTCGCAAAACTAGTTTTTAGAAATTATAGATCCATTGGTTGAGAAAAATGAGGATGAAATAACTAAAGCAGACTTCAGAGTAAGCTGAGTGGATCTAGGGCCATCAACTACCGAAGGTGATTTGTATCATATGCACTATTCAGTTGACAACATCTCTAAAAGGGTGAAAGGCTTGCAAGATGAAAATTTGAAGTTGCTAGCACATGTAAGTTCTCTAACCTCTTTTTCCAATTCAATTGCTGAGTGATAACTCCCTCAACTGGAACCTCCTTCACTGTCAAACTCCATACTCTTGACCTGAATCTGCTTCAACAAGTTAAAACTTCTTTGTCTCTAAGGAAAGCTATGGATCAATGGGTTGAGAAGACCATCTTTGTGTTGGCAAGAGACACTACTTCACATGACAGGTGTTGTCATTGATGGCAACTAAAACTTTTCCACTCATCCACATAACTAAATTTGTTCATACCGGAAGTTAGAATCAGAATTTATGTAAGTCTGGGCAGCCAGAAACAGAGCATGTGACAAGGTCTAGTATCCTGGTCCAAATCTCTCTAGTGGAAAATCAAAGTATGTTACAGATCTAAAGAAGTCATAAGGATTGTCAGGACAGTCTAAATCTAGAATTTTATCCTCTGGTGACAAAGAGAGTAAAAGTTATGAGCATTTGAATACCAAGTCATAATATGATAGAATAGTTCAGTAAAGAATAGGCCGACCTGCATTAGATCCTTATGCAGATTTGGTAGAAGTGTTTTGGTGAGTTACGTGTGCGATATAATGTTAGTGACCAACATGAATGATGACTTTCAAGTGTTATTTTTGGTACGCATCAACATTCGTGTAAGGATTTAGCCAACAAAACAAAGTCTTTGTGTTGTTTGCTAAGTTCTTCACTAGGCCGACAAAAAGTGATTGAATTTCTTGGAGTGGATATATATAGATGATGGATTTTAGTGTATTGGTGTATGGAATGATGTGACTATGGAGTAAGTGTGAAAAGGGCAAATAGGAGTACAAAAAGGAAGAGATCTAAGATCTGGATTATGGCAGAGCAGTAAACAGGGCAGAACAAAGATGAAGTGTATCAAGTCAGTATTTTGTGCTTAAACCAAAACTAAACCCTTGCATTGATTAGTGCTAATTATTAGTTCAAATTCATTGTAATCTTCTTTCTATAGGCAATGAGCCTTCTTTTGAGCAGTGAGCTCTGGACAGTGAACCCGAATGCATGTGCATTCCCAATTGTAATACTTTTAATAGAGTATAATCTTTGTGGGTTAACCCCCACCGTGGTTTTTCCCTTAACTGGGTTTTCACATCAAAAATAATTGTGTCATGTGTGTTTATTTATTTCTACTCATGTGTTGATGACTCATGCTTCAAATGTCTTAATCAATTCTAAGTGATATTGTTGTGAATGATAAAGTTTTTGAACAACTGATTCACCCCCCTGTCAGTTGTTCTGCCTAATTCTAACACTTTGATGGTCTCATTTTTATCAAGGAGGTAGTGAAACTATTTGACTCCATCCATGCTAAAAGGGAAGTTTTGATATTGGAGTTTGATAAAGCTCGCAACAATCACCATAGCCTGAATATTGCTTCTAAGGAGACACAAGAACTAACCAACATGGATCCTGGTATCCTAATGGCTGAAGAAGTTATAGTTGATCCCAAGGAACTAGATACCGCCATGTGGGCTGATGTAGTGGAATGGAAAATCTACATCATAGCTGCAATAGAGGAAGAAATGCAAAAAACAATCGCAATCTACTACATGATGAGAATAAAAAGAGATCTTGCCACTTTGGAGGTAGAGGCTAATGGATCTGATGATGAAAAGAAGTTGGGTGTCAAGGTGATCAAACAAAATTTTAAAAAGGTGATGACAGAGGAAGTAGTGAATTACAATACAATTATAGGGGATTCATTAGGGAGACTTTCTAAATTGGCAGCACATATTAACAATTGCAGATGTGGCATTGATGAAGTGTATTGCAAGGTGACAGACTCTAACAGACCAGTCATGAAGAAGAAATGACACACCAGCATGACGGGGACTCCACCAGGCATGTCCTTACTGTCGATTATCAATAATTATAGGGCATACAAGGCCAGTTTGTGAGTACAGGTACCTTAGGTGGTGCAAAGTGTCACTGGAGAAGGTGGACAATCAAAGGAAGATGAAGAGATGGATGAGGTGGATGATGGCAATGGGGACTTACAAATTCTGAATTGAATTATATTTAATTCTTTTAAGTTATTTCATGCTTGCTCTAAAACTATTGGCTTTGAGGGCCCTTTATTATAATTATTGTTTAAACAATCTTTTAATCGGCTATTTCAAGAAGCCATTATGGTTTTCAAGACAGTTATGGTTTGGCCTAGCTATATATTCTAGATGGCTAGTCAAATTATGGATCTTTTGCTAAACTTTGTTTCTGGAAAGCGTGATAGTTAATTTTGTTTTTCAGCTACTATGATTTATGCAATACAATTAATACAATGGAGATTTGGATAATCATGGACTTTGTGTTATGATTATTTGAATTCAAATTCTTCTTAAGTTGGATGTGTTTCTACTGATGTTAATGGTATTCATGTGTTTTGGTGGTTGTATGTTAGTAAATCTTGCTAACTGCTTTGAATAATCTATCTGTTGATATTTCATTTAAGGTGGTGAATTCATGTGTGTATGTATGATATATTCAATATATGTTATGCAGTTGGGAGTCAGTGAACTTCTAGAGTTAGAGTTAGAGTTGTAGATTTGCCTTTATAGCTTTCTAGTTAAAAGCTCTACCTTTATCTTGCTTTCTAGTTAAAAGCAACCGCAAGTTTATATTCCTCAGAATATCTATTGAAGGTAGCTGCACCTTGTTAAATAAGCAGAGAGCCTGTGTAGAATACAAATATATTGGGCTCAACTATTGATTACATTTGTCACTTGTTTGGGCATGAGTATATAGACTTAGGTGACAAATCTATTAATCAACAGATTTTTGCCAACTCTACTGGGGATAATTTGTTGTATCATCTTTGTGAGTTGCTTGGTTGGACTTTATGGTTCTTCGCGGAAGGCATGCACCAGTTTTTCAGCCTAACATTGATTGGCTAGTAGGAGAGCAAGAAGACATTATTACTAGCCTTAGGCTTGTTGCTTGGTAGACCAGAAGAACTAATTAGTAGTATCATCATGTTGATGAAGTGTTAGAAGAAGAAGAAGAGCTTGGTGAGATTATAGTAGAAAACACACCTCGTTTTGCTGACGCCCAGGAGATAATTTTCATGGAAGGAATTGTTCCTGTGCCACGAAGAGAAAGGCCTTTACAAATCCAAGTAGTCCCTAATAATAGGCCAAGAAACCCTGTTGCCAGACCTGGGAATCAGAATCCTACAAGACCAACTCTTCCACGTAATAACAAGTAAGTGGTTTGGTGACTCTACTTAATTGTTTTATTAATATATCTGTAGAAGTGGGCTATGAAAAGATATACATGAGGAGATAGGAAAAAGGGTATAGCTGATATTGACTTTGATTTGCTCCAATCTTTAAATTTATCTCCCTACCCTTCCAGAAGAAAGCTCAAATCTTTGAGCAGACCATCCTCTCCTCCACCCACAAGAAGTACTACTAGTTCATCTTGTCAAAGCCTTACCCTACACTGTACTGTCTTACCTTTACAAGTAAATTTCCCTCCTTTTAATATGGCTCATCCATAGCCTCCACCTATTCCATGGGGTGCTTCCATCAGGCCACTCAACCTTGGTGCTAACCTACATGATCTGCCTAGGGGATCGGGCAAAATTATACCTAAGTTTAGGGGTGATGGCAAGGTTACTCCCAAAGAGCACCTTAATGCATTCTTTGCTGCATGTTCTATCCTTGGGGTTCAACATGAAGATGCATCTGTTAGGCTATTTGTTGAGTCACTGGTTGACATAGCTGGTAAATGGTTTTATCACCTTCCCAGTGCCTCTATTAGAGATTGGGCTACAATGAGGCAGTGATTTGAAGATAGATTCAAAACTACTAACAATGAGCACACATTAGTGGCTCAACTCTCTGATAGTACCATGTTAGATTTTTCCATGGTTTTGGTCGTTTACAACTATGTGTTAGGTCTATGATTTAGGATTTTAGTAAAACAATCCAAATCCAAACTGTAAATCCTTGAGGGAAGCCCTAGAACCCTTTTGTTGTGCTTCTTGTCATACAGTCACTACCTTTTCCCATGACAAAAAAAATATATTTCACACTGCCCAGTATTTCCATGTCTGTATCTAATATTATCAAGACACAAACTATTTTTGAAAGAAAATCTTGTGCCAAGTGTCGGCTACCACTAACCCTTTTTGGCAGGTAACCTCGATACGTGCTTTTTTTCCATTCCATTGATACTCAATATTGATTATGAGACATGATGGCGGAATGGCAGAATCAATGCTAGCTCCTAAGGAAGTATTGTGTGTCATAAATGGTGGGGCCCATCCCAAGTTAAGGCAATTTCTAAATGTTTCTGTCATTCTGCCAAACTTCATTCGAAGGCCCAACTAGCATCTGCAGAAAGGTAGAAGTATGACATTTACGCGCTACATATGAAAGTAGATATCTAGCTAGGGAAGGGCATGTTCTGACACCATGGGTTTCTGGTCCTCTGCCACTGCACTGGGTTATTGACCAGTGTGCCCAGCCAAATGGTAGAATCACCGAAAGTCACCATGTGGTGAAGACGGTATAGTATTTGTAGGTCGCCCACTCTAGGATATAATAGATAATGTGAAAAGGGGTATTTCTATTAAATGATGAAATAAATGTCTCCAGACATGTCCTTACCATCAAATCTTCAGGATTGATTTGGATTGTTGGGTAGCTGTCAAAATCATAAAATTTGACGGTCGGTATTCAAATTTCCAAAAGTGCAATCTTGCATGATCTAGTTCATCTGAGACAACATGAAGATGGACATGACTTCTTCTAGCCTGGGATGAGTGTTATTAATATAAAGGAATATCTCAATTCCTTTCATATCTGTAAGTTTAGAAGACATTGAAGCACTGGAAAATTCAAGCTAAAAATTGCTACAACACTCCAGCTATCAAGTTCAAAGTTGGCTGCATAAAATAGGCCTGGTGAGTCCTTCATTCTCCTCATCTATATTTTTCTCATCCTTTAGGGTTTTCCCTTTAATTGAATGAATTACATTATGTTATAAGAATTGAGTCAACCTTTGAAAACTAGAAAAGATAATCCTCGTCCCAAGTCCTCCATCTCAATAATGGCCCCACCTAAAACCTAGGTTCCCTCTACCACTTAGAAATGAGCCTTAAATGAAGACATTCTAAAACAAATCCTAACTTCTAGTTCACAAAGGGTAAGGGTGACTGGTTTGGAAGGAAATGAGGGATTAGTTGATAAATATGTTAATTTTAGGGATGCTGAAATCTCAATTTCTGGTTGGTCCCTTTTCCACCACTTGTGGGGCAAGAGAAATGCTCAAGCATCATTGTCATATGTGTGGGAGAATGACCTGGGAAAGTTAGTGGTTACCAATGTGTTTGAGGATATCAAGTTGCTTCAGGCTATGGCAACTCACTATGACAAAACCTCCAAAACAATCAGGAGCATTAATGAAGGAATTCTGGTGGAAATCAGTAGAGAGGCTATTCCCATAGTTTTTAGATTAAACTTAGCTACCTCAACAAAAATTGACAGAGATAGATTTAAAGCCTTGTTAAAAAAAGGATAAAAGTAGATATAGAACCATATATTTGCCTAGATTTAGGGTGAAGGGGCTGAATGGTAAATCAGTAAAAATCCCCTTTAGTGAACAAGAAACTTTCAAGTTAATTACTTTTGAGGATTATTTTGTTAATACTTACTATGCTCTCTATCAAGTACTAGGAGAAGATAAGAGGGAATGCATCCCTATTAATCTTACTTATATGGTAGCAAACATCTAGTACCCATCTCAGAATGTCCAATTTGATTTTGCTTCTTATTTGGCTCATTATATCCATCAGGGAATGGTAGATATTAAAAACAATAAAGACCCGGTCAAATTTAGGTGTTTCTCTTTGCTCTATCATATGTTTTTATATAAAAGAAGAACTAAAAATGTGTGACATCCCAAACTGATGATTAACCCTATTGATAATAGGGGAATTGAATTGCCTGTCCAATGTTGGACCCACATTTGGCACAGACATAATGCCAATTCCAATTATAGGTTTTTTAGGGATTACTTTGTGGTTACAATTTTAAGACATTTCCAGTCATCTATAACTAGGATTCTTGAGCCATTGATGTATTTTCTCAAACCTGCAACAAGAGTTCCCCCTCTGGATATCAAGCATAATTGGGGTGATTTCATCCCCCATGAGGAAGGTACAATTTTCAAGATCTATGGCACCCCTGTTGGCCCACATTATTTGCCCAAGCATGTGCCCCTAAGATTGGTTTTCCTAGAGATCATTTGGCAAATGGCTAAGGCACAAAATTCTCACTTAAAAGGACAAAGGAAAGGATCTTTCTTTCCTTTCTTGATAGTATTTTTAGATTTCAAAGTAAATAAGGATGGATTTGATAGGTTAAATGAGAAGTTATTGCCTTTAGAATGGCACGCGAGAAGCCCAGGTTCTCTGGTCTTGAAGGATTTATCAATAGTGTGAAGAGAAGTATTAGCAGGTCTTATACTCCCCATCAAATTTTCTTTCTAGAAGATATTATTAGAAATTCCCTTTCTGATAATGAGGTGAAAATGAAAAGGGCAAAGTGGACATTATATATAAGATACATGGAAAAAATAAAGAAGAAGAACCCATCCTTTAAAGGACTTTTCCCAAAGGTTGATGACCCCATCACCAAAATAAAAATGTTTCTATCTCAGATAGATGAAGTGATTAGTATGCAGGATCCTAATCCTACTTAGGCCCCTATGGAAGAAAGACCATCATATCAGCCCCCTATTAGAATTCAAATAAAATACACTTTTGAAAGGAGGAACAAAAGAGGAGAGGTCAAACAACAAGCCCCTCAGGACCCTCTTCCAACCTAATTAACATTATCTCTGACACCACCTCCCCAATCTTCTTCATCCATACCGGTAAATGAAAATGAATTTCTTCCTGAGGAACCTTTTGCTAAGAGAGAAAAGATTGAAGTAAATCCTCTAGTGGATTACGTGGATGACGAAGAAGATATGAAAATAACAGAGGAAGAGATACAAACTGAAATGCCATCCCCTAGCCAAGATGTACCAAAGGAATTGCCTTTGAATAGGATTCCTGATATTACCTTGAAAGGAAATGATATCTCAGATGACATCAGGATTGTGGCATGTAGGAATTTTATTACTGATGATGATTTTATTAATTCTAAGGAGTTTCAGGAGTTTTTGTGGAAAAGCAGAAAAGGTGAGTATGAGAAAAGGTTGGAAGAGGAATCATCCCTTCCTCCTCAAGAAACCTGTGATTAGGTGTCTATCAGACTACTTACACAAATGAAACATGAGGTTAAGAACATCTCTCCAGATCAGGGTGGGAAAATGATTAGAGACAGTGGGGTCTTATTATTCCCTGAGTGGGACATAGCCTCTGCTATTATTTTGGATACTGCAAGAAGATAGGATAAAGAAGTTTTTTCCACTGAAGAGGAAGTTGAATTTGTACTGACAGGAGCTAAGTTTGACCCTAAGTGGGACACTTTAGCCATATGGGCCTTAGCACCCAACACCAACAAACCTCTAGTTGCAGAACCTGATATAGATTTTAAAGGTGGCCTAATAGTAAAGAGGGTCTCTAAAACCCCTACAAAAAAAGCATCAGAGTTGGTGTTACAAGTTGCAAAGTTCAACATAGGGACCACAAATGTTCTTCAATACAAATATGATGACTCGTTAAAAGACTATATTGCTATGTTGCCAAATTATAATAGGCTAAAACAAATGGAAATATAATGGAAGCATCAGGCTTCAACATCTACCTCACCACAAATAGCACTGGTAGTTAGGGATTCTAGTTCCCATCTCCCTGGCATGTCTTCTCCATCAAAATCTACTCTAGAAAAGGAAATTGAAGACTTAAAGAAGTAGATTGATTCATTTGAAGACATTTTCACACATGCTTTTGATAGACAAAAGGAAGACAACTAGTCTATTGTTTCAGGGATTTTAGAGCTATTGATGAACAAAGTGTCCAGCCAGTCTATCGGGATTCATAAGTGTTATTATGATTTGTCAATGGTCATCAAGAAAATCAAGGATGATAAGGAAAGAACAATGCCTTTATTTGATAAATGGATCCCTAGGATCGTATCTCTATTAGGCATTTGTAAAGGAGCTAACCATGATTGTAATGCCCCTAAAGAAGTTAAATAGATTTATGCAGCAATAAAGGAAGCAAGAAATCTATAGGCATTCATACACCGTCTTGAGGAGGAGATGCTGAAATTAATTCAAGGGTTCAATAATGACCAAGTTAGTATAATTCCTCCAATAAAGAATGAAGGTAGTGACATCAAGCCGGCCCAATTATGGATCCTCCAGTTCAACAACTTGTCCATGTCATCTCTTTCTTTCTTTGTCTTAATGATAATATAGATATCCCTAAGTTCTAAACCAGTATCGACAAACTATCGGACTCTTGTCAGCTAGCCACTAATTTCACAAGGGAGGGACATTTAGTTATGGCTAGGTACAATAACAGATATTTATCCTTTATGGATAAATTGATCAATTTCTAGTGGCCCATAGAGAACCAATATCAAGAATGGGATAAAAAATATAACGAGTTGCCTAATATTTGAAGCATGGGTGGTGAGATATTTTTGTTCAGTATGGACACCTGCATGTTCTAAAGAAAAATGTCTTTTGTTCTCTTATGTAACTATCTTCTATTTCATAACGTAGTTGAAGATATAATTATGAGGTAAAGATTGGCCAAAGTTTGTTATATTTTCTTAAAGGCTATGAGCCTCACAAACAAACTTGTAACAACTTTTGTTCCCATAGTAAATATCTGGGAAGAGTTTGTTATTTTTGAGAAATCTGTCGAAGCTAGAAGGTGACATCTATTTCTAAGTTTGAGGCTTGTTTTTCTCCCTTGCTCTTATAACAGGGAATATAGGACCTAGTTATAGGGATCTTGGAGAATTTTCTACAGTACAATACATTGTCATAACAACTAAGTTTTTCTATTTTTAGGTGTGTTTTCAAGAAGGAAAGTTCATTTGTATTTGCAATTGTTAGCATTACTCATATTAACTCAATATTTTGAATATATTGTTAAAGGTTCATAACATATTGTCTCCTCAGTTGTGTGCTTTATTATGTTTTTGAATGAATTGATACAATTGTCAATGTTATTCATCTTCACAGTCTTTCCTGTGTAAGGATATCCATTCCAAAAGGCTTCTACTCTAGGAGTAGATTTAACTGCTTCAAGGAGGATATTGAATGTAATAGAAGTATACAGGGATAACTAAGTATGAATGTTATGGTCTGATTTCAAGGTGTGGTGGTGTAATGCATAATTTACAGTGTTCCCAATAGAGTTATAATTGTGACCTTATGCTAAGTTCATTTATATGTGTTTCTTTTGACTTTGTAACCCTATATTTAGGCACTAATCTTTTGATGGTTGTTGTTCTCAAAGATTAAAATCTCCCTAATCATTCCATATAAATCAAAAATAGTTTTCAACTTTGGTATTTTATATTGATTTAGTTAAGTCTTTCATGTTCCTCTGCAAAGAATAGGATAAAAACTTAAAGAATCTAGCCAATCCTCACTTTATCATACATTCTTTCAAGCAGCCTACAAGGAACATATCTATGATATAAATAAAGCTGACAATCTAATTTCTCTAGAAAACCCCATCCCTTTTGAATAGAACGTTGTTATCCCTAAGAAAGGAAGACATCAATTAGAAGAAATAGCCAGAGAATTAGAGATAAGTCCATTCTACATAGGAAATACCCTCCTTGGTTTCATAGAGCCTAAAGTGTAGAGGAAGAACAAGGGGACTTAGAAAAGGCCTCCTCCCCTTAAATCTCCTATTCAATGGCCAATTCCTCAAGGCAGATCCATCATTAATAAATGGCTATTTTATAGGTTTGCTACGAGAATCAGGTTGGGAATTTAAAACAACCAACAGATTGGTGACTCTACTGGGGACCCTTGTATGAAGTTCTAAATATTAAGTGCATGTAGATTATCAATGGGTTTTTAGAGTTTGTATAAAATTTGTGTTCATTATGTTTCCCCGAAGGGTTGGCGCCTTTGACAGGCTTTTCCTTGTTATTACAATTAAGGAAAGTTGCTCTTATGAAAGACTTGTGATCATATGTTGCTTTGAAAAAATTTGATTTATATTGTTGATTAGAGTAACAAGGATAACTTTATTTGCTGAATTAACTTTCAATCATATAGTTTTCTAACATGATCAAAAGTTTGTTAGAAAATTTCTAACCCTATACAGAGAAGTTGTATGGAAGGATATCACAACAACAGGGGCATTCGAGCAAGCCCTTGATGCAAGAACCAGTAATTCAAAAGTGGACGATTAAGGATTCAGGTGAATATGATTCTCCCCCTATTTGTGATGGCATTTAATGAGCTCCTCTTGGGTGAGAGTGTTGATAATTTGCAAACTAGAGAAGAAAGAAGAGAGCATGCTATTGTATATGCTGCTAAGAATGTTTAGGATGGCCTGATGGATTCTGACGGAGATGAAATATATTATGAAGAACCACATCCAACTTTACAAAATGAGAGAATAAACCCCATGGGGGAATTCCAAGCAGTTGCTACACAGAACCCCGTTGATCCTCAAATAGCTATGACTTGCATAGAGCTGCCCTTTCCTAGAGTGGGAAAGGTAAAATCCATTAATACCAATATAGGTGGGAACCCTAAAATAGCTTCTGGCTCAAATCAGACTGATGAGGAATTAGAAAATGAGGTCAGGGAATTAACCCTAAGGGTGTCCAGGATATGAACACTGAAAAGAAAAGAAGAATTATTGCTCAGATTGCAAGATTTGAATAGAGTAAATATTTGTGATAGCGATGGTATTCTCAACAATTCTATGGCAACTAGGATAGCTCAAGGGAGGTCAAAAACTACTACCCAACCTAAGCCTTTGATTTAACTTCAGGATAATTACATCCCAGTTACAGTGTGTACCAATTGTTTTTGAATCCCTCCTCAAAACCCACATGCCAAAATAGCGAGGCAAAACCCATATCAAAATCCTCCTGTAATGTCTAGAATGAATCCCTTGCCAAATCCTCAAAATGTATATGTGACTCCACCACCTAATCTATTAACCTCTCTGAGTCCTCTATATAACCTAGGAAATAATGGAAGTCACCCACCTATAAACCCTTTTGCTAGGAGACCAATACAATCAGCCCGGTATAGACAGACTGATTTCTCTGGCATACCAGGGTATCCAAACCCTATTGAAAACACAGTTAGAAATGCTATCTCGAGATTTGTTGGGAATAATGCAATAACGGGTGAAGATCATTTAAAGGCATTCACTAATGTGTTGGATGATTTTGAGGTGGAATGTGAAGATGTGGCTATAAATTTATTCATACAGTCCCTAACAGAAGATGTAAGGGAGTGGTATAAGAGTTTGCCAAAGGCTAGCAGTGAATCTTGGGTAGGGTTCAAAAGAATTTTCAAGGAACAATATAGGGACAACAATGATCCTCAATTTTCTGTAACCAAATTTATAAGCATTCAAAAGGGGATAAATGAAACTGTCCATGACTTCAATGCAAGGTTCTTCAAAGTAAGTAAGAAGATTCCTCCTCAATTACGACCAAATGAGGCCATGTGCCTAGAAGTGTATCAGAATGCTTATGATCCCAAGATGGGGTATGAATTAAGAAACAGAGAACCACAAACTCTCAGAAATGCCTTTAAAAGTGGCTTTACATATTGAAAATAATAGAAACATATTTGGAAAGATCTCTAAGAGAAGTGATGTAAGAATTATCCCACAAGAAAAGGGACAATCCAATAGAGCCCATGTCACTGCTGAATATGATAAACTATGGAAGGAAGTCAAGGAACTAAAGAGTTCTTTGGTGAGGAATGATAAAAGAATATCAAATGAAAGGCCTCCTTTCAACAAACAAGAGAATATGCCCAGGTTGTCAAACCAACCTTATAACATGAGTTGGCGAGATGGGAAACCGGTCCCCCTAATGACAAAGGAGGTGGACTTAGGCACACCCGTGATCCTTTAAGGAAAGATGTACATGTCATGGATGAAATGCTATGGTGCTTATAGTGCCAAGCTTCACACTCCTCTGCTTCATGTGATGTGTCTATATCCATGAGTGATGGTACATACCCTTATGAGGATTATGAGGAAAGGGACAATTATGAGAAACACAGTGTAAACATGGTTTTTGAACAGGGATGCACCATAGAGGATTGGGATTCTCTTGATGATGAATATTTAGAGGATAAAGCTGACATTGATGAGGTGAGACCAGTCATACAATAGTCCATCCTAAGGGGGATGGAGGTAATGATGATTTTCTTTAGCTGAATACTAAGGATGCAAATGTTAGATTGAGAAAGCCCTCTATTGAAGAGATTAGAGCTTTCACTGCTTCTAAGATTGCCCAAGTTAAAAGTGATTACAACTTGAGAAGTAAAAGGAACCAAGGAGAAAGTAGTACAAAGGGGAATGTAGGGAGCATTTTTATAAAAGAAGAGTAGTGTCCTCCTAACCTCAAGAAGGAGGCAAGATCTATGAAGGTACTTAAAGGAAATGAGGATAGGCCTAATCCACATCATAACCCACCCCCTAGAGCTAAGGTACCTACAAAACATGAGCTCACCAAGAAAATCCCCGTGGATCAAGAATCTGGTAAGAAAGACATCTCTCCTGCCCTTGCAGCCAGTAGTAACAATAAATGAATTAGCACAGTGCCCAAACATGTCCCCATAGACATGGCTCATATATTTGGTCAAATAAGTGTGACCATCCCTCTATTGGAAATGATGAGGATCCTTGAACATAAGAGTAGAGCTAAGGCCACAATAAATGATGTAGCCCCTAGTACTTCTGAGACATCGCATGCACATGTCAAACCACCTGAGGTAAAGAAGGCACAAATTAGAGAAGTCTAGAAATATGGTGCCAAAATACCTGAAGTATAGATGGGCATTACCTTGTAGGAGTGCCCTTCTCAAGTTGATCCATTCTTTGTCACTGTCATGATAAAGGAGATATTTGTGAAAAACTGCATGATTAACTCAGGCACCTCTACTAATATAATGCATTTGGAGGTCATGGAGATCCTGGGCCTACAAGTAACCAAGACATATGGCAAATGCTTCACCATGGATTCTAGGGAGGTCCCCATTATTGGAATTATCAAGGATATTGTCTTCAAACTTGTGGCCTTCCCTCATAAAGAATATCACATGAACATTAATGTGGTAGATATTCCTCCTATGTATGGGATGTTGTTATCAAGAAAATGGGTCTCTACTATAGGTGGAAGTATCCAGATGGAATCTTCGTATGCTATGATTCCCATGGATGGTGCGGATGTGAGTTAGACAAAGAAAAGAAATCACCCCAAATAATTGATGGCATTAATGAGGAAAATGATCAGTATATTTCCTAAACATGGATGTAGACAACTTCAAGATAGAGAATGATAGTGACATCCCTTTAGAGCAGAAGCATGAGTTAGTCAATGATGAAGGAGGACTATGGTCCATGCATTTTGATGGGGCATGTACCAAAGAGGGTTCTGGTGTAGGAATTGTACTTATGGCCCCTTCTGGAAAGGCTTTTTGGTCTTCTTTCAGGTTTGGCTTTATCTGCACTAATAATGTTGCAGAATATGAGGCTTTGCTTATAGGCCTGAAGATGGCCCTTAAACATGGTTTTAAGAAACTCAGAGTTCTAGGAGATTCTGAATTGGTAGTGTCACAAGTCAGATCCAAATGCACCTCAAAAAATAAAAGGCTTAGACAATATAGAAATGTAGTATGGGACACTATTAAAGAATTTGATGCCTTTGGTATTGACTAGAGCAAAGTAAGAATGTTATGGAAGATTTTTTTCCTAATATTGTAGTCAAATCTGAAGATGTCACATTGGCAAGAATTTCTAAAGTCAAGATACTGACTAGACCCTCTGTTCCTGATAATGTTCATCACTAGCAAATATTCATTGATGATCAAGATTTGTATAAATTCATGAATTGCATCGATGCATATCATGTATAGGAAATTGATTTTCAGGAATTTGTGGAAACAACAAATGGCAAACAAATGGTGTTTGGTAATGAGATCATCCAATTAAAGACAAATAAAATTCCAAGAGGACTAGTGGCTCTAGAGAGTATTTTTTATGGAAGTGATAAACAAACCATAAGGTCTGCTCTGGTGCATCCAAACGACCTCAAGGAGATCAACTTGGGAACTGAGACCCATCCAAGGCTCGTTTTTATAGGTAAGCACTTGAACCAAAAAATTAAGGCAATCTTGATTTCTTTGCTCAAAAGGCATAAAAGAGTCTTTGCATGGTCCTATGATGATTTGAAGGCATACAGAGAAGACTTATTTCAACATGAGATCCCTCTAAATCTAGATGCAAAACCTTTTAGGCAGAAGCAAAGACCTATTAATCCTACTCTAAGACCAAAGATGCAGCAAGAACTGGCTAAGTTGAGTGAAGGGGGGATAATCAAGCCTATTAGACATTCCACTTTGGTCTCAAACCTTGTTCCCATTAGGAAGAAAAATGGAGACATCAGGCTATGTGTTGATTTTAGAAATCTGAACATGGCATCACTAAAGGATAATTATCCTTTGCCAAATATGGAAGCGACCCTGCAAAGAGTGACTAGTTGTGAGTTGTTATCTATGATGGATGGCTTCTCAGGATATAACCAGGTGATGGTTAAAGAATCTAAGTAGTATAAGACTATATTTACTACTCCATGGGGCACATATGTATATATTAGGATGCCTTTTGGATTAACAAATGTTGGGGATCCTTTTTAAAGAGCAATGGATGTAGCTTTTTCTGACCTTATAAATGTCATAATGGTAGTGTACCAAGATGACCTTACTGCATATTCAAAAAGGGAGCAGGACCATTGCTCCCATATGGATAAATTCTTTTAGAGATGTATGATGTTTGGCATCTCTTTGAATCCCAAGAAATGTGTGTTTGGGGTAGCAGAAGGAAAGCTCTTAGGCCATATAGTATCCAAGGAAGGAATTAGGACTAACCTGGAAAGGGTAGCGGCCATTAAAAAACTCCCAATACCTAAAAGGATTAAAGGGATTCAATCTTTCTTTGGACAAGTGAATTTCCTCAAAAGGTTTGTCACAAATTTTATTGAAACTACTAGGCCAATTTCCAAGATGCTAAGAAAAGGAGAGGATATCACCTGGAGTGATGAACTAACTAATGCTTTCAAGAGAATCAAAGGAGCCATTAAGGAGGCTCCTGTTTTGAAATCCCTAGATTTTTCTAAGCCATTTCAGTTATTTTCTTTTGCCTCTTTCCACACCATCGCTGCAATTTTGTTACAAAAGAACAATGAGGGCTAATAACAATCCATCTCATTTTTTAACAGGTCTCTTCAGGCAGCTAAGTTAAACTACAACATCACTGAAAAACAAGCCTATGCCCTAGTAAAATCTATTAAGAATTTTAGGTCCTACTTGGTTGGGGCGACCATTATTTCTTATGTGCCAATAACTGTTGTTAAGGATGTTTTTACTTAGCAAGAAGTGACAGGGAGAAGGTGCATATGGATTAACTAGATCCAAGAGTTTAACATTGAAATCCAAATTACCAATTTGGTAAGAGGAAAAGGGTTAGCAAAGCTGATGGCTGAATCAAGTAATAAGAGCTTAACAAAAAATTGTCAAAAGAATCATAGAGAAAAATAAACAAGCATGGGACACCAAATTAAGACTAGTTGTCTGGGCTGATAGAATGATAGTGAAGAAAGCCATCAGTCAAGCCCCTTTTGATCTTGTGTATGGCCTGGAGGATAGAATACCTATGAATAATATGTTACCTATTTGCAAATTCATTCAGGAACATGATGATGACATTTCTAATGTCATGCAAAATAGGATATATCAAATAACTCAACTAGATGAAACTAGAAAACTAGCCCAACAAACAAACATAAAATTGCAGCAACAGGTTAAAAGTTTGCATGATAGAAAGACATTTGAAAGAAAGTTCTAGATTGAAGATATGTTTTTCCTATGGAATGCTTGATCTCAAGTAAAGGGAAACATGGTAAATTTGATGCCCTTTGGCTCAGACCATATTTGGTCAGCAACACCCATGGAGAGGACTCTTATTTCCTGTAGAATTTGACTGGGGAATTTCTTGAATTGCCAATGCATGGACAATTCTTGAAGTCATACTTTTTGTAAGGTATGAATCTTTTCCATGCATATTTGTTTTCAGTTTTAGGTTAGTTCCCTGCTTTAGTTTGTAGTTTAGGTTTGTCTTTTCCTTTCCTTTTGTTGTGTTGTAGTTTACTTCTCTAGAGTTTTTCTGTATTCTTTCTCTATTCAAGGTTGAACAGGCATCCCCAACTAGATCCACTAATGGTACCATGTTAGATTTTTCCATGGTTTTGGTCGTTTGTGACTATGTGTTAGGTCTGTGATTTAGGATTTTAGTAAAACAATGCAAATCCAAACTATAAATCCTTGAGGGAAGCCCTAGAACCCTTTTGTTGTGCTTCTTGTCATATAGTCACTACCTTTTCCCATGACAAAAAAAATATTTTAGGCTGCCTAGTATTTCTGTGTCTATATCTCATCTTAGCAAGACACGAACCATTTTCAAAAGTAGATCTTGTGCCAAGCGTCGGATACCATTAACCCTTTTTGGCAGGTAACTTTAGTACATGCTTTTCTACCAATCCATTGATACTTAATATTGATTACAAGACACGATGGCAAAATGGTGGAATAAATGCCAGCTCCTAAGGAAGTATTGTGTGTCATAAATAGTGGGTGCCATCCCAAGTTAAGGTGATTTCTAAATGTTTCCACCTTTCTGCCAAACTTCATTCAAAGGCCCCAACTGGCATCCGCAGAAAGGTGGAAGTATGACATTTACTTTCTACGTATGAAAGTAGATACCCATCTGGGGAAGGGCATGTTCTGACACCATGGGTTTTTGGTTATCTGCCATTTTGCTGGTTCGTTGATCAGTGTGCCTTTCCAAATGGCAGAATCATGGAAAGTCACCATGTGGTGAAGATGACACAGTATTTGTAGGTGGCCCATTCCAAGATATAATAGATAACGTGAAAAGGGGTATTTCTATCAAATGATGAAATAAATGTCTCCAGACGTGTCCTTACCATCAAATCCTCAGGATTGATCGAGACCATTGGGTAGTTGTCAAAATCATAAAATCTGACGATCGGTATTCAAATTTCCAAAAGTCCAATCTTGTATGATCTAGTTCATCTAAGACAAAATGAAGATCGACATAACTTCTTATAGTCCAAGATGAGTTTTATTAATGTAAAGGCATATATCAATTCCTTCCATATCTGTAAGTTTAGAAGATATTGAAGCACTAGCAAATTCAAGCTAAAAATTACTGCAACACTCTAACTATCAGGTTTGAAGTTGGCTACATAAAATAGGCCTGGTGAGTCCTTCATTCTCTTCATCTTTATTTTTCTCTTCCTTTAGGGTATTCCCTTTGATTGAATGAATTGCATTCCATTATAAGAATTGAGTCAACCTTTGAAAACTAGAAAAGATAATCCCCATCCCAAGTCCTCCATCTCAACAATGGCCCCACCTAAAACCTAGGTTCCCTCTACCACTCAGAAATGAACCTTACATGAAGACATTCTGAAACAACTCCCAGCTTCTAGTTCACAAAGGGTAAGGGTGACTGGTTTGGAAGGAAATGAGGGATTAGTTGATAAATATGCTAATTTTAGGGATGCTGAAATCCCAATTTCTAGTTGGTCCCTTTTTTGCCACTCATGGGGCAAGAGAAATGCTCAAGTACCATTATCATATGTGTGGGAGAATGACCTGGGAAAGTTAGTGGTTACCAATGTGTTTGAGGATATTGAATTGGTTTAGGCCATGGCAACTCACTACGACAAAACCTCCAAAACAATCAAGAGCATTAACAGAGGAATTCTGGTGGAAATTAAGAGAGAGGCTATTGCCACAATTTTTGGATTAAACTTGGCTTCCTCAACAAAAATTGACAAAGATAGATTTAAAGCCCTGTATACAAAGGATAAAACAAGCTATAGAACCATATATTTGCCTAGATTTAGGGTTAAGGGGTTGAATGGTAAATCAGTGAAAATCCTTTAGTGAACAAGAACCTTTCAAGTTAATTAGTTTTGAGGATTATTTTGTTAATACTTACTATGCTCTCTGTCAAGTATTGGGAGAAGATAAGAGGTAATGCACCCCTATTGATCTTACTTATATGACAATAGACATCCAGTACCTGTCTTAGAATGTCCTATTTGATTTTGCTTCTTATTTGGCTCATTATATCCATCAGGGAATGGTAGATATTAAAAACAAGAAAGAACTAGTCAAATTCAAGTGGTTCCCTTGGCTCTGTCATATGTTTTTATATAAAGGAAGAAATAAAAAATGTGTGGCATCCCAAACTCATGATCAACCCTATTGATAATAGGGGAATTGAACCCCTATTGGCCCAAATTATTTGCCCAAGCATGTGCCCCTAAGGTTGGGTTTCCTAGAGATCATTTGGCAATTGCTTGAGGCACAAAATTCTCACTTAAAAGGACAGGAAAGGATCTTTCTTTCATTTCTTGGCAGTATTTTTAGATTTCAAAGTAAATAAGGATGGATTTGATAGGTTAAATGAGAAGTTACTGCCTTTTAGAATGGCATAGGAGAAGCCCAGGTTCTCTGATCCCGAAGGATTTATCAACATTATTAGGAGAAGTATCAGTAGGTCTTATACTCCCCATCAAGTTTTATTTCTTGAAGATGTTATAGAAATTCCCTTTCTGATAATGAGGTGAAAATGAAAAGGGCAAAGTGGACATTATATATAAGATATGTCAAAAAAAAAAAAAAAGAACCCATCCTTTAAAGGACTTTTCCCAGAGGTTGATGACCCCATCACCAGAATAAAAAAGTTTCTATCTCATATTGATGAAGTGATTAGTATGTAGGATCCTGATCCTACTTAGGCCCCTATGGAAGAAAGACCATATCAGCCCCCTGTTAGAAGTCAAATAAAATATACTTTCCAAAGGAGGAACAAAAGAGGACAGGTCAAACAACAAGCCCCTCATGACCCTCTTCCAACCAAATTAGCATTATCTCTAACACCACCTCCCCAATCTTCTTTATCTATACCAGTAAATGAAAATGAATTTCTTCCTGTGGAACCTTCTACTAAGAGAGCAAAGATTGAAGTAAATCCTTTGGTGGATTATGCTGATGACGAAGAAGATATGGAAATAACAGAGGAAGAGATACAAACTGAAATGCCATCCCCTAGCCAAGATGTGCCAAAGGAATTGCCTTTGAATAGGATTCCTGATATTACCTTGAAAGGAAATGATATCTCAGATGACATCAGGATTGTGGCATGCAGGAATTTTATTACTGATGATGATTTTATTAATTCTAAGGAGTTTCAAGAGTTTTTGTGGAAAAGTAAAAAAAGGTGAGTATGAGAAAAGGTTGGAAGAGGAATTGTCCCTTTCTCCTCAAGAAACCCGTGATCAAGTGTCTATCAAACTACTTACATAGATGAAAGATGAGTTTAAGAACATCTCTCCAGATTAGGGTAGGAAAATGATTAGAGACAGTGGGGTCTTATTACTTCCTGAGTGGGACATAGCCTCTGCTATTATTTTGGATACTGCAAGAAGACAGGATAAAGAAGTTTTTTCCACTGACGAGGAAGTTGAAGCTACACTGACAGAAGCTATGTTTGACCCTAAGTGGTACACTTTAGCCATATGGGCCTTAGCACCCAACACCATCAAACCTCTAGTTGCAGAACCTGATAGAGATTTTAAAGGTGGCCTGATAGTAAAGAGGGTCTCTTAAACCCCAGCAAAAGAAGCATAAGAGTTGGTGTTACAAGTTGCAGAGTTCAACAAGGTAACCACAAATGATCTTTGACAAAAATATGATGACTTGTTAAAAGACTATATGGCTATGTTGCCAAAGTATAATAGGCTGAAACAAATGGATATACAATGGAAGCATCAGGCTTCAACATCTACTTCACCACAAATAGTACTGGTAGTTAGGGATTCTAGTTCCCATCTCCCTAGTTTGTCTTCTCCATCAAAATCTACTCTAGAAAAGGAAATTGAAGATATAAAGAAGCATATTGATTCATTTGAAGACATTTTCACACATGCTTTTGATAGACAAAAGGAAGACAACTAGTCTATTATTTCAGGGATTTTAGGGCTATTAATGAACAAAGTGTCTAGCCTGTATGTTAGGATTCATAAGTGTTATTATTATTTGTCAATGGTCATCAAGAAAATCAAGGATGATAAGGAAATAACAATGCCTTTATTTGATAAATGGATCCTTAGGATCGTATCTCTATTAGGCATTTGCAAAGGAGCTAACCATGATCCTATTACCCTCAAAGAAGTTAAACAAGTTTATGCAGAAGAAAAGGAAGTAAGAGATCTATAGGTATTCATAGACCATCTTGAAAACGAGATGCTAAAATTAATTCAAGGGTTCGATAATGACCAAGTTGGTATAATTCCTCCAATAAAGAATGAAGGCACTGACATCAAGCCAGACAAATTATGGATCCTCTAGTTCAACAACATTGTCCCTGTCATCTCTTTCTTTCTTTGTCTTAATGATAAGATAGATATCCCTATGTTCAGAACTAGTATCGACAAACTATGGGACTCTTGTCAGCTAGCCGCTGATTTCACAAGGGAGGGACATTAGGTTATGGCTAGGTACAATAACATATATTTTTCCTCTATGGATAAATTGATCAATTTCTAGTGGCCCACAGAGAACCAATATCAAGAATGCGATAAAAAAATGTAACGAGCTGCCTGATATTTGAAGCATGGGTGGTGAGATCTTTTTGTTCAGTATGGACACTTATTTTTTCTAAAGAAAAATGTTGTTTGTTCTCTTATGTAACTGTCTTCTGTTTCATAAGGTAGATGAAGATATAATTAGGAGGTAAAGATTGGCCAGATTTTTTATATTTTCTTAAAGGCACAAATCACAAAGGCTATGGGCCTCACAAACAAACTTGTAACAGCTTTTGTTCCCATAGTAAATATCTGGGAAGAGTTTGTTATTTTTGAGAAATCTGTCAAAGCTAGAAGGTGACATATGTTTCTAGGTCTGAGGCTTGTTTTGCTCCCTTGCTCATATAAAATGGAATTCAGGATCTAGTTACAGGGATCTTGGAGAATTTTCTTCAGTACAATACATTGTCATAACAACTAAGTTTTTCTATTTTTAGGTGTGTTTTCAAGAAGGAAAGTTTGTCTGTATTTGCAATTGTTAGCATGACTCATATTAACTCAATATTCTAAATAGTGTTAAATTTTCATAACATATTGTCTCCTCAGTTGTGTGCTTTATTATGTTTTTGAATGAATTGATACAATTGTCAATGTTATTCGTCTTCACAGTCTTTCCTATGTAAGGATATCCATTCCAAAAGGCTTCTACTCAAGGAGTAGAATTAACTACTTCAAGGAGGATATTGAATGTAATAGAAGTATACAGGGATAACTAAGTATGAATGTTATGGTGCAATTTCAAGGTGTGGTGGTGTAATACATCATCTATAGTGTTCCCAATAGAGTTATAATTGTGACCTTATGCTAAGTTCATTTATATGTGTTTCTTTTGACTCTGTAACCCCAGATTTAGGCACTGATCTTTTGATGGTTGTTGTTCTCAAAGATTAAAATCTCCCTAATCATTCCATATAAATCAAAAATAGTTTTCAACTTTGGTATTTTATATTAATTTAGTTAAGTTTTACATGTTCCTCAACAAATAATAAGATAAAATCTTAAAGAATCTAGCCAATCCTCACTTTATCATACATTCTTTCAAGCAGCCTATAAGGAACATATCTGTGATATAAATAAAGTTTACATTCTAATATCTCTGGAGAACCCAATCCCTTTTGAATAGAATGTTGTTATCCCCAAGAAAGGAAGACATTAGTTAGAAGAAATAGCTCGAGAGTTAGAGATAAGTCCATTCTACATAGGAAATACCCCCCTTGGTTTCATAGAGCCTAAAGTGCAAAGGAAGAACAAGGGGATTGAGATAAGGCCTCCTCCCCTTAAATCTCCTATTCGTTGGCTAATCCCTCAAGGCAGATCCATCATTAATAAGTGGTTATTTTATAGGTTTGTTGTGAAAATTAGGTTGGGAATTTAAAACAACCAACACTCTCCTCTATGAAGAAGGAGATCCATGAACAAATGAGAGAGTATGTAGCCAAGTTCAATAGGTTTGCAAATAGAATCCCTGAAAATGTCAGACCTGGAGATGGAATAATGTTGTGTTTCTTTATCAATTGATTGCCACTTGATGTCACTTATGCTATTAAAAGGAAAGGAGTCCCTAACATAGTTGATGCCCAATCATTGGCTATCACTATGGAAGATGATTTGATTACTGCAAGAAAATGGAAAAGAGAGTTACAAACTAGTAAACCTACAGTAACCAGTTCAACAGACCCTATTATTCAAAGGTTGGCAAATGACATTATCAGACTAAAACATTAGATGCCCAAAGCTCCTCAACAACCTCCTTAAGGGGGTTATAATCAGACATTGCAATTGCCAGGTCCTACCCAATGGTTAGCTATTAAAGGACCATCAACGAGTAAAAGTAACCATATAGTTTATACAAATGCTTTCCACAAATGAACATAGTGAAGAGCCTCTGGTGGAGGAACCTTCCACACCTAGTGATGCTAGTGTGAATTTCTTTGATTATGAATCAGATGAAGGGAGTGGAGAAGATGTATATACTGAAGTTGACAACTCCAACTGTATGGTGCTTACTAGGGGCTAGCAAACACAAAGAGGTCAGAACACTCAGGGTCAGTTCAATAATTCTGCCTTTGCCCCTAAATATATCTTGACTAGACAAAATGAGGCTAAGAAAATAGAGAACATGACACCCAAATTTGCAGCTGTCAAGGTACCATCTACTTCATCTTCTAAAGCTCATGTCTCAATTTCATTTGACATTGTAGAATCATGTAAGAATACAAAGATTGAGATTTCTCAAGATGAATATTTGAAGCTTAATCCATCTGAGCTTGATAGACTAGTCAGATATATCAAACAGGAATACTCCCCTTCAAATTGTAATTCTCATGTGTCTAGTGATACTAAAATTCTTGCCACGAACCAGAATTGTTCAAATACTTGTTCTCAAGATCCTGGTCCCTAGAATCCTTTTAATAAACAAGAACCTTTTTATGTCTCCTTGTACATTGCTGGTTATAAGCTTAGTAATTGTGTTATTGATTCTAGAGCCTTAGAAAATGTTATGCCTGCTCAAGTTGCTAAAGCCCTAGGATTATCCTATACGCTCTCCCATGGCAAATGCTTCTCAATGGATGGTTCTTTGGTACCCATCCTAGGTCAAATTAAAGATGCTTAGACTGTTTTGGCTGTCTTTTCAAAGAAAAGATTGAAATTAACTATTCTCATAGCAGACATACCTACTAGTTATGGGCTACTCTTGAGTCATAGCTTTTGTAAAGACTTGGATGGGAAAATTCAAATGGATTGGTCTCATGCCCTAATACCTGTGGAAGGGAAGAAAGTCCACCTCAATCCTAAACCAAAAGCCAAGTTTACCATGCTTAAATCAAGAGACCCTAGAGCAGACATCTTGTTTGTAAAAACTGGACCAAGCACTTACATGTGTACATCCACGGGAAATGAAGATATAAGTTTGATTAGCCCTGACATAGTTGATGAGTTGTGGACTCTAGAATTTGATGGTAGTTGTTCTATCATAGGGGTAGGGGCAGGGGTTGTTCTGATTTCACCTGATCGTTATTCCTTTCCTTTTGCTTTCAAATTGGAGTTTGAGAACACTAATAATACCGCAGAATATGAGGCTTTGTTATTCAGTCTGGAGTTAGCCAGAGAAATAGGTGTGAACCAGTTGAAGGTTAAGGGAGATGCTAAATTAATTTTTAAGCAGGTAAGAAAGTTATACATAGTTAAAAATGGTAGATTAAGGCATTATCGAAATAGAGTATGGGATTGTATTGAAGATTTTTATGCTTTTTCCATGGAGGCAATACCCAGAGAACAAAATACTAGAGCCGATTCCCTAGCTGTTCTAGCATCTCTTCTCCTACCACATCTAGATTTTAAGAATAAAGCATATAGGATTGAAGTAGTGTATATGCCTAGTGTTCTTGAAAATGTTAATCACTTGCAAGTTTTTAATTCTGATCATCAGATTATTTCATTTCTTGAAAAGGCTAAATCGTTTGCTAGTGTGTTCTTTGAAGGTAGTAGTGATGATAGTAATGATGTTTTGGAGGGAGAAATGGAGTCCTCTGATGACTCAAGCTCAAGAGTTATGCAATTGAAAGGAAATAAGATTCCTAAGTGGTTTGTCTCTCTTGAAGATCTTTTTAATCAGCATGATCAATACCTTAAGAAGAAGAATAAAGTTTCCATTACAACTTCAATCAATTATTATAGGGTGAATATTGGCACTAAAGCTGATCCTAAGATTGTGTGCATTGGTAAATGTTGTTCCAAAGAAGAAAGTGAATGTTTAATTTCTCTGCTTATCAAATATATGGATGTTTTTGCATGGTGTTATGCTTATCTTAAGAAGTTTAGAAATGGAGAAATGAAGCATCATATTCCCTTGAAGCCTAGCACCATACCTTTTAGACAAAAGCAGAGGACTTATAATCCAAAAATATCTAAAGCCATCTTCAATGAAATTGACAAAATGTTGAAGGCTAAAATCATCTACCCTATTCACCACTCTACTTGGGTGGCAAATATTGTGCCTGTTAGGAAGAAGAATGGGGAGATTTAGATTTGTGTTGATTTCAAGAATTTGAATCAAGCCTCTTTGAAAGATAATTATCCCTTACCAGTAATGGATCATATTTTACAAATTGTGTCTAGTTTAGAGATGATGTCTATGCTTGATGGATTTTTAGGATACAACCAAATTGAGGTGGCTCAAGAAGATCAGCATAAGACAACTTTTACTATCCCTATTTGTGTTTTTGCATATAATAGGATGCCTTTTGGTCTCATTAATGCTGGGGCCACATTTCAAAGAGCAATGGACCTAAATTTTGGTGATTTGAAGAAAAAAATCATAGTAGTATACCTTGATGACTTAATAGTTTTCTGTAAAAAAAGAGCTAATCACTTGCATGACTTGGAGGTGGTCTTACAATGTTGTAGGGAAAATGGTATTTCTCTAAACACTAAGAAGTCAATCTTTGCAGTCACTGAAGGAAAAATGTTAGGGCATATTGTCTCGAAAGGTAGGATAAAAATTAATCTAGAGAGAGTTAGGACAATCCAACAACTAAGTCTACCTACAACCAAGAATAATACGAGGTCCTTTTTTAGTCAGGTAAACTTTCTAAGGAGTTTTGTCCTTGATTTCACTGAGCTGACCAAACACATTACAGAAATGATGAATAATAATCCTATCTTTAGATGGAGTGCTGAAGGGAAGAAAGCATTTGAGGACATAAAAAGGCCATTGTTGATGCACCCACACTTGTGCATCCTAATTTTTAGAAAGATTTTATCATCTATTGTTATGCCTCTGAACATACTCTATCTGTCATCTTATTACAGAAAAATAAACATGGGATTGAAGCTCCCATTGCTTTCATGAGTGTTCCATTGAAGAAATACGAGCTTAAATACTCTATTTTGGAGAAACATGCATATGTAGTGGTGAAAGCTTTGAAATTTTTTAGATTTTATATACTGCACTCACATGTTGTTCTGTATGTTCTAGAATTTGCTATGAAAAGTATACTCACTTAGCAAGAAATTGGATGTAACAATACGAGAACCTGGATAGCTAAAGTTTAGGAGTGTGACATTGAGATTAGGCCCACTAATCTAGTCAGAGGTAAGGGATTGTGCAGAATGATTGCTGAAAATGAGGTTGGAGAAAAGGAAGAATTGCCCTTGGTTCTTTTTACCAGTAATACTAATGATTGGTTCTGAAATGTCTCTTATTTCTTAACTTATGATGATTTTCCATCTCACCTCTCTACCAAGGAAAGGAGAAATCTAAAGCTGAAGGCACATAAATATTTTATCTGGGGAGGTAACCTTTATAAAAAAGGAGTAAATGGGACATTACTAAGATGTGTGGATAAGGAGCAACAAAAGAGGTTACTGGAAACTTTCCATAATGAAGCCTGTGGGGGACATTTTTCTTCCTCAGTGACAACCTTCATGATATTAAGGAAATGCTTTTACTGGCCTAGCATATTCAAAGATGCCTATGATTGGGTAGAAAAATGCAAAAAGTGTTCAAACTTCACTGGTAGACCTTAGATAGTTGCCTTGCCTTTGAGACCGGTGGTTATAGATGAACCGTTTCAGTAGTGGGGTTTAGATTTCATTGGACCGATCAATCCCAATTCCAGTGCTAGACACACTCACATTTTAATAGCAACAGATTATTTTACCAAGTGGGTAGAGGTTGTCCCAATGAAGAATACTACTTTTGAGGTTGTTTGTACCTTTCTTAAGGAGAACATTTTAGTCAGGTTCAGTGTGCCCAAGAAGTTGGTGACTGATAATCCTTCAAGTTTTTCTTCTGTAGAGATTACTCTTTTCTGTTATGATTTTGGTATTTGCCTTGCTCATTCATCTGACTACTACCCATAAGGCAATGGGTAGGCAGAATCAAGCAACAAAAATCTCATCTCTATTGTCAAGAAGTTGGTAGAAGAAAACCAAAGGGGATGGCATAAAAATTTGTATGATGCTCTTTGGGCTAACAGGATCACATATAAAAGGGCAATTGGTATGTCTCCTTTCCAGCCATTCTATGGCATCAGAAGTGAAATCTAAAACTGTCTACATTGAATTTGCAGAAGGAAATTAAAGATGAACAGTTTTAGTCAGCACTAGAGAAGAGGATATTGTACCTGCACCATCTAGAAGAGCAGAGAGAAGTTGTTGTGGATAAGATTGCTAAGCATCAACAAACTGTAAAAAGGAGTTTTGATAAAAAGGCTAGGTAGAGGAACTTTTTTGTGGGAGATTCTGTACTCTTATGGGATAGGAGAAGAGAACTGAAAGGTGCACACAAGAAATTTGATTCTTTGTGGAAAGGCCCCTTCAAGATCAAAGAAGTTGTGGGAGAGAATGCTTTTCTATTGGCTTACCCTAACGGAACACCACTACCTCTTGCCTATAATGGGCAAGATCTGAAATTATGCAATTGGTGGAGTTTTTTAGTCCGGCCTTGTACCATAGTTTCTTTCCTTGTCATTTTGTTTTTGTCGTGTGTTCTCATTTTTGGTGTGACTCTATTGCCCTTGGAATAAGGCTTGTTCACCATGTTCTGCCTAGGTTCTCTGCATCCTCCTGAGTCCCTGTCCCCAATTAGAGCTAGTTGTTGCCCCTCTTTTTCAAAAAAAGGCATCCTAACCCATTCTTTGTTTTTCCCTTCCATTTGTTGTCAACCTTTTTCACTTAGTTCCTCCTGTCAGGGCAAATTCACTTAGTCACTTTAGTGAGTCAACAATCTTTTGCATTTTTTAAGTGAAGTCAGCGGGTTCACAAGTTCTTGAACTACTTGACTTGCCAATTTATCTTGGGTTTTCCCATGCATTGAGTTTTTTTATGTCTCCATATGAAGTCTTTCCTTTGTAGTCAGGAAGTCAGGGATTCCTTAAAGTTTTGAATCTCTGACTCCTAGTTCAAGAGTTCATATTTTTCCTGACTCGCCAACTTCACATAGAACACTTTCCCAAGTGGTGTTATCTATGCTGGCATAATGTATGGAAGAGTGACACTTGTCACTTTGCATTCAATTCAAAGTATGTGCAGACACAGTGGCACAATTCTTGGAGGGAAAGTCGAGGCATGCATTTATGAGTTATAATGGCAAAAACACTACTAATATTTAATATCTTTCTTGGGTGAATTTATGAGAAGTGACTTGGATTAATTCTTAAGCCCACCTAAGGTGATATTATGTGCAAGGGAATGCATTACAGAAGAACAAATGGCTAGTTTGCTATGTGTGAAATTTCAGCACAGTTCCATCTTCACAAGTCAACATAGCTAGCAACTCTTTTTCTCTATATAAAGGTTTCATATCTTCTTTGAGGAGTTAGAGATTTTTATTTCCCATGTATCTGCACAAAGAATTCTCTGTTGGTGTCTTGCCTCATCCTCTTCTCTCTGCATGTATCTCTAAGTCTCTTGTTTTCTGGTTTCTAGAGCACATAAAAATGAAGTTTAAATTCCAAGGAACTCCCATGGCTTCCATTGTGGATAATAGTATTTCTAGAGTGAGGGATATGAATCTAGGGCACATGGATTTAGATGATTTTTGGAGGAGAATGTGGTCTGAGAAAAGAACTCCCTTGGTAGAGAAAATTATTAGCAGTGGCTTGCATAAAGCAGGTGGATTTTTGCTTGTCCTGAATTAATGGTTGCATGCGCCAATGGTTATTTCCTAGACTCTCAAGAGATAAAGACTCCTAGTGGGGTTGTGGTGGCAAGAATTGATTTTGAATCTATTGCTTTGGCCCTAAATTTGGAAGAACATGAAGATAATGCCGATGTTTCTATATCCTTGGCCTGGAATTACTATAATGAGAAAAAGGACTGGTGTCGTACCTACATTGCCAAGAATTAGCTAGAAGAAGAAAAGACTGGTAAGTCTTGGCTACTTGCTAATCTAAAAAGGAACCATTTCAAAGAAGAAATCTTAGATATGATAACCCTGCTAGATAGAGTAGTCGGGAGTCCCGAGTCAAATGTTTTCAAGTTCTGGATGTGCAAGTTTATTTTATTAATTTGCAGAGATCACCAAATTGACTCACTGATAATCATTAGTGATTGTCTACATGAGCAACTAGTGAATTTTACACGAAGTGTAGGCTTTCACATGTGTTCCCAGCTAGACTACATCTTGGCTTGAAGGGAGGCTTCTTGGCCTGGTTTGAGGACTCAAGGGAGTTCTTCGGCAAGTACACCTATGTATCAAATGTTTCCTCAATTGCAAAGAAGTGAAGGTATGAAAGATTTTAGATGTGTGAATGATGTTTTTTCTATGATGTTAGCTAAAAGAATTGATGGCTCAATAGATAAAAGATTTTCTCAAGAAGCATTTGTATTGGTCAAAAAATTTGGGAGTATTAAATTTGGTTTGATCGCTTCTTGTGTTTGAGAATCGGGGGTTATGAAAATGTCCCATTAAAATTACCTCGGTACCCCTCTAATTATTTTGTGCTATTGGAAGTATGCCTCCAAATGGAAACAGTAAATGTCAAATACCAGGTAATGAAAAAGAAAGGATATTTTTTTCCTATGTCTTTGTCTTTTTATTCATGAAAAAAAAAAGATGGTGCTTGGAATGTGGATAAGTTGTTGTCTAAATTCAACCTTCATAGTTTGTCTTCCCATGTATCATTTGACAACCACAATTTTATAAAAGAAAACATGCATGGGGGTGGTTCCTACTCACATCTTCCTCAACTTGAAGATTTTTGGGAGGACTGTATTGATGAAAGAGAAGTTCAAAGGAGGAAATGGATGAGGTTGACTGTTGATCAAGTATGTGCCTTCAATTTAAACATTCAGGTCCTAGATATAATTGATGATTTTTTATATCTTTTGGGTGAGGAATATGATATAGTGTCAAGGGAACCTTTGCCTCTAATAAAATGGTCTAAAAAGGAGGTTACTGATATTATGTTGTTGTCATTTCATGTTTTAAGGAAAATAGAAATGTGGCTATAGAGAAAGGCCAAGGAGTGTGTTGGTTCAACAACACCAAGGTACTCAGTCTCTTAGAATCAAGCCAAATCCTAGACAGCCACCTCACACAAAAATCATCTAGTTTGGACCCAACTCTACATATAGTTGGCTCACAATCAAATGGCAATGGTGAAGGGCCGCCTGAGGAGATTGGTAGGTTGAAAACCACCTGTGAGCGAGATGTTCAAGTGACAAAGAGAAATACTAGATTGGCTACTTTTTCATCTAAGGCAGACCATGTGCCCCTGCCAAGCAATCATGTAAGTGATTTTGATACTTTCATCTTCTCACAAATTGGAGAAGATAATTTGTTGCATTCATTACTCAGTCCTCCAAATTCCCCTCAACAAATAGAGATGCCTAAGAAAAATCCTCATCCTACTCTAATAATGGCAACTACCAATGCTACTAATGCGCTAGTCTCATCCCCAAACTGGTTGAAAAAGGTAATCCAAAAGAAGAAGAGGTACACCATTCCAGTTGATGAAGGCATCGATATTGTTGCCAGTTTGTTGCAGATGGTTCCAAAACCCAAATGTACAAAGAGAATGTCTAGAATAGTGATTGATGCCACCTTGGGAAACCAATTTTTAGAAATTGTAGATCCACTGGTCGAGAAAAATGAGGATAAAATAACTAAAGCAAACTTCAAAGTAAGCTGAGTGGATCTAGGGCCATCAACTACCGAAGCTGATTTGTATCATATGCACTATTCAGTTGACAACATCTCTAAAAGGGTGAAAGGCTTATAAGATGAAAATTCAAAGCTCCTACCACATGTAAGTTCTCTGTCCTCTTTTGCCAATTCAATTGCTAAAGTGATAACTCCCTCAACTGGAACCTCCTCCACTATCAAACTCCATACTCTTGACCCGAATCTACTTCAACAAGTTAAAACTTCTTTGTCTCTGAGGAAAGCTATGGATTAATGGGTTGAGAAGATCATCTTTGATGGTCTATTTGACTTCATCTGTGCTAAAAGAGAAATTTTGATACTGGAGTTTGATAAAGCTCGCAGTGATCACCATAGCTTGAATATTGCTTCTAAGGAGATACAAGAACTAACCAACATGGATCCTAGTATCCTAATGGCTGAAGAAGATGTAGCTGATCCCAAGGAACTAGATACTACTGTGTGGGCCGATGCAGTGGAATGGAAAATCTATATCATAGCTGTAGTAGAGGAAGAAATGGGTAAAATAATTGCAATCAACTACAAAGAGATGATGAGAATAAAAAGGGATCTTACTACTTTGGAGGTAGAGGCTAATGGATCTGATAATGAAAAGTTGTTGGATGTCAAGGTGATGAAGCAAAATTTTAAAAAGGTGGTGACAGAGGAAGTAGTGAATTACAATACAATTATAGGGGATTCATTGGGCAGAATTTCTAAATTGGCAGCGCACATTAACAATTGCAGAGGTGGCATTGATGAAGTGTATCGCAAGGAGACAGACTCTGACAGGGCATTCATGAAGAAGAAATGTCACATCAGCATGATGGGGACTCCAGCAAACATGTTCTTAACATCAGTTATCAACAATTACAGGGCATACAAGGCCAGATTGTGAGCACAGGTACCTTAAGCAGTACAAAGTGTCACTGGAGAAGGCAGACAGTCAAATGAAGATGAACAGATGGATGAGGTGGACGATGGTGATGGGGACTTGCAAATTCTAAATTGATTTAAATTTCATGCTTTTAAGTTATTTCATGCTTGCTCTAAAACTATTAGCTCTAGAGGGCCCTTTATTATAATTATTGTTTAAACAATCTTTTAATCAGCTATTTCAAGAAGCCTTTATGGTTTTCAAGATAGTTATGGTTTGGCCTAGCTATATATTCTAGGTGGCTGGTTGAATTATGGATCTTTTGCAAAACTTTGTTTCTGGAAAGGGTGATAGTTAATTTTGTTTTTCAACTACTATGATATATGCAATACAATTAATACAGTGGAGATTTGGATGATCATGGACTTTGTGTTATGATTATTTGAATTCATGTTCTTCTTAAGTTGGATGTGTTTCTACTGATGTTAATGGTATTCATGTGTTTTGGTGGTTGGATATTAGTAAATCTTTCTCACTGCTTCGAATAATCTATCTGTTGATATTTCATTTAAGGTGGTGAATTCATGTGTGTCTGTATGATACCTTCAATCTATGTTATGCAGTTGGAAGTCAGTGAACTTCTAGAGTTAGAGTTGTAGATTTGCCTTTATAGCTTTCCGGTTAAAAGCTCTACCTTTATCTTGCTTTCTGGTTAAAAGCAACCTCAAGTTTATATTCCTTAGAATACCTATCGAAGGTATTTGTGCCTTGTTAAATAAGTAGAGAGCCTTTGTAGAATACTAATATATTGGGCTCAATTGTTGATTACATTTGTCACTTGTCTAGGCATGAGTATATAGAGTTAGGTGACAAATTTGTTAACCAACTCGAGTGTTGAAAAGTGTCAAAAGATGTCAAAATTGAAGAGAGAGAGAGAGAGGGGGGGGAAACAACACAAGGAGGAAGAAAAGACATGTCACCAAGAGAAGTGTTGTTGAGAGGATGTTATTTCACACTTACATGTACGTGACAAAGATTGTGAGTCATCATAGGGGTCCTCATGGAGGTTGTGTGTGATTTTGGTGCTTACAGTGACTAGGGGCAGAGTCTCTATGGGATAGTAGCTTGGTAGTAGGGTGTTGGTCACCCATGTGAACAAGATCTAAGGCCTAGGGGCTAGTGCCTAGAAAATGGGTGTTGGTCACCTACATTACCAAGGTCTAAGGCCATGGTGGATAGTGTCCAAATAAAAATCTCTTTTTCTTAAGATTAAAAAATTAATAAAATATTTAGAAGCTCCTAGATTTGAGAAGGGGCTTACATATCTAAAACTCTAATACCATGTAAGAATTCCCAATGGACTCAAGCTTCTAGCATCACCTATAAAACTAGACATTATCTTCCACAAGAAAAACAAAAGAGGATAAATTTCTTGATTATGGATGCAATAATGATATTATGAGACTACAATGATACAAAGAATACATGAGAGACCTTGCTTATGTAACATCAAAAAATGTCCCCTTGGGGGCTTTTCCCTCATAAGGTTTACCTCCCGAGTCTTTAGCATGCATTTAGGACATCTTATTTCATATTTTGTCATCCTGATGGAATGAGACCTAGGTTCCATGGAAAATTGGACCCAGGTGGACCCCTTGAGCTATACCCTACCCAAAATAAGGGGTAGGACTTGGGCTCCCACGCCCTAGTCCTACCCTATTTTGGGGTAGCCCTAATTTTTGGGTGTCAGTTTATGACAGTTATTTGGTCCTTTTGCCGACATGGTAAGTTTTGATTTTTAAATCCTTGGCAGGAGTTCTTGTAGTTGCATATATAAGCATGTTTAGGCATTCTCAAGGTGATTCAAGGCTTTCATTGTGTTGCAAGAGTAGACTTATGTGTTTTGTGTGTTGATATTTGCATATTTGAACATCAATTTCCTCATGGAATGAAGAGCATCCTCCTCGCATGAAAGCTTCACTACAAGGTAACATAATATTGTGTTTTCATCATTGATTCCTTTAGTTTTTGCCTTTGCCTCACAAGGGCACACACTCTTTATCTGACAATGATTTTCAGAGACTTAAGTGTCCTCTAGGGCTTGACTGAGGCAAGCCTCTAAACACCACAACCCCCAAACCAAGCCTTGTGATTGCAAGTTACAGGTGTCGCATTTGGGAAAAGTGGAGTTGCAGGAAGGATTGGCAAGCATCAAGGATTAAAGATCTGAAGAAAAGCAGGACACAAGAGCACTTCTAAGACTTGGGCGCTCACTCTGGTGTCCTCTGCGTCTAAGTTTTGGGAAACAGAAGTTACAAGGTTGATCAGTGTCAGAAGGAGGTCTAGATTCTGTGAAGAAACTAGTATATTGGACTTGGGCACCCACTCCAGTGTCCTTGACTATTCCACTATGGAACCCTAAAAATAGGTACTCTGTGGTTTGGTATTTTACTCCTGTTTGCAAGAGATTTTTTCATTATTTCTCAATTTGTTGTCGTATTTGTGTAATTAGGGTTTTAATGGTCAATTGAGCATATGAGAAGAAAAATTGATAATTAAATTCCCTAATCCAAGTTTCCCTACATCTCATACAACCTAGGGTATGATAGTGCTCCCTACTTGACCCTAGATCCTTGAATGTATAGTGGAGATGAGGATTTAAACATCAAAACACTAAAACATTTACAAATCAAATTTTCCCTTAAACATTTTGGTGAACACATGTTTTTGGACTTAAATTTCAACTTGTTGAGTGTGTGTCTTTAGATTTGGATTTATTTCATTCATTTATATAGTCATTCATTTTATTGCATTGAGAAAAAATCAAAAAAATTGAAAATTTTAGAAAATATAAAAAAAATTGCATTGTTTAGCTTACTAAATTGTATCAATTCTTTCTAAATTTTCCTAATTCATGATTTTTGCATCAGATATGATATAAAATACATAAAAATCTAAAAATTTAGAAATTTGCATTGCATTTTTATTATTAATTTGCTAGGTTTTTGTAGAAATTTTGACAATTTTCATATACCCTAGTAATTCCAAAATCTAGGATTTGTAGGCAAAATCTTTTCTCATATTTTTCTACTGATTTTAGAGTCTCATTAAAATTAACATTTGAATTCAGTCTTGCATTTTAGTGTAAATTTGCATTTATATTTAAAATATTTGTATTTTTGCATAGAAAATTTTAACAAAAAATAGCAATTTTGATGCATTTTCATTAAATTTGTAAGGGCATTTTGCATGTTCAAGCTTGAAAATAATTTTCAGATCTGAGATTACTTAATTTTGATCATAAATCAGACTTCAAAACATTCACATGGCATTTTTTCCCAAGATCTCAAACCTAGGGTTTCAAAAACAATGATTTTCACTAAATTTGGCCTTATTGACTCTATAAACTTGCACCATAGGCATGTTGTGAATTAATTTTCTGTTATCATGGTAATAATTCACTTCCCCTCATAAAAATCTTCACAACACCCTTTTATCGGGCTCTTGTAGTGAAAATTTTGCAAAAAACTACACATTTTGGCTATTTTTGCCCTAGGGTTTGACCTAGTTTGCACTCCAAGCGTGTTGTGATCAATTTTATGGATTGAGGTGATTGATATAATTTATGTTACTTTCTTCACATCTTAAAATTCATTACACCACCTCCTTTTCTAGGTCTTGGAATTGAAAAACCATAAAAAATAGCCCATTTTTGCTATATTTTCACTAGGATTTGACCTTAAGTGGCACTAAAAGCATGTTGTGTTGAGTATTTTTGCATAAAGTGGATGTTATTACTAATATAGATTTCTTTCCATAATTATTTTCCTCACAACACTCTTTTTTATGCTCTCTTGCATTGAGTTTTGGTGAAAAAAGTGTCTATTTTGACATATTTTCACTATATTTCGACTTGGAATTAACTTAAAATTGCATCAAGAGTGTGTTGAGAAGGATAATTTTTCTATTTTGGACTGATATCAGACATATAACTTGCTTCCCTTGACTGAAATCCTTACAACACCCTTTGGTTCATTAATTTGCATTGAAAAGTATAAAAAAATCAAGCATTCTGGGCTATTTTTGCTCTTGTCTTTTGCACCAATTTTGAAAAGATTTCAAAAATCTGATTTGGAATTGGTTTGAGCATATAAACATGGCCTTTCAATCACAACAGTAACAATAGGTTCCCTCCTAGACCCTACATGTAGAGGAAAGCACCTGAACCTGAAATTGTTTTTACACCTCATGATAGAACAATTGGAGACAAGGAAGGACCTCTTTACATCACTGTGAAAATAATGGGAAACCTTGTGGATGGAACTCTTATTGATCCTAATTGTATGACTAATGTTCCCACTAAGGAGTTTCTCTTTTCACATCAATTAATGCAAGGTTCTTATGACCTCTCGAGCATAATGATTAAGACACATAAGGGAACCTTTATCAAGCCTTTGGGTAAGATATCATTGTTAGTAACATTATCTAGAAAACATGTCGAACAATGGTTTGATGTTGTCCCTATTTTTGACCTCTTTCATATTAAATTGGGACATCCTTGGCTAAAAGAAATGAAATCTATCCCTTCAACAATACACCATTGTTTGAAATTCCCTCTAGATGGCCGTATAATCATCGTCCCTCGCAACAAGTATAAACCTTTGGTTCAAAAAACACATTACAAGTTGAATTACTTTTGGGATAAAACTGAAATACCTAGTCCTCCTATACAAGAAATGATAAAATACAAACAACCCACATGTGAAGAGAAATTTAAACCAAAAGGACAAGGTCCCTATGCTGAGGTTCCTTCCCCAAAATCCTTACAAGGATCGGGAGGTAATTGTCAACAACAAAACATTCCACCGTGACAAATGAGATTTGACCCCAGTGCTTCATCTTCTAATTTGCAAAAACCTATGAAAGAGCAAGGCCCTATCTTACAAGAGATAAGTGGTCGAAGAAAGAGAAATAGAAAAGCAAGAAAAAGAAGAAAAAGAAGACAAGAATATGCTATAAACCTTACCTCTCAACAAGAAAATATTGATCCCAACATTAAACCAAACAAACATGATCCTAACTATAAACAACATGATGAGCAAGATACAAATTTGGCTATGGTACCGTATGTCCCACTGTCCTCCAACATTAGGGAGTAGGAAGATGATGACGACGATTTTCTTATAGACAACTTCTAGCCCAAAAGGGGCCCTACGGGTAAGTATCTCTAACTCTTTATCTCTCTCGTGATGTGCTTCCCCTGTGATGTGTTATATGTTGTTTAGGCCTCCTGGGATGACCTCAGATTCTCCCGTAAGGTTCAGGATACCAGGAGACCACTTCTGTTGTGACCTTCTATTTGTATCATCATTCTTCTAAATTGCTCTCTCTAATTTCATTGTTGAGTGTTGTTTTATGGACATAGCGTTGTGGTTGGTGACCTAGGGGCACCCTCCTATGTGACTATCCCTAAGACACTTGTTTATCATCTCTTATTTATTGTTTCCCTTCCTCTAGTGTTTCTATCTGGCAAGCAGATGATGACAAACATTTATATTGATGTGGCCCTAGTGTCGCTTTCGAGAGCAATCAAAAAATGGACTTAGTTCCTAATATGACGATGGAGTTGTATATTTTATCCAATGCTTGGCTAGTGGAATCACTCATGCTTGTCGCGTAGTGAATTTGTTGATGTTTCTATCACATTTACAAACCTTAACAATACTGTTGCTCCATGCACCTTTGTTTGCCTTTGAATCTAGCCTTGGTGGTACTCAATTCAGAGAGCTTCATGATATAGCCCTACATTACCCTCAAACTCTAGATTCATTGTATAACCTTGGCTCTTTGTGTGGTTAATCATATGCATTGATGTTGTTGTTTATCATGATGTTGTAGACACTAACATGTTTCTTGCAAGGATGTGTTTATGGGAATATTTGGCAGTCGTAAAGTACATTTCACCTCCAGGGGGCATGGGCTTTGCAAAAGTTGATGTTCCCTTGTGTGATTTCTTCCTACCTTAATGTGCTTGATATCAATAAATAATATCAACCACCTTAAGGTGGGGGCATATATAAGGTAAGTTGTCTATTTTAGATGTTATCAATGTGCCCCAGAGTAGTGCATCGTGCATCCTGAGTTTGTTTGCAATCAATCAATCATGTAAGCCCTCTATGAAGGTGGGATATCACGTATATCCTTTTTATCTTAAGCCCTCTATGGAGGCAAGGATGGTGTATTTTTTGGAGCAGATTACATCATCCTATCATTTTCAAAAGTCCTTTATGGAGGCAGGGCGTGGTTCTGTGACTAACTCAACCCTTAAGCCTATTTTCAATGATTGTTGTGGCGAAGCCCAATCATTGGTGTGTGTCTGTAATGTGCTTGAGATGGTTTTGGACCTAGAAATAGGTACACTCCATCGCTTGTCTGCCATGTTTTCTCTATGTCTTCAAGTGTGTGTGTTTTGGCGTGCTTCTTTTGTGTGGCGTGTTTGTTTCCCCATATGCAAAGACCAGCACCCTCGAGTAGTACTTCCTGCATTTTGGGAGGTTTTACATGTCTTGCATGTGTGTTTCTCCATATATACAAAGAGCTACGCCCTAAGGTAGTGCATCATGTATTATGGGAGGTTTGATTACTTTCCAGTACTTGCATTTGCATTTCATATATATGAGAAAAAGAAAAGAAAAGATATCATTTCTTTCTTCCATGCATTAATGTGTCTTCTATGCATTGACTGTCTTCTTCGTGTTCTACGTAACTATAACTGTCTTCTATTGTTTTGTGTGCCTGTTACTATCTTCTATGTGATGGGCGTGTCTTCTCTGTGCTTGGTGTGTTTACTGTGTTTGTGACCTTACTTTAATGCATGTATTGGCCTCGTGTTTATACATACATTAAAGTGGGGGCTAAATGTAATGTCAGAAAATGTCCCCTTGGGGGCTTTTCCCTCATAAGGTTTAGCTCCTGGGTATTTAGCATGCATTTAGGACATCTTAGTTCATATTTTGGCATCCCAATGGAATGACACCTAGGTTCCATGGCAAATTGGACCCAGGTGGACACCTTGAACTGTAACCTACCCAAAATAGGGGGCAGGACTTGGGCATCCGTGCCCTAGTCTTGCCCTATTTTGGGGCAGCCCTAATTTTTGGGTGTCAGTTTATGACCATTATTTGGTCCTTTTGTTAACACGGTAAGTTTTGATTTTTAAAATCTTGGTGGGAGTGCTTGTAGTTGCATATATAAGCATGTTTAGGATTTCATTTGTAAACTAGATGATCATTGTGAATTCTAGGCATTCTCAAGGTGATTCAAGGCTTTCATTGTGTTGCAAGAGCAGACTTGTGTGTTTTGTGTGTTGATATTTGTAGATTTGAGCATCAATTTCCTCATGGAATGAAGAGCATCCTCCTCCCATGAGAGCTTCACTACAAGGTGACATAATATTGTGTTTTCATCAGTGATTCCTTTTGGCTTTTGCCTCTGTCTCACAAGGGCACGCACTCTTTATTTGACAATGGTGTTTAGAGACTTAAGTGTCCTCCAGGGCTTGACTGAGGCAAGCCTAAAAACACCACAACCCCCAAACCAAGTCTTGTGATTGCAGGTTACAGGTGTCGTATTTGGGAAAAGTGGAGTTACAGGAAGGATTGACAGGCATCAAGGATTCAGGATCTGAGGAAAAGTAGGACACAGGAGCACTTCCAGGACTTGGGCGCTCACTCTAGTGTCCTCTACATCTAAGTTTCAAGAAACAGAAGTTACAGGTCTGATCAGTGTCGGAAGGAGGTCTAAATTCTGCGAAGAAACTGGTACGTTGGACTTGGGTGCCCGCTCCAGTGTCCCCGACTATTCCTCTTTGGAACCCTAAAAGTAGGTACTCTGTGATTTGGTATTTTACTTCTGTCTACAAGAGCTTTTTCTGTTATTCATCAATTTGTTGCCATATTTACATAATTAGGGTTTTAATGGTCAATTGAGCATAGGAGAAGGAAAATTGATAATTAAATTCCCTAATCCAAGTTTCCCTACATCTCATAGCGACCTAGGGTATGATAGTGCTCGCCACTCAACCCTAGATCCTTGAATGTATAGTCAAGAGGAAGATTTAAACATCAAAACACTAAAACATTTACAAATCCAAATTTCCCCTAAACAACTTATATAGGCAAGATAAAAACCCTACGTAAACTTAATAAAGTGTAATTAAATAAATAAGTACACCAACATTTTTAGTAGTCTAGAGATAGCATTTCTCTCCTTTAACCAACCCTTGTTAACTATTTAAAGGCACTAGTTAGGATTTTCATCATAAAATTACTTGGCTAACTTAAATGTTATATCTACGTACTTCTCATGGGTGGGGATTCCAAATACTTCTATCTATTTAACCATAATCTATAGTACATTCTAACTTGCAGTGTTCTAAATTTCTATGGTATTCAAAGTAGAAAGGAATGCAGAAGTCAACACTACCTTGGAGGATTCCATTAAAATAGGAAAGATGGCAATTTATATGACTCTACTTTCCAATATATTATTAACTATTCTACTTGTCTTCTTCTTTTCATACATCCTCCTATTGAATTCTTCCAAAATCACAATGTCCAAGATTTGTATCCATGATGTTCATTACTTTTGAGATGTACTTTGAAGGGGGAACTATAGCTTTAAATTTGTACTTCATTTATTAGATGTCAAGCCCAAAATCCTTCAACTCTAGAAATCAAAGAAAAATAATTTAATTAGTAGTTGAGAAATTTTTTTGGAGTTAGGATGTGTAATACCATAAACAATTTAATTAGATGTTGTATGATGATCATAAGAAAAGGGAAAAACAATGACTTTGAGGTTGAGAAGGACAAAAAATTCATTAAAAAATATCTAATAAATACATCTTCAAGTGCAAGATAAGTTAAAATCAAGTCAAGAGAGATACAAGTAGAAGTGTGATCAACATCACACTAAGTACAATTTTAATGTGGTTATCAAGGTTTGGTTATATGTACATGTGATGCAAGAGCATCCCAAGTGTAAGAGCAATCTTTTATTAACCAAAACTATTTGTTTTGTGTATTTGTCTATTGGAGGTTTTCTTAAGTTACCACAACCATTATGTTCTTTTCATCTAATTGAAAGTTTGATCTTGTCCATGAAATTCTTATATCTAAACATGTTTTCAATTAGACTTAAACATATATGAGTTTAGATTTGTATTAGAATTGCATTGATTGAAATTAGAAAATTGGTATTTATTCTAAAGATAGAAACTAATGAATTTAACCTAAATCTAATTTGTATTAAAATAAAATCTAAAATTAAAAACTATACTCAAACCCTAGAGTTGAAGAGTTGCGGGAAATATATACAAACCCTAGAGAGAAACTCATGAATATAGTGAATTTAACCTAAAGAATTTATTTGGAATCTATGTAGAATTTGAAATTTAGATGAATGTAGAACATGTAGGCTTCTAATTTGTATTAAAATTAAATCTAAAATTAGAAACTATATTCAAACCCTAGAGTGAGGAACTAGGGATAAATATAAATCTAATATTTTTGAATTATTTTTATACAAATTTAAAAATATACATACCTTCTTTCCTTCTGAAATATATTTGCACCCTTTCCTCACTTAATTTATGTTCCTTTTCTACATAATATAATCGCATAGCCTTATTTTTCCTTGTTCTTTTATTTCCCATCTCCACTTTTGCAAAATACCTACCCAAAATTCCTTTACCAAGTATTCTACCTTGCAAAATATCCCAAAACTATAAATATTCTT
Source organism: Cunninghamia lanceolata (assembly GCA_027924645.1). Taxonomy (NCBI): domain Eukaryota; kingdom Viridiplantae; phylum Streptophyta; class Pinopsida; order Cupressales; family Cupressaceae; genus Cunninghamia; species Cunninghamia lanceolata. The sequence continues at coordinate 3,971,778 of BSBN01001201.1, forward strand.
CTGCAAATAATCCCAAAAATGTGAATATTTCTTTTTTCTTTTTAAAAAACATAATTCGTTGTGGTTTTTTTTAGGTAAAAGGTGCATAGCACCTAAAATATATTATATTTTAAATAGGTATTACAAAGCTATTACAAAAAGCCTGTGTATGAAGATTCATGGGCAAAGTAAGCATGGACACAACCCCTTTGACAAAAATCCAGTCACTAAAAACCAGATATACCTATACTACCTTCTCATCAATACAAAATAGAGAAAGAATTAGAGAAAAAAGAGGAGAATACTACATTCCTCTACAAAGGACTTACATATTCATACAATATATTTGTACACAATAAGCATTTAGCTAGCATAAACTATATGTATATAGAAAACTAGACTTAGTTTATAGCATTCAAGTCTTCAAAAAGAAAACCCTGATGAGCAGGTTCAACTAGATCCTCATTATCAGCAATAGGAGGTGGTAGAGGATGATGAAAATGCACTAGAAAGTATAGATCCTGGAAAACATCTCTAGTAGCATTCTCTAATTCATTACCTACTTCACCAATGTGGCAGTGAAGGCTATTCTGAATTGACACGATACAATTATTTTGAAGCCCGTGAAGGAAAGAGCTATAGACACAGTGAATTGCAAGAGAATGATTGAGATCCTTATGCATAAAAAGACCACCAATTGGTGTTGTTCCCTTATGAAGGTCGTATTCTTCCAGAGCTTCATTGAACTTATCAACAGAAAAAAGAGCCCCTGAACAAAGATAATTCCCAAATTCCTTATTAGGTTCGCATTTTGAAGCAAATATTCCATCAAATTTGAGATAAAATGGGACACCATCTGAGAGGGATAAATGGTCTTGGGAAATTGTAACATCTCTTGGCTGCAGACTACCACTATAGCATTTTCTACCTCTTCATTGTAAACTTTGAAAACCTCTGCCAATAAATTTGATTGAAGGAGACCTTGCGAGGGCTTTTCCCATTTCTGCATAGGAAAATAGATTCTCTTGTTCCTTTGTTTCGAGACCATCTTCAAAAAGCTCACCCTTTTGAGCTTGAAAGTAAATGCAAATTGCAAGGAAGCTTAGAAGATAATTATAGAAGGCCTAAAGCAAATTATCGAATGACAGAAAAAGAAGAGTGTAGAATCCTTTAAAGAGAATGCCACATAGGGGGGTAAATGCGAAACAATTATCATATTCTCTGGAAATCTGAGCCAATGCAAGAGACATCATCAAATATTAATGAAGGGAGTATGAAATGTACAAAAAAATCCCCATCTACACATGTTCACTAGCATCGACTACATGTATCAATAATTAGATGCTTAACACGAAATCCACTAAATTTAGAACTTGCCAAAAACAAAATAATTGTTAGATAAAATAATTATGTCTCTAAAGATAGAGACACAGTGCTACTTTCTCCACTATCTTGTATCTTCTTCAGTTCCTACCAGAATTAAAATCCATACACCAAAGTAAAGTTGAAGTAAAGAAATACTTGACTGATAGCAAACATATGAACCTGTCTACCAATTTTCTCAACCTATTTGACTAAAATCTTCTCAAAGATTAACTTTCAGATTACTTTCTCTTTGGACTATAGCAGCTAAGTGGGGAACTTCCTTTATTGCCTTTGTATCCAAGATTTTATTATGTAGACTATAATCCAGTGCCAAATTTGTCAAACCATATATAAGGTAATTAGCTTCTCTATAATAGTGAACAATATCAAAATGCTCAAAAGAATCCAGAAGTTTCCAAGCTTCTTGAAGAAAGTACTCTAATTTCTAGTTAAATCCTCTTTTCGATTTAAGAGTGTTGATACTAATTCAAGAGTCCCCTTCCACAAATGTTATTTACACCCCTCCTATGAGCTAGTCTTAAACCTTCAACCACTGCATAAGCCTCAGCTTGATTATTAGTCCCTTCTGGAATACATGTAGAAAAAGAAACTAAAAGTTCTCCCAAGGAAATTCTTAAAACACAACCAATAGCTGAAGGGCCTGGATTTCCTCTAAAGGCTCCATCAAAATTGAGTTTGATTTGTGAATCAATGGGAGGTGTCCAAGTAATCACACTTCTGTCTACCTTCTTCAAATTAGTAAAGCATTTTGAGGATGGGGGATTAGATATTTCTAATTTAATAGCATGAGTGAATCCCAATTAGAGAAAGACAAATATGTTGTTCCAGGATTATTAAGATGAGCCATGATAGTTTCACCAATAGATCTCTCAATTAAAGAAAGAATGCCCTCTAGGCATTTGCATTCATTGCTAAATATTCTCTTATTCCTCACCAGCCAAATACTCCAAGTAACGATTGAAGGAATAACTAACCATAAAGTTGAAAATGTTGATCCCTTATGAAGAATAGGCCAACTAAAAAAGAGGTTCTGTAACTTATCTAGAAGTGGAGAGAACCAACTCAATGTTTCACTGACCCAATACCAATAGGTAGATGCAAAAGAGCAAGAAACTAGAAGATGATTTGTACTTTCTTCTATTGAACCAGAAAAAAGACATTGAAAAGAACTAGAAATCCCTAGCTTTACTAACCTCTAACTTGTCAAAAAAAATTTGTTGAATGCTAACCAAACAAATGTACCTAGTTTTGGTAAATAAACCTTATTCCAATAGAGATAAAAGGGCCAATTTGAATCCAATGAATTCTTTGATTGCATGATAGAAATATATCCTTCTTTTACTAAATATACCCCTGACTTGGAAAAAGACCATATAAGTTCATCATCCTTATCTGAGGCAGCAATTCTTCTTTTCTTTAGTAAAGAGGACAAGAGCTTTTTTTGTTCATTTAGAAAGGGGAAATTACTAAAGTCCCTTCACACCACTCTAGGAAAAATTGAATCAATAGCAAAGGTTAAATAATCTTTTACCTTGATGCCCCAATAGTTTAAAAGAACTTCCTTAGTTTGATCTAGCCCTGACTGAATGCTTAAGGGGGGATGACCATTCCAAGAATCAGACCAAAATGAATCCTTATTTCCTTTATGAATAACCCAAGATAAATGAGGGAGGATTACCTTTCTACAATCCATAAGAAAATTCCAAACCTTAGACCCTAAAGGAGGATTAGATACTATAAAAACTCTTTCTAGTAGAGAAGAATCAAGGTATAAATATGTTTCATCAACCTGCACCACTTTGCCTCTGATGTAGCAAACAAATTCTAGGCCAATTTTGCTCCTAGTGCCAAATTATATTTTTCTAAACTATGAATTCCTGAACCACCAAGATGAATTGATTAGCAGGCCTTTTCCCAAGCTATAAGAGCAATCTTTCTTTCCTTATTTTCATTTCCTTTCCAAAGAAAAACTCTCAGAAATTTTTCAATTTCACTAATCACTCCTTTAGGCATTCTCAATACAAACATCATATAAATAAGAATCATTGTAAAAACTAATTTGATAAGTGCTATTCTTCCTGCCAAAGTCAACCATATACCTTTCCATGAAGCAACTCTTTTTTGAATAGCCTGAACAACCTTTGACCAAAACTCTTTTTTCTTAGATCTGCAAAAAAGGGGCACTCCCAAATAATGAGAAGGTAACAAAACAATATTAAAACCAAGAAGAGCAACTATCCAAACTTGAGTTGAGGGCTTAGTTTTGAAAAAGAAAATCTTTGACTTTGCTAGATTTATAGCTTGGCCAGATACTTGACAATAAAGAGAAATAACCTTTTTAATACATCTTGCTTCTGATAAAGACAGAAATCCAAACAATAATGTGTCATCAGCGAAAAGAGTATGAGTGAAAGCAAAGGGAACCTTGGGGATAGTTAATCATTTCCCCTCACCATTAATAATCTAGACTGAAATAAATCTACTTAAAACTTTAGCCATAATAATGAATAGGAAAGGAGAGATTGGATCACCTTGTCTGACTCCCTAACTTAACTGAAAAAATCTTGCTAGGGAACCATTTATCAATACTGAAAATCTAGCTCATGAAATGCAATAAAATATCCACTTACACCATTTGTGAGAAAAAACAAATTTAGCCAACCCTTCATTAGAAAACTCTAGGATACTCTATCATATGCCTTCATCATGTCCAATTTCAGAATCATGGCCTAAAGATTGTTTGTTTGGATAGAATAGAGAATTTCATGTGCCACTATAGCTCCATCAGAAGTTTCTCTACCTAGAACAAAACCTTCTTGCTCCTCTGATATTATTTTCAAAATGATCAAAGAAATACCCAGAGTGATTGCTTTGGTAAATATTTTATAGATAGTATTACATAAAGAAATCGGTCTAAAATCAGCAAAAGAACTTGTTTCAGAATCAACACAATACAAGTAGTATTCATTTCCTTTAGAATTGACCTATTTCTCCTAGCCTCTTTTAGAGCTAGCCAAATATCTCTATTGATGTATAAATTTTCAGGCTTAATCCATCACCAACATGGGAAACTTCCAGTGATAACTTGAAGAAACCCCTCCTGAAAAAAAGATATAAAATCCTGGTGAATCTTTCATTTTTTTGGGAAAAAATATTAATTTTTATTGACGAATCATTCCTTTTTTTGGAAAAAATATTAATTTTATTGGCGATTTTTTTACATCGCTACAAATTTGTAGAAAATCCTAGCGAATCTTTATGAAAAATAGGCAAATGCATTAATTTCCATGGTGAATCCTTCCTTTTTAAAAAAGTTTAATTCCTATGGAAAAATAAGGGCTCAAGGGTGGCAGTGATTGACTAGTTTAAGGTGTAGTGCTCATGTCTATAATTCCTGAATTCCTTAATATTTTAAATCAAATATTGAATATTTTGAATCAATCCTAAATTCTTTTTCACCACCATTGATTTTATTTATGATCTAATGGTTTGGGTTCTATTATGCAGGCCAAAATGTACCCTTAGAGCTCCAATGCCCATGGGGCCTGAAATTACATTTATGCCATTTGCATTTCAGGCCATTGATCTCAAATGCAAATGACCCAAATGTAATTTTGGGCCCCATGGGTATTGGAGCTCCGCAAGTACATTTTGGCTCATGGAATTTAACCCCAGCTATTAGATTATAAATTGAGATCAACAACCCAAATACAATTTTGGGCTCGATGGGCATTGGAGCTCTACGAGTACATTTAAACCCATGGAATACAACCCCATTCATTAGATTATAAATAAAATCAATGGTGGTGATTTAAAATTGGTGAAAGTAATCAATAATTATATAATATTTGTAGACACCCTAAAATGACCAAGTCGCCACACCACTTACTTTTCGTAATCTGTCAAATCACATGCATTTCACACATTAATTAAATAATCTAATTATTTAATTAATTTCACCAAATTATTTTAAATCACATACTTTCGACATTAATTAAATAAATTCTCTTTATTTAATTAATTAAATCAAATTCCTCTATATTCTTCCACAATTAAATAATTGTAATTATTTAATTTGATCATTATCCTCCTTTCAAATCTCAAGTCTCCATTAATTAAATAAATCCCATTATTTAATTAATTCATCACAAATTCTATCTTATCCAAACAATTAAATAATTCCTAATTATTTAATTAAATCAAATTCATTCTTCCAAATTTAAATAAATCAAATCAAATTTTTTTAAATCCTCTCATTCTCTAAAAATAAAATAAATCAAATGTCTTATTTATTCTTCCAAAATCATGCACAACAATTAAATAAATCTATTTATTTAACTTGCTTTCTTATCTACAAATATCTTTCAAATCTTCTAAAAATAAGTCTTCTTCTCCATGCACACACAATTAAATAATTTATTATTTAATTTCTCTCAAATCATGCAAAAGTAAATCTTAAGTTGAGTTATCTATTCATTCAACCTTGTTTTTATCAATTTCTCTTAAATTAAGAAAAAGCTTTCTAATTTATGAAAAGCATGTCCTATCTTTAGAAAAGAAAGTGCTTAACTCAAATAAAACAACTTTTGTGTGACACTTGTCTTCTTCTTATTCGTTGCATGTTCCTCAACTATTCTCTTCTATTGATTCTTCTGAATTATTTGGACCGTTGATCGATCTTCATTGAAACCTATATAAACCCCCCTCATCTCCTTCATTAAGCCTCTCTCTCTTCGATCATATTCTCAGGTATACTTAACAGAGCTTTGAGCATACAAAACGCGTCGATTGAGCAACCTTACGATCTCTTAACATTGATCTTTGAGCACATTAAGCACACTACTTGCTTATTGCAACTATGGTTTCGCAACTTGATTGAGCAATCCACACTTCTCCAAAAGGGAACAATACAGATTTTGGTAAGAGCTTTCATTTGTCTTTTGATTTTATGATAATGGCTTTTACTTAGATTGGTTCACTTTATGTGATTGTTTTTTGGTTTTATTAGTTTTGATTTAATCAATTTTTCCTCATACACATTCTGGCAAGCCCAGTAGGACCCATTGATCCTGATCTAATATAAAATTTGTGGAATTTTTAGTTTGATTTCATAGGTTTTTAACACTATTTTTAGGAGAGATCCGAAAAAGAATTTTTAAAAAAAGCTTGTTGGGCGAAAACGGAGGTCACGGTTGCGTCCGGAAAGGTCGAGAGGTGAAGAAAAATATATAATTTGGCATATTTCGGTGAAGGTAAAAAATTTTACCTCAGGGACGCAACCCAAGGCCGTACAATTACTGTGAGGTACAGTAAAAAAAAATATTTTTTATTTTTTTAAAAAGTTTTCTTTTTTCTTTTTCGAAAAATAAAAAAAAAGCAAAAAAAAAAATCCAAAAATAAAAAAGCAAAATCCAAAAGACAAAAGTCAAAGTAAAAAAAAAAAAAAAAGTAAAGCAAACAAGAAAAGTACGTACCTGTGCATGGAGGGTACGGTGGTACCCTGCTGACAAGGTACTAATTTTTCTTTTCTTTTCAAAGTACTTTGACTTTTTTTTTTTCAAATGTAGGTTTTATTATGGTATTCTTATTTTTAGAAAGAAAACTTTGAAAATCTAAAAATAAATGTTTTATTTTAGAAAAATAAATGTTTTATTTTAGAAAAATAAAAAGAGAAAAAAGTTATATTCTTTTTCTTTAATTTTTAAAATAAAGTACCTTTAGCCCAGCAGTAGGTCACATCAGTGACCAGGAGCCAGACATAGGGGGTTAGGACAGACCTCTCTCCGTTGAGCATTTTGATCTAATAGGCAATTTTCAAACCCCATTATCTTGGTCATACGGACACGTATTTCTGTGCTTTTTTTTTTAAATAGGCTAGAATTTTGTGATCTACATCATGGTGAAATTAGTTTTTTCTCAAGATTCTCTATTTTTCTAGAAAATTAATTTTCTCACTGCTATCTTTGTCTCGTCACAGTTTTTTGACTTTCCAAGCTTCATAACTTTCACAAACAGACTCAGATTCAGGTGATGTTTTTTTTGAAAGTTGATATTTTTCTGTTCTCTACCCAATGGTAATATTTTTTCAAGGATTTTCTGAGATTTATTTTTTAAAGACCACTCATTGGCCTATTCTCAATCTATGACTCAAGCACTTGCTAACTTTTGAGTTTGTGTGGACCTAATATCACTTGTTGTAGCTTTTTATTACTCACACAGAGCAAATAGGTGTTTTTAACATGTTCATGCAGGACGGGCATTGAAGAAATCTTGATTTATCTCACTAAGTCTTAGAAACACATTGCATGCTTAAAGGGACAACTGAACAAAGCATTTTGGCAATCTAAGTCTTAGGAACATACTGCTTTTCTTAAGGGACAATGGACATGTATGTGAAAACACCTCAATTTTCTAAGGAAAAATGGACATGAATGCCAAACACTTCAATTTCATAAGGGACAATTGACAACTACAAATGTGTGTGTGCCTAGTTTAGTCGCACCTTATTTTTCTTATAACAGGACAATTGAACCTTTGTTTGATGTGCTTGCTCTTACTTTTCAGTACTTCCTTTAGAAGGGCCTGGTTTTGGATTGCACTTCATCCAAAAGGGACGACCCTAAGCGGAGTTTTCCTTTGAACCGCTATATAAGAGGGATAAGGTGAAAGCCAAGTCCTAACCAACGTCAACCTTACCTTGTGGTGCCAAACTGAAAAGAGGTGTACTAGCTCTTTGTGGAAATAATTTTCACATTGAGCGAAGTGTTTGATACTCTTAGTAGGATTGGTTAAAGCTTTCAGTAGCTTGTCACATTGCTCGTAAGGCGTTGGTCCCTCAAAGTTACTAAGAACTATTCTAAATAGAGACTACCCGATCTACCTCTGAACATTGCAGTAATCATCAGTGTAATGGGAATCGATTTAAGCCCTTAAGATACTCACCATTGGCTTCCTTGAGAAGAGATAGTATTCCCTTGGCCAAAAAGCTCTTGTGACCTACTTGAGCTTTCCAAGGGGAGGGTGAGATATCCCTACCTATCGTCTCTCGCAAAGATACAAAATATTTGACACCTTTATGGAATGATATTTTTATCATCAGAGTATTAAGCTGTGAGCTGATCTACTACAATGAAACCTTGTCTCTAGGGATAAAAAGTGCTTGTTATTGATTGCAATTGTCTTATACCTATGGAAACATTGGGATTTTTTTGTGAGCCTCAAACATACACTATCTGTTGTGTCAGTCCCTTGTTTTTACCAACATTGTTTGCTGTGTTTTCTCTTGCCAAACAAAATTCAATCTGAACCATAACCAAATATGTCAAAATTGCCTTTACAAAACATCAGATACTACTTCAGCGCCCCTGGTATTATAGCAGCTTGCCTTTGGTAGTACAGTAGATCACCTTTGGTATAATAGTACCTCGCCTTTGGTTAAACTCTACTTCAGTGCCCTTGGTATAACAGTAGCTCACTTTTGGTCACAGTAGCTCACCCTTGGTATAGCAGTATCTCACCTTTGGTAGCTTAGTCCATCGCCTTCAGTTTTACAGTAGCACGTTTTTTGTTGCATAGTCCTGCACCTCTAGTCAAACAGTATAGCACCTTTGGTCTAGTACAATTGTGCATCAAGAGTTTGTCTTTTTCTCAAAAGCACTAGGTAGAACCTCAAAGTTTACCTTTTTGTTCTAGTGTATTCCATGGTAACCACTAGGCTCCAGCAAACTATGAAGTCCAAGCAAGTTGTCCCTAAGAAGTGCAAGTCACCTCCTCACACACTGCAATCAGGTCATCTCAACATTACTCCCAAGGTCACTCCTAGAACACCCACGGTAAGATCTACCAATTCGCCAAGCATGCCACACGTCGACCAACCAAGTAATCCTCAAGAAGATAGGATCCCTTTGATAAGTACACCTCAATACACCACCGGCTTGCCTCCAGATTTTGTCCCACAAGGTTATACTGTAGATCTAGCCCCATCTCAAGAAGAGCGACACTTTGATATAGGTCAATCCTCTCAAGAAGACGGGCAAGATCTTGATGAATTCATACAAGAGCCTAGAGTCGTGGCCGCCTTTGACAAAATCCTTAGTGAGAACTAGGATCATTTCTTTCGCTTACTTACAGAGCAAAGAGCCAAGTTACCTCAAGATTTTGATTTATCCTCTCTCAAGGAGACAAACAACACATTGAGTGCCATACAAGCAGTGCAAACCATGTCCACAGTGACTACACCCTTACCTGCACAAGGCTCGCAGTATAGGAATCCCCTTTTTCAAAACCCAACAGAAGAGAGGGTCGTATCACCGCTTCTGACTCCTATGGAGATCTACAAAAACCAGCAAGAAACTCTCCAACGTCAAGCAGAGTTAGCTAAGCAAGCCACCTTAGCTCAATCAAATACACAACAACCTCCTAAAGTGTCCACACCAATCGCAAGTGGAATATTGGTTACTCCCTCACAAATAGGTTTCCCACCAAATTACAATCCGGGGAACAATTATGTAGCCATGCAACAAGGGTCTCAACAAATACCACCTCCCATATCATGAAACCTTCATGTCTCTCAACCAATTAGAGTCATGCAATCCCAACCACAACATTCTTCTACTCTCATCATCAGTCAACCTCAACCATCGCAAATCACATCTACCTATGTCCCTCCTCCACAACGTTCATCCACGCTAAATTTCTTCAACACCTTACCTATCCACCCTCAACATTCCCAACACCAATTTTCCCAAAGCTATGTTTTGCCATCGCAACCTAATCAAACGCACTTTAGCTTTCCTCCATCCAATTCTTTTCTTCAACCATCACAAAGCCAACATTCTTACCTAGCGCCACCTCCACCTCTATCGAATCAAAACCTCAAATTTCAACCCAATCTCAACCCAACATACAACACATACGACCCCAACCAATCTTATGACCCTTATAACACTAGTGTGCATGGCTTACATTATAATCCTTTGTATGGGTAACACCAACCACTTCTTGGACAACAGGAGATACTTCCAACTCCTCCCACAGCGATGGAGCTAAAAATTACAGAAGTGCAACAACAACTCTCTGATCTTACGTTTGGCCACACCAAGAAGACCTTCTCTTTAGAGGAAGTGTGTCCTTATCCTTTTGATCGGTCACTACCAATGATCCCTTTTCCTCAAAATTTCACTATTCCCAAGTTCGATGAATACAAAGGAAAAGGTGACCCAAAAGACCATCGTAGGGAATTATATCTTGCTTGCTTCGAGCTCTCACATAACGACACATATCTTATGCATCTCTTTCCTCACAGTCTTAGAGGTCAAGCAATAGAATGGTTCTCACACTTACCCATGGGTATCAAGTCTTTTAACGAGCTAGCAGAGAAATTTGCCACCCACTTTTCTTACAACACGGAGCATGAGATTTCCATGACCGATCTATGCAACAATAAACAGAAAAATGGTGAAACTTTCATTTCTTTCCTTCAATGATGGAGACAAATGGCTAGCAAATTCCCTTTCAAGATTCTAGAGAAACAACTTGTTAGCATATTTGTGCAGAACCTCAACCAAGAGTTAGGTTTCCATTTGCAAATTCTTAGTGCTACAACCTTCAATGAAATCACATACAAGGGAATCAACATTGAAAAGGCCCTCATTGCTAAGGGTGTGGTCAAAATCTTCAAAGAAATGAAAGATAGCGCTCCTCATCAACAATCAAATGATAAACCCAAGTTTTGGAACAAGAACAAAAATGTGGTTAACGATGGGGTGGTGGATTCTAAACATGTCCAAACTTTGCAAACACCGCTGTAGCTCTCCAAACCAAGTCAAGCTCCACCTCAACAATAGCAGTAACAAAGGCAACCTTATCAAAACCAACATCAACGACAACAAGAGCGGCCTCAACAAGATTACCCTCCACGACGTCAATTCACTCCCTTGGGAGTGCCCATCGAATCAATCTTACAGCAAGCTTTGCAGAAAGGGCTCATCACCTTACCTGGTGCTCCCCCATATGGTGAACCTGTTTACAAAACTGCACATTATAGAGACAATGAATATTGTGAGTTCCATAGGAGCAAAGGGCATCGAACCACATCTTGCATGAAACTCAAGCACCTCATCCAAAACCTCATCGACGGTAATCAAATCACTTTTGAGAATGAATCACCAGTTCAACACATGAACAAAGATCTTGACATGTACAAGGAACCATTCCCTCATCATGGTCCACCTCCTCCTCAAGATAGAGGTAAAGGTATCAATCATGCTTCCACGTCCTTTGATTCCATTGTAGGTCATTTTGAAGAGAGTCAAGTGTCTACCCTCACAATCAAAGGCAAATCTACGGATTGCACTGTTACAACTCGTCGTGGTCGTGTCACCATTTGTGGTGCTACTCCCAGTCTTTTGACTCAATCTTATTATAATCTTATCAAACATCTCAGGAAAATGCCAGCACAAATCTCTATCTTGGACCTTCTACGGTCATCACCTGCACATAGAGTAGTGCCAGAAAAAGCCCTCCAAGAGTCTTCAGTTCCTAACGACATTGCGGTCGTGAATTTCTAAGCTATAGTAGCTAACATTGCTTCACCCTACAATGTGGTCTTCTCTAAAAAGGACCTCCCATCCCATGATCCATGTCACAATGATGCCCTTCATATTGAAGTTCTCATCCACAAGCGCAAAATCAAACGCATACTCATAGATGGTGGTGTTGGTCTCAACATCTGTTCTTTAAAGTTACTTAAGCAATTAGGATACTCTGAGGATCATGTCAACAATGATCAAAGTATTACAATCAAGGGATATGATGATGTAGAATGCCATTCAGAGGGTGTTATCCACTTGCCTATACAACTCGGCCCTGTCATGCTTGAAACCAGGTGTCAAGTCCTTGATATTGACCTGCCTTACAACATTATCCTAGGCCGCCCATGGATCCATGCAATGAAAGTTGTTCCCTCCACGTACCATCAGTCCCTAAAATTCCCATTCAATGGTACGGAGATCACTATCCCAGGAGACCCTAATCCTTTCGAATTTTGCCGCATCTTGCAAGGAAGCTATAAGAATTGCAACCAAGTGCCTAAAAATGACAAAGCCATTGAATCCCCACTATATGTTGACCCTGCAACACTGACTCCAGTCTCTACAAGTGAACCCAATCCTCTGCCTGTAATCATAGCTCGCATCCAAGATATAGGCTTTGGCACTTACGATATCTCACAATCTTGTTGTGTAGGGCGGATGCCTTTATCTCCAAAATCTTACGGCCAACCACCCATTGCTAAAGTAACCAAAAAAGTAGCTATTCCTCCCCCAACATTCCTAACCTAATTCCAACATGGATGGTTATTGGAAGAGGAAACTATTGAGGACATTTCTTCTTGGCTCTATAAGGAGAAAGAACCAATCACAATACCAGTCAAGCAATATGGCAATGGTTTAAGGATAGTAAAAAACATGGGCTATAAAGGCAAAGGTGGCCTTGGGAAACAGAATCAAGGAACTATGGAACCCATTGTTGTAACAAAGAAGCTAGACAAGAAGGGATTAGGATTTGGTAAGAAGCTACCACACGCCTTGGACATCAAGTATATCCGTGATGAGGTAGCTGACACTTTTCCTATCGATTTGACGTCTACAGAGGATATCATCGATGACTCGTCCCTCCATATGACCAACCTATTCATAGAATCCTCCATTTTTACGCTATCCTCCATATCCTTAACTTCCACCACCAGCACCCAGAATTTCACACTTGTCTACCCTGAACTTATCGATTGGGACCAACAAGGGTCCCCCGTGATAGATGTATTTCAGAATGACGAAGCTTTAGCTGAGTTCATGGGACTTCGGGAAGGTATCCCTCTTGGCGATCATAAAGCAGGTTTTGTAATGGAACTAGAGCCAATGGCTTATTTTGGTGAGAATGCCAAATCCTCCAATCACAAAAGTACAAATAAAGAAAGATCTCTAGGTGAAAACCACACTGTGACACCTCCTGATCACAAAATAGTAAAAACAAAGGACGTATCCAAAGGTGAAAACCCAACTGTGGAACCTAAGGATGGAGGATTTGACCTTCCCCTACCATCTAAGTATCAAGAGAAGTCAGCCCTCCTAGTGGAAGATTCTACAGAGATAAACCTGGACACAGAGCAAAATCCAAAGACCACATTCCTAGCAGCATCATTATTAGAAACAGAGCACAGGAATCTTAATACATTCTTCTTACAGAGAACCATCAACTTTGCATGGACCTATGCTGATATGCTAGGGCTAGACCCTAAGCTAGTAGTTCATTATCTCACAGTTGATCCGAAAGTAAAACCAGTCAAGCAAAAGCTGAGAAAGATGCACCCACAGATAGCTCTCTTGGTAAAGGTGGAAATACAAAAGTTGTTAGATGCAAAGTTTATATGACCAATCAACTATTCAGATTGGGTCTCAAACATTGTACCTATGTCTAAACCTAATGGGCGCATCCGCATGTGTAATGACTTTAGAGATTTGAACAAAGCATGTCCCAAAGACGACTTTCTATTACCAAACATTGACATTATAGTTGACTTGACAGTAGGTCATGAGATGGTTTCTCTCATGGATAGATTCTCTGGCTACAATCAGATAAGGATAGCAGAGGAAGATCAGCATAAAACAACCTTTACTTGCCCTTGGGGTAATTATTGTTGGTGTGTCATGCCGTTTGGTCTAAGGAATGTAGGAGCAACCTATCAGAGAGCAATGACAGTGATATTGCACGACCTCTTTCATCATATCATGGAGGACTATGTGGATGACATACTAGCTAAATCTTCTAGGGTAGATCACATACAAGTTCTCAGGCAGATCTTTGACATGCTCGAGAAATATCAAGTGCGCCTCAATCCAAAGAAGTGTGTCTTCAGTGTAACATCAGGGAAGCTATTGGGATACATTGTATATCGTCGAGGTATCAAAGTAGATCCCGCAAAAGTAAAGGCAATAGTAGAGATGCCTCCACCAAAGAACCTTAAAGCATTAAGGAGCCTCCAGGGAAGGTTGCAATCCATCAAGTGTTTCATCTCACAGCTAGCAGATAAATGTCAACCATTTCAACACTTGCTCTGAAAGGATGTCTCATTTCGATGGGACAACAAGTGTCAGGCAGCATTTGATCAACTTAAAGAGTATCTAGCTACACCTCCTATATTGGTTCCACTAGTTGCAAACAAACCTTTGATATTATACATCTCCACTACAAATTCGGCCCTAGGGGCCCTTCTAGCACAAAATGATGAAACAGGAAAAGAACATGCAATTTACTATATTAGTAGAACCTTGGTGGGATATGAACTTAATTATTCACCAATGGAAAGAGCTTGTTTAGTAGTAGTGTTCGCCTCCCAAAAGTTGCGACATTACATGTTGAATCAACACACAAATCTGATAGCCAAAATTGATCCCTTGAAGTATCTACTAGCAAAAGCAGCTCTTACAGGTAGACTAGCTAAATGGGTCATGATCCTTAGTGAGTTCAACATTGAATATATGGATCATAAAGCAATCAAAGGACAAGCTCTAGCAGATCAACTAGCAGAAGCAACTATGCAAGATACACATCCTATGGTAGCAGACTTTCTAGATGAGAATCTATTCACTCTTTCCAACTCAATAATGTGGAAGTTATACTTTGATGGTTCCTACACATAGCATGGATCAGGGGCCGGCATCTTGTTTGTCACACCTCAAAATGACTACATTCCAAAGTCATATCGGCTTGCATTCCCTTGCACCAATAACATTGCCGAGTATGAAGCACTCCTCATAGGTCTCAATACAACAGTTCAATGGGACATCACAGAATTACAAGTATATGGAGACTCACAACTAGTCGCCAAGTCACGGATGAGTACCAAACAAAAGATGAAAAGTTGGTCCCCTACAAGCAACTAGTGGATGCCTACAAACCATATTTTTCTAGCATCACATTTGAGCAAATTCCAAGAGAGCATAACAAAGCTGTAGATTCTATGGCTTCTATAGGGTCACTGATTGACATGCCTGCAAATACATAGAAGTGTGAATTCTTGATCGAGCAATTGTTGATACTAGCCGTCGATGTTCCCATTATTGAAATCATCTGCAAACTTGTTGGTCCCAATTCCCCATGGTATGAAGATATCTATGAATACCTCAAACATAATACCTTTCCCCCTGACCTATCATCCACCCAATGCAAAACCTTTATCCGTCGATCCTCTCGTTACATCATTCTGGGTGATACACTATATTGCCGGAGTCTCGATGGTATCCTCTTACGATGTCTTAACACGGAAGAAGCCAAGGCTACCTTACGAGACATACACGAAGGTGTTTGTGGTGCACATTCTATTGGTCCTAATCTTGCTAAGAAGATACTTAGAACAGGTTATTACTGGCCTACAATAGAGCAAGATGCTGCACAGTTTGCTAAGAAGTGTCTACAATGCCAGCAGCATGGAGATTTGATTCACGCACCAGCTCATGAATTACAACCTGTGACAACTCCATGTCCTTTTTCGCAATGGGGTCTCGACCTCGTAGGACAAATCCACCCTTCCTCCTCCAATGGCCACAAGTTTATCATTACCGCCACTAAGTATTTCACGAAGTGGGTGGAAGCCATTCCTATGACCTATATCACTGGTAAGCAAATAGCTAAGTTTATCCTAAACTACCTCATTTGTCAGTATGGTATTCCCCAAGCCATTGTCATTGATAATGGGAGACACTTCAAGAATCAAGATGTTCATGCCTTGTGCACACAATACAAAATCCAACATCGCTTTTCAACTCCCTACTATCCGTAGAGTAACGGCCAAGCTGAGGCTTCCAATAAAACCATTTTGAAAATCCTCAAGAAAACAGTCAATGAAGCTAGTCGTGATTGGCACTTGCAACTCAATCCTGCCCTATGGGCCTACCGCACTAGTATCAGAACACCAACTGGTGCCACACCTTATGCCTTGGTCTATGGCTCTGAAGCCATCCTACCTATAGAGGTCGAGATCCCATCCCTCAGAGTATCCATGCAGGACCTGATCGATGGAGAGGAGTATCGCACTTCCAAATTAGCTGAGCTAGAACTCTTAGATGAGAGGCGCCTTGCCACACTTAATCATCTCCATGTCTATCAAAACCGCCTCTGGCATAATTACAACAAAAAGATCAAAGAAAGATGGTTTCAAGTTGGTGATCTTGTACTAAAAGAAAATCAGAGAAATCAAGCAGATTGAGAGAAGAAGGGCAAGTTTGAGTCTAATTGGTTAGGCCCCTTTATTGTGACAGCAACATACAGATCAGGAGCTTATACTTTAGCTACACCTGACAGCATTCTTTTGGATGAGCCACTTAACAGTGTCCATCTCAAGAAGTTCTATGCTTGATCCTCAAAGTATTCCAAAAAAAAAAACAAAAAAAAAAAAATCCGTCCTCTGGTGAAAACTTGGCAAACAGGCGCTATGTGTAGAGTCAGCATCCATCGTCTATCGAGTCCTGTCCACCCCATGTCCAGTTCACAGCAAATTTCCATCCATCCATAATAAAACTATTGACCTTGTTTGCATTTCCATCTCCCTATCTAGTATAGCTTGGAAATTTGTCAATGTCCCTCATTGTCATCCCACATTTTGATCTGTGTCTACAGTTAACACTGTCCTGTCCTAGGTCAAGTCTTTCTGTGTCTTCTTCGTCAGTCATCCATACAGTTTCCTCTACCAGAATGGGGGCAACTCTTTCCTTAACTTAGGTCTAGGATTGGTTCCTTGTTCATGGTTCGCAACGCACACTTCAATCTCTTTCTCATTGTTCACAGGTAACACCTTTAACGGACACATCGCTCCTACGATAAGGCTGTTATCTTCTCAATGCTTTTCCTACATCATCACACCAACCAGAACTACATATTATCTCTTCTCAATCTTAAGGTACCTTGATCCCATGGATATGGGTATGTAGGTAGTCTGGAATACGAAGGAAGTTTCCAGTACTCAGGTACATAAGATCTCCCCCTTCTGCCTCAATCCACTTCATCACTCTATCTAGAACTACATATTATCTTCTTTCATCTTTCCTCATAATGTGCCTTGATCCCATGGATACAGGGTATGTAGGCAGTCTAGAATACAAAGGATGTATCTAGTACTCAGGCACACATGATCCATCATTCTTCACCCACCCCAATCCATCGACATGTCACCTTTCTAGTCTTTCATTTATCAAAATCCATTCACCTCGACTTGACTAACTCAAGCAGCAAGCTAGCACATCCTTTCAAAGAAAAAGTCCTTAACAAACTAGAAGCAAAGTAGCTTCCTTCCAGAGTCATCTACTGTCCTACATACCAATTGCCAACATCAGCTAGTTACCGCTTAACCAAAGCCCTAGATCAACAAGCTTGTCTTCTGCAAAGTGTTCCATGATTGAGACCAACACGCATGTCTCCTGCGACATGTGGCATTTTCCTGCAGCAAGACATTGTCTTTTTAGGTAGATAGCCCTCTTTAACGGACACAAAGTTCCTACAATAAGGCTGTTATCTTTCCTATCCAATCTATCCTGAGCAACCTCTTTGGCAAGAGAATATGTTGGTTGTATGTTTACTTTGTAAGTCAGTCAATTTGTTTTTTGGTTTATCTTTTGTTCCTTTTCCATTACCTACTCAAGGCTACCTTGATTTATCTATAATCTTGGCATGTTGCGATGCAGTACGGATTGGGGGCATAGTCATTGCTTTTGTGTGCCGTGTTTGAGGAATGATCTTTCACATCTTTCTTAGCATTATATCTATCTTGTGTGTGTTATGACCTAGCATCTTACATATTTCATATTCTTCTTGCATTTACATGTATTGAAGTTTATTTTATGTTCAAGACTATGGCTCATTCATATATTCCAACAAGGTTATATTATGTCTAAGGGGATCTAAGTTCAAACTGCTTGCTTGCAGAGTCAATGTCCACGCACTCGGATATTACAGCATCTTGGTCTTTTATACCTTGGTGGCAAACTATCCATGTGCTATATCAAAAATAAAGATTGCTCTTTATAAACAAATGTGAAACCAATGCAACAAGCTCATCCATTTACACCATCCATTTTTCCATGGCCTTATATAGTTTTCCAGCAAAGATCAATCAGCAGTCTTTCTCTTATGTTCTTTTCTATCTCCACTTTCTTCTATTCAACCTCGCCTATCTCCAACAAAATCTTCTAGTTGAGTGTCAACACAGTTCTTCTGTCACTTCCATGTCTTTCCTCTCGAGGGGGCACCCTTCACTAACTACACTAGAGCATCAGTAAATTGTATCATGTCTTCAACAATCGATTTCTTTGAAGCAACGCTGTAAACTGCATTGCATCAAAGAGGGGCAAAATGTAGACACCCTAAAATGACCAAGTCGCCGCACCACTTGCTTTTCATAATCTGTCAAATCACCTGCATTTCACACATTAATTAAATAATCTAATTATTTAATTAATTTCACCAAATTCTTCTAAATCACATACTTTCGACATTAATTAAATAAATTCTCTTTATTTAATTAATTAAATCAAATTCCTCTATATTCTTCCACAATTAAATAATTGTAATTATTTAATTTGATCATTACCCTCCTTTCAAATCTCAAGTCTCCATTAATTAAATAAATCCCATTATTTAATTAATTCATCACAAATTCTATCTTATCCAAACAATTAAATAATTCCTAATTATTTAATTAAATCAAATTCATTCTTCTAAATTTAAATAAATCAAATCAAATTTATTTAAATCCTCTCATTCTCCAAAAATAAAATAAATCAAATGTCTTATTTATTCTTCCAAAATCATGCACAACAATTGAATAAATCTATTTATTTAATTTGCTTTCTTATCTACAAATATCTTTCAAATCTTCTAAAAATAAGTCTTCTTCTCCATGCACACACAATTAAATAATTTATTATTTAATTTCTCTCAAATCATGCAAAAGCAAATCTTAAGTTGAGTTATCTATTCATTCAACCTTGTTTTTATCAATTTCTCTTAAATTAAGAAAAAGCTTTCTAATTTATGAAAAGCATGTCTTATCTTTAGAAAAGAAAGTGCTTAACTCAAATAAAACAGCTTTTGTTTGACACTTGTCTTCTTCTTATTTGTTGCACGTTTCTCAACTGTTCTCCTCTGTTGATTCTTCTAAATTATCTGGACTGTTGATCGATCTTCATTGAAACCTATATAAACCCCCCTCATCTCCTTCATTAAGCCTCTCTCTCTTCGATCATATTCTCAAGTATACTTAACAAAGCTTTGAGCATACAAAATGTGTCAATTGAGAAACCTTACGATCTCTTAACATTGATCTTTGAGCACATTAAGTACACTACTTGCTTGTTGCAACTATGGTTTTGCAACTTGATTGAGCAATCCACACTTCTCCAAAAGGGAACAATACAGATTTTGGTAAGAGCTTTCATTTGTCTTTTGATTTTATGATAATGGCTTTTACTTAGATTGGTTCACTTTATGTGATTGGTTTTTGGTTTTATTAGTTTTAATTTAATCAATTTTTCCTCATACACAATATTATTAGCGAATTAATTTTATTTTCTACTATAATTTATTAAATTTAGGAGAATTTGATCTAATGATGTATCGAATATCATGGCAAATTTTTGAGTTTAAAATTTTAATAAAATAATTTTTCTGGTGATTTAACTAGAACTAAAATAAAATTTTGTAAAAATGTGGCGATTTAGGTCGCCTTATAGCTTGAACTATTAGCCAAATTTTGAATCCCCAATTTCAACTATTAGCCAATTGGCGAATATTAGCCACTAAAAAAATCACTAGAAACTTCAAGGATGTGGGATTGATTCTTGAAGCAACCTCCAAATTTTATAGAAGCTGGCTCTTCCTTTTAAGTGAGTTTTTGGAAAGGGAAGAAAAAACAAGATTACAGATACAATGTAAATAACTCCTAAGGCGATGCGCCAGATTTATATTCTAATTCTACAATAAGCATAGTGATTAAATCTTTATGATTTATGTCATGTTAAAGAGCTGTATGCATGGTTAACATAAACAGATTATAAAACAGATTTATCTTCAAAGGCTAAACTCAGAGAAATTTGCAAGAAAGACCCAGAAGACATCGCAAAAGGCACATAACAAAAGCTTCTTTCATTAATAAATTCAACAGAGTACATAAGGCACAAAACATGCATAGATCCACAATTCTTTTCTTTCTAAAAAATGACTACAAAGGCAAATGACACAATTCTGGTCTCACAACAAAACTCTTAGTATATATTACTTTCCTATCTTCGTATATCCCTTTTTAAATGATTACAAGAACCCCCTATTTGTAGCATGAAAATTGGGGTTTAGGACACTGGCAGCTGCTGAGATTCTCTAACCGCCCATGTAACTCAACTGGAGTCATTCTATTGGTGGCCCATGCGCAGATCTTTCTAGATGCTAAACTTTGCTTCAACCTTGCTTGTTGCAATAGTCACTGCAAGTCTTTGATACTCTAGATTCTCTCGCCTATCTCTCACATTCCTTTTGGTCAACTGGCATAGAAAATATGGCTCAATGATTGCTTGTGAAGTTGGGATAGATGGTATTCTCCACATGCCACAAAAAGACTCAAAAAATTGATATGTGGTGCCTTAGCACTCCTCAGGCTAAGTCTCTTCTAAAACCTTCTCCAAATGTGTGCCATTGTGACACTTGGCACCTTCAGCTTCTTTGTTCCTTGCCAAAAGAGTTAACTGATACTTAGACATGTGGCGAGCTCCGCCAACTTCAAAATTGGGACACACGGCATTATTGCGCTTCTTTTCAAAGTCTTTTCCATTTGCCCTTTCCAAATGCCCACCATCATGACACATGGAAACATATGCTTCTCTTTAGAAATAGCCTTTAATACCTTGGGCCCCATGAGGGACTGCTTTGACACTTACAATGAAACACATAGAAGATGTGACACGTGACAGGCCTTGCCTTCTCTATAAAAGGGACACGCATCATACAGGTGCTCATTCTTAAAGATTTTGTCAAAGGTTTCCTTTGAATCCTCGCCATCACGACACATGGCAAGCTCCATAATGACCTAGAAACTTTATAAAAAATAAAAGAGAAGATACATGAACACAAGCATGTGGTTGCCTCCAGAACTCATGAACGCTGCAAATTCAAATAAAGACACTTGGCGCTTTCTGCAATCACAAGACTCTACACTTGTTACTTTTCCACAATCCCTCCATGTTGTACCTCTGTGTAGCATATTAGAAACTTTACTCTCTCACCTCTTTGAAACCCCACTATGTTGACACTCAGCAAATCTGTGCAGGTTATACTTGCAACATAAAATATATGAACATACCGATACTTTGCCATAGAAAACTGACACAACAAAATGCAGAGTTTTATATCTATAGTTCTTGGCGACTCATTTGGGACTCTGTGCCTACATAGAGAGAACCAAGGAAATATGCAAAAAGATACAAAATTTCAAAAATGTACCGCCACAGCTAAGAAAAGATTCATTGTTTCTACAATGCAGCCTGATACTCAGACCACTCCAAATCCAACATGCCCTTTCTCTTTTGTAGAGCTTGGAATGCAAGATCCAAATTAATGATATCCTTGTGAGAGAAAGACTAGAGGATCTGCACCACTATGTGTAATTGAAATTCAAGTTGGGCCATGGGAATCAGAACTGATTTGACTTCCCTTACACTTGACGAATCACTCAGACTATTTGATCATTTTTCTTTAGTAGCAGTAGGGTCTCAATTTGATCAGTCATTAATATTGTGCTATTGTTGGGGAAAGGAGATGGAAGTCTCATCTATACCATTTTCTCTATGTGCCCCCTCAAGCCCTTGACACCTTCCTTCAGAATATTTAGAAGGGTCTTGCATCTTGTCGCAGCTTCATTGCAGCTCAAGACCTCATTAACCTTTTCTATTGTAGTCATCCTATCACTCACCACCAACAAAGCTTCATATGTAGCATCATAATTTTTTTACAATAGAAGTTGGGAATCTAAGACTCTTAAAGAAATAGTAGACAAAGTAGCCTCAACTGAGGACTCCACCTTTTCACATAGTTGTTAAGCTTTTAGAAGGAAACTGAGGGCATGCTTGAGCTATAAAAATTCCTCAGAGATTCTCTGCCATGAAGACACATAGAGCTCCATCACCATCTCAACCACTCTAGTATTCTAGGGTCTCTAACTCATTTCAATGGTCAATTGCTTGGTTTTCTCTTGCTTAGCCATGAATTGAGCTTGATAGGTATTGTTCTGCTTTTACTCTCCCTAAAGGCTTTGTTGCAGTTGAGACACCTCCTGGATCTTATCTTGGCACTTTTTCTCTGTAAGGGCCTTTTCTTGCTGCAAAGTGGTGGTAATGGCCTTAGCCTATGTCAATTCATCTTGTAAGTCTATGACTTTGGTCTATGTTGCCTGATATATCTGAAGGGACATAGTAGATTGCATATCCTTATTCAAAGCATCAATCTCAATGTCTTTTGCCTTTATTTTAGCAGAAAGGCTATTAATTGTGGCCTTGGTTTTTGCCAAATCTACCTCTGCCTTTTGAAGCTTTCTTGTTACCTTCAGGTAGTCAGTTGTGATTGCTACAAAAGTCTCATTCATCAACTCAACTTTGTCCTAAGGCCTAAAGTGTGTCATGTCCATGGCCATTGCATTCATAGTATAATCCTCTAGCCTCATCTATGTTAGAAAGAGACACTACTTTGCATGACAAGTGTTGTCATTGATGGCAACTAAGACTATTCCACTCATCCACATAACTTAATTTGTTCATACCAGAAGTCAAAATCAAAATTTATCTAAGTCTGGGTAGCCATAAATAGAGCATGTGACAGGGTCTGATATCTTGGTCCAGATCTTTCCGATGGAAAATCAGAGTATGTTGTGGATCTAAAAGAGTCATAAGGATTGTCAGGGCAATCTAAATCCATAATTTTAACCTCCGATGATGAAGGATTCAAAAGTTATTTGCACCTGAGTATGGGGTTATAGTTCAACAGTGCAGATAGTAGAAGAATAGGCTAACCTTGTAATTAATATTGGTTTCAAATGAATGGAAGTTGTCAAGTGAACGATTTGTGATGATCAGTGATAGTGGCTGCCATGATTGATGATTTGTGATTGATAGTTTTGGTCTGCATTACAAGTTACGCATGGATTTAGTTGATAGAGCAGAATCTTCAACAAAGTTCTAAATGTTCTTGATGCTGACTGAAAAGTGATTGAATATCATGATGCAGATATATATAGCCAATGGATTTAAGTGATTTGGGTGTGTGAGTAATGTGACTATGGAATAAGTACAAAAAGAGCAGAGATCTAAGGTTCAAATGTTAACAGAGTAGTAAACAGGGTAGAGTGAAGATGAAGTGTATCAAGTAAGTATTATGTGCTTAACCGAAACTAAATCCTTGCATTGGTAGATGCTAATTATTAGTTCAAACTCATTGTAATCCTCTTTCTGTAGGCAATGAGCCTTCTGTAGGTAGTGAGCCTTCTTTTGAGCAATGAGCTCTGGGTAGTGATCCCAAATGTATGTGCATTCACCATTGTAATACTTTTAACAGAGTATAATCCTTGTGGGTTAACCCCCACCGTGGTTTTTCCCTTAACCGGGTTTCCACGTCAAAAATCTTGGTGTCAAATGTGTTATTTCTACTTCTTCTCATGTGTTATTGATTCTTGTTTTTCATGATAACATTGTTAATCTATTAATGAAGTAGTAAGGAGGAATTAATTGTTGCAAGTTTTAAAGTTTTAAGACAACTGCTTCATGCCCCCTCTTAGTTGTCACCTCTAATTCCAACAATTGGTATCAGAGCCAAGTTCCTTAAAAGAAGCCTAATAGCTTGAGGGAATATCTTGGAAGGAGTTTCCAATGGCTTCACTCAAAGATCAACTTCGGTTGGCCCTAGAAGATCTTGATCAGTCCAAAGTAGAAATAACTAATCTAAAAGATGAGCTTAAATATGCTAATGATACCATTGAAATGTTAAAAGATAAATTAAATAAATCTATGGAAAAGAGAAAGGAGCTACTTCTGTAGTTATCTAGTTTAACTGAAGAAAATGACATGAATGAAGCCTTAGAAGAAAAGATAAAGAAGTGTGAGAAGCTATCAAAAGAAGTTGTTCTAAAAGTTGAGATGGAATATGGGGCAATGAGGCTGACCAAAGAAATTGAGCAAAGGAAGAAGACTGAAGAAGACTTGAATCAAACACTAAAAGAAAGAACTGATGAATGCTATAGATTGGACAGTATAGTTGGCCATCTAAAGTCTAATCTACAAGAAAGCGGAGACAATGAAAAAGAACTTGAGAGGAAAATTGTCATTCTCAGACATGACCTAGAAGTTGCAAATGAATACAAGGAGAATTTCAAGATAATCTCAGCTAAACTTGAAGCACTGCTTGAAGGTTAGAAAAGGGGTGATGACAAGCATGGTCTTGGATATAAGAAAGGTGAAAGCTCTAGATCTAAACAAAGAAATTTTCAACTAAGGAATAGGAGAAATAGACCTAGAAGACCTCCAGTAAGATAGCCTAATGCTCAAAGATATCCATCATTCAATGGAAATTGCTTCAAATGCATTAAATTTGGTCATAAAGCTACTCAGTGCAGAAGTAGAGTAAATCAAAATGATCCATCCTTCTCTGGTCAATGCTTCAAATATAAGAGGTATGGTCATAGATCAAATGAATGCAGAAGTATGATAATGAATAACTCTAGATGAAATGGCAACTCTTTCAATGGTTACTACTTTACTTGCAATGGATTTGGACACATGGCTAATCAATGTAGATCAAGAGAAAATCAAGTATATAAGCAAAGAAATGTTGTGTGCTTTAATTGCAATAGATCTAGTCATACTACAAGATTTTGCAGAAGTAGGAATAATGGAAGAAGAGGTCCAACAAATAGAAAACCAGATGAGCAGAGATAAGACAAAGGCAAGGGCAATATTGATGTGAATGAGATCCATAATGAAATGAGCAAGACATGGGTCAAGAAAAGTGTTGTGAATAACAATAATGAGTCTACACCAGAATTTGGTGCTGATAATT
Source organism: Cunninghamia lanceolata (assembly GCA_027924645.1). Lineage (NCBI taxonomy): Eukaryota > Viridiplantae > Streptophyta > Pinopsida > Cupressales > Cupressaceae > Cunninghamia > Cunninghamia lanceolata. Next base: position 3,997,281 of record BSBN01001201.1, read on the forward strand.
CCTCCAAGAATTGAATTTAGAGATCTAGCTTAAGGGGAACTGCATTGAAAATCAAATTCCCTTAGCTAGTAATTGAGTGCCTAGATCTGGCACAATGAGAGAAGATATTTTGAATTATTTTAGAACTTTTGAAAGAATTTTTGGAAGAAAAGAAATGGATTTAATGATTTATGGAGCAATTATAGAAACAAAGCAACTGGATGTGTTAGGGCAGAGTATTTACTACAAAGACAAATTAGGTCTTGCGAAGCATAAAAGGGTCACTCATTATTCATTCAAATCACTTTGCATGAGAAGAAAAAAAAAAGAAAAGAAGTGAGCGAGTTTTGAGCTGAGAATATTCAAGAGTTGAAGTGTGAAGAGGCTTTCCAAACAAAACCCTAACCTATAGAACAAGGTACTTCTATTTTCTAAGAAATCTCTTGAAATTTCAATCTCTGTAAATGGCTACACATCTAGTTGTTGATGTAACTGAAAGGCCCCGACCAATATTTAAGAAGCACCCATACAAGTCAGTTGAAGTGGAACCATTAGGTGCATTTTCTAGTGTCCCATATGGCATACTGCATGTTGAGGATATTAGGGCATACATCCACTATAGCATTGATGAATTTGGAAACCTAAAACTCTTGGATTTATTTAACAACTACCTAAGGGATGATAGCTATAAATTGAAACTGGACTACAAAGCCCTAGAAAGCAAACATTTTCTGCAAGTCATTAAATTTCTAACATTTGATGAGAATGAATGGGTTCGATATATCTTGAGCCAAATACATGATGAGTTCATATGGCTATTGAAACCATTAAAGATTACAAAGGATGTATTAAGATTGTAACTAGGTTAAATTCAACTGGTGGATTACCCATGCTAAAAGCCGTGAAAAACCAAACTGTTACTGATGCAACCAGTGCGAAGTTTAACAAGAGAGTAATGACCATAAATGATATTATAGAACTAGATGTCAAGTTTGCATCCATGATGATTGGCTACAAGGCCTACCACTCCAGCAGGGAAAATTTTTTCTCTCGAACTGCAATATATGCAGCCTATCAAATGTTGAAGGAGAATGCTGATTATGACCTATGTGAGCTGCTACAAAATCAATTGATTGAGAATCTGAGCAAAATAAAGAAAGATAATAAAAATACCTTCAAGTATGGTTCCTTGATTATATGTTTGTTCTTTTATTTTATGAATGAAGTGCCTGGAGTTCAAGGTGTGCACTGGACAAATGATAGGCTAGTTGCATGGCAAACAAAAGATCATCTACTCAGCCTTGGTGATTCCTAATCCTAGAAGAAAGCCATTTGGGGTTACTTCAAAAACTTTCAAAGTGTGATGCATGGAAGAGAGAGAATCCCTAAGTCAGTTGTGGAGAAATATAAGAATGAAATATGCTTTATTGTTAACACTAATCAGTGCTTGATGGAGGCTGTGGAACCTAGAACCATTTGGATTATGCCCATGGGGTATGAAGTAGATGGAAATTTTTTGAATATTTATGCTCAACATCTTCTAAGAAAACCAAAAGATGCAATAGTTGAAAGATTTGGGACATATGAGGAGCTAAGTTTAAAACTACATACTGAGCTCAGAGAACCTGAAACCAATAAAAAAGTAGGAAAAGAAGTTGAGCAGTTGGTCAAGAATCTAGGTCTCACAAAGGAAGTCGTGAGACAATTCAGGGAGAGAACTAAAAAGGCTAAGAAGGAGAAGTAGGATAAGAAACAAGGAAGTGCTCTGGTAGGATTCTCCTCCACATAAAGGACTACTAGAAGCTCTGTAGCTACCCCTACTCCTCTGAAACCTGCCAATCCTAAGATACTGGAAGGCAAATCATCTGGAAAAGAAGGAAAAAGAGTGAAAACAAAGGCCACAAGAACCTATAAGAGCACAAAAGTTGTTGAAGAAAGAACAAATTCTAATGCTGAGGTAAAGGAGTTGAAAGCCTCTGGAACAAAAGCTGCCAAAGTGAATATGTAGAAGCCCTCTAAAAGAAAAAAGACAAATAAAAGGTAGAAGATAGATACATATGTTGAGAAGCCCACAATCTCCATGGATGATGTAATCAAATCAGTCACTGTGGATGGAAATTTGAAACCCGTGACTGAATTTTATGATGAATATAGTGACACAAATAAGAGGGTGTTGGAGGAAGCAACTGTTAGATATCTAAATATCTATAATAAGGCCCTGATTTAGATAACTTCTGAGATCCCTCCAAGTCTTCCAAACATTTTGTAGTTGAGGAAAGAAAATTCAAAAAGCAAGGATATGGAGCTTAGAGAGCATGTATTGATAAAACTATGCCCTCATATCACTCAAGTTCAAATGAATATGATATTCAAAGAAGTGAAGGATGAATTCAGGAGAAAGAAGAGAATGAACAAACTAATGCTTGGAGAATTGGACCAAATAGTTAAAGAAACACAGGAAATACTTCTAAGTGCATTGAAGAGACACAATCTTCCATTTGTTGAGGAGGAGACTAATGATGAGATTGATTCATCAATCCCAAATATTGAAAAGATGGAAACTGATGAGTAGCAAACCAAGGTTGATGACTCCTATGTTCCAGAAGAGGAACAAATAAACAAAGAAGATACAGAGATAGTAGACCAAACTAATGATGCAGGAGATACTCCAACTTCTAATCAATTCGGAAAAGAAGATCATATTGAGAATACTGCTGCTACACAAGATCCTCAGGAATAGTTTGCAAATAGTGTGGTCAAAGGAAAGAATCTGGTTGTAGATAACATAGAGAAAAGTGAAGCAGAAGAAGAAGTCAAAGATAAGGAAGATAAAGCAGAAGAAGATGGTACAAATGTTGATAGTCCTGATACTGTGAAAACTCAACAAAAGGAAAGTAGTCTGGAAATGGTGGCAAGAGACACTGCAGATGCAGTGAAAAGTTTTTTGAGTAAAGAGATGCTAGAGTTCAATGAACTAGAACTGATTCAAGGACCAATCAACTTGGATACTCTCTCTCTGGTCCAAATGATGAAGATAGCATCCTTCACACAAGCTGAAGCAAGTGAAAAGATATTGAAATCTCACATAGACGATAGTGAGTTGTTAAGTCATGCATCTGGTGTATTGGAGTAGATAATACCAACCTTCCAGAAGAATCCATCTAACTCTCCCTTCGGACATCTAAAGAATCTTGTAAATTATGTAAGTACACATTTTGAGTCCTTTGAGAAGTCTACAGAGACTAAAGTCATAAATGAATTTTTGGATAAGAAATTTAATGAAATAAAGAGCATAATAAGGAATGATAGGATGATACTTGGTATCAATATAAAGAGTATTCAAAATGCTCTAAGTGATGGAGGTGATATATACAAATTTTGTCTATCCTGGCCCAAAGTTAGCAAGGATATTGAGAAGAAGATAAAGGAGCAAGAACAAAAATTATCAAATCTATCTCAAAATTTTGATCCTCTAACAGTTTCTCCTATAAGTCAGGAATGTCAAGTAATCAGCTTGACCGATGAAATAAAGAAGCTTGTTCAAGAAAAAGGCAATATTGTGAAGAGAATGTGTGAGCTCTGGGGATTGATTACCCCCAAGTTAGAAACAATGTTTAATGCATTATCAGAAGCTCAAACTGCAGTTCAGACAAGTGATCCTTTAGATTTGACAAAGGTAGAAGCATATGCATTTCTTCTGAGTGGACACATCTCAATTTTGGATGGCATGAAAAGAAGTTGGACCTCTGAACTTGAGCAATTTAAAAGTAGTTTTACAAATATTCTCAAGTTCATGTAAATATAACTTAATGATTGGGTGTACATATGTAGCGATGTATACAGAATTTTTGAGAATTTTGGCTTATGGACCCCATCCTTTGCCATTGATGTCAAAGGGGGAGTGAAGAATAGTGAAAAATGAGGAATCCAGCAAAGGGGGAGCTCCAGAATTAGTGGAGAGCATAAGAGTATAGGATAAGGGGAGTAACACTTAGTCAATTTTCAATAAGTGTTGCCATCAATGCCAAAGGGGGAGATTGTTGGTAAGAGACACTGCTTCACATGACAAGTGTTGTCATTGATGGCAACTAAGACTATTCCACTCATCCACATAACTTAATTTGTTATACCAAAAGTCAGAATTAGAATTTATTTAAGTCTGGGTAGCTAGAAACAAAGCATGTGACAGGGTTCGGTATCTTGGTCCAGATCTCTCTGGTGCAAAATCAGAGTATGCTGCAGATCTAAAGGAGTCATAAGGATTGTCATGGAATCTAAATCTAGAATTTTAACCTCCAGTGATGAAGGATTCAAAAGTTATTTGTATCTACGTATGGGGTTACAGTTTGACAGTGTACACAACAAAAGAACAGGCCGACCTTCTAATTAATCTTGGTTCCGGATGAATGGAAGTTATCAGGTGAACAATTTGTGATGATCAACGATAGTGGCCAACATGATTAATAATTTTTGGTTGATAGTTTTGGTCCGCGTTACAAGTTATGCATGGATTTAGCTGATAGAGCAAAATCTTCAACAAAGTTCTAAATGTTCTTGATGCTGACTAAAAAGTGATTGAATATCATGATGCGGATATATATAGCAGATGGATTTAAATGATTTGGGTGTGTGAGTAATGTGACTATGGAATAAGTGTGAAAAGAGAAGAGATCTAAGGTTCAAATGTTAACATAGCAGTAAACGGGGCAGAGTGAAGATGAAGTGTATCAAGTCAATATTCTGTGCTTAACTGAAACTGAATCCTTGCATTGGTAGATGCTAATTATCAGTTCAAACTCATTGTAATCCTCTTTCTGTAGGCAGTGAGCCTTCTTTTGAGAAGTGAGCTCTAGGCAGTGAGCCTAAATGCATGTGCATTCACCATTGTAATACTTTTAATAGAGTATAATCCTTGTGGGTTAACCCACACCGTGGTTTCTCCCTTAACCAGGTTTCCATGTCAAAAATCTTGGTGTTAAATATGTTATTTCTACTTCTGCTCATGTGTTGTTGATTCTTGTTTTTCATGATAACATTGTTAATCTATTAATGTAGTAAGGAGGAATTAACTACAGCAATTTTTAAAGTTTTAACACAACTGATTCAGCCCCCCTCTCAGTTGTCACCTCTAATTCCAACAATCTACTCAAGTGGCTTGACTATATTCGGAGTCATGTGAGTGATGGTCAGGGACTGTTGGAGGGGATCAAAAAGAGATTTCATGTGAGGAGTAGCAGGGGTTTTACTTTATTTCATTCTTTTCTTCTCCTTCCTAGTTTCCCTTGCTTTTCTAGCAGCGTCTGCTTGAGTTTGGAACGTAGGTGGGGAAACAATGAGTCATCCAGCAAAACGATGACCTTGTGGTAGGCCATAGGGAATGGTTGTGAACTATTGGCTAGGTTCAATTTGAGGCATAGCCCTCTTGGGCATAGATGGGGAAAACAAAGGCAATGTAATGGCCTGAGATGTGGTTAAGGCTGGTGAACTAGCAATAGGTGCAAAAGATTGTAAAGGCACAACAAAGGTGGTAGGAGGCGTGGAAGAGTAGGTTAATTGGGTTGTCGTCCCCATTAAAGAAGAAGATGATGAAGAAGGAGAAAAGGGAGGAGGAATACTTACCTGAATCACCACCATTTTTGTGAGAACTTGTTGTGGGGCCTCTAAAATATCCTCCTTAGTTTCCTATTGTAGTACTAGCTTACGCTTCCTCATCAAGAGACTTCCTATTGTATCTTTAGGGTCCTCTTCCTCCATTGCCTCTTACATAGACACGAGTGTTTGTTGTGAAATAGCTTCTCCAAGACCTCCATATGCTGAAGCTATATGGGTCTCATGAGACTACAGTTGTGCAGCCTTCTACTACTCAATAATACTGAGAGGTTGTAACTAAGGAGCCCTTGGGTCTTGTTCAATTGCTTCCTATGTTTCCTTTGAGTGGCCCGAAAGATTGTTTGTGTCTAGACTTGATACGGGAGTCATGTGGTAATCATCCCATAGTCTCTCCCATTCTTCATCAGTTGCCACTTGACTAAAGGTTCTAGTAATCTATGAAATCTCCTACCTATATTCCCAATAGGCTACTTTCTTGTCGGCCAACCAATCTTTATTTCCTAGAGTTAGCTTCAAACCATGAGTCACAAACTTCTTGGGATCATATTCTTGCTCGACAGTGTAAAAAGTTTCCCATGGCTTGGGACCCTCGCTAGGTAAATTTATGAGCTCTACATATACCTCTGGAGCATCTTGCTTTGGTGACCTTTTCTGCTCCCAGAAGGGCTGACTCTCATGAATAAAGACTATGGAAATTTTATTATTCACAATCCAGGATGCCAAGAAACCGTCTGAATCATAATTCCATTTATTCTGAACATCATAAAACCATAATTTGCCATCTTTTTCAATAGAAGATATTTAGTCTCCCTTTTCCTTATTGTGATGTTTCCTTTGGTCCAAGGGACATCATAAAACTTCTTCTTCTTCTTCTTCTTCTTCTTGCCAAAATTGTTGTCAATAATTGATAACCGGTGACCCACTTCCAAAGTTGTGACTCTAGGAGTTAAAACTTTTGGGAGCAAAATTGGCTCACCAGCAAAACCATGAAGTCCAATGATTGTAAAATAGGCCTCGAAGAAATAGTCACAAGGAATCTTGGAGTTTACTAAGGAGCCCCTTAAACTATTTGTCATTCTATTCACAATAGCTTTAGACTCTAATTGCTCAAAAATAGAAGCCACAAAACACTCAACAAACTCATAAGGGTCTAAAGTTTCCAAAAGGACATGGGTCCATGCAGACACAAGAATGGTTTTTCTACTATCTACTTCTAGGTCATACATATCTAAGTGCATATGATGTTGAAAAAGATGAAATTTTGATACAAGATTAGATGAAAAAGATATGCTGAGTACCTAAAAGTCTACATATTAAAAAAATTAGACAACTACTCAATAATGGCTTGTGAGATACACTTCGAGAAGTCAAATTTGTATTTGGAAGCCTTATCTACTATTTTGAGTTTGAAGATGGCTGCTAATTTCCAATCATATATTTTTGCATCTTCATCACAGAAGAAAATGAAGGCCAGCATAGATAGTGCATCTTGCACATCCACGGTGAACCATTGTCGAGCCATAGGCAATGTAGGCAATTGAGTGTTGTTGTCATCTAGACATAACTCTATATTTAGGAACCTAAGGTTCATGTGGACTCTGCTCCATACATTCTACAATTTGGGTGTATTGGTGAAACTAGCATTTCAGTCATGACGTAGACCCAACATGTCCCAAATCACTTTAGGGCTAATCTAGAGCATGAAATTGTTTCTTTGAATTGTTGAGGTATGTGGGTTGAAGAGGTTTACACATAGTCGGACCAATTTCTGGATAAGAGTGAACAATAGGGACCACAAATTGGGCCAATTGAGAAGTCCAAATCTAGATGCCAAAAGTCTCAGATTCACCCTTCTTTGCTCACTAAAGACATCTTACATGTGCCCCTTCTCTTAGATTCTATGGATTTTTGGACATTTAGGGGTCAAAGATGCCATCTACATAATCCCCTACCTGTGAGGAGTTGACTACTTTACTTTTCTCCAGGGCTTTGGTTCTTGGGTAGCTGACTCTTGGTTGCGCCTTAGCAGATGCATAGGGATTACTATTCTTCCATTTTTCTAGAAAATCAAACAAATTCTCTTGTGGCAACCCTTTGGTAGACTGCTCCTCTTCCATCTCTATAATTTTGCTTAGTTAACCTATACACAAGACTTAAGAGGCTCTAGAAACTTGCAATTGGACTCACTGCTACAGCTAGAATTCTCAATGAAGGTTGAGACTCGCAATGAAGGGAGAGGGAAATTGAAAGACTTTGAAACAAAGATGTGACAAATGAAAAATAGAAGGGACACTTAACTCCTTGGCTCGGCAAAGGCATTAACAATGTATTAAATGGACCATCACTTATAATTAATGACTCTAGTAGGCGCACCAAAGTGATAGCTAGCGTATCATCCTAAATCTATAGAAGATTGTGCGTTGACTCAACATTAAAGGCAGCAATCTTTTAAAATGATTGGTTATTGCCCTTGAAGTATGGGTACCTTTTTTAACAGCTCCGAGGAAAGCATAACTGCTAAATATAGAGGCCAATATGTTGTGGACACGTGTTCTTGGAACACTTATTCAAGAAAGTGGGAAAAACAAATAGGAAAGCAGACAAAACTTAAAGGAAACTAACTAACTATGATACAAGGACAAAATTTGAATTTATGTGAAGTGCTTCAAGAAGATCTCGTTGACAGGAATCTCTTCTAGTTCTCCTTCCATAGTCTCTAGCTCAAATGCATTATGTTACTTGTGGGCACGAATCTTAAAAGGGCCAGTCCACAATGAGTCGAACTTGTTGTGATGCCCTGGCTTAGAAGCTCTTTTGTCCCATTTCAAAACCACACCTAACCTCAAAATTTGGTTCAAAAGCCCTTTGATCAAACCAACTCTTTACAGTCTACTGACGGTTCATTAGGGACTCATGCACTGACTTTCTTTTCTCCTATACTTCTAGTAAATTTGCAAGCCTCACATGCATTGGACCATTCTCTTCTATCTCCATTTGTTTAATCAATTGTAAAGTAGGAACCTCTATATTCAATGGCATAATTGCACTCTTTCCATAAACCAGTTCATAAGGAGACATCTTAATCACTTGCTTAGGCATGATCCTGTTAGCCCAGAGTGTTGAATTGAGATACTTATGCCAACCCTTCTAATGATCATCTCCCATTCTTTTAATGAGTCTAATTAGATTCTTATTCATCGACTTTGCCAAACCATTGCCTTGCGGGTAATAGTTGGATGAAGTCTTCAAATATATTCCATTTTTCAAAGAAAACTTTGATAGTTTGGTCTCCAAAAATACCTTAGCATTATCAGATATAATAGTGCAGGGTGGACCAAAGCGAGTAGTTATTCATTCAAGAAAATCTAGAATCACCCTTTTAGTGGCTTCTCTAAGTGGGACTACTTCACTCCACCTTGTAAAATAATCAGTTGTAGTAAAGATCGATTTGTATCCCATACTTGAGATTAGATTAATCATTCCTATGAAATCCAAACCCCACTATGCAAAAGGTTCATCTACCGCTATGGGACTCAAAGGAAAAGATGCATTTCTTCTCTTCCCAACATAGAATTGGCAATCTTGACAATCCTTAACCATTTGATGATAATCTAAAAATAATGTAGGCCAATAGTACCTGGCCTGTGTAATCTTGATGGCAGTAGTTTTTGCTAAAAAGTGTCCTCCTAAGGCTTCATGATGTAATTCATGTAGTATCTTTTAAACTTCATCCTATTCAACACACCTTAGTAAGATTCCATCAGAATTTCTTTTAAAAAGAATGTGATCAATCAAGACAAAATTAACCCCTTGTTTCCTATAGTATCTTCTTTTGTCAAGGGAGAGCATACTAGGGAAAATACCAGTTCTCATGAACTGTATCTTGTCATTAACCCAAGAGTCTTTCTCAGGCTCTTGCAGCCTTAATACAATTTCATCTTCTATCCCTTTCGATGTTAGTGCCTTTGTGTCTTGGACAATGTATTGGCAAAGTCTTCTTCCTCTGACCAATTTGGTAGGCCTTACTTCTACATCATACTCAAAAATCTTGGTTATCTAGTTAGCTCTTTTCTCTATAATCTCACCTTCCATAATGTACTCTCTAACACTTGAATGAGCTACTAATATCAAGATTTTATTCCCTGTTACTAGGTGTCTAAAATTTTTTAGTCCTTTGACTATTGCATAAGCTTGCTTTTCAACAAAATTGTACCTAGATTTGTACTCCCTCAATGTCTTGGAGAAGAATGCAATTGGATGTTCTCCCTCTTCTTTGTCATCCTTTTGAGTTAGGACATCTACAATGTTATACTCACCTCCATACATGTACATTATGAAGTCTTTAGAGAAATCTGGATTCCATAGTACTAGGGTAGTTGAGATGGCCTTCTTAATTTCTTCAAAAGCCTGTCTTCCCTTAGCTATCCATTTAAAGGTTAGATCCTTCTTCAACATCAGAGTAATAGGCCTGATTAACCCTGCAAAATCATATATGAATCTACTGACAAAATTGATCTTTCCCAGAAAAGACTGTACTACCTTTTTGTTGACAGGTAAGAATAAGTCCATTATGGCCTTGACTCTCTCCAAGTCAATAGAAATCCCATCCTTTGAAACAATATGTCCTAGTAGCTTCCCTTGAGGTACAACAAAAACACATTTCTTGGGATTTAAAGAAATCCTAAACTCTTGACACCTTTAAAAGATAGCTTCTAAATGCTCAAAGTGGTCTTTGGCATTTTTTGTAAATATGGTGAGATCATCTAAATAAATTAGAATGATCTTATTTATGAGCCCCTTAAACGCTATATCCATAGCACACTAAAAAGTGGCACTAGCATTTGAGAGACCAAAGGGCATCTTTGCATATGCAAAAAATTCCCCATTTGGTGGTGAACATTGTCTTGTGTTGGTCTTCATCTGCCAACTAGATTTGATTGTATCCAAAAAAATTGTCAAGTAGAGAAAATCTTTTTGAGCCAGCTGCTGTCTGTAAGATCTACTCCATGGGTGGTAGGGGGTAATGATCCTTTAATGAAGCTTTGTTTAGGTCTCTGAAGTTCACACAGAGTCTAATGTCTCCATTTTTCTTTCTCACTCGCACTAGATTAGACACCCAGGTTGAATACTTGATTAGGAAAATAATCTTAGATTCATGAAGCTTTTGTATCTCATCCACCATTAAAGGTTCAATTCTAGGATTCACTAGTCTCTATTTCTGGCAAACAAGTTTTGACCCTTCAACAAGCTCTATAGTATGTTGGACAATGTCTCTATTGTAACCATAGAGATCATCATAGGTCCATAAAATCACCCTATCATATTTGTTGCATAAGGAAATTAACTTATCCTTTTCCTCCCTAGTAGTAGCATTACCTACTTTTAGCTTTCTTCTTCCTTCGCTGACCTCAATTTTAGAATAATCTTCTTTGCTTGCCATGAACTTCCTCTTGTCTAGGCTTGTATCATCAGGGTTGAACAGGTTTTCTAAAGTTATCAACCCCCTTGGAAGCTTATTGGACTTCAACTGGATAATCTAATCACCATATGCTTCCTGAATCTTAGGCTACAACTAATCAGCAAATTCTCCAGACTGTTGTAAAAACAAAAGGACCTGTAGGTTGCTATCAAAGACTTGCTAGTTTTGAACATTATCAGGGATTGTTGGTCTGATAATAACCTTCACTACCTCATTATTGATAAGCAGATCACTCATTGGGTCAAACTGAGAGCCAATTTGTGCCATCTTGTCCGCTTCAGTATTCTGAGTTCTAGGTACAACCTCTATATTGAAAGCATCAAAGCCATCAATTAGGTCCCAAATCTTGTGGCGATATGACCTCATTCTCACATTTTTTGCCACATCTTTCTCTCTAATCTATTTTACAACTAGCTCTGAATCGCCTTTGACTCTTAGATTCTTTATTCCTTTCCTTTTAGCTAAAATCAGACCATGTACCATAAATTCATATTCAACATCATTATTTGTACAAGCAAACTGGAAGCGTATAGCTCTGAGGATTTTTTCTCCCTTTGGGGAGGTAAGACAGATACCTGCTCTTGCACCATTCTTACTTCTAGCTCCATCAAAGTTTAAGGTCCATATTTCAGATTCTTCATCAGAATCTTTCTTCTTAGCTATCTCTTGACCCATTATTTTGGGTATCTCATCATCCTCCTCAAAGATTACATAAGTTCCTAAGCCATTAGAGTCATAGTTGCCATAAGGATCACTCTACATCATAGACATCAGCTAATCATTCTCTTCTTTCTTTTGATCTTGTACAGTCCATCCCCCTATATCTTCAATAAAAACTCTGTCCTCCCTATTCATCATAGCATGGGATGCTTCAAACCTTGGTGTTGGTTCCTTGGTGATATGTTCTTTAGATAGGGGCTTAGATAATACCTTCATCTTTGTTCCATACTTAGTTCTTAAGATCAAGTGTGACCAATCTAGTGACATATACCCTCCTATTTTAGTAGTAAAATATCTAGATAGACATAATCCAAAGACAGGGGGAATGTCAATGATTACTACATCTTGCAAGACAATTATATTTGGACAAGTATAAAGCTATAATGGGAGTTGCTTGATGATTCCTATGGTTTGGATAGACTTCCCATCTAATTGCATAACTCCTTTAGCTAGTGGTTCATACTCTATTTTTAAAGCATCTGCTACTTGTTTAGGCATGACTGTAGTACTAGCCCCTAGGTCTATCATGGAATTATGTAATAGTTTCTTTCCCACTATTAAGGTCAAATAAATGGGTTTGGCTTAGACTTACTTGCTTCTTTGGAGTTTACCAGAGTAGCTATCTATAGAGGTGGAGCATCTTTGTTCTGAGCTTTTCCTTTGTCCATGCCTCCTTTTGTGTTAATAGCTTTGGGGTCTATCTGGGACTACAATGCTTCTTGCAATAGTGATTTATGTTCACAGATAGCCAGCATATCCCATATTAACACATTAGCAGGGGTTTTCTTTAACTGCTCTACCACATTTATAGGCCCCAATGTTTGTGCCTTAGGATAGTAGGGATATCTTGCCCTTTCCACAATCAGGTTGGAGACTCCTTGATTCTGAGCTACCATGGATACTTCTTGTCTTGAAGTGGGAGTGTATTGAGCTTGGAATGGAGGACCTCTAGCCACCTCATTGGGGTTAGCTTCAGGCTATTCAACCATTCTTCTCTTTGAGCTAGTGAAGTAATTAGACTGTACTGAGGGCTTCTTGGAGGTGGATGCTTCATTAACAAACACTGATTCTTCTTCTTCAATCCATGAAAATAGGGCATGTTCTGGGGCAATTTCCCCTTCTTTCTCTATCAACATTCCTTGCATTTGGGCCACCATCACTACATTATGAATGTCAGGTGACTAATATGGAAAAGACTTAGAAGATAAAGTAGTTTGACCCTCCATTATCCTTTTCTCTACTACCTTCTATTGTAAGTTGCCTCTAGGGCAATATCTAGGCATATGTGCATTGTTGCGAGGAAAACACTAAGCATTTGACTCTTCTACCATATTATTTTACCTAGGAACCATTTATGTGTCTGGGTTAGCTGGGATAGCTTATAATGGTGTAGGTACTAAGACCAACTGGTTTGATGGCTGAGGATAATTTGGCTTCTGTGACCCATGGTATTGGTTTAACTGATATGGGGGGCCTATTCCCTTGGAAACCCTAGTAAGGAGGCTTTGGATAAGTAGTCTACTGTCTCTTGAGGTTAATAATCTCATTTGAAAAAGTTCTAAAAATATTCTTGACATCATCCATCTTTGATGGAGGAGCAGAGGGTATTTGATGTAGCAGGTTGTTGAGGCACTGGAAAAGTGTACATAGACACAAGGACTGATGGAGTATTAGGGACTTCTTGTAGCAGAGGGATAGAAATCTCTAGAAACATAGGCATGGGAGGCCTCGGAGGTAATTTTCCAGCATCTATCAGGCTATTCTCAGCTTACAACCAATTCATATGCTGTAGGTAGGGTCTGCCCTCCTAAGGACTGAATCATGACTGAGATATCAGAACTGAAAACCTTAAGATAAAATACAATTGCCATACTTGCTAATGGCCTAGCTATTGCAAGAATTATATCCCAAGTTTTATGAAACCTAGTGTTGAAAGTTGTTATTGTTGATAACTGAGAGGGGGGGTGAATCAGTTATCTTAATTATTTCAGCTTTCTGAATTTCCTTGTCAATTAGTGCAGCATTAAACTAAATAAGAAAACATAACCATGAAATGGAAATACCATCAATACACATGACACAATGATTTTGACGTGGAAAACCCTGTTAGGGGAAAAACCACGGGGTGATTAACCCAAGATTGTATTCTCTGTTAGAAGACTAAGATAGTACAAAATGGCACTTGCCAATTAGGGCTCATTGCCCGAGCACACTTCTCACAAGAGGCTCACTGCCTACAATAATTTATACAAGGAAACTAGATACTTGAACTGATGAGAAGCATCCACATATGCTGAGGTTCAGTTCCGATTAAGCTCAATATACTGATCTGCTGCACTTCATTCTTACTCTCTTAGGTGTTGTTGTCTTGTTACATTCCGGACCTATCTTACTGCCTTCACACTGCTCTTCTGCTTTTCTTCGTACCACCAAAATTACACCACACACACCTTCATATCTAAATCCATCTGGTATATATATCCACACCAAGGATTTCATCCATTTTCTAGTCGACATCCGTAATACTCAATATTTTCCCAAACTTTGATTAGTTGGCTGAATCTTTGCATACCAAGTAATGCAGATCAAAGAGATGCTTATAGAAGTCATCAATCATGTCAGCCAGTTATGAATGATACCTCAGGAAGCTTTATCACCATCAATATCTGATCTGGATTTAGGTCTGATGCTCTACTGGTTAGTTCTTCCTCTGTCTATTCTGCCAAATAGAAACCCAACACTCAAGTCTCATGTCTCTTCGCTCTTCCATCACCGAAGGCTCAATCCTTAGAATCTACCAGCCAATGTACTCCTATTGACTTCTCCAAATCTGCACTTTACTGAGATACTTCCTTTGAGGGATCCGGACCTGACTGTTGGACCCTGCTGCATGCTTTGTTCTTGCTTACTGGACCACAACACTTCTTCAATCTGACTTCTGCTATAGGCACACCATGTTCTGCAGATGGATGGGATGAACGTTTTTGCCATCAATGACAACACTCATGAAGCCATATAGTGTCTCCTGCCAACAATCTCCCCCTTTGGTATTGATGGCAACACTTAGTGAAAAATGACTAAGTGTCACACTATACTCCCCCTTGGCTGATGCTCTGTTCTTATGTACATTTTTCGGAGCTCCCCCTTAGCTGGATTCCTCATTTTTCACTACTCACTCCCCCTTTGACATCAATGGCAAAGGGTGGGGTCCGCACACCAAAATTTCTAAAAACAATCTATACTTAGCCACATAAAACATATATACATGTTTTACCTACATATACTGAAATATATCTGCAAAAGTGGTCTTTAGCTGTACCACTTTTGTCACCCAACTCTTCTTCATCCTATCCAAAATTGAGATGTGACCACTCAACAAGAATGCAAAAGCTTCTGCCCTTTTTAGATCTGTCGGATCACTGGTCTGGGCTGTAGTCTAAGCATCACTTAGGGCCTCATGCATGGCCTCTAACTTAGGGATAATGATCCCTCTAAGTTCACTCAACCTACTTATTCTATTTTCTTCTCCTTCTCAAGTTTCTTAATTTCATTCAAGACTGCAATAGTCTGACATTCTTGATTGATTACAGGAGATGAGAGAGGATCAAAACTTTGAGACAAACTTAGTAGTTTATCTTCTTGCTCTTTTACTTTCTTATCAACATCTTTGGTCACTTTGGGCTAGGATAAACAAAATTTATAAATATTTCCACCATCTTTGAGAGTATTTTCTAAACTCTTTATCCCAATATCCATAACTCTCCTGTCATTTGAGATTAGACCCTATACTTCAGAGAATCTCTTATCCAAATTTTCTTTCCTGACTTTCTCTTCTGTTGCTTTCTCTAAAGAATCAAAATGTGTATTAATAGAATTTACAAGAGACTTTAGATTATCGGATGTGGAGGCTGTAGGATCCTTTTGGAAGGATGGCATGATCTTTTCCAATACACTGGATGTAGTTTCTATGAGCTCACAGTCTTCCATGTGAGACTTCAGCATTTTTTCTTTTGCCTTTGCTTGAGTGAAGGAAGCTAGTTTCATGGTTTGGACTGGAGAGAGGAAATTAAAATTGAATGGACCTTGAAGCAGTTCTGGTTCATCAAAATCCATCATCTCTTTGGTCAAGAACTCTGTGACTGCTTCTGTTGTGTCTCTTGCCAAAGACAAAATTTTCTCCCCTTTTGCCGCCTTACCACTATCATCTGTGGCCTTCTCTGTTGGAGTTTTCTCTCCTTCTGTAGCCTTGCTACTGTCATCTTCTTTTTCTTTTTCTTCTTGACTGATCTTCTCTTGTACTCTTTCTTTTTCTTTGAATCTAGAGTCTGTAGGGGAAACCAGAGGAGAGATGTTTGCTTGATCATGGACCTCCTCTTCTGGAGCAGAGGAATCTAAGTCCTTACCTTTTTGTTCATCTGTCTCCTTTATTTCTTCTACCACTGCCTTAGTAGATTCTTCTTCAACATCTGTGGCCAAGGGATTATCACCTAAGTCCTCTATAATATGAATGTTGAATCTTTTGTATGCATTCTGAAGAATCTCTTCTATCTCTTTTGCTACTTTGTCAGTTTCTCTGAGCATAAGCTGATTCATTCTAGCTTTGCTCCAGAACTCATCCTTACAATCTTTGAAGATCATATTCTTCTGCTTAGGAGTGATTGAAGGATATAGCTGAATAGCTATTTGTTCTCGAATCTCAAGATCCTTTGCCATAGCATTATTCTTTCTTATTTCAAATTCCTTTTCTAGGCTTTTAGGAATAAGAGATATGATTTCAATAAAAACCTTGTTGTAGATATTCAGATACCTGACTGTGGCTTCTTGCAAGATTTTTTGGTCAGCTTCATTGTAATCATTATAGAATTCAGCCATTGGTTGAAGGTTCCCATCCACAGTAATTGATTTTATGATGTCATCAATGCACAGAGTAGGTTTCTCAACAAATTCTTCTGTTACTTCTTCAGCAGAAAGTTCACTAGATGTTTTCCTTTTCTTCTTCAGTTTCTTTACTTCGTCATCTGATTCTGTCTCTTCTTCATCCTTTTGGCTTGTGTAAGACCTTGTTGCCTTTTTCTTGGTTCTATTCTCTCCTTTTCCAGATGATTTTGCTTCTGGTTTTGATGCCTTTGAGCTTTTGGTAGTGGTAGGTGTAGAGGTCTTAGAGGATCTGGTCTAGGAGGGGACTTCCACCGGAGCACCTTCTTTCTCTGCTTTTTCTTTTTTCTCTCTATTTGCATCAAGTGCCTCTTTTGAAATCCCATGCCTCTTGACAAACTCTTCTACTTCCCTCCTCACTTTTCTTTTTATTTCCAGTTGTCTTAGCTCCACATGGATCTTCACACTTAATTCTTCAAAGGGTCCAAACCTTTCTGCTTTAGGATCCTTGGATTGACTGAGCATGTGTTGAACATGTAGCTCAACAATTTTCTCATCTACTTCATACCCCATTGGCATGATCCAGACTATTCTTGGCTCTACTACCTCCATTAGACATTGATTAGTTTCTACCATAAAGCATACTGTATCTTTATACTTTTCAACTAAAGATTGGGGGATTCTCTCTCTTGCTTGCATCATGCTCTGAAAATTCTTGAAATAGCCCCAGACTGTTGTATTTTGTGCCTTGGCATCACCAAGCCCATGTATATAATCTCTGATTTGGATGGCTACTAGTCTATCATTCTGCCATACCCAGCCACTGGATCCAGGAAGCTCATTCATGAAGTAGAAGAACAAGCATAGTATCAGCCCACCATACTTGAAGGAGTTCTTCTTGTCCTTCTTTATCTTTTGTAGGTTTTCCATTAGTTGGCTCAGAGGGAGTTCACAAAGATCATAATCTACATTTTTCCTCAACATTTCATAAGCAGTGTAAATTACAGTTCTGGGTACTGAATTCTCCCTGCTAGAGTGATATATCTTATAACCGATGATCATGGAGGCAAACTTGACATCCGGATCAATGATGTCTTCTATTGTCATTGCTCTTTTGTCAAATTTTGATCCGGTAGCCTCACTCACAGTTTGATTCTTGACGGATTTGAGAATAGGAATCCCACCTTATGAGTGCAATCTAGTTATTGCCCTAATGGCATCCTTGGTTATCTTAAATGGCCTCATCAACCATATAAAGTTATCATGCATTCTACTTAGAACATACCGAACCCATTCATCTTCTGCAAAATAGGGGAAATGAATGCATTGTGCAAAATGCTTGTCCCGGATGGCTTTAAACTAAGTTTTGAGTTCAAATGAGTCATCTATCAAATGCTTGTGATAGATATCAACCAGCTTAGATTCCCCAAATTCTTCAATATTCGCATGAATATATGCCCTAACATCTTCTACATGCAGAACCCCATGCAGAATGCTTGAAAAGGTGCCTAGGGGATCAACTTCTAGGGATTTATATGGATGTTTCTTGAATTTTGGATGCAGCCTATCAATGATCTTTACAACATTCGGTGTAGTCATCTTCAAAAGATTTTACAGAGAAATATTCAATAATAGAAAATACCTTTTACACTTCTAGGGTTCGCTGAATGAGCTGGATTAATTTGCTGGATGAATCGACTTCAATGGTTGATCTTTTGAAAATTTGAGATAATTTGTTGCAGAGCTCCTTTTCTCTTCTTCTTGAATGCAAATGTGCAAATGATGAACGAATGAACCCTTTCATTTCTAGGAAAACCCTAATTTCATATTGCAATAAATGCGCAACTCAAGTCATTCTGGTTGCCTGGTTCTTCTTATTTTGAGAAAGATCTTTTTCCAGATCACTAAGATATACTTAGAGTAATCCTTGGTGATTAATAATAAATTATCTTACTTTCCCTAAACACTTGATCTATCCACAGAAAAAGATGCCTCAAATTTGAATCATACCGGATTTAACTGTGATAATCCTGTTTTACAGGATGACTATTAAACCAGATCAATCTTGGAAGATTAGACTCTTCAAATCTTCCTGCAGATCTTCCATATCTTTACCAAGATTTCTTTAGATGTTTCTCTGAGAAACCTTTTATTCTACAACTTCCCATGTGCCAATTTTAGGCACCGATTAACTGGCTGGGGGAAAATGTTTTTCCTTGTGTCTCCCCCTGAGCTAGAGCTCACTTTTTAATTTTTGGAAGGAATATCAGCACCAGATTCTGGTGCGGATCCATCCCCTACATTCTTTGTACTTCTCTTCACACAAATCTTGTTCATCTCACTTTTAACTTGATTCGCATTCACTTTTCCTTTTCCTTTGTCTTGATTCTGATTATGATGCACCGGACCCCTTTTGTCCTAATTCTTGCTTCTACAGTATTTGGCAATATGACCGGATCTATTGCAATTGTGGCAAACAACATTTCTTTGCATATTTAAATGATATCCTCTTGATCTGCATTGATTAGCCATATGTCCCATTCTATTGCATGCAAAGCATCTACCATTGAATGAATTGTTCATTTGCATATTTCTGCATTCATGAGATTTGTGACCATACCTTTTGCAGTTGAAACACTGTCTGGAGAAGGATGTATTGGTCTGATTTATTCTCTTTCTACACTGATTAGCTTTATGACCAAAGTTATTGCAGTTATGGTAGTATCCATTGAAGGATGGATATCTTTGAGCATTAGGTTACCTTACCAGAGGTCTTCTAGGCCTGTTCCTTGGATTTCCTGATCCAAAATTCTTCTGACCAGATCCAGAGCTTTCGCCTTTCTCATATCCCAAGCCACGCTTGTCATCTACCCTCTTTTGGCTTTCAAGAAGAACTTCAAGTTGAGCAGAACTTATCTTGAATTTCTCTTTGTATTAATTTGTTGTTTGAAGATCCTTTTTAAGAGTGTCAATTTGATCCTCAAGTTTTTCTTCATTATCTCTAGCATCTTCAAGATCAGATTCTAGATGCCTGATTATTCTATCCATTTTGTGGTAGTCTTCTGACTTCTACTTGAGAGATTATCTTAGATCATCTTTAGTTTTTCTTTTCTCTTCAATTTCTTGGGTGAATTTCACAACTCCTAATTCCATTTCATGTCTTACCATAATGACCTCTTTTGATAACTTTTCACATAACTTGGTTTTCTCCTTCAGATCTTCATTTGTACCATTGTCTTCACTTTGACTCACCAATTGCTGAAGTAGATCTTTTCTTTTTTTCATAGAGATACTCAATTTCCCTTTTAGTTCATTTATGAAATCATCAGCCTGTTTGAGTCTTTCCTTCAATTCATTGACTTTAGAGTTTGATTGCTCAAGATCATCTAGGGCAGACTGAAGTTGATCTTGTTGGTGCCTGCATGAGCAGTCAGTTTTCAAGCATATAAACATGTAGCCACCTTCCCAAAAAATCCAAAAAGTTCTAAGTCCTTGGGCCTCCTCAGCATGTTTCAACATCAGCATCATATTTTTGTTGGAGGAGGTCATCATCTTCATGTTTCTGGACATCACCCTGATGTTGCTTGCGAGGGTCATCATCATATTTCCTGCCGGCCTGATCTTTCGCTGGGGTGATATTTTAACATCAGGTGATCTTGGTTAAGATCATCCTGATGATGTTGTTGCAATGTTCCAAGTATGACCCGATCTTCTGTAGGGTCATCATATTTGAACATCAGGTGATTTTGGTTAAGATCATCCTGATGTTACTTTATCACTTCATATTTGCTTTATCACCCTGATGCTGCTAACATCATTCATATGTCAGGGTGATATTTGCTTGTCTATCAGCTTCATCATATTCCGAAGGAGGGGGGTGATATTTCCAAATATCAGTCATAATCATACATCACCCCGATCTTACAGTGGAGCTACAGTGCACCCTAAAATTTCTGTAGGGGGTGATATTCTGAAATATCAGGTGATCTTACGAATATCACCCCGATATATGAATGTGACGATGACGTCATCCGGATATGAGGAGGTGCGTGATAGGCAGATATGACGATGACGTCATCATGATTTTTGTTGACATGCAGGATGTTCATCGGCCAGATATTCGGTATCGGCAAGGCAAGAGGATCTTTCTCCAACACATCAGGTTGTGTCGATGAAGGTGGATATCAGGGTGACTTTCCTTATCGGGGTAATCTTTCCAATAAGGGTGATATTTCGCATTAGGCTGATGCGAGATATCAGGGTGATGTTTGGGGGTGATTATCATGCAGGGTGATGATGATGTCAGGGTGATATTTGAGTATCCAGTTATCATGCAGAGGATGATGATGAGGCTTATACTAGTGTCGTCGAGAGCAAAAGCACCCACATCATATATGCTCGCGACCTAGTATATAAGGTATTGAGAAGGTTGCCGCAAGGTGCATGTGGGATAATTAGATCCTGCGTGATTTGAAATATCATGATGATACATTTTGGCAGGAAAGGTTTGCGATGCACAGTATTTTGCATTTCCCAAGGCCGCGAGTTGGTACGCCATTAATGGCGGTTGTTGCAGAGGTATGGGCAATGGCGTGGACGGATCTAGTACCCAATTGAAGTTGTACATCCACGGGCGGCGGCGCAAGGCTCAAGATCTCTTCCCCTGTCTCCTCCCCTACCTGTTGCATTGAATGTGATGAGCGCCATTTTCTCAATGTACTGTATCTGGCAAATTTTGAGTTTGCCTGGTGATTAAGGCTGAGCACCTCCTTGCTGTATAAGTAGGGCTGTGTTGCTCATTTGTTGGTTGTTGACGACCTGGGCATCATTTTTGTGTAAATAATGAAGAACAGGGCATGATCCTGGTTGTTCTATCCCATTTTAGAGTTTATGAGTTCCAACATGAATGTATCTTGCATATATGTTCAGTTTCATGTTGTTTATATGAAAAATGCTATACTGCATGTGTTTATCTGTTTGTCTCCATTTGTTGCATGTTATTCTCCTTCTTTTGAATCTGGTTGCTAAGGGTTTCTCAGGTTCTAGGGTATGGTTTTTTGTATCACATGTTTGATCTCTAACTTCCATTCAAGGAGTGGATTAAATTGTTTTAGGTTGAGCATGGGGAAGGTTGCATGTCAGCAGGGATATCTGTAAGTAGAGGCAGTTAGATACCCATTCTTGGGTGATGTTTGTAAGGCAAGCATCAAATCCAACCCCTGAAACTTGAGTGAAAGTTGCAAACCATCTGTTGTATATGTCTAGTTGACTCCTTGCCCAATGGATAGGCACCAGTCTGCTCCTGGGTCAGTAGTTATGATCCAAAACCCCTTGTCTTACATCCAGGACATTATGTCCAACCATTTCAACACCTCCACTTGTTAGTTGTAGGAGTAGGATTAGGACCCCTGCATACTCTCATACCCAACCAGATACATATGTCCAAGAATGTTGCCAACCTTGTGATCTATCATGCAAATCTTGGTCCATACATGAGAGTATTCTGCATGTTGTTGTCAACTAAGATCTTTCTATCATTGAGCTAGTCAAGATTACATCTTTAGCTATAGGGATACCCCCCCTTGGTGCGGCAGAACTAGAAGTGAAGGGGAGGCAGCTCACGCAACCTCCTATATTAGTTGGCTGAATCTGCATGTGCATAGGAACTGGCAAACCATGATGCTGATTTAGAAGAAAAACCAACAAATCCCTCATACCATACACATCCATTTGAGTTCCCAGATCTTCCTCAAGCTATTAGGCTCTTTTTGGAGGAACTTTGCTCTAATACCAATTGTTGATAACTGAGAGGGGGGGTGAATCAGTTATCTTAATTATTTTTCTGAATTTCCTTGTCAATTAGTGCAGCATTAAATTAATTAAGCAAACATAACCATGAAATGGAAATAACATCAATACACATGACACAATGATTTTGACGTGGAAAACCCTGTTAGGGGAAAAACCACGGGGTGATTAACCCAATATTGTATTCTCTGTTAGAAGAATAAGATAGTACAAAATGGCACTTGCCAATTAGGGCTCACTTCCCGAGCACACTGCTCACAAGAGGCTCACTGCCTACAATAGTTTATACAAGGAAACTAGATACTTGAACTGATGAGAAGCATCCACATATGCTAAGGTTTAGTTCCAGTTAAGCCCAATATACTAATCTGCTGCACTTCATTCTTACTCTCTTAGGTGCTACTGTCCTGTTACATTCCAAACCTGTCTTACTGCCTTCACACTGCTCTTCTACTTTTCTTCACACCACCAAAAGTACACCACACACACCTTCATATCTAAATACACTTGGTAGATATATCCACACCAAGGATTTCATCCACTTTCTAGTCGGCATCCGAAATACTCAATATTTTCCCAAACTTTGATTAGTTGGCTGAATCTTTGCATACCAAGTAATGCGGATCAAAGAGATGCTTATAGAAGTCATCAATCATGTCGGTCAGTTATGAATGATACCTCAAGAAGCTTTATCACCATCAATATCTGATCCGGATTTAGGTCTGATACTCTACCGGTTAGTTCTTCCTCTGTCTATTCTACCAAATAGAAACCCAACACTCAAGTGCTCATGTCTCTTCACTCTTCCATCACCGGAGGCTCAATCCCTGGAATCTACCAGTCAATGTACTCTTATTGACTTCTCCAAATTCACACTTTACTGAGATACTTCCTTTGAGAGATCCGGACCTGACTGTTGGACCCTGTTGCATGCTATGTTCTTGCTGACCGGACCACAACACTTCTTCAATCTGACTTCCGGTATAGGCACACCATGTTCTGCGGATGGATGGGATGAACTTTGTTACCATCAATGACAACACTCATGAAGCCATATAGTGTCTCTTGCCAACAATTATGGCTTCTTGGGGTGCTCTCTTTATGGTGATCAACTATTGTAGCAAGGATCATCTGTCACCCTTTTCACTAAATCTTGCAAAGAAGGCATCTCCTAATTGATCCCAAGTCGAGATGGAATTTGAGGCCAGGGACCTGTACCAATCTAGAGCTTTCCCCTTGAAAGAAGCTACCAATAACCTAATAGAAACATTTTGTTCCATGATGAAATGCACAACACAAACATCTGCCACATCTTGGAGATGCTCTCCTGGAGTCTTGGACTCTTCTCCTATAAACTTGGGTAATGCTTTCAAAGCATTGGTAGGGATTGGATCCTAGGTATCTAGTGGCATTAGGAGAACAAGGGGGCTGCTGTTGTTCCAATTTGCAAAGTTCCATGGTGGAATAGGAGGAACATGAGCTGCCATGGCTATTCCTGGTACTCTGGCTGATTAATTTATCCTTCTTCTTGGAGTGGCTGATAAAGGTGGCAACAAGACTCTTAGATTAGCAGTCGACTGGGCTCTAGTGGTTGGTCCATAGCTTTAACTCCTTCCTAATCTCTGGCTCATATGATTCTGATCAAGAATCTATAAATGGTCCCATCAAGCATGCCAAAAATTGTTGATGTATAAATTTTCATGCTTAATCCATCACCAACATGGGAAACTTCAAGGATGTGGGATTGATTCTTGAAGCAACCACCAGATTTTACAGAAGTTGGCTCTTCCTTTTAAATGGGTTTTTGGAAAGGGAAGAAAAAAAAAGATTATAGATACAATGTAAATAACTCCTAAGGTGATGCGCCAGATTTATATTCTGATTCTACAATAAGCACAATGATTAAATCTTTATGATTTATGCTACGTTAAAGAGCTATATGCATGGTCAACATAAATAGATTATAAAACATAATTATCTTCAGAGGCTAAACTTAGAGAAATTTTCAAGAAAGACTTAGAAAACATCACAAATGGCACAGAACAGAAGCTTCTTTCATTAATAAATTCAACAAAGTACATAAGGCACAAAACATGCACAAATCCACAATGCTTTTCTTTCTAAAAAATGACTACAAAGGCAAATGACACAATTTTGGTCTCACAACAAAACTCTTAGCATATATTACTTTCCTATCTCTGTATATCCCTTTTTAAATGATTACAAGAACCCCCTATTTGTATCATGAAAATTGGGGCTTGAGACACTAGTGGCCGCTGAGATTCTCTAACCGCTCATGTAACTGAACTGGAGTCATTCTGTTGGTGGCCCACACGTAGGAGATCTTTCTAGATGCTAAACTTTGCTTCAACCTTATTTGTTGCAAAAGTCACTGTGAGTCTCTGATACTCTAGATTCTCTCACCTATCTCTCACGGTCCTATTGGTCAACTGGCGCAACAAATACGGCTCAATGACTGCCAGTGCAGTTAGGACAGATGGTATTCTCCGCGGGCCTCAAAAAGGTGGCAACAAGACTCTTGGATTAGCAGTCGACCGGACTCTGGTGGTTGGTCCATAGCTCTAACTCCTTCCTAATCACTGGCTCATATGATTCTGATCAAGAATCTAGAAATGGTCCCACCGAGCATGCCAAAAATTGTTGATGTATAAATTTTCATGCTTAATCCATCACCAACATGGGAAACTTCAAGGATGTGGGATTGATTCTTGAAGCAACCACCAGATTTTACAGAAGCTGGCTTTTCCTTTTAAATGGGTTTTTGGAAAGGGAAGAAAAAACAAGATTATAGATACAATGTAAATAACTCCTAAGGCAATGCGCTAGATTTATATTCTGATTCTACAGTAAGCACATTGATTAAATCTTTATGATTTATGCTATGTTAAAGAGTTGTATGCATGGTTAACATAAATAGATTATAAAACAGAATTATCTTCAGAGGCTAAACTCAGATAAATTTGCAAGAAAGACCTATAAAACATCACAAATGGGACAGAATAGAAGCTTCTTTCATTAATAAATTCAACAGAGTACGTAAGGCACAAAACATGCACAAATCCACAATGCTTTTCTTTCTAAAAAATGATTACAAAGGAAAATGACACAATTCTGGTCTCACAACAAAAATCTTAGCATATATTACTTTCCTATCTCCGTATATCCTTTTTTAAATGATTACAAGAACCCCCTATTTGTATCATGAAAATTGGGGCTTGGGACACTAGTGGCCGCTAAGATTCTCTAACTGCTCATGTAACTAAACTAGAGTCATTCTGTTGGTGGCCCACACGTAGGAGATCTTTCTGGATGCTAAACTTTGCTTCGACCTTGTTTGTTGCAAAAGTCACTGCAAGTCTCTGATAGTCTAGATTCTCCTGCCTATCTCTCACGTTCCTATTGGTCAACTGGCACAACAAATACGGCTCAATGACTGCCAGTGCAGTTAGGATAGATGGTATTCTCTACGGGCCTCAAAAAGACTCAAAATTTTGATACATGGCACCTTAGTGCTCCTCGGGCTAGGTCTCTTCTAAAACCTTCTCCAAATGCGCATCATTGTGACGCCTAGCACCTTTAACTTCTTTGCTCCTTGCCAAAAGAGTTAGTTGATACTTAGACACGTTGTGAGCTCCGCTAGCTTCAAAATTGGGACAAGCGGCACTACTACACTTCTTTTCAAAGTCTCCTTCGTTTTCCCTTTCCAAACACCTACCATCATGACACATGGTAACGTCTGCTTCTCCTTAGAAATAACCTTTTATACCTTGGGCCCCACTAGGAACTGCTTCAACACTTATAATGAAACACATAGAAGATGTGACATGCCATAGGCTCCGCCTTCTCTATAAAAGGGACACATATCGCACAGGCGCTCATTCTTAAAGCTTTTGCCAAAGGTTTCCTTTGAATCCCCACCATCACGACATGTGGTAGGCTCTACAATGACCTAGAAACTTTATAAAAAGGAAAAGAGAAGATACGTGAACAAAGGCACGTCAATGCCTCCGAAACTCATGAACGTTGTAGATTAAAATAAAGACACTTGGTGCTTTCTAGGAGCACAAGACTTTGCACTTGTTACTTTTCCACAGTCCCGCCATGTGGCACCTCTATGTAACATATTAGAAACTTTACTCTCTCACCTCTTTGAAAGCCCATCGTACTAACACTTGGCACAATCCACATAGGTTATACTTGCAACATAAAATATATGAACATGCCGATACTTTGCCACAGAAAATTGACACAACAAAATGTAGAGTTTTATCTCTATCTATAACCCTACTTGAATTTCTTCCTCGATCTTTTTTGCCTTACTTTTCTTGCCTCTTCTTGATGGAGTTGAAGGAATCACCTCCTCATCTACCAGAGTCTAATTTATCAAACTAATCATAGTAGAGTCCATAATAGGGTCTTCTAACATCACTTTATCCGCTATCTATTCAATGACATCTGACCCTACTTTATGCATGATATCCATCACCAGTTTCTCTGCATCCTCAAAAGGAAATGAATCCACATTTTTCTCAATTACATCTTTAGTTTTAACTTTAGTATCCTTCACAAATAGAGGTACATCTAAAGTACCATCCCCTGAATTCAAATCCTTAATCAATTGAATAAATGGGTTATCTGGAGATTCTACTCTAATAGCTAGATCTGATTTCAAGCTAAGTGAAGTAGAAGGGAAATCAAATTCAAAACCTTCTAATTCCAAATCTAAATTTTTCAAAACGTCCTGAGAATAAACTTGCTTAGAGCTATGTACTGAATCCTTATTCACTAAACCATCAAAAGACAATTCTTCTCTAAATATCACCAATTCTCTAGAAGAATGATTTGGAGAAACTATTAGATCATTGATTTTATCCTGACCAACAAAGGGAATTTCACCTTCTTCTAGACCATTCTTTTCTCCTATTTCCTCCAAATCTTATCATTTGCTAAGCTCTCCTACCTCTAAATTCATTATGTTATATTTATATAGATTTCATAATTTTTGTAATTTTTTTGTAAATGTCAACTTCAGAACCTTTGTTCAAAGGTCTTGAACAACAAAATTTTTAATATTTTTTATAACTAACAACCTTCATTCGAAGGTCTTATGTTAATAATATTTTAATTTACTGCACGGTCAAAAAAAGGACCTTCAAACGAAGATATCTTTGAATGAAGGTGCCTATATTTCTTCATTTGAAGGTACCTTCAAACGAAGACCCTTGGATGGCCCTTTCTCCTTTGGTCCTCAGATTTCCCTCAAAAAAAATTCTTTGAACCTTGGGTTGGACCAACAAATTGAATCAACATGATAAGATAATTTGTTCGATCATAGCCATTGAAATGAGCTTTCCAACAAGTATAATTTTGAATATATTTATTTTGATTATTATATTTATTTTCTATTTTCTAGTGAACATAGGTTTTTCACCGAACATGAGGGTCTTTGTTTGACACATGTGGAAAAATAGTAAAATAGAGGAAATATTTGTGAAAAATATATGTGCACTAGGTATTGATGTTCTTGTTTCAACAAAAAAAAGGTTAATTTGGATATATACACAAAATGCTATGTTGTATGGTATAACAATATGTCTAAATTATAATTAATCTCACTTCAAAATTTAATAAAAAAACATGCAACAAAGAATTACTAAAAAATATATGTGCACTAGATATTGGTGTTATGAATTTATGTTTAAAAAATTATAATTTTATCCTTTGTGTAAAAAAATATGCTATATGGTATAAACATCACTTTTTAAAAGTATTATCAACTATAAAAAATTAGTTATTAAAAGTTACATAAAAAAATTTACAAATTATTTTTTGAAATTTTAAAAATATATAATTAGAATCTACATACGAAATCTCACAAATCATTAGTTCACATCATCTTTAAATTCTTAATGGTTTAGTTGCTATAGATGTCAGAAAGTGAAAATTTGGTTAAAAATGTTGATTTCAATGTCCCATTTGGGACAAAAAGTGGGACACACTATTGTGGGATCATCCCCCAACATCCCCATCATAAGCACTCCATACTGTGGTCCAAATAGTAGGTGTTTTTTCATGTAACTAGGGTGCTAAAACAATCATCCAACATGAACACAATTTCACTACACATGACCACAAGGAAGAGGAACATAACCACTATGCTTGAGAGGAGAGTCACATATTGCCAAATAGGAGCTCCGAGTCACCACTATGCAAGGAGAAAACACATGACCAACTCCATGAAAAATAAGATCATCTACCATGAGCTTCTAGCACCCACCATAGATTCCATTGATAATATCCATCCAAGAGTTAGATTCTATGGCTTCCAATCTCACAAATCTACAAAACAATGTTAACACACAAAACATCCACTATAGTCCATAAGCCTCCAATACCTCTTTCCTAAAAGTCAAAAAGACTCTTACATAAATCTATCTTTGATACCAAATGATGGATAAAAGATCAATCTCTAATCCAATTATTAATCATCAAAGCTCCATTCAAGCTACGATACCAATTGGTGAGACACAAGGCTTAGACTACTACAATATGAAAATCTAAAAATTGTATGCAAATTTGAAATTAATTTGCCTTAATATGGAATTATCATGTAGAGTTTCAACTTCTTTATGATGCTAAAATCAACTACTTTAACATGCTTAATATAACCACATTAGATGAACTTAAAAAAACAATAGAAAGGAAGGTAACATCACCATAAGACAACAACAATAAAGAGGCACAAATCATCAACATAAGAGTGCAAGAAACTCCAAAAGATCATCACACAACACAAGGTTTACGTGGAGAAACCATTTCGAGAAAAAACTCCACCAAGAAGAGAGGCAAAGCATGTATTATCTTCAAATGCAAGATTGCAATACATCCACTTCTAAATCTCCTCTTTAGTCTTCAATCCAACAACATCTATGTAAGGAGTTTCATTCACTCTACTCATACACTCCCTCAAGCACATGTGAACAGGAATTTCCTCATACTCTCATCCCCTTCTACCTCCTTACGAATCTATTATATAAAATCTCAACACCTAAATGGGATGTCCAAGATGTTACATATCCCAACACCCTACCTTGGAAGTTTCCCAGCATGCTTAACATAGCTCACATAGGTTATAATTGACTCACCAAAATGGGTGCCTATTTTGTCCATATTCTCAAGGTCATTTTTGTCTTCTTTCACAAGGTATTATGGGCTTATAAAAGCCATGACAAAATGGTTACAAGTGTCTTAACAACCTCATAAGAAGTTGGGCACCTAGAACTTCCATAACCTCCAAGATGATTATCTAGTAAATAGTAAATTCTTGACAATAAATAATTAATTACTACCCCCAGTAAAAATTAATTACCATATAAGTAAAACCCTAATGGTAAAAAATAATTACCACTATTAGTGAAACCTTCATCGCTTATGAGTGCATTTACAAACAATATTTGGAATAATTAAATACATAGGATTCACAAGGTCGATGGCACCTTAGTCCTAACGGGGACATTTCTTCACTCTAAAATTGTAAGACTTATGTTGAAATTTGGATGTAGAGATAGATTAATTTTTATTGAGTAGACTAATTTCATTTTCTTGCAAACAAAAAACTCAAAATATTTGCATTCCCTCTCTCAAAAATCTTAGAGCAACCAAACAAATTGACAAAGAGGCAAATGAATTAACTTTTCATCATTGTGTGAAATGGAATCAACAAATAAACAAACCAACATAGAATCATTATATTATCAACATTGTATAAAAAACAAGTATTGACAATTGATTGTAATTTACAAGAATATTATTTTAGTTGAAAATAATAGAAAAATCTTAGTTAATTAATTATTGATTCATTCCACTTGTCTTCTCTCTATCTTTTCACTATATCACACTAAATTGTAAAAGGAAAAGAGTTTTATGGTTTGCTGATTTTAGTGTTTAAATTTGTCTTTGCAACATAGACTGTCTTTCTTTTATGCATGCAGACACTTAAAAATAAAGCCCCCAAGAAAGGAATAGTTTGTTTTCACATTTATTTTAGTAGCTTTACATAATTATATTTAATTTCTTTTAGCATTGAAATACCTTCAAAAACACAAAAACAAAACAAGAACGCATTTTATGTTTCTTTATTAATTTGAGCAAAGAATAGCTCCAAACCTAGTTTTAAACATCCCCATATTTGAAACACTAAGGCATCTAATGTAAAATTACAAAAATTCAAAGCAAGAGCCAACTTTCAAACATTTGACATACAAATTCTAAAATAAATGTAAATCAAACATCAAAAAAATGTACATGCAACAAAAAACTCATTTACAAATCAAAGTTAATAAAAAAACAAGCAAGTTAAGGAAATCAAAGCAACTCTACCTCACATTCCTCCCTCTTGGTCATATGGGGCATTTCACACCTAGGTGTCCAAGGTTGAGAGAAGATCGTGTGGAAGTCATTTTGAGCCAACTAAGAGATATATTGTCCACTCCACAACCATTCAAATTATAGAATAAGAATGGGCTTTAGAAAGAATTTGAGAGGAAAATGAGTTGTTATTAGCTATCAATGTAGCCCATCTCAATGCATTTTTGAATTAGAGATAATTTATTTAGATACTTGCCTTGGGGTTTCTAGGTGAGACCTTAACACTTTAAGAATTGAAGTCAATATCCATAATACCATCCCCACACCTCAACTAAACATCCCCACCATTCATTAGTTACTCCTCCTTCATGAAGAGGCCAACTCTCCGAATTCCCCGCCATTCCATTTACTCTTGCCACATAAGTAGAAGTAATTTGTCAACTATTTAATCAATTCAAGTAATGCATGTTCTTTCCATTCATGAGTGACACACAATAATGGCTGGTCACATTTGGTGAGTACAATAAGATAGATGGGTTCACCATTCAAAGTAATTAAACAAACTACTTCTCTACATAAAAATCATAAGATAAATTAATTAATGATGATTAACATGAGATACCTAGGAACAAGAGTCATGAATGATAAATATGTGTTGAAATTAATGATAAAAAATCTAGAGAATAAATGCATGTACTTGGCTCTTAGCTTGATGTGGAATATGACTTTGCTAGATGTCCCAAAGTGATTTGTCAATGTTGTAGAAATCTAGGGCTTGTTAAACAAACACATTAGAATGTGTAAATAAAATATATTTTCCTATCAAGCTCATTTCTCTAATGACTACAAATCTCAACTTGGCTTGCAAATTTTATCTCTACTAGTTTCTAAATGCTTGCCTTGAAGTTATTGGTTTGATCTTCACATAAAATCTTTATTTGTGTGCTCAAGAGTTTGTACATGACAAAGATAGTTCCTTCTATGTGTCAAACGTCGATAGGGATTCTGAGACAAATAAAACAACTTTACATAATTAGATTTAATTTCTTTTAGCATTAAAATACCTTCAAAAACACAAAAACAAAACAAGAACGCATTTTATGTTTCTTTCTTAATTTGAGCAAAGAATAGCTCCAAACCTAGTTTTAAACATCCCCATATTTGAAACACTAAGGCATCTAACATAAAATTCCAAACATTCAAAGCAAGAGACAACATTCAAACAATTGACATACAAATTTTAAAATCAATGTAAATCAAACATCAACAAATGTATATGCAACAGAAAACTCATTTACAAATCAAAGTTAATAAAAAAACAAGCAAGTCAAGGAAATCAAAGCAACTCTACCTCACATTCCACTGTCTTGGTCATATAGGGCATTTCACACCTAGATGTCCAAGGTTGAGAGAAGATCGTGTGGAAGTAATTTTGAGCCAACTAAGAGATATATTGTCCACTCCACAACCATTCAAGTTGTAGAACAAGAATGGGCTTTAAAAAGAATTTGAGAGAAAAATGAGTTGTTATTAGCCATCAATGTAGCCCATCTCAATGCATTTTTGAATTAGAGATAATTTATTTAGATACTTTCCTTGGGGTTGCTAGGTGAGACCTTAACACTTTAAGCACTAAAGTCAATATCCACAATACCATCCCCACACCTCAACTAAACATCCCCACCATTCATTAGTTACTCCTCCTTCATGAAGAGGCCAACCCTCCAAATTCCCCACCATTCCATTTACTCTTGCCACATTAGTAGAAGTAATTTATCAATTATTTGATCAATTCAAGTAATGCATGTGCTTTCCAATCATGAGTGACACACAATAATGGATGGTCACATTTGGTGAGTACAATAAGATAGATGGGTTCACCATTCAAAGTAATTAAACAAACTACTTCTCTACATAAAAATCATAAGATAAATTAATTAATGATGATTAACATGAGATACCCTAGGAACAAGAGTCATGAATGATAAACATGTGTTGAAATTAATGGTAAAAAATCTAGAGAATAAATGCACGTACTTGGCTCTTATCTTGATGTGGAATATGACTTTGCTAGATGTCCCAAAGTGATTTGTCAATGTTGTAGAAATCTAAGGCTTGTTAAACAAACACATTAGAATGTGTAAATAAAATATATTTTCCTATCAGGGTCATTTCTCTAATGACTACAAATCTCAACTTGGCTTGCAAATTTTATCTCTGCTAGTTTCCATATGCTTGCCTTGAAGTTATTGGTTTGATCTTCACATAAAATCTTAATTTGTGTGCTCAAGAGTTTGTACATGACAAAGATAGTTCCTTCTATGTGTCAAACATCAATAAGGATTCTGAGACAAATAAAACAACTTTACATAATTAGATTTAATTTCTTTTAGCATTAAAATACCTTCAAAAACACAAAAACAAAACAAGAATGCATTTTATGTTTCTTTCTTAATTTGAGCAAAGAATAGCTCCAAACCTAGTTTTAAACATCCCCATATTTGAAACACTAAGGCATCTAACATAAAATTCCAAACATTCAAAGCAAGAGCCAACATTCAAACATTTGACATACAAATTTTAAAATCAATGTAAATCAAACATCAACAAATGTATATGCAACGGAAAACTCATTTACAAATCAAAGTTAATAAAAAAACAAGCAAGTCAAGGCAATCAAAGCAACTCTACCTCACATTCCCCCCTCTTGGTCATATAGGGCATTTCACACCTAGGTGTCCAAGGTTGAGAGAAGATCATGTGGAAGTAACTTTGAGCCAACTAAGAGCTATATTGTCCACTCCACAACCATTCAAGTTGTAGATCAAGAATGGGCTATAGAAAGAATTTGAGAGGGAAATGAGTTGTTATTAGCCATCAATGTAGCCCATCTCAATGCATTTTGAATTAGAGATAATTTATTTAGATACTTTCCTTGGGGTTGCTAGGTGAGACCTTAACACTTTAAGCACTAAAGTCAATATCCACAATACCTCCCCACACCTCAACTAAACATCCCCACCATTCATTAGTTACTCCTTTTTCATGAAGAGGCCAACCCTCCAAATTCCCCACCATTCCATTTACTCTTGCCACATAAGTAGAAGTAATTTGTCAATTATTTGATCAATTCAAGTAATGCATGCACTTTCCATTCATGAGTGACACACAATAATGGTTGGTCACATTTGGTGGGTACAATAAGATATATGGGTTCACCATTCAAAGTAATTAAACAAACTACTTCTCTGCATAAAAATCATAAGACAAATTAATTAATGATCATTAACATGAGATACCCTAGGAACAAGAGTAATGAATGATAAACATGTGTTGAAATTAATGGTAAAAATCTACAGAATAAATGCAAGTACTTGGCTCTTAGCTTGATGTGGAATATGGCTTTGCTAGATGTCCCAAAGTGCTTCGTCAATGTTGTAGAAATCTAGGGCTTTTTAAACAAACACAATAGAATTTGTAAAAAAAAAGTATATTTTTCTACTAGGGTCATTTCCCCAACGAGTGCAAATCTCAACTTGGCTTACAAATTTTATCTCTGCTAGTTTCCAAATGCTTGCCTTGAAGTTCTTGGTTTGATCTTCACATAAAATCTTGATTTGTGTGCTCAAGAGTTTGCACATGACAAGGATAGTTCCTTCTATGTGTCAAACCTCGATAAGGATTATGAGATAATGGCTGCTTTGAACTAAATCAAGGACATCAAGCAATCATGTTCATGCAATGCTAATATCACTGGATGATTCCTTTTACACTTCGTGATGTGTGCTAGAAGGTGTTCATTCCATGTGTTTGCTAGATGTTCCAAATGAATTAAGGTTAGTCTTTTTATACAATTAGCCAAGAGTCAAATGAAATGTTCATGCATTAAGTCAACACACAATAGTTCTAGGTAGAGGGGAGACAAATAGGCCCAAAACTTGAATTTGAATTTTAAAAGCTTAAGGGTCATTTTTAGAAGTGCAAAAGTGACCTAGTTAACTTCTAGAAGAGCATATATGACTTAGGATAGGAAAATCTACCAAACTTGATTCTTGGGAATGAGTGCAACATAGGAACAAATAAAACTTAGCTTATATACTCAATTGAAATCACACCACTTACAAACTTATCATTGCATAAAAAAGATAACCTAACCTTGAAATGAAAGGAAAAAGCTACAAAGATACAATTACATTTTGATAATAATTATGCCATAAAATTTAATAGTTGTTACATTATCTCGCAATCAATCACTCTTTTGAGTGATTCACGCGTATGTGGGTTAGCTAGTGTTAAGAATCATTACCCGTCGGCAACGAAAGCTTGTTGTAATTCAATAACGGCGTAGCATTTCATCATGAAACTAGATTAGGTAGGTCCTGTGGCATTAACTGCAATCATCTCATGATGTTAGAACTTTGGATAATATTCAATAGCCATTACCCCTCTCGCTTAAAATACCAAATTCCCAATAGCGATAACTGAAAATCCTTAGAATTTCGTGTCTTGGAACCTTCTACTTTCAAAACCAACGTAATAAGGTTGACTCTCCACACTCCCCTACAACATATCTATCGAATTTAAAAGTTCAACGAAATTCCAAACAAGATCTAGGAAAACCTCCTATCACTCCAAATAGGCCATCGTATTAGTAGGATAGCTCACTTTCTTCACATCTAATCCTGTCATCTGTTTTCGCTCCTTAGAGATCTCAGAAAGTTGTTCATGGAAGCGATTTGCTACTGTTAGTTTTGAGCTATTGTTTTTCATGGAGCAAAGGGTTTTCAGGTGGGAAAGGATTAATCTGAGACTAGGTACCTACCTACTATGAATATTTTCGATGTGAAAATGTCGGTCGCGTTACGTTTCTAGCAAAAAATGTCTCTCATGTTACATTGCACGTTAAATAGAGCCAACGCAAGAATCAACATGTATGAAAGAGCAAAGGCAATCTTAGATCCCTCTCTTTTTCTGTCAAATTCCAGTAAAATAATCTACGAAAACAAAAAATTAATCAAAATCTTGAACTGTGTGTCATAAACACTGAACAACATGCAAGTTGCAAAGCGTAGAAAACTTTGGTGTAAGATAAGCAGTACCTATGGAAATATATAAGTTAATTGTAAAATCGTCAAGGATCAAGGTAAAATATGGGAATCGAAACTTTCTAGAAAGCATTATAAAACAGGGGAAAAGGAATAACGTGACTGTCCAATCCTAGCCAGACCCAAGCTCTGCCAGTACTGAAAACTTCTGTCAGACAGACAGTTGGCTGGCAGTTAACCAATATATACTACCAGTACCAGTAGGTCGTCTACAGCTTAGAATATGTAATACAGCATTAAAAAACAAAATTAACAAGTCCTTCTGAGTGGTGTACTGGACGGCGTAGATTCGTCCCAAACAGGTTGGAATGTCCGCCAGAAACATTAAGACAGGGATATAAAGATAAGATAAAAGACAATTATTGTTGTGAGAGCAAATCTGGCATAATTTGCAGACAAAGGTTTTTTAGTGGTTACCTGTGCTTTTGCTAATTATGAAGTATGTAGAGAGGAGAGAAATGAAATGCTAAAAGATAAGTATTGGGTGAAGAGTCGTACAGAGTGGGAAGCGTTGAATGGGAAGAAGAGACGGTCAAGGTTTGAGGAATAAGTAGATGAAGTCTGAAGATGAAAAAGTGGGATCTACAAAGGTTGGAGACAGCGCATTGGCGGCCAGAATAGCATGGGCAGACAAGTCGATAATGCCCTCCAATTCTTCCTCCTGCTATGGGACCCACATGCTGGCCCCCACTCCCCCACTTTATCAAACAACACAATATTATTATTACAAAGAGTTTTAACCGTTCCACAATGCCCTTCTATTCTTCCCATTCCCTCAATAAGCCCTAGGATTTTCAACAGTTAGAACCGCTGCTGCTGCTGCCACTGCTGGAGAATTTCCCATTTCTCATTTCCATTGCTCCATGCCCAAGATTCAGATTTTTATGCCAAGATAAACCAGATATTGCCGGAGAATTTGGTTTGAAGTCTGAAGTTGGTGATTTTTATGGTAAGATAGACCAGATAGACCAGATTTTCGGATTGGAGTAGTGGGTGGTTTCAGGTTTGAGCATAGGAAGTTCTCTCTGAGATGCATCTTGATCTTGTTAATGATCCTCTGTGAGAACGGCGCCTGCTATGGCAGAGATGGATGAATGGAATTTGAGCACAGTTCCTAAAGCACTCTGGGGTTTGTAGCTAGGAGGAGGCAAAAATACGTAGCAATCGAGGAGTTGGTATTGAGATTGCAGTACAAGTTGGAGAAATCGAGGTTTGGCTATGGTGGCTGTTATGGTCTAGCTCTAATTCATATTCATTTGCAGGTTAGAGCAATCTTTATGTCTGTGATTGTATAGAACAGTGGCTCCTGAGTCCTGATCAAGGTTTGGATTAGATTTTTGTGAGTAGATTGGCGGAGATTGATTAGAAAAGAAAAAGATCAAAGTTTGGGGCATGGCACAGCAACAGCAGTCAGGCAGTAGCGGGGGCAGCGGGGGAGTGGGGCAATTTGGAGATACAACATACACAAAAGTATTTGTGGGGGGTTTGGCATGGGAGACTCAGAAGGAAACAATGCGCCGTTACTTCCAGCAGTTTGGAGAAATTCTCGAGGCTGTGGTGATTACAGACAAGAATACGGGGCGATCTAAAGGCTATGGATTTGTGCGCATTCAATCCTTATTCTCTTTCTTAATTCCAATATGAATGAATGATTATACGATTCTAACTCTCCGATCCCCTTGAGATTTGAGAAGAGGGGTTAAATGTTTTTCATGGCTGAAACTATTTGGCGTTGATGTTTTACAGGTAACTTTTCGTGATCCGGAGTCTGCAATGAGAGCTTGTGTAGATCCTTCGCCGATCATCGATGGAAGACGGGCTAACTGCAATCTTGCTTCGCTTGGTGCCACAAGATCTCGTCCCTCTACTCCTCAGCATGGTTAGTATATCAATCCATTTACCGAACTTACCTACCATTAGAGAAGGGATAATATTTCCTAGTATATTAGCATCAGAAACATCTCTACTATTGCTATCATTACTACTCAACCTTCATTGTTTGGGATTTAATCCTTCTCCCATAACCTTCATTGTTTGGGATTTATATCTTCTTTATGGAAGCGCCAACATGACTAGTGCTGCTCAGAAATACCCTTCTTGATTCTACATATTTACAGCAAACCTCAGCCCTCGGAGATTGCATAATTTGCAATGCATATTCATTCACAACCTTGTTCTGGATTCTGCATAGGCTTTATAGCGTTGGAACTTTATACGGCACAGGTTGTAAATGTAGAACTTCTTCAATAACATTCCTGTATTTCCACATTTATGTTACAGTAAAGCCACCGCATTAAAATTACAGCTTAAAACTCTACTGTTAATCCCGGCTCACAGGCCTGGTCGTAGCGATCTCGAAATGGCCTTTCCGTCCATTGAAATCTTTCATTATTAATAGACCGTGCATCTATCCCTGTGTATATTTATTTCATACAGCAAAAACTGGATAAAGCTTGTAGGTGACATTTTTATTTAATGTCGTCCTCTAAAGATTTCTGCCATTGTGCAGGTGATGTGTGATTGTTTTTTTAGGCGTAGAGCTTGTTATATACATACGATATGACGTATTCTTAAATTTCTGCCACTGTATCGGTAATGTGTGGTATTTTTTCGGTGCGTTTTTTGTTCAGGTGGTCGGTTTAGAGTAGTGGGCTCTTTTCCTACCGGCCTTCAGAGTGGAGGACATGGTTATTATGGCGGTGCGGCGTTCCCTCAACCTGCTCAATACGCTGCTTTCCAGCAAGGATTTCCCTATCAAACTTATGGGTTAGTTTCAATCTTCTAAATTTTATGCAATTGTCATTTTGTTGGTAACGCTATGAAATTAGGCGATTCATTTGTTATTCCCGCTTTCTGAAAAAGAAGATTTGGAGAGGGGAACAAAACTTTGATTACTGAAGAACATTCATAATCGAAAGTGTTTTTTTGGATTCAACTGTTCATATTTTTGTTTTGAGGTTTCAATGATCAATTGTTTTGAATTTAATAAGAAGAAATTGATAGGAAATAGGAAATATAACAGACATCGGAAAAAACGAGGACCTGATGATAACAATCTTTAGAAAATTGATGTAGCTTCAGCTTGTTTTAAGATTTTATTGGTCGGAAATGGTTTTGAATTTTTTTTTTTTTAAATTTATTTATTTTTAATAAATTTCATTTTATTGCACACCGCTCATTGCTGCACTTTACTGTTTCAGGTTTTCTACATACTCTCCAGAAAACACTTATCCTCCGGTTGGTACACCTACCCGAGACGAACTAAGATTGTAATTTGAAGGTTTTCTCGCTATAATCATTTAGATCATTGGATACCTTCATTGCAGTAGATGAAATGCAAGGAGCGTTAAGATAATTCATTCAAAAATAGCTTCCCAATAATCTAACGTTTGAAGTAGATTAAATGAAAGCAGTGTATGAACAATTTTTTTTTTTAGCAATCTTAAATTTGAGGGACAACTGAGAATGTGTTAAAAATTTTGGGCATATGTTTATACAATGAAAAAGTATGTTTAATTAGTACCTAAACCATGGTTTAATTTTGTATGCAGAACTACTACACTCCATACGGTGGAGCTCATTATCCACAAATCTATGCAGGTCCTGGAATGATATCAAATCCTGCATTGTATCCCTATTACCAATACGCTCAGACGTTGCAAGCTGGAAATGCCGGATACCCACAGGCCCAAAACTTTGGTTTGCACTATCCTCCTATAATGCATTATCCAACAGCAGGATCAGCTGCTTCTATGTCCACTTTACCTCAGCAATACGGAGGTCTGGTTTCCTTTCCCACTGCAGTTCCATCCACAGGTTAGCTTCCATTAACAAACCTTCCTTTCATCTCAGCATATATACAATGAATATATATTGAAGCAGTGGTTTCTGAGAGAACTGAAATTTGTAACAGTGTGTTTTGCAATGCAACAGGTATGACGCTGGCGCTGCCTGCACCATCCATATATCCAATGCAACCACAACATACAACTGGGGGAGCTTCCGATCATTCGCCAGCTTGACTTCTATTTAAGGAAAAAAAAAAGCAAAAAGAAAAAAAAAATTTAAGACGGCGTCCAGATCCATTCTTGAGAGACAGCAGTTAACTTGATATATATTGACTGATCATTGATTTTATAATTTGACCCTATCCTTATGGGAATGGGGAGCAGTTTTTTTATCTGTCTGCACATTACACACACAATTCGTTATGTCACCGGTCAAAAATAATTGAAAGAGAAGGTATAATAGTGTAGGGTTCTGATCACTGATCACTGATCACTCACACAATTCACTTGGAAGATGGGCGAAGAGAGCACTTTTATATCTCTGCTTTGCCTCTCTTCTTTGATAGCAGTAATTAAATTATGTCTGATAGTCTAATGCACATTATTAGAGCAGGATTCGCTGCTCAGTTGTACTCTTCTAATTCATTTTAATTAAATATTTAGTTAGGAAACTCCTCTTGTCTGGATCGTTTGCTTCAAATTATTTCTGAAATAATGTATCGTCTGCAACAATTAATTATGTGTCCTTGTTATATTTAAATGTTCTCTCTGAAAGTTAGAGCTGGATATCATTTGGTACTTGAAGAATGGCAGGAATTAAAGCATGAATTCTCTTATATATTATTGCTTCAGATTGAGTCCTTTCGATCAGCTGCATTTAATCTTTATGATAGCAATTCAATTGAATTGAACATATCTACTGTTTGAGATTGTCTTTTAGGTAGCTGGTTGAAAGAGACAAAAGCGAGTGTTCAAAGGAGTGCGCCAGCGTAGACTAACAGACGCATTAATAGAAATGCATAGAGAAGAGAAATACATTGTACGTAATAATGTCAGCATATCATGTGGGTAAGGGGAATCAAGGCAGACAAGAGTAACAGCACAACACACAACTACCTTTCAGTCAGTTATGGGGATGAGTACTTTTGTTTTTTTCGAATAGCAGAGCCGTTATGAAGGATTAGGAAACATCCGTACTCACAACACGATGATTGAGTACGGACTTTCACTACTTATTACGGACAACGTAATCCAAAAGCTTTCCCCCGTTTTACATTCCAATTTCGTCACTTTCCCTCTCTATAAATTTCAACCTGCCCAGCCCAGTTCTTCATTTTGAAATGCCTCCCACCACACAATTTCGTTGAGAATACAAATGCTTCTCCTGTGAAAATTACTCAAACA
Organism: Cunninghamia lanceolata; assembly: GCA_027924645.1. Lineage (NCBI taxonomy): Eukaryota > Viridiplantae > Streptophyta > Pinopsida > Cupressales > Cupressaceae > Cunninghamia > Cunninghamia lanceolata. The sequence continues at coordinate 4,038,437 of BSBN01001201.1, forward strand.
TTTGCGACAAATGCTAATTAACAAACAAATATGCAATTTGTGTCGTCTTTTGCTTCCTTTGCCTTGTGGATATACAGACAAGATATGAATGTATGGTGTAGTCCGAATTTCCTTCCTTTGACCTTATTCCGCTTTATCTTTTGGAAATAATTTTAATAATCAATTCTAAAGATTCAAGCCAATCACAAAAGATTCTTTGTATCAAATGGGCAAGTTTTATATGCATAAAGTCGATGACAAAGTTTGGAAAAGGGAGAATGATTCTTATTGCATGGTAATTTCATGGTTTTCAAATAAAATGTTGAGAAAATTTTAGAATTTTTTCACTTTAGTGATAGTGTCTTGAAAAATGTTTTCATCCATTACCGAGATTCACCCCAATATGTATTTGGCTCAAATGCATTGAGGGTTGTCTACATGTGATGACCTTACCTATCTTCCCTATAAATTTGGTATCAAAGTTTGTAGCCTTGCAATATTGTAAGGAAATAAACTAAAACCTTAGTGTTCCTTAATGTATATATACTTGTAAACTTCGGTCTAATAAATAATATTTTAATTCATACAAACTAAATTTAAAAAATATAGATAATTAATTATAATAATATGCAACACCAAATGTATAAATGAAAGAGGCAAATAGGGCTTGCTTAACTATTTTACATATATATTGGTTGACTAATATATATTATGATTGATGTAGATGAGTATTAGATATGAGATTGTGAGGTGTTGCAAATGTTGTGACAGAATAAGCTTTGGTGTTTTATGATTATGGATAGAATCATGTTTGCAATTCCGTTTGTCTCCCATAATTGTGTATGTATGACATGATCATGCCCTTTATACTTAAGAATATAAGAAATCAATTTGTTTTCACCTAATATCTAAGTACACAATTTGGTATTGGTGACACCTTTAGGAGTTTGCTATGCAAGAATTAAAGTTAGGGACTCCCTTATACCTTGTTGTCCACAATAGCAAAAACACACAAGACAAGGATGCAAGATGCCTGGAATAAAGTGGTGTTGCAGTATTTATTCAATGTAGAGTTGATGCAAGCAACTACTAATGATTCCTTTCTCTTTCAAAAGCCTCTTTTATATATCTCTATCACGACACTAATTACCTATGACTTATGTTCAAATATTCAACCCTAGAAGCTTAATTTGAAAATTTGGCATGCAAGATAAACAACAATCAAATTATAGAATTGTTGGCTCTAGAAATGGTAAAATTTAAAAATTAAAATGGGACATGATTGTGTGTGTGATTGGATCCAAAGAACATAATTACACTTACAATTTTGTCTAAGTGGAAGAAAGCCCTAAAGGATCTAAGTAATCCAAAGTTCTAAGGATAAGATATTGGCAATAATGAGGTAAATATTAGATTTAGAGCCATCTTATAGGTAGAATGAGATAAATTAAGAAATAGGATAATGTATTTGAGTCAAGGTCAAATTAAGACAAAACAAGAGGTGAAAAGAGAAAAGTATGCACTTTTCTCCTCTACATTTTCCCCACTTTGGTATATGCATGTGAACTATATGAATCATGCATTCTAAAGTAAATAAGAAAGTAAATAGAGAAGTAAGCATATTTTCAAAATGATATTAGTTTGGATGATGTTTCCTTACTTTTTCTTCATGACATTGTTAATTATGGATGCTTATTTTGTACCATGTTTGTCCATGCTACATAGTCTTTTCTAAGATTTTCTTAATTTAGCTTGATCATTGCTTTGTGGATAGTATGAGGAAGTAATTGTTGTTGAGTTTATGAAACTTTTCAAGAAACGTGTTCACTTCTTGATTTTTGAAAAGTAGCATTATTAATGAGGTAATCTAAATATAGAAATGATAATCTCCATCAAGAAATTACATATATTAGAGGTTGTGGGAGATTTTAATAAGGAAACCTCAATCCATTTTATAAAATAATCTATGAGAGTGATAATAAAAGTGTGTTAGCTAGATGAGCCACCAAATTAAATCTCCATAGAGAAAATGGCCAAGGCAAGGTAGATGACTAAATCCTTCTTCATCATGCTCCAATAATATCCCATACAAATCCCTTTTTATACTAACAAATCTTTTGGTTGAAATGGCCATCACAAACCCTTGCATGAGCCTCAAATCTTCTATACCGTTGATCTTCTCATTCTTTCTATACCGTTGATCTCTTCTCTCTCGAGTCTATAAATTGAACCCTCTTCCTCCATTTCATTCATCCAAGCTTTAAGTAAACTTACTCTGCAGGAATTATAGCGCGCCTTTGGCACCAATTCCTTCATTGCTTGTGATCAAACTCGTTACTACATACTACTATCATTGTTATGAAGCTCATCTTCATAGTGAAACTATCATAGCCGTTCCCAATTGACATCTTGGAATCATAACAAGGAAGTGCACCTTCTAAGGGCCTTATTCATAGATAAGATCATTTGAGATAGGCAACCAATGGAAGTTGAGAATTAAAGGAGGTTTTCTTTGTATTATTCATTGTTTGATTGATCTCTTTTGTTCATTATTTTATTGAGTTTTGGGTATTATTATTATTGATATATTGATTATTCATGTTTATTTCAATTTTCCCTTAACATTTTTGGTGCCCACTGTGGGGCCTAGCCCCAACTTTTAACCCAAAAATTGAGTTTTTATGTTTTAGAAAGCTGTACATAGGAGGAAACTGCGCATCTGACACATCCTAACATGCATTTGTTGTATGTTCCAGTGCATACATTATTTCAACGCATACAGACTCTATTCCGATGCATATACCCTTTGATACGACACATATGTTAGTTCGATGCATATATACTATTTTCATGTGCTTTTGACCTTTGTCTTAGTGCATATGTACTGCAGTGCTTCTGACTTTATTTCTGTGCATTCGAGCTCTAAAGTTGCACATCTGATCTAGGCAGTGATTTTTAGGGTTTCCTTGAAGTTTTTTCTAATGCTAATGTCTTTTTGCAGGAACACTCTTGATATGTTTGCAGGCTAGGTACTGGTTTAGAATCATATAGTTGCACTTGTTAACTCACACTTTGATTTCTAATGGGAAAGTAAAATGGATGCTCATTCAAATCTCACATAGTCTTAATTAGGAAGGCAGTAATTGAATCATTGCTATATTGGTATCCTTCAAAGTTAACAAACTCATTGCTATCTTGGTAAAACTAGACCATTGCTATCTTGTTATCACTTCAAAGTTAACAAATCACTGCTATCTGGGTAAAATTGAACACATCATTGCTATTTGGGTAAAATTAAACCATTGCTATCTTGTTATCACTTCAAAGTTAACAAATTTTTGTGCTTGCCCAAGTAGATTGCTCATCTAGTTTTTCTCATTTTAACTAGGGGAAAAGAACCACTATCTTCTATGTTTTAGGAATGATACCAAGCCTATGCTCTCCCCTATCTTGGGTGACCAAAATGCCAAACATATCATTTTCGCATGTGTTTTTCCTTTAGAGAGGCCTGCTCTTGGATACCATCCATCCAAGTAGGAACGACCCTAAGTGGTAATAGGCTAAACGCCAAGCCCTACCAATCCACTATAAATAAATTATGTTTGGAGCGAAAGATTCAAACAACGAGTGCAGTTGTGTTATACCGATAGCCAACCTCCCCCAAAACCCTCCAAGGCACAACCCTTGCAGGATGGGAGAGTCCATAATGGAGAGTAGTGCTGCCGCATGTATAGCCACTCAAATAGTTGCCTTTATTAAACACCTTTGTCTTAGTGGCCAAAAACCCCTATAAGCCAGTGTAGGGAAGGGCAATTATCACCTCCCGAAGATGCTTCACTAGAGATAGTGAGAATTTGGTTTTATATTAACCTTTGAAACCTAGGATTTACTTGCTTTCTTTTAGTCCAAAAAGAGTAAAAAAAATCACAAAAAAATAAAAAACCATGAAAACATTCTTTGTGTTTGTTATGTCTTCTTACCATGACTAAAAGAAAATCAAATCAAAAAGACCTTCTTGCAGCCAAAGATACCAAAAACATCAGAAAATTGCCAAAAATTTGCAAAAACACTAAAAAATGAGAGCGGTGCATTTATCCTTTTTTTGTTGCGCATTTGTACTGATTTGCTACGCATCTGTACTGACCTATTGCCCTTTTACCACCTTTTACTACACATTTGAAATTTACCAGTATTGTGCATCTGTATCGACTTTTCGCGCATTTACCAGTTTATGTTGCGCATCTGTTCCAGCGCATGCATGACAGTGAGTACTTCCACACTCTTTGAGAGGAAAGTTTTACCATTTTTGGGTACCCATTTTAGCCTAGTTCCATGTTCCGAGATCAGTTCTTACCTTGCAGTCACTTTTCCATCCATTTCGCATCAAAGTCTCTCTTTCATTGGTCATCTCATTCACCTTCTATCAGGTCTTCCTAGTCCAAAGTCAAAGTATCCCATATCATATTAGCATACGCCGCTTTTCGGATCATTTTGGATTCAAGTAACCCTAGTAAAGTCACAGAACTTTGCTAGTGGTCTTGGTGCATGATTAGTCCCTACACAGTAAGACATGTATGAAGTACCCTTACTAGTGGCTATCATCTTGTATCGGCTGTCTTACTTGGAATCATTGATCAAGAGAGTCCCTTGTCCAAATCTTGTCATAAGTATCCTATCCTTAGCAGTCTCCACTGGCATCTTGCCAGAATCTCTAGTTTCATCCCACCACATCCCACATCACCTTGCATGGTTCTTACTAGATCTCAATACCATAAGCAACTTGAAATGGCTGGGTCATCTAACCGTATTGTCACCCCTCATGATAGTGATGAGGAAATCTCTCATGAAGATTATCAAGGACACCTCCAAGATCAGAAATTCCAACACTTGCTAGAGAAAGTGCTCCATGAGGACCCTCACAAGTATTTTATTCATCTTGCAAATCTTGGACTTAAGCTCCCTGCTAATTTCGATCTCAGCAAACTCAAAGAGACCATAGAGGATAATCATGAGCACCACACCGGTGAGGACAAAGGAAAGAAGCTCATAGACCCAAACACACCTATGGAAGAAATGAGGAAACAAATCAAGGGTCTAACACTACAAATGGTAGATCTCAAGATGGGTATAAACACTAAAACATACTCCTTGGAAGATATTGTACCATACCCCTTTGATAAAAGTTTGAACATGGTACCATTCCCCTTTCGATTTGAAGTTCCTAAGTTCGACAAATACAAAGGGAAAGGGGACCCTAGAGATCACATTAGGGAATTCAACGCCACATGCATGGAAGTATCTTACAATGAGACTATTCCCTAGATCTCTAGGTAGTCAAGCTATGGAGTGGTTCTCAAGACTCCCACTAGGCATCAAAACTTTTGATGAGTTAGTCAACAAATTCATCACACACTTCTCATACAATATTGAAGATGAAGTCTCCATGCTTGACCTATGCAATACCAAGCAAAAGAGTGGTGAATCATTTGCCTCCTTCCTACAAAGGTGGAGACAACTAGCAAGCAAATTCTCATATGATGTACTTGAGAAGCAATTAATGGAGATGTTTGTCCACAACCTCAACTCTAATCTAAGCTACCAAATCCAAATCCAATGCCCTACTTTATTTTCAAAGGTCATTGAAATGGGATTGTTCATCAAGAAAGCTATGATCGTCAAGGGGAAAATCAAGTTATACAAGGACACACCTACCTCCAACTACACGATTGACAAATCAAAGTTTTGGACTAAAAGTAAAAATATCATCAATGATGGAGTAGTTGATGCCAAGGTGGCGGCTCCCAAAAAACAACCAATATTCACTCTCAAAGAAGAGGCAAGTAATACTATGCCCAACAAAACATTCTCTCGAGAGCCAAGACCATGGTACAACTCAAATCCAAGGCGAAAGTTCACTCCACTGGGTGAGTCCCAAGAATCCACATTAAGGCAGCTATTGGCCAACAATGAAATCACTCTACTACCAACAAGCAATTATGAACCTCAAATAAAACCTCACTATTGGAAAGACACCGACTTTTGTGAGTATCATAGAGGAAGAGGACATACAACCAACAATTGTATCCATCTCAAACATGTTATTCAAGACATACTTGATCAAAATCAAGGAGGCACTCAACAACATACTTCTAATGAGACGTATGTGGCTTACAAAGATCCACTTCTCAATCACGATAGGCTGTACAACAACAACAACAATCGCAACAGGCAAAATTAGAATAATGGGAATAGTAATGCCAATTACGCAAGTGTGCCATTTGATTATACCATCAATTACATATCAGAGCATGTCCCACAAATTAATGTGGTTACGTCTAACCAATAATCAGGACCCAACAAAACTAATTACAACACCAACACCCGCAGTGGTAAGGTCACGTTAAGTATCCTTCCTCCAAGGTCATCACCTTTTGAGTCCAACTCCCATCAGTATAGTGTCATAGACCAACTATGAAAGACTCCTGCCCACATTTCTATCTTAGAGTTGTTGTGTCTATCTCCTTCCCACAAGGAGATTCTTGATAAAGCCTTGGTGGAAACAACTGTACCCACTAACTTGGCCTAAGAGAAGTTTCAAGCCATGGTAGGTAATCTGACCTCCTCTAGTACCATATCATTTACTGAATAAGATGACCTCTCAGTCTAGGCCTCATAACACCCCCTTACATATCGTCGCCTTCATCCATAAGCACCACATCAAGAGGGTTCTCATTGATGGGGGAGCCAGTTTAAATATTTGCATGCTCAAGCTAGTCCTTACATTGGGGTTCTCTGAAAATGCAGTTGATCCAAGGATGAAGATTACTATCAAAGCCCATGATGAAGAGGAGAGAACTTTCAAAGGAACAGTGGTATTACCCATACAAGTGGGACCGGTGATAAAAGACGTTGTGTGCCAAGTCCTAGATAGGGATATAGCCTATAATATTCTCCTAGGTAGACCATGGATTCATGCCATGAAAGCTGTGCCTTCTACCTATCACTAATGCATAAAATTCCCTCATAACAGCAAGCAAGTCACCATCCAAGGTGATCCCAACCCCTTTCAGCATTGCAACTCTGTCCTCTCAAAACTTGATTGCATCATACACAACAATAGAGCATCTACATCCCTTACCCCATAGCATGATTCAACCTCCAAAGACTCCTCATCCAAGCCCAAAGAGTAGAAAATTACCATCAAAGAAATAGGAGTAGGGGAATACTCCATCGAGCACAGCCTCAACTTGGCCAAATTGCCTCTATCTCCTAGATCCTTTAAGTGACCCAAGTATTTTCCAAAGCCATCTGCTCCTCCTGCACCTCCCACAGCTCCCTTTGTAAATTGGGGGACCTTATCAGATGAAACAAAGGAAAGAGATGTCTTACAATGGCTCTACACAGAACAAGAAGAGAGCACACAACAAGAACCACCTAAGCTCCCAACGGAAATCTATGGGTGAGGTGAGTCTATCCTACATAGAATGGGTTATGAAGGACAAGGCCCCATTGGCCTAAGAAAAGAAGGAATTATAGAACCCATTCAACCTTCTTCGTCCTCATTGGCTAAAACTACAAAAGGTCTAGGATATAAGGATAAGGGCAAAGCTAAAGCAAATGCTTGTCTTGTGGAAATGATACATACCCTTCAACAGGATAGTGACACAGATTCCAATGAGTATGAGTGGGATGAGTTGACAAAGCATTCCTACAATGACAAAGAGGTTGACACCATTCAAACTTATAGATCCTACCGTGAGGGACAAATGCTACCACATAGACCATTAGAGTGTGATTTGCCTATCCCTGAGAATACGACTTTTGAGGAAGGTTCGAGTTCTATCGCAATAAACAATTTGGAGGAAAGTACCATCCTGAACACTCCCCCTACCAATACTCCTAGCATATCCATTCAAAATATCAACGAATTAGATCTATCCTCTGACTCCCTCCCCCTTGTGCATCCTAAGCGCATTGACTAGGATCTACAAAGAACCCCGCAACTAGATATGTTCCAAAATGATGATGCCTATATTAACTACATGGAACTTAGGGACCACCTACCTAAAGGAGATCATAAAGCTAGCTTCGCCATTAAACTTAATACCATGGTTTGTTTCAGAGAGGGTGCCAAGCCTTCCAGTCACAAAAATATCAAAATAAAAACTGGATCTGATAGTGAAAACTACTCTGCGGCAGTGCTAGATCCCAAAATAGTAAAAAGAAAGGAGACATCTGAAGGTGAAAACCCAACTGTGGCACCTGACAATGGAAGGATTGACACTCTCCCCGATGACATGCACCTTAAGAAGTCTCAGATTGTTATGGAACCTACAGAACCTGTTAACATTGGAACAGAGGAACAACATAAGATCACTCACTTTGCTAAGTCTCTAACCCCACTAGAAAAGACTAAGTTTGTACCATTCTTCAAGAAAAACCAAGTCAATTTTGCTTGGTCATATGTAGATATGCCAAGGTTAGATCCAGATCTGATTCTACATCATCTTCCACTAGATCCAAGAGTAAAACCAGTGAAACAGAAGATTAGATAGATGCATCCACATGTTGCATTGCTAGTAAAAGAAGAACTCAAGAAACTACGGGATGTAGGGTTCATCAGAGCTATAGACTATTCGGAATGGGTCTCCAGCATAGTACCAGTATCCAAACCTGATGGCCGAGTCAGACTATGCAATGATTTTAGAGATCTAAACAAAGCTTGTTGCAAGGATGATTTTCTGTTGCCAAATATAGATATCATAGTCGACTTAACAACATGGCATACCATGTTATCTCTCATGGATGGTTTCTTTGGATACAATCAGATCAGGATAGCACCAGAAGACTAGCATAAGACAACTTTTACTTGTCCGTGGGGTACTTTCTGCTGAAATGTCATGCCATTTGGGCTAAAGAATGTAGGAGCCACATATCAACGTGCTATGACCACTATATTCCATGATATGATGCACGTCACAATGGAAGACTATGTAGATGATATCCTTGCAAAGTCACTCACAAGAGAATCACACCTAGATGTGTTAGAGAAAGTCTTTCAGAGACTAGAACAATTCAAAGTCAGGTTGAACCCAAAGAAATGTGTGTTTGGAGTCACTTCAGGCAAGCTCTTAGGTTTCATTGTATCGACAAATGGAATAGAGGTGGACCTTGCCAATGTCAAGGCTATTATGGACATGCCACTACCCAAGAATCTTACTCAACTAAGATCTCTACAAGGCAAGCTACAAGCAATCCATAGGTTCATATCACAACTGGTAGACAAGTGTTAACCCTTTAGTCATCTCCTACATAAAAACATTCCATTTAGGTGGGATGAGAAATGTGAAGAGGCATTCGACAAACTGAAAGACTATCTTATGAATCCACCTATTCTCATGCCTCCTATCCAAGGGAAGCCACTATTACTTTACATATTTTCTACACCCACAGTTCTTGGGGCCCTTCTAGCACAACAAGATTATGAAGGTAAAGAAAGAGCCATCTACTACATCAGTTGCACATTGGTGGGATATGAGTTGCAATACTCTTAGATAGAAAGATCATGCCTTGCGGTAGTTTTTGATTCCCAAAAACTCTGACATTATATGCTAGCACATCCAGTCAAACTTATTACAAAAATAGATCCACTGAAGTACCTACTAAGCAAAGCATCTCTAACAGGTCACCTAGCCAAGTGGGTAATGCTCCTAAGTGAATACAACATTGAGTATGTAGATAGAAAGGCTATCAAGGGGCAAGTCATTGCTAATCAGTTAGTACATACACCACGACAAGACACCACACCAATGCAATTTGAGTTTCCAGATGAATTCTTATTCAATATATCAACACATTCCTAGAAACTCTACTTTGATGGGTCCTACACAAACCATAGATCGGGGGCAGGAATCTTGTTTGTAGCTCCTCATGGTGACACCATACCGAAGTCTTATCATCTATTATTCCCATGCACCAACAACAGAACAAAATATGAAGCCTTGGTCATTGGCCTCAAAATGGTAACAGTGTGGAAAATCAAAGAGCTACACATCTATGGTGATTCTCAACTAGTGATCAATCAGGTCAATGATGATTACCAAACCAAAGATGAGAAGCTTGTCCCATACAAATGGATGGTTGAGGACTATAAGGAATACTTTGTGATCATATCTTTTGAGAAGATACCTCGCATTGAAAACAAAGCAGCAGATGCCATGGCAACCATTGTCTCTCTCCTCGAAATCCCAGAGAATGAGTCACGGTATGAGTTCTTAGTAGAATCAATTTAGCAACAAGCTTATGATCTTCGTAAAACCCATTCCATATGCCTGTTAGTTGGATCTGATTCACCTCGATATGGTAAGGTTTACACTTACCTCAAGGACAACACCCTCCCACCTGACTTATCTTCAAACCAACGACAAACCTTTATACGCCAAACCTCTCATTATACCATTATTGCCAACACCCTATACTGACGTGGTCTAGATGTTACTTTACTCCATTGTTTAGAATGAGAAGAATCTCAAACCACCTTGCAAGATGTGCACGAAGGAATTTGCAGAACACACTCTAGTGGTCCTTCCTTAGCTAAGAAACTCATGTGTTTGGGTTATTATTGGCTGAACATGGAAACATATTCATATCAATTTGTGAATAAGTGCAAGTAGTACCAGATACATGGAAACCTGATACATGTGCTAGCTCGAGAGCTAAGACCTTTAACGACACCTTGGCCCTTTTGTCAATGGGGACTCGACCTCGTGGGGAAAATCCATCCTCCATCATCCAACGACCACAAATTTATCATAATCGCCACTGAGTACTTTACGAAGTTGATTGAAGCCATCCCCCTCACCACTGTCACAGGTAAACAAATCTCCACATTCATCCTCAACTACCTCATCTACAGATACAGAATTCCCTCATCCATTATCACGGATAACGAAAGACCTTTCAAGAACCAGGATGTACAAGAGCTTAGTGACAGATTCAAAATCCAACACCGTTTCTCCACACCCTATTACCCCCAAGGTAATGGCCAAGCAGAAGCATCCAACAAGACCATCTTGAAACTCCTCAAGAAGATAGTAAACGATGTTAGCTATGATTGGCACATCCAACTAAATCTCGCTCTGTGGGCCTATCGAACCAGTATACGCACTCCCACAGGTGCTACCCCTTAGGCCCTTGTCTATGGATCAGAAGCTATCCTGTCCATCGAGGTCGAATTACCCTCTCTAAGAGTGTCGTTGAAAGGTCTCATAACAGATGAAGAATATAGAGTTTCTAGATTGCAAGAACTAGAGTTGCTAGAGGAAAGGAGACATGAAGCCTTTGATCATCTCAAGGCATATCAACAAATGATGTCACGAAGCTACAACCACAGAGTCCACCCAAGAGTCTTTAAAGTTGGAGATCTAGTACTTAGAGAAAACCACCGCAATCAACAGGATCAGGAAAAGAAAGGTAAATTTGAACCCAACTGGCTTGGGCCTTATGTGATTGTAGCTACTTATGGATTGGGGGCATATCAGTTAGCAACATCAGAAGGTGACCTATTTGATGACCCAATCAATAGCATGCATCTTCACCAGTTCTATACCTAAGAGAACCCTAATGTAAGGGGGCATAAAAATACAAAAAAATAAAAAAATACAAAAAAATACAAAAAAAAAATCAGAAAAATCAATCAAAAAATCAGAAAAATACAAAAAAATTGTCCTTTGGTGAAAACCTGGCAAACAGGTGTCTTGGATAGGTACCATGACGAAAACTTGGCAAACAAGCGTCATGTGTACTTTTAGCTTCCGTGCAAATAAAAGCAAGTGGTGAAAACCTGGTAAACAGACGTTACTTGTGATAAACCGCTTCCTCCATCTTTGGGAAACTAATCACTTTGTGTCCATTCTTCCTTCACTTGTGTCCCATTCAATCCATATCTGTTCCATAATAAAAACCTAGCGATAACCTATCGTGGCTTGATACTCTATCTCTTTGTTGCCTTGTCAACCAATATCTTATCTAGTATCCTATCCATAGTGTCAGCCTAGCATAGTGTCTATCATCAATGTCCACATGGTCCAAATCCATGAACTATGTTGCCTCTGTGTTGTCACGTAGGCAAGGCCATTATTCAAATGTAGCCCCGAGGCTCCACTATCCCATCCATCACGTGTCTAGTCCTTCTATCCTCTGTGTCCACTTTCTATCACCTAGGTCTTAGGTCCATTAGGGTTTACCCCAAACTACGTTACCTCTGCGTTATCACGTAGGCAAGGCCATTTAGCAATGAGCCCCCGAGGCACTAGGTCAGTCCCTTAGGGTCCATCTTACCAACAAGGATTGTGGAACCTTTCGCAAGGCAAGCAAGCGCACACAAATCCCGCTCTCAGGCATAAATTTTGATGCACGCACCTCAAACCTATCCAAAGCAAAGCAAGCAAGCACCTAAAGCGCTCTAAATGATTTTACCTAAATTATGGCAAGAAGCAAACACATTTAAATTCAAAAATGTTTTGTGGTTGTGATCAAGGTTAGGTTACGACATCTTGATTTTTGTTATCATGTCTTTCTATGCTACTCAAGGATGCCTAAAGCTAGAGATGCTATGATGGGGGCGTGGTTATTTTCTTTGTTTGCTGTTTGTGGATTAAACTTTAGTAATGTGAAGCCTTGTCTAAAGACATGATCGGCAAAAGATCATCGAGGACATCAAAGGTCTAACATGAAAGGGGGAAATCCTTGTCTATTGATACGCAAGAAATACTCAGGTCACCTCAGTTCAATTATACCTTGATGCTTGTATTAACTTGCTAAATCAAAATCTATGTAAGTGATACTCAGGTCATCTCGGTTCAATTATACCTAGATGCTTGTATTTTCTTACAACATTTCAAAAACACACAAAAACAAAAAGCCCAATGATGAAATAAGCACTTCAAAATACTTGCAATATTAAGATGAAAAACCCATTCACATCCACTCGCATCCATACCATATCCCATGTAATAAAAATTCCAAAGCATCCATATCCCATACAATAAAAGATCCAACCCGTAGAGTATCAAATAAAAGCTTGTGATTCCTTCTATCAAGTCATTCTTCTATTGATCAACTTTGTATCTATCATTGTATCTCTTGTCAAAAGTTCTAGCTGTCAATCCGAGCAATGATCCAAATGCAAGTCTATCGTTAATCCATACCAATCAAGTCAAGTCAATCTTGTCAAATTATCCAATCACAAAACAGTGGTCTTAATCCTTGTCTGGTTGTAAACCAACTCAATCAATTATAATCAATCAATTGTCTTATACAGGATGTCACATTGTCAAAATCAAACCAATACATGCATCTTACACAACATGTTTCATTTTCTTAAACTAGGCACTATCCTTTGTGTTACTCTAGGGATCCATTCTTCTCCGCCATAACAACACGCCTGCCATGTTGGTCTAGGGATATATCATTGCCCATCATGACAACACTATTGTATATCATTATTAGTATATCATTGGTTTACGGCTGGATAGGGACAATACCTTGTTTGTTCTTGTATCATTTGTGCATACTTGCTTACTTGCTTGTGTGTGTTATCATTATATCTTGCATATCGTGTATCATTCAGCTCTTTCTTCAACCCTAACCTAGTTCTCCCTTCTTCATGGTGAGATTGTTTGTCTCTCGTCCTTCTGCCTTCTTCCCGTCCAATCTCCTGAGGGGGCATCCTATCATCATAACCTATACCAGGGGCAAACTGGGGCATGTATCATTATCAGACTATTTATTTTTTGAAGCAACGCTGTAAATTGCATTGCATTAAAGAGGGGCAAAATGTATATGCCTAAAATGACATGATTTAGCCTAAATAAATATTCTTAATATTTATTTCATTCTAATTCTTCTATCTATAAATAAATAAACAAATTTATTTATTTGATTCATATTCTTCTAAATTAATTAAATATCAAAATATTTAATTATCTCTTCTAAAGTCAAAATTAAATAAAATTCTTTATTTAATTAAATTCTTCCAAACAATTAAATAATTTTTAATTATTTAATTAAGTCAAAATCATTCCTCCAAATTTGAATAAATCAATTGAATTTATTTAAATTCTCTCAATCTCCAAAAATAAAATATAATCAAATATTTTATTTATTCTTCCAAATCATGCACAACAATTAAATAAATTTATTTATTTAGCTTGCTTTCCTATCTTCAAATATCTTCTAAATCTTCTAAAAATAAGTCTTCCTCTTCATGCACACAAAATTAAATAATTTATTATTTAATTTCTTTCAAAATCATGCAAAAGCAAATCTCAAGTTGAGTTAACTGACTCAACCAACCTTGTTTTTATCAATATCTCTTAAATTGGAAAAAAAAGCTTTCTAATTTATGAAAAGCATGTCTTATCTTTAGAAAAGAAAGTAGTTAACTCAAATAAAACAACTTTTGGGTGACACTTATCTTCTTCCTATTCACGCACGTTCCTCAAATCTTCTATACCGTTGATCTTCTCATTTTTTCTATACCGTTGATCTCTTCTCTCTCGAGTCTATAAATTGAACCCTCCTCCTCCATTTCATTTATCTAAGCTTTAAGTAAACTTACTCTGTAGGAATTGCAATGTGCCTTTGGAACCAATTCCTTCATTGCTTGCGATCAAACTCATTACTACATACTACTATCATTGTTATGAAGCTCATCTTCATGGCAAAACTATCATAGCCATTCCCAATTGACATCTTGGAATCATAGCAAGGAACTGCACCTTCTGAGGGCCATATTCATAGACAAGATCATTTGAGATAGGTGACCAATGGAAGCTGAGAATTAAAGGAGGTTTACTTTGTATTGTTCATTGTTTGATTAATCTCTTTTGTTCATTATTTCGTTGAGTTTTGGGTAATATTAGTATTGATATATTGATCTGGAGGATGTTTATAGGATACTTCACTTGTCGATTCAGGGAGTGCTCATGGAGTATGATCCACAACAGGATGCAGGACTCGCAGAGCGCAGGCAGGTATTCGATGACCTTGAGCTGGACTGTTAGGTTATCTCTGTCAACATATAGCGCTGCAACATCGGCAAGGGAAACTGCTCCCTCAACATAAGTGTGTCTTGAATGTCCTCCTGCAAACACGCAAGGCAAGGTGTCAACCTAAAGCTACAAGTACTATGCTCAACATATCTATAGAAGCATATCAACTAACTTAACATATCAAATTGATCAAAACAGCACACTACAACTCTTGACTAGATTCCTGTAATCTCAGAGATAGCTTATCGATTGACGCATCAAACAAGATGCCAATCGAGTCAATTTTGTTAACTAAAACTAACTATCTATATCATATGTGCAGAATAGAAGGTACATGCGCCATTCCTTAGTAAATGTACCACTTCTATCATATGCACTACAACATTTCATATATGCGTCGTCCCATACCGTATATGTGCCGCCCAAGTACATGCACCAACTCATACTTTGCATGCACCACCAAATAATGCATGCGCTGACCTTCCTCATGGATGCGCAACTTTCATGCATGCACCGCTTTATAACCTACATGTGCTGCAGAATGACAGATGCGCAGTTCTGCATGTCAGATGCACTGAACTGCAATCTTGCGCATTTGTTTTGCCTAATTTGACCTAGCATTTAATGCACTAAAAATTGACCCTCGATGAAGTTTTTTGAGATACATACCGGGGGTCCTGCCTCTGCTAGCCGATCAAATCGTCAGACTCTCTCAAAGAGGTGCTCCTCATGCGAAATATCCATCCTAGTGCTGACTGCTCTGTGCTTTGTGCTCTCCTAAGCTCTCAAAGACAATCCAACAAAAGCCAAGTGTGCAAATGACTTGTCTTGTGGACCCAACTCCTATATATAGCATGCAAACCCTAAACTAGCTATGTGGTGACTATGACTACTTCCCGCACCTATTTCTTCCCGTTTTCTTCCAGTTTCTTAGAAACACATCCTATTTTCTTCAATCCTAACCAAGTTTTCCCTTCATCCTCGTGAGATTGTCCGTCTCACGCCTTCTGCCTTCTTCCCATCCAATCTCTTGAGGGGGATCCTATCATCATAACTTGTACTAGGTGCAAACTGGGGCATGTATCATTATCAGACTATTTATTCTTTGAAGCAACACCGTAAACTGCATTGCATTAAAGAGGAGCAAAATGTATACGCCTAAAAATGACACGATTTAGTCTAAATAAATATTCTTAATATTTATTTCATTCTAATTCTTCTATTAATAAATAAATAAACAAATTTATTTATTTGATTCATATTCCTCTAAATCAATTAAATATCAAAATATTTAATTACCTCTTCTAAAGTCAAAATTAAATAAAAATCCTTTATTTAATTAAATTCTTCCAAACAATTAAATAATTCTTAATTATTTAATTAAATCAAATCATTCTTCTAAATTTAAATAAATCAAATCAAATTTATTTAAATCCTCTCAATCTCCAAAAATAAAATATAATCAAATATTTTATTGATTCTTCCAAATCATGCACAACAATTAAATAAATTTATTTATTTAATTTGACTTCTAATTCTTCAAATATCTTCTAAATCTTCTAAAAATAAGTCTTCTTCATGCACACAAAATTAAATAATTTATTATTTAATTTCTCTCAAATCATGCAAAAGTAAATCTCAAGTTGAGTTAATTGACTCAATTAACCTTGTTTTATCAATATCTCTTAAATTAGAAAAAAAAATTTCTAATTTATGAAAAGCATGTCTTATCTTTAGAAAAGAAAGTAGTTAACTCAAATAAAACAACTTTTGGGTGACACTTGTCTTCTTCCTATTCACGCACATTCCTCAAATCTTCTATACTGTTGATCTTCTCATTCTTTCTATATTGTTGATCTATTCTCTCTCGAGTCTATAAATTGAACCCTCTTCCTCCATTTCATTCATCCAAGCTTTCAGTAAACTTACTCTACAGGAATTACAGCGTGCCTTTGGCACCAATTCCTTCATTGCTTGTGATCACACTTGTTACTACACACCACTATCATTGTTATGAAGCTCATCTTCATGGCAAAACTATCATAGCCGTTCCCAATTGACATCTTGGAATCATAACAAGGAAGTGCACCTTCTGAGGGCCATATTCATAGACAAGATCATTTGTGATAGGCGATCAATGAAAGCTAAGAATTAAAGGAGGTTTGCTTTGTATTGTTCATTGTTTGATTGATCTCTTTTGTTCATTATTTCATTGAGTTTTGGGTATTATTATTATTGATATATTGATTATTCATGTTTACTCCAATTTTCCCTTAATAGTTAGTCTGGACATGTGTATTTAAGCTGAGTTCGATTGTATGAGTTTGTTGAAAGTTACACTGGAAATTGGGTGTTGAATGAATTCTTCACAATTTGAAAATCCTTCATATCCTTATAAGATTGCACAGTCTCTGTATTGTCATGGGCTACCTGGCTAAGTAAATATTTGTTTATTTTGGGGATCTATCTATCTGCTTATTGATCATTCATGTAGTTGTCTATAGGACTTTCTATCCATTTCATTTTTATATTTTGTTTATTAGAGCTGGTTAGAATAGGTTTCATAAAATTATAGAATGTTGTTACAAAATTTATATTTAATGAATGCAAGTAAATAGATTATTGATTATGAGTTGGAAAGATACATTTTACAGACTACATGATTGATCAGTTAACTTATGTCCTGTTAGATTAGAAAATTGATTAGTCTATGGGTAATTAAACCCTATGAACTAAAGTTTGTCTAGATTTCATGTAAGTCCCTTTGTTGTAATAGCAGAAATACATTCACTATTGGATTATCTCACAAGTCAAGACCTGACAATATAAACCTTGGGGTAATCTTTTTCCGGTTTACTAGGATTAGATTCCTTTCAAGAGAGATAAAATCCTGGTATTTTATCTGAGGTTGTTGCATGCAAAAACACCCATCAATAGATATCATAGGTAATTTATGAATCTAATTTCATTACTGCATCCAATATTATGCAAATTTATCCTCTGTACTTTTTTTCTCGTATAGAAGTTAATCCTAAGTTTTGTAGGTGATCCTAGCAGCTTGAGTTAATCGGTGACTCTCACACTATTCTTGCAAGTCACAAATCTTGTAATAAATTTGGTCCTTAGTGAAGGTTTATCTTACTTATTTTATCCCCATTAAATTATATTTTTCAAGTTTCATTAGACTCTCACTTGGCTTCATCCATGGCTTCATTTAAACCCTCATCATGTAGTGAGAGGCTACTCCTTCCTTACTCTATAGCTTAATTCCTAAATGACCAATGATCCAAAATTACAATTTTGTTGTGGCACAAAAGTAAATGCACAAGGTCATGGAACTTGTTCCAATGACTCAGATACACAAAAAATATGGAAACTACACATGCCACAAAATAAAACATGCTAGCATGGAAGGAATTCAAATTTTCTTTTTTCAAAAAGTTCTAAATCCATGAAGGTGCCCAAATCCACCATTAATGGATTCCATGCAACCTTAAAATTTACAACTTCTAAAATACACAAAATATGAACATTTCAAGCATACCCTTAGAAGCACAAAATGCAGAACATCATTCTTTCCTATTCATATAAAATTTTAGGAAGTTTTTTCCATAACTTTGGCTCATTTTTGCATATTTTCAAAATGAATGAAAACTACAACAAAATAGAATCCTATCATTATTCTAATGAATTTAATCTTTTGAAACAACTCCTATACAAGAGAATTCATATGCATCCACCTATTGTGGGCATGGAAATGAATAAATTTCATTAAAATTTACATAAACAATAAAGAAAATTACCTCTTCACACAAGCTACCAAAATCAATTGATCTCTCCTTGAGGAGGAACACCAAAATCAATCCTTTATCAAGTTGCAAGAAATCCCAATCCAAGTGCAAGAAATTTCAATCACTTCTTTTTCCAAAAGAAAATTCTTTTTAAACAAGGAAGAGAGAGGTTTTCAACAATTCAAAAGTAAGTCTAAAAATGGCTTCCCTTTTTCCTTTTGTCTAAAATTCCCTAAACCTCTTTACACATTTCCCTCCTTTTCACATTAGATAGATATTTCAAAAAGACTTTTTTGTGAATGATATATTTTTTCTACACAAATAATTCAATAAGACTACAATACAAAAGTCTTATAATTAATATTTTTCCATTAACCTTTGCAATTAAATTGAATTCTAACTATGCGACATAATTTATTTTCCAAATGCAAGTAAACTCATTTTAATTTTCTTTTCACATGTAATGAAATAATGCATAGGACCGTTTTCACTAAGGAAAATATTATTTTCTTTCTAGCTCAAAGAATATTAAATATTATGCAAACATGACAAGCACACATTTTAGAAATAAGTTTAATGCAACAAAATAATATAAAGTAACCACATGTAAGGGACCCACTCACTTTATGGGTTTAAAAATAATGCATGGATTTTGAAATTTCCATAAATTCAGATCCATATTTTCACAAAGATTCACAAGACTCATCTCACACTCGAATTGAGTGAGATGGAAGTTAAGAAAACATGTTTTACCCAACAAGAACAACTATAATTAACCATTGTTAGGGAAAACATATACCTGCACACTCAAGTGAAGCATTAGGCATACCTACACCATATAGGAATAGTTGAAGCATCGAATAAAACACCCAACACGGCATAATATCCAACTAAAATAATATAAAATCATCACATCTAATTATAAATCATCTATGATAACCATGAATCATATATCAAGATGCATAAATCCACAATGATACACAATACTCAACTAGAGATATAATAATCACACATATAACATTTGATATATTGAAAATAGTGAAGCTAAAACACTATAATAATCCAAACATATAAAATCAAAACATACATGCATCTCATAATACATAGTCAGAAATCAAATACCAATACAAAACTTCATTAAGGAAATACATCGATGGCCATACAAAACATCATTGATAAGTATGGTGACATAACCAAAGTAAAAATCAATAGTCATATAAGGTACAAACACCCAAGGCATTACAACTAGCATGATCACATGGCATGCACTCTACATGATGTGGAATGGAAGTCATACTCTCATACACATAATCCCCCAAGATGTAATTGTAAAGACCCAATAGGTTGTTAGGTTCTAGAAATAATAATTATGATTAAAAATTCCACTAATAATTATTTTTTTGTTGAACAAGTTTAGTTTACACTTTAACTTACTATTTGTATACTCAAGCAAACATGTATCCATAAGGGATAGGAAAAAACATTCATCTAAATAAGAGAGGCAGATACATCTATCCAATTAGGACATGCAAAACATTTATCCAATCAAGATAAGAAAATACATCTGTCCAAATGGAACGTGCATGAATTGATTTGGCTAGAGTCTCATAATTTAACCAATTAACTCTTTTGAGTATTAGAGAATTTAATTTTTTTGTTACTTAATTCTTTATAATTAGTTTATGCTTGTTGGTCTATTCAGTTGTTAAGAAAACTTACCAATAGCACACATGAAACCCTGAGTACTAGGAACCTCCTTCATTTACCTAAATTGCTTACATACTTGTATCCACATGATCAAGGTATAGTGTATACATAGTTATGGTTTCATTTTAGTTCAATGTGAACTATATTAGTGGGTGTGCAACCCTTTCTAGGGCCCCTTTTCCATAGATACTTCCACATTGACTACCACCCATTGAGGGAAGCATCAACTTAATAAATTCATGTCATTTTCACTTAAAAATTGTTAACTGTTTTCCCTTAATCATGCACTCCTAACTGAGTAAAATAAACTTTCCTTTAAATACTTATTAGGGACAACTCACTTGACTTTAAATAATTGTTCATTTTAGTTTCCAGAAGATTTCCTATTCACTTAGATTTAGATTAAAATTATAAGATGTACTTATTACTCCCCAACAATTTATATGGATGGTGCCACAAACATTGTTGTTCCAGTTATGTTAGGCATTAGATATAGTAGTTCAATCATGATTGCTTGACCCATAAATATGAATCAAAGGCATTCTGAATACTAAACACTATGTATGTTTTGGTTTGAATGAATTAATTAAATCAATAAATATTAATAGAATTCTTACTATTTTTTGATCACCAAGATCCCTGGTGGGCGAGGTGAGAACATATGATGAGTTGCAAGTATTCTAAGAGTATAAGAGTATAAGATAGAAAACTCTAGTACTCATTCTTAAAAAATTTAGTAAACAATTGAAAAGATTAATAATTTCATAATCAAATTACCTTAATAAGAAATGAGTAAATATTATGATCTACAAGGTATCAAAAAAGTTTTTCACAATAAATTTGAAATCTCTAATGTTTTATGAACAAGAATTATTCCTTCAATTAGACATCAAATTGGATTTTAATATCAAAATTAACAACCAAATTCCAACCATCAAAAAGGGCATTAAAACTAAATAAGACATAAATGTATAATGATAGCACCAAATGATAAACAACCCTATAAGGGCATAAATCCCCAATAAAGAATAATATTTATCACACTCCCTTACTCTATCTTCAATATGATGTTACACATTGTTTCATAGGACATGATGTTTAAGGAAATCCTTGTACATAAAAGGTCTAGTACTCATAGAAAACTTTAAAAAGATAACCAACTACATTACTAGATCGTCAAGAAAAAAAGACTTTTCAATAAAAAATATTGTTCTCTTAATCTTTGGAAAAGTTTCTATAAATTGAAAAATTACTCTTCTTTTTAAATATTTATTAAAATGAAATGACAACTTAAGCATTTTGCAAACTGAAAATAATTTAACTAAAACAATAACTACTAACCACCAAATATTTGAGAAGTCTAGAGAATGATTTCCAACACTAAATCAACCGAAATTCAATTGAGTTTGACCTTGCATAACACTAAATGTGAGATTTACATTTTTCATTTACACAATTTTTTAAAAGATAACGGACTACATTACTAGATCATCAAGAAAAGAATTTTCAATAAAAGATTATTGTTCTCTTAATCTTTCAAAAAAAAATCTATAAATTGAACATTTACTCTTCTTTTTAAATATTTATTAAAATGAAATGACAACTTAAGTGTTTTGTAAATTCAAAATAATTTGACTAAAACAATAATTTCTAACCATCAAATATTTGAGAAGTATAGATAATGATTTCCAACTATTAAAAGTTTATGAACAAATCTTTTCACTCTTTAAATAAAGTGATAATAGTAACTTATCTTATAAATATTTTCAAAACAAAATTAAACTGATAACTTCTAAATATGAAACTAAACAATAATATCTAAGTTTATGAAATTAAGATAAACTTCTAACTTTTAGTATCAATTATTTAGATTCATACATGGAAAGGAAATTAAATCTTCTATATTTGTATCTTGTTGTATACTAATTAACTACTATGTTTTCTGCAAATATAACTATTTTGAAGATCTGATATTATCTATATTTACTATTTAATCTATAAACATTAAATTAGTTCCCAAAAATACTAAACTCTTTTTCCAACAACTAGATATTAAAGGCATTAATTCTTCACAAAAAATTATCTTGAATGGCAGAGAGTACATCTAACTCTAGGATAGGCTAAGGCTTAAAATAAAGTCTTTCACATATCACAGATTCACAATTCATAACAACTTACAGATGCTACAAAATATTCAAGTAATCATGAAGTCTTTCAAGAGCATGACTAGACTGAGCTACAAGGGCCATTAGGCATGGCAAACACAGACCAATTACTTCTACGCCACTGCACATCAATATTCTAAATTGACTACTAACTAAAATGCATTAATTGGTGATGAAACTCCAATATGAACACAAATATTTAACTACACCTACTACATTCATTTGAATGTTTCGAAAGCCTTTAACAAATTCATCATGATATACTATGACAGGGTAGTATATAGTTTTTAATGTCCTCTTGAATAAGAGTTTTCAAACAAACACTTTAACAATAGATTTACATTCCATGAGCCACCACACTTTAATAGACGTCTTCAACAAACACATTAATAATAATAGATTTGCATTCCACTAGCCATCACACTTCAATAGACGTCTTCAACAAACTAATTACTAACAGATTTGAAATCCATTAGACGTCACACTTCAATAAACATCTTTAAACAAAACAAATAGAATAAAACTGACTTGACTGTTAGTATTCATGCAATTTCCAAGAAGTGGATTTTTAGTAAATTGGTATTGTCTTATCAACGAAAGAAAACAAATTAAAAGAATACCTGAATACTTCACTATTCCAACTACAAATCTCCTCTTTAAAATCCTTCCCTCTTTCTCACGAACTCCTCCTCCTTATCTCCTTCCTTTCAACTAACCACTACTTCATGCATAACTTATCACTTTTTAAATTCTGCCACACCTACTCTACGTAGGATCAAAGAATCTCCAACGCACTATGAAACCCCACTCCACCATACGTTACGCCTTCAGAATAGAGTTACTTAATGGCTCAACCTATTCCCATAGTAACAAGATTTATATTTGATACATAACTAATACATAACAATAATAATCCACAATTCTTTTAGTTTTTAATTCAATCCTTATCACCCACACAATAATTTATGAAGAAATGAGAATATTAGAGACTCAACATGATGTGAAACTTATTTCAAACTCAGTAGTTAGATTTAATAATAATTTATCAATATAGATCTTACTCTTAATTATTTTTTTTAAAATGCAAATAATTTTTAGGATGAGTATCAAATTTGAATTTCTAATGTAAGCCTAAGTGGCTATCGTAAGTGTATCAACCACACTATTTCTTGTTAGTCAATGCAATTTGACATGTTTATTGGCTTTAGAAAACCTTCATATAAAAGAAACATTGACCAACAATTCATCATGAAATGAACTCTTATCATCTTAAATTTGATGGAACTTCCTATCAATTATTTTTCATTTTCTAATTAATCTTAAAATTGTATAATTATCTTATTTATGGTAATTAAGTTTTATATTCAAAGTTCAGGAAAGCAAGGTCGTGACATCCTTGTCCCCTTAAATTCTACATATCCCAATGCACAAGGAAAAATCAAAACTTTAAAATAGCTTAATGATTAAATAAGTTAGATTAAACAGTATCATGTTGAAATAACTTAACAAGTTTTGTTTTCAAAATTTAAGTGAGGGTACAATTGTTGCATTTTGGATGTATCCTCCCATGTGGCATTTTCCATTGTATATTGATCCCACTGTACCTTACACTGGTCTACCACTCTATTGTGCAATTGGTATCAACACTTCTCCAAGATTCTATAGGGCTCTACTATTTTCAATCCTAGTTCTTGCACCTGTAAGGCATGCCAATTCAAACTATGTTTAATGTCAGGTACATATTTCTTAAGGAGAGACTCAAGGGAAACATCATGAATTTATCTCAATCTAGGAGGTAGAGCTAGTTAATGAGCCACTGGGTTGATCTTTTCTATGACTTCAGATAGCCCTACATAGTGGGGTGCTAACTTGGTTGCCTTTTCAAAAGATATGAATCTTTTATGGGGTCTCACCCTTCGAAAGACTTTCTCTCTAACTAAAAACTTCTCAATGTACTATTTTTATCTACATAACCTTTTTTCTAGTCTGATGCTTCTTGTAACCTTTTCCTTATGCCTTTAACCTAATTTTGCATATCCTTTAACATTTCTAGACCAATTACAATTCTATCCTCTAGATTACCCAACTTAAAGGAGTACGTCACTTTATACCATACAATGCTTTGAATGGAGCCATTCCTAAGGTAGATTGGAAAGAATTGTTATAAAATAAAAAATCAACTAGGGGAAGGTATTCTTCCCAGTTTGATTTTTGGTCCATGAAATACATATATAAAAGATCTTCTACAATTTGATTTATTCTCTCTATCTACCCATTAGTTTCAGGATGATAAGTTGTACTAATATTTAGTTGAGTACATAAAGATGATTGCAGAGTGGTCCAAAATCTTGAAGTAAACCTAGCATCTCTTTCTAAAATGATCTTTTTAGGAACCCCATGCAACCTAAATATTTCCTTTAAAAATGCTTTAGCTAGAGTTGGTTCATCATCAATTAAATAACCTAGTATGAAATGGGCTACCATGGTAAGTTATCAACTAATACCAAAATTGAATTATATCTATATGGTGACATGGGCAATCCTTACACAAAATCCATATTAATGACTTGCCACTTATAATTTGGTATGTCATGAGGATACATTAACCCAACAAGATGATAATGTTCATCCTTAACCCTTGGACAATCCAAACATTTTTCCACAAAGAATTATTTCTTTCTTGGTCCATGGCCAAAATTACAACTTCTTAAGGTTTAAGTACATTTTATTTACTCCTGGGTGCCCTGAATAGGGAGCATTGTGAGCTTTGATCAAAACAAAGTTTCTAAATTCTTTGGAGTCAAGAACATAAATTCTATTTTGATATCTTAGCAACCCATCCCTATCAAATGTACACCCTACAAATTTCGGTTCAATTGGGTTAATATCTAGAGTTGCACTAATCTTCTCATACCAAGGGCCATTTTTTTGTTCCTTTAAAATATATTGTTTAAATATGGTTTTAAAAGTTGCTATTTCCATTAAATGTCACCTTTTTCTTAGATTATTTTCCACCATATTTTATTTACCCTTAATATATTCAATCTCAAGATCATATTCACTCAAATACTCTAGTCATCTTCATTGTCTTGCATTCATATGTGGCTAAGTGAAAATATACTTTAGCCCTTGATGATTATTTTTTAATTCAAAAGGCTTTCCCAAAAGAAAATGTCTCCATTTCTATAAAGCATGAACAATGGTTTCCAAATCTAGATCATGAGGCACATAATTCATTTCATGAATCCTTAGTTTCTTGGATTCATAAGAAATTACACCTTCATCTTGTATAACTATTCCCCCTAATCCTTTTGTAGAAGCATCAGTGATCATAGTAAAATGTGCATTGGGTTCAAGAACTCTCAAGATAGAAGTTGTAGTAAATTTTTCTTTTAAGTTCTAAAAAGGTTTATCACACTACTTTGTCCATAAAAATACTTTTTTCTTTCTTTGCAAAGAAGTAATGGGGTTTGTGCTTTAATAAAGCCTTCTAGAAATATTCTATAGTACCCTATTAATCTCATAAAACTTCTTACTTTTGACACATTTTAGGGATTGGCCACTCCATTATAGATATAATCTTTTAGGATCCATTACAATTCATTTTGTAGATATAAGGTGTCCCAAAAAGGACCTTTGAGGAATCACACTAGACATTGCCACCCAATTCATATAGGTTTTTCAATCTTTAGTAGTAATTAGATCAAATCTTTCTATTGGGAAAGTAACACATTAATTTTTTTTTCTCTTGATAGGTAGTTATAATTTGCTTTCTTAGATTAATTTTACATTTAAATTGCTTAGATTATTTTGAATTGTTTTCTTAGATTAATTTCATTTGATTGCATTTAGATTAATTACAAATTTCATTTCATTAGATTACATTTTCAAAATTGATCCACAAAAATGAACAAGAACATAGTTTAGATTGCAGACAAAAATCATATAGCTTGTATTCATTTTCCCTTTCTATGTAATTAAATCATTTGAAATTTAGAAAAATGAATCAAAAGTTGTTTTGCATTCATATAGGATTGCATTCATAAGAAAATACCAAAAACATTAGTAAACATAAAAAAAGAAACAAGTGATCAAGTTAAACCATTGATTTTATCATGAGGTCAACAAAGTCAACAAACTCAATCAAACAAATCAATGCAAACAAAGATTCGGCCTCTTTTCTAGCATTTGATGTGCCTAGGCATTAGGGAAGAATGGGTAAAATCCATCCTAGATGAGATTAGGTAGAACTTATCTCAACCAATTCTCATTCAAAAAGCACAAAACAAATAAGAGAGGTTGAAGAACACGAACAAATAATCATTGATCACCAAGAACTCATACAACAATGCATTCAAAACAAAGAAAGGAGGCTAGATCGCTTCCACATCTTAAATGAGAAGAATAGTCTTTGAGCTAGGCTTTGAACAAGTGACGCTTTGGGTCATATCATTATCACAACAATAACAACCATTGAATGCTTTCCTCAACATTGAAAAATTCATAATAATTTCCATCAAATATACATACACGTCACATGAACAACCCAATTATGATCCATGACATGTTCTACTTTTCAATAAACAAAACAACTCCCTAGTTATACCTCCACTCGACTTGCCATGAGAGTGGGAGTGACTAGGTGGTTGCCCATAGCAAGGATATAGTTTATGTATCAAGTTGGAGTCTGAATCACTTGTGTTGTGTTTGAGTCACATTCTAAACAACACATATTTTGGTGAACCTGATGTGAAGAACAAATCCTTTTATGGTGAGTTTTTTGTGTTTCCTTTTTTTATGCACTTTTAGTGTCATCTTACATTTCATTCATATGCCATTTTCATTTTGATCCCACTTTTCATTATCATCTTCTTCTCTCTCTATTCCATTATTTTGATTACAAAGATTTTAACTATGGGAATATATATGAGAAACTCATCACTTTTTCATATTCAATAATCCCACATGGGAACAAGGTACAACAATACAACCTAGTCAGTCTAGCCAAGGAAAATCTTGCCAAGTTCTCATTTGATCATAAATACACCAAGTCAACCAACCTTTGACAAGTTACACAGTAATGGCAACATAGACAATGAGGTAAGATGCTTAGAAAGATACCTACAAGAGGCTAGGGAAGCTGGAGAAGCCTTGTATGTTGCATATCAAGATGAGCAATTGGAAAATGTGTTAGGGGAACAAACAAGTGGAGAAATCAAGAAAACCCACAAGTTGAAGAAGCTCAAATAACAAAGGTTGCAACTCCTATAGATCTTATATCTACCTTGGTCCAACAGATTAGAATACTACAATCTATAGGAGTAGAGAAACCTCCTCAAAACAAAAATGACCAAAGGACTAGAACATGAGTAAATCCACATAGCACTAGGGTTGAACAAAACTAGGGGGAAACTCAAAATGCCCCATTCTTGAATTTTTATTTACGTAATGCTAGTAATGACACAGTACAACAATTTCCACTATCTAGCGGAGCCTATCCAACACATATTTATTAAACTCCCCAAAATTACCAAGTCCAACCAACATATTCATCCATGCCTAGATATCAAATACCAAACCAACAAGTCTCATCTATGAAGCTTATGCTTTCAACACCAACATCTTAAAGCATACTTTTTGGAACTTATCTCAAATATCTAAAGGAACCCCTTGACTACAACATTTGCAACATTTATTAGTCCTCTCCTATATCTACCAAAATTCAAAGGGAAGGGAGACCCAAATTCACACATCAAGGCCTCTACTACAACCATAATAAAATTCCTTCCTTGGGATAGAGTTGTAGAAAGAATCTTTCCAAAAACTCTTTTAAAAAATTGCATTGGATTGGTATTAATGTCTCCTAGAGGCTTCAATTCATTCCTTCCATTAACTCATTAGTGAGTTTGTAATAGTGTTTTACATGAACAAATTGATTAGAATAGGAATACAAGAATTCCTAACAATGAATCAAGACATGAATAAATTGATGGCATACTTTGTCACACAATGGAGACAAGTCCTTTATTCATCAGCTAGCACCCCTAACATGGATCATAAAGAGCTGTGTGACCTCTTATTGCATGACCTTAATATGGATACTAGAGAGGAAGTGTAAAAGTTACCATATCAATCCAATGAGGAAGCATTAGAAAGTGCCTTAAGAATCAATGGAGCCACAATTAATAGTGGATGGACTTATGGTTAAAATGGATGGTTGATAACTCAAATGAATGATAATAATAGAAGCAACCCTTCCATGATCAAAATCCTGAAGAAAAATTATAATGCAACTACATATGGGGTAATAGATCAAATCCCATGAGGAATAGGGTAAAATATGATTACAACAGAAGAGTTGATTTCCCTCAAAACATCAACATCATGGATTATACTTGAAATAATAATTATCACCAAAGAGACAATCAACAATCAGGGAATCATAATTGGAATGACAACATATATGAGCCATATCATTGACCCTTTAACTACAATTAGTTTTTCTCCTTCCATAGAATGAGAGGATATATTATTGAGTTATGTTATGAATGCAATAAGTTCATATCGAGACTCTAAAAAGGCCAACAACTCTTATTCATTGAGACGTTTCTCAATCCACAAGAAGTAACGATGAATAATAACACTAGGAAAACACACATCACACCATAAAGCATAGAAAAAAAAATCTTTCAAGATCCCTTCCTTGCCCATTGTAGTGGTGAAGCAAGTAACCAAAATATAACAACTTTAGGATCAACTAATGCATTGAAAACTTTTAAATCAAATATCCCTACTCAATTAGGACCAAAATGAGAAAAAAAAATGTTGGGGATAGTAGAGATATTGCATGATGAAGAAAGCATCAAACCCAACATTAAACAAGAAATTAAGTTCCATGGGAAAGAAATCTTAGTAGTGGAACCTACACCACCCCCATATGATTTGATAGAAGATCTCAAAAAGACATATGCTAAAATATCTTTAATAGATCTTAGAAATTTTCCATCACATCATTCTTGTTGAAATTAGGGTAGACAACTAAGGGGAGGGTGAATTAGTTGTCACAAAACTTTTATCTTTTTCTGCATTTAATCTTCTTTACCACTTATTAGCAAATTAATGATATAACCATGAAAGCATGAATCAACAACACATGAGCAGAAACATAATCAACACACATAACACCAGGATTTTTATGTGGAAACCTGATTAAGGGAAAAGCCACGGTGGGGGTCAACCCACAATATTTATTCTCTGTTAAAAGAATAGAAAATGGGAAGGCACTTGCTTTGGATGCACTGCCCAGAGTTCACTGCTCAAAAAGGCTCACTGCCTATAGAAACATTCACAAGTTTAACATAGAAAGATTGAACTGAGAAACAACATCTTCTTCATGCCAAGGTTAGTTCCATTGAAGCACACAACACCTCTACTTTGCCCCCTTTAACACTTCCTTGCTACCTCTGCATCTTCGCTCACATCTACACATTTCCATGACTTCACAATACTTATTTATACAAGTCATCAACTTTGGAATGAACATCAAAGTCAGCCAAATAATCATCTATCTGGAACATTCTCCAAGATAGGAATTACAAGCAATTACAATCACAAGACTTAAAATTCTACATGTAAATAACTATACTATTGGCCAAACATAACTGGGACTCAAATATTCCTCGAACATCACGCCACGCTCCATAAAACTTCTCTTAGATCATCTGCAACATGCACCATGCATCCGGTCGGCCAAGACTGGAAAGAACAACAAAACCCAAGGAGAAATATTCATCCACAAGCTCAATCCTCAATGTGGACCACCAACACAATAGACACATGATCTAGAGACCACCACAAGCACAATGAAATCAACAAGAACAACCGCACCACCTCAAATCACTAGAAGCACTTGCACCTTCATCCAGGAACTCAAGAACACCAACCGTCATGACTCTCACACTAGAAAGATTGCTTGCAGACCTCCAAACCATGAACCACTTGAGTTGAGGATACACATTGACATCCAAACACACCTCTAGAACCGCAGACCATAATATTCCAATGCGGAGCAATCCAAACCAAATTCTTGTCACCTTGTCACCTCTGAACAACTACAAAATTTGGTTCTACTCAGATGGCCATAACTTCACCAATACTTCATGCAGACCTCTCAAATCTTTACTAGAGCAACTTCAGACAATCCTCTACAAACCCTTTAATCCGCAGACTCTTATCTTCATCTCACTGGGAATGCGGAGAAATCTACTTCACTGAACTACACTGTCTTCACTGTCTCTGACAAAGAGATATGTAACTCACTTGCTTCTTCTAGAGAGGCTAATTTTCTAACAATCTCCCCCTTTTTCATTGATGGCAACATATGATGTGAAAAATTGGCTCAACCATCAAGAAAAGAACTTCTCCCCCTTTCTCTTATCACACCTGCAACCACTTTCTTCACTACTCCCCCTTTCACCAGAAACTACTCACTTCCATCCAAGTTTTTCACATGACTTCTCTCCCCTTTGACATCAATGGCAAAGGGAACATATTTGTAATCATCTCTCACCCTTTTTGTTTCTTGGACAAGACCAAATTGAACTTAGAACATGCTGACTACTCCCCCTGAGTAGCATCCCCTTAACACCAATCCAGATCACTAGATATGATTGTGAGTTCCATCAGACTAATGCACACTAGTGCACCTTAGTTCTGAATAGGAGGGGTAATCACCCCTAGCTTCCCTCTGAGATACTCAAGAGTGTCCTTAGGTAGAGGCTTAGTGAAGATATTTGCAATCTGATCCTTTGAAGAAACAAACTCCAATCTGACTTCATTATCATTTACCTTCTCTATTAAAAATTGAAACTTGATGGATATATGCTTTGTCTTTGAATGTAACACTAGATTCTTTGAAATGTTTATTGCACTTGAATTATCACAGAAGATTGTAATAGGTTCTTCAAAGACAATTTTGATATCCTTTAGCATTTGTTTCATCCACAAAACTTGAGTACAATTGCTTGCTTCTGCTATATACCTTGCCTCTGTAGTAGACAGAGAAATTGCCTCCTGATTTTTGCTCAACCAAGAAACCAATCTCTTACCCAAGAAAAATGCACCACCACTAGTACTTTTCCTGTCATCCACATCTCCTGCCTAATCAACATCTGTATATGCATGAAGAGTGAAATCATCACCCTTAGGATACCATAAGCCATAATTAGATGTTCGCTTTAGATATTTGAAAATTCTTTTAACTGCTACAACATGAGATTCTCTAGGATCAACTTGAAATCTAGCAACAAGGCCAACTGCATTCATAATATCAGGTCTGGTATGAGTTAGATAAAGTAGTCCTCCAATCATTGATCTATACCTTTTCTGATCTACCTTAGGGGAATCATCATCTTTACTCAACTTGCATCTAGTTATCATAGGAGTACTCACTAGTTTTGAATCCTCCATTCCAAACGTTTTCAACAACTCTTTCACATACTTAGACTAATATATGAAGATGCCTCTTTCTGACTGAATGATTTGCAGACCTAAGAAGAAATTCATTTCACTAAGCATGTACATCTCAAATTCGCTTTGCATCTAATCAACAAATTTTTTACACATGCTCTCATTTCCACCAAAGATAATATCATCAACAAACACCTCAACAATCAAGATGTGTTCATGATCAATTTTGAAATAAAGACTATTGTCAGCAGTGCCTTTGCTAAAGCCTAACTTTAGCAGATACTTATCTAATCTTGCATACCAGGCTCTTGGGGCATGTTTAAGTCCACACAATGCTTTCTTCAATCTGCAGACCAGATCTCCTTGATTAGACAACTAGAATCCTTCCGGTTGCTCAATGTAGACTTCTTCCAACTCTCCATTTAGGAATGTTGACTTGACATCCATTTGGTAAACTTTGAAATCTTTGTAAGTAGCTAAGGTAAGAAATAATTTTACTACTTCAATTCTTGCCACTGAAGTAAAAGTTTCTTCAAAATCAATTCTCTCTACCTGAGAATATCATTTGCACACCAATCTTGCTTTATTTCTCACAACTTCACCATCTTCATTGAATTTATTCTAGAAGACCCATTTAGTTCTAATTACATTTTTGTCTCCAGGTCTAGAAACAAGATCCCAAGTATGATTCTTTTCAATTTGCATTAATTCTTCTTCCATTGCTTTTACCCAACTTTCATGATTACATGCTTTATTCACTGATTTTGGTTCAATCTTTGAAATTAAACAATACTCCACTTGTTCTTCAGCAGTTTTTCTTCTAGTTTGAACACCTTTATTTCTATCTCCTATTATCTATGTTTAGAATGATTCAACCTTACATACCTGGGAGTTTTGGGATTTTCTTGAACTTCTGATTCTTGAACTTATTCCTTAGCATTTTCATTAGCTTCTTAAGTCGCTAGATTTTTTAGAGCAATTTTAATCTGAGCTTGAACTTGCTTTTCATTTTCATCATTTGATTCATGTTCACAGAACTTGGGAGGTCTCTCCATGCTTTCATCTACCTTGACATTAGCACTTTCAACAATCCTTTTCAATCTCTTGTTAAAGCACTGGTATGCCTTGCTTTGGTTAGAATAACCCAGAAATATTCCTTCATCACACCTTGCATCAAACTAACCTAGATCTTCATCTCTTTTGATATAGCATTTACTACCAAAAACTCTAAAGTATTTCATAGTAGGAGCATTACCAAACCATAGTTCATAAGGGGTTTTACCAGTATTACCTTTGATCTGCACCCGGTTAAGAGTGTAGACAGCAGTACTCACATTCTCTCTCCAATAGACGTGGAAAATTTGCCTCCATCATCATGGTTCTAGCAGCCTCTTGAATAGTCAGGTTCTTCCTTTCCACAACTCCATTCTGCTGAGGAGTCCTAGGAGTAGATAAATGTCTTCTTATTCCATGCTTTTCACAAAATGCATCAAACTCACTAGAGGTAAACTCTCCACCTCTGTCAGATCTCAGACACTTTATCTTCACACCAATCTCATTATCTACCGTAGATTTGAACATCTTGAATTTGTCAAGGGTCTCTGATTTCTCTCTCAAGAAGGTGACCCACATCATCTGGGAGTAATCATCATCAACAACATAAAGTATCTATCTCCTTGCAAACTCCTAACTTTGGCAGGACCACACAAATTAGTGTGCACAAGTTCCAACAATCCACTTGAAAATTGTTCTTTACTTTTGAATGTAGTTCTGCTCTGTTTTCCCAACTAACATTTCTTACACATGCTATTAGCAGATTTTACAAGCTTTGGAAGATCTCTCATAGCTTGAGTAGTACTTATCTTGACAATGTTATCAAAATTTACATGACACATTCTCTTGTGCCATAACCAACTTTGATCAATCTAAGAAATCAAACATCTTTTATCAGTGCAACTTAAATGAAATATATTACCTCTAGTATGTGTACTAGATGCAATCTTAGTTCTGATGCTTTCCAAGATTCTACATTTCCCATCCTTTAATCAAAGATCATACCCTTTGTCAACCAACTATCCAACACTGAGAAGATTATGCTTCAATCCTTCTACATACAAAACATCATCAGTGTTGTGCTTGCTGTCAAAAGAGATGGATCCTTTGCCATGGATCATGCCAGTTGAATTATCTCCAAACTTCACAATTCCACCTTCATATCTTTCTGTACTTACAAACTTACTTTTATCACTTATCATATGGTGAGAACATCCACTGTCAATCACCCATTCATCCTTTTCTTCAACCTGAGTAGCCAAGACACTTTCCACATTCATATAGCTAGCAGATTCAGTAGGCACCAGATTTTCTTCCTTGATAGCAATGAACACCCATTCATTTCCAAATGTACTTCCCTTATCAGATTCATCATCTGCAACTCCTTCATCAGCAGCTTCTTGGATATAATACCATTTCTTCTAAAACCTAGGTCTGTTAGGTTTTGGTTTTGAAACCCTCTTCGTACATCTTGAAGCAAAATGACCAATCTTATTGCAGGCAAAACATTTGAAAGGCAATTTTCCTTCATACTTACTAGATCCTCTTGGTAATCTTTTGGTAATAAGGGATTCAATTTCTTCAATCTCCATTTCATCTTCTTCAAGTTCCTTCCTTGTCTTCTCATATCTGGTTAATTTTCTTGAAGAGCTTTCACCTGGATAAATTCGTTTCTTCCCAGAAACACTGGCCTTAAAAGCAGATTCTAATTTAGGAAGGGAATCACCAAACTCACTCATTTCAAATGCTGAAATCTTGCCAACCAACTAATCTCTTGTAACAGTTATCACAGTCCTGATTTCCTCAATAGCAACAACTCTATGGTTGTATGAAGCAAGTAAGGATCTGAGAACCTTGCCAACAATCTCTGATTCTTCCAATTTTCCACCAGCACACCTGATACTACACACAAGTTCATTCACCTTCTACATGTACGAAGTGATGTTTTCATCTTCACTCATCCTCAAACTTTCGTATCTCCCTTTCAGGCTTTGTAACTTAGCACATTTGACATATGCATCACCTTCATATAGAGTTTCCAACTTATTCTAGATTTCATTAGCAGTTTTCAATTCTAGGACATTTGTCATTTCTGTATTAGTCAGGGCACTTAACAATGCTTCTTTAGCCTGAATGTTGTTTTTAGCATCTTTGAGTTCATTTGGAGTTGAAGAACCTTTCTCCGGGGGCTTATACTCATCCTTTGTTATCAACCAATAAGCATCACCCATGCATTGCAAATGACACTCCATGTGACTCTTCCAAAGAGAGTAATTTGTTCCATCAAATCTTGGACTATCCTTCTTGTAAGTCAACATCTTAGATCTCCTCAAGTGGTCAAGTTTCTTTTAGAGGAACCGGATTTGATACCAATTGTTGAAATTAGGGCAGACAACTGAGAGGGTGGGTGAATTAGTTGTCACAAAACTTTTATCTTTTGCTGCATTTAATCTTCTTTACCACTTATTAATAGATTAATGATATAACCATGAAAGCATAAATCAACAACACATGAGCAGAAACATAATCAACACACATAACACCAAGATTTTTACGTGGAAACTCGGTTAAGGGAAAAACCATAGTGGGGGTTAAACCACAAGATTTATTCTCTATTAAAAGAATAGAAAATGGGAAGGCACTTGCCTTCAGGCACACTACCCAAAGCTCACTACTCAAATAGGTTCACTGCCTATAGAAACATTCACAAGTTTAACACAGAAAGATTGAACTAAGAAACATCTTCTTCATGCCAAGGTTAGTTCCATTGAAGCACACAACACCTTTGCTCTACCCCCTTTAACACTTCCTCACTACATCCGCATCTTCACTCACATCCACACATTTCCACAACTTCACAATACTTATTTATACAAGTCATCGACTTTAGAATAAACATCAAAGTCGGCCAAATAATCATCTATCTGGAACATTCTCCAAGATAGGAATTATAAGCAATTACAATCACAAGACTTAAAATGCTACATGTGAATCACTATACTATCGACCAAACATAACTGGGACTCAAATCATCCTTGAACATCACACCACGCTCCATAAAACTTCTCTTAGATCATCCGCAACACGCACCATGCATCTGGTAGGCCAAATTGGAAAGAACAGTAACACCCAAGGAGAAATCTTCATCCACGAGCTCAATCCTCAATGTGGACCACCAACACAATAGGCACACAATCTAGAGACCACCACAAGCACAATGAAATCAACAAGAACAACCGCACCACCTCAAATCACCAGAAGCACTTGAACCTTCATCTAGGAACTCAAGAACACCAACTGTCATGATTGTCACACTAGAAAGATTGCTTACGGACTTCCAAACCATGAACCACTTGAGTTGAGGATACACATTGACATCCCAAACACACCTCTAGAACCGCATACCATAATATTCCAATGTGAAGCAATCTAGACCAAATTCCTATCACCTTTTCACCTCTGAACAACTACAAAACCTGGTTCTACTCAGATGGCCATAACTTCACCAATACTTCGTGCAAACCTCTCAAATCTTTACTGGAGCAACTTTAGATGATCCTCTACAAACCCTTTAATCCACATACCCTGATCTTCATCTCACTAGGAATGCGGAGTAATCTACTTCACTGAACTGCATTGTCTTCATTGTCTCTGACAGAGAGATATGTAACTTACTTCTTCTAGAGGCTAATTTTCTCAATATCCTCAACATACAAGTCTTCTAAGAAATAGAATAAGATACAGTTGACACTAATAACAACAAGGATATGTTGACATCAATGCCAACACTGATTAGGCACATATTTGCAACAATTCTACCCTCTTATAAGAAATAGGATTAAATTAACTAGATTAAATTACTCCTCCACTAAACAAACAAATCAATCAAGTGGATCTTGACATGAGTCCACCTAATGCAAAACTTCAAGATCCTAGCTTCTTTTTTTACTTAAATCAAATGCCTATGGAAGCCAAGTTGAGTAAAAGAGGAGATCTAGCCTTGTATCTACAAGTATGGATCTATGATGCCTACATCAAAATAATGTTAGTTGATGATGGATCAGTTGTGAACATAGTCCCATTTTCCCTCCTTGAAAGGATGGGATATGGGCACACAAACATAACATATCAGGATACCTTAAGGGGCTACGATAATTTGAAAGAAAAAATAATTAGAAAAATCATTCTCCAAGTCTCCTTAGGATCTAAGAAGGCCCCCACAATATTTTATGTCATCGACAAAGATACTAGTTACAATTTATTGCTAGGGAGACCATGGATTGATAGAATAAAGGCAATACCTTCAACCTTATTTTAGAAGGTTCACTTTTTACAACTTGGAAAAATCATCACAAAAGGAGACCTTAAATCATTTAGTATGATCAAAACTAACACAACTAAGAAGAAGATAGGCATCCCCATCAATTATTAATTGTCCATGAATAAAATTGTCATACCTGATCTAACTCCTCAATCCATACATCTAAAAAAGAAAGAACATTCAATTGGAACAATCAACAATACAAAAATAGGAACATTTGAAAGTGGAGAATCATCAAAAAAAGGACAATTTGTTTTAAAAGATACAATGGCTAAGATCATGGAGCTATTAGAGAGAGACAACCCTTTACAATTTCCCTAGATGTTTGTACCATCAATGTGTTTTATAATGTAGAGGAAGAAGAAATTATTTATCTTATCATGACAAGACAATATATAAGAAAAATTCCTCCTATCCTAAAAGTGGCCTATACCTAAAAATTAGCTTCAAGTTAGAATGATCGATCTATCAAAAAAAGATCTAGGTGCCTTTTTTGACACTAAAGAGGAATCATCAGATAGTTACACTCCTTTGACACCACCAAGGGAAACCTCATCAAATAAATCTTATACACCTCTAACCCTGGCAATTAGTGATCCTTACATACCACTTTTAGCCCTGAAGAAACTTTACTCCTTAGACACCCCTAGTGCAAAGTGACTCTGCAAACCATGGATGCACTTATTTGATTGACACTGAGTCTAGATTGATCTTGAAGCATCATCTATAGCTTTTATGGATCTTGATTCCCATGAACCTCTTTTGGATTCAACTTTGATACAATCAAATGACATGTGGAAAGCCATAGAAGTCTAAATTCAGATAATTGAATGATTTCTTAATGAAAATGAGGTTAGTGAAGGACAATTTCAAAAGGAAAGGAGGTTATAAATAACCATTAGGATAGAAGAGCTTTCCATTCTTGACTTTCTAGAAAAGTACATAAGGTATTCCATGGACCTTCAACTAGAACTAGATGGAAAAACAAGTATAATTTTTGTCCCTCCACAAGAGCAAAGGGAGCCTCAAACTCCCTTTAAATTATTTTAGTTCTTACAAAGTATCCAAGAAAGAGTCAAAATTAAGGTCTACATGCAAGATAAGCTTGACCTTCTAATAGAGTTACTAAATAGTGATAGAACTTTGTATTGAACCCCCTCTCATCAATACGATTATCAATCCTTAGCTCATCTCACCTTACCCCAAGTTGCCTTAGATATACCACTAGAAAAAGGAACTAGAACAAGACCTTATAGAGTAGGAGAGACAATCCTTAGAAAAGGTAGCACTAAGAATACGATACATAGATTAAAAAGAAAAATTCAAGAAGATTGGAAAGGTTCGCATATTGTTAAGGAAGATGTTGGGATTGACACTTACCTCTTGTACATAATGGAAGGTGAAGAATTTAGTGAAATAGATAATTCCTTTCATTTGAAGAAATATTAGATTTGAAAACTTCAAAAATATCATAAAAGCATCAAAAAATGTCAAAATCCAAAAATATTATAAAATTTGTGAAAATCCAAAAAAAAAGAGAAGAAAAACATGCATTTGTCATTCTATTTTCCATGCACTTATTAGTGATATGATCTTGTTTGATTTTTGTCTTAGCAAGGAGTCTACAGTCACCTAATATAGGTTAGACCCTTTGAGCCTTTTACATTCTGAAAATCATCATCACCATCTATTATTCCCATTTACATTCCCAATAAATTCAAAATAAAGTCAAGATCTTAGCTTTATATTGAACCTGGACTTAATGAATCATGATGTCAAGTCTAAGAAAAGTAAGTATTCAAACCTACAGTACTCAATAGAAGCTTACTCTAGTAGACCTTCCCTAATCCTCCTTAGTGAAAGGGAAGTCTGACGAGATAGTGAAATCTCTTGGTGATGCCCAATTCCTTATCTTTCTTAGCCAAAATTTTAGGGGGATGTAAACTCCACAAAATAATAAAGAAAGAAGAGTGCAAAAAAAGAGAACGGTCATAAAAAGTCAAAAGAAAAAAAAAGATACTAAAAAGAAGAGTGCAAAAAAATGAGAGAATCAAGAAAAAATATTGCAAAAGAACCAAAAAAAAGAGAAAAAGAAATAGAAAAGGAAAAAGAGAGAGGATTGTTCATGTCCATACTCTTGGGTGGACATAAATCTAAGATTGAAGTTATGAGGGTGGCAAATAGAAAAAGAGAGGTACAAAGCGCGCACACACTAGCTAAGTAAATCCAAGAGTCTAGCTATCTTTAGGGACATCATTTTATTTGGAGCCTTTCCTTTACCCTAGGTATATCTTGTTGGCCATGTTTTATCTAAGTCTAGAAAGTACTAATTAAATTTGTTACTTGTCTAAGTTGAAAATAGGTCAAAGTGTTTTGTCTAGATAAGGATCAATATTTAGCCTTTTGCAAAGCTAAGTTTAGAAATTGTTCCATCTTCCTCCTATTCCCATTTGAGTCCTTAATAAAATTCCATCCCAAAGTTTAGTAGGTCATCTTTGTTGCAAGTATGAACTAATCAATGCTATCATTGATGTCAACAAGCTTGTGTTGTCATTGGTGTCAACTATGTCAAGAGTATGAGTAGTTTGTGTTGAGCAGAGATTAGAGATAAGGTTGTACAGAGTTGAGGATATGAGCTATTTCTAAAGGGGATTTGGTTTCCTTGAAGAGGTGCTAAAGATGTT
Source organism: Cunninghamia lanceolata (assembly GCA_027924645.1). Classification (NCBI taxonomy): domain Eukaryota; kingdom Viridiplantae; phylum Streptophyta; class Pinopsida; order Cupressales; family Cupressaceae; genus Cunninghamia; species Cunninghamia lanceolata. The sequence goes on from BSBN01001201.1 coordinate 4,078,658, forward strand.
GAGAATATGCTTCTTTTGGTTGCTTTCCAAGTGCTTTTGAGAAAATTTGATTAATAAAGGAAATAATGTGTTGAAGAGACTGACTAGCCTAATAGAATAGTGATCAAGTTTTGCTCCACATTTCTTCCTAATTGAATAGCTGATTGTGTAGTTTGGATATGTTGTTTAGAGGTGGTTAGAGATGTTATGTTCCAGATTGTGTTGTTACCAGATTTTCACTATAGCTCAATCAGGTGGATTTGTTGAATTTAAACTAAAGAAGTGAGGTACATTTTATTAACTTTCCTTCATTGCATTCAATTGTATAAATAGAAAAAATAGGAAAAGATTACTAGGTAATTGTAATAGATCACTGCATTTATATAGGTGCATGTAATAGAGAAAAGATTTATGCAAATCTTTCAAGTAATCTTTATTGAATGTAAGAATGTTCATTATCTCACACAAGTCGTGAGATTGACTATTGCTTATTATTATACAAATTGAGAACAACATATACATGAATAAGTAATAAAGATAAATGAATGTGCATAGAAGGAAAGGTAACCAATCATTGCCTGAATGACTAGTTTGCTGAGTCGACTTAGAAGGTTGTAGGTTGTTGTAGCTCCAAGCCACTATTTTTCCTCCTAGCTCCTGATTCCTGCAAAAGATTAAGTAATGGTATTAGAGCAATGCTCTAAGCAATGGTTGATTACCAACATTGTACACACATTCACACTATGCATGCATATATTGGTCTCAATGTGCATTAAACAAGAAATGTATATGTTGGATGTCCTAGAAAACAAGCCAGTTATCAAACACATCCAAAGTATGCATTTATTTTCTAACACGTTTTCTTCATGTGTAGACACGGGTGAAATTACATTTCTACATAATTCATTAGATTATATTATGAGTGGAGGAAATGTGGCTCCCACAAGGGTTGAGCCTAGCTCATGAGAGTTACAAAAGTTTTTCATATGTTTCATGTCATAAAGAGTACAGACTGTGTGGAAAAGGAGAGCAGTCATGCTTGTAACAGACTTCAAGATTAAGTAGCCAATAGAGATGAAATGAATGTGGAAGTTTTCAAGAAGAATAAAGGAACACTGGTTTTCAATGAGCAATAAAGACAATCAACATGATAGTCTTTTGGGGATAGTCTAGACTAAAGAGGCAGTCCTAGGCCTTTATGTCAAAAGATCTAAAGGCATAATAGTTATAGTTAAGACAACAATGTTACATAGACACATCTTGTATGAGTTCTCTTATTTTTGTTATGATAGGTGATAGGCATATTTAGATGATAAGCATTTACAAGGGCTTTTAGAGAAGAAGAGATGGTCAATAAGATAGTTTCCTCAGGTAACAAGGAGGACTGTCAAACTGCAATCAAGTGTTGATTAAACTACTCAGTTGTGTCTGAAGCAATAAGTCAACATCCTGCCAAGCACAAGTGAGGAGTGTGAATAACTATGTTGAGTATAGCCATTGGAGTAAATAACAAAGCAGAGGATAAGGGTTGTGATGCCATTATTTTTACATCTTCTAAATTTTACAATAAGTAGAAGTAATTGATTATCCTAAGAATGCTAAAGATGTTGAACACCTATAGAGGTCATCTCACATGATCAAGAGATCAAAAATTGAGATCATGATAGTGTAGGAGATACTATAAAGAAATATAGACAGACTACAAAGGGATAATAAGCAAAAGTCCTAAAAGAAGCAGTCATCTCCAAGGAGTAAGACATAGCAGGAAACAATCACCTTAAAGTGATGAACAACAAACAATATAAAATAGTATATGCAAAGTTCATACGACCTATTGACATTATAGTAGACTTGACAGCAGGTCACGAGATGCTTTCTCTCATGGACAGATTCTCAAGCTACAATCAGATAAGGATAGCAGAAGAAGATCAACATAAAACAACTTTTACCTGCCCTTGGGGTAACTGTTGTTGGTGTATCATGCCGTTTGGTCTAAAGAACGCAAGAGCAACCTATCAGAGAGCAATGATAGTGATATTCCACGACCTCTTTCATCATATCATGGAGGACTATGTGGATGACATACTAGCTACATCTTCTAGGGTAGATCACATACAAGTTATTGGGCAGATCTTTGACAGGCTCGAGAAATATCAAGTGCGCCTCAATCCAAAGAAGTGTGTCTTTGGTGTAACATCAGGGAAGCTATTGGGTTACATTGTATCTCGTCGAGGTATCAAAGTAGATCTAGCAAAAGTAAAGGCTATAGTAGAGATGCCTCCACCAAAGAACCTTAAAGCATTAAGGAGCCTCCAAGGAAGGTTGCAATCCATCAGGCATTTTATCTCATAGTTAGCAGATAAATGTCAACTGTTTCAACACTTGCTCCAAAAGGATGTCTCATTTCAATGGAATTATAAGTGTCAAGCAGCATTTGATCAGCTCAAAGTGTATCTAGCTACACCTCCTGTATTGGTTCCACCAGTTGTTGATAAACCTTTGATATTATACATCTCAACTACAACTTCGGCCCTAGGGGCCTTGCTAGCACAACATGATGAAACAGGAAAAGAGCATGCAATTTACTATATCAGTAGAACCTTGGTGGGATATGAACTCAATTATTCACTGATGGAAAGAGCTTGTTTAGCAGTAGTGTTCGCCTCCCAAAAGTTGCGGAATTACATGTTGAACCAACACACAATTCTTATAGCTAAAATTGATCCCTTGAAGTATCTACTAGCAAGGGTAGCTCTTACAGACAGACTAGCTAAATGGGTCATGATCCTTAGTGAGTTTGACATTGAATATGTGGATCATATAGCAATCAAAGGACAAGCTCTAGCAGATCAACTAGCAGAAGCACCCATGCAAGATACACACCCGATGGTAGCAAACTTTCCAGATGAAAATCTCTTCACTCTTTCCAACTCAATAATGTGGAAGTTGTACTTTGATGGTTCCTACACACAGCATGGATTAGGGGCCGGCATCTTGTTCATCACACCTTAAAATGACTACATTCCAAAGTCATATCGGCTTGCATTTCCTTGCACCAACAACATAGCCGAGTATGAAGCACTCCTTATAGGTCTCAATACATCAGTTCAATGGGAAATCATAGAATTACAAGTATATGGAGACTCACAGTTAGTCATTCACCAAGTCACAGATGAGTACCAAACAAAAGATGAAAAGTTGGTCCCCTACAAGCAACTAGTGGATGCCTACAAACCACATTTTTCTAGCATCACATTTGAGCAAATTCTAAGAGAGCATAACAAAGCTATGGATTCTATGGCTTCTGTAGGGTCACTGATTGACATGCCTACAAATACACAGAAGTGTGAATTCTTGATCGAGCAATTGTTGATACCAGCAGTCGATGTTCCTATTACTGAAATCATCTGTGAACTTGTTGGTCCCAATTCCCCATGGTATGAAGATATCTATGAATACCTCAAGAATAAAACCTTTCCCCCTGACCTATCATCCACCCAACGCAAAACCTTTATCCATTGATCCTCCCGTTACATCATTCTGGGTGATACACTATATCGCTAGAGTCTCGATGGTATCCTTTTACGATGTCTTAACGTGGAAGAAGCTGAGGCTACATTACAAGACATACATGAAGGTGTCTGTGGCGCACATTCCACCAGTCCTAATCTTGCTAAGAAGATACTCAGAATAGGTTATTACTAGCCTACAATAGAACAAGATGTTGCATAGTTTGCTAAGAAGTGTCTACAATGTCAGCAACATGGAGATTTGATTCACGCACCAGCTCATGAATTACAACCTGTGACAACTCCATGGCCTTTTTCTCAATGGGGTCTTGACTTGATAGGACAAATCCACCCTTCTTCCTCCAATGGCCACAAGTTTATCATTACTGCCATGGAGTATTTCACGAAGTGGGTGGAAGCCATTCCTATGACCTATATCACCAGTAAGCAAATAGCCAAGTTTATCCTTAACTACCTCATTTGTCGGTATGGTATTCCCCAAGCCATTGTCACTGATAATGGGAGACCATTCAAGAATCAAGATGTCCATGCCTTATGCACACAATACAATATCCAACATCACTTTTCAACTCCATACTATCCGCAGAGTAACGGCCAAGCTGAGGCTTCCAATAAAACCATTCTCAAAATCCTCAAGAAAACAGTCAATGAAGCTGGTCATGATTGGCACTTGCAACTCAATCCTGCCCTATGGGCCTACTGCACTAGTATCAGAACACCAACGGGTGCCACACCCTATGCCTTGGTCTATGGCTTTGAAGCCATTCTACCTATAGAGGTCGAGATCCCATCCCTCAGAGTAGCCATGCAAGACCTGATCGGCAGAGAGGAGTATCTCACTTCCAGATTAGTTGAGCTTGAGCTACTAGATGAAAGGCGCCATGCCACACTTAACCATCTCCATGTCGATCAAAACCACCTCAGGCATAATTACAACAAAAAGATCAAAGAAATACAGTTTCAAGTTGGTGATCTTGTACTCAAAGAGAATCAGAGAAATCAAGCAGATCAAGAAAAGAAGGGCAAGTTTGAGCCTAACTGGTTAGGCCCCTTTATTGTGACAACAACATATGGATCAGGAGCTTATACTTTAGCTACACCTGACGGCATTCCTCTAGATGAGCCACTTAATAGTGTCCATCTCAAGAAGTTCTATGCTTGATCCTCAGAGTATTCCAAAAAAAACAACAAAAATATAAAAAAAAAAATCCAAAAAAATCCATCCTCTGGTGAAAACCTGGCAAATGGGTGCCTTGGATAAGTACCATAGTGAAAACCTGGCAAGCAGGTGCTATGTGTAGAGTCAGCACCCATCGTCTATCGAGTCCTGTTCACTCCATGTCCAGTTCACAATGCACTTCATCCATCCCTCCATAATAAAACCATTGACCTTGTTTGCATTTCCATCTCCCTATCTAGTATAGCTTGGAAATTTGTCAATGTCCATAATCGTCTCCCCATGTCTTGATCTATGTCTATAGTTAACACTGTCTTGTCCTAGGTCAAAGCTTTATGTGTCTTCTTCGATAGTCACCCACACAGTTTCTTCTACCGGAATGGGGGCAACTCTTTCCTTAACCTAGGTCTAGGATGGGTTCCTTGTTCATGGTTCGCAACACATACTTCAATCTCTTTCTTGTTGTTCATAGGTAACACCATTTAATGGACACATCGCTCCTACGTTAAGGCTATTATCTTCTCAACACTTTTCCTACATCATCACACAACCAGAACTACATATTATCATCTTCTCAATCTTAAGGTACTTTGATCCCATGGATATGGGTATGTAGGCAGTCTGGAATACGAAGGAAGTTTCCAGTACTCAGGTACATAAGATCTCCCCCTTCCACCTTGACCCATCTCATCACTCTATCCAGAACTACATATTATCATCTTTCATCTTCCATCATAATGTGCCTTGATCCAGTGGATACAGGGTATGTAGGCAGTCTAGAATATGAAGGATGTATCCAATACTCAGGCACACACGATCCATCATTCTCCACCCACCCCAATCCATTCGCGTGTCACCTTTCTGGTCTTCCATTTTTCAAAATCCATTTGCCTCAACTTGACTAACTCAAGCAGCAAGCTAGTGCATCCTTTCAAAGCAAAAGTCCTTAACAAACTTGACACAAAGCACCTTTCTTCCAGAGTCATCTGTTGTCCTGCATATCGATTGTCAGCATCAGCTAATTCCAGCTTAACCAAAGCACCAGATCAACAAGCTTGTCTTCTGCAGAGTGTTCCATTGTCGAGACCAATACACATGTCTCCTGCGACATGTGGCATTTTAGGCAGCAAGATATTGTCTTTTTAGGTAGATAGCCCCCTTTAGTGGACACAGAGTTCCTACGATAAGGCTATTATCTTTCCTATCCAATCTATCCTGAGCAAACTCTTTGGCAAGAGAATATGTTGGCTGTGTGGTTACTTTGTAAGTCAGTCAATTTACTTTTTGGTTTATCTTTTTGTTCCTTTTTTCCATTACCTATTCAAAGCTACCTTGATTTATCTATAATCTTGGTATGTTGCGATGCAGTACAGATTGGGGGCATAGTCATTGCTTTTTGTGTGCCGTGTTTGACGAATGATCTTTAGTATCTTTCTTAACATCATATTTATCTTGTGTGTGTTATGACCTAGCATCTTACATATTAATAATTCTTCTTGCATTTACATGTATTGAAGTTTATTTTATGTTAAAGACTATGGCTTATTCACATGTACCAACAAGGTTATATAATGTCTAAGGGATCTAAGTTCAAACAGCTTGCTTGCAGAGTCAACATCCACGCACTCGGATATTACTGCACCTTGGTCTTTTATACCTTGGTGGTGAATTATCCACGTGCTATATCAAAATAAGGATTGCTCTTTATATACAAATGTGAAACCATTGCAACAAGCTCATTCATCCATTCCCACAACCTTTATATCATTTTCATTGCCGTGATCGATCAACAGTCTCTGTCTCCCATCTCCTCCTGTTCTTCTCTCCGATGCATATCTGTAAAACCCTTATGTCAGATACCACTAGTCATCACATCTATATCATCATACATCTCTATCATCATACATCTATAAGCATCATATAAGCAACATATGTCATCACATGAATCCATACTCATACATACATATCATCACATCCATGACATCAAGGAATGCATACATAAAAGCATGAACAACAGTGAGTCGAATAGATCATCATATATCTCATATAAAGGTCATCATAATACAAAATGTCTGTGTCTACATCAATAATCCATATACATCAATATAGTACATCAAGGCTATCAAGAGCCCGCAAAATATACATCAGGATGCACGCAGGCATCTGTCCAAAATGATACAAATGGTACAATGTACAGGTGTCCATCGTGATACAAGTATGGTACAAATATGATACAATATACATGTGCATGCCCTAGCGAGTAGAGCTACCCTCCTGCTGTGGCCCCTGTCCTCCACCTGTACTTGGTGTAGGTCCCCCGGATGGTCCCCTTATTGGTCCTCCTCTCCCTGGCATCATGACCGGTCCTCTAACTGAGGACAGTGACTGTCCTATCTTGCGGGACCTAGATGCTCCAGACCTGCTCCTCTCTCAGTAGCTGGGTGCCTACTGTGTTGCAGGCACCACACCCACATAGAGACCTCTGTAATACTCTGCCTCTCTCCCTGCAGATACTAGCTCTCCCTGCACCTGGACAAGCTCACTGTATAAGGTCCTCTGATCGGCACCCAGTGTGCAGCGTGCCTCGTCTCTCTCCCGTCTAACTCTGTAAAGTGTAGCCTCTGCTGTCAGTCGCAGCTATGCCTCTACATCCCTCTCTCGCATAGTCTGGGCTAGCTGCCCATCATCCCCTACCTGTGTGGGTGCTGCCGGTGCCTGGGCCTATAGTGCTGCCTGCACTGTGGCCTGTACCTATGCCTACACCTGGGCCTATACCTGTTCCTGCATGCCTGCCTGTAGGTGTGTCAGGGCTGTCTGTACTGCTGCTGCCACTTGTGTCTGCACCTGTGCTAGGGCCTCAGCCTGTCTCACCTCCACCCTAGTTGCATCCCTGTCTCTCCTCAGCCGCACCATACAGAGCTCTAATCGAGTCCTCTGAGCTGTCTCCTCCTGTAATAAATGCTCAACTCTCTCCAAATCTATCTCTACCGCTGGCTCCTCCTCCTCCACCATCTCTACGTCTACCTGCTAGCCCCTGGCCTCTCCCACTGCCTGTTGTCTGGCCACTCTAGCCTGGCGTCTGATCCTGGCCTCTGCACCTGGGACCAATACCTCCCCCACTGCCCCTGCCACCCCTAGTGTCATCAACCGCACTGGCCTATGTGTCTGCCAATATATATCGTACTCGGGTAGTGTCCCTAGATCAGCCAGTCCTGTATCCCAATCCCATCTCATGGGGACAAGTCCCCATACATCTGTCAATGCTGTAGCCACTGGAATCTCTGCATCCTAGTCTCCAACCTCCCTCCGTGTCCTGGCATGCATCGCCTCCCCCACTTGTAGTCCCTGTGGTAACCCAAATTGTCTCAGTACCCGCTCTGGTAGGTACCTCTCTATCATGTCTGTCTATCTCTCAAACAGATACCGAGCCTGTCTACAATACATCAGCTGCTCGTGCTCGTCCTCCCACTCCTCACAAAGTAACCATGGCCTCCACACAAAAAGATCCATCTCATCAATCTGCCGTCTCCAATGGCCAATAGATCCCAATCTCTAATGTGTAATCACTCCCTCATACAAAAATGCATAAGGCTCTCCCCTCCCCCACTGGCGTTGTGTCATGGGTCTGATCACAGGGATATGCTTCCATGCCCACACCTGTAGAGTGTCACCCCTGCTGAGAGACTCCTGCCTCTTCTATACACACAATGATGCATGTCTCGTGTGTATATGGAAAAATGGATTAAATCTAAACTAAATAAAACCAAAGAACCCAATAACATAAAGAAAACGAATTTAAATAAAAGCCATGATAAATAATCAATGAAATAAAGACTTTTACCGAAATCTGTATTGTTTCCTTTGGATTGAATGTGGATTGCTCAATGAAGTTGCGAAGCCATAGCTGCAACAAGCAAGTATGTGCTCAAGAGATCAATGTCAAAAGATCGTTATAGTGCTCAATCGACGCGTTGTGTATACTCGAAGCTCTGTTAAGTATGCCTGAGAATACGATCGAAGAGAGAGAGGCTCAATGAAGGAGATGAGGGGGGTTTATATAGATTTTAAGGAGGATCGATCAACGGTCCAGATAATTCAGAAGAATCAATGGAGGAGATAAGTTGAGGAATGTGCAACGAATGAGAAGAAGACATGTGTCTTGCTTTCTTTTGCATGAGAGGAGTTATCAAGAATAGAAGAATGAGTTAACTGAAGAGATAAATCAATTAAAAGAATAAAGCAATCAGTTAAGTGATTTAAAACAAGAAGAAGAGATTTGCATGAGAAAAGAAGATATTTTGCTTTATTAAATATAGAAATATTTAATTGATGAGCAAGAAAGCTTGAGTTATTTTAGAGATAACTCAAATTAGAAGAAAAAGCAATTTAAATAAATAATTGATTTATTTAAATTTAGAGAAGATATTTTGGAAGAAATAATTAAATAATTAGAATTATTTAATTTAGAAGATTTGAAAGCAAATTAAATAAATAAATTTATTTAATTGTTGTGCATGATTTTGGGAGAATGAATTTGATTTAATTAAATAATTAAGAATTATTTAATTTTAGATAAGAGGGAATTTGTTGAATTAATTAAATAATTGGGTTTATTTAATTAATGTGGATTTGATTTTTGGAAGGTGACAATGATTTAATTAAATAATTAAAATTATTTAATTGTAGAAGAATATAGAGGAATTTAATTTAATTAATTAAATAACGAGGATTTATTTAATTAATGTTGAATTTAGGAGATTTAGAAGAATTTGATGATAATTAATTAAATAATTAGATTATTTAATTAACGTTTGCAATGCAGGTGATTAGAGAGATGACGAAATGCGAGTGCTTTGACAACATGGTCATTTTAGGGTGTCTACATTTTGCCCCTCTTTGATGCAATGCAGCATGTAGCGTTGCGTCAAAGAAATCGATAGTTGAAGATGTGATACAATTTACTGATGCCCCAGTGTAGGTAGTTGCCCCAGCGTAGCTGGCGTAGGGTGCCCCCTCGAGAGGAAAGATAGGGAAGCGACAGAAGAACTGTGTTGACGCTCGACTAGAAGATTGGTTGGAGATAGGCGAGGTTAGGTTGATGATAGATAGAAGAAAGGAGATAGGAGAGAACATAAGAGAAAGACTGTTGATTGATCTTTGCTGGAAAACTATATAAGGCCATGGAAAAATGGATGGTGTAAATGGATGAGCTTGTTGCAATGGTTTCACATTTGTTTACAAAGAGCAATCCTTATTTTTGATATAGCACGTGGATAGTTTGCCACCAAGGTATAAAAGACCAAGGTGCAGTAATATCCGAGTGCATGGACGTTGACTCTGCAAGCAAGTGGCTTGAACTTAGATCCCCTTAGACATAATATAACCTTGTTGGAACATGCGAATAAGCCATAGTCTTGAACATAAAATAAACTTCAATACATGTAAATGTAAGAAGAATTATTAATATGTAAGATGCTAGGTCGTAACACACACAAGATAAATAGAATGTTAAGAAAGATACTAAAGATCATTCCTCAAACACAGCACACGAAAACAATGACTATGCCCCCAATCCATACTGCATCGCAACATACCAAGATTATAGATAAATCAAGGTAGTCTTGAATAGGTATTGGAAAAGGAACAAAAGATAAACCATAACACAAATTGACTGACTTACAAAGTAAACATACAACCAACATATTCTCTTGCCAAAGAGGTTGCTCAGGATAGATTGGATAGGAAAGATAACAGCCTTATCATAGGAACTCTGTGTCCGTTAAAGGGGGCTATCTACCTAAAAAGACAATGTCTCACTTGTAGGAAATGCCACATGTTGCAGGAGACGCGTGTGTTGGTCTCGACAATGGAACACTTCGTAGAAGACAAGCTTGTTGATCTAGGGCTTGGTTAAGCGGTACTTAGCTAATGTTGGCAATCGGTATGCAGGACAGTAGATGACTCCGGAAGTAGGCCTCTTTGCTTCAAGTTTGTCAAGGACTTTTGCTTTGAAAGGATGCGCTAGCTTGCTGCTTGAGTTAGTCAAGTCAAGGCGAACTGGATTTTGACAAACGGAAGACTAGAAGGATGGAATGCTAATGGATTGGGACGGGTGGAGAATGATGGATCGTGTGTGCCTGAGTACTAGATACATCCTTCGTATTCCAGACTGCCTGCATACCCTGTATCCACGGGATCAAGGCACACTTACGATGGAGGGTGAAAGTGATAAATATGTAGTTCTGGATAGAGTGATGAATGGGTCAAGGTGAAAGGGGGAGATCTTATGTACCTGAGTACTGGAAACGTGCTTCGTATTCCAGACTGCCTACATACCCATGTCCATGGGATCAAGGTACCTTAAGATTGAAAAGATGATATGTAGTTCTGGTTAGATGTGATGATGTGGGACAAGAGCGGAGAAGAGGTGATCTTATGTACCTGAGTACTGGAAACGTCCTTCGTATTCCAGACTGCCTACATACCCATATCCATGGGATCAAGGTACTTTAAGATTGCGAAGATGAAAGTATGTAGTTCTGGTTATTGTGATGATGTAGAACAAGTGTTGAGAAGATAACCACCTTATCGCAGGAGCGAAGTGTCCGTTAAAGGGTGTTACCTGTGGAAATGAGACAAGATTGAAGTATGCGCTGCGAACCATGAACAAGGAACCAATCCTAGACCGACACTAAGGAAAGAGTTGCCCCCATTCTGGTAGAGGAAACTGTAGGGGTGACCGCCGAAGAAGACACAGAAAGACTTGACCTAAGATCAGACAGTGTTAACTGTAGACACAGATCAAGCCGTGGGATGACGATGATGGACATTGACAAATTTCCAAGCTATACTAGATAGGGAGATGGAAATGCAAACAAAGTCAATGGTTTTATTACGGATGGATGGATGAAGCAGGTTGCGAACTGGACAAGGAGTGGACAGGACGCGATAGACGATGGATGTTGACTCTACGCATAGTGCCTGTTTGCCAGGTTTTCACTATGGTACTTATCCAAGGCGCCTGTTTGCCAGGTTTTCACCAGAGGATGAATGTTTTTGTATTTTGTATTTTTTATTTTTGATTTTTTTTGAGTTTTTTTTTTTTTGACTTTTTTGATGTTTTTGATTTTTTGTGGGAATACTCTGAGGATCAGGCATAGAACTTCTTGAGATGGACACTGTTAAGTGGCTCATCTAGAGGAATGCCGTCAGGTGTAGCTAAAGTATAAGCTCCCGAGCCATATGCTGCTGTGACAATGAAGGGACCTAACCAGTTAGGCTCAAACTTGCCCTTCTTCTCTCGATCTGCTTGATTTCTCTCATTCTCCTTTAGTACAAGATCACCAACTTGAAACTGTCTTTCTTTGATCTTTTTGTTGTAATTACACCGGAGGCGGTTTTGATAGACATGGAGATGATTAAGTGCGGCAAGGCGCCTCTCATCTAGTAGTTCAAGCTCAGCTAATCTCGAAGTGCGATACTCATCTCCGTCGATCAGGTCCTGCATGGATACTCTGAGGGATGGGATCTCGACCTCTATAGGTAGGATGGCTTCAGAGCCAAAGACCAAGGCATATGGTGTGGCACCAGTTGGTGTTCTGATACTAGTGCGGTAGGCCCATAGGGCGGGATTGAGTTGCAAGTGCCAATCACGACCAGCTTCATTGACTGTTTTCTTGAGGATTTTGAGAATGGTTTTATTGGAAGCCTCAGCTTGGCCGTTACTCTGCGGATAGTAGGGAGTTGAAAAGCGATGTTGGATATTGTACTATATGCATAAGGCACGGACATCTTGGTTCTTGAATGGTCTCCCATTATCGGTGACAATGGCTTGGGGAATACCATACCGGCATATGAGGTAGTTTAGGATAAACTTGGCTATTTGTTTACCGGTGATATAGGTCATAGGAATGGCTTCCACCCACTTCATGAAATACTCAGTAGCGGTAATGATAAACTTGTGGCCATTGGAGGAGGACGGGTGGATTTGTCCTACGAGGTCGAGACCCCATTGAGAAAAAGGCCATGGAGTTGTCACATGTTGTAACTCATGAGCGGGTGCGTGAATCAAATCTCCATGTTGCTGACATTGTAGACACTTCTTAGCCAACTGTGCAGCATCTTGCTCTATTGTAGGCCAGTAATAACCTGTTCTGAGTATCTTCTTAGCAAGATTAGGACCGGTAGAATGTGCGCCACAGACACCTTCGTGTATGTCTCGTAAGGTAGCTTCGGCTTCTTCTGCGTTAAGACATCGTAAGAGGATACCATCGAGACTCCGGCGATATAGTGTATCACCCAGAATGATGTAACGAGAGGATCGACGGATAAAGGTTTTACATTGAGTGGATGATAGGTCAGGGGGAAAGGTTTTGTTCTTGAGGTATTCATAGATATCTTCGTACCATGGGGAATTGGGACCAACAAGTTCGCAGATGATTTCAGTAACAGGAACATCGACGGCTGGTATCAACAATTGCTCGATCAAGAATTCACACTTCTGTGTATTAGCAGGCATGTCAATCAGTGACCCTACAGAAGCCATAGAATCTGCAGCTTTACTATGCTCTCTTGGAATTTGCTCAAATGTGATGGTAGAAAAATGTGGTTTGTAGGCATCCACTAGTTGTTTGTAGGGGACCAACTTTTCATCCTTTGTTTGGTATTCATCTGTGACTTGGCGAATGACTAGCTGTGAGTCTCCATATACTTGTAATTCTGTGATGTCCCATTGAACTGCTGTATTGAGACCTATGAGGAGTGCTTCATACTCGGCTATGTTGTTGGTGCAAGGGAATGCGAGCCGATATGACTTTGGAATGTAGTCATTCTGAGGTGTAACAAATAAGATGCCAGCTCCTGAGCCATGCTGTGTGTAAGAGCCGTCAAAGTATAACTTCCACATTATGGAGTTAGCAAGAGTGAATAGATTCTCATCAGGAAAGTCTGCTACCATGGGATGTGTATCTTTCATAGGTGCTTCTGCTAGTTGATCCGCGAGGGCTTGTCCTTTGATTGCCTTACGATCTGTGTACTCAATGTCGAACTCACTAAGAATCATAACCCATTTAGCTAGTCTACCTGTGAGAGCTGCTTTTGCTAATAGATATTTCAAGGGATCAATCTTGGCTATCAGATTTGTGTGTTGGTTCAACATGTAATGCCGCAACTTTTGGGAGGCAAACACTACTGCTAGACAAGCCCTTTCCATGGGTGAATAATTGAGCTCATATCCCACCAAGGTTCTACTGATATAGTAAATTGCGTGCTCTCTGCCTGAGTCATCATTTTGTGCTAGCAGGGCCCCTAGGGCTGAGTTTGTAGTGGAGATGTACAATATCAAGGGTTTGTCCGCCACTGGTGGAACCAATACAGGAGGTGTAGCTAGATACTCCTTAAGTTGATCAAACGCTGCCTGACACTTGTTGTCCCATCGAAACGAGACATCCTTTCGGAGCAAGTGCTGAAAGGGTTGACATTTATCTGCTAGCTATGATATGAAACACCTGATGGACCGTAACCTTCCTTGGAGGCTCCTTAATGCTTTTAGGTTCTTTGGTGGAGGCATCTCCACTATAGCCTTTACTTTTGCTGGATCTACTTCGATGCCCCTACGAGATACTATGTATCCCAACAGCTTCCCTGATGTGACACCGAAGACACACTTCTTAGGATTAAGTCTTACTTGGTATTTTTCAAGCCTGTCGAAGATCTGTCCTAGGACCTGTATATGTTCTGCTCTAGAAGATTTAGCCAATATATCATCCACATAGTCTTCCATGATGTGATGAAAGAGGTCATGAAATATCACTGTCATAGCTCGCTGATAGGTTGCTCCTGCATTCTTCAGACCAAACGGCATAACACACCAACAGTAATTGCCCCAAGGACATGTAAAAGTTGTTTTGTGTTGGTCTTCTTCAGCTATCCTTATCTGATTGTAACCCGAGAATCTGTCCATGAGAGAAAGCATCTCGTGACTTGCTGTCAAGTCCACTATAATGTCAATGTTTGGTAGTGGAAAGTCGTCTTTAGGACATGCCTTATTGAGATCTCTGAAATCATTACACATGCGGATGTGCCCATTAGGTTTAGACACAGGTACAATGTTTGAGACCCAATCTGAATAGTCGATAGGTCGTATGAACTTTGCGTCTAATAGCTTCTGTATTTCTACTTTCACTAGGAGAGCGATCTGTGGGTGCATCTTTCTCAACTTCTGCTTGACTGGTTTCACTTTGGGATCAACTGTGAGATAATGAACTACTAGCTTAGGGTCTAGCCCTGGCATATCTGCATAGGTCCATGCAAAGTTGATGGTTCGTTGCAAGAAGAAGTTGTTAAGATTTTTGTGCTCGGTGTCAGATAATGATGCTGCTAGAAATGTTGTCTTTGGATTCTGTTCTGTACCCAGGTTGATCTCTGTAGAATCTTCCACTAGTAGAGCTGATTTCTCTTGGTACTTAGATGGTAAGGGAAGGTCAAATCCTCCATCCTCAAGTGCCACAGTTGGGTTTTCACCTTTGGATACGTCCTTTATTTTTACTATTTTATGATCAGGAGGTGCCACAGTGTGGTTTTCGCCTAGAGATCTTTCTTTATGTGCGCTTTTGCGACTAGAGGATTTGGCATTCTCACCAAAATAAGCCGTGGGCTCAAGTTCCATTACAAAACCTGCCTTGTGATCGCCAAGAGGGATACCTTCTCGAAGTCCCATGAATTCAGCTAAAGCTTCGTCATTCTGAAAGACATCTATAACGGGGGCCCCTTGTTGGTCCCAATCGATAAGTTCAGGGTAGACAAGCGTGACATTCTGGGTGCTGGTGGTGGAAGTTAAGGATACAGAGGATAGTGTAAAAATGGAGGATTCTGCGAATAGATTGGTTATGTGGAGGGAAGAGTCATCGATGATATCCTCTGTAGATGTCGAATCGGCGGGAAACTTGTCAGCTACCTCGTCAAGGATATACTCGATGTCTGAGGCACGTGGTACCTTCTTACCAAATCCTAATCCTTTCTTGTCTAGCTTCTTTGTTACCACAATGGGCTCCATAGTGCCTTGATTCTGTTTCCCAAGGCCACCTTTGCCTTTATAGCCCATGTTTTTCACTATCCTTAAGCCATTGCCATACTGCTTGACTGGTATCGTGACTAGTTCTTTCTCCTTGTAGAGCCAAGAAGAGATGTCCTCAATAGTTTCCTCTTCCAATAACCGTCCATGTTGGAATTGGGTTAGGAATGGTGGGGGAGGAATATTTGCTTTTTTGGTAACTTTAGCAATGGGTGGTTTGCCGTAAGATTTTGGAGATAAAGGCATCCGCCCTACACAACAAGATTCGGAGATATCATAAGTGCCAAAGCCTATATCCCGAAAGCGAGTTGTGATTTTGGGGAGGGGTGTAGGTTCACTTGTAGAGGCTTGTGTGAGAGTTTCAGGATCAACATAGAGAGGGGATTCAAGGGCTTTGTCATTTTTAGGCACTTGGTTGCAATTCTTATAGATTCCTTGCAAGACACGGCAAAATTCAAAAGGATTAGGGTCTCCTGGAATGGTGATTTCTGTACCATTGTATGGGAACTTGAGGGACTGATGGTACGTGGAGGGAATAGCTTTCATTGCATGGATCCATGGGCGGCCTAGAATAATGTTGTAAGGCAGCTCAATATCAAGGACTTGACACCTAGTTTCAAGCATGACCGGGCCCAGTTGTATAGGCAAGTGAATAACACCCTCTGAACGGCGTTCTGCATAATCATACCCCTTGATTGTAATATTATGCTCAGTGTTGACGTGATCCTCAGAGTATCCCAATTGCTTTAGTAACTTTAAAGAACAGATGTTGAGACCAGCACCACCATCTATGAGGATGCGTTTGATTTTGCGCTTATGGATGAGAACCTCAATATGCAGGGCATCGTTGTGACAGGGATCATGGGAGAGAAGGTCTTTCTCAGAGAAGACCACATTGTAAGGCGAAGCAATATTACCCACTATAGCTTGGAAATCTGCGACTGCTATGTTGTTAGGAATGGAGGACTCTTGGAGGGCTTTTTCTAGCACTACTCTATGTGCAGGTGATGACCATAGAAGGTCCAAAATAGAGATCTGTGCTGGTGTTCTCCCTAGATGTTCGACAAGATTATAATCAGACTGAACTGGAAGCCTAGGTGTAGGTGTACGAATGGTAACATGACCTCGACGAGTAGTAACAGCACAATCCGTAGATTTGCCTTTGATGGTGAGGGTAGACACTCGACTCTCTTCAAAACAACCTACAATGGAATCGAAAGATGTGGACGCGTGATTGATACCTTTACCTCTATCCTGAGGAGGAGGTGGACCGTGATGAGGGAATGGTTCCTTGTACATATCAAGATCCTTGTTCGTGTGTTGCGCTGGTGATTCATTCTCAAAAGTGATTTGATTACCGTCGATGAGGTTTTGGATGAGGTGCTTAAGCTTCATGCAAGATGCAGTTCGATGACCTTTGCTCCTATGGAACTCACAATACTCATTGTCTCTGTAACGTGCAGTTTTGTAGACAGGTTCTCCATAAGGAGGAGCATCAGGTAAGGTTATGAGCCTTTTCTGCAAAGCTTGCTGTAAGACCGATTCGATGGGCACTCCCAAAGGAGTAAATTGACGTCGCGGAGGGTAATCTTGTTGAGGCCGCTCTTGTTGTCGTTGCTGATTTTGATAAGGCTGCCTTTGTTGCTGCTGTTGTTGAGGTGGAGCTTGACTTGGTTTGGAGAGTTGCAGTGGTGTTTGCAACATTTGGACATGCTTAGTATCGACCACTCCATCATTGACCACGTTTTTGTTCTTGTTCCAATATTTGGGTTTATCATTTGATTGTTGATGAGAATTGCTATCTTTTGTCTCCTTGAAGATTTTGACCACACCCTTAGCAATGAGGGCCTTCTCAATGTTGATACCCTTGTATGTGATTTCATCGAAGGTTGTAGCACTAAGGATTTGCAAATGGAAACCTAACTCTTGGTTGAGGTTCTGTACAAATATGCTAACAAGCTGTTTCTCCAGAATCTTGAAAGGGAATTTACTAGCCATTTGTCTCCATCGCTGAAGGAAAGAAATGAAAGTCTCGCCATTTTTCTGTTTATTGTTGCATAGATCCGTCATGGAAATCTCATGCTCTGCGTTGTAAGAAAAATGGGTGGCAAACTTCTCTGCTAGCTCGTTGAAAGACTTGATACCCGTAGGTAAGTGTGAGAACCATTCTATTGCTTGTCCTCCAAGACTGCGAGGAAAAAGACGCATAAGATATGTGTCGTTGTGAGAAACCTTGAAGCAAGCAAGATAGAATTCCCTAAGATGGCCTTTTGGGTCACCTTTTCCTTTGTACTTATCGAACTTAGGAATAGTGAAATTTTGAGGAAAAGGGATCATTGGTAACGACCGATCAAAAGGATAAGGGCACACTTCCTCCAAGGAGAAGGTCTTTTTGGTGTGGCCAAACGTAAGATCGGATAGCTGTTGTTGCACCTCCGCAATCTTTAGTTCCATAGTCATGGGAGGGGTTGGTAACATCTCCTGTTGTCCAAAAAGTGGTTGGTGTTGCCCATATGGAAGATTATAATGTGAGCCATGCGCAGTGGTATTGTAAGGGTCGTAAGATTGATTGGGATTGTATGGATTGTATGATTGGTTCAGATTGGGTTGGAATTGGGGGTTTTGATTAGGCAGAGGTGGAGGTGGCGCTAGGTAAGAATGTTGGCTCTGCGATGGTTGAAGAAACGTATTGGGGGGAGGAAAGCTAAAGTGCGTTTGATTAGGTTGTGAAGGTGGCACATAGCTTTGGGAAACCTGATGTTGGGAATGTTGCGAGTGGCTAGGTAATGTATGAAAGAAGTTGAGCGTGGATGAACGTTGTGGAGGAGGAACATAGGTAGAAGTGATCTGCGACGGTTGGGGTTGATTGAAGATGAGAGTAGAAGAATGTTGTGGTGGAGGAACATAGGTAGAAGTGATTTGCGACGGTGGGGGTTGCTTGAGGATGAGAGTAGAAGAATGTTGTGGTTGGGGCTGCGTGACTCCAATTGGTTGAGAGACATGCAGGTGTGATGATATAGGAGGTGGCATATGTTGAGACCCTTGTTGCATGGCTACGTACGTGTTCCCCGGATTGTAATTGGGTGGGAAACCTATGCGTGATGGGGTAACCAAGATTCCGCTTGCGCTTGGGATGGACACTTTAGGAGGTGGTTGCACATTCGACCGAGCTAAGGTGGCTTGCTTAGCTAACTCTACTTGACGTTGGAGAGTTTCTTGTTGGTTTTGATAGATCTCCATAGGAGTCAAAAGTGGTGATATGGGCCTCTCCCCTGTTGGATTTTGAAAAAGGGGATTCCTATACTGCGAACCTTGAGTAGGTAAGGGCGTAGTTGCCGTGGACATGGTTTGCACTGCTTGTATGGTTTCTTGGGTCTTGGTGCTCTCCTTGAGAGTGGACACATCAAAATCTGGAGGTAACTTGGCACCTTGCTTTGCAAGCAAGCGAAAGAAATGATCCTAGTTCTCACTAAGGATTTTATCAAAGGCAGCTATAGCTCTAGGATCTTGTATAAATTCATCAAGATCTTGCCCATCTTCTTGAGAGGATTGACCTATTTCAAAGTGTCGCTCTTCTTGAGATGGGGGTTGATCTATGACATAACCTTGTGGGACAAAATCCGGAGGTAAGCCTGTGGTATACTGCGGTGTATTTAGCAAAGGGGTTCTATCCTCATGAGGGTTGCTTGGTTCATCTATGTGCGGCATGTTTGGAGAGCTAAATGGTCTTGCCGCGGGTGTACTAGGAGTCACTTTGGGAGTAACGTTGAGACGACCTGATTGTGGTGTGCGAGGGGGTGACTTGTGTTTCTTAGGGACAACTTGCCTAGACTTCATGGTTTGCTGTAGCCTAGTGGTGACCATGGGAAATACTGAGGACACAATGTAATGCTGGGAATCTGTAAGATGCTTTGAAGAAACGGACAAACTCTGATGCACAAAGTATTGGACCAAAGGCGCTATACTATTTGACCAGAGGCGCAGGACTATGCTACCAAAAGCGTGCTACTATGGGCCAGAGGTGACGGACTAAGCTACCAATAGCGAGTTACTGCTATGTCAAAGGCGAGCTACAGTGACCAAAAGCGAGCTACTGTTATACCGAGGGCGCTGAAGTAGAGTTTTGCCAGAGGCGGGTTACTGCTTGACCAAAGGCGATCTACTGTATTACCAAAGGCGAGCTGCTGTAATACCAGGGGCGCTGAAGTAGTGTCGGATGTTTTTCAAAGGCAAGATTTTTCTGTTTCTGATTGGATTGGTTTGGCAAGAGAAAACACAGCAAACAAGTGGTCAAAAAAGGCACAAGGACTGACACAACAGATAGTGTATGTTCAAGGCTCCAAACAAGCCCAATGTTTCCACAGGTCAAATACAGTTGCAATCAATAACAAGCACTTTTTATCCCTAGAGACAAGGTTTCATTGCAGTAGATCAGCTCACAGCTTAATACTCCGTCGATAAAAATATCATTCCATAAAGGTGTCAGATATTTAGTATCTTTGCGAGAGACGATAGGTAGGGATATCTCACCCTCCCCTTGGAAAGCTCAAGTAGGTCACAAGAGTTTTATGTCCAAGGGAATACTATCTCTTCTCAAGGGAGCCAATGGTGAGTGTCTTAAGGGTTTAAATCGATTTCCCTTGCACTGATGATTACCGCAATGTTCGGAGGTAGGTCGGGTAGTCTCTATCTAAATTGGTTTTTAGTGACTTTGAGGGACCAACGCCTTACGAGCAATGCGACAAGCTACTAAAAGCTTTAACCAATCCTACTAAGAGTTTCAAACACTTCGCTCAATGTGAAAATCGTTTCCACAAAGAGCTAGTACACCTCTTTTCAGTTTGGCACCACAAGGTAAGGCTGACGTCGGTTAGGACTTGGCTTTTGCCTTATCCCTTTTATATAGCGGTTCAAAGGAAAACTCCGCTTAGGGTCGTCCCTTTTGGATGAAACGCAATCCAAAAGCAGGCCCTTCTAAAGGAAGTACAAAAAAAGTAAAAGCAAGCACGTCACACAAAGGTTCAATTGTCCCGTTATAAGAAAAATAAGGTGCAACTAAGCTATGCACACACACGATTGTAGTTGTAAATTGTCCCTTATGTAATGAAGTGTTTGGCATTCATGTCCATTGTCCCTTAGAAAATTGAGGTGTTTGTCCATACATGTCCATTGTCCCTTAAGAAAATCAGTATGTTCCTAAGACTTAGATTGCAAGAAAAGATTTGTTCAATTATCCCTTTTAAGCATGCAATGTGTTTCTAAGACTTAGTGAGATAGACCAAGAGGTCTTCAATGCTCGTCCTGCATGAACATGTTAAAAACACCTATTTGCTCTGTATGAGTAATAAGAAGCTGCAACAAGTGATATTAGGTCCACACAAACTCAAAAGTTAGCAAGTGCTTGAAGTCAGAGATTGAGAATAGGCCAATGAGTGGTCTTAAAAAATAGATCTCAGAAAATCTTAGAAAAAATATTACCACTGTGTAGAGGACAGAAAAATACCAACTTTCAAAAAAAACATCACCTGAATCCGAGTCCGTTTGTGAAAGTTATGAAGCTTGAAAAGTCAAAAAACTATGACGAGACAAAGACAGCAGTGAGAAAATCAATTTTCTAAAAAATTAGAGAATCTTGAGAAAAAATCAATTTCACCACGATGTAGATCACGAAATTCTAGCCTATTTAAAAAAAAAAGGCACTGAAATACGTGTCCGTATGACCAAGATAATGAGGTTTGAAAATCGCCTATTCATTTAAAAAGCTCATTGAAGAGGGGTCTGTCTTAGCCCCCTGTGACTGGGTCCTGGTCACTGATGTGACCTGCTGCTGGGCTGAAGGTGCTTTATTTTTTTTCAAAAAATAAAAAGAAAAAAGAAAAAAGATTCTCTTTACTTTGTTTTACTTTCTAAAAGAAATAAAAACTAAAAACACTTCATTTTTTATTTGTTTTTTTTGTTTTTTTTTTGGTTTTTGTTTTTGTTTTTTTATTTTTGGATTTTTTTTGCTTTTTCTTTTTGCTTTTTTTTTTTTTTGAATTTTTTTTGAAAAAAGAATTTTTTTTTTTTTACCGTACCTCACAGTGATTGTATGGCCTCGGGTTGCGTGCCAGAGGTGAAAAAATTTTACCTTCACCGAAATAGGTCAAATTTTATATTTTTCTTCGTCCCTCGACCCTTCCAAACACAACCGTGACCTCTGTTTTTGCCCAGCAAGCTTCCTTTAATTTTTTTTTTTTTTTCGAATCTCTCCAAAAAAAGAGTTAAAAAACCTGTGAAATCAAACTAAAACTTCCACAAATTTGATATTAAATCAGGACCAATGGGTCCCACCGGGCGTGCCAAAATGTGTATATGGAAAAATGGATTAAATCTAAACTAAATAAAACCAAAGAACCCAATAACATAAAGAAAACGAATTTAAATAAAAGCCATGATAAATAATCAATGAAATAAAGACTTTTACCGAAATCTGTATTGTTTCCTTTGGATTGAATGTGGATTGCTCAATGAAGTTGCGAAGCCATAGCTACAACAAGCAAGTATGTGCTCAAGAGATCAATGTCAAAAGATCATTATAGTGCTCAATCGACGCGTTGTGTATACTCAAAGCTCTGTTAAGTATGCCTGAGAATACGATCGAAGAGAGAGAGGCTCAATGAAGGAGATGAGGGGGGTTTATATAGATTTCAAGGAGGATCGATCAACGGTCCAGATAATTCAGAAGAATCAATGGAGGAGATAAGTTGAGGAATGTGCAACGAATGAGAAGAAGACATGTGTCTTGCTTTCTTTTGCATGAGAGGAGTTATCAAGAATAGAAGAATGAGTTAACTGAAGAGATAAATCAATTAAAAGAATAAAGCAATCAGTTAAGTGATTTAAAACAAGAAGAAGAGATTTGCATGAGAAAAAAAGATATTTTGCTTTATTAAATATAGAAATATTTAATTGATGAGCAAGAAAGCTTGAGTTATTTTAGAGATAACTCAAATTAGAAGAAAAAGCAATTTAAATAAATAATTGATTTATTTAAATTTAGAGAAGATATTTTGG
This sequence comes from Cunninghamia lanceolata, assembly GCA_027924645.1. Taxonomy (NCBI): domain Eukaryota; kingdom Viridiplantae; phylum Streptophyta; class Pinopsida; order Cupressales; family Cupressaceae; genus Cunninghamia; species Cunninghamia lanceolata. The sequence continues at coordinate 4,101,468 of BSBN01001201.1, forward strand.
AAGAAATAATTAAATAATTAGAATTATTTAATTTAGAAGATTTGAAAGCAAATTAAATAAATAAATTTATTTAATTGTTGTGCATGATTTTGGGAGAATGAATTTGATTTAATTAAATAATTAAGAATTATTTAATTTTAGATAAGAGGGAATTTGTTGAATTAATTAAATAATTGGGTTTATTTAATTAATGTGGATTTGATTTTTGGAAGGTGACAATGATTTAATTAAATAATTAAAATTATTTAATTGTAGAAGAATATAGAGGAATTTAATTTAATTAATTAAATAACGAGGATTTATTTAATTAATGTTGAATTTAGGAGATTTAGAAGAATTTGATGATAATTAATTAAATAATTAGATTATTTAATTAACGTTTGCAATGCAGGTGATTAGAGAGATGACGAAATGCGAGTGCTTTGACAACACGGTCATTTTAGGGTGTCTACATCTCGGTATAACTGTCCCAACACACATGGACCCCATGCGTACTATCTACCATGTGTGAACATCCCAGATAATACTGTGCCCCATCCAACTGATAGTCCCCTTGATCTCCTGTCTGGACACAAGAAGCTGCCAATCAGTGATGCCACTATCCATCTGATCCTGTTGCAGAGTCTCGGGACGTCTGCCCACCGAATCTCCCCGTCGTCTATCCGCAGGTCATCAGTGCAGAATACCTCTACCATGCCTGCCTCTCCCCGTGTTGGGTCAAAGTCTACTCTCTCCCCTTCAATCTAAATCCTCAGGATGCGATACACATCCTCCAAAGTCACCGTTGCCTCCCTTGTCAGAAAGTGAAATGAGCTCGTGTCACTGCGAAACCTCTCCACCAATGCTGTCACTAGGGCGAGATTCACCCTAATATGTGTCAAGTGCACAATGTGCCATAGTCCTGCGTGCTCCAAGAATGCATCCTCCTCCCATGTCAACTGTACTACCTCATGTGCTATCAAGTGGTGTCGCTCTCGCGACATTTGCGGTGGCATAATCCTCTGCATCCATAAGCAAACCACTTATCAATTCTTCTATACCATATCTCCCAAACTCCTATCTACTTCTATTCTATCCAACCCCTTTCTAAACTAGGGTAGCCAATCCTTCAGTCAACCTTACCTAGGTTCCTTTTTTTCAACTAACCAAAAGCGCCTTGTTTCACACAAAAACGCTGCTCTGTTCTACCAAAAGCGCCTAACTACTTCTGCAAAAGCGTTGCGTTAGCCTACACCAAAGGCGCCTTATTTTACAAGCGTGCTGTACTATACCCCCAACCACACCTCACTGTATGAACAAAGGTGACTCATTTTTTTCATGCATTTCTAACTGTGCTACTCCATTCTACCAAATGCGCTGCAACATCCTACCAAAAGCGCTACGGCACTTATTCCCAAAGCCAACCACATGGCATTTTTACCAAACACACTGCATTTACCTACCAACCGCACTGCGGTGCGCCAAAAGTGCTCTAACCGACTACCACTAGCACTGCAATGTCCTAAAGCGCTTTTGGCTGACTTGAAAACCCTACCTAGACCTAGCCCTAATCTGCCCTAAAATGACAAATGAAAGTTAGGTTTTTGAACACTTACCATGGCCGGAGCTCCTGCTAGCCTCCTGTATGTTTGCACTAGCTCCACCCGATGCCTGTGCGCTGGAATCGGCATCTCTACGCGATGTCTACTTCTTCCACTCAATCTAAGTTTGGAGGCTCTACTCTCTAAATTTAGAAGCTCTTAGGGTGCAAATGAGGTTGTGGTCCCCATGGGTCCTATTTATAGCATCCCTCCCTCATTTTCCTTTTTCTTCCCACCCCATTCTGCTTTTTCCTTCTCACCTTGTCGCGCACTCTTCTAGCGTCAACACCGTTCCTCTGTCGCTTCCATGCCTTCCCGCTCAAGGGAGCATACGCTGGGGCAACTACCTACGCTGGGGCATTAGTAAATTGTATCACATCTTCAACAATTAATTTCTTTGATGCAACGCTATAAACTGCATCGCATCAAAGAGGGGCAAAATGTAGACACCCTAAAATGACCAAGTCGCCGCACCACTTGCTTTTCGTAATCTGTCTAATCACCTACATTTCACACATTAATTAAATAATCTAATTATTTAATTAATTTCACCAAATTCTTCTAAATCACAAAATTGCGACATTAATTAAATAAATCCTCTTTATTTAATTAATTAAATCAAATTCCTCTATTATTCTTCCACAATTAAATAATTTTAATTATTTAATTAGATCATTGTCACCTTTCAAAATTCAAATCCACATTAATTAAATAAATCCCATTATTTAATTAATTCATCACAAATTCTATCTTATCCTACAATTAAATAATTCCTAATTATTTAATTAAATCAAATTCATTGTTCCAAATTTATTTAAATCAAATCAAATTTATTTAAATTCTCTCATTCTCCAAAAATAAGATAAATCAAATATTTTAGTTATTCTTCCAAGTCATGCACAACAATTAAATAAATCTATTTATTTAATTTGCTTTCTTATCTTCAAATATCTTTCAAATCTTCTAAAAATAAGTCTTCTTCTCCATGCACACAAAATTAAATAATTTATTATTTAATTTCTCTCAAATCATGCAAAAGCAAATCTTAAGTTGAGTTATCTATTCACTCAACCTTGTTTTTATCAATTTCTCTTAAATTAGAAAAAAACTTTCTAATTAATGAAAAGCATGTCTTATCTTTAGAAAAGAAAGTGTTTAACTCAAATAAAACAGCTTTTGTGTGACACTTGTCTTCTTCTTATTCGTTGCACGTTCCTCAACTATTCTCCTCTGTTGATTCTTCTGAATTATCTGGGCCATTGATTGATCTTCCTTGAAACCTATATAAACCCCCCTCATCTCCTTCACAATCTCTCTTCGATCTTATTCTCAGGCATACTTAACAGCACTTTGAGCATACATCACGTCGATTGAGCACCCTTACGATCTCTTAACATTGATCTTTTGAGCACACAACTTGCTTGTTGTAGCTATGGTTTTGTAACTTCATTGAGCAATCTACACTTCTCCAAAGGGAACAATATAGATTTTGGTAAGAGCTTTCATTTTTCTTTGATTTGATGATATTGGCTTTTACTTAGATTGGTTCGCTTTATGTGATTGGTTTTGGTTTTATTAGTTTTGATTTAATCGATTTTTCCTCATACACAGAAGTGATGATGGGTTGGGAGATGGTAGGGATGGCAGTGCATGTGGGAATTGTAGATGTGGTAGCGGTTGAGCTTGTAGATGTGGTAGATACGGTAGGTGTTGATGTTTGAGAGATGGTAGGTTGGGTATGTGATGTAGATACTTGGGTATTTGATGGGGTAGGGACAATTGTAGAGATGGATGGTTGTGATGATGTCGTGATGGGGGGGAGTTGAGCACCAATTTTGAGAAGATGATCAAGATATCTACTTGGGTCCGACCTTAGGATTTTATCAAGTAGGTCCATGTTATCGGCATTTTGCGTGAAGCTCATAACATCTAGGTCATCTTGGGAGATGGTGGGGACATTTTGTGTTGGTGGTGGTGGTGGTGGTGGTGGTGTTGGTTGTATTTGTTGTAAGTAATGAAAAGGATTTTTGTTGGGACCATATAGGGGGATGTAAGAGTATATAGGTGGGTTGTATGTTTGATAGATGGGTATATTGCTGCTATTGGTGTTAGGCATGCCAAATTGCCAATGTTCTACCATTTCTTGATTCTTTTTGTGTTGTGCTCTTGTGGTGGGCATGCACGCGTATGGGGTTGATTTCTAGACATAGAGTGAGATGGGGATGGAGACCTTAGAGAATCTGATTGATTGTGTTGGACCCAAAGATGGATGTGGTAGTGAGATGGAGTAGAGAAGAGGATGTGGTGGAAGATCGATATGTCTTTCTAAAGGTTTTAACCTAAGGGCAATACAGATGGGCGATATTGATTTTTTTGCACAAATTTTGGACCAAAGAGATAGGTGATGGATGATGTTTTGTTTTTGAAGAGATTTTTGTTGATGTTTGATTTTGATATGGATGATTTTGATAGTCAACAAATTGAGCTTAGGTAGGACCTAGATTTGTGGTTGCATGAATGGATGTTTTTCTTTGTTTGGGGTAGACTAATGACCTTATGCAAAGAGGGATAATGATTTCACTTGGAAGGTAGACTATTGACATTCCAAGCAAGATATGATGTGAAGGATGAAATCTAGATCTAACTTTAGCTCAAGAGGATGACGGATTTTGATGATGTTTTGATTTTGGAGATTTTGGGGATTTTTGGAATGATTTTCTTATGACAAGGATTTTGGTTTGGTCCAAAAGGTATGCAAATATTAATAAGGGTGAGGTGGATATGAAAATGAGGTAGGTTTGATGTAGCAAAGGGGTCCAACAATGGTGGTGATTAATCCTCTAAGGTCCAAGGGAAGGTGTGATTTTGGAAAATTTTGAAGAAAATGGATGTACTGTTATCAGATTTTTGGGATGTGAATATGGATTATGGCAGAGCAGATGGTGAAGATCTCAAATGGATAGGTCTCTATTTTAGGCAAGTCAATCTGAGAGTAGCACCAATCCATAGGTGAAATGGCACCAAAATAGACAGATATGGTGCTAAAACAAGACAGTGTTTGTCGAAGTCCTAAAAAGATAGATTTATGATGGCAATTTTTGGATTTTCTTTGTTTGGAATGTGATCAAATGATTTGGTTTGTCTCTTGGCAATGTTGTTGCAAACAATTCAAGCACAATAATCACACAATAATCAAGAGGTTGCTTTGTTTTGAAAAAAGATGTGTGATTTTATTTAACAAGCACTTTAAACAACCTAAGGTGAGGATGTGATAATATTTGTTGAATCCCCTAGCTGCACCTATTCAAAGCGGGTAGCTCTAGGATCTTGGTAGCACTAGCTCCTCCTTACAATTGCACACACTTCTCACGCATACCAAGATCTGGGTTTCTTATAAGGCTTGTCCCTCACCAAACCTTTAGATTATCCCTACTACCTTGGCTAAGAACCGCATGAATCGGGGCCGCTTCAAAGGTTTTCCTTCTGCGTCAACAAATAGAAGGATTTTGGCTTGCTAAACAATGGTTCGTAGTAAAAGCATCTGTTTAGATGGTTATACGTGCGGCAGCACTACTCTTTGTTATGGAGTCTCCCAGCCTCCAAGGGTTATGCCTTGGAGGGTTTTGGGGGAGGTTGGTTATCGGTATAACACAACAACACCTGTCGCTTGAGACTTTCGTCCCAAACACCTTATTTTATATAGTGGCTTGGAAGAGCTTGGCTTTAGTTTGATGCCGCTTGGGTCATTCCCACCTTTTGAAGCAGGGTGGCAGGCCCTCTAAGGTTTACAAAAGTAATACAATCATGAAAACACTTTTGATCCCCAAGTTCATTCAAAGATGCGAGGGGAGAGCATACGTATCTTCTATGATTGCATCACACTAAACATGGTTCATTTTTAGATCTTTGGATTAAATGGGGTGTGATTAATGTAAGTTTCGTGAGAAGCTTTTGATTCCCAAGGTCACCAAAACGGTGCGAGGGAAGAGCATACAAGCAAAAAGAGCACAAGACACTTCACACAATTAAAAATGATCTTGATTATATGCATGAAATATGCAATTTGTTGTTCTTTTTAACCAAACTGCTTTCGATTTATGCAAGTTGTGGTTCTTTTTAAAGCCCAAATTAAAGTGTTTTGTTTGTTTGGCACACAAATTGTAAATTTTAGAACACCAAATTAAATGTTTGGGCACACATGCACACACAAAAGTTTGTTTGTTCAATTTTAATTGCACCAAATCAAAGTGTTTGACTAACTAGCATGCAAAGGGTTCATTTTAAGTTGCAAATTGAAGTGTTTTGTTGTTAAAACAGAAATGAAATCACCCTGCAAAAAGTTAGTCAGTATCTTTGAAATGACAGCAAAGACTTGCAAAAACACTTGTCAGTACCTGCACAGACAACAAAGTCATTTTTCTAAATAGCGTTGAAACAGGCATACAATAGCACCACTGTGGGTAGAACAACCCAACACTTAACAAATGGCACTAATTAAGAATATAATGCTAATAAAAGACCCTCAAAGCACCAAAATAGAAGATAGTGCTACAATATTACAATAAAAGCCCTAATAAATTATTTAGCACTAATACATCATGTGGAAAGCATAAAAATGGATAATAGCGCTGATATAGGTATATGAAAGCGCCACTGTGCAACTTTCTAGAGAGTCTATTTATCCTGCGAATAGCGCCGGTCTGAGTGATAGCGCTGATACGGCACTGAACACGTTCGACCTGCAAAAAGTGGTTCTTTCTGAGCAACACAAAGGGTCAGACAGCAAAGTGGAAGTCTTGGTTAGTCTTGTTAGTCATTAGCAAATAAAAAACAAACCAAAACAAACACTATGATGCATGTTAGATTTTGTGCAAATTTTTTGGCATAACCTCCCCTTGGTTTTCCTATTAGTCCTATAGAATAGAGAGTAGTTAGATGCAGAAAATAGCAGGGAGACTGTTAGAAATGAAACATGTGAGTGTGTTTGAAAATGAAAATGTGCTGTCTAAAATAGCGCTAATACAGAGTATAGCACTAAAATACACCAGTTTTTGCACCACTGTGCAGGGTGAATGGCACTACACCTGTAAAAACACGTCTAGAACACAAAAACTCACAACAATTGATTAGATTTGGACCTTGTGGGTCCCACCGGGCATGCCAATGTAGATTAGATATGCAAATAAGGAAGAAATACTAAACAAAATGCAATAAACACAAAGTTATACCTTACATGCAAACCCAATCCCATCAAGGGAGGAAGGAGCCTTTGCACCCAAAATAAGCCCCTAGACAAAGATAATCCCTAGACAATGGATTTAAATGTGAAATGCTACTCTAGTTTGCAACTCACTATTCTAGCTCAAGAGTGATTTTGACATGGTAACTTTACATAAACTTGGATGATGAAAATGGATTGTGAGAGGTTCTATTTATAGACTTTTGGAAGGGATTTTGATCCAATGGTGGAGATTGATTTGGAAGATCAATGCTGGAGGATAAAAGTGATGTCGAGGGCCTAGATTCAATCTTGAATGAATGGAGGGCTAGGAATAAAAGTGATTATTTTATTCATTTTGGGAAAAGGGGTTATTTAATGAGCATGGGGGTGAAGGATTATTTAGGAATTAAAGATTCATATGGGAGAATGTAAATGAATTAAAAATTCATTTGGGGAAGAGAGGAAATAAATGAGTATGGGTTTGTAAGAAGAAATAAATGTGATGTGGGATGTTTTTAAATAAAAAATTGACTTATGTGGATTTAATTCAATTTTTTATTTGGAGGATGTGGGGAAGGGTGTTAAACAAGGTTTGACCACCCAAATGAAGGGGTTAGGATTAATTAAACAGAGGTTTTATTTAATTAATCCTAGGGCTAGGATGAGGTAGGCTAGGGTAGGCAATTAAATAATAGCTATTTAATTGTTTAGGGTAGGGATAGGTTAATTATAGGCTGAATTAATTAGTTAACATAGTTTTAACTAATTAATTAGATTTAGTGAAAAAGGGGAAATTGATTTAATAAATATTGCATATTTATTAAACTAATTGGCTAAGGTTTGGACTATTGAATTAATGAAATTAATTCAATTTTTGGGATAAAATGGTGTGAATTTGAAAAACGAAAGGGGTAATTAATTAAATAAAAATTTAATTAATTGGTTAGAAGGGAAATTGGTGTGTTTAGGGTTGTCGGGAGTCAGTTTGATGGTAGAAGACATTTTTAGGTGTCTATAGATAGGTTTCTTGTTTTCAATAAGTGCTACTACACAATAGATTAAATGCTTTTTTATTTTCCCTAAGTGTTGTCCAGCATAGTTAAGTAGGGTGCTTTCAACATTTTTTCCTTTTAGTTGGGTTTCCAAGTGTTCTTCACTGCTATCATGCTGAGTTACATAAGTTTAAAAATTGTGTCAAAAGTGTTTTTGAAGTCTCTGAGTGATCATGTGCCCAATGGATAAAGTCTAGGCAGCTGGTCTAATGTTTAGCAGATAAACATATAGTAGATGTCGCCAAAATGTTACCAGATTTTCACTATAGCTCAATCAGGTGGATTTGTTGAATTTAAACTAAAAAAGTGAGGTACATTTTATTTACTTTCCTTCATTACATTCAATTGTATAAATAGAAAAATCAAGAAAAGATTACCAGGTAATTGTATCAGATCATTGCATTTATACAGGTGCATGTAATAGAGAAAAGATTTACACAAATCTTTCAAGTAATCTTTATTGAATGTAAGAATGTTCATTATCTCACGCAAGCCGTGAGATTGACTATTGCTTATTCTAATACAAATTGAGAACAACATATACATGAATAAGTAATAAAGAGAAATGAATGTGCACAGAAGGAAGGGTAACTAGTCATTGCCTAAATGACTAGTTTGCTGAGTTGACTGAGAAGGTTGTAGGTTGTTGTAGCTTTGAGCCACTATTTTTCCTCCTAGGTCCTAATTCCTACAAAAGATTAAGTAATGGTATTAGAGCAATACTCTAAGCAATGGCTGATTACCAACATTGTACACACATTCACCCTATGCATGCATATATTGGTCTGAATGTGCATTAAACAAGAAATGTATACGTTGGATGCCCTAGAAAACAAGCCAGTTATCAACCACATCCAAAGTATGCATTTATTTTCTAACAAGATTGCTTCATGTGCAAACACAGGTGAAATTACGACTCTGCGTAATTCATCAGATTATATTATGAGTGGAGGAAATATGGCTCCCATAAGGGTTAAGCCCAGCTCATAAGAGTTACAGAAGTTTTTCATATGTTTCATGTCATAAAGAGTATAGACTATGTGGAAAAGGAGAACAGTCATGCCTATAATAGACTTCAAGAGTGAGTAGCCAATAGAGATGAAATGAGTGTGGAAGTTTTCAAGAAGAATAAAGGAACACTAGTTTTCAATGAGCAATAAAGACAATCAACATGATAGTCTTTTGGGGACAATCTAGACTGAAGAGGCAGTCCTAGGCCTTTATGTCAAAAGATGTAAAAGCATAACAGTTATATTTAAGACAACAGTGTTACATAAACACATCTTGTATGAGTTCTCTTATTTTTGTTATGATAGGTGACAGGCATATTTAGATGATAAGCATTTACAAGGGCTTTTAGAGAAGAAGAGATGGTCAATAAGATAGTTTCCTTAGGTAACAAGGAGGACTATCAAACTGCAATCAAGTGTTGATTAAACTACTCAGTTGTGTCTGAAGCAATAAGTCAACATCCTGCCAAGCACAAGTGAGGAGTGTGAATAACTATGTTGAGTATAGCCATTGGAGTAAATAACAAAGCAGAGGATAAGGGTTGTGATGCCATTATTTTTACATCTTCTAAATTTTACAATAAGTAGAAGTAATTGATCATCCTAAGAATGCTAAAGATGTTGAACACCTACAGAGGTCATCTCACATGATCAAGAGATCAAAAATTGAGATCATGATAGTGTAGGAGATACTATAAAGAAATATAGACAGACTACAAAGGGATAATAAGCAAAAGTCCTAAAAGAAGCAGTCATCTCCAAGGAGTAAGACATAGCAGGAAACAATCACCTTAAAGTGATGAACAACAAACAATATAAAATAGTATATGCAATGTTGAAGGTAACATGCAGTTTTTAGTAAAAGATATACATGGCAGTCTTTCTTGAAGTTTTAACAATGCTATGAGGATATATAGTCATACTAACTATGGGGATAGTCCACATTGTTTTAATGACTATTACAAATGACAGTTGGAGCAGTCGATATTGAATGATAAAACAATTAAGTGTAAAGAGGAACAACATTGTAGAGAACCATTCATATTCAATTCTCAATAGTAGATTAGTATATCCAAGACAACCTTCAGTGAAAATGAAGATAGTTGCTATGAAAAGACAAGGGCATAGTGAAAATGAAGACAGATACAATAGACAAGAGGACTATCGCAGTCAGGTAAGGAGTGACATGTCTAGTGAAGTAGCATTGTTCATAGTAGATAGCAAGATATTCTCCAATGAGCAAATAGTTATGCTGCCAGTAAAGAATAGTCCAGTCATAGATATCAAAAGCATTTACCATGATAGTCTACAGGTATTGCATTTATCAATAATGGAGAGTCAAACACTGCTATATAAAAAGAATAGTTAATGCCATGATAGCATCGTGGTATAAGCATAAAGATTCCAGATAGCAAATACACCGAAACCCTAGCAGGGTTATCTCATTGGAAAGAAATTGTTAAAGATCCTGTAGCATTCTAGTCAAAGAGCACTACAAAATACATTTTTTTGTTAGAATGGAGAAAACCTTTGGAGTCTTAAAGCATAAATAAGCCAGCTACAGGAGCTCGTGCTCAAAATAAGTCAAATACACAAAAATGCATGCAACTTTTCATTTTTTCTTCATTTCTACCATTTTATCAATAATAAGAAAATACCCACTTATGGAATGCTCATGGCTAAGGATAAATGATACAAAAATTGCAAAATTTTAGTATTTTCCTGTAGCTTAAAGCTCAAGTACAATGATTAGGATCATTCATCTTAGAATTTCAGTATTTTTCTACATTGGAGTGGAAAATATCAGGATAGAAAGAATCCCATGCAATAATATGTATATAAAAAAAAAGATAAAAATACAGTGAGGGTTTTTTTGTTTGTTGAAACTCATGTTTCTTAGTCAAAATGCATTCTTTCAACAACAAAATACAGAGATAACAGTGTTGAAGCCTTAGACAGATGAAGAAACTATATATTCAAGGCATGCTAAGCAAATGGCCATATTCAGTCATACATAATACAGAGAGCAAGTTTTGACCAAAAGAAAAACCATTTTGCTATTTCTATTTTCACTTTGTAGACAATACAGTTTGATGAAACACATGTATTGTTGCGGCCATGATAAAAATATATATATCAAACATTTATTGTATACTGTGAAGTCATAACAGCTAAAATGACATATATTCATAGTTTTTCTTCAGGAAAACAAGCTTATCAAACTTACTTCTAGCTTTGGAAGCCTTTTCATTAAAAATGCAGTCGAAGTGCCAACTGAAACAACAAGAAAATCTCTAGAGAAGGAACTGAAAACCCTTGTGTTGGCGCATAGAAACAACTAGAGCAAATAATACAAAGTGATAAGATTCCTAGGGTTTGACTCGCTTTTACTCAGGAGCCTTATCCGATGGGGTGTTTTTTTTGACCTTGTTTAAACAAAAAAATCATTATTTTTATATGCCTCGTGGTCAAGAATTGTGATCATCATTTATAGTGTTTGACTTGGAAGGGCCCATGAGGGATTTCCATTGTGTTTTGCAAAGTCAAGAAAGATGATGACTATTGCCTTCACTTTTTATACTTAGGACAATTACCTTCATCCTTGTATATGCTTGTTCTTTGAACTGTTTTGCATTAATTTGACATGTAAAGAATTTGATTTAAGTGATATTATTATAAATCATTATATCAAATTTCTTTTCTTAATGCAAAATAAATAAATCATGCTTTGTAACGACCTTGTGAGTTATGGATCCTAATGCCATGCCAAGTATATAGAAGAGTGGAGGTAATTGGCAGACACATGCCAAATATGTAGCTTTTTGTTTTGGCCTTTGAGGAGAGAGATTGACTGAGTCTTTGAGGCAATTATTGATTAAGTTGAATGCTTTTGAGAGCATTTAGGACTATTTTATTACCTTTTAGAGTCCTTTTTAGACTTGTTTTCATGAGCCATTATGTTTGGCTAAGTCCTAATGGACTTTTTCTTGCAGTTTGGGCACTTTTGGAGAGGATATAGGCCTTAGATTTTAGGCTTTTTCTAGGTATCCGACCCAAAACACTTTGACTTTCCTCCTTTTGTGGAACCACTTGGATAGTGATGGTTATAGTCACTTTTGTAACTCTATTGTTCTCAGTTCTTATTATGCAAAAAAATTTCAGGAGATTGTGACTAATACAGTCCTTTGTTACAGTATTGAGCATCTTTTGTAACTCATCATTTTGGAGTGTTAAATACAGATTTTACCTTGGAGATTATTGAAGAATCTTTCTACCTTCTTGTTCTTGCAAGCATTGTCCATTACCAGGTGATTTACTAAGTTATTTGTGATATTTTTCTTTTCACCTTTTGAGATTACCTTCACCCTTGTATATGCTTGTTCTTTGATCTGTTTTACATTAATTTGACATGTAAAGAATTTGATTTAAGTGATATTATTATAAATCATTAAATCAAATTTCTTTTCTTAATGAAAAATAAATAAATCATGCTTTGTAATGACCTTGTGAGTTATGGATCCTAATTCCATACCAGGTATATAGAAGAGTGGAGGTAATTGGCAGACACATGCCAAATATATAGCTTTTTGTTTTGGCCTTTGAGGAGAGAGATTGACTAAGTCTTTGAGGCAGTTATTGATTGAGTTGAATGCTTTTGAGAGCATTTAGGACTGTTTTATTACCTTTTAGAGTCCTTTTTAGACTTGTTTTCATGAGCCATTATGTTTGGCTAAGTCCTAATGGACTTTTTCTTACAGTTTGGGCACTTTTGGAGAGGATATAGGCCCTAGATTTTAGGCTTTTTCTGGGCATCCGACCCAAAACACTTTGACTTCCCTCCTTTTGTGGAACCACTTGGATAGTGATGGTTATAGTCACTTTTGTGACTCTATTGTTCTCAGTTCTTATTATGCAAAAAAAATTCAGGAGATTGTGACTGATACAGTCCTTTGTTACAGTATTGAGCATCTTTTGTAACTCATCATTTTGGAGTGTGAAATACAGATTTTACCTTGGAGATTATTGAAGAATATTTCTACCTTCTTGTTCTTGCAAGCATTGTGCATTACCAGGTGATTGACTGAGTTATTTGTGAGATTTTTGTTTTCTCCTTTATTTTTGTCTCATTTTTATGCCTTTTTTGCAAAAGTAGGAATATGCAGGTTATGAATTGTGTCTTAAAATTGCATAGAAACCTCTAGTTTGTGAAAGTTTATCTTTTCTTCTTGAAAATATATGTAGAACAAACCTGTTCATGAAACATTTATGCATAAACTTATAGTAACATGTTGTGTATCTTCATTATTCATCATAAATAACTAAGTGTATGTCAGTCTTAGTGTCTCATAACTCTTATTAGTTTGGTGTATCACTCATTTTTACCTCATTTTCACCACTTTGTTTTAAGAAAGCATATTCTTACCCTTTTCCTCATCAAAGTAGTAGTTTAGGTGATATCCATAGGAAGTCGGCCTTCTCCGGAGGTTGACCTCTGTTCATAGAGTAACCCACAACTTTAGAGGTCTTCCCATCTTTCATCAAATAGGCTAATTTTTGCAAATTAGTCAGGGTACATATTTAGGTTCTCCGGTTCATTGTACAAAGAAAGTTGTGTTCACCAAGGTGCGGACAGTGTTTCTGAACTATGTAGAAGTGTATAGGAGAAACTATTTTTCTTTGCATTTCTTTGCAGAATTATTTCTAGATTTGCAGTTTTGGATTCATGCTTTTAAGGTCTATATATTTCTTCAGTTCAAGTGATTCATGGTTTGGTGCTCTACAAGTACATCTCTTAAGTTGCAGTTGATGACAGAGTATGATATAGCTGGTTAAGTACTCCAGTGTGAACTTTCTTCATGTGAAAGATGTTACAAAGGAATTTGTTGGTTTTTAGGTGCTTGTGGATGTTCCTAGATCATGTTCATGCTTGGTGCATGGTCCGCATGTTGTCTTTTGATGTTGAGGAAGCATGTACTTAAAAGTTCATAATGTTAACACAAGTTTGGCTGACTTGATTGTTTACACTAATTACAGTTGTGCTTTGCTAATTGTGAAAGCTTGATGAAGCATGTAAGAGTGGATTTAGGTCCATGCTAAGGTGTGATGTAGTTCACATTCATTCCTTTCTTTCATGGGAATATTTGGGCCCAAACGTAACTTGAATTTCATCGGTTAAGATGTGTTTCTAACCTTGGAGAATGTTTTCAAGATTGATGGTGATATGAATAAGTGTCAAGGATTTATGAGTGGTAGTACACATGATGGATATGATGTTGGTGATGTGAATTTGATCAATGCAGTAAGAGCTTTCATGTTTTAGGCTACTGGATGTAGTGAGCAGAAGGTGTCTACTATTTTTCAGTGTTGCTGTGAAGGTGTTGTTTGTGTTGTGGTGAATATTGAGCTTCATTGGAATTGAACTCCATGCATAGTTTAGATGCAATTATATCAATTCAACCCTAGCAGTGAGCCTCTTCTTCTTCTACCTCTTTCTTCTGGATAGTGAGTCCTTTGGCAGTGAACCTTTCTTTCTTTTGGGCAATGAACCTTTTGTAATTTGGTATTGCTACTACTTTATATTATGAGCTAATCCTCACCATGGTTTTTACCTTCTTGAGGTTTACACTTAAAATATGGTGTTGTCTTGTGTTTGGTACTGTTATGATTCAATTTCTATTATTTTCTTTTCATGCATAATCATCACAACAAGTTTAAAGGTTAATGTGGATTTGAATGTTTGTGAGGGTTTGAAATTTTTGATACAACTGATTCAACCCCCCTCTCAGTTGTCTTGTGCATTCAATAATTGGTATTAGACCAAGGTTCCTTTGAAGAAAGATTAACAGCTTGAGGTAGATTTGGGATGGCGCACAAGAAGGATGTTCCCAATTATGCCTTCTGGAAAATAAGAATAGTATGTTATCTAGTTTCTCTTGGATATGAAATCTGGAACTTAGTTGTAACTACTTTCAAGACTGGCAAATCTGAGAAGACTATGGGAGTAGATCAAGAGGATGTTGATGATATGAAATTGGGTACTAATAAGCATAGTGATAAGTTGCCTTTCAAGTGTTTCAGTTGTGGCAAGATTGGCTAGTATGATTCAAGATATCTGGAAAGAGTTTTGAAAACTAAGAATAGGGAAAACAAAGGTAGAGTGCCTAAGAAAAGCTACTATGAAAAAGAAGATGAAAGTATATCTGATGATTAATTTGATGATGAAGATGATAAGGATAATAAAGATGATACTATTACAACTGACCCTGAAGGATGTGTGAAGGAAAATCTTAGGGAGGTAAGTCCTAATAATGAAGATACTTTGATAGAAAAGAACTATTGGGTTATTGACAGTAGTTGCTGAAATCATATGACCGGTGATAAAAGCAAGCTTGTTAAATTTAAGAAACATCATGGAGGACTAGTTAGATTTGGTGATGATTGTACTACTAAGATATGTGGAAAAGGCTCAATGAGTCTTGATGGAAAGCATAACACTGATGATGTCCTTTTTGTTAAAGGTTTAAAGAAAAATCTCTTGAGTGTTGGACAATTGTGTAGCAAAGGATACAATCTTATGTTTTGAGATGATGGCTTTGAGATCAAAAAGGAGTCTGGAACTATGGTAACTACTGGAAAAAGGATAGATGGAAATATTTATCATCTCAAAGGTGGTGATGGTTATTGCTTTATGACTTAGATCAGTGAGAGTTGGCTATGACATAGAAGATTGTGTCACATCAATTTTGATAGCCTGGTCAAGATAAAATCAAGTCAAGTTGTGAGAGATCTGTCAAATGTTACAAAGCCTATCAATGCCATTTGCAAGGGCTGTTAAGTTGGAAAGCAAGAAAGAGAAAGTTTCAATGTCAGAGAAAAATCTTCTACTAGATTGTTAGAATTGGTACATACTGTTGGCAAGAGACACTATATGGACTCATGAATGTTGTCATTGATGGCAACAAAGGTTATCCCACACATCCGCAAGACATGATAGGTCCTCACTGGAAGTCAGATTGAAGAAGTGTTAAGGTCCGATAAGCAAGAACAGAGCAGTCAGTAAGGTCCAACAGACAGGTCCGGATCTCTCAATAGAAGTATCTCAGTGAAGTGCAGATTTGGGGAAGTCAAGAGGAGTACCTTGACTGATAGATTCCAGGGTTTGAGCCTCCATTGTGGAAAGGCTAAAGAAATATGAATGCTTGAGTGTCAGGTTCCCAAGTGATAGTGTGAACAGAGGAAGAACTGACTGGCAGAACATCAAACATTATTTTAGATGTGTTACTGATGATGGAAAAGGTTCTTAAGGCATAAGTTATGTTTGGATGACGTGATTGATGACTTCTACAAGTATATGCTTGATCTGCATTACTTGGTGTGCAAGGATTCAACTGACAGATCAGAGTTTGAGGAGATTATTAACTGTTCTGGATGCTGACTAGAAAGGTGATGAAATCACTTGTGCGGATATATATATATATATATAGGATTGATTTAGATGTGGGAATATGTGTGGTGTATTGTGTAGTGTGAAGAAAAGCTGAAGAGCAGAGTGAAGATAGTAGAAGAGGTCTGGAATGTGACAGTACAGCTACATCAAGAGAGAGTAAGAATGAAGTGCAATAGATCAGTTTACTAAGCTTAACTGAAATTGAACCTCAGCATGTGTGGATGCTTCTCATCAGTTCAAACATTGTGTTATCTTCCTTTCTTGTAGATAGTGTGTCTCCTATAGGTAGTGAGCCTCTTGTGAGCAGTGTGCTCGGGTAGTGAGCCCTAATTGGCAAGTGCCATTTTGTATTTCCATTCTTCTAATAGAGAATACAATCTTGGGTTAATCACCCCATGGTTTTTTCCCTTAACAAGGTTTCCACGTCAAAAATATTGTCTCATGTGTATTTCCATTTCATGGTTATGTTTGCTTAATTGAATTAATGCTGCATTGATTATTATGAAAGTTCAAAAAGTAGAAATAATTAGGATAACTAATTCACCCCACTCTCAGTTATCAACAATTGGTATCAAAGCCAAGTTCCTCCTAACAAAGTCTAATAGCTTGAGGAAGATCTAGGAATTCAAATGGATGTATATGGGTTAAGGGAGCAACTCAAGACTACCCTTGATGATCTTGAGTAGTCAAACTCTAAAGTCAATGAATTAAAGGAAAGACTCAAACAGGCTGATGATTTCATGAAAGAACTAAAAGACAAATTAAGTCTCTCTATGAAAAAGAGAAAGGAGCTACTTCAATAATTGGCAAGTCAAGGTGAAGCCAATAATACAAATGAAGATCTGAAGGAGAAAACCAAGTTATGTGAAAAGTTATCAAAAGAAATCATTATGGTAAGACATGAAATGGAATCAGGAGCTATGAAGTTTACCCAAGAGGTTGAAGAGGAAAGAAAAACTGAAGATGATCTAAGACAATCCCTCAAGGAGAAATCAGAAGATTACCACAAGATAGATAGAATTATCAGACATCTTGAATCTGATCTTGAAGATGCTAAAGATAATGAAGAAAAACTTGAGGATCAAATTATCTCTCTTAAAAGGGATCTTCAAACAACAAATGAATATAAAGAGAAATTCAAGATAAGTTCTGCTCAACTTGAAGTTCTTCTTGAAAGTCAAAAGAGGGTAGATGACAAGTGTGGTTTGGGATATGAAAAAGGGGAAAGCTCCAGATCCAGTCAGAGGAACTCCACTCCAAGAAACAGACCTAGAAGACCTCCGATAAGGCAACCAAATGCTCAAAGATATCCATCCTTCAATGGATACTGCCACAACTGCAATAACTTTGGTCATAAAGCAAATCAGTGTAGAAGAAGAATGAATCAAACTATTACATCCTTCTCCAGACAATGTTTCAACTGCAAAAGGTATGGTCACAAATCTCATGAATGTAGAGATATGCAAATAAACAATTCATTCAATGGTAGATGCTTTGGATGCAATAGAATGGGGCATATGGCTAGTCAATGCAGATCAAGAGGATATCAATCAAATATGCAAAGAAATGTTATTTGTTATAATTGCAATAGATCCGGTCATATTGCCAAATTCTGTAGAAGCAAGAATCAGGACAAAAGGGGTCCGGTGCATCATAATCAGAATCAAGACAAAGGTAAAAGAAAAATGAATGTGGATGAAGTTCAAAGTGAGATGAACAAGATTTGGGTAAAGAAAAGTATAGAGAATGTTGGAAATGGATCCGTACCAGACTCTGGTGCTGATATTCCTTCTGAAAACTAAAAGGTGAGCTCTGGCTCAGGGGAAGCAACAAAAGATAAGCCAATTCCCCCGACCAGTCAATTTGTGCCTGAAATTGGCACATAGGAAGCTGCAGATCAAAAGGTTCCTAGAGAAGCATCTAAATAAGGTATGGTGAATATTTGAGACATCTGCAAAAGATTTGAAGAGTCTAATCTTTCTAGAATTGATCCAGTAAAACAGTCTTCCAGTAAAAACATGTTCTTCACAAGTTTGGTCTGGTATGATTCTAAAATTGAGACATCTTGATCTATGGATAAATCAAATGATTGAGGAAGGTAAGAAAGCCTGTAGGAAATCACCGAGGAGAACTCTAAGTATATCACTGTGATCCGGAAAGATACATATTTCAGAGTAAAGAAAACAAAGCAACCGGAACAACTTAAGTTGTGCATTTATTGCAATGAAGAATTAGGGTTTGCACAGAAGTATAAGGGCTCATTCGCTCATCATTTGCACATTCACATTCGAGTAGAAGAGGAAAAGAGCTTTGCAAACAAGTCTCCTTCATCTCTCACAAGGATCAATCGTGGAATTCAAGTCAATTGGCAATCTTTTCAGCTCATTTCGGGAACCCTAAAAGCTTAAGAGGTATTTTCCACTTTTGAAATCCATTTTTGAATCCTTTTAAGATGGACACACCAAATGTTGTAAAGATCTCTGATAGGCCGCGCCCTAAATTTAGAAAGCATCCCTATAAATCCCTAGAAGTTGATCCCCTAGGCACATTTTCAAGCATTCCGCATGGGGTTTTACACGTAGAAGATGTTAGGGCATATGTTCATGCAAACATTGAAGAATTTGGGGAATCAAAATTGGTTGATATCTATCACAAACACCTGATAGATGACTCTGTTGAGCTCAAACCTTAGTATAAAGCTATCCAGGACAAGCATTTTGCACAGTGCATTCACTTCCCCTATTTTGCAGAAGACAAATGGGTCCGGTACGTATTAAGTAGAATACATGATAACTTCATATGGTTGAATAGACCATTCAAGCTCACAAAATATGCCATTAGGGTAGTTACTAGATTGCACTCATCCGGTGGGATACCTATTCTAAAATCTATCAAAAATCAAACGGTGACTGAGGCTACCGGATCAAAGTTTGATAACAGGGAAATGACAATTGAGGATATCACTGATCTAGATATCAAGTTTGCATCCATGATCATTGGATACAAAATATATCACTCTAGCAGGGAAAACTCAGTACCTAGAACTGCAATATATACTACTTATGAAATGTTAAGAAAGAATGCTGACTATGATCTCTGTGAGCTCCTTCTGAATCAACTTCTGGAAAATCTGTAGAAGATAAAGAAAGACAAGAAGAACTCCTTCAAATACGGTGGCTTGATACTATGTTTGTTCTTCTATTATATGAATGAGCTACCTAGATCTAGTGGCTGGATATGGAAAAATGACAGACCGATTGCCATACAAATTAGGGATTATCTGCATGGACTTGGTGATGTTAAGGCATAGAATACAGCACTCTGGGGCTATTTCAAGAACTTTTAGAGTATGATGCAAGCAAGAGAGAGAATCCCCCAAGCTCTAGTTGAAAAGTATAAGGATACTGTTTGCTTCATGGTAGAAACTGATCAGTGCCTTATGGAGGTAGTGGAACCAAGAATAGTATGGATCATGCCGATGGGGTATGAAGTTGATGAGAAAATTGTTGAGCTACATATTGAACACATGTTAAGTTAGCCAAAAGATCCCAAGGTAGAAAGGTTTGGAACCTTTGAGGAGCTAAGTGTAAAGATTCATGTGGAACTCAGACAACTAGAGATCAAGAGGAAGGTAAGAAAATAAGCTGAAGATGTTGCAAAAGGCTTTGGCATAACAAAGGAGGCACTTGATGCCAACAGGGAAAAGATGGAAAGGGCTGAGGAAGAGAAGAAAAAGGTAGAAAAGAAAAGTGAGGAAAGTGTTCCGGTAAAATCTTCCACCCGGACCAGATCATCAAAGAGATTTGCACCTACCACTACCAAAAGCTCAAGGCCATCAAAACTGAAAGCAAAATTATCCAGCAAAGGAGAGAAAAGAACAAAGACAAAAGCCACAAGGGCTTATGCCAGTCAAAGGGATGAAGAGGAGACTGAATCTGATGAAGAAATTAGGAAAGTGAAGAAAAAGAAGAAAACATCCGGTGAACCCTCTACCGGACAAGAGGAAGAAGAAAAGATAGAGGAATATGTTGAAAAACCCACTCTTCACATTGATGACATAATCAAATCAGTCACAGTGGATGAAGATCTTCAGCCAATGATTGAGTTCTATGATGATTATATTGAAGCAGATCAGAAGATATTGCAAGATGCCACAGTCAGGTACCTAAATATCTACAACAAAGCATTTATTGAAATTATATCTCTGATCCCCAAAAGCTTGGAGAAGGAACTAGAAATAAGAAAGAACAATGCCCAAGCCAAAGACCTAGAAATCTGGGAACAGATAGTAATTCAGCTATATCCTTCAATCGATCCCAAGAAAATGAATATGGTATTCAAAGATTGTAAGGATGAGTTTAGGAGAAAAGTAAGGATGAATCAACTTATGCTCAGAGAGACTGACAAAGTTGCAAAAGAGACAGAAGAGATCCTCCAGAACGCATTCAAAAGATTCAACATTCCAATTATAGAGGACTTGGGTACTGACCCCTCGACCACAAGTGTTGCAGAAGAGTCTACAGAGAAAATGACAGAAGAGGTAATGAATACTAGTGCAGAAACAGCTAAGGACTTGGAAGCCTCTACTCCGAAAGAGGTGGCCCATGAATAGACTAACATTTCTCCTCTGAATTCCCCTGTTGACCCCAGATCTAAAGAAGAAGAAATAATAAAGGAGAAAGAAAAAGAGGTGAAAAGTAAAGAAGGAAGTCAAGCTAAAAAGAACATATGTGACACTGCAGAAGAGAAGAAGAATCTGTCTCTGGCAAGAGACACTGCAGAATCTGTAAAGGACTTCTTGACAAAAGAAACTAATGAGATGGATGAACCAGAATTACTAAAAGGGCCATTAGATTTTGACTCTCTATCTCCGGTACAAACAATGAAGATAGCTTCATTTGCAAATGCAAAGGCCAAAGAGAAACTACTAAAATATCACATGGAAGACTGTGAGCTTATAGAGGTAGCATACAGAGTGTTGGAAAAGATCATACCATCTTTTCAAAAGGATCCCACAGCCTCTTCCTCTGGTAATCTCAAAACTCTAGTCAATAGTGTGTTGGTAAACAGATTTGTCACCGTGAAATAATCTTTGAAATTGACTCGTCGCCCTCGGAGCGGTGACTAAATAGTCCCAACAATTGGAGAAGCTGTTATTGAATTATCAGCTTTCCTCTACATTTGAGAGGGGCAGCTCCCTTGTATGATAGGGGTATTTGTGGTTTTTGTGTACTTTTATCCTAAAAGTACAAAAGGGAAGAAAAGCAAAATAACAGGAGAAATGGGCATGTAGAAAATCCTCATGGTAGATGTACGAAAACCAACAGGAGTTTCACAATCTTATTGAAAAGTACGAAGGAGTTTCACCACAAAGCTAGAAACCACTTTCCTAAACTCCATGATGAATTTCATGACATATATGCAATCAATGATGAAGAAAGATGGCAAATCTCAACATACGAGGAGATAATTTATCTAAACACTTTCAAATCAGGATACTGAGACATGATTGTGCTTCATCACCCTAATTGCATGCTTTAATGGATAACTTTGATTTACACAAATACATAGAAAGATCACCAATTTGACATATGAGAAACTAGTAATCATAACTCAGAAATACATCAAGAACATACGAATTGAAATGCAATTCTTCATTATCTTTTCAAAATTATACAATTTCAAAGGTAAACTAAACAATGTGTAAGGCCAAAAATGTTGCAAGAAGCTTCATAAGTTCTCCCTGCAAAAGTTCTCTCTAAAGAGAGTTCCCCCCTTTTTACATTTGAAATAGCCTCATATTTATAGGCTTTTTCCCATAACCACCTAGTAACCAACTTGTAACTAACTTGTAACCACTTCAAGTAACCACCTTTTTTTTAAAGAAAACCTAATTTTGAACCTTTAATTACAATAAGTCAAGTCACTTTTCCAAAATGGTAGTTTTGCAAAATACAACTTTTGAGTTGTGAATTTGACTAAGTCATTTTCTATCTCCATTTGCTTCTTTTTTGTAGTCAAAGATTGTTGGATCTTGATAATTCGTCTAAATACATGTACTTAAGGCAATAAGTAACATAAGAGTGTCGAGGCAATGCCAAGTTGACTAGTCCTGTGGCCTAATGGTGATATTCATCACAACCCTTGACTGATTACATGATATCTTTGTATCCACTGTAATACCCATTTTTCTGAGGCATTGTGTCAAACAATTTTTGTGCCTTCTCTACCCTTCCGCATTTTGCATATATGTGCGTTTGGGCACTGGCAACTACAACATCTGACAAATATCCGCTTTGCTATTTGAAAACTCCTATTTTGGCATCAACTGAACAAGGAGCCCGTTAAACCACCAGTCTGATCAAAAGCGAGTTTGTTACAAGGAAGAATTTAAAAACTGTTTTAAAACACTAACAAACTGCCATGACCGTAGGAAGTGTGCATGTTAGAAGTAGAATTCAAATACAACTGTAAATTATCTATCCCAAATCAGGCCACATCCAAGAACACTCAATCACTGTAAACACCAAGCACATTTGAAACGCTTGCCCATCTTAGCCCATGGTTCTACCGGTTGCACGTTGTATCTCCAGGATCGCTACCTCCACTATTGGCCATGTCTCAACAGGCTTGAAATCTTGAGTACTGATGCCCCATAGAGTACAATCTTTCATTGAGAATGGTAGTCTTGAAATCACAATACTTTATCATGCATGATGAATGCTCAAGCTGTCTTATGCACAAGAGAATGCACCTTACCGCAAGAATGCTGGCAGAGGATATGGAATTAGTTTTGTAATCTCCATTAGAAAGTTTCTCGGCAACAAACCCATTTAGTACATTTATTCCGCCATCATTGTACTCAATGAGATCACATTTCTTTGAGGGTTCTATGAAATGGTGGATGTGCTACGTCTATGGTGTAAGGAGGTTGCCGGTAAAGGTTTTTGGAGTCTAGCTTCACATGTATGAATTGCATTTGCATGAAAGCTTATGAAACCTTTGCGATAAAATCATTTCATGCAGCCCTTGAGACCACGTTTCTTTAAAGATTTTGTCAAAAAGTTCGTGTGCATTCTCTATGCCTTCCACCAATTGTAAATTTCTAAAACCTTTTCAAACAAATAAAAGACTGTGCCCATCCTTCATTGGCTCAAAAGATGCTTTGTAAGGAGGTCATGGAATTTTGGTTGTAAACCTACAAACTACCCCACGATTTTAGTGTATATCCTGTTATCATTGCATTCCATCTGGGCATTTTGTCGAACAGTTTGTTTGTGGTTTTCACATTTTGCCTACATGTATACTAGAGCATTTTCAAATTATACCGGCATTTGCAACCATGGGAGGCTCAAGGATTACGCCGTTAGGAGCAACTGATAAGTTTAGAAATTTGTCCATTATCCTCGTAAGTCCTTTTATGGTGTGAGACAATTTTCTGAGAGTTATAATGTTCACATATAAATCACATGGACTAAATTTTTGAGGTATTTTCTCAAACAGTTCACGGACCTTGTCTATGTTTCCATATTTTGCATATATGAACACCACGGCACTTGCAACTACAAGACTTGACAAAAATCCACTTTCAATTATGCTTTGATGGATATATATTCCCTGTTCCAAAGCTCCCATTTCAGCATAGATTGGAAGAATGCTAGTAGAGGATGTGGAGTCTGGCTTTAAACCTTCCAATTGCATTTACTTAAATGCCTCCAAGGCCTTCTCAACCAGACCATTTTATGTATATCTTGCAACAATAGCATTCCATGAAATGACATCTGGTTGAGGCATTTCTTTGAAAAGTCTGAAAGCCTCCTCAAGATCACCATTTTATGCATATCCAAAAACCATAGCATTCCACGAGACTACATTTCTTAGAGGCATTTTGTCAAAAAGTTCACGTACCTTGTGTACGGTTCCACATTTTGCATACATGTCTACCAGGGAAGTTGAAATTACATCTAACAAAAACCCTGCTTCTACTATGCTTTTATGGATGTCCATACCCTCTTCCAAAGCTCTTATTTTGGCACAAGCTGGGAGTATGGTGAAGCTAAACTTATTAGGTTGGACACCCATTGCTTGCATTTGGGAAAACATTCTCAACGCCTCACGAGGAAACCCCTGTCTTCTTGTGAAAGTACATTCTTGGCAATGCAGGTGTGCAATAGTTGAAGATATGTTGAACAGTCTATAGGGGGATTGTGTGTAGTAAGAAGAATGTGTAGAGCCTCTTTCAACCGACCCTCTCTACATAATGTTGTTAGATTGAGATGGGCAATGGATGGTAAAGGCAATGGCATTGGCATTGTATGATTACAATTGAAACTTGAAATGCACATTGTTATACAATCTACTTGTACCATATTGGCAATAAAACACCATTGTTGTTTTCCTCCTTAGAAGCTATTTTATGGCCATTTATTTTGTTCCTGTGAATGAAAATACTATTACAAGTGGTAGTATGTAGCGTATCTCTGAATTTCAACATCGTTCACTCAAATTCAAGAACGAGGCCTATCAAGAACATCTCCTAGTTACAAAAAGTACACATCCTTTGATGGATGTGTAGGCCTGCTCCCAAAGAAAAGCCGTGAGGATGCTATCCAAGGTTGAAAAGCTTGGCTTTTACACTTGCCAACTTGTGTTCTTTTCAACACATCTATTTTGTGAATACTTGATAACCATTGTAATCAGCGAGCCCTCTCTGTACGCCACCAATATTCATGGAGTGTCTCTCCCTTCCAAGCAAACACAACCGCATTTTCACGGGCAATGGCTACAGCAACATGGTCCTGAGTAGAGAAAATATTGCAGGAGCACCATCTGACCTCAGATCTGAAAAACCACCATCATGATGGTCATATGAAGACATCTTGTGATTCGGGCTCCTTTGATTGGCTGCGAAGGACCAAACTTAGCCCTGTAGGCCATGAGGCCAGGCAGTTCGACTTCGGCTAGGTCCAGTTCCATTTGCATTTTGTTCATATCATGTAACCATGGCAAAGCACGAGATCACAGTTCTTCAAAGGATTTTATCAAGCAGTTCATGTGTATTCTAGTTATGATTCCACATTTTTTAGCTAGTGTAACTACAAATGGATGACGAAGATTTCAATTCAGTTATTAAAGTAGTTACAATTACTACCTCTTGTGGGTACTTTATCGGCAATGTAAGAGGTCTTCAAAACCTCATCCAGAATAAGAAATGCTTCCAAAACTAAAAACATAAGCTGATGATAACAAAGACTCTCCTCTGTGGCTTCAATTTCATAACCAAAAGTCACATTTTTACTTTCCTTCATTGAATATCTAGTTTAAAATATTCTTTTTGATTGGCCAAAAAGATGAGTTAGACAAGTTAAAATAACTAACTGACAGATTCCTTCATTGGCATTTTGAAGGCTAGTAACAACTTGTGACTTGTGCTTTTGGAAAGTACATATTGGGACCCACATCTCCATTTAGTTAGCCAACACTGAAAGTTGTTTCCCACTTTTGCTTCTAACTGAAAGATGCGGACAACTTCTTCAAAACTAAAAATGGACGTCAACTTTGCCAAAAGTGCAAGTTGATGTGAACTTTCACTTTTTCCTAAGTAGGTGTTGTTCTCAAAATCAGCTACGCTCATTTTTGTAGACAACCCCACGAAACTTGTCCGTTTCGTGGAACTACACTCTAAGATCGCAAATCGAGAAAAGATGTTCTTGTTCTCGTGCGAGGTCATTTGACGTTTTTACGACGCTTCCTTGAATTAATTTCTCAATGAAAGCGAGGAAAGTTCAAGTCGTAAATTGGTCAAGGTGTTAATTTTAGTCTTTTTTTTTTAGTTTGGTAAATTTTGACTCTTGATATGCAAGAGCGGCGAAATTTGCCGCTCTTACATATCCCTTAAGTTTATTTTGTTTTGATGTAAAGTCGGCTAAATTCGCCGCTATTACATCGATTTCAGTCTAAAATGCGAAAGCGGCAAATTCGACCGCTATCGCATATGTCGAGTGTCTGCTTCACATGCATCGGCGGCCATTTTTGCCGACTTCGCATATAAGTCAACGGCGATCACACGAGCGGCCGAAATCGCCGCCCGAACGAGATCTTCGGGATTCTGCCGTCGAGTGCCATTAATGGCCACTCGTGCCAGGCGCTTCAACTCCCGTTTCAACCTTTAAAAAGCCTTTTCTTCTCACCATTCGTCATTCCTTATCCACTAAACTCCTACGCGACTCGCTCGACGCTTGTTTGATCTCACCGTTCGCCGAATCACCGACGGATCTATCCTTAGGGTTTCCACTTCGAGAACGGGTAAGTCTCTTCTCGCCACTCGTCGTTCAAGCTTTTCCTTCAAGGTTATCATAGGTTTTTTGCGTTTGATTGGTTTTTAGTTAGTTTTTTTTTTTATACGTTTCGTGTTTGTTTAGGGTCTGGTGTTTTCGTGTTGTGTTGTCATCGTGTTGTCCACCTGCGTGCCCTAACTTCTACCCCGAAAACCTTAAGTCCTGCGTGCCCTAGATTTCCCAAACCCACATTGCATTCCTCTCATACAACATAGGCGAATTTTGCCGCGTTTACGATTTTGGTTATCTCTGAGTGTTGAATCGGCGAATAGCCCTTTTTTCAAGCGCTCAAAACTTGCAGATGTTGTCGAACGCAACGTCGGCGTTTTTCGCCGTCCCGGACTTCGCTTTACCTTGCAATGTAAGGGCGGCGAAATTCGCCGCTCATACATATATAGAACCCAAATGCAGTGTTGGCAAAAATCGCCGCCCGAACATAAAAACTTTTCGTTCCTTTCGCCTGCAAAAGCGGCAAAATTTGCCGCTCTTACCAAACGAACCTCAGTTTGCCTATTTTCTGCATCGACGGCAAATTTTGCCGCTCCAACCATCTCACGGTTCTTTCAAACTGTACGGGCGGCAAATTTAGCCGCCGATGCACAATATCAAACCCCTCACATGCAAGGGCGGCGAATTTTGCCGCCCATGCAAAAAATATCCCAAATTTTCCTGACACTGGAAAATTTCCAATTTCATTTTCCCGAGCCCGCTTCTCCTCTGATCCTTGGCCAGCTCGCACTATAGCCCTTTTTCAAGCGCACTCCCATAGTCGTGATCGTCAACATGCAATTTTCCCAGATTGCCCATATTTTCCCTGATTGCATGATCATGATTTCTATTGCAGTTTCTTCTGCGGAGCTCCTTTCGACGTCAAATTTCTTCTCAGTGAAAGATCGTTCAAATGACTGATTTGTCTCCGAAGAAGGCTAAAGCAATGAAGTATAAATACCAGGGTGTTTTCCCAATCACCTCAGTCCACTCTAATGTTGAAGATATTAGAGATACAGAGATTGGCCATGTTGATATGGCTGAGTTCGTAGAGAGAACCAAGTCGAGCAACCCCAGTGCTATGATGAGGAAAATAGTAGAAAGTAATATTCATCTGGTATCCTCCTTCCCAGTGGCGGCTCACAATACAGAATTTGTTCTTCAGTGCGCACATTTCTACAACAAAGATATCAGAGCTGTGGTAGACGCCAATGGTAATGTAATAATCAGGTTGGACCCTGAGTTTATTGACAAGGTGTTCATGTGTCCTCCCGCAACAGAGGTGTTGA
Source organism: Cunninghamia lanceolata (assembly GCA_027924645.1). NCBI lineage: Eukaryota > Viridiplantae > Streptophyta > Pinopsida > Cupressales > Cupressaceae > Cunninghamia > Cunninghamia lanceolata. Next base: position 4,129,392 of record BSBN01001201.1, read on the forward strand.
AGCTTGATTTCACCGATGCTCAAAAGGAATATGATAAGAATCCAGAGAAGGCGAAGAAGGTAATCAACAACAAATGGTTGAAGATTGCGAGGTCAAGTTTGTCTAGATGGCCACGCAGCTTCCCTCGAAGTGATTTCGTGGAAGAAGTTGGTGACTTGATTACCCTTCTCAGCAGGATAAGAGGTTTGTCTTCCTCTTCACAATTTCAGGAATGGATGTATCCCTTCATTAAGGTCATACTCCAAGGCAAGCAGGTTATTTTCTGGGGAGAGCAAATTAGTAACGCTTTGCATGATCAGCTGACGAAGGTATCCACTACCTCCAAGTTCTTCATGACTTCCTACCTGGTATACATTGCAGCCTCCATGAGGATTTTTCCAGGATTGTCGTCAGAAGGGGATAGAAGAGTAGTCCCAGTATACCAGTACTATTCTCAGCTAACATTGAAAGGCTCAATTCACCATTTCAGGAGAGTGAATGATGCATTCTTTGCTGTATTCTTGTGCCTTTTCAATCCCCAACTGGAGCAAAGAAGAATCTCAGATGAGGCGTGGACAGTGGTTAATGGTTTTGGTTGTATGTTTCTGCAATTTCCATCTTTCTCCTACTTGAGGGTTGGCTTTTTCCAAGGTTACCCTTATATGCTTCCAAGGTTTCCCTCAGATAGATTGGTCTTGATGGAGTTGTGCAGGCAAATGATTGTTGTGCATAACAAGCAGATGGAACTCAAGAAGCCTGGTTTCAGATTCCCTGTAGAGATCGGCAGATACTCAGTATTGACTGCCGCAAAGGCAAGAGCTATGGAAACGGAGATGCAGCTGGTCACCATGAAGCAATTCAAGAGGAGACCAAAGTTTGATTACCGGGGTGTAAAGGATAAAATCAAGAGGAAAACACAGTTCCATGAACCCATGGTGGAAGATGTCTGGATAGACTTGAGAACAGAGGAAGACATCCGGAAACTGGACTATAGCAGGCTGTCTCTAGAGCAAATTGAATACCTAGGACTTGCTGATATCCCAGAGGACCTTGTGGATGATGGAGAATTGGTTGATGCCAATTATGAAGCAGAACAGATAGCTGGTACTCTTCTACCGCCAATTCAATGGTCCCAAAAGGAGTTGACTTCCCTGAGGAAGAGATTTGAACCCATATTGGCCAACACCAATAAGTGGCTGGAAGATAAAGGAATTACGCTGAAGGAATTCCTCACTGGTTCAGAAAGTGAAATTCAAGAGCAAACTGGTAAGAAGGTTGAAAATAGAACGAAGAATAAGAGTGATGCTCCATCATCCTCTAAAACACATAAACCTAAAATCAGATTTGTGACAAAGAAAGCAAAGGTTGTTGAGAAGGAACCTGAAGCAAAAGATATGGAAGTTGAGGAGCCAGCGGCCGAGGATCCAGCAACCGAAGAGCCAGCTACAGAAGAGATGGATGTCGGAGACAAGGGATCAGAGGAACAAGAAAAAGAGGCTTTGTCTTCACAAGACAATACACCTGTTGCACCCCCTGTGCCTGCTTCCCCCATTATCATTCCTTCTTCTGAATCCCCCTCTCCTCCTAAGATAATCTTTGATAATCCCCAGGGCACTTTTGAAAATGTTCTCCATTCTTCTGATTCCATTCCTAGTTTGTCTTCTTCGTCATTTGATATAGGAGATACTTCTATGTTTGATCATTTTGTGATGAATACTGAGCAAATTTCAAGTGCCAATGTAACAGGTGCGGTTTTTACCAACACCCCGCCTATTGTTTCTACCACCAGCACAAGTACAGTCCCAGTAACACCAGTGGCAGGAATGGACTCCAATGTAAATACTTCTCTGCTGCCACCTTGGTTATCAGCTTACACGCCAAAGAGGAAAAAGCAAGTCATCTCTCCAGATGATTTTGATTTCACTAAGCTGACACCGGCAAAACCTAAGGCTCCGAAGAAACCAAAGATCCTGTCAAGGGTACTTGAAGAAAAGGGGCAGAAGGTTTTGGAGATAGCAAAACCCCCACAGGATGCAACTGTCGAAAATTTTGACATGAATGACTATTCTATTTCTAGGGTTGAATTGGGCAAAATCACCCATGAAAGCGCTAAAAATGATATGCAGTCAGCCATGGACATCCTGATCCAGAAATTCGACAGGGAAAAGGAAATGAAAGACTACTACAAGGCAAAGGCAGAACAGCTGACTGCAGTGGTAAGAAAGATCACGTTGAATTCAGAAGCAGTTACTCCGGAGGCCGTGTCTATAGAAGACCCCGTCATCCTGAAAGCGGAAAAGACTCACCTCAGAGGAAAAGTACTTGAAGAGTACTTAGATAGGATGCGAGCTCAGGGAATCTCTTTGCTCAAGGAGGTATTTGAGAAAACGGATAAGATGAGGAAAGTAAGAGCAGAACTCAACGATCTCATCGATGCCATCTCTCATGATATTGAGCACACAGAGGATACTCATGATAAGTGGGTTGAAATGAGGAAGCTGAAAATGAGCACTTTAATATCCATTGGCGCCATTTCCAACAGGGATTCATATATAGAGACAAAGGAAGCTCTAACGTACAGGAGCAATGTGCTAAGAAATTTGATCAAGGATCTCGAAGCTGCCAAGGAAACCAGTGAAGAAAATGATGTTAACATTTTGCATAAGCTGGAGGAGTTGCCCTGTAAATTGGTATCACAGGATAACCAGTTTCTTTCTGCAGAAGAAATGGTCAAGGAATTTGAGGACATGTTTCAGCAGGAATTTGAAGACAAGGTATTCTCAATAACTTCTGTGGACAACATATTAGACAACCAGTTAACCTTGGACAATTTGAAAACCAGGTTAACCAATCACGCCAAGTCAATCACTACAGTAAGGGATGCCATAGTGAGGGCCAGGATGATTTTCAAGAACACATTCAAACCAGATAGCATTGAAATGCAGGCGACCTTCACTATGTATGATGACCACGTGAAAAAGGGCGGTGACACAAGTCGAAGCAGCTGATTTTTTCCCTTAGTTTATTTCCTGATTTCCATATGTACTTTCAAAACAGTTTTGGACATTTTTACATGTACATTTTTGATATGCAATTACATGTAAAAAAATAGGAAGTCCCAAGTCAATAAGGACTCCTATTTTTGAATAAGTCAAAGTAGTTGTAGATTTCCTAGATTTTCTCAAGGTCTTTCCCTATAAATAAAGGGGACCTCTTTTGTAAATATTATCTTTTATCTATTGCAAGAAAACTCTGGCGAATTGGAAAGCAAATCAAGACTTTGTGCTTATTGTGAAAATCAATATTCAAATATTCATCAATACAAGAAAGCAAGTTCAATTCCAATCTTTGTCTTGGGATTATTTGTGTTGTGATAGTTTTGTTCTTATGTCTTGCTATCATAATCTTAATTGATAATAATTGAAAGGTGGAGTTTGTTTCAAGTGATTGAAGAGCGCTCTAGATTTGATTCTGATAAACTTTGTGTTATCAAATCGGTTGTGGGTTATATGTTCATGTTTGTGAAAATACAACAGTTTGAAGACTTTGTGCTGCAAGTTGTTATATTTGAATCATTTTTATCATATTGAAGGAGAGTGAAGACTTTGGGCTGCATTTTGCTTCAAACAAGTTCTGGTTACAAGTAGTGAGTGAGGTAACAGAAAACTTTGTGTTTCTGTGATATTGTGATAATTTATAAGTTTTATATTGAGAGTTTGAAATATAAACATCTATTCTGAAAAAAGAGAATGAGATGAGATGGAACCACCCCAAACATAGTTTTTAGTGTACATAAATTTGATAAGTGTTTGATTTACAAAAGTTAAGCAATTAGAGGGAACCTCCCCTTGCTGAGAGGAGAGACTTTGTCTCATCATAGCTGTGGCTGATATACCCATTTTGCCGTTAGAGAGTTAACGACAAAATATTCACCCAACAGTTTTTTGGCGACTCCACTGGGGAAGGAACGCGCAACTTGAAGCCTCACGCTTCGAGTTGAAGCATTTTTCAGTTCTTTTCCACTTTTCTTGCAAATATTGTGGTTAGTATAATACAGTCTGGCAGATTACCGGTACACCAGAAGTAAGAGGGCTCAGGGTATTATTGATCCTGCATTTGAATTAATGCAGCAGAATAATTTTGGATTCTTAACTCCACGGCCTCGTCTTCAGCGCACCAGAAGTTTTCCCCCTACAAACACCAGGTCTCCAATACCAGGTGAAGTTTCTATTGCCAGTACTAATAGAGTTTTGGCTGTTCATACACCACCAAGGTTTACTATACCACCTTTCAACCGGCGTATCATGGCAGCCCAAGGCCCTTGGGGTAATACCTTTGGTCCTCTAAACTTGACCCCACCATTACATGAACTACCTCGTAGTTCAAGAAAGAATTTCCCCAAATTCTATGGTGACGGAAAAGTTCATCCTGATGAGCACATTGCGGCTTTCTGTATAGCCTGCGGTGTAATAGGTGTCGAGCACGAAGACGTGGCTGTACGACTCTTTGTAGAAACACTACAAGGCGCTGCTGCAGACTGGTTCTATCACCTCCAAGCTCAAACCATAACAAACTGGGCTACTCTCAAAACTAAGTTCGAGGCCAGGTTCAAACCTGCGGAAGATGCTCATGCGTTGTTAGCACAGCTGACACAGATGAAAAAGGAACCTCAGGAACCAATGCGAGATTTCATCGCTAAGTTCAACAAATTGAGGAATAGGATTCCCGCTACTGCTGAGCCCACAGCGGAGAATCTCAAATGCTTCTTTATTAATACACAGCTTCCAGAGGTGAGTTTCCTATTGAGGCGAGCTGCTCCTATTGATCTTGCTGCGGCTCAGATTTTGGCAACAGAAGTAGAAGATGATCTTATCCTAGCGGGTAAGATAAGAAGGGATGCTAATAGAAACAAAAGCTCCTCTTCTACTGAAAACCATTCCACAAGCACCACGGATCCCATGGTGCAAAAGCTAGCGAATGAATTGCTGGCTCTCAAGAGACAAATGTCCCAAGGTGTATCTGCGTCTCCTTCTTACCGAGATATACCCAGGAGGACATTCCCAAACAATTCATATCAAGGCACTGCTGCTAGGAATCAAGGACAGCAAAACCGTCTTCCTCCTACTCAGGGGAAGCTTGCTATTGAGGCAGCGCCGGTCAACTCTGCTGTTGGCTACTATGAAGCCGAGAATGAACTCTCTTTCCAACCTGAGTTGGAATATGAAAACGGTGCTAATCTCTTCACAGAAGGAGAAGAAGAGTTAGCTGGCGACTCTACCATCAGCTTTCTGAACTACCAGGACGAAGCTGAAAAGGGAGAAGTGAGTGAAGGAGTATATGCTGTTTTCACTAGGTCTCAAAATCAATCAGCTCCTCAAGCGGATAAAGGGAAGGTGAGAGAAGAATCTCAACCGGCGATTTCAATCGCTAAACGGGGGACTCCACTACCTTTCCAGTCAAAAGACCCAGTGATAAATAAACAGGTAAGTGTTTCTAATGAATTTGCACCTTCTACTTCTAATCCTCAGACTAGTGCTGTTTCAACCAAAAATCAAAATGATGGTTTTTCTTCCTCCGTATCTAATTCTTTTCAGCAGTTCGACATAATAGACCATGCTAGGAGAACTAAGATACAAATGTCTGAAGTTGAATATTTACAGGCTAATCCTGAACAGTTTGATAGATTAGCCAAATATGTCAAAAATAAGACCGTCCCTGCAGGACAAGAGTTTCCCAAAGCTACTCATGACTCCTCTAAAAGTAAACCTACCCAAAACAATCTTGTTACTACTCCCCCTGAGGTTTCTGGAAAAATCGAACCCTTCTATGTTTCCCTATTTGTAAATGGCCATAAATTGAGCAATTGCGTAATAGATTCTGGAGCCTCAGACAATGTAATGCCTGCTAAGGTAGCAAATGCCCTTGGCCTCACCTTGACCAAAACTTTTGGAAGGTGTTTCTCTATGGAGAATAAGCAAGTTCCACTTTTGGGTCAAATCAAAGACGCCCAATTTGCATTTGCGGCTTTTCCAGATAAGAGAATCAAGATGACAGTCTTGGTAGCTGATGTTCCAGCTTCATACGGCATTCTCCTTGGACGTAATTTCTGCAAAGATGTGGGTGGTGAGTTGAACATGGATTTGTCTGAAGCTAGGATACCCGTTAAAGGTGTCATGCAGAAATTGCTTCCTGAGAAGGAAGCGAAATTTATTGTTACTCAAACATCAAACCCCAAAGCTCAAATTTTGTTTGAATCCTCGGGAATGGGTAACTATTTTCTATCTACTGAAGATTGTTCCGATTCATCAGAAGAGGCTACATCGGGTGATAGCTCCGATATGTCAGATGGAGACTCAGAGGAGTTTTCAGACGAAAGCTCAGGTAAAGATATAGCAATTCCAGATTCTTCCCTCACCGATGAAGAGGAATCTTCTGATCAGAGGAAGTCCAAGAAATCAAATTCTGATGGAGTCTGGATTTTAGAATTTGATGGTAGCTGTTCTTCTACCGGTTCTGGAGCCGGAGTGGTTTTGATATCGCCACAAGGTGATATTTTGCCTTTTTCATACAAGCTACAATTTGACAATACCAATAACACCGCCGAATACGAGTCCTTGTTGCTCGGTTTGGAAGTGGCGCGTGCCAGGGGTGTTAAGATCCTTCATGCTCAAGGGGACGCTGAATTGGTGGTTTGTCAAGTAAGAAATTTGTACCAAACAAAAAATGAAAGGTTGAGACACTATCGCAATCGCGTATGGGATTGCATTGAAGATTTCGATGCTTTCAATATTTCAGCTGTGCCAAGAGAGTTCAATGACCGTGCAGATTCGTTGGCTGTTTCCGCCACTCTCATGGTGCCTCACAAGGATTTCAAAGGAAATAAGTACACTATTGAACTGGTCTTCCGACCAAGTGTACCTGATAACTCTGACCATTGGCAGGTGTTCAATGGTGACAATCAGATCATTGCTTTCCTGGAAAAGATGGATAGTTTTGATGAGCTTTACTTTGAAGGAAGTGAATCACCACCTCGTGAATATGTTTCTGAGGTAGATTCGCAGACTGGCGAAGAATTTCTACAGTTGAAAGGAAATAAAATCCCAAAAGGATTGGTTTCCCTTGAGAGGCTCTTTGATAAACACGACAGGTATATCAAGCAGCGGCAACAACAGCAGGACTCGAATTCCTCCATGGAATTTGAACAGGTCAATTTGGGTACAGAAACAGATCCTAAGATGGTCAACATCGGAAAATGCTGCACGGCTGATGAAAGATTCAAATTCATTACCCTCCTCCGCCATTACATTGATGTTCTGGCTTACTCCTATGATGATCTGAAGTCTTTCAGGCCTAAGGAGGTTCGACACGAAATTCCCCTCAAAGCTGGATCGTTGCCTTACAAACAGAAGCAGAGGCAATACAATCCAAAGATATCAGGTACGATTCTTTCTGAAATTCAGAAGATGCTGAATGCGAGGATTATCTTTCCAATTCATCATTCCACATGGATTTCAAACATAGTACCTGTAAGGAAGAAGAACGGAGAAATCCGTATCTGTGTTGATTTCAGAAATCTCAACCAGTCTTCTTTGAAAGATAACTACCCTTTGCCCATCATGGACCAAGTATTGCAAACAGTGACAGGTTCAGAAATGCTATCTATGTTAGATGGTTTTTCAGGGTACAATCAAGTGGAGGTAAATGAAGCTGATCAATTCAAGACCGCCTTCACCACACCGCGGGGCACATTTGCATATCGCAGAATGCCTTTTGGACTGATCAACGCTGGCGCAACATTTCAGAGAGCGATGGATCTTGCTTTCAGAGATGAAATGGGTAAGTTCATCGTGGTGTATCTCGATGACTTAACTGTGTTCTCCAAAAACTGTCATGATCATGTACATCATTTGCGACAAGTGCTGGAGCGCTGTCGGCAAAATGGTATTTCACTCAATCCCAAGAAGTCAGTTTTTGGGGTAACGGAAGGCAAGCTTCTCGGACACATTGTATCCCGAGAAGGTACTAAGATCGACCCGGAGAGGGTCAAATCTATTCAAAGTCTCACTCTGCCAGCAAGTAAGACTGCTGTTCATTCTTTCTTTGGAAAGGTGAATTTTCTGCGAAGGTTCATCCCTGAGTTTGCAGAAAAAACCCGTCACATTGTTAATATGATGAAGGGTAAAGCCACTTTCCGTTGGACTGCGGAAGGTAAGGAAGCGTTTGAGGATATCAAGAGAGCTATTGCTCATGCTCCGGTTCTTGTCTGTCCTGACTACACCAAGGATTTCCTAGTCTATAGTTACGCTTCAGAACACACACTTTCAGCTATTCTGGTTCAGCAGAATGAGGAAGGCGTTGAATCCCCCATATCATTTATGAGTTGTCCTCTCAAAGCTCATGAATTGAAGTATTCGAATATGGAGAAGCATGCCTACGCCGTAGTCAAAGCGGTTAAGCATTTCAGGTTCTATATTCTAAATTCACACACTGTTGTCATGGTGCCTGATACAACAGTCAAATCCATTCTAACTCAACAAGAGTTCGGAACGAAGAGAGGTAACTGGATCGCTAAAATTCAAGAATTCGATCTGGATATTAAGCCTACCAAGCTTGTGCGGGGTAAAGGTTTGTGTCAATTGATCGCAGACAACGTTCCAAAAGAGACAGGGGACGAAGAAGAAGAAGTTGTGGACACGCCAACTGTTCTTTTTGTTACTACAACTGACGAGTGGTATTCCAATATCGCTCATTTCCTTACCTATGGTGAGTGCCCTTCTCACTTGTCTATTAAGGAAAGGAGAACTGTCAAGTTAAAAGCTGCTAACTACGTCCTTTGGGACAATGGTTTGTACAAGAGAAGTCTTGACGGAGTATTTTTGCGTTGCGTGGATAAAGCGCAACAAGGTAAACTTTTGGAGTCTTTCCACAATTTGGCTTGTGGTGGACATTTTTCAGCACCTGTAACGGCTCACAAGATTTTGCGAGCTCGATACTATTGGCCCACACTATTCCAAGATGCGTATAATTGGGTACGCAGGTGTGAATTATGCCAGCAGTTTGTTGGGAAACCAAAATTGGCAGCCTTACCTCTCAAACCAGTGGTGATTGAGGAGCCTTTACAGCAATGGGGTATTGACTTCATTGGCGCAGTGAATCCATCATCAAGTGCCGGACACAACTATGTCCTCACAGCAACAGACTATTTTACCAAATGGGTGGAAGCTATTCCAGTCAAACACGCCACTTCAGAGGTGGTATGCAGTTTTCTTAAAGAAAACATTATCTCCAGGTTTGGAATCCCAAACAAGATTGTAGCAGACAATGCTACTTGTTTTTCCTCTTATGAGATCACTGAGTTTTGCTACGAACATGGGATCACTCTTTCCCATTCTTCAGACTATTATCCGCAAGGGAATGGTCAAGCAGAATCAAGCAACAAGAATCTGGTCACTATCATCAGGAAGCTGGTTGATGAGAATCAGAGAACTTGGCATAAGGCATTGTTTGATGCTTTATGGGCAGATAGAATTACACCCAAAAGAGCAATAGGCATGTCGCCATTTCAGCTTCTATATGGACTGAATGCGGAGATACCGATCACCTTGGAATTGCCAGCATTGAAGTTGGTAAAGGCATTGGAAGATAGAACTTTTGATAGTTCTATTGATAAAAGGATCATGTATTTGGCCGAACTTGAGGAGCAACGCACTGTTGTGGTGGACCGCATTGCTGAGCACCAAAATCAAGTAAAGAGACTCTTCGACAAGAAGGCGAAGGCTCGTGAGTTTCAGGTTGGAGATCAAGTCTTGTTGTGGGACAAGAGGAGAGAACCAAAAGGAATGCACGGAAAGTTTGATTCCTTGTGGAGAGGTCCATTCACCATCCATCAGTTCTGTGGTGAAAACAGTTTTTTGCTGGAGTATCAAGATGGGACACCATTCTTGTTGCCCCACAGTGGACATCATCTGAAGCACTTCAATCCTTGAGGTTTCAGATAAGTTAAATTGTACATTTGTATAGTTTTGTGTTTTATTTTTGTGTTTTCGTTTAGTCTTTGTGTCTTTTTCTTTTTAGCTTGACTCTATAGCCCAATGGCATGGATGAAGGCACTTAGAGACTGGATTCTACTTCCCTCAATCGTTTCAAAGTTTGATTGAAGGAAGTTCCCCATTTAGAGCCAGCTGTTGTTCTCAAAATCAGCTACGCTCATTTTTGTAGACAACCCCACGAAACTTGTCCGTTTCGTGGAACTACACTCTAAGATCGCAAATCGAGAAAAGATGTTCTTGTTCTCGTGCGAGGTCATTTGACGTTTTTACGATGCTTCCTTGAATTAATTTCTCAATGAAAGCGAGGAAAGTTCAAGTCGTAAATTGGTCAAGGTGTTAATTTTAGTCTTTTTTTTTTAGTTTGGTAAATTTTGACTCTTGATATGCAAGAGCGGCGAAATTTGCCGCTCTTACATATCCCTTAAGTTTATTTTGTTTTGATGTAAAGTCGGCTAAATTCGCCGCTATTACATCGATTTCAGTCTAAAATGCGAAAGCGGCAAATTCGACCGCTATCGCATATGTCGAGTGTCTGCTTCACATGCATCGGCGGCCATTTTTGCCGACTTCGCATATAAGTCAACGGCGATCACACGAGCGGCCGAAATCGCCGCCCGAACGAGATCTTCGGGATTCTGCCGTCGAGTGCCATTAATGGCCACTCGTGCCAGGCGCTTCAACTCCCGTTTCAACCTTTAAAAAGCCTTTTCTTCTCACCATTCGTCATTCCTTATCCACTAAACTCCTACGCGACTCGCTCGACGCTTGTTTGATCTCACCGTTCGCCGAATCACCGACGGATCTATCCTTAGGGTTTCCACTTCGAGAACGGGTAAGTCTCTTCTCGCCACTCGTCGTTCAAGCTTTTCCTTCAAGGTTATCATAGGTTTTTTGCGTTTGATTGGTTTTTAGTTAGTTTTTTTTTTTTATACGTTTCGTGTTTGTTTAGGGTCTGGTGTTTTCGTGTTGTGTTGTCATCGTGTTGTCCACCTGCGTGCCCTAACTTCTACCCCGAAAACCTTAAGTCCTGCGTGCCCTAGATTTCCCAAACCCACATTGCATTCCTCTCATACAACATAGGCGAATTTTGCCGCGTTTACGATTTTGGTTATCTCTGAGTGTTGAATCGGCGAATAGCCCTTTTTTCAAGCGCTCAAAACTTGCAGATGTTGTCGAACGCAACGTCGGCGTTTTTCGCCGTCCCGGACTTCGCTTTACCTTGCAATGTAAGGGCGGCGAAATTCGCCGCTCATACATATATAGAACCCAAATGCAGTGTTGGCAAAAATCGCCGCCCGAACATAAAAACTTTTCGTTCCTTTCGCCTGCAAAAGCGGCAAAATTTGCCGCTCTTACCAAACGAACCTCAGTTTGCCTATTTTCTGCATCGACGGCAAATTTTGCCGCTCCAACCATCTCACGGTTCTTTCAAACTGTACGGGCGGCAAATTTAGCCGCCGATGCACAATATCAAACCCCTCACATGCAAGGGCGGCGAATTTTGCCGCCCATGCAAAAAATATCCCAAATTTTCCTGACACTGGAAAATTTCCAATTTCATTTTCCCGAGCCCGCTTCTCCTCTGATCCTTGGCCAGCTCGCACTATAGCCCTTTTTCAAGCGCACTCCCATAGTCGTGATCGTCAACATGCAATTTTCCCAGATTGCCCATATTTTCCCTGATTGCATGATCATGATTTCTATTGCAGTTTCTTCTGCGGAGCTCCTTTCGACGTCAAATTTCTTCTCAGTGAAAGATCGTTCAAATGACTGATTTGTCTCCGAAGAAGGCTAAAGCAATGAAGTATAAATACCAGGGTGTTTTCCCAATCACCTCAGTCCACTCTAATGTTGAAGATATTAGAGATACAGAGATTGGCCATGTTGATATGGCTGAGTTCGTAGAGAGAACCAAGTCGAGCAACCCCAGTGCTATGATGAGGAAAATAGTAGAAAGTAATATTCATCTGGTATCCTCCTTCCCAGTGGCGGCTCACAATACAGAATTTGTTCTTCAGTGCGCACATTTCTACAACAAAGATATCAGAGCTGTGGTAGACGCCAATGGTAATGTAATAATCAGGTTGGACCCTGAGTTTATTGACAAGGTGTTCATGTGTCCTCCCGCAACAGAGGTGTTGAAGCTTGATTTCACCGATGCTCAAAAGGAATATGATAAGAATCCAGAGAAGGCGAAGAAGGTAATCAACAACAAATGGTTGAAGATTGCGAGGTCAAGTTTGTCTAGATGGCCACGCAGCTTCCCTCGAAGTGATTTCGTGGAAGAAGTTGGTGACTTGATTACCCTTCTCAGCAGGATAAGAGGTTTGTCTTCCTCTTCACAATTTCAGGAATGGATGTATCCCTTCATTAAGGTCATACTCCAAGGCAAGCAGGTTATTTTCTGGGGAGAGCAAATTAGTAACGCTTTGCATGATCAGCTGACGAAGGTATCCACTACCTCCAAGTTCTTCATGACTTCCTACCTGGTATACATTGCAGCCTCCATGAGGATTTTTCCAGGATTGTCGTCAGAAGGGGATAGAAGAGTAGTCCCAGTATACCAGTACTATTCTCAGCTAACATTGAAAGGCTCAATTCACCATTTCAGGAGAGTGAATGATGCATTCTTTGCTGTATTCTTGTGCCTTTTCAATCCCCAACTGGAGCAAAGAAGAATCTCAGATGAGGCGTGGACAGTGGTTAATGGTTTTGGTTGTATGTTTCTGCAATTTCCATCTTTCTCCTACTTGAGGGTTGGCTTTTTCCAAGGTTACCCTTATATGCTTCCAAGGTTTCCCTCAGATAGATTGGTCTTGATGGAGTTGTGCAGGCAAATGATTGTTGTGCATAACAAGCAGATGGAACTCAAGAAGCCTGGTTTCAGATTCCCTGTAGAGATCGGCAGATACTCAGTATTGACTGCCGCAAAGGCAAGAGCTATGGAAACGGAGATGCAGCTGGTCACCATGAAGCAATTCAAGAGGAGACCAAAGTTTGATTACCGGGGTGTAAAGGATAAAATCAAGAGGAAAACACAGTTCCATGAACCCATGGTGGAAGATGTCTGGATAGACTTGAGAACAGAGGAAGACATCCGGAAACTGGACTATAGCAGGCTGTCTCTAGAGCAAATTGAATACCTAGGACTTGCTGATATCCCAGAGGACCTTGTGGATGATGGAGAATTGGTTGATGCCAATTATGAAGCAGAACAGATAGCTGGTACTCTTCTACCGCCAATTCAATGGTCCCAAAAGGAGTTGACTTCCCTGAGGAAGAGATTTGAACCCATATTGGCCAACACCAATAAGTGGCTGGAAGATAAAGGAATTACGCTGAAGGAATTCCTCACTGGTTCAGAAAGTGAAATTCAAGAGCAAACTGGTAAGAAGGTTGAAAATAGAACGAAGAATAAGAGTGATGCTCCATCATCCTCTAAAACACATAAACCTAAAATCAGATTTGTGACAAAGAAAGCAAAGGTTGTTGAGAAGGAACCTGAAGCAAAAGATATGGAAGTTGAGGAGCCAGCGGCCGAGGATCCAGCAACCGAAGAGCCAGCTACAGAAGAGATGGATGTCGGAGACAAGGGATCAGAGGAACAAGAAAAAGAGGCTTTGTCTTCACAAGACAATACACCTGTTGCACCCCCTGTGCCTGCTTCCCCCATTATCATTCCTTCTTCTGAATCCCCCTCTCCTCCTAAGATAATCTTTGATAATCCCCAGGGCACTTTTGAAAATGTTCTCCATTCTTCTGATTCCATTCCTAGTTTGTCTTCTTCGTCATTTGATATAGGAGATACTTCTATGTTTGATCATTTTGTGATGAATACTGAGCAAATTTCAAGTGCCAATGTAACAGGTGCGGTTTTTACCAACACCCCGCCTATTGTTTCTACCACCAGCACAAGTACAGTCCCAGTAACACCAGTGGCAGGAATGGACTCCAATGTAAATACTTCTCTGCTGCCACCTTGGTTATCAGCTTACACGCCAAAGAGGAAAAAGCAAGTCATCTCTCCAGATGATTTTGATTTCACTAAGCTGACACCGGCAAAACCTAAGGCTCCAAAGAAACCAAAGATCCTGTCAAGGGTACTTGAAGAAAAGGGGCAGAAGGTTTTGGAGATAGCAAAACCCCCACAGGATGCAACTGTCGAAAATTTTGACATGAATGACTATTCTATTTCTAGGGTTGAATTGGGCAAAATCACCCATGAAAGCGCTAAAAATGATATGCAGTCAGCCATGGACATCCTGATCCAGAAATTCGACAGGGAAAAGGAAATGAAAGACTACTACAAGGCAAAGGCAGAACAGCTGACTGCAGTGGTAAGAAAGATCACGTTGAATTCAGAAGCAGTTACTCCGGAGGCCGTGTCTGTAGAAGACCCCGTCATCCTGAAAGCGGAAAAGACTCACCTCAGAGGAAAAGTACTTGAAGAGTACTTAGATAGGATGCGAGCTCAGGGAATCTCTTTGCTCAAGGAGGTATTTGAGAAAACGGATAAGATGAGGAAAGTAAGAGCAGAACTCAACGATCTCATCGATGCCATCTCTCATGATATTGAGCACACAGAGGATACTCATGATAAGTGGGTTGAAATGAGGAAGCTGAAAATGAGCACTTTAATATCCATTGGCGCCATTTCCAACAGGGATTCATATATAGAGACAAAGGAAGCTCTAACGTACAGGAGCAATGTGCTAAGAAATTTGATCAAGGATCTCGAAGCTGCCAAGGAAACCAGTGAAGAAAATGATGTTAACATTTTGCATAAGCTGGAGGAGTTGCCCTGTAAATTGGTATCACAGGATAACCAGTTTCTTTCTGCAGAAGAAATGGTCAAGGAATTTGAGGACATGTTTCAGCAGGAATTTGAAGACAAGGTATTCTCAATAACTTCTGTGGACAACATATTAGACAACCAGTTAACCTTGGACAATTTGAAAACCAGGTTAACCAATCACGCCAAGTCAATCACTACAGTAAGGGATGCCATAGTGAGGGCCAGGATGATTTTCAAGAACACATTCAAACCAGATAGCATTGAAATGCAGGCGACCTTCACTATGTATGATGACCACGTGAAAAAGGGCAGTGACACAAGTCGAAGCAGCTGATTTTTTCCCTTAGTTTATTTCCTGATTTCCATATGTACTTTCAAAACAGTTTTGGACATTTTTACATGTACATTTTTGATATGCAATTACATGTAAAAAAATAGGAAGTCCCAAGTCAATAAGGACTCCTATTTTTGAATAAGTCAAAGTAGTTGTAGATTTCCTAGATTTTCTCAAGGTCTTTCCCTATAAATAAAGGGGACCTCTTTTGTAAATATTATCTTTTATCTATTGCAAGAAAACTCTGGCGAATTGGAAAGCAAATCAAGACTTTGTGCTTATTGTGAAAATCAATATTCAAATATTCATCAATACAAGAAAGCAAGTTCAATTCCAATCTTTGTCTTGGGATTATTTGTGTTGTGATAGTTTTGTTCTTATGTCTTGCTATCATAATCTTAATTGATAATAATTGAAAGGTGGAGTTTGTTTCAAGTGATTGAAGAGCGCTCTAGATTTGATTCTGATAAACTTTGTGTTATCAAATCGGTTGTGGGTTATATGTTCATGTTTGTGAAAATACAACAGTTTGAAGACTTTGTGCTGCAAGTTGTTATATTTGAATCATTTTTATCATATTGAAGGAGAGTGAAGACTTTGGGCTGCATTTTGCTTCAAACAAGTTCTGGTTACAAGTAGTGAGTGAGGTAACAGAAAACTTTGTGTTTCTGTGATATTGTGATAATTTATAAGTTTTATATTGAGAGTTTGAAATATAAACATCTATTCTGAAAAAAGAGAATGAGATGAGATGGAACCACCCCAAACATAGTTTTTAGTGTACATAAATTTGATAAGTGTTTGATTTACAAAAGTTAAGCAATTAGAGGGAACCTCCCCTTGCTGAGAGGAGAGACTTTGTCTCATCATAGCTGTGGCTGATATACCCATTTTGCCGTTAGAGAGTTAACGACAAAATATTCACCCAACAGTAGGCCAAAAATAAATTCTTTTTGGAAGAAAACTCTCCACTTAGCTAAATTCATGGATGATACCTTTCTAACTTAGGCGAATTTGCAACTTTGCGAACTGTGCAGGTGTGAGAAATGGCGAAAAAGTGCATAACTTTCAACTGGAATGTCAAATTGTCTTGAAATTTTGCAACACTGTCCGTATTATCATTATAAATCTCTGTACCAAACAATTTTGCTCCAGCCCTTACAAAAACCACAATTTTATTGTTTCTGGCAACTACCCGCCGAAAAATTGAAAGTTAAAAATCTCCCAAACCATAAGACGTCTTGACCCAAAAAGTTGCCACATTAGGTGAAATGGAGTCACGAACACTGCTATAAGAATTATTTCACACCATCTATCACAGATTTTCAATATTTAATTATTTTCATAAAATGCCGCAAACTGGACATGTGTGCCTGAGAAACTCAGTGAGATGATGATTATCTCTGTTCCAAAATGATGTTGTATGCAAATTTCAACGTAGGGAAACATATTGTGACATTTCAGAAATAAATTACCTCAATGACACATGCAGGAAAACGGTGACACTGGTGTTTCACAATCGAAAAGTGACTCTGGAGAAAGGGTTCAAAGCATGGTTAGATTTGTCATTTTGACACAAAAAGTTTAAATTTGGAGCTGTTGAAGATGAGGCCAACAGCTGGCTCTAACTGGGGACAAGGACCTTGTGGACACAGGACGAACCTAGAATCTCTAGTAATGACTATTGCCTTATCCATTGGTTGGGTAGAGTCAGGAGATAACATGATATTCAAGGAGAACAAGGAGACAAAGGGACAAATGACAAAGACACACAGGAACGAAGCAAAAGATAAAAACCAACTAGAACCGAAACAAGACAGACACAACCAAAACACCTAGTTAACTTATGTACATGGTAGGTAACTCCTACCTCAAACTACCTGGGGAAAGATCAAGTGAACCCATTGATAGGTTGAGAAAAGTAGGCACCTATATGAAAAAGAGATGAGCACAGATGAGGTGCCTGTGAACTCAGTAACCATTCCAAAGTGACGAGAAAAATAAGCTGTATGAAAAATGAGGACTCCTTGAATTGTACACCAAACAACCAATTTTCATCATAAACTTCTGAGTCCTTTTGAATCATATTGGTATTGCCCTGTGTAGTGTTGATCATATCTTTTGGCATCATGTTGAACATACCAATTTTCTCTATCTGAAGATTCTTTTCATAATTTGAACCAAAGAAAACTGAATCATGAACTGAGCATCCTTCATGTGAATCAATAAGTGAAGAAAACTTGATATTCTGTGATTGATCCTTCTCATGAACAATGTCTTCTTTTATCATTGAATCATCTTCTGTCAAACAAAATTCCTCATTTACCATTACTAACTTAGGATCTGCTTTATCAGAGGGATGCACATGAGGTAGAGAAAATGATGAATCTATGTTATGTACTTTATCCTCCTGAAAATCCTCACCTACAGTTGATGAAATAATACGTAACTCTCCATCAATCTTTTGAACACTTCCAATTTCATCCATGTTCTAACAAACATTAGATACCTGACCTCCTTTATCACTACTATAAGCATTACTCTCGCTACCTTCTTCAACATTATTATCAGTAGATAAAGGATTGGAAAAATCATTCAAACAAGGATATTCAGGAATAGATTCATTTCTAATATCCCTTTGTATAGACTCACACCCAATATCTTTATTGCCTTGTTGAACATTTGGAGTGGGAGTACTCAACGCTTCATCTTGAGTAGTACCTTCAGGTTCAATAGTTGAGTATTCATCTTCAACATATGATAAAGGATAAAGGACGACATCTTCTTCACAAACAAAATCATTAACAGGAGTATTGAGACACCAATCTATGATCAAAACCTCATGAGAGAGATCTTTCAGTACCATTTCATCACGATTCTCTTCTTGCACACATAATAAGAGAACATTTCGTGACTCATCTTCATCCTCTTCATTTACACTTTCTGTATTTTCTCGAACATCAGCCATGTCACATAAATCTTTCTCGGAAGATATAGTTGTGGAACCGGAGCAAACTGTCACAAAGGGACTGACATTCTCCAAAGAAAATGAGCATGTGCCATCACCTAGAAAGACTTCTTCTTCATCATTGCATGCTTCCGTATAATCTTCTTTTTCCATCTCTATCACTTCTTTTTGTTCTTCTTTCTTCAGTGGAGATGTCCTATCATGAGAAAATGTAATAACTTCTTCTTCTCTAGAGCATGCATGTTCCAATGAGCCTCTTTCATCCCTTTGATCAGAAGATGTTGCATTAAATACAGGTTCATTTGTAGGAAAAAAATTTGTCTCTTCATTGTTGTCCTCATCATGCAAATGGTATTTATTAGCATAATTTCTTTTCTCTTCCGGTGTATGAATTTCTTCTAGTAGGGGCTTATGATCATGAGCAAGAAAATGAGTCTCCTTCCCATTTTTTCTTCAATCTTCTGCAATGTTTGAAGCAAAGAAGGATGAACCTGATTAGTAGCAAGTTGCATGCCACCATAGAAATTCTTCAAAAACTCTACTTGCTTAGGATTAGCAAGAACTTGATTTTGCTGACTAGAGGATGCAGGAAATGGATAATCTTCATCATCACTATCACTATCTGATTTAGGAAACTGTAAGTTATGCATCTGGGTTCTTTGATACCAAACCATCTTTCAGGATTCTTCTTCTAGATAGAGTCACCAATTTCTTTTCAGGGGAGATATTCTTTAAGGAATAAAAAGGCACCAATGCTTCAGTTCGATCCCCAGCAGAGTCGCCAAAAATTTGTTGGTAAACAGATTTGTCACCGTGAAATAATCTTTGAAATTGACTCGTCGCCCTTGGAGCGGTGACTAAATAGTCCCAACAGTTGGAGAAACTGTTATTGAATTATCAGCTTTCCTCTACGTTTAAGAGGGGCAGCTCCCTTGTATGATAGGGGTATTTGTGGTTTTTGTGTAATTTTATCCTGAAAGTACAAAAGGGAAGAAAAGAAAAATAACAAGAGAAATGGGCATGTAGAAAACCCTGGTGGTAGACGTACGAAACCAATAGGAGTTTCACAATCTTATTGAAAAGTACGAGGGAGTTTCACCACAAAGCTAGAAACCACTTTCCTAAACTCCATGATGAATTTCATGACATATATGCAATCAACGATGAAGAAAGATGGCAAATCTCAACATATGAGGAGATAATTTATCTAAACACTTTCAAATCAGGATATCAAGACATGATTGTGCTTCATCACCCTAATTGCATGCTTCAATGGATAACTTTGATTTACACAAATACATAGAAAGATCACCAATTTGACATACGAGAAACTAGTAATCATAACTCAGAAATACATCAAGAACATACGAACTGAAATGCAATTCTTCATTATCTTTTCAAAATTATACAATTTCAAAGGTAAACTATACAATGTGTAAGGCCAAAAATCTTCCAAGAAGTTTCATAAGTTCTCCCTGCAAAAGTTCTCTCTAAAGAGAGTTCCCCCCTTTTTACATTTGAAATAGCCTCATATTTATAGGCTTTTTCCCATAACCACCTAGTAACCAACTTGTAACTAACTTGTAACCACTTCAAGTAACCACCTTTTTTTTGAAAGAAAACCTAATTTTGAACCTTTAATTACAATAAGTGAAACAAGTCACTTTTCCAAAATGGTAGTTTTGCAAAATACAACTTTCGAGTTGTGAATTCGACTAAGTCATTTTCTATCTCCATTCACTTCTTTTTGGCAGTCAAAGATTGTTGGATCTTGATAATTGGTCTGAATACATGTACTTAAGGCAATAAGTAACATAAGATTGTCGAAGCAATGCCAAGTTGACTAGTCCTGTGGCCTAATGGTGATATTCATCACAACCCTTGACTGATTACATGAAATCTTTGTATCCACTGCAATACCCATTTTTCTGAGGCATTGTGTCAAACAATTTTCGTGCCTTCTCTACCCTTCCGCATTTTGCATACATGTGCATTTGGGCACTGACAACTACAACATCTTACAAATATCCACTTTGCTGTTTGAAAACTCCTATTTTGGCATCAACTGAACAAGGAGCCCGTTAAACCACCAGTCTAGTCAAAAGGGAGTTTGTTACAAGGAAGAATTTAAAAACCATTTTAAAACACTAACAAATTGCCATGACCGTAGAAAGTGTGCATGTTAGAAGTAGAATTCAAATACAACCGTAAATTGTCTATCGCAGATCAAGCCACATCCAAGAAAGCTCAATCACTGTAAACACCAACCACATTTGAAATGCTTGCCCATCTCAGCCCATGGTTCTGCCAGTTGCACATTGTATCTCCAGGATCGCTACCTCCACTATTGGCCATGTCTCGATAGGCTTGAAATCTTGAGTATTGATGCCCCATAGAGTACAATCTTTCATTAAGAACGGTAGTCTTGAAATCACAATACTTTATCATGCATGATGAATGCTTGAGCTGTCTTATGCACAAGAGACTGCACCTTACCGCAAGAATGCTGGCAGAGGATGTGGAATCAGTTTTGTAACCTCCATTAGAAAGTTTCTTGGCAACAAACCCATTTAGTACATTTATTCTGCCATCATTGTACTCAATGAGATCACATTTCTTTGAGGTTTCTATGAAATGGTGGACGTGCTACGTCTATGGTGTAAGGCGGTTGCCGGTAAAGGTTTTTGGAGTCTAGCTTCACATGTATGAATTGCATTTGCATGAAAGCTTATGAAACCTTTGCGATAAAATCATTTCATGCAGCCCTTGAGACCACGTTTCTTTAAAGATTTTGTCAAAAAGTTCATGTACATTCTCTATGTCTTCCACCAATTGTAAATTTCTAAAACCTTTTCAAACAAATAAAAGACTGCGCCCATCCTTCATTGGCTCAAAAGATGCTTTGTAAGGAGGTTGTGGAATTTTGGTTGTAAACCTACAAACTGCCCCGCGATTTTAGTGTATATCCTGATATCATTGAATTCCATCTGGGCATTTTGTCGAATAGTTTGTTTGTGGTTTTCACATTTTGCCTACATGTATACCAGAGAATTTTCAAATTATACCGGCATTTGCAACCATGGGAGGCTCAAGGACTACGCCGTTAGGAGCAACCGATAAGTTTAGAAATTTGTCCATTATCCTCGTAAGTCCTTTTACGGCGTGAGACAATTTTTTGAGTGTTATAATGTTCACATATAAATCGTATGGACTAAATCTTTGAGGTATTTTCTCAAACAGTTCACGGACCTTGTCTATGCTTCCATATTTTGCATATATGAACACCACGGCACTTGCAACTACAAGACTTGACAAAAATCCACTTTCAATTATGCTTTGATGGATATATATTCCCTATTCCAAAGCTCCCATTTTAGCACAGATTGGAAGAATGCTGGCAAAGGATGTGGAGTCTGGCTTTAAACCTTCCAATTGCATTTGCTTAAATGCCTCCAAGGCCTTCTCAACCAGACCATTTTATGTATATCCTGGAACAATAGCATTCCATGAAATGACATCCGGTCGAGGCATTTCTTTGAAAAGTCTAAAAGCCTCCTCAAGATCACCATTTTATACATATCCAAAAACCATAGCATTCCACGAGACTACATTTCTTAGAGGCATTTTGTCAAAAAGTTCACGTGCCTTGTGTATGGTTCCACATTTTGCATACATGTCTACCAAAGAAGTTGAAATTACATCTGACAAAAACCCTGCTTCTACTATGCTTTTATGGATGTCCATACCCTCTTCCAAAGCTCTTATTTTGGCATAAGCTGGGAGTATGGTGGAAAAGCTAAGCTTATTAGGTTGGACACCTGTTGCTTGCATTTGGGAAAACATTCTCAACACCTCACGAGGAAACCCCTATCTTCTTGTGAAAGCGCATTCTTGGCAATGCAGGTGTGCAATAGTTGAAGATATGTTGAATAGTCTACAGGGGGATTGTGTGTAGTAAGAAGAATGTGTAGAGCCTCTTTCAACCGACCCTCTCTACATAATGTTGTTAGATTGAGATGGGCAGTAGATGGTAAAGGCAATGGCATTGGCATTGTATGATTACAATTGAAACTTGAAATGTGCATTGTTATACAATCTACTTGTACCATATTGGCAATAAA
Source organism: Cunninghamia lanceolata (assembly GCA_027924645.1). Classification (NCBI taxonomy): domain Eukaryota; kingdom Viridiplantae; phylum Streptophyta; class Pinopsida; order Cupressales; family Cupressaceae; genus Cunninghamia; species Cunninghamia lanceolata. The sequence continues at coordinate 4,151,638 of BSBN01001201.1, forward strand.
ACACCATCACCGTTTTCCTCCTTAGAAGCTATTTTATGGCCATTTATTTGTTGCTGTGAATGAAAATACTATTACAAGTGGTAGTATGTAGCGTATCTCTGAATTTCAACATCGTTCACTCAAATTCGAGAATGAGGCCTATCAAGAACATCTCCTAGTTACAAAAAGTACACATCCTTTGATGGATGTGTAGGCCTGCTTCCAAAGAAAAGCCACGAGGATGCTGTCCAAGGTTGAAAAGCTTGGCTTTTACACTTGCTAACTTGTGTTCTTTTCAACACATCTATTTTGTGAATACTCGACAGCCATTGTAATCAGCGAGCCCTCTCAATATGCCACCAATAATCCTGGAGTGTCTCTCCCTTGCAAGCAAACACAACCACATTTTCACGAGAAATGGCTGCAACAGCATGGTCCTAAGTAGAGAAAATATTGCAAGAGCACCATCTAACCTCAGATCTGAAAAACCACTGTCATGATGGTCATATGAAGAGATCTTGTGATTCAGGCTCCCTTGATTGGTTGCGAAGGACCAAACTCAGCCCTGCAGGCCATGAGGCCAGGCAGTTCGACTTTGGCTAGGTCCAGTTCCATTTGCATTGTGTTCATATCATGTAACCATGGCAAAGCACGAGATCACAGTTCTTTGAGGGATTTTATCAAACAGTTCATGTGTATTCTGGTTATGATTCCACATTTTTTAGTGAGTGTAACTACAAATGGATGACGAAGATTTCAATTCAGTTATTAAAGTAGTTACAATAACTACCTCTTGTGGGTTCTTTATCGGCAATGTAAGAGGTCTTCAAAACCTCATCCAGAATAAGAAATGCTTCCAAAACTAAAAACATAAGCTGATGATAATGAAGACTCTCCTCTGTGGCTTCAATTTCATAACCAAAAGTCACATTTTTACTTTCCTTCATTGAATATCTAGTTTAAAATATTCTTTCTGATTGACCTAAAAGATGAGTTAGACAAGTTAAAATAACTAACTGATGGATTCCTTCATTGGCATTTTGAAGGCTAGTAACAACTTGTGACTTGTGCTTTTGGAAAGTACATATTGGGAGCCACATCTTCATTTAGTTAGCCAACACTGAAAGTTGTTTCCTACTTTTGCTTCTAACTGAGAGATGCGGACAACTTCTTCAAAACTAAAAATGGACGTCAACTTTGCCAAAAGTACAAGTTGACGTGAACTTTCACTTTTTCCTAAGTAGGCCAAAAATAATTATTTTTGGAAGCAAACTCTCCACTTAGCTAAATTCATGGATGATACCTTTCCAACTTAGGCGAATTTGCAACTTTGCGAACTGTGCAAGTGCGAGAAATGGCAAAAAAGTGCATAACTTTCAACTAGAATGTCAGATTGTCCTAAAATTTTGCAACACTGTCCGTATTATTATTATAAATCTCCGTACCAAACAATTTTGCTCCAGCCCTTACAAAAACCATAATTTTATTATTTTTTGGCAACTGCCCACCGAAAAATTGAAAGTTAAAAATCTCCTAAACCATAAGACGTCTTGACGCAAAAAGTTGCCACATTAGGCGAAATGGAGTCACAAACACTGCTATAAGAATTATTTTGCACCATCTATCATATATTTTCAATATTTAATTATTTTCATAAAATGCCGCAAACTAGACATGTGTGCCTGAGAAACTCAGTGAGATGACGATTATCTTTGTTCCAAAATGATGTCGTATGCAAAGTTCAACGTAGGGAAACATATTGTGACATTTCAGAAATAAATTATCTCAATGACACATGTAGGAAAACGGTGACACTGGTGTTTCACAATCAAAAAGTGACTCTGGAGAAAGGGTTCAAAGCATGGTTAGATTTGTCATTTTGACACAAAAAGTTTAAATTTGGAGTTGTTGAAAACAAGGCCAACATAGTGTTAGCAAACATTTTAATTCTCTAGAGAAATCAACTGAGGAGAAGGTCAGGAAAGAATTTTTGGATAAGAGATTCTCAGAGCTACAAAGGTTAATATCAAATGATAGAAGAGTTATGGATATTGGGATAAAAAGTTTGGAAAATGCCCTTAAGGATGGAGGTGATGTATACAAATTTTGTATATCCTGGTCTAAAACAACAGTGGAGATTGAGAAGAAAATGAAAGAACAGGAGGATAAACTAATAAAACTTTCTCAAAATTTTGATCCACTTACTACATCCATAATAAATCAAGAATGTCAAATAGTTGCAATTTTGAATGAAATTAAGAAGCTTGAAAAAGAGAAGAAAAACAAAATTAGTAGGTTGAGTGAGCTCAGAGGGATAATTGTCCCTAAGTTAAAGGCCATGCATGAGGCCATAAAAGAAGCTCAAATCACAGCCTAGACCAATGATCCAATAGATCTAAAAAGGGCAGATGCATTTGCATTCCTGTTGAGTGGTCATATATCAATTTTGGATAGAATGAAGCAAAGTTGGGCTACATAATTCATTCAATTGAAAACAACTTTTGCAGACATACTTCAGTATATGTAAGTATTCCATATGTATATACTTATGCGGACAAGATTTTGAAAATTTTGGTGTGCGGACCCTACCCTTTGCCATTGATGTCAAAGGGGGAGTGAGGAGGAGTGAAAAAATGAGGAATCCAACTAAGGGGGAGCTTCGGTAAATGTACATAGAGATAGAGCATCAGCCAAGGGGGAGTATAGTGTGACACTTAGTCATTTTTCACTAAGTGTTGCCATCAATGCCAAAGAGGGAGATTGTTGGCAAGAGACACTATATGGACTCATGATTATTGTCATTGATGGCAACAAAGGTTATCCCACACATCCGCAAGACATGAAAGGTCCTCACCGGAAGTCAGATTGAAGAAGTGTTGAGGTCCAGTAAGCAAGAATAGAGCAGTCAGTAAGGTCTGACAGACAGGTCCGGATCTCTCAGTAGAAATATCTCAGTGAAGTGCAGATTTGGGGAAGTCAAGAGGAGTATCTTAACTGATAGATTCCAGGGTTTGAGCCTCCGGTGTGGAAAGGATAAAGAAATATGAATGCTTGAGTGTCGGGTTCCCAAGTGACAGTGTGAACAGAGGAAGAACTGACTAGCAGAACATCAGACATTATTCCGGATGTGTTACTGATGATGGAAAAGGTTCTTAAGGCATAAGTTATGTTTGGCTGACGTGATTGATGACTTCTACAAGTATATTCTTGATCCACATTACTTGGTGTGCAATGATTCAGCCGACAGATCAGAGTTTGAGGAAATTATTAACTATTCCAGATGCTAACTAGAAAGGTGATGAAATCACTTGTGCAGATATATATATATATATATATATATATATATATATATATATATATATATATAGGATTGATTTAGATGTGAGAATGTGTGGTGTATTGTGGAGTGCGAAGAAAAGTAGAAGACTAGAGTGAAGATAGTAGAAGAGGTCTGGAATGTGACAGTACAGATGCATCAAGAGAGAGTAAGAATGAAGTGCAGCAAATCAGTTTACTGAGCTTAACCAGAACTGAACCTCAGCATGTGTGGATGCTTCTCATCAGTTCAAACATTGTGTTATCTTCCTTTCTTGTAGATAGTGTGTCTCATGTAGGCAGTGAGCCTCTTGTGAGCAGTGTGCTCGGGCAGTGAGCCCTAATTGGCAAGTGCCATTTTGTATTTCCATTCTTCTAACAGAGAATACAATCTTGGGTTAATCACCCCATGGTTTTTTCCCTTAACAGGGTTTCCATGTCAAAAATATTGTGTCATGTGTATTTCCATTTCATGGTTATGTTTGCTTAATTGAATTAATGCTACATTGATTATTAAGAAAGTTCAAAAAGCAGAAAAAATTAGGATAACTGATTCACCCCCGCCTCTCAATTATCAACACATACAGATCTTTGTGGTCCTACCAGAGTAAGGAGTTTTCAAGGTGACATGTATTTTATGTTGTTTATTGATTATTGCTCTAGAATGACATGGGTCACTTTTCTTAAGGAAAAATTAGAAGCCCTGGATAAGTTTAAAGCCTTTAAAGCAATGTTTGAAAATGAAATGGATATGAAGATCAAATGTTTGAGGTTTGACAGAGGTGGAGAATTTACTTCTAATGAGTTTAACATGTTTTGTGAGGATCATGGGATAAAGAGGCATTTATCTACCCCTAGGACTCCTCAATAGAATGGAGTGGTTGAAAGGAAGAACATGACTATTCAAGAAGCTGGAAGAACAATGATCAGAGAAGAAAACCTACTGGAAGTCTACTGGAGAGAAGTAATTCATACTATTGTATACATACATAATAGAGTACAAGTAAGAGAAAATGACACAAAGACTCTCTATGAACTATGGTATGGAAGGATTCCTACTATTAAATATTTCAAAGTTTTTGGAAGAAAATACTACATTAGAAGAGATGAGGAACTAGGAAAGTTTGATGCAAGGTGTGATGAAAGAATTTTCCTTGGGTATTCTACTAGAAGCAAAGCTTACTGGTGCTACAACACAAGGCTAAGGAAAATTATTGAAAGTGCTAATGTTAAGGTTGATGAAGATATATAGAAGATTTTAGAGGTTAATGAATATGAATCAGACTACTCTTCTTGCGGAGAAGAAGAAGAAGCTAAAGAAAAAGAAGTAGAGGTTGAAGAAAAAGAAGCTTTGGATAGAATCCCTAAAACTCCCAAGTATTTGTAGAGGCATCACTCTAAAGACAAGATAATTGGTGATAAGAGCAAAGGGGTATTGATAAGAAGTAGAGCTACTGAAGAATAGGTAAGGGTAAGTGCAAAAAGATGGGGGGCCAAAAAGTGGCCAAAAAATTTTCAAAAAAATTTAAGGCAAAACGCGAGCGCGTTATAACGCGCTCGCATTTTAAACTGTTTCTTATAAAAAAAAAACCCCGCTGCCATTTCATTTCATTTCATTTCTATGAGCATTTCCTCCGCCCGCAGCATAAAACCCTTGCAAAAATGCGCTCGCGTTCTACAAAACACCATTCAACACAAAAGATTTGTCGATTCATCGCCGAAATGCCGCCGCGACGTCGAGCACGCCAAAGGGGTGAGTTATCTTTTTTTTTTTATTTGAATTTCTTCCTAAATAGGTAGGTTTTTGTTGATTTTTGATGTATATTTTATTAATTGTAGGAAATGTTAATGCACCTCCTCCTCCTCCTCAAAATCCACAAAATCTTGAGGAAGAAATACATGCAGAACAACAACCTCCTCCATTCATTCCTCGACATGCCCCTGGAACACAAGATAATATAATGGGGGAAATTGAAAACAACAAAAAGCAAATTGAAGATATAATTGCAAGGTTGAAAGATCCTTCCACTTCAACCTTGCATAGGTCCACGCTTGCCGAATCTCTTGAGTCTATGTTATCAAATGTAAATTCAATTAGCAAGCAAATAACTAGTTGGACCGATAAAAAGAGAGAGTTTAGAGATTACTATGCAGATAAATTATCATACCAAGATGTCAAAAAATTACAAATTACAAAAGTAGACTTGTGTTCAATTTTCACAAACCCACAAACAAATCAACCTCCACCCATTACATGCAAGAGGTTCCCTATCCATTGGTGCAACAACCAAGTGATAAGGGACAATTTCAGGCAGAGGTGGTGGATGGTTTTTGACCATCCTCCATCCAATAACAATGAGGTCCCGCAAAACTTTTTGAGGAAACTCTACTCCGAGTTTGTTCTCAATAAAGTGCCAAACTATTTTGATATGCGGGACTTCCAAGGTAGAGGTGGGGGCTCAGCACAGGATAGACCAGGGGCACGTCTTGACCCACAGCGGGTAGTGAGACGAGTAATCAGCAGACCAACCCACGAGCATGTTTCTATCCCTTCCATTGTGAAGGAGAGTGTTGAGGTCGATACACTGAGGTCAATTAGTGCCTTGACCCAAAGCATCATAGAGCATGCCGATCTTGCAACACAGAGTGGGTTGGGAGATAGTGCGAGGAGTAGGGTCCCACCGCATACTTGCCAGGCTTGCGGGTCAGCCTGTGGTTATGACCCCATGGACAGTCAGGACACAGGTGCACAGGCTACATCTGCAGCTGAGCAGATGGTGATGACAGATACCCTCCTGAGTGAGACTTTCGGCCTTGATACTCAGGTAAATATTAGCAAGTTTATTGAATTTAATTTATTAAATTTTATTTTTGAAATACAAGATTAACTAATTTAAATTGATGATTTTAATGAAATTTCAGGGTCATAGTGTCGATGCAGTTTTCAGTGGTTCTCCACCTACATTTTTCACTAGATCATCTACTGTCGAGGTATGTAACTAGTAAACAATTATAAATATTACATGTGAATAGCATCGTTATATGAATGGTATTCTAATTTCTGATTTTGGATGTTGAATAGGTTAACACTGTAGATTTCATGGCAACACCTGCCAGCCGTGGTGGACTTCAAAGCTTTACGGAGGTAATAAAATAAATAGTTTAATGAATGAATTGTACTTACTAAATTTTTGTATGTGATTTGTGTGTTTTATTGTGTGTACTTCCATGTTTAGATGAGCGTGTGTGTATGTTAGGAGCCATGATTTGCATCACTATTATAGTTTTCGTAATTGAATAATGTTGTTTTATTTCCAGATGATGCAGGCTGCAGATACACCTCCCCATGTTCATAGGGCAATGGAGCAGGGTGTGGCCTCTGCGATTCATAGCTCTATGGCATTGACAGGGGTATGAGGCAGATTAGTAAATTTTAATTTACATTCATTGTTATAGTTGTCTATTTTTGAAAAATCAAAAGATTATTGATTTGAAGTTTAATTTCTATCTGGATGGTTTCTATAGGACATGACATCACCAGGGCCTTTTCCTGCTACTGAGGCAAGCGAGCAAACAGATTATATGTTAGCGGTAAGTGATTATTTTGTTAAATGTTTCATTTTTTTATAACATGTAATTTCTATATATTAATATCTATACTTTTTTTTGTAACAGGTAAAGGTGCAGGAAGAACTAAATAGGAGGAGTAGCCCTCGGGTTCATAGTAGACCACCCACATGCATGTCTCCATCCCCTAGAAGATCAAAGGCTACTCGTGATTTATTCTCTTCACCAGCTAGAGGGTAATGACTTTTTATTGTGTTCCTCTGTTGTATGCCTATATGGCATTTGTGGACATATATTTTGTATTGTACATAGTTGACATTGTATGCCTATATGGCATTCTTGTAAGCCTATATGGCTATTTTGTATATATGTTATACTTATATCGACAGATATTGATGTATGCGTATATGGATATTTGGTTAATACAAATCTTTTTTATTGATGGCGTCCATACTTGCATTATAAATCCACTTTTGAATGGATATTTGTAGATGGCTACTTCAAATATTTAAAGTCTGATTGTATTACATAGGATGTTTGCATTTTCTTTGATAGGCTTGATAGGCCATGGATTACATGATGGTGTTTGATGGAAAAGTATGGTACTAGAAGACTCTAGTTCATTCTTAATAGGCTTGTGATTGATAATATCTTTGCATGATTGCACTTGATCTTGGATCATGGGCATGTTGTTAGGATTTTGATTGCATTGTGATGTTTGATGGATAGGCATGGTGTAAGTGTAAGATACCCAACTAGTTCTACGAAAAATTTTCCTTACTTAAACACTTTTACTTGCTAACAATTCATCAACTACTTCAATAACATAAAGATATACATCAAGATAACTATTTGAATGAAACAACATTAGAGTTGGGTACTTGTCTTGTTACTTGATTCAATCAACTTGCAATGTCTTATTACATGGAAAATGCTTTCAATAGCATGAAGTACAACTCATTCAATGGAAATACAAGGACAGGCCTTGAAGCCTTGATGTTACAATGTCTTCCTTACTTGAGCAACATTTGAAGATTTGGAATGTTCAACTCATTACCTCACAAGGTAGGCGCATATTTGAAGGATTTACAGGTTTTTTTGACTTGGGCGCCAAGTTGAGGTGACCTCCTCCTGAAGTTGCGCCTTGTCAACATTATGCGCCAATTAGAGTTATGGATGCTCTGGATTGTTTCCAAGAGTAGGCACCAAAACATCATCATTATGAAAGTGTTTTAAATGCTAGGCGCCCAAATGAGCCCTCTGGAGTCTAGGCGCTCCTTTCATGCATTCTGTGTTCTAGGTGCCAATTGAAAGGAGTGGAGAACAGGGCAAGCGCCTTCCAAACTAGGTGTTTCCTTGAGGTGACAAGGACTTAGAAAGTGCGCCTAAGGTGAGCGCCTTGAGTGAAAAGCTCTAACAAACATCTTTGAACCCCCTTTCAAGGTTAGGCGCATTCTGGAGGTGGAAACAAGTAGAAGGTGCGCCTTAGCTTCCTTTGTCAATTCTTGCAAGTCTTTGTTGATTAGGAAGGTGGAATGCTTCATTGTAGAATGAGCACCTATCTTCTAATGTCCAAACTACTTCTTCTGGCTCACTCTATGGCTAGGCGCCAGAGCTAAATTGTTCACACAAGGGAGTGCACCTAGACTCACTTGATGTTTTCTTACTACTTCAACCCCTGGAAGATGTTCCAAGGTGTTCCCTTTTACAAGCACCTGACCTCCCAAGTTTCTTCATGTGCTATTCCTTGAAGGTGCCAAAACTGAGCTCCAGTGCCATGGGATTGTGCCTAACATCTTTGAAGAGTTTCTAAGCCTTTTGCAAGTTGATATCCCAAACTCATCTTCTAGGTGCAACAGGAGCTTTCCAAAGGAGTTTCCAAGTTTTAGACGCCAAGCGAGGTCATGGGTGAATGGAACTGCGCCTTAGGAGATGACTGGATCCTAAGCGTCAGTCTGGAGTTACAGTGGAATTGATATGCGCCTCAACTAGCTTAGGCGCCCATTTGAAGTGATTCCTTTAACACTTCTCTGTCAATCTCAACTGCAAGGATGATCTCCTAATCCAATTTTGATCCTCTGGAGATGCAAATAGCTTTACATTTCACTAGGCGGCATCAATGATGATCATCAACCAAAGCGCATTTCAAAGGTGAGATAGGCAAGTGAGGCGCCAAACTAGTCCTTAAGACTTATCTCCTTCTATCAAGTCAATTTCAACTATGTGAGAGAGTTCTATTCTATTTGCACCTGGGCTAGGAATTCACCTAAGAGACATCACTTAGCTTTAAAACTTTCAATCTATAGCCATCTGGACTAGGCGCTCCAATGGAGGATCCTTGAACTCATGCATTGGCGCCTTCTAGTTCTAGGCACCCATTTTGGATGATTCATCCTGATACTAGACTCTCTTCATCATCCAATTCACTTAGAAGACTCAAGTTGGAGACTTAGTTGTCTATCCATATTCTCTGGAAGATTCATTGTACCTCTATGCACTATCTCCTTCAAGGCGCTCCTTAAAAACATTGGAAGTGCTCAGGACTTACCTTAGTCCAAAGCGCCACAATCCATTCCTTAAAGCACAAAGAATTCTCAAAGGCGCCCCTATTTACCTCTAAGCACTCAAATATCATTTAGATTCAAGGTGCACATTTAGCTCCAAAACGCAAATTTCCATCATCAACCCATCAAGGTGCATCATCTTCCCTTTGTATCCCCTTCAAGGCGCAGACATTCACTTCTTCACACTCAAACTCACTCTCTGGTGCCAAAATAGGTGTATAACTTCAAATAAGGCGCTAATCTTAGGTTTCTAAGTACTTAGTTTGATCTTAAGGCTATCCTTCCTCTAATCACTCTCTTCAACTCCCTCACTGAAGGCCCTCTGTAAGTTTGGGCACATTTCATCCCAAGGCGCTTCAACATCATCCAAGGCACAAATTCACTCTCCAAGACAAGGTGCAAAAAACCCTATCCTAAGGCGCTCAAATCTTGCTTCTAGACCTAGGCGCACAAACATGAGATTAAGGATCATTCTGGCCACCATCACTTCCCTAAAGGCGTAAAATTGGTGTAGATACATTCCATTTATTAAGGATCATTCTGGCACCCAAATCTTGTCAAAGCAAAGGATCAATAGGTTCTCTCTAAGGCGCACTCCAGGGTTTGATCTTGCAAGACTTCTCATGTCAAAATTTTGACCAAGACACTCAAGGCACTAGTCTTTATCATCTAACCCTATAGTGCACTTACTCATTATGATATACTCCTCAACTTTGTATTCAACCTTGCCCAAGGCGCATATTCACTATAAGGCATTCTCACTTTGTCAAGGCTCAGAGGGCTTCAACTTGCTAAAGGGTAGAGGTCTAGGCGCATATCTGACTTGAAGCTCAAGGCGCTCCAACCCTCTTGCTCTGGAATTCCTTCTAGGCACTAAGTGACTTCTCCAATTCCTTGAAAACATTTGAAGTGTTTTACCTTCTCAAGGTGCTCCTTCGAACTTGACTCCAAGGTGTTATAATCTCAAAGGTGCTGACATCATCTCAACCAAAGGCGCTCAATGATTCATCCCATATCTAGGCGCTAAAACACTTAATCAACCAAGTCATTCAAGGCGCCATTCAGTAAACTCATCTTCCATGATATTCCTATCAAGGCGCATATCACTTCTCTCATGGGCTTTAGGCGCTCAGTTGAGTGTTTCAATACTACTTAGGTGCCAAATTCATTTTAATGCACCAAACACAAAGAGCTTTCAAACACTGGGCGCTCACAAAGAGTCTTCCAACCTTGGGTGCTAAATTAGGTCTTTGCAACTATCCAAGGTGCATATCTTCATTTGAACAACTTATGGTGCCGAGACAACTTCTCATTAGGGTGCTCAAAACACTTGTGTTTACATTTGAAGTGCTTTACCTTCTTAAGGTGCTCCAGACTAACCTAACTCCAAGGCGCTCCATCATCATCCTTAAGGCGCTAAAAACATCATCTCCACTCTAGGCAAAAACATCATCCAACTCCTTAAGGCACTTCACTGTCAAAGTCTGAAGGCACTCTACCTAGACCTTTCCCCTAGGTGCCAGAACTCCTAAGCGCTCACCAGATAACTCTCTTCTTCAAGGTGCAAATCTTCCTATACTATGATTGCCTCTGAAATGCCGATTAACGTGATGTGAGGGTGCAAAGGCTACTCCAATCCTCAGTGAGCACCTAGTTTAAACAAGGAGAAATAAAGCATTCAAAACTATCCAAACGATCATCCCCTTCCTAATGTCTTCACTGCTCCGAAAAACCTTGGCCAAAATGACACATAACAACTCCTATGAGCGCCCTTATGCCCTAGGATCATCTAGTTTGTGCGTCTTGTAATGAGGAGTTCATGTAAGTTTGGAATGAGTGCCTTAAATAAGTGTAAACTAGCCTAGAGAAGGGTATGTGCGCCTTGAGCACCTTGAGCATTCCAGAGATAACTATGCGCCTAGAACAATATGAGCGCTCATGATGATGATTAACGCCCTGATGAGACTATGAGCGCCTTGTTTAGGAGATACCTTGTTTGATCATAAAATGCGCCTTAAGTCTTGAAGGTTTTGAGTGCCTAGGTGATTTGGATGTTGGGATGTTGGTATGGGCCCAAGATTGAGGTAAGTGAGCGCTTGTAATGGAGGAGAGCAATGAGATGGAATGTCTTGTAGAGATTGGCGCCCAGAGACCCATTTTTGCGCCTTTGATGATGACCATTTTTGCATAAGAGTTTAGCGCCTTAGAGTTGTAAACTTTCTCTTTGGGCGCCCCTGAGTGAATGTTGGCGCCTTGGACAACTAAATACACCTTTGATGGAGTGGAGCCCAGAAGGGGAGTAGGAGGAAACCCAATCTTCAAGATTCATCAAGCTTCAAAGTTTAGGTTAGAGGTTATCCACTTTATCCAAGGAAGGTGTTATCATCTACACTCCGAGAAGGTAATGTCAAAGGCCATCATGAAGGATCACTTCATCAACTTCAAGTCCTTCAAGTTCAAGTCCTTTCACCTAGCAAGTCCAAGAGAGATTTCTACTCTGATTCATGAAGTAAGCTTATATCATCCTTATCTACTTTGCAAGAAGAAGAAACATTACAAAGTCAATCAAATGAGTTACAAGTACCATACATCCAATTGCAAGGAGTGAACCACCTTAAGGAAAAATAGTTCTCTTGAAGCTACTTGAAATGTCAAAAGGTTTAGCGCCTCCAAGTAAGGTCAGAGGTGAGGTTAGAGGTGAAATGCGCCTTTGGACCATTCTGGCGCCTTGGATGAAGAACCTATATCTTGAGCCCAAGAGGTAAAATTTGCGCCTTAGTGGATTTGGAGAGTTACAGAGATTAGAGAAAAGCACCTTGAAGACAGAGTTGTTCAAGGCGCATGTGTGATTTGGTCAAAAACAGGCGCCTAGAGTGAATAGGCTTTCATCCTGACTTAATACACTGCCTCCTTCTGACGATTTTTGGGACAGCAGAAAAACTTTCACCACGGGCAAATGCCTCAGAGCTATAAAAAATCGAGAGAGGTTATTGTAGAGGCACTTTACGTGATCCCGTTGCCTCAGACGGAATGTTTTTAAGTGACACGATTTTTGAGTAACATCTCGTCAAAGATTGCTGCCTTTTTACACTTTGGACTCTTCAGGGATATCGTCGGTACAATGTAGCTCCGACTGTTTCGACATGTTTGGGTGAAAAATAGGACCATGCCTAGCATAAATGTACCCATTCAGATGCGTTGGAACAGTCAGTTTGGTCACATCAGGAGCAGGACGAAAGTTACACCCCTTTGCAACTTTACACTGCCTCCTTTTGACGATTTTTGGGGCAACAGAAAACCTTTCACCACGGGCAAATGCCTAAGAGCTATAAAAAACCGAGAGAGGTTATTATAGAGGCACTCTACGTGATCCCGTTGTCTCAGACAGAATGTTTCTAAGTGACACGGTTTTTGAGTAACATCTCGTCAAAGATTGCTGCCTTTTTGCACTTTTGACTCTTCAGGGATATCGTCGGTACAATGTAGCTCCGACTGTTTCGACATGTTTGGGTGAGAAATAGGACCATGCCTAGTATAAATGTACCCATTTGGATGCGTTGGAACAGTCAGTTTGGTCGCATCAGGAGCAGGACAAAAGGTACACCCCTTTGCAACTTTACACTGCCTCCTTCTGACGATTTTTGGGGCAACAGAAAACCTTTCACCAGGGGCAAATGCCTAAGAGCTATAAAAAACTGAGAGAGGTTATTGTAGAGGCACTCTACGTGATCCCGTTGTCTTAGACGGAATGTTTCTAAGTGACACAGTTTTTGAGTAACATCTCGTCAAAGATTGCTGCCTTTTTGCACTTTGGACTCTTCAGGGATATCATCGGTACAATGTAGCTCCGACTGTTTCGACATGTTTGGGTGAGAAATAGGACCATACCTAGCATAAATGTACCCATTCGGATGCGTTGGAACAGTCAGTTTGGTCGCATCAGGAGCAGGATGAAAGTTACACCCCTTTGCAACTTTACATTGCCTCCTTCTGATGATTTTTGGGGCAACAGAAAACCTTTCACCACGGGCAAATGCCTCAGAGCTATAAAAAACTGAGAGAGGTTATTGTAGAGGCACTCTACGTGATCCTGTTGCCTCAGACGGAATGTTTCTAAGTGACACAGTTTTTGAGTAACATCTCGTCAAAGATTGCTGCCTTTTTGCACTTTGGACTCTTCAGGGATATCGTCGGTACAATGTAGCTCCGACTATTTCGACATGTTTGGGTGAGAAATAGGACCATACCTAGCATAAATGTACCCATTCAGACGCGTTGGAATAGTCAGTTTGGTCGCATCAGGAGCAGGACGAAAGTTACACCCCTTTGCAACTTTACACTGCCTCCTTCTGACGATTTTTGGGGCAACAGAAAACCTTTCACCACGGGCAAATGCCTAAGAGCTATAAAAAACCAAGAGAGGTTATTGTAGAGGCACTCTACGTGATCCCGTTATCTCAGACAGAATGTTTCTAAGTGACACGGTTTTCGAGTAACATCTCGTCAAAGATTGCTGCCTTTTTGCACTTTGGACTCTTCAGGGATATCGTCGGTACAATGTAGCTCTGACTGTTTCGACATGTTTGGGTGAGAAATAGGACCATGCCTAGCATAAATGTACCCATTTGGATGCGTTGGAACAGTCAGTTTGGTCGCATCAGAAGCAGGACGAAAGTTACACCCCTTTGCAACTTTACACTGCCTCCTTCTGACGATTTTTGGGGCAAAAGAAAACCTTTCACCACGGGCAAATGCCTCAGAGCTATAAAAAACCGAGAGAGGTTATTGTAGAGGCACTCTACATGATCCCGTTACCTCAGACGGAATGTTTCTAAGTGACACGATTTTTGAGTAACATCTCGTCAAAGATTGCTGCCCTTTTGCACTTTGGACTCTTCAGGGATATCGTCGGTACAATGTAGCTCCGACTGTTTCGACATGTTTGGGTGAGAAATAGGACCATGCCTAGCATAAATGTACCCATTTGGACACGTTGGAATAGTCAGTTTGGTCGCATCAGGAGCAGGACGAAAGTTACACCCCTTTGCAACTTTACACTGCCTCCTTTTGACAATTTTTGGGGCAACAGAAAACCTTTCACCACGGGCAAATGCCTAAGAGCTATAAAAAACTGAGAGAGGTTATTGTAGAGGCACTCTACATGATCCCGTTGTCTTAGACGGAATGTTTCTAAGTGACATAGTTTTTGAGTAACATCTCGTCAAAGATTGCTACCTTTTTGCACTTTTGACTCTTCAGGGATATCGTCGGTACAATGTAGCTCCGACTGTTTCGACATGTTTGGGTGAGAAAGAGGACCATGCCTAGCATAAATGTACCCATTTGGACGCGTTGGAATAGTCAGTTTGGTCGCATCAGGAGCAGGACGAAAGTTACACCCCTTTGCAACTTTACACTGCCTCCTTCTGACAATTTTTGGGGCAACAGAAAACCTTTCACCAGGGGCAAATGCCTAAGAGCTATAAAAAACTGAGAGAGGTTATTGTAGAGGCACTCTACGTGATCCCGTTGTCTTAGACGGAATGTTTCTAAGTGACACAGTTTTTGAGTAACATCTCGTCAAAGATTGCTGCCTTTTTGCACTTTGGACTCTTCAGGGATATCGTCGGTACAATGTAGCTCCGACTGTTTTGACATGTTTGGGTGAGAAATAGGACCATGCCTAGCATAAATGTACCCATTTGGACGCGTTGAAACAGTCAGTTTGGTCGCATCAGGAGCAGGACGAAAGTTACACCCCTTTGCAACTTTACACTACCTCCTTCTGACGATTTTTGGGGCAACAGAAAACCTTTCACCACGGGCAAATGCCTCAGAGCTATAAAAAACCGAGAGAGGTTATTGTAGAGGCACTCTACGTGATCCCGTTACCTCAAACGGAATGTTTCTAAGTGACACGATTTTTGAGTAACATCTCGTCAAAGATTGCTGCCTTTTTGCACTTTGGACTCTTCAGGGATATCGTCGGTACAATGTAGCTCTGACTGTTTCGACATGTTTGGGTGAGAAATAGGACCATGCCTAGCATAAATGTACCCATTCGGATGCGTTGGAATAGTCAGTTTGGTCGCATCAGGAGCAGGACGAAAGTTACACCCCTTTGCAACTTTACACTGCCTCCTTCTGACGATTTTTGGGGCAAAAGAAAACCTTTCACCACGGGCAAATGCCTCAGAGCTATAAAAAACTGAGAGAGGTTATTGTAGAGGCACTCTACGTGATCCCGTTGTCTCAGACGAAATATTTCTAAGTGACACAGTTTTTGAGTAACATCTCGTCAAAGATTGCTGCCTTTTTACACTTTGGACTCTTCAGGGATATCGTCGGTACAATGTAGCTCTGACTGTTTCGACATGTTTGGGTGAGAAATAGGACCATGCCTAGTATAAATGTACCCATTTGGACGCGTTGGAACAGTCAGTTTGGTCGCATCAGGAGCAGGATGAAAGTTACACCCCTTTGCAACTTTACACTGCCTCCTTACGATTTTTGGGGCAACAGAAAACCTTTCACCACGGGCAAATGCGTCAGAGCTATAAAAAACTAAGAGAGGTTATTGTAGAGGCACTCTACGTGATCCCGTTGCCTCAGACGGAATGTTTCTAAGTGACACGATTTTTGAGTAACATCTCGTCAAAGATTGCTGCCTTTTTGCACTTTGGACTCTTCAGGGATATCATCAGTACAATGTAGCTCTGACTGTTTTGACATGTTTGGGTGAGAAATAGGACCATGCCTAGCATAAATGTACCCATTCAGACGCGTTGGAACAGTCAGTTTGGTCGCATCAGGAGCAGGACGAAAGTTACACCCCTTTGCAACTTTACACTGCCTCCTTCTGACGATTTTTGGGGCAACAGAAAACCTTTCACCACGGGCAAATGCCTCAGAGCTATAAAAAACTGAGAGGGGTTATTGTAGAGGCACTCTACATGATCCCGTTGCCTTAGACAAAATATTTCTAAGTGACACGATTTTTGAGTAACATCTCGTCAAAGATTGCTGCCTTTTTGCACTTTGGACTCTTTAGGGATATCGTCGGTACAATGTAGCTCCGACTGTTTCGACATGTTTGGGTGAAAAATAGGACCATGCCTAGCATAAATGTACCCATTCGGACGCGTTGGAACAGTCAGTTTGGTCGCATCAGGAGCAGGACACCAAAAATGCAAAAGTTGCTTTGTGCAACTTGACAACATTGACACTTTTTTGCAACATGACTCAAAGACTCAAACTGACCTCAAATGACTGAAAGTGACTTAAAATCACCTTGATTATAGAGGTCGAGGCACTCCTTATCATTCATTCATTATGAGCGCCTTGGGAGAATGGTATATAGGTCATCATCATGATTGGGCGCCCTGGATCCAGAGTGTTGGAGAGATCATCAAATGGTGTCTAGTAGGGTGAGTTATGAGTTTGGTCGCATCAGCACTTTGGACACCAAAAATGCATAACATGATGATGTAAAAATGTGTACATATGTGTAAAAATGCAGGAGGAAATAAAAAAAGACAAACCTTACAAATTAATGTGCATACTTACAACTCAATGTAACATAACTTTACAAAATCAATGTGAATACTTACAAATTAATCCAATGAACCATCTGGATCTGCTCTACTCTTTATTATGTTAAGTATTGCTTCATGGTCAGACTCACGCACCTTCCACAATATTTTATTCAAAGGTCTACCCCGATACTTTATCAAATGAACATTGGATGCCACGACAAGGTTCGAGTAATGAAGAATCTTTCGATGCATGTCAAAGTCCTGAAATAGCCAAATATTAACACTCTTATGTGGGTACCTTCTAAGCCATGTTCCAGTAATAACCACTGATCCTGTAGGGTATTCGATGTTTTCTCCATCTGTAACAGGGGCCTCCAATTTCTTTTTGGCCTCAACACAATGACATAAGTAATAATCTGTTCCCTCTTCATTATCTTCATCTGCAATAACTGCATATACGTGTCCTACATTGATATGTGTAGCAAATTAGATGAAATTAGTCAACATTACAAAAACACTACAAAGTAAGATGACATTACCTGGTTGAACTAGATGAAATTAGATGCATATATGTGCCCTATATTACCTGGTTGAACTAAATCTGATATGTGGTCAAAGTCAACTGACGATTCCATCTGTGTTAGTTCTAGTGCCATCGGGGGTCGATACGTGTCAAGTGGGCTAAGATAACTTAACTGCCATTCGTCAACCCACTCCTTTGACTCGCACTCATCCCAGACTTGAATTGTACAAGAAGAACAAAAGCATGACATCTTTCGTGTATGGATACTCCATGAACTTGCAATTGAGCTTCTGAAAGAGTGCATCTCATTTGATCCTGTCAGTGTATAACAATCCTCATATGGTGCAATGTTAGTATCATCTATCAACCAAAAAAATCTACGAACTAAAGACTTACCTTCATTACCTGGACCCATGGAAGCATTACACCACTCGACAATCGATTTTGCATCTGTCAACTTTGCATTGTCTTTATACTTTAACTCTTCTCGTGCTATGGCTCTTTTGATACATGCTCCTGCACCATCATGCTCCCCCTTTCCATGCCCAGCCTCACAAAAGTTCCACATATGTTGAATACCTGTAAAATTATGCCTCCTACTCAGCCAATAGAAATTCTGCGAGTTCTTAAATTGTGATGCACAATTATCCGACCATATGATATGTTGACTGAACGATATGCCCCTTCTAGCCAAATCATTGTAGAACACCTGGAACCAACCTTGCACGAACTCCGTAGAATGCGTACGATCATCACTAATATAGAAATGATACTCCCTTATGATCTTTCTGTCATCCTCTGTACTATCATTCGCATGAATGAATGCGATGTGCACAAATATAGAAACCTGTGTGGAGTTGTAATATTGTGATTGCACCTCACGCTGTGGCTATAGACTGTAGTTCTCTGCAAAGTCGACGACTGAAACAATGCTACCAACCGGAAATGTGTCCTTGCATAACTTGAATTGCAAGTCCAACCATCAAGCTCTATGGGCATGTCTTGCATACTCATACACTATGCTGTCACGAAATATAGGCATAAACTGATACACTGGAATCTTTTCAATAACTAATTCACACCTCTTTGCTTCTTTACCATCTTTTGTATTGTATGCCACTGTTTTATACTTGCCAAACTCTACTAGTTCATTTCCAACCGCATGTGTTATTTCCATATGTTCACATATTAGCAAATGTTGTAAGCCACCGCAACGATGACATGTGCCATCCAAGCATAATTTCTTGTAGAATATTTGACCTTCCTCTCTTTCACATAAAATTCTTGATATGAAGTCTCTTGAAGATGTTGGTGGGGCACATATGGCACAACCCTGCAAATCATTGTTAGTATGCATATCTAAACATATAGACCTATAAGCATCAAAATGGTTAGAAAATTCAATATGTAATCTACAACAACAAGTAGTGCGTGTGTGATTTATCTTAACATAGAAAGGTTTTAGCATTTCAAAATATCTTTGACAAATTTTAATTTGAGGATACTTCTCTAGAAATTTACCATAAAACTGTGTTTGAGTCTCATCCAAAAAATGCTTTGGATGTGGCTCGCGGTTCTGACTACCAATTCTCCTTCTTACCACATCCCTTTGATTCGGAGATACCCTTGTGTAATTCTTCCAAAAGTCTTCAATTAGTGATCTCAATGCTTCAACAATTGGTTTATCTTTTCGTGGTAGTCTCCCCGAGAACGCCCATAATTCATTGGCATTAGTGTCCTCAATTCTTTGGCGTCTTCCAACGGCTCTTGATAAAGTTTTCCTATTAATTCTCAATTTTTGACTTGTCTTTCTAATGAGATGAGCTTTCCTCGTTTGACTACTTACTATAGTCGATGTAATCACACGCCGTGTTGCATTACTATCTTTTGTGCGTGAGGTGTTACCCACACTCTCATACGCACTCATTAGATTCTTGATAATAGATTTTTCACTTGAAGCCTCTGATGTTCTCAACCCAAGAATCTTCATGATAGACCTATACTTTATACTTCGCATCATTTCAACGAATAGTTGACATCTTGCAGTCTCATTTAACTTTTCAAAGAACAATCTCCAAATCTTATTAGCATATCTTCTACAAGTGCGTTTTGGAATCTTACCTTCCATTGGCTGCAAAATATTCTCATCAATATCAATCAAATACTTTGGCTTTCTATGCAAAATTCTAGGTGGTGTCAAGTTAGGTAAATTCATCTCAACATTAGGAATTTCATCAATATTTAAATGAGATGGGTTAGATGGCATACCTTTGATCGAAGATGGAATAGATGACATACCTTGAGGTTGAGGTAGATGGTGTCCCTACATGTTGTCTTGCGGTAAAGGATGTGTCTCCAACTATGGTATTCAAATCTCTCATACCACGAAGTTTTTGCATTCGTTCTCTTTGTGCCACCAATACCATATCTCTTTGTGATGGTTGTGGTTCCTCTTCAATTGGTATGTCTTCATTTATCGTGTCCAATTTCCTCTTCTCATGAAGTTCCCTCATAGCCATTGCTTTCTTTGCATTCTTAGCTTCTATCTCTTCCTGTGTTGGTTTAATTCTTGATCGTTTCCTCGGCATGACAGAGAATTTGTCTGTAGCATGATAAAGAGACCAATATTAGTTCCTAAGAAATGAATACATGATAATAGTGGGATTGTATTTTTTTTATGTTGTAAGGATTTATTCTTGTATAGTTTGACATCATGGTATGAACTAAGGTTTGTTTATTACACATAATTATTAAAGAGCCCAAGTGTAGAAAATATACATGGCATCATGTGAGATTGTAGGTTGCTTTCTTGATTGGGAATGTGTCTATTTTAAACATGTATGATAAAGCATGATAAAGTAATTCAATCCGAAATAAGGAAAATGTAAAGAACATGCATGTAAAGACTTGACATACCTAAAAAATGAAGATTTGAATGGAGAGAGTACCCAATTATGTAGTGTTTTTATCTTCTTGCATCAAACTCCTCAACAATTTGAGTTTTTCACCACTTGCTTCCTTTTCAATGTTAAATTCTTAAAATTGAATCAAAATTAACATTGCAATACTACAAAAATTGAAACTTGTATAGATATATATCAAATTTGGTTTGAAAACTATGTTATTTCCTCCTTCTCAAGTTGGCAAAGCAGAAAAGGTGGTGGAAAGATCATGCAAAGGTGGTACAATGTGTCAAATGTGCATGTGAACTTCCCAATAGCATGAAAGCACTTCTTTTTTGTCGGAGCACGCGTAGAATCAGTAAGAAAATAGAGCATGTGGGCCTGGATCACAGGGGTAACCACTTTTTTAACGTTTCAGTAGAAATACAAAACGCGAGTGCATTATAACGCGAGCGCGTTATAACGCGCTCGCGCTATAACGCGCTCGCGTTTTGTCCTGCTATAGATCCCTAATCCCTAAACCCTCAACTCTGATCCCTTGACCCTCAACCCTCAATGTCAAATCCTAATCCCTCAACCCTATCCCTAAACCCTCAACCCTCAATGTCAAATCCTAATCCCTCAACCCTCAATGTCAAATCCTAATCCCTCAATGTCAAATCCTAATCCGTCAACCCTCCAACCCTATCCCTAATCCTTACAACCCTCAACCCTTAACTCTGATCCATCAACCCTCAACACTATACCTTAAACCCTAATCCCTTCAACCTCAACCCTATCCCTAAACCCTTGACCCTCGAACCTCAGCCCTCGACGTCAAACCCTAATCCCTCAACCCTTAACTCTGATCCCTCATCTCTCAACCCTAACCCTAAACCCTCAACCCTCAACATCAAACCCTAATCCCTCAACCCTCAACCCTAATCTATCATCCGTCATCCCTCCACACTCTACTTTAACCCTAATTCCTCGACCCTCAACCCTATCCCTAAACCCTTGACCCTCGAACCTCAACCCTCAACATCAAACCCTAATCCCTCAACCCTTAACTCTAATCCCTCGACCTTCAACCCTGATCCTAAACCCTAAACCCTCAATGCCAAATTCTAATCCCTCAACCCTTCACTCTAATCCCTCAACCCTAAACCCTATCCCTAAACCCTCAACACTATACCTTAAACCCTAATCCGTCAACCCTAACCCTAAACCTTGTCCCTAAACCCTAATCCCTTCAACCTCAACCCTATCCCTAAACCCTTGACCCTCGAACCTCAGCCCTCGACGTGAAACCCTAATCCCTCAAACCTTAACTCTGATCCCTCATCTCTCAACCCTAACCCTAAACCCTCAACCCTCAACATCAAACCCTAATCCCTCAACCCTCAACCCTAATCTATCATCTGTCATCCCTCCACACTCTACTTTAACCCTAATTCCTCAACCCTCAACCCTATCCCTAAACCCTTGACCCTCGAACCTCAACCCTCAACCCTCAACATCAAACCCTAATCCCTCAACCCTTAACTCTAATCCCTCGACCTTCAACCCTGATCCTAAACCCTAAACCCTCAACGCCAAATTCTAATCCCTCAACCCTTCACTCTAATCCCTCAACCCTAAACCCTATCCCTAAACCCTCAACACTATACCTTAAACCCTAATCCCTCAACCCTAACCCTAAACCTTGTCCCTAAACCCTAATCCCTTCAACCTCAACCCTATCCCTAAACCCTTGACCCTCAAACCTCAGCCCTCGACGTCAAACCCTAATCCCTCAACCCTTAACTCTGATCCCTCATCTCTCAACCCTAACCCTAAACCCTCAACCCTCAACATCAAACCCTAATCCCTCAACCTTAACTCTGATCCCTCATCTCTCAACCCTAACCCTAAACCCTCAACCCTTAACATCAAACCCTAATCCCTCAACATCAAACCCTAATCCCTCAACCCTAATCTATCATCCGTCATCCCTCCACACTCTACTTTAACCCTAATTCCTCGACCCTCAACCCTATCCCTAAACCCTTGACCCTCGAACCTCAAACCTCAACCCTCAACATCAAACCCTAATCCCTCAACCCTTAACTCTAATCCCTCGACCTTCAACCCTGATCCTAAACCCTAAACCCTCAACGCCAAATTCTAATCCCTCAACCCTTCACTCTAATCCCTCAACCCTAAACCCTATCCCTAAACCCTCAACACTATACCTTAAACCCTAATCCCTCAACCCTAACCCTAAACCTTGTCCCTAAACCCTAATCCCTTCAACCTCAACCCTATCCCTAAACCCTTGACCCTCGAACCTCAACCCTCGACGTCAAACCCTAATCCCTCAAACCTTAACTCTGATCCCTCATCTCTCAACCCTAACCCTAAACCCTCAACCCTCAACATCAAACCCTAATCCCTCAACCCTCAACCCTAATCTATCATCCGTCATCCCTCCACACTCTACTTTAACCCTAATTCCTCGACCCTCAACCCTATCCCTAAACCCTTGACCCTCGAACCTCAACCCTCAACCCTCAACATCAAACCCTAATCCCTCAACCCTTAACTCTAATCCCTCGACCTTCAACCCTGATCCTAAACCCTAAACCCTCAACGCCAAATTCTAATCCCTCAACCCTTCACTCTAATCCCTCAACCCTCAACCCTATCCCTAAACCCTCAACACTATACCTTAAACCCTAATCCCTCAACCCTAACCCTAAACCTTGTCCCTAAACCCTAATCCCTTCAACCTCAACCCTTTCCCTAAACCCTTGACCCTCGAACCTCAGCCCTTGACGTCAAACCCTAATCCCTCAACCCTTAACTCTGAGCCCTCATCTCTCAACCCTAACCCTAAACCCTCAACCCTCAACATTAAACCCTAATCCCTCAACCCTCAACCCTAATCTATCATTCGTCATCCCTCCACACTCTACTTTAACCCTAATTCCTTGACCCTCAACCCTATCCCTAAACCCTTGACCCTCGAACCTCAACCCTCAACCCTCAACATCAAACCCTAATCCCTCAACCCTTAACTCTAATCCCTCGACCTTCAACCCTGATCCTAAACCCTAAACCCTCAATGCCAAATTCTAATCCCTCAACCTTTCACTCTAATCCCTCAACCCTAAACCCTATCCCTAAACCCTCAACACTATACCTTAAACCCTAATCCCTCAACCCTAACCCTAAACCTTGTCCCTAAACCCTAATCCCTTCAACCTCAACCCTATCCCTAAACCCTTGACCCTCGAACCTCAGCCCTCAACGTCAAACCCTAATCCCTCAACCCTTAACTCTAATCCCTCATCTCTCAACCCTAACCCTAAACCCTCAACCCTCAACATCAAACCCTAATCCCTCAACCCTCAACCCTAATCTATCATCCGTCATCCCTCCACACTCTACTTTAACCCTAATTCCTCGACCCTCAACCCTATCCCTAAACCCTTGACCCTCGAACCTCAACCCTCAACCCTCAACATCAAACCCTAATCCCTCAACCCTTAACTCTAATCCCTCGACCTTCAACCCTGATCCTAAACCCTAAACCCTCAACGCCAAATTCTAATCCCTCAACCCTTCACTCTAATCCCTCAACCCTAAACCCTATCCCTAAACCCTCAACACTATACCTTAAACCCTAACCCTAAACCTTGTCCCTAAACCCTAATCCCTCAACCCTCAACCCTAATCTGTCATCCGTCATCCCTCAACTCTAATCCCTCATTCCTAAACCCTAAACGCTATCCCTATTCCTAGACCCTAAACAGGCTCGATACTATACCTTAAACCCTAATCCCTCTACCATCGACACTCTTATTTAACCCTAATCCCTTGACCATTAACCCTATCCCTCAACCTCAACCCTCAACCCTCAACCCTCAACTCTCAACATTAAACCCTAATTCATCAACCCTAAACCCTAATCCCTCAAACCTAAACCCTATCCCTAAACCATCAACCCTCAACACTATACCTTAAACCCTAATCCCTCAACCCTCAACCCTAAACCTTATCCCTAAACCCTAATCCCTCAACCCTCAACCCTCAACCCTAATCCCTCATCCCTCAACTCTAATCCCTCATCCCTAAACCCTAAATGCTATCCCTATTCCTAAACCCTCAACAGACTCGATACTATACCTTAAACTCTAATCCCTTATCCCTAAACCCTCCAACCCTATCCCTAATCCTTATACCCTCCACACTCTATTGTAACCCTAATTCCTCGACCCTCAACCCTATCCCTAAACCCTTGACCCTCAAACCTCAACCCTCAACCCTCAACATCAAACCCTAATCCCTCAACCCTTAACTCTGATCCCTCGACCCTCAACACTATACCTTAAACCCTAATCCATATCCCTCAACCCTTAACCCTTAAAACTTAAACCCTATCCCTACACCCTTAACACTTGACACTATATCTTAAGCCTTAAACCCTCATCCCTAAAGCCTCAACCCTCAATCCTTAAACCTTAAACCCTAAACCCTATCCCTAATCCCTCTACCCTCAACACTCTAACCCTAACCTTGACATTAAATGCTAATCCGTCAACCCTAAACCCTAATCCTAAACCCTCAACCCTCAACCCTCAACACTATACCTTAAACCCTAATCCCTCAACCCTCAACCCTAAACCTTATCCCTAAACCCTAATCCCTCAACCCTCAACCCTAATCCATCATCCCTCAACTATAATCCCTCATCCCTAATCCCTAAATGCTATCCCTATTCCTAAACTCTCAACAGACTTGATACTATACCTTAAACCCTAATCCCTTATCCCTAAACCCTCCAACCCTATCCCTAATCCTTACACCCTCCACACTCTACTTTAACCCTAATCCCTCGACCCTAAACCCTATCCCTAAACCCTTGACCCTTGAACCTCAACCCTCAACCCTTAATGTCAAACCCTAATCCCTCAACCCTTAACTTTGATCCCTCGACCCTCAACTGTAATCTATCATCCCTTATCCCTAAACCTTAAACGCTATCCCTATTCCTAGACCCTCAACGGGCTCGATACTATACCTTAAACGCTAATCCCTTATCCGTAAACCTTCCAACTCTATCCCTTATGCCTTAACCCTCATGATGAATAGCCTTGAATGTAAAAAAATTTGAGTGGGACATAACGCGAGCGCGTTATAACGCGCTCGCGTTATGTCAAACATGGCAAAAGACAGACTTGCGGGAAAAAATGTAAGGCGAAACATAATGCGAGCGCGTTATAACGCGCTCGCGTTATTTCTTGCTTTGGGAATCCCAAGCCTTGGGCTTGGGATTTGCTTTGGATTTCCAACCCAAAGGCTTGGAGTGCCTTATGAATAGTCACAGACGTGTTTTTCTATATTCTTCAAAATTTCACATAATTTCGTTCGTGCTAACCCTCAGATTTGCACGTGTTTCAAGGTTGAACAAATCGAGCACATGGGTAATGTTAGGCTTTCTCTTAGCTATTTGACGATGTGATTTTTTTCACATTTTAACAATGTTAAGCCTTTCATCTTTAATTTCTTTTGTTTGTGTGTCCGTTTTTATGCAAAAACCACTGTTTGGTCTTTTTTTCATTGTAAAATAACTATTCATTCAAATTTCAAAAAAATTACATATTTAGAAACTAGACTCCATTCTACAAATATTAAAAAAATAAAAAAATGATTTTCAATTAGTTTTCAAAATTTATAGGGGTAGCACGGCCAAAATTCTATTTTTTAGGATGTGTCCACTTTAAAAATTAGTAAAAAATCACATATTCATCAAAAAATTATCATAAAAATTGGGCATAAACTACATGCTATTAGCTAATTTCTCACCAAAGCGATTTTAAAAATACCAAAAAAAAGTTGACCTTTTGAGGGAGCCACAAAACATGCTATGTTATGTTTTTTTGACAGAAACAACACCAATTTCTGTGGCTCTCTTTTGAACCCCTTAATCTATGCCATTTTCAAAACAAAATAGTAGTTTAGAAAGTAGACTCGGAGCACTACGAACATTGTTTTGGTTGCATCTCCAAATTTTGAGTGTAACTATGCTCAATTTCTCATCCAAGGCCAATATTTCCTGATTTCAGAAAAAAAGTGGCCACTTAAGACCCCTTTTTGGCCCCCCATCTTCTTGCACTTACCCGTAAATCTATGTTTACTTTCTAAAGTTGAACCTAAAACAGTGGTTGAGGCATGCAAGGATTAGTATTAGATCAAGGCTATGGAAGAAGAACTAATGCAGATTGAGAAGAATCAGACTTGGGAACTTGTCCCAAGACTAGAGAAATAAAATGTAATTGGAACTAAGTGGTTATTCTGGAACAAATTGAATGAGAATGGAGAAGTGGTAAGGAACAAGGCAAGACTTGTGTGTAAAAGCTACTCACAAGTGGAAGGAATAGACTATGAGGAAACTTATGTTCTGATGGTAAGAATGGAGGCCATTAGGATATTTTTGGCTTTTAGCACATAAGGATTTCAAAGTATATCAAATGGATATGAAGTCTGCTTTCTTGAATAGTGAATTGGAAGAGGAAATGTACATAGAGCAACCAGAAGGATTTCAGTTGTCAAATAAGCTAGATATGGTTTGTAGGTTGAAGAAGGCACTATATGGATTGAAACAAGTCCCCAAATCTTGGTATAAAAGGCTAGATAGGTATTTACTAAAGAAAGGATTCAATAAAGGGTTTGCAGATAGCAATTTGTACATCAAAGTAAGTGGAGATCAAATTCTGATTGTGGAATTGTATGTAGATGACAAAATTTTTGGTAGAAATGAAGGTATGTTTAAGAGTTTTGTAGATGAAATGCATAAAGAATTTGAAATGTCAATGTATGGGGAAATTAATTTCTTCTTTGGGTTACAAATCAATTAGATAGATAAGGGTATTTCTATTTCTCAGTCAAAGTATGTAAAAGAGTTGTTAAAGAAGTTTATAATGGAAAATTCTAAACTAGTTTGTACTCCTATGGTTATTGGTTGTAATTTGAGAAAGAATGATGAATCTCCTAAGGCTGATCAGAGCAAGTATAGATCAATAATTGGAGGATTATTGTATCTGACTGCTACTAGATAGGATATTATGCATGTAGTCTGTCTTGTGGCTAGATTTCAAGAAGATCCTAGAGAGTCACATGTTATGGCAATGAAGAGAATATTTAGATATTTGAAGGGCACTCTCGATCATGGCTTGTGGTATCCAAAAGATACTGACTTTACTTTAAGTGCTTATACTAATACAGATTGGGTTGGTTGTGTAGATGACAGGAAAAGTACAAGTGGTGGTGCATTCTTTCTTGGATATAGATTGGTGTCTTGGCTAAGTAAGAAACAAGATTTAGTGTCTTTATCTAAGGCTCTTCCTAAGGACACATTTGAGTATCTCCAAGAGAAGTTAGGGGTTATTTCCCCTCCTTCTTTGAACTAGATGCATGTGGAGATGCATCAATCCATTGGATTTCAAGGTTCATTCTTTTCTAGACTGATGTTGGAGGCTACCTCTCAGTGGGAGCAGGTAGTGGTCATGATGATTGTTGCAGTCAAGGGGAGTAAGAGTTGATACAGTTTGGTGTGCACTCCTAAGGGGGAGTATTTAGAATAATAAAAAGGAAAATCATGTGATCTGATAAGAGTGAAAAGAAGAGGTGTGTTGCCCTTTTCCATTGATGTCAAAGGGGGAGAGAGAAGAAATGTGAAAAAGAAAAGAATTAGTGATCAGAGAAAGAGAGTAAGATATGTAAAAGAAAGGGGGAGAGTAAGAAAGTAAAGAAGATTGGTGTAGAGTTTTGTCTTGATGGTTTTTCACATTTCACATTATGTATTGCCATCAATGACAAAGGGGGAGATTGTTGCAAGTATGCACTAATTAGTGTTGTCATTGGTGTTAACTGTGTTAAGAGTATGAGTAGTTTGTGTTGAGCAGAGATCAAAGATAAGGTTGTACAAAGTTGTGGATATGAGCTATTGCTAAAGGGGATTTGGTTGCCTTGAAGAGATGCTAGAGATGTTGAGAATATGCTTCTATTGGTTGGTTTCCAAGTGCTTTCGATAAAATTTGATTAATAAAGGAAATAATGTGTTTAAGAGATTGACTAGCTTAATAGAATAGTGATCGAGTTTTGCTCCACATTTCTTCCTAATTGAATATCTAATTGTCTGGTTTGGATATATTGTTTATAGGTGGTTAGAGATGTTATGTTCTAGATTGTGTGCTCTGGTTCATTGTACAGAGAAATTTGTGTTCACCAGAGTGCAGACAGTGTTTCTGAGTTGTGTAGAAGTGTCTAGGAGAAATTATTTTGCTATGTATTTCTCTGTAGATTTGTTTCTAGCTTTGTAGTTCTGGATTCATGCTTATAAGGTCTACATCTTTATTCAGTTCAAGTGGTTCATGGTTTGGTTATCTACAAGTACATATCTTAAGTTGTAGTTGATGATAGGGTATGATATAGCTAGTTAAGTACTCCAATGTGAACTTTCTTCAGGTGAAAGATGTTGCAAAGGAATTTGTTGATTTTTAGGTTCTTGTGGATGTTTCTAGATCATGTTCATACTTGGTGTATGGTTCGCATGTCATCTTTTGATTTTGAGGAAGCATGCACTTAAACGTTCATAGTGTTAACACAAGTTTGACTAACTTGGTTGTTTAAACTAATTATGGTTGTGCTTTGTTAATTGTGAAAGCCTAATGAAGCATGTAAGAGTGGATTTAGGTCTGTGCTAAGGTGTGATGTAGTCCGCATTCATTCCTTTCCTCTATAGAAATGTTTTGGCCCAGACCTAATTTGAATTTCATGGGTTAAGATGTGTTACTGACCTTGGAGAATGTTTCAAGATTAATGGTGATATAAATAAGTGTCAAGGATTTGTGAGTGGTAGTATGCACAATGGATATGATGTTGGTGATGTGAATTTGATTAGTATAGTAAGAGCTTTCATGTGTTAGGCTATTAGATGTAGTGAACAGAAGGTGTCTACTATTTTTCAGTGCTGTTGCGAAGGTGTTATGGTGAATATTGAGCTTCATTAGAACTAAACTCCATGCATAGGTTAGATGCAATTATATCAGTGTTGATGCTTAGAATTGTGTTGTTTCCAACACCAACATGGGAAACTCTGAAACATGGGAATGCTTTTCAGAGTGACCTCCAGATTTTAAAGAAGCTGGCTCTTATTTATCTCAAAAATGTGTTTGGGAAAAAAGGGAAGAATGAACAGAATCACAAATGTAACTAAGAAGGAAACTAAAATTATGGCGATGCACCTGAATGTAATTTTGTATCTCAACACTTAAGTATAGTGAAACTATTTCAAGATTCAGTCACATTAAAGAGCAAAATGCATGATCAATGTAACAAATTAAAATGAATAGAATCAAAGGCTCACAAATCAGAATGCTCTATAACAACACAGAAAATATCAGCAAAGGCACAAAACTCTGTCTTTATTAATGTTCAAGTTACATAAAAGGCACAGAATCATGCACAGTTATACAAACTTTCTGAATCAAGAAAACAGAACAAAGGCAAATGATATTACTGGCCACTACAAAAGATCCTCAAATTTCTCTAACAATCTGTGATGCAGAAAATCTCTATCTCTTCAATCTTGTCTATATCTGGTGATCCAAACCCATACTTATAGCATGCAACTGGCCCAAAGATTGCCCACATGATCAAATCCCAACAGCCTAACCGAACTGGTGGTTAACTAAAAGTGTCTGACAAAGGATCTCCTGCGAATCAGAAATGGTTAGCCACCCTGCAAATTCATTGGCCGCAACAGATACATGTAACCCCACATATTTGAATCGGAGAGGGACGCGTGGCTTCATTTGATAGTCTTTTGCGACTATAAACCCTTGAAACAGCTGGCACTCATGCGCGCCTCTTTCCTGAAACTCCTTCATCTTTCCAGATCAATTAGAAATAAACACTTGGCATCCTCCACATGACATACTTAAGAAACTACATCTTCCTCAGGAAATACCAGATTCTGACACTTGGCAGCGTCCGCGGCTCTTCCAGAAACACATGGCACTTTCCGCTTTATTCTGAGTCTTTACTATGGCTTATATCAAGAGTGCTCAGGCTCCGCCATCTGTCACGGTCTGGTGAACTTTGAGACTTAAGAGACATTAAAAAATGGGACCCACCATACAGCCTGCGCTTGAGCAGCTTCAAAAAGAAAAGAGACACATGGCACCTTCCACTTATACCAGAGACTGTGGACGTGGCAACTTCCGCTGCTATCTAAGAAACTTTAGAAACTTTACAAAACCTCCGCGGACATTGCCACTTGGCGCTCTCCGCGCAACTCCAAGAAACTTTATAGAAACATTACAGCTTTATAAGGATCACGCGGATGGTGACAGATGTCACACTCTACTGAAGCTACAGGAATACTAGCAGGGCCTGCCATACAGTCTTTCACTTAGTGCTGAAAACAAAAGGAACCTGCAGAAGACGACACTTGGAGCCTTCTGCTGCAACCTTTTGGGACACGCGGCACCTTCCGTGAAACTTCAGGAAACTTTTATAAACACTCTCCGCTTCTGCCACTTGGCGCCTTCTGCGCTCACCAAAACTCTAAAAGGGGCCCGCTTCATTAAGAGAAACATTCAACATGAATGTTTGAAACTTTGACGAAACTTGAACGGGTGTCGACACCTGGCGGCTTCCGCCTCACTGCAAAAAACATGTGGCAGCTTCCGTGAAACTTACAGGAAACTTTTAGAAAGAACCATGACTGCTGACATGTGGTGGTTTCCACGGCACCGAGAGAAACTTAAAAAGGGGCCCGCCAGACTTTCTTTACAAAAGGGCTTTGCAACTTATAAATAGATCCTCAGATGCCGACACTTGGCAACTTCCGCAGGACTCAAAAGGAACGCGTGGCAGCTTCCGCGGAACCCTCAGGAAACTTTAAAATGTATCTCAGGTACTGACACATGGCAACTTCCGCTGAACTCTGGGACTTAGCAAAATTTTCAAAAAAGAAAACCCTCGCGCCTGTGCTGTGTGTCAAAAAAAAATGTTGCTGCAAAATTGAAATGCTCAGAAACAAAACTGGACCCGCACTGCTGAAACTCAAAATCAACAATGTAGAGTATTTTAGTCTACAGTTCATGGTGACCCCGAGGACTTTTGAGCCTGCTCAAAAAGAATCCCAAAAATGTATCTATACAGTAAACTTATAATTTCTGCAAGGCCGTCTGATACACAGACCACTCAGCGTCAGATAAACCTTGTTTATTCTGCAAATCCTGGAAGGCCAAATCCAGGTTGATCATGTCTTTATGTGAAAAGCTTTGTAAAACATGAACTGCTGCCTTCAACTGGAAATCAAGCTGGGCCATAGGAATCAAAACAGCTTCCACTTCTGATACGGATGAGGCATCTGTTAGGCCCTGGAAAACTGATTGATCATTCTATCTGGCCAACAACAGAGGCTTGATTTCATCAACCATTAGGACTGTGTTGCTATCAGGAAAAGGAGAAGGAAGGCCCAGCTGCACCAAGTCTTCTATATGTTGCTTCATGTCCTTTACTCCCTCCTTTACTACATCCAGGAGCTCCTGACATGTAATTGCAGTAGAATTACAACTCAGAACCTCATTCACCCTTTTGGCAGCAATCATTTTGTTATTGATCCCTGCTGCCGACAAAGTCTCATCAGTAGCAATTGAGAATCAGAAACTCTCATGGACACAATGGACAGAGTGGTCTGAACTGAGGTCTCCACCTTTTCACATAGTTGCTGAGCGTGTAGCAGGAAGGTTAAAGAGGGTCTGAGTTGGATCATCTCCTCAGAGATTCTTGCCCATACAGATGCATATAACTCCTTGACCAAATTTAACACTCCTGCATTTTGTGGCCTATTTGCCAACTCAAGGGTCAATTGCTTGGCTGTTTGTTGCTCGGCCTGTAGTTGAGCCTCAATAGCAGCAACATTATTTTGTTCCTTTAACAGTTGTTGTTGCAACTGTGTGGCCTGTTGGGAAGAATCCTGATGCTTCTTTTGCAATGTGGCCTTTTCCTGCTTCAGGGTAGCCAGAATAGACTTCACCTGGGTCAGCTCCTGCTTTAATGAAGCATTTTGGCTCTGTGTAGCCTGATGGATCTGACATGAAATAGTATTTTGCAACTGTTTATTTAGATCCTCAATCTCATCATTCTTTGATTTGAGCTCAGTAGCTAGAGCCTCACTATGTGTCTTTTCCTGAGCCAGACTAGCCTCCAACTTCTGCAACTTCCTAGATAACTTCAGGTAATCAATGGCTACAGCATAAGTGGTTTCATTTAGTAGCTCGACCCTATCTTGTGGCCTGAAGAGTGACATATCCATTGCTACTGCACTCATTGTGAAATCTTGAGGCTGCATCTGCTCATTTGGTTTGGCTACATTTGGTGACAAATGAGTCACGGTTAGCTACTGCTGAATTGGGTCAAATAGTGACCTCATATGTGGGACAGCCTGGCTTTATTATCTTTCTTTTTCTTCTTGTCCATCCGGGCTTCCCTAGCCTTCTTGGCAGTGTCTGCTTGAGCTTAGAAGGTAGGGGGAGAGGCAATGTACCCGCCCGCAAAAGGATGACCTTGTGGCAGGCCATAAGGAATAGCCAAATGTTGGCTAGGAGGAATCTGAGGAGGTGCCCTCCTAGGAAAAGTGGGGGAAAAAGGAGGTAATGAAGTGGCCTGTAATGACATGGCCTGTGTAGTGACAGGTGGGGAGAATTGAGAAATTGGCACAGTAGAGGTGGTAGGGGATAATATTTGGCCAACTGGGATTGCCACCCCTATTGAAGAAGAAACAGATGGAGAAGAAGAGGGAGAAGAAGCACATACCTGAGGGGCCACCGAGACACTTGGTGGTGGCTGCAACGAAGGTTCTACCTCCTCATCTGAATCAGGCTAAAGTTTCAACCTCTTATGTTTCCTTGGCCTCTCTTCTGCTTGCTTTGTTTCTTTCTCTTCTACATTTACCACTGTTACCAGTGGTGTTTGCACAAAAGCAGAAGCCCCACTTACTAAAACTGATGGAGTCCCTCTAGGTGGTGAAGACACCACACTCTTTTGTTTCTCTATAGTGCTAAGGGATTGGGGCCAGGCAGATACTGCAGTTGCAGATGATGTTTGTCCTAGGACCTGCACTGGGTGGGTGGATTCAGGCTCCTCTTCAGCCTCTTCACCCCTTTCTTTGATTTTGCTTGTATCAGGGCTCGAGACAGGGGAAGGATGCCATTCGTCCCAAATAGATTCCCACTTCTCATCTGTATCTATTTTGCCAAAAGAATGGGTTATTTCATAAATTTCCTACCTATACTTCCAATAGGCTTCTACCTTCTCAGCCTTCCATTCCCTATCTCTCAATAAATTCTTCCTTAAGCTAGCGCCCATTTTGAGTTTAGGGTCATAAGCCTTCTCTTTTTTGTAAAATACCTCCCAAGGTCTGGGCCCCTGAAAAGGCAAGTCTGACAATTCTGCATATAGATCAGGGGTGTCCTCCTTAGGGTTTCTTCTGTCTTCCCAAAAAGGACGACCCTCGTGCACAACGTTGGCACCAATCTTATTGTTCCTGACCCATGAGGCAATGAAACTGACAGGGTCGTATCTCCATTTGTCTTCAACTAACAGAAAACCCAAGGCAGCTAACTTCCTCAGCAATAAATGCTCTGCATCCCTGACTAATAGGGTCATGTTCTTCTTCACCCAGGGGAGATCATACATCTTTTTCTTCTTCTTCCTAGCCCCATACTCATTATCAACCACAGACACTTGCCGGGTGACCTCTAAAAAGGCTAACCTAGGAGTCAAAACCTTAGGTAGTAACATTGGTTCCCCATTAAAACCATGGACCCTGATAATAGTATGGTGAGCCGCAAAGAAATAATCGTAGGGAATGGGGGAATTTGCCATAAGGCCTCTGACACTCAAAGTCAATCTATTCTCAACCGGCTCTGGGCTTAGGTGAGTAAAAGTAGGGGCGACAAAAAGTTCCCAAAACTCATAAGGGTCAGATGTTTCAGACAAAACATGAGTCCATGCAGACATAGGGATGGTTCTGTTTGGATCAAAACCTGGGTCATACATGTCTAAATGCATATATTGGGAAAAAAGGGCATAATTTTGATATAGCATAAGGTGGAACAGATAGGAGGAGTACCTGAAAACCCCTGTTGATTTGAAATTGGCAAGTTGTTCGGCCATGGAGTAGGCAATCTGCTCAAAGAAATCCAGCTGAAACTCTTGGGACCTATCAACAGTCTTCATTCTGAATAGAATGGCCAGCTGCCAATCATAAACGGTTATGTCCTCCTTCAACCCGAAGATAAATGCTATCATAGATAGCGCTTCCTGGCTGGCTTGTGTAAACTGTGCCCTTCCTGTGGGCAGCGTTGGTATTTGGGTATTGTCATCTCCCAACTGCATCTCTGCATTGAGAAACCTCAGTTGAAACTTGACATTTGCCCACGTCTTCTACATTTTAGCAACTATGGGAAACGTGGCGGTGCTGTCATAGTGTAAGGCCAACATGTCCCTGATGGCCTTTGGTGTTATTTGCACCATGAAGGGTCCCTTCTGAATGGTGCTCGAAGGTGCATGAAACAATTCAGCGCACACCTCAATTAGGTCCGGGCATAAATGCACGCTCAGGACAATGAATTTCGCCAATTGAGAGGTCCAAATTCGCATGCCGAATGTTTCGAATTTTTTAGCTTTGGCCTTCAAGAGGCATCTCTGGTGTGCTCCTTCTCGCAGAGCTTTGCAAGGCTTTTGTAGGGCCAGTTCCACGATACCATCTGCAAAATCTAGAACCTTTGTGGAGTCAACTGCATAACCGACCTCAGGAACCCTAGTCCTTGGATAGGTCCTCAATGGTTGCAAAGGTGCCAAAGCATATGATTTACTGGCAATGAGACTGTCCACAGACTCGTAAATCCCAAGCCCCTGTTGAGAAGACTGTGCTTTCGCCATCTCTGTGCTTGCAGGAAACTGTATAACTTTTAAGATCTGTTGGACTTTGCTGTGAATGAGTATGGAAGCTTGTAACAAAGACAAAATCTTTGCAACAGGGAAGACACACTTAGGAAGCAGTTTTTTGCAATGAAAAGCAACAACAGGGAAACACTTAGTAGAAATAGCAACAAATGAAACTCAGTTTAAGCTTTAAGTCGTGCTGTTGGGATATCTTAATGATGCATTAAGTGTCATAAATGGCATTTAAAACGGAAACAGTTATAAAATCTCAAGCGATCTGAGTGGGACAGAGTGTCAGACACGTCACAAAAAGTGGCTGCACTAGGTACCTTTTAGGAATTTTGGGGATTTGAGAGGTTCAATAACTGCGGAAGTTTCGAGACTTTTAAGAGACTTTAAGCTATGGCCACGTGTTTACAAAACACTTATTCAAACAAAAAAGCGGGAAAAACAAAGCAGGAAAACAAAGCAATGACAAAAAGAAACTATCTAACTATAATACACAGGAAAGGCGATGCCTAATTGAAATGCTTCAAGTAGATCCCATTGACAGGAATCTCTTCAGGCTCACCCTCCATTGTTTCAAGCTCAAAAGAATTCTGCTGTTTACAGGAATGAATCCTATAGGGGCCAGTCCATAATGATTCAAATT
This sequence comes from Cunninghamia lanceolata, assembly GCA_027924645.1. NCBI lineage: Eukaryota > Viridiplantae > Streptophyta > Pinopsida > Cupressales > Cupressaceae > Cunninghamia > Cunninghamia lanceolata. The sequence continues at coordinate 4,187,661 of BSBN01001201.1, forward strand.
TACTGTGTCGACCTGGCTTGGCAGCTCTCTCATCCCATTTCAGAACAACTGATCCAACTTCAAAATGAGGGTTTGAAGTTTTCCTATCAAAACAGTCTTTTATTATTTTCTGATGTTTCAACAATGATTCATGGGCTGAATCCCTTTTTTCCTGAACCTCCAGGAGCTCAGCAAGCCTGACTTGCATGGGGCTATTTTCCTCAATCTCAATTTGTTTCAACAACTGGAGAGCCAGAATCTCCAAACTCAGGGGCATCATGGCAGGTTTACTGTAGACTAATTCATAGGGGGACATTTTTGTCACTTGCTTTGGTGTAATTCTGTCTGCCCACAGTGCTATATTGAGCACTTTATGCCATTCTTTGTGATGATCAACCCCAATTCTTTTAATAAGTCTAATCAGATTCTTATTAGTTGATTCTACTAAACCATTACCCTGAGGATAATAATTGGAAGAGGTCTTCAAGTAGATTCCATATTTTAGTGCAAAATCAGATATCTTTGCCCCCAAAAATGCCTTAGCATTATCTGAAATTATAGTACGAGGAGGCCCAAAGCGAGTAGTGATACCCTCCAGAAAATCTAGAATCACTTTTTCTATTGCTTCTTTCAGTGGAACTGCCTCACTCCATCTGGTAAAATAATCTGTGGCAGTTAGGATCCATTTGTGCCCCATACTTGATACTGGATTGATCATTCCAATGAAGTCTAGACCCCATTGGGCAAATGGTTCATCAACAATTATAGGACTAAGGGGCATCGCTACATTCCTTCTCTTCCCTACATAGTACTGGCAAGATTGGCATTCTTTAACCAATTGATAACAGTCTACAAATAAAGTGGGCTAGAAGTAACCTGCCTGACTTATCTTTATAGCTGTGGTTCTTGCAGAAAAATGTCCACCTGACACTCCATGGTGCATTTCATGTAGTATTCTTTGGGCATCATTCTTTTCTATGCATCTTAAAAGTATGCCATCAGTGTTTCTTCTGAAAAGAACTTGGTCAATTAAAACAAAATGAATTCCCTGTTGCCTATAGTACCTCCTTTTATCCTGAGAGAGCTCCTTTGGGAATATTCCATGTTTCATAAACTGGATCCTATTTGTGACCCAAGAATTCTGATCAACTTCTTGTATCCTCAACACATTTTCTTCCTCTGTTTCTTCAATTATCATTTGTTCCATATCTTGAACCATATACTGACACAGACCCTTGCCTCTGACAAGTTTAGTTGGTCTGACCTCCACATCATATTCAAGAATCTTTGTAATCCAGTTTGCTCTTTTCTCAGTGATTTCTCCTTCCATAATATATTCTCTGACACTTGGATGCGCCACTAGTATCAGAATCTTATTACCTATGACCATGTGTCTGAATTTCTTGAGGGCTTTTACCATAGCATATGCCTGTTTCTCTACAAAGTTATATCTGGCTTCATACTCCCTAAGAGTTCTTGAGAAAAAGGCTATTGGATGCTCCCCCTCTTGTTTATCATCTTTCTGTGTCAGGACAGCAGCAACACTGAATTCTCCTCCATAAACATACATTATAAAAGACTTAGAGAAGTCAGGGTTCCTCAATACTGGGGCTGTTGAAATCGCTTTCTTGACCTCTTCAAAAGCTTGTCTCCCTTCTACAGTCCATTTGAAAACTAGGTCTTTCTTCAGTAGTAGTGTAATTGGTCTTATTAGGCCTGCAAAGTCTGATATGAATCTACTGACAAAGTTAATCTTTCCCAAGAAGGACTGAACTGCTTTCTTATTGACAGGCAGAGACAGGTTCATTATAGCAGTGACTCTTTCCGAATCTATAGAGACCCCTTCTTTAGAAATTATATGCCCTAATAATTTACCTTGAGGTACTGCAAAAATGCATTTCTTGGGATTTAGAGATATTCCAAACTCTTGACATTTCTTAAAAACTGCTTCTAAATGGTCAAAATGATCTGCAGCATTTTTAGAGAAAACAGTGAGGTCATCTAGGTAGATTAAAATGATTTTATTGATGATCTCTCCAAATGCTAAATCCATTGCTCTCTGAAATGTGGCTCCAGCATTTGAGAGACCGAAAGGCATCTTTGCATAAGCCAATGTTCCCCATTTTGTGGTGAAAGCAGTCTTATGCTGATCTTCATCAGCCAACCAAATCTGGTTGTACCCAGAGAAACCATCTAGTAGAGAAAATCTCTCTGATCCAGCCACAGTCTATAAAATTTGTTCCATAGAGGGCAAGGGGTAATGATCCTTCAAGGAAGCCCTATTTAGATCCCTGAAATCCACACAGAGCCTTATGTCTCCATTCTTTTTCTTGACTGGTACCGGGTTAGACACCCAAGTTGAGTGTTTAATTGGGAAAATGATCTTTGATTCTAATAGTTTCTGTAACTCATCAACCATCAGAGGTTTGATCCTAGGGTTTACTGGCCTCTACTTTTGTCTAACTGGTTTAGATCCTTCCGTCAGCTCTATGGTGTGTTGAATGATACTTCTATCATAACCATGGAGATCTTCATAGGTCCAGGCTATGACCCTATCATATTTCTTACATAAATCAATTAATCTCTTTCTTTCCTGTTGAGTGGCCGAATTTCCAACTTTCAGTCTTCTTCCCTCACTAACCTGAATCTCAGAGTAGTCCTCTTTGTTTGCTTGGAATCTCTTCTTTTCTAGGCTAGCATCCTCAGGATCAAACAAGTTTTCCAGTGTAATCAGTCCCTTAGGGAGCTTGTTTGATTTCAGTTGAATGATCTGATCACCATATGCTTCTTCAATTTTTGGTTGTAACTGATCAGCAAATTCCCCTGACTATTGCAAAAATGAGAGTACTTAAAAATCATTCTCAAAAACCTGACAATTTTCATCATTGTCTGGGATGGTTGGTCTCACAATAACTTTGACTGACTCATTATTGACCATTAGATCAGTTATTGGATCAAACTGTGAACCAATCTATGCCATTCTATCTGCCTCAGAATTTTGGGCTCTAGGGACTACCTCTATATTGAAGGCTTCAAAATTTTCTATCAAATCCCAAATTCTGTGTCTATAAGATCTCATCCTTACATTCTTGGCTATTGCCTTCTCTCTTACTTGTTTCACCACTAGTTCTGAATCTCCCTTGACTATCAGTTTCTTAACTCCTTTCTTTTTTGCCAATATAAGTCCATGCACTAAAGATTCATACTCAGCATCATTATTGGTACAGGCAAAATGGAAGCGAATGGCTCTCAAAATCTTTTCACCATTAGGGGCAGTAAGACAAATCCCTGCTCCAGCTCCATTTTTGCTTCTGGCCCCATCAAAGTTTAAGGTCCAGATTCCTGAGTCATTTATAGATTCTTGGGTCTGGGAGGACTCTTCCCTTAAGACATTAGGGATCTCTTGGTCTTCCTTGAATATAACATAAGTGCCCAACCCTGTTGAGTCATAGTTCCCAAAAGGATCACTTAGCATCATGGTTAACAACTGATTATCCTCCACTTGCTGATCATATTCAGTCCAATCCCCTATTTCTTCAACAAAAACCCTTTCCTCTTTATTTAACATAGCATGGGCTGCTTCTAACTTTGGGGTTGGTTCATTAGTGATATGGTCCTTTGACAATGGTTCTGACAGTACCTTCATCTTAGTCCCATATTTGGTCCTTATGATGAGATGAGACCAATCAAGTGACATATAACCTCCTATCTTAGCTGTGAAATCTCTGGATAGGCATAAGCCAAAAACAGGAGGAATATCTATGACTACAACATCTTGATTAACAATTATATTGGGACAAGTATACAGTTGTAATGGAAGTTGTTTAATTTTCCCTATTGTTTGTACAGACTTCCCATCTAACTGCATAACTCCTTTTGCAAGTGGTTCATATTTTATCTTCAAAGCATCTGCTATTTGCTTTGGCATCACTATGGTACTAGCCCCAGAATCTATCATTGCATTGTGTAGTAGCTACTTTCCAACTATCAAAGTCAAATAAAAGGGATCTGGCTTGGATTTACTTACCACTGGTGCATTGTTCAGAAGTGCTGTTGTCTGTAGAGAAATAATGTCTTTTAGCTTCTCTTTATCAGTAAGTCCTCCTTTGGCAACAGTCTGTTTAGGCACAGCTTGGCCCTGTAAAGCTTCTTGCAACAGTGTCTTTTGTTCAGGAATAGCTAACATGTCCCATATTGACACATGTGCTGGGGTTCTCTTCAACTGATCCACCACATTCACAAGTCCTATTGCTTGTGCTCTGGGATAATAAGGGTACCTTGCTTTTTCTTGAACTTGTCCAGAAACTACTTGATTCTACACTGGATGAGGTATTTCTTGCCTAGTAACTGTATTTTGATGATCTTGAAATGGTGGAACTCCCATAATTTCATTATTTGTAACTCCAGGCTGTTCCATCATTCTCCTCTTGGCTCTAGTATAGTAATCTGATTGCACCAATGGCTTCTTAGAAGTTGAAGCTTCATTCAAGAACACTGACTCTTCATCTTCAATCCAAGAGAAAAGAGCATGCTCAGGGGCTATTTCTTCTTCTTGCTGTAAGGACATTCCTTGCATCTGAGCCACTAGAACTGAACTTTGCATGCTAGGGGATTGATAGGGCTGAGTGTCAGAAGTACTTGCAAATTGTCCATCTACTCTTCTTTGCTCTGCTATCTTTTGCTGTAGATTACCTCTAGGACAATCTCTAGGCATGTGTGCATTATTACAAGGAAAACACTAGGCATTGGTGCTATCTGCATAATTATTCTGCCCTGGGACAATCTCTCTATTTGCATTGGGAGGAACAGTCTGCAAGGGTGTAGGGACTGGAACCAGTTGGTTTGACAACTGAGGGTTATTTTGTCTTTGGGAGCTCTGATATTGGTTTGGCTGTGGAGGTCTATTCCCTTGATAGCCTTGATATTGGGGTCTCGGATAAGGATTCTGTTGTCTCTTTAGGTTAATTATTTCATTTGAAAATGTTCTTAGGATGTTCTTGACATCATCCATCTCTGAAGACTGGGTAGGGGCAGCAGCTTTAGCAGGTTGTTGGGGAAACGTATACATGGACACAGGTGGGGTTATGGGATTAGGAGCTTCTTGAGGCAATGGTAGGGTAATCTCTGGAAACATAGGCATAGGAGGCCTTGGGGGTAATTTTCCAGCATCTATCAAATTATTTTCGGCTCTGACTGCATAGTCATAGGCTTTTGGTAGGGTCTGACCTCCAAGTGACTGAATCATTACTGCTATATCTGAATTGAGGGATTTAAGATAAAACACTATGGCCATACCTGGTAATGGTCTTGCTGTAGCAGGAATCCTTTCCCAAGTCTTCTGAAATCTAGAATTGAAATCAGTCATTGCCTCTTGCGGTGCCCTTTTGATGGTGATCAGTTGTTGTAACAGAGAAGATTTATCACCCTTTTCCTTGAATCTTGCAAAGAAAGCGTCTCCAAGTTGATCCCATGTAGAAATTGAATTTGGGGTCAAAGATCTGTACCAGTCCAGAGCCTTTCCCTTAAAAAAAGCTGCTAAGAGTCTTATAGCCACATTTTGCTGGGTGATCACATGTATCACACAGACATCAGACACATCTTGTAGATGTTCTTCAGGTGTTTTAAAATCCTCCCCACTGAATTTGGGTAGAGCTTTCAGGGCATTTGCTGGAATAGGATCCCAAGTTGCTGGAGGTACTGGGAGAATCAGGGCACTGCCAGTATTCCAGTTTGCATAATTCCTTGGGGCTACAAGTGCTCCCATGTTTGTACTTGAGGTTGCTATAAACTGATTCACCCTTCTTCTTGAATTGTTTATCAATGGTGATAAAAGAATACCTGGGTTCACAGCTGATTGAGCTCTTGTCACAGGTCCATAGCTCTGACTCCTCGCGACTCTCCGGCTCATGCAGTCTTGAAAGAAACTTCAAGAAATGGTCCCACCGGGCGTGCCAAAAACTGTTGATGCTTAGAATTGCGTTGTTTCCAACACTAACATGGGAAACTCTGAAACGTGGGAATGCTTTTCAGAGTGACCTCCAGATTTTAAAGAAGCTGGCTCTTCTTTATCTCAAAAATGTGTTTGGGAAAAAAGGGAAGAATGAACAGAATCACAAATGTAACTAAGAAGGAAACTAAAATTATGGCGATTCACCTGAATGTAATTTTGTATCTCAACACTTAAGTACAGTGAAACTATTTTAAGATTCAGTCACATTAAAGAGCAAAATGCATGATCAATGTAACAGATTAAAATGAATAGAATCAAAGGCTCACAAATTAGAATGCTCTGTAACAACACAGAAAATATCAGCAAAGGCACAGAACTCTGTCTTTATTAATGTTCAAGTTACATAAAAGGCACAGAATCATGCACAATTATACAAACTTTCTGAATCAAGAAAACAGAACAAAGGCAAATGATATTACTGGCCACTACAAAAGATCCTCAAATTTCTCTAATAATCTGTGATGCAGAAAATCTCTATCTCTTCGATCTTGTCTATATCTGGTGATCTGAACCCATACTTATAGCATGCAACTGGCCCAAAGATTGCCCACATGATCAAATCCCAACAGCCTAACCGAACTGGCAGTTAACTGAAAGTGTCTGACAGAGGATCTATTGTGAATCAGAAACGGTTAGCCACCCTACAAATTCATTGGCCGCAACAGATACATGTAACCCAACATATTTGAATCGGAGAGGGACGCGTGGCTTCATCTGATAGTCTTTTGCGACTATAAACCCTTGAAACAGCTGGCACTCATGCGCGCCTCTTTCCTGAAACTCCTTCATCTTTCCAGATCAATTAGAAATAAACACCTGGCATCCTCCGCGTGACTTACTTAAGAAACTACATCTTCCTCAGGAAATACCAGATTCTGACACTTGGCAGCGTCCGCGGCTCTTCCAGAAACACATGGCGCTTTCCGCTTTATTCTGAGTCTTTACTGTGGCTTATATCAAGAGTGCTCGGGCTCCACCATCTGTCGCAGTCCGGTGAACTTTGAGACTTAAGAGACATTAAAAAATGGGACCCACCATATAGCCTGCGCTTGAGCAGCTTCAAAAAGAAAAGAGACACATGGCGCCTTCTGCTTATACAAGAGACTGTGGACGTGGCGGCTTCCGCTGCTATCTAAGAAACTTTAGAAACTTTACAAAACCTCCGCGGACGTTGCCACTTGGCGCTCTCTGCGCAACTCCAAGAAACTTTATAGAAACATTACAGCTTTATAAGGATCACGCGGATGGTGACAGATGTCACACTCCATTCAAGCTACAGGAATACTAGCGGGGCCCACCATACAGTCTTTCACTTAGCGCTGAAAATAAAAGGAACCTGCGGAAGACGACACTTGGAGCCTTCCGCTGCAACCTTTTGGGACACGTGGCACCTTCCGTGAAACTTCAGGAAACTTTTATAAACAATCTCCACTTCTGCCACTTGGCGCCTTCTGCGCTCACCAAAACTCTAAAAGGGGCCCACTTCATTAAGAGAAACATTCAACATGAACGTTTGAAACTTTGACGAAACTTGAATGGGTGTCGACACCTGGCGACTTCCGCCTCACTGCAAAAAACACGTGGCAGCTTCCGTGAAAATTATAGGAAACTTTTAGAAAGAACCATGACTGCTGACACGTGGTGGTTTCCACCGCACCGAGAGAAACTTAAAAAGGGGCCCGCCAGACTTTCTTTACAAAAGGGCTTTGCAACTTATAAACAGATCCTCGGATGCCAACACTTGGCGACTTCCACAGGACTCAAAAGGAATGCATGGCAGCTTCCGCGGAACCCTTAGGAAACTTTAAAATGTATCTCAAGTACTGACACATGGCAACTTCCGCTGAACTCCGGGACTTAACAAAATTTTCAAAAAATAAAACCCTCGCGCCCACGCTGTGTGTCAAAAAAAAATGTTGCTGCAAAACTGAAACGCTCAGAAACAAAACTGGACCTGCACTGCTGAAACTCAAAATCAACAATGTAGAGTATTTTACTCTACAATCAGTTCAACTCTAGAAGTGAGCCTCTTCTTCTTCTATCTCTTTATTCTAGACAATGAGTCCTTTAGCTGTGAGCCTTTCTTTCTTTTGGGCAGTGAGCCTTTTGTAATTGGTATTGCTACTACTTTATATTGTGAGCTAATCCTCACCATAGTTTTTCCCTTCTAGGGTTTTCTACATAAAATCTAGTGTTTTCTTGTGTTTGGTACTATTATGATTCAGTTTCTATTATTTTATTTTTATGCTTAATCATCATAACAAGTTTAAAGGTTAATGTGGATCTAAATGTTTGTGAGGGTTTGAAATTTTTGATACAATTGATTCACCCCCGTCTCAGTTGTCTTGTGCATTCAACAATCTTATACTAAGGTCAACTTGCAATCTCTTAGGTCAAAAATCCTACTAGAGTAGTCATAGTGTTTGTCCCATTTGCATACATATTATAAAAAAAATCAAGTAATAATTCATGGCATAACTCATGACATGCATAGAAGTAGAAAGTATAAATATGTGTTGCATTTGCATTGACATGTATTTTGTTGGCAAGAGACACTACTACACATGACCAATGTTGTCATTGATGGAAACTAAGTTCATTCCACACATCCGCAGTGTAGCATCAAATCATACCAGAGGTCAGTGTCAAGTTTGTCAAGTCTGGATAGACAGGAACATAGTATATGGCAGAGTTCAGTATTTTGGTTAGTGGATTTCTCTAGTCAATCATTGTGTGTTGCATATCTAAGGTAGTGTAGAGGAATGTTAGGACAATCTAAATCCAAGATGTCAGCCTCCAGTGACAAGGGGATTAAAAGTTATTAGCATCTGAGTACCGGGTCATAATATGATAGAACAGTTCAGTAAAGAATAGGACGACTTGTGTTAGATCATTATGTGGATCTGATAGAAGTGTTTTGGTAAGTTGCATATGGGATATAATGTTAGTGGCTGACATAAATGGTGACCTTCAAGTATTATTTCTAGTATGCATCAACATTGGTGTATGGATTCAGCCGATAGAACAAAGTATTTGTGTTGTTTGATAAGTTATTCACTAGGCCAACAGAAAGTGTTTGAATTTCTTGAGGTGGATATATATAGCTGATGGATTCGAGTGTATTGGAGCATGGAATGATACAAATATGGAGTAAGTGTGAAAAGGGCAGATAGGAGTGCAAAAAGGAAGAGATCTAAGATCAAGATTATGATAGGGTAGTAAACAAGGTAGAACAAAGATGAAGTGTATCAAGTCAGTATTCTGTACTTAACTAGAACTGAATCCTTGCATTGGTTGATGCTAATTATTAGTTCAAATTCATTGTAATCCTCTTTCTATAGGAATAAGCCTTCTTTTGACTAGTGAGCTCTAGGCAGTGAGCCCGAATGCATGTGTGTTCCCAATTGTAATATTTTTAACAGAGTATAATCTTTGTGGGTTAACTCCCACCATGGTTTTTCTCTTAACTGGGTTTGCACATCAAAAATCATTGTGTCATGTGTGTTTATTTGTTTCCGCTCATGTGTTGATGACCCATGCTTTAAATGTTTTAATCAGTTCTAAGTGATATTGTTGCAAATGATAAAGTTTTTGGACAACTAATTCACCCCCCCTCTCAGTTGTTCTGCCTAATTCTAACAATTAGTATCATAGCAAGGTTCCTTGAAAGAAGCCTAATAGCTTAAGGAAAGATCTTGGAAGGAGTTTTAATGGTTTCACTCAAAGATCAACTTCGGTTGGCCCTAGAAGATCTTGGTCAGTCTAAAGCAGAAGTATCTAATCTGAAAGATGAGCTTAAAGATGCTGATGATACCATTGAAATATTAAAAGATAAATTACAGAAATCTATGGAAAAGTGAAAGGAGCTATTTTTGCAGTTATCTAGTTTAACTGAAGATAATGGCATGAATGAAGCCTTGGAAGAAAAGACAAAGGAGTGTCAGAAGCTATCAAAAGAAGTTGCTATTCTAAAAATTGAGATGGAATCTGGGGTAATGAGTCTAACCAAAGAAATTGAGCAAAGGAAGAAGACTGAAGAAGACTTGAATCAAACTCTAAAAGAAAGAACTGAAGAATGCTATAGATTGGACAGAGTAGCTGACCATCTAAAGTCTGACCTACAAGAAAGAAGAGACAATAAAAGAGAACTTGAAAGGCAAATTGTCATTCTCAGAAATGACCTAGAAGTTGCAAATGAATACATGGAGAAATTCAAGATAAGCTCAGCTAAACTTGAAGCACTGCTTGAAGGACAAAAAAAGGCTGATGACAAGCATGGTCTTGGATATGAGAAAGGTGAAAGCTCAGGATTTGGACAAAGAAATTTTCAACCAAGGAATAGGAGAAACAAACCTAGAAGACCTCCAGTAAGATAGCCTAATGCTCAAAGATATCCATCATTCAATGTAAATTGTTTTAATTGCAATAAATTTGGTCATAGAACTAATTAGTACAAAAGCAGAGTAAATCAAAATGGTCCATCATTCTCTGGTCAGTGCTTCAAGTGTAAGAGGTATGGTCATAGATCAAATGAATGCAGAAGTATGATAATGAATAACTCTAGAGAAAATGGCAACTCTTTCAATGGTTATTTCTTTACTTGCAATGTATATGGACACATGGATAATCAATGCAAATCAAGTATACAAGCAAATAAATATTGTTTTATTTAATTGCAATAGATTTGGTCATATTGCAGGACTCTGTAGAAGCAAGATTAATGAAAGAAGAGGTCTGGTAAACAGAAAACTGGATGAGTAGAGACAAGATAAAGGCAAAGAAAAAATTGATGTGAATGAGATCCAGAATGAAATGAGCAAGACATAGGTCAAGAAAACAATTGTGAACAATAGTAATGGGTCTGCACTGGAATCCAATGCTGATGATTCCTCCAGAGATTGAATTAGGAGCTCTGGCTTAGTGGGAGCTGCATTGAAAATCAAATTTTCCTAGCCAGTTATTGGGTGCCTAGATATGGTACAATGAGAGAAGATATTTTGAATTGTTTTAGAAACTTTGGAAGGATTTAAAAAAAAAAGATGTTGATATGGAAATTCACAGAGTGATTCATGAAAAACTATTCAAAAATAGAGTAACTGGATGAAGTTAGGGAAACACAATTATTACAATGTCAAATTAGGTTTTGCGAAGGATAAAAGGTCACTTGGTCATGCATTTGAATCACTTTGCATTTGAAGGAAATAAGAAGAAGTGCATTTGAGCTGTAAATCCAGAAATTGAAGCATGTAGAGCAAATTCAATCAGCAATTGATCAACCCTAACCCCACAGAAGAAAAAGGTACTTCTGTGTAAAGCCTTGAATCTGAAATCTATTGTGATGGCTACACCTCTAGTTGTTGATGTAACTGAAAGGCCCCAACCAATATTTAACAAGCATCCATACAAATCAGTTGAAGTTGAACCATTAGGAGCATTTTATGGAGTTCCATATGGTGTACTGCATGTTGAGGATATTATGGCATACATCCATTGTAGCATTGATGAATTTGGAAACCTAAAACTCTTGGATTTGTTTAACAACTACCTAAGGGATGATAGCTATAAGTTGAAACTAGAATACAAAACCCCAGAAAGCAAACATTTTCTGCAAGTCATTAGATTTCTGACATTTGATGAGAATGAATGGGTTCAATATATCTTGAGCTGAATACATGATGAGTTCATATGGCTATTGAAACCATTTAAGATTACAAAGGATGTTATCAAGATTGTAACTGGGTTAAATTCACCTGGTGGATTACCCATGCTAAAAGTCATGAAAAACCAAATAGTGACTAATGCTACCGATGCCAAGTTTGACAAAAGGGCAATGACCATCAATGATATTATAGAACCAGATGTTAAATTTGCCTCCATGGTGATTGGGTACAAGATTTACCAATCCAGCAAGGAAAATTTTGTCTCTAGAACTGCAATATATGTAGCTTATCAAATGCTGAAGGAGAATGTTGATTATGACCTATGTGAACTTCTACAAAATCAGTTGATTGAAAATCTAAGCAAAATAAAGAAAGATAAGAAAAATATCTTCAACTATGGTTCCTTGATTATATGTTTGTTCTTCTATTTTATGAATGAAGTGCCTAGAGTTCAAAGTGTGCACTGGACAAATGACAGGCTAGTTGAATGGCAAATAAAGGATCATCTACTCAGCCTTGGTGATTCCCAAGCTTAGAAGAAAGTCATTTGGGGTTACTTCAAAAAATTTCAAAGTATGATGCATGCAAGAGAGAGAATCCTTAAGTTAGTTGTGGAGAAATATGAGAATAAAATATACTTTATGGTTGACACTGATCAGTACCTAATGGAGGCTGTGGAACCCAGAACCATATGGATTATGCCAATGGGCTATGAGGTAGATGAGAAAGTTTTGGAAATGTATGCTCAACATCTCCTGAACAAATCAAAAGACACATCTATGGAAAGGTTTGGAACATACAAGGAGCTAAGTCTAAAATTGCATGTGGAGCTCAGACAGCCAGAGACCAAAATCAAAGTGTAGAAGCAAGTTGAGAAGTATGCTGAGAGCATTAGACTAACAAAGGAAGTAGTGAATCAAAATAGAGAAAGAATTGAAAAAGCTGAAAAGGAATGACATGAAAAGAAACAAGAAGATGATTCAATGGAACCATCCTCCACTTCAAGGACTACTAGAAGCTCTGTTGCTGCTTCTGTTCCCCCTAAACCTACAAAACTAGAAGACAGACCAACTGGTGAAGGAAGTAAGAGAAAGAAAACAAAGGCTGCAAGAATGTATGTGAGCACAAAAGATGATGAAGAGATAGACACAGATGAAGAAGTTAAAGAGATAGGATCCAAGAAAGCCAAGACTTCAAAGGCTTTTGAGGACCAGCCTTCCAGAAGCAAAAAGGCAAGTAAAAAGCAAGAAACTGGTAAGGTTGCTATGCCAGTTGATGAAATTGTAAAATTAATTACTGTTCATGGAAATCTAAAGCCTATCAAAGTTTATTATGATAATTTTGATCAAGCAAATAAGAAAATTTTGGAAGATGCCACCATCATATACTTGAATAAATTCAATAGAGCTCTACTAGAAATTTTACAAGAACTTCCTCACTGCAAAAAAAAATGTGGCAGCTTCCGTGAAACTTATAGGAAACTTTTAGAAAGAACCACAACTGCTGACACGTGGTGGTTTCCACCGCACCGAGAGAAACTTAAAAAGGGGCGGCCCGCCAGACTTTCTTTACAAAAGGGCTTTGCAACTTATAAATAGACCCTCGGATGCCGACACTTGGCGACTTCCGCAAGACTCAAAAGGAACGCGTGGCAGCTTCCACGGAACCCTTAGGAAACTTTAAAATGTATCTTAGGTACTGACACATGGCAACTTCCGCTGAACTCCGGGACTTAGCAAAATTTTCAAAAAAGAAAACCCTCGCACCCGCGCTGTGTGTCAAAAAAAACGTAGCTGCAAAACTGAAACGCTCAGAAACAAAACTAGACCCACACTGCTGAAACTCAAAATCAACAATGTAGAGTATTTTACTCTACAATCAGTTCAACTCTGGAAGTGAGCCTCTTCTTCTTCTATCTCTTTATTCTAGACAATGAGTCCTTTAGCTGTGAGCCTTTCTTTCTTTTGGGCAGTGAGCCTTTTGTAATTGGTATTGCTACTACTTTATATTGTGAGCTAATCCTCACCATAGTTTTTCCCTTCTAGGGTTTTCTACATAAAATCTAGTGTTTTCTTGTGTTTGGTACTATTATGATTCAGTTTCTATTATTTTATTTTTATGCTTAATCATCATAACAAGTTTAAAGGTTAATGTGGATCTAAATGTTTGTGAGGGTTTGAAATTTTTGATACAATTGATTCACCCCCGTCTCAGTTGTCTTGTGCATTCAACAATCTTATACTAAGGTCAACTTGCAATCTCTTAGGTCAAAAATCCTACTAGAGTAGTCATAGTGTTTGTCCCATTTGCATACATATTATAAAAAAAATCAAGTAATAATTCATGGCATAACTCATGACATGCATAGAAGTAGAAAGTATAAATATGTGTTGCATTTGCATTGACATGTATTTTGTTGGAAAGAGACACTACTAAACATGACCAATGTTGTCATTGATGGAAACTAAGTTCATTCCACACATCCGCAGTGTAGCATCAAATCATACCAGAGGTCAGTGTCAAGATTTGTCAAGTCTGGATAGACAGGAACATAGTATATGGCAGAGTTCAGTATTTTGGTTAGTGGATTTCTCTAGTCAATCATTGTGTGTTGCATATCTAAGGTAGTGTAGAGGAATGTTAGGACAATCTAAATCCAATATGTCAGCCTCCAGTGACAAGGGGATTAAAAGTTATGAGCATCTGAGTACCGGGTCATAATATGATAGAACAGTTCAGTAAAGAATAGGACGACTTGTGTTAGATCATTATGTGGATATAATAGAAGTGTTTTGGTAAGTTGCATATGGGATATAATGTTAGTGGCTGACATAAATGGTGACCATCAAGTATTATTTCTGGTATGCATCAACATTGGTGTATGGATTCAGCCGATAGAACAAAGTATTTGTGTTGTTTGATAAGTTATTCACTAGGCCAACAGAAAGTGATTGAATTTCTTGAGGTGGATATATATAGCTGATGGATTCGAGTGTATTGGAGCATGGAATGATACAAATATGGAGTAAGTGTGAAAAGGGCAGATAGGAGTGCAAAAAGGAAGAGATCTAAGATCAAGATTATGATAGGGTAGTAAACAAGGTAGAACAAAGATGAAGTGTATCAAGTCAGTATTCTGTACTTAACTAGAACTGAATCCTTGCATTGGTTGATGCTAATTATTAGTTCAAATTCATTGTAATCCTCTTTCTATAGGAATGAGCCTTCTTTTGACTAGTGAGCTCTAGGCAGTGAGCCCGAATGCATGTGTGTTCCCAATTGTAATATTTTTAACAGAGTATAATCTTTGTGGGTTAACTCCCACCATGGTTTTTCTCTTAACTGGGTTTGCACATCAAAAATCATTGTGTCATGTGTGTTTATTTCCGCTCATGTGTTGATGACCCATGCTTTAAATGTTTTAATCAGTTCTAAGTGATATTGTTGCAAATGATAAAGTTTTTGGACAACTAATTCACCCCACCTCTCAGTTGTTCTGCCTAATTCTAACAATTAGTATCATAGCAAGGTTCCTTGAAAGAAGCCTAATAGCTTAAGGAAAGATCTTGGAAGGAGTTTTAATGGTTTCACTCAAAGATCAACTTCGGTTGGCCCTAGAAGATCTTGGTCAGTCTAAAGCAGAAGTATCTAATCTAAAAGATGAGCTTAAAGATGCTGATGATACCATTGAAATATTAAAAGATAAATTACAGAAATCTATGGAAAAGTGAAAGGAGCTATTTTTGCAGTTATCTAGTTTAACTGAAGATAATGGCATGAATGAAGCCTTGGAAGAAAAGACAAAGGAGTGTGAGAAGCTATCAAAAGAAGTTGCTATTCTAAAAATTGAGATGGAATCTGGGGTAATGAGGCTAACCAAAGAAATTGAGCAAAGGAAGAAGACTGAAGAAGACTTGAATCAAACTCTAAAAGAAAGAACTGAAGAATGCTATAGATTGGATAGAGTAGCTGACCATCTAAAGTCTGACCTACAAGAAAGAAGAGACAATGAAAGAGAACTCGAAAGGCAAATTGTCATTCTCAGAAATGACCTAGAAGTTGCAAATGAATACATGGAGAAATTCAAGATAAGCTTAGCTAAACTTGAAGCACTGCTTGAAGGATAGAAAAAGGCTGATGACAAGCATGGTCTTGGATATGAGAAAGGTGAAAGCTCTGGATCTGGACAAAGAAATTTTCAACCAAGGAATAGGAGAAACAAACCTAGAAGACCTCCAGTAAGATAGCCTAATGCTCAAAGATATCCATCATTCAATGTAAATTGTTTTAATTGCAATAAATTTGGTCATAGAACTAATTAGTACAAAAGCAGAGTAAATCAAAATGGTCCATCATTCTCTAGTCAGTGCTTCAAGTGTAAGAGGTATGGTCATAGATCAAATGAATGCAGAAGTATGATAATGAATAACTCTAGAGAAAATGGCAACTCTTTCAATGGTTATTTCTTTACTTGCAATGGATATGGACACATGGATAATCAATGCAAATCAAGTATACAAGCAAATAAATATTGTTTTATTTAATTGCAATAGATTTGGTCATATTGCAGGACTCTGTAGAAGCAAGATTAATGAAAGAAGAGGTCTGGTAAACAGAAAACTGGATGAGTAGAGACAAGATAAAGGCAAAGAAAAAATTGATGTGAATGAGATCCAGAATGAAATGAGCAAGACATAGGTCAAGAAAACAATTGTGAACAATAGTAATGGGTCTGCACTGGAATCCAATGCTGATGATTCCTCCAGAAATTGAATTAGGAGCTCTGGCTTAGTGGGAGCTGCATTGAAAATCAAATTTTCCTAGCCAGTTATTAGGTGCCTAGATATGGTACAATGAGAGAAGATATTTTGAATTGTTTCAGAAACTTTGGAAGGATTTTCAAAAAAAAAGATGTTGATATGGAAATTCACAGAGTGATTCATGAAAAACTATTCAAAAATAGAGTAACTGGATGAAGTTAGGGAAACACAATTATTACAATGTCAAATTAGGTTTTGCGAAGGATAAAAGGTCACTTGGTCATGCATTTGAATCACTTTGCATTTGAAGGAAATAAGAAGAAGTGCATTTGAGCTGTAAATCCAGAAATTGAAGCATGTAGAGCAAATTCAATCGGCAATTGATCAACCCTAACCCCACAGAAGAAAAAGGTACTTCTGTGTAAAGCCTTGAATCTGAAATCTATTGAGATGGGTACACCTCTAGTTGTTGATGTAACTGAAAGGCCCCGACCAATATTTAAGAAGCATCCATACAAATCAGTTGAAGTTGAACCATTAGGAGCATTTTATGGAGTTCCATATGGTGTACTGCATGTTGAGGATATTATGGCATACATCCATTGTAGCATTGATGAATTTGGAAACCTAAAACTCTTGGATTTGTTTAACAACTACCTAAGGGATGATAGCTATAAGTTGAAACTAGAATACAAAACCCCAGAAAGCAAACATTTTCTGCAAGTCATTAGATTTCTGACATTTGATGAGAATGAATGGGTTCAATATATCTTGAGCTGAATACATGATGAGTTCATATGGCTATTGAAACCATTTAAGATTACAAAGGATGTTATCAAGATTGTAACTGGGTTAAATTCAACTGGTGGATTACCCATGCTAAAAGTCATGAAAAACCAAATAGTGACTAATGCTACCGATGCCAAGTTTGACAAAAGGGCAATGACCATCAATGGTATTATAGAACTAGATGTTAAATTTGCCTCCATGGTGATTGGGTACAAGATTTACCACTCCAGCAAGGAAAATTTTGTCTCTAGAACTGCAATATATGTAGCTTATCAAATGCTGAAGGAGAATGTTGATTATGACCTATGTGAACTTCTACAAAATCAGTTGATTGAAAATCTAAGCAAAATAAAGAAAGATAAGAAAAATATCTTCAACTATGGTTCCTTGATTATATGTTTGTTCTTCTATTTTATGAATGAAGTGCTTGGAGTTCAAAGTGTGCACTGGACAAATGACAGGCTAGTTGAATGGCAAATAAAGGATCATCTACTTAGCCTTGGTGATTCCCAAGCTCAGAAGAAAGTCATTTGGGGTTACTTCAAAAAATTTCAAAGTATGATGCATGCAAGAGAGAGAATCCTTAAGTTAGTTGTGGAGAAATATGAGAATGAAATATACTTTATGGTTGACACTGATTAGTACCTAATGGAGGCTGTGGAACCCAGAACCATATGGATTATGCCAATGGGCTATGAGGTAGATGAGAAAGTTTTGGAAATGTATGCTCAACATCTCCTGAACAAATCAAAAGACACATCTATGGAAAGGTTTGGAACATACAAGGAGCTAAGTCTAAAATTGCATGTGGAGCTTAGACAGCCAGAGACCAAAAGCAAAGTGTAGAAGCAAGTTGAAAAGTATGCTGAGAGCATTGGACTAATGAAGGAAGTAGTGAATCAAAATAGAGAAAGAATTGAAAAAGCTGAAAAGGAATGACATGAAAAGAAACAAGAAGATGCTTCAATGGAACCATCCTCCACTTCAAGGACTACTAGAAGCTCTGTTGCTGCTTCTGTTCCCCCTAAACCTACAAAACTAGAAGACAGACCAACTGGTGAAGGAAGTAAGAGAAAGAAAACAAAGGCTGCAAGAATGTATGTGAGCACAAAAGATGATGAAGAGATAGACACAGATGAAGAAGTTAAAGAGATAGGATCCAAGAAAGCCAAGACTTCAAAGGCTTTTGAGGACCAGCCTTCCAGAAGCAAAAAGGCAAGTAAAAAGCAAGAAACTGGTAAGTTTGCTATGCCAGTTGATGAAATTGTAAAATTAATTACTGTTCATGGAAATCTAAAGCCTATCGAAGTTTATTATGATAATTTTGATCAAGCAAATAAGAAAATTTTGGAAGATGCCACCATCATATACTTGAATAAATTCAATAGAGCTCTACTAGAAATTTTACAAGAACTTCCTAAAAGTTTAAGGAAAATAATGGAAATGAGGAAGGAAGTAGCCAAGGCTAAAGATCTAGAACTCAGAGCATATATCCTCTCCACCTAATGTCCATTAATGACCAAAAGGGAAGCAAATAAAATCTTCAAGGGAGTTAAGGAGAAATTTAGAAGCAAGATCCAGATGAACAAGCTAATGCTTGGTGAAAGCGAGGAAGTTGCAAAGGAAATAGAGGAAATTTTGAGGAAGGCCCTAGATAAAGATAAATACTATATTGTTTTAGAGGAACAAGTTGAGGAAGACAATCCTTTATTTTCAAAACAAGAAGATCTAGAAGAAGAGATTGAAAAAGGAAATGATGACTAAGGTGATACTCTAGATACTCTGGAGCAAACCTATGAGGAGACAGATGATGGGATTGATTCATTGATTTTAGATGTTGAAAAAGTAAATGTCAGTGAGCAACAAACTAAAGTTGATGACTCCTCTATTCCAGAAGAGGAGCAAATAAACAAAGAAGACACAAAGATGGCAGACAAAACTGATGAAGTGGGAGATACTCTAACTCCACCTGATCAATCTAGAAAAGAAGATAATATTGCTACTCAAAGCCCTCCAGAACAGGTAGAAAGTGGTGAAGACAAAGAAAAGACTCCCCCTACATATGATATAGAAAAAGTAGAGGAAGAGAAAGAAGTGGGTAAAGAAGGCAAGGTAGAAGAAGATGGTGCAAATGTTAATGCATCCACTCAAATAAATTATGATGCTGAGAAATCTCAAGGAAAGGAAGGTGGTTCAGGAATTGTAACAAGAGACACTGTAGATGCAGTAAAAGGTCTCTTGAGTAAAGAAATGATTGAGTTTGATGAACCAAAGCTGTTTCAAGGACCGATCAATCTAGATGCTCTCTCTTTGGTTCAAGTAATGAAGATATCATCTTTTACACAAGTTAAGGCAAGAGAAAAGATGTTGAAATCTCACATTGAGGACAGTGAGTTGCTAGGCCTTGCAACCAAAGTATTGGAGAAGATAATGCCAACCCTCTAGAAGAATCCATTTGACTCTCCCTCTAGACATCTGAAGAATCTTGTAAATTCAATAAGTACACATTTTGAGTCTTTTGAGAAGTTTGCAGAGACTAAAGTCAGAAATGAATTTTTGGATAAGAAGTTTAGTGTAATAAAGAGCCTAATAAGGATTGATAGGATGATACTTGGTATCAGTATAAAGATTATTCAAAATTCTCTAAGTGATGAAGATGATATATACAAATTTTATCTATCCTGGCCCAAAGTCAGTAAGGATATTGAGAAGAAGATAAAGGAGCAAGAACAAAAATTGTCAAATCTGTCTCAAAACTTTGATCCTCTAACTATTCCTCCTATAAGTCAGGAATGTCAAGTAATCAAATTGATCGATGAAATAAAGAATCTTGTTAAAGAAAAAGGCAATATTGTGAAGAGAATGTGTGAGCTCCGGGGATTGATTGTCCCCAAGTTAGAAACAATGTTTAATGCACTATCAGAAGCTCTAACTGCAGTTCAGACAAGTGATCCTTCAGATCTAACAAAGGCAGAAGCATACACATTTCTACTGAGTGGACACATCTCAATTTTGGATGGCATGAAAAGTAGTTGGGCATCTGAACTTGAGCAATTGAAAATTAGTTTTACAGATATTCTCAAGTTCATGTAAATATAACTTAAGGATTGGTTGTACATATGCGGCACCATATACATAATTTTTTGAGAATTTTGGCTTATGGATCCCATCCTTTGCCATTGATGTCAAAGGGGGAGTGAAGAGCAGTGAAAAATGAGGAATCTAGCAAAGGGGGAGCTTTGGAAACAATGAAGAGCATAAGTGTATAGAGTAAGGGGGAGTAACTTCGACACTTAGTCATTTTTCACTAAGTGCTGCCATCAATGCCAAAGGGGGAGATTGTTGGCAAGAGACACTGCTACACATGACCAGTGTTGTCATTGATGGAAACTAAGTTCATTCCACACATCCATAGTGCAACATCAGATCATACCGGAGGTCAGTTTCAAGATTTGTCAAGTCTGGATAGACAGGAACAGAGTATATGGCAGAGTTTAGTATTTTGGTCAGTGGATTTCTCTAGTCAATCATTGTGTGTTGTATATCTGAGGTAGTGTAGAGGAATATCAGGACAATCTAAATCCAAGATGTCAACCTTCAGTGACAAGGGGATTAAAAGTTATGAGCATCTGAGTACCAGGTCATAATATGATAGAACAGTTCAGTAAAGAACAGGACGACTTGTGTTAGATCCTTATGCAAATCTGATAGAAGTGTTTTGGTAAGTTGCATATGGGATAAAATGTTAGTGGCCGACATAAATGGTGACCTTCAAGTATTATTTCTAGTACGCATCAACATTGGTGTATGGATTCAGCTAACAGAACAAAGTATTTGTGTTGTTTGCTAAGTTCTTCACTAGGCCGACAGAAAGTGATTGAATTTCTTGAGGTAGATATATATAGCTGATGGATTTGAGTGTATTGGAGCTTGGAATGATGTAAATATGGAGTAAGTGCGAAAAGGGTAGATAGGAGTGCAAAAAGGAAGAGATCTAAGATTAGGATTATGGTAGGGCAGTAAACAGGGTAGAACAAAGATGAAGTGTATCAAGTCAGTATTTTGTGCTTAACCAGAACTAAATCCTTGCATTGGTTGATGCTAATTATCAGTTCAAATTCATTATAATCCTCTTTCTATAGGCAGTGGGCCTTCTTTTGAGCAGTGAGCTCTGGGCAGTGAGTCTGAATGCATGTGCATTCCCAATTATAATACTTTTAATAGAGTATAATCTTTGTAGGTTAACCCCTACCCTGGTTTTTCCCTTAACCAGGTTTCCATGTCAAAAAACATTGCGTCATGTGTGTTTATTTGTTTATGCTCATGTGTTGATGACTCATGCTTTAAATGTTTTAATCAGTTCTAAGTGATATTAATGCAAATGATAAAGTTTTTGGACAACTGATTCACCCCCACTCTCAGTTGTTCTGCCTAATTCTAATAGTGTTTTGCATCCATACATTTTATACTGAATCTCATTTATTCTAGAAAAGGAAAAAAACATATCATAATCATAATGTTGTCATCCATATGTGAATCATAGTATATAAACAATAAAAATTATGAACTATCCATGTGCACAAGAGAAACAAAGTAAGAGATATTGACTACAACCATTTACAAAACCTAACTAGTCAAGGTCCTCATATATTGTGCACATTAGTGTTTGAGTACATGTCACTCCACCAATAGAGTTTGAAAGACTAAACAAAGTGCACTCAAGCATGCAAATATTCCCATGCAAGGGGGGAAAGTCAAAACTTAGCAATAAGATAGGTCTCTCTAAGACCTCAAGGATGACTCTAACCAGCAAAATCCCCAGGGATCCTACTCTGAGGTCTCCTCCAACTATCTATTGAACCCAAAGCTCTATGAGTCCTATGGGTATGAGAAGAGACTTGGCTAGGATCTCATGAATTAGATGGACCTTCTATCTAAGTTCATGGAAAAGTAGAATGCTACATATAAATGCCTAAGTGAGCCATCTCTCAAAAAAATGCATTTTTCAACCTCTAGTGCAATAATCCTAGCTCTCTGAGAAGCAATCTCCTAACCAACATGATAAGTAGAATCCATAATATTTGTGTAATGACTTGCTAAAGAGGTCATATGACCATCAACTAGAAAAATCTCTCTAGTTAATCCAATGATAGGGACTAATACATTTAATGAAGCATTTCAAAAAAGGTCCCTCCATCCATTTGCAATACCTCTGAAATAATTGTAGAGAAAAGAGAGTGTTAGTTCAAGAGTTAAATCCAAACCATTTCAAAGGAAACAAGTACAATGAAGAAAAGAGTAGGTTAGTGTTTCATTCATGAGGATCATCTAGATACAATGAGGGATCACTAAGTCTCATATCCTCCTCTTCTATCTCTAAGAAAGGAGCATGTCCATGTCTAGGTGGGGCCTCCACTAATGGAATCTCCTCATCCTCAAGAATCTTCTCATCTCCTCTTGATACCACCTCACCATGCTTCTCCTCCTCAAGATCATAGTCCTCATTTGTGGAATCTTGATCTCCTCCTCAACTGCCACAAGCCTCTAGGATTGTTGTTCTCTTGCTCACTATGGATAACCTATTGAACTAGTCTCATGATTAGGACCCTAGAAACTAATGGAACCCAAGTAAGAGCCCTATGCTAAGCATCAACCATCTCTTGCACAGATCTATAACAAGTAGGTACCAATGGAAATTCCTCTAGGAAATCCTATCCCAATTGATGGAGCACTCATGTGACATGGTGAGTCTCAACCAATCCATTTCTATTAGTCAAATGACTCACCTCTTGGAAATAATCTTGAACTGTCATGTCACTTGACCATAAACCCTTCATATTAATATAAGGGTCTAAAATAAATTTTGTATCTATAAGTTTCACCACAACTCATGTATAAGCATCAAAGTAACCAAGCCATCCCTATCACATAACTCTCGATAACTTGGATTTGAAAGGGGCATCTCTCTAAAATGGTATAATATGCTAAAGAATCTAGTTCATGATAAGTGAAGGGTGGATTAAAGAAAGTGCCCTTGATCATGAGATCTGATTAAAATATTAGTAAACTAAGGTAAGAATATCAATCCCCCATGCAAAAATTGTCCTTCACTCAAATCACTAAATGATTAGTGCCCAACACCACTTAAGCATAGGAGCCTTCTTGTTTCCTAACAAGTGAGGTAGTCAAGCCAATAAAAATCTTCTGCAAGAGTAGCATAGAAAGACTAGAAACCAAAGTAAGTTGAACCACTTGTCAATCTCCATGATGAGTAACTCCCATAATCATAGCCTAGGATAGTCTCTCTCACAAATTCACTCTTAAGAAGTGCAAGTCACTCTCATCTAACATGAACTCCTAGGATACAATAGACATCATATACAGTAATGGTCCACCCTTTTGAAATAGAAGGAAATTGAAATGTGTTCCAATCAAAATTTAAATAAGTCAAGATATCACAACATATACTAGATGAGGGGTGAACAATAGGAATCCAAGATACTCTATCCAACATCATCCTCTATAGAATAGAATGATCTCTAGTTAATAGTTCCTCAAGGGCCTCCATATACCAGAATTGCTAACAAGTAGCATCCATCAAATGTACATATCTTTGCAAATGCAAGACCAATAAGTTAGATAATTGAAAACTCAAAAAATTACAAAAAATGGTAGAAAATTAAAAATCATAAAAAAGTCATAAAACCTTTAAAATCCTAAAACTTAAATAGTTTCTAGAAAAAATGCAATAAATGGAGAAGTTAGTGTAAAAAATTAGAGATAATTAAGTATCAAAGACATTATTTTTCCTTAGTTTCCACTTGCAACACTTCTGATTGTGTTACCCTGTTACCAACGCTGATCTCCAAGAGTGACCTAGGATGAGAAGGAAAATTTCCATGGGTGACCTACCCTGCTAATAGGGGAAACCCTAACCCACACCCTAGAAAACCCCAAAAGGTCCAAAAAATAGGAAAAATGACCAAAATCAAGTAAAGAGAAACTCAAAAATGACAAATGCCTAAAACCTAGACAAATGTGACAATAAAACATGAGAATGATGAACTTTTTTAGGAAAATTTGGCAAAAGAAGATCTAGGGTTTCAAGAGAAGCTTTTCTCATTTCTTGTACCTAGTGATCACTAGGAGATATGTTGATAGCCATAGTTTCAATCTTTTTGTTGACCTCTCTCTGTTGACTATTCACTTACATAATTATATCGTTATTTGCTCTATTTCTCTTGATCTACCTCTTTCTTCTCCTCTTATCTTATCTTTCATCAATGAACTTTATTTTTCTAGTTTATCTTTTTTAGTGCTTTCCATGTCTTCATTTTGTGTGTATTCATCCTTATAGGTCTTCATAATGAAGTGAGGTAACTTCAAGTATACTCCAAAATCATACTTGATGGTACATTTATTCATTCTCTTTTTAGTGCTTATTTCAAAATATATCATAAAGTCAAACTAATACATTTTATTTTGGATCCAAATGTGGGACAATGATAAAGTTAAAAGCCATGTTTGAGAATGGTACTTACCTTTCATGTAGACTACCATCCACAAGGGTGGAAATATGTAAGTATGAAAAAGGTGCACAGGTCTACATGGTAGTCTAATGATGAGCTAGAGTCCTAATCATGCATATGTAAGCATGAATTATATATACCTCTCAATAACTTCTCCCTTGGAAACATGTTTTTTAATGTTTTTTTATTTGTTTGTGCCTCCCTAACCTTCAAACTAACCTTCTAAGGTCCTGCATGCTTTCTTATTGTCCACCTAACCCATTGTGACAAACCACACTTGTCATTTGCTAGCCTTAATGACATAGGTATTCCACCTCCCAAAAGGGGAAATTCACTTCCCCCAAGGGGCTTTTTTTAACATTCATTATTTTATGAACATCTAATTGACCTTAAAACATCCCTCATACTTCTTAACCACTTGTCCAAACCATTTTGGATGTGTCACCCCATGTATTATAGGATCTCCTTGGGTGACCCTATAGCTAAAGTGGGATCTCCAAGGATGAATTTCCATGCTAAAAGGGGTGACCCAATTTTCATGTGTTTTCTTCATCATTTCAGGTCTCCAAAACCATTTTTAACCCTCCAAGACCACTTTTCCACCTTCAAACCACCTGTCCAAACTATTTGGCATGTGTTAGTTTTATTATCTTCAAGATCTCCTTGGGTAACACTATAACTTAACTAGGATCTCCAGGTGTGACCTGCCTTGATAAAAGGGGTGACCCACTTCCCAAAATGGGTGACCCTATTATCTTTTCCATACATGATTTCTTCTAGTTTTATCCTAGTTTAACTTCATTTTTGGCTTCTGATTGCATGTTTCTCCATTCATAGCTAATTGTTCACTTCCCCTAACTATTTTTGGACTTCCAATCAATCTATTCTTATCTCTTAATAATTCTATTGTTATCTTTCAATCATTCTTCTGTGATCTTCTCTCCAGCCTCTATTCACTTCGAATCAAAGCTAGATCACTCTTCAATCAATTCCTATTAACTCCCCAGTCACCACCACTTTTGGTGTGGATTTAAATCCTATAAATACCCCCCTCCTCTATGCATTTGGGGATACATTCATTATTTCATTCTTGATTTTGCTTAATTTTTTGCAAATATTTTCCCCCATAGCATTTTTATGCTCATTACAGGACCTTGTAATCCATTGCTTTGAAGCTCAAGCCTTTTGGTTTTCCAAAACATACACATGCTCAATTCAATTCCCTTTAAATTTCCATATCTTCAAAGATCAATCTATTTTCTTTTCATAGCTCTATTTTTGTCCCTATTGCTAGGAGGACCCTGTTGCTACAGAGGAAGGAGTGGTTGCCAAAAAGTATCTTTGAGGAATCACACTAGGCACTTCCACCCAATTCATACAAGTTTTTAATTCTTTAGTAGTAATTAGATAAAATCTTTCTCTTGGGAAAGTAACACATTTCTCTCTTTTCTCTTGATAGGTAGTTTTAATTTGCTTTCTTAGAGTAATTTTATATTTGAATTGCTTTCTTATATTAATTTCATTTCATTGCATTTACATTAATTGTAAATTTCATTTCATTAGATTACATTTCCAAAATTGATCCATAGAAACAAACAAAAACATAGTTTAGACTACATACAAAAATCATATAGCTTGCATACATTTTCCCTTTCTAGGTGATTAAATCATTTGAAATTTAGAAAAATGAATCAAAAGTTGTTTTGAATTCATATAGGATTTCATTTAGAAGAAAATACCAAAAACATTAGAAAACATAAAAAAAGAAACAAGTGATCAAGTCAAACTCTTAATTTCATCATGAGGTCAACAAAGTCAACAAACTCAATCAAAACAAATCAATGCAAACAAACATTCCCCCTCTTGTCTAGCATTCAATGTGCTCAGGCATTAGGGAAGACTAGGTAAAATCTATCCTAGATGAGATTAGGGAGAGCTTCCCTCAACTATTTCCCATTCAACAAAACATAAAATAGATAAGAGAAGACAAAGAACACAAAAAATAACCATTAGTCACAAGGAAATCATACACCAACAGATTCAAAATGAACAAAGGAGGACAGATTTCCTTTGCATCTTAAATGAGTGGAATAGTCTTTGAGCTAGGATTAGAACAAGTGACCCTTTGAGTAATATCATTATCACAACAACAACAACCATTGAATGCTTTCATCAACATTAGAACTGTTGTCACTAAAGTATGCACCTTGTTGAGTTTGAGGAAAACCTAACTACCTCGTGAAACATTGGATGATCTCACTAAGTGTGGACTCAGATAGGTTGAGATCAACCTCTAGAGAGGGTTGGTTCCCTTGATGGATCACCTAAAACTAACCTACTCTACTATTTTTTATTTGTAAAAGAGAGAAAGAAAGTTACATGAACTGAGATAAAGCTGGGAAAATAGGTGATACATCAAACTTTGTGACCTATACTTGTTTAAACACACACAATACAGCCAATAAACTTCACTACAACATACACAACTAAGATTTGACATGTTTTACATAAGTATTTCATGGAAAGTCCTTGGATTTTATGACAAATACTAAGGAGAAACATCAAATGACCTTCTTAGAAGCTCAAATGATTGATTTCACATCTAGATCCTACATGAAACTAATAGGATACTAACTATGACCTACAAAATACATGTACTTCTATATAAAGGAAATGAGGAATTAGGCTAAAACCAAGGACAAACACTATTATCACAAGGAAACATCAATAATTCCATGATATCACACAATATACAATATTGAGAAGGAAAAAATAGCTTGATTTTATTGATTGAAAGGTATCATAAACTATTGTACAAGTTTGATATGGTATGTTTTTCTCAAAATATGAGATTACATTGATGTTCTTGAGTTACAATCATGGCCTCTAGACTAGAAAGAACTGAAAAATTATAATATTGGGTCCAAAGATGAGAGAACTCACCCTCCAAAACTAGGAAGAACTTTTTAAAAACTAATCCTAGGATTCCTTTTTGAAGTCCAATAGCTAGAGAAGAAGGACATACTTGGAATGAGAAAAGGACACTTGTCCCTGAAGAGACCTAGTCAAACTTCTTTGTTGCTGTTGTAGTAACACCTAGCTGATTTTTCTCCTTGAAGAGCTCCATCAAGCATGAAAAGAGGAGGTAGTCAGGATGCACATCCTTGAGAAGTGGAACTGCTCCTTTGCATACGCTAATTGCTACCTCCACCTTCCTAGATGTTTGCATGATGGTTAAAACTGCCTCTAGTGCTCTCAACTATCCATAACATGCTTATAGGACATGTGTTTCAAATGTATTTGATGTGATTGGACATCCTAGGAACCATTGGAAAATGACCTAGCTATTTAGGAGTCCTGAAACTGTACTTTGTTAATGTCCCAACTTGATTCAATAACTTGAAATAAGCTCCTCATGACGTTGTGTTTTCATATTTGCACTCTTCACATCTTTTCCACAGATTTGTACTTGATACTTCTCTTCACATCTTTTTCAAATCACTTAAGACATTATCATTGATCATGAACTTTGAAGAGGTTTTGCCAACTCATAAGCCATTTAGATAGCACCATGTAGCTATTCATGGAGTCTCATACCTCATTTTATATCTCATTTTCAGATCTATTTGAAGCTTCGTCTTTACCAATGATCCTATGTACTCCTATATGCCCTTCATTGTGTGGTATATCTCTTAACCTTTTTAGATCAACATTGTCTTAGATTTCTATCTTAGGTTTTTTTGTCTCCCCTTTGCTTGATCCTACAATCCTTAGGGCCATTTTCACAACTCTCACCTCTTGTTTACATTAAAACCTCTAAAGATCATGTGGTTGAGGCTATTTTCCCCTCATGACAGCTCTTGTTACTCAAAACTTTAGTGAGTTGTCTCTAGGTATCTAAACTTAAATCTAATCACCTCCTTTGACTCAGAGAATACTGACAACTTTGTGATCATACCAAAACTTGGTAGGACAACACCTAAAACCTTTGTTTTGTGTTCACCCCAGTAGACCATTAATTTTCTAATGAGATGAGTGATCATACCACAAATTTATCATGTTTAGTCCTAATGACTCCTTGATAAGGATTTCTTATAATGGTCATCAACTCTCCACTAACAATCCTCCCTAAAATTCTTATGGCAAGAATCTTTTGTTGTAAAGAAACCTATTTACCAAAACTTCACATCCAAATTTAAACATTGTTAGTTGTCGTTGCACCAAAAGATTGACCTATTAATGCTTGATACAACCACTTGATTTAACAAGCATGTGAGGCAGTTAAGCCCTTGTTGCAAACCACCATAGTGCAACGCTGAACAAGGAGACCAAGGGCCACACCTTGCAACAATCCCCCTCCCAGCGCAAGCACGGGGTTTGAACCCATGACCTCAGCTCTGATACCAATTGTTAGTTGCCGTTGCACCAAAAGATCAACTTGTTAATGCCTAATACAACTACTTGATTTAACAAGCACGAGAGGCGGTTAAGCCCTTGTCGCAAACCACCGCAGCGCAAATCTAAACAAGGAGACCAAGGGCCACACCTTGCAACAAACATAACATAATTACCCTACTTAATGTTGTTCAACCTTTCAAGCATTATTGGGACCCTTATTCATGGAGCCAAGTGATATAATTTCCCTAGCTGGAGTTCCTTATAATTGAATGAAAGGATACCATGTAAAAATCGAATGGATGCCCATGGCAATTGGGTTTTTAGTAAGAATGCCTAAAACTATCTCCTTTATTTATACACCAATCTCACACATCATTGTCCTCAGACTTGATAGAGCACTATCTTCATGCCTGAACTAGTAGTCATATTGTTCTCTGTATCTCTTCATATCATCTTTGCTCACATAGTGACATTTTCTCATGAATCTTCCCTCCTGTATATATGATGTCCTATGTGTTGCAAGTATGAGGTTAACTAGTGTTATCATTGATGTCAACATACTCATATTGCATTGATAAGAAGGATTGGATGAGATGTGTGCTGAGGTTATTGAGGAAAACTAGTCTCCATCAGGAACAGTGAAGAACAGTGATGAGAAGAAGGCAAAAGTACTCAATAGGTTGAGGATCAGAGGATGCAGATTAAAGGGTTTGTAGATATGAGTCTTGAGATGTTCCAGTTAAGATTTTAGAGGTCCGCATGAAGATCTGAAGAAGTTATGTTCGCTCAAGTAGAACCGGTTCCGACAGGCGTTTAGTGGTGACAGAGTGTCACAGATTGGTCCGGTGAGCTCCGGAATTACATTATCTCATTCTACAGATTGGAGAGAGTGTTGAAGAAGTTTGTGTGAAGTGACAACCAGATTTGTTCATGGTTTGGAGGTCTGGAAGTATCTTTTTCATTATGACAGTGATGACAGACTGTGTTCTTGAAGTTCTGGATGAAGAACAGAAGAATTCGAGTAAGCTGATAAAGTGCGGATATTCTTGATGACTCAGGAAAGGTCTTGGTGATCTTTGGATCATGTTCTATTCTTATTGACAGTCTACATTGAAGTTAGAGTTTGCATTCGAAGAATAACCATGGATTTTGGTGTTCTTCTTAAAACTGGTCAACCAGATGTATTACATGTCTTGCGAATGATCTTGTAGGTGTTTGCTGACTTAGATAATTGTTCCTAAGTCAATGCCTTGTATAAATAAGGGTTTGTGAATTCATTTTGAAGAGTGTCTTGTGGTGATGAGATTGATATAGCGAAGAGAAGTGTGAAAGGTAGAGCAGGAGTTTTTGGGCTTAAATGGAACTGATCCAGGCATGGTAAAGATGTCAATCTCTAGTTCAAGTTTGTAATACTTGTCATCTTGTAGACAGTGTGTCTCTTGTAGGTAGTGTGCCTCCCTGTGAGCAGTGTGCTCGGGCAGTGAGCCCTAATTGGCATGTGCCATCCATTTTTCTTATTCTTCTAATAGAGAATAATCCTTGGGTTAATCACCCCATGGTTTTTCCCTTAATTGGGTTTTCCACATCAAAATCTTGGCGTTTCATGTGTTGATGTGTATCTGCTCTGGTGTTTATACCTTATGCTTTCATGAATGATTAATTGCTATGCTATTAATTAACAAAGTGGATTTAAGTGTTTGAATTGAAAGCAAATTAAGGAGAACTGATTCACCCCCCCCCGGCTCTTAGTTATCAACACTATGTACCTCTTGTGTAGATTTCCTTCATCTATCCATAACTATGCAAGCTTTAGGTTTTTGATAGGGCCTCTCTATTGTTTGATAGAGATTGAGATTTAGACAATGTTTGTTACTATTAACAAGATTTTCTTCACATTCTCTTCATTTCTTTGAACTGCAATATCTTGTGTAGGTTACCATAACTCTGTACTTCCTCCTAAACTCTTTTTCCCATAAATCCCATGTAGATATATGTGACTCTATATGTTAGAATAAGACTAGCCCAACACTTTATGGTCTTATGTATGGTCTCTGCATAAACTTGTTTTGGAAGAAATCCTTGCAACCTTTGTATATCCTTCTATATCTTTGTTGTCCATTTACTTCACTCAAACCCTTTTGTAGGACTATCTCTCATCATTGTGCAGGTTTTACTTTACCTATAGTCCACTTTGATTTCCTTTGTATCTTTATATATATCACAAAGCCTAAACTCCATAGTTCTACATACATGGCCATGAAATGTGTGCCAAAATGGAACTTTCGCATCCATATATTCCACTATCAAACTTAATACAGTCCTTTGTAAGTAGTTTCTGCATGCTTTGAATTAGGAAAACTATATTTTTTTATGACTGTTACTTCTTAGTTGATGACTAGTTTTTTCATAGTATTCACTACTCCTTCCATAGTATTGACTGCTCCTTCACGATTTGTAGTCTTTGTTCTTTCACATGGTGATGGTCCTCACAAGACCTTATAGACCTTGTTTAAATCTTATCAGACCTCTATCAATAGTGATGTAATGTCTCATATTTCATGTTGTTCATCCATACCTATAGTATTTTTTGATCATTGATCTCTGCATGCATTGTCATGGACTGTTACCTAGGCTCATAGATTGTTGTCTAGGCTCAAACAAGCTTGATTAACCTATGTATGATGTCATTAGACCCTTTATATGTTGTCTCTCCTTCTACTATTCCCTTGTGCTTTGTGCATTCTACTATTCATTGTAGAGTATCCCTTCATGGCTATGACAGTCTTTTTCTGTTCATTATATACCCTTAATGTACTCTCCTTGGGTGACAATTGCCCCTAAATCTTTGTCATCTCATTGTCACTTCTCCTCACATCATCTTGAAACCTTTATTATTTAAAACTCAGGCAATCTAGATCCTCTAGATTTGCTTGAATGGAGTGAGTTGATCTTCTTCTTGAGTTATGTTGGAGGACTTCACACTATTATGTGGGACTTGAAGTTTCAAGAAGACATCTCAGACTTCTGCAAACTATGATCCATCTCCTTCATTATCCTTCTTACCTAAAAACCTATAGAAACACAACCTTGAACATTACACATGTTGAAATAGAAATATACTTTTCAACGATAAGGTATGGGTCTCTCCCAAATTCTTCTTCCTCCAAGAACTAGAAAACTTTTATTTAGCATAAGGAAGAAACCCTAAACTTTGTTGACCAGAACCCTAGAAGACTAAACCTAGACCCAAACTCTTTCTCAATATTCTAACACTTTTCAAAATGCAACTCCTTCCAAAAGCATGTACAGTGGTCTTTTTGGAGAACTTAAAGTTTTAAAACATCTCTTGACTTCTAAAATGTGCCATTTTGCAAGGTAAGGGAACACTTTGTCACATGAATGTATTACAAGATTTTATTTAACTTTGTCAAAGTCTTTAAAAAAAACAAATGCACCAAAGCAAATAGTCAAAAGGCTTGATTTATTACCTTGTAGACAAGACTCCAGACTCATTATAACAAGGATTAAATACTTATTGACACCTCCAAGACACCTTTGTTAACTATTTGAGTTGAGGAGCAAGAATAGGTAATATTTTTAGCAACTTCTATGGGGTGCTTACTTTCTAAGCAACAAAGACTAGTGGCCTTGTACATTCATTGGGCATAAGAGTCATATAAGCTTGAAATAAACTAAGAGGAAGATATTAAACAAACAACAAAGCAAACACAAGACAAACACAAAACTACCTAAAGACAACTAACTAATTATACATCTGTACTTAGAGGAAAATGAACTACAACAACTAACCTACCTACCTAAAACTAAATAATAAGAAATACTACTTAATCAAAACCATTAACTGGTTGGTCAAAATAGCTACCTTTCCTGATTAGCTGAGAGTGTTTTTCATGCTTGTAAGTAGCCAAAATGAGATGGAAAAAGAATAATCATTCAACCAACTATTGAAACACTTCTCCAAGAATGAAGACAAATTCATTTACCTATTGAAATTGACTAAAAATATGGCTGTCTTGAGATGGATAAACAAGCTAATATTGTTGTCCTAGATGTTGAATCTCATGCTCTAAATCAAACACAACATTTGGTGACTTCTTCTGGACTAGATGTTGAATAGGACATCCCCTTGAAAAAAACTTGCTCAAACAATTAGTACTGGTTTGATGTTTGCATTTTGCTGCTCTATCATCTTGCTGGTCAGAAACCTTTGGAAAAGTAGTTGTTTCCACTTGATGCCCTTGCTGCTTATGATCCTCTTCTTCTTGAGATGCTGGTTTGACATCTAAGTTTGCATTAAAAACTTCTAGTTCATCCCAAAAAGAGTCATCTTCAAGCTCCTCTTTACTTTTTTGAACAAGAGAACTCACCTTATATTCATAGTAGCCTTCTTGAAGGTTTGATGAAGCATCAAGATCATACTTTTGAAGCATAAGTTCTGATTTGGTTTCTTGCCCAACTTGATAAGCATCTTCATGCTAAACAATCTCATTAGCCTCCAAAATAGGGTTGTCCTTTTGTTCTTCCATATGGATTGAGACTTCATCCTCATTCTTGTCCTCATGAACCAATACCACGTCATGTTCTCTAATGTCTTCTTGCTACTCCAAATCAATTGCTAAGGTGAGCATTTCCATGCTCTCCTCATCCTTGTCAATAAACAAGGTAGCTGATCAAACAAAGAGACTGAATCTTCCTCTTCATTTGGTTTCTTCTCCAATGAACCTTGTACACGTTGTCTTTGCAATTGAATATTTTTAGCTTGTAGCCTTTACATTCTGCATTCATTCATCTCATGAAAAGTATTAGAAAAACCATCAAATGAATCAAAATGTAAAGAATTTAGTGTCAAGAATGAACTGACATCCTCTACTCATGCATGAGGAAGAATAGGCTTTTGAATGGGCTGCTCTTGATAGATCATAGACTAATTTTACACTTGTAAGGGCTCTTGCAAAGGACATGAACCTTTAAAACTTGGAATCTTAAAATGAGGGGACTTACATGTTGATTCTAAAATCTTTCCATGATTGAAACTTGGGATTTTGAACCTTGAAACCTCCTCTTTTAAGGGTTGATCCATGGTTGTAAGAATAGTTTGTATGAAGATGGGAACAAAGGATATTGATTGAGATTCCATCCTTTAGATTTGGGTAAGTAGTTGCCTCACTTGTTTCTCTTTTTCTGCAACCAATTTAGAAAAATATTCTTCTTCATACCTTACTTGTGCCTCCATTTCTTGTTGTTGGAGATAGGCTTGATAAGAAAGCTCTTCCTATTGCATGTTATACTCTCATTCTCTTTCAATAGCATCCAACTATTTTTGAAAATCTAACAGAATATCTCAAATGCTCATGTTATCAACATCCTAGCATTGGCTAGGAGGGTAAACACATTGGTTGGGAGAAAAATAGCCTTCTTGGGGTTGATTATAGGCATGGCTTGTTGCAAGTATGAGGTTAACCAGTGTTGTCATTGATGTCAACATACTCATATTGCATTGGTAAGAAGGTTTGGATGAGTTGTGTGTTGAGGATATTAAGAAAAGTAGTCTCAATCAGGAACAATGAAGAACAGTGATAAGAAGGCAAATGTACTCAATAGGTTGAGAATCAGAGGATGCGGATTAAAGGGTTTGTAGATATGAGTCTTGAGATGATCTAGTTAAGATTTCAGAGGTCCGCATGAAGATATGAAAAAGTTGTGATCGGTCAAGTAGAACCGGTTCTGGGAGCTGTTCCAGAGTGACAGAGTGTTACAAAAAGGTCTGGTGAGATCCAGAGGAGCATTGTCAGACTCTGTGGATTGGAAGGAGTGTTTGGGATGTCCTTGAGATGTGTCATCTTGGTTTGTACAAAGTTTGGAGGTATGGAAGCACCTTCTTCAGTATGACAGTGGCGACAGACTGTGTTCTTGAAGTTCTAGATGAAGAGGAGAAGAGATTCCAGTGAGTAAAGGAAGTGCGGATGTACCTAGTTAATCAGGCAAGCTTGTGAAGGTTCTTGGATCATGTTGAGGTTATGTTATCGATCCACATTGGTGGTAGAGCTCAGAATTGAAGATATTCTTCCAGATGAAGTTCTTGCTCAGACTAGCCGACCGGATGAGTTGTTCATCTTGCGAATGTTCTTGTGGTGGCCGACTGGATGTATTAATCATCTTGCAGATGTCCTTATGGTTGATTGCCGACTTAGATGATTGTTCCTAAGTCAATGTCTTGTATAAATAAAGGTTTGTTAGTTCATTTCAAAGGGGATTTTTTAGTTACGGATGAGAGTGGTATAACGAAAGAGTGAAGGGCAGAACAGAAGTATCTCGGGCTTAAATGGAACTGATCCAGACATGGTAAAGATGTCAATGTCTAGTTCAAGTTTGTGATTCTTATCACTTTGTAGACAGTGTGTCTCTTGTAGGCAGTGTGCCTCTTTGTGAGCAGTGTGCTCGGGCAGTGAGCCCTAATTGGCATGTGCCATTCATTTTTCTTATTCTTCTAACAGAGAATAATCCTTGGGTTAATCACCCCATGGTTTTTCCCTTAACCAAGTTTTCCACGTCAAAATCTTGGTGTCTAATGTGTTGATGTTTATCTGCTCTTGTGTTTATGCATTATGCTTTCATGGATGGTTAACTGATATGCTATTAACTAACAAAGAAGAATCAAGTGTTTGAAGTAGAAGCAAGTTTTTAAACAACTAATTCACCCCCCTCTCAGTTGTGTGCCCTAGATCTAATAATTGGTATCAAAGCCAAGTTCCTCTGAAAGGAGCTTAACCGCTTGAGGAGATCCAGGATGTCGTCGTACAAGAAGGATAGTCCGAAGTTCGATGGAACCAACATTACTCTCTGGAAAGGTCGCATGAAATTTCACTTGGAGTGTATGGGAAAAGCATACTTGGCCATGGTCTCAAAACCATATGTACCTCCACAGGGTGGTCCGACAACTCTGAATGAAATCACAGATGCTAAAAACAATTTGCGGACCAAGGAAGCTCTTCTAAGCGCATTGAATGACTCAAATCTCTCAAATGTTATTGACCTACCAACTGCATATGAGATCTGGACTAAACTGGAACTTCTATATGAAGGAGATGAGTTTGTCAAGAGTGCAAGGTTGCAAAGTCTGAAAGGGAAATTTGAAAGATTGAAGATGAGAGATGATGAAAATATCACTACCTTTATGCCAAGAGTGAATGAGCTAGTGTGTGGAATCAGGAATGCTGGTGGAGTTCTGGATGAAAATGAAATTGTTTGCAAAATTCTCAGATCCCTTCCTGCTGTCTACAAAATCAAGGTTGCTGCCATTGATGAATTCAGAGCCTATACAATTGTCACAAGAGAGAAACTGGATGGCAAATTGGCTGCATTTGAAATGATTGAGTCTAGAGATGATCCCCCCAAGACTGAATCTACATTCAAAGCCAGTGCCTATGTGAAAGGCAAACAAAAATTTGATCTGGGAGAGAACTCTTCAAGGAAGCTGTCATGGTATGAACAAGCAAGGAAAGATATGGAAGAGGAAGAAGTAGAAACTACTCAACTTGAAGTCCTCATTACAAAAAGACTGCCAAGAGGATCTGGTAAGTATGAAGGAAAACTACCCTTTAAGTGCTTCAACTGCAATAAGATTGGTCATTTTGCTTCAAGATGTCTGGAAAGATCTGCAAGGTCTAATACCAACAGACAAAGGTTTCAAAAGAACTGCTATTATGTTCATGAAGAAGATGACAATGAAGGAGTAACAGATGATGAATCAGAAATAGGAAGCAAATTCAGAAATGAATGGGTGTTTATTGCCATCAAAGAAGAAGATTCAATATCCTCTGAATCTGTCAATCATAAGGTTGTAGAAAGAGCTTTGGCTGCCCAAATTGAAGAAAAGGATGATTGGGTTATTGACAGTGGATGCTCTCACCATATGACTGGTGACAAGAACAAGTTCTTAGATTTGGAAAAGTATGAAGGAGGAATGGTAAAGTTTGGTGACAATTCTGCTAGCAAAATCAGAGGTAGGGGAACTATTTCTTTTGATGGAAAGAGCAAAACCGGTAATGTACTATATGTTGAAGGATTGAAGTACAATCTTCTCAGTGTTGGTCAGTTAGTGGATAAAGGCTATGATCTCTAGTTCAAGAATGGAAGATGCAGAATCTTTACAAGCTCTGAAACTGAGATTGCATCCGGTACTCAAACTAAAGGTAATATCTTCCATCTGGTTGGTTCAAATAAAAGTTGTCTATTTGTTCAAGTTGATCAGAGTTGGCTATGGCATAGAAGGATGTGTCATGTAAATTTTGATAACATCATCAAGATAAGCAATATTCAGGTTGTAAGAGATCTTCCAAAATTGGTGAAACCTACAAATAGTTTGTACAAAGAATGTCAGCTAGGTAAACAGACTAGAGTCTCTTTCAAAAGCAAGGATCAATCCACTACCGGATTGTTGGAATTAGTACATACTGATCTCTGTGGTCCGACAAGAATCAAGAGTATGCAAGGTGATATATATTTCATGTTGCTAATTGATGACCATTTCCGGATGATGTGGGTTACCTTCCTAAAAAAGAAATCAGAAGCCCTTGAGAATTTCAAAATCTTCAAAGCTATGGTAGAGAATCAAATCGGATTGAAACTAAAGTGTCTAAGGTCTGATAGAGGTGGTGAATTCACATCTGGTGAATTCATAGACTTTTGTGAGAAGCATGGCATAAAGAGACAGTTGTCTACTCCTAGGACTCCACAGCAGAATGGAGTAGTTGAAAGAAAGAACTGGACCATCCAGGAAGCTTCCAGGACAATGATGATGGAAGCAAATGTTCCTCAGATGTTTTGGAGAGAAGCTATCAGCACTACAGTCTACACTCTTAACCGAGTTCAAATAAGAAACAATACCGGTAAGACTCCTTATGAACTTTGGTTTGGTATAACTCCTACTGTGAGATATTTCAGAGTATTTGGTAGCAAGTGTTACATCAAAAGAGATGAAGATCTAGGAAAGTTTGATGCTAGAAGTTATGAAGGAATTTTCTTGGGTTACTCCACTCAAAGCAAAGCATACCGATGTTACAATAAGAGATTGAAAAAGATGATAGAAAGTACAAATGTGAAGGTTGATGAAGGAATTGAGAAGCCCTCAAGGTTTTATGAATATGATGAAGATGATCAGGATGGTGCTCTGATTCAAGGAACTCAATCCCTTCCTGAAAGTCAGATTCAGACTGATCCGGTAAATCAGGAAGAAGAGGTTTGTCTGAATGAACCTGATCAAGAAATAGCAGTGCAAGAGACTCTAAAAGTTCCAAGGTATGTAACTTTAAATCACTCTAAAGATCAGATCATAGGTGACAAAAGCAAAGGGGTACAAACAAGGAGGAAAATTGCTCAAAATTTAGATGAACATTGTTTGATTTCAAATATTAAACCTAAGACAATAAATGAAGCATGCAATGATGAAAATTGGACAAAAGCAATGAAAGAAGAGTTGATGCAAATTGAGAAAAATCACACTTGGGATCTTGTTCCCAGACCTAGAAACAAGAATGTGATTGGAACCAAATGGGTCTTCCGGAACAAACTAAATGAGGTTGGTGAAGTTATCAAAAACAAAGCCAGATTGGTCTGCAAAGGCTACTCTCAAATAGAAGGAATTGATTTTGAAGAAACCTTTGCTCCGGTAGCAAGAATTGAAGCAGTCAGATTATTTCTTGCATATGCTACCTTCAAAGACTTCAAGGTATATCAAATGGATGTCAAGTCTACCTTCCTAAATGGTGATTTGGAAGAAGAAGTATACATTGAACAACCAGATGGATTTCAATTATCTGATAATGATGATATGGTCTGTAAGTTGAAGAAAGCATTGTATGGATTGAAGCAAGCCCCAAGAGCATGGTATGAAAGGTTGGATAAGCATCATGTGCAGATTGGATTCAACAAAGGTACTGCTGACAGTAAATTATATTTCAAAATTGATCATGAAAACATTTTGATTGTTGAAGTGTTTGTGGATGATATCATTTTTGGAGGAAGAGATAGTATGTGCAAAACTTTTGTAAATCAGATGAAAAGTGAGTTTGAAATGTCTATGCTTGGTGAAATGAATTTCTTCTTAGGTCTGCAAATTACTCAAACAAAGAAAGGGATCTTCATTTCTCAGAACAAATATGTGAAAGAATTGTTGAGGAAATTTGGTATGGAAGATTCAAAGCCAATGAACACTCCTATGGCAACCGGATATAAGTTGAGCAAAGATGATGACTCTCCAAAGGCAGATCAGACAAAGTATAGATCAATGATTGGTGGATTGTTGTATCTCACTCAGACTAGACCAGATATAATGCAGGTTGTTGGTCTTGTGGCAAGATTTTAGGCTGATCCTAGAGAATCTCATGTTATGGCAATCAAAAGAATTTTTAGGTACTTGAAAGGAACAGTTGAGTATGGTCTATGGTATCCTAGAGATCTGAATTTCTCTCTTCATGCATATACAGATGCAGATTGGGCAGGAGATGTGGATGAAAGGAAGAGCACCAGTGGTGAAGCATTCTTTTTGAGAAAGAGATTGGTTTCTTGGCTAAGCAAGAAACAAGATGCAATATCTCTGTCTACAACTGAAGTAGAATACATTGTAGCAGTAGGTAGTTGCACTTAAATCTTATGGATGAAGTAGATGCTAAGAGACATTAAAGTTAAATATGAGGAGCCTATCACAATTTTCTGTGATAATTCAAGTGCAATTAATATTTCTAAGAATCTGGTATTGCATTCTAAGACCAAGCACATATCTATCAAGTTTCACTTTTTAAGAGAACAAGTGAACAAGGATGAAGTCAGATTGGAGTATGTACCCTCCAAGGATCAGATTGCAGATATTTTTACTAAACCTCTCACCAAGGACTCTTTTGAGTATCTCTGGGAGAAGTTAGGGGTCATGGCCCCTCTAGTGATGAACTAGGATGCACTGATGTGCATCAGTCTGGTGGATATCACAGTCACATCTTATGATCCGGATTGATGATGGGGAGCTGCTACTAAGGGGGATCAGCTGGTATGATTCTGATATGTTACAAGTGCAAGTGAGCCCTTTGCCATTGATGTCAAAGGGAGAGAGAAGACATGTGAAAAACAAGTGGTTGATGATCAAAGGGGGAGCAGTAAAGGAAGAGAAGACATGTGAAGAGTTGTTGCTGATAGGGGGTGTTGTGACAGAAAAGAGAAGTTCTTGTCTTGATGGTTTTTCACATTATATGTTGCCATCAATGACAAAGGGGGAGATTGTTGCAAGTATGAGGTTAACCAATGTTGTCATTGATGTCAACATACTCATATTGCATTGGTAAGAAGGTTTGGATGAGCTGTGTGTTGAGGATATTAAGAAAAGTAGTCTCAATCAGGAACAGTGAAGAATAGTGATAAGAAGAAGGCAAATGTACGTAATAGGTTGAGAATCAGAGGATGCAGATTAAAGGGTTTGTAGATATGAGTCTTGAGATGATCTAATTAAGATTTTAGAGGTCCGCATGAAGATATGAAAAAGTTGTGATCGGTCAAGTAGAACTGATTCCGGGAGTTGTTCTGGAGTGACAGAGTGTTACAAAAAGGTCTGGTGAGATCTGGAGGAGCATTGTTAGACTCTGCAGATTGGAAGGAGTGTTTGGGATGTCCTTGAGATGTGTCATCTCAGTTTGTACAAAGTTTGGAGGTCCAGAAGCACCTTCTTCAGTATGACAGTGGCGACAGACTGTGTTCTTGAAGTTTCGAATGAAGAGGAGAAGAGATTCCAGTGAGTAGAGGAAGTGTGGATGTACCTGGTTAATCAGGCAAGCTTGCGAAGGTTATTGGATCATGTTGATGTTATGTTGTCGTTCTGCATTGGTGGTAGAGCCCAGAATTAAAGATATTCTTCCGGATGAAGTTCTTGCTCAGACTAGCCGACCGGATGAGTTGTTCATCTTGCGAATGTTCTTGTGGTGGCCAACCGGATGTATTAATCATCTTGCGGATGTCCTTATGGTTGATTGCTGACTTAGATGATTGTTCCTAAGTTGATGTCTTGTATAAATAAAGGTTTGTGAGTTCATTTCAAAGGGGGTTTTTAAGTTGCAGATGAGAGTGGTATAGCAAAAGAGCAAAGGGCAGAACAGAAGTATCTCGGGCTTAAATGGAACTGATCCAGACATAGTAAAGATGTCAATCTCCAGTTCAAGTTTGTGATTCTTATCACTTTGTAGACAGTGTGTCTCTTGTAGGCAGTGTGCCTCTTTGTGAGCAGTGTGCTTAGGCAATGAGCCCTAATTGGCATGTGCCATTCATTTTTCTTATTCTTCTAATAGAGAATAATCCTTGGGTTAATCACCCCATGGTTTTTCCCTTAACTGGGTTTTCCACGTCAAAATCTTGGTGTCCAATGTGTTGATGTTTATCTGCTCTTGTGTTTATGCATTATGCTTTCATGGATGGTTAACTGATATGCTATTAACTAACAAAGAAGAATCAAGTGTTTGAAGTAGAAGCAAGTTTTTAAACAACTGATTCACCCCCCCCTCTCAGTTGTGTGCCCTAGATCTAACATGGCTAGGCTACCAACAAGGCTGAGTAAGGGTGGGTGGGAGCTAAGTATGATGAACATGTTGGTATCTTGTTGTTAGAGGGTTGTTTGGGATGAAACCAACAACATTATCAGTTTGACATGGTTATTGATAAGGCTCTTGTTGATGGTCCATTTAACACATGCATGCAACACAAACAAGGTGAGATTCAACTTGCCTCTCCTAAAAAGATAGCTGATCCAAAAAGAATCAGTAATCCCCAAGGTCTCGAGAGTTTGACACAACAAGCACATGATAAATATGGATAGTTCACAAGGGATCTTGGTTATTCACTTAATTTGTTAAAA
Organism: Cunninghamia lanceolata; assembly: GCA_027924645.1. Classification (NCBI taxonomy): domain Eukaryota; kingdom Viridiplantae; phylum Streptophyta; class Pinopsida; order Cupressales; family Cupressaceae; genus Cunninghamia; species Cunninghamia lanceolata. The sequence goes on from BSBN01001201.1 coordinate 4,229,696, forward strand.
CTAAATTTGAATTAATCTACTTATTGCTGTTTTGAAATAAAGATCAAAAGTTTATAAAGGGGAATGAGAAGTAAATGGCACAACACTTTAAATTTTAAACTTTGTATCAAAACACCCACCCAAGAAATTCATTAATCACAATATTAAAATCAGTTTTACAAAACCCAATCATTCATATCATAGTGCAATAGTCGAAGGATTCCTCAATAAGTATGATTAGAATTAAATTTTTCTGATTACTATATTTCATACGCAAATCAAAAATAGAATTCAGAACTTCAAAGCACAAATTTTAGAATTTCTTGAATGAATATGGAAGTAAAGAATAAGTTTAATGCACTACACTATAAACATGATGATAGATCCCATGAAATTGACAGCCATCTTGTATTAACTTCTTTGAACTTCAATACAAGAAAATAGATCTGACACAAATACTAGAAATACAGATCTATTTCCAGAAAGAACCGCCTTCTCTATACTAAAATACTATAAAAACTGCTAACTATTGAAAAAGCACAAAAAATCTATGTGCACACCGACAATCTAATTCTTCAACTTTTGGATCCTTGAACAAAATGTGTCTGTCCCTTTTATAAGCACTTGAAAAGAATGATTACAATAGTTTGAAAATATGTGCAATACCTCTTGCCTTTGTTTTCATCACCAAACCCATGCAACTCAAAAAACACATTAAAAAATAGAATTATTTTTGCATGTCTATTTCCAAGTTGACTTTTCAACTCAAAATATAAAAATAAATAAGAAAGATTTCTATAGGGCTAACTTTATAAAATAGTGAGTCCCTTTTTACAAAAGTGATTTTACAAGTTTTGAATATAAAAATTGACTAAGTCTACAAAGTGAACTCAGTGAGAGTTGGGGGCCCTTGAGGAAGCTTAGGCCTTCTTGTATTTAGCAAAATTTGAAAGAAGTCAATTTACCTTGTCCTCCTACAGACCATCTAACCATCCATATCTAAACTTGAAAGTCTTGAGGCTCTTAGTAACTTGTTCACATCTCTTTCCATATTACTTATGTCTACCAACACCAGCTTAAAATGTACCTTAGACTCGACAAATCTGTCTATCACATTCTCATCTATACTCGGAGCTTTGTAAAAACCTTACATTTTCTCCTTGTAGACTTCCTTCACTTTATCCAAAGATTCCAATCTATATTTGTGATGAGAGTACATATCCAGACCCACAACTACTTTGACAAAAGTCTCAAAAATAGCAATATATGCAAAAATGTCCTACTGTATTGTAATAGAGGTTAGTATTCAACCAATTTCTCAATCTTATATTCAGTAACCTTTATACACAAGTCCACAAAATTAGGCTTTTCGTCATGCAGAATATCTACCTCAATTAGCTCTTCTTGAGTGAGCTTGCCAACCTGCTTCAAAGTTCTTAACATCTGCTCCAACTTGGGCTTCTCTTTCTTATGTTCTTCAATAAACTCATCTATCTCCTTTTCCAATCTACATGATTCTTCATAAAATGGAAAATATTTGTCAAAAATGCTAAAATCTTCTTCCATAAATTTGGATACCCACCTGTCAAGTACAAAAGACATTTCTTTCATTGCCTGAAGAGTATCAATTTCCTTCTTAGTCATCAAAATTGGTACATCAGTGGATGTTGGCTATTGTGAAATCAGAGTTACAAGGCCTTTTACAAATGTCTTCATCTAATGTAATTGTAGTTTCAAGTTGTCCTTAGAGTATTTATCTTTCTTCATTCTTGATTTAACTGTTGTGTATGCAGAATTAAATCAAGCAATCTCTTCAACATGGGTTTTCTTGCCCAAATTTATCCTTATAATTTGATAATCCTCAGCCTATAGATCCCTATCATCTTTGTCAGCTATCGGGGTTGCAATTTGTACAATTCTTTCCCCTTGGTCATTGGTATGAATAGCTAACAAAGTCCTAGCCTTTTTCATTGGCTTCTCCTTTTCTATCTTAGCAATCATTTCTTAAAAACTCAAAGGCTTTGAAACAACCTATTGCCTTTTACCCAAGTTCAAACTTATCCATGAATGTGCAACTAGAGCTTGCAAAGTCTGATCCAGTTGATTATGTGCTATCTATTGTTACTGTTGATTAGAATGGTCACCTATACTTCTTTCCTGTTGTTGTTCTTGTTGTGGTGGCTCTCATGTAATCTTTGAAGACTCAAATTTTTTTGAAGAATTATCTTTCTTGTCTTGTTTAGTAGCATTGATAAGTTCCTGTTGCTCTTGCTCTATGAGTACATGTTTTTCACCAATATCTTCTTCTCTTTCTTCTTTGGAAGGAATATTTTGTTGAGTTCTATCTATTTCTTCATCTTCCTTTTCTTCCTCTTCTTCAAAAGGAATATTTTGCTGCCCCTCAGATTGCTGCTCATGTTCCTACTTAGGTACTTCCTCACTATGGACTTCTGTTTGCTCTTGGGCATCCTTTTCTTCTTCAGTAACCTTCCCTTTTTCAGGTTACTTCTATTCTGTTTGTCCAGTTTCATGTTGCTGCTCTAAAGAGGGAGGTGGGAACACGACTATACCAAAAGTTTCCTATGAGGTTTCTACACCAACAGTTTGTGGCCTTCTCTAGTTGTTTGTCCAATAGCATCTCTGGGAGGTAGGACTTGGGTCACTGGTCTGACCTTGATGCCAAATGTTATCCCAACAGCCCCTTCTTTGTACATCATTGATGACTCAATAAATTTTTCCTTGACAACTTTAAATACATCTTCAGGAGAAGTAGCTTCAATAGAGATACCAGTCTTTGTTGTTTTGGGAGGCTTTCCTTGTACTTTCTTCCTTTTCCCAACTGGTGACTCATATGATGAAGCCTGTTGTTCTTTCCCTCACTTCCTAGTTGGTCCTAGTTTTGTGACAAAAAGTTCCATAATCTTGGGTCCAACCATTCCATGCTTCTTTATATAACATGGGCACTGAATTCCCTGATGGAATTCTCTTCTTTCTCTGACCAATTGATGGGGTCTGAGGGTCTCTCATCAATAGCAGAAATGTAGTACATAGGGTCTAATACCACACCATCATCAAAAAAATCCTTTGGTATGTCATTCCTTAATCCAAACTCTCTTAATTGAAAAGAAGTGATTCTAGTGTACTTCTTTCTGACTTCAAAATCATCTTGGCAATTCACCCAAAAGTCTTCTAAAGAATGCTTATACTTAAAGTCCATAGTTGGGAATAGCTAGTCCAATTTACCAATAGGGTCGAAGTCCTCCCTAGGCTTAGACACCTTCAAATTAAGAGCATTTATCTCTTCAGCTACCATTTTTTGTAACAATAGATGGACACTCATAATAACCTAACATAAAGGGATACTTGACCCTAGACTTATGATTTCCAGATAGATTTCGGGGAACTTCATTGATCTGGTGAAAAAATTCCATTAAAATAATCTTATCATTGCAATGCCTCAGAAGAAAAAATGGAGCCCTCCTGAAGCTTCCTATTCTAATATATGTAGATTTAGGGAACTATATTAACCATTGTCCCCATGGCTTGATGAGATCCATTTCTTTTATGGACATATAGAAAGCAAGGTCTCCTATCAATTGCAAAATAAAAGCATGAAAAAATGTGTCATTAACCCTCTTAAAATGCATCTCCACTTCCTTAATCTCTAGCTGGGGACAAAACTCCTAGATTTTGCTTTGTCCTGGGGCTTCTCCTTGAATTCCCATAGTTGTCAGACCAAAAAAGTTTCCCACTCTTGCATCTAACCACTCAATTTATGATGTCATATAAAATTCCTTAACTTGCACCACCTACATCAGTTGAGAATGTATGTTATCTGATACAATCTTTTCCCAATCCATCTTGGTTTCTATTTTTAGAGTGTAATAGATAAATTGAAACATCTAGGTTTCATATGTTCTAGATTCCTCCCTACCAAAAGCACTACTCAACAAGGTGATAATATCTGATACCTCTCCTTGAAAATATGCCCTTGTCAATTTTTTGGGCACCTTAGAAGTAGACTTCTTCTTCTTTGCTAACCAATGTTGATTCAAATATCCCTTGTTTTTCATAACATCTTGATTAGATGCTCTAAGGGATTCAGCCATTGTCAATGTGCTGGTTTGTGGATAGACTGGAAAATCAAAGACCAGTCTTATCATTTCTAGGGTGATATCTAGGAGGAGATTTCCACTGGAGTCAAATCACTTCCTCTCCTTGGGGCTAAAGTGATGAGTGAAAGTAAGGATTAACTCAGGGCATTGGACTATGGGTGGAAAGCATGCTATGTGTCCCAAGCTAGATTGAGCAATCTTCTTTGATCGAGGAGTGACATTGTCTCTGAAAGTGTCATGCATGAACACTTCTAGGTCTATATGACCTAACTCTATATCTGTGATGTTCATAAGTTCATTCCTGAACTTAGAATCTTTCAAAACTCCTTGAAATTGGTATTTCATCATTATATGAAGCTCCTTCTTGTTCTTCTTGGTAGGCTTCTTGCATGATTGGACTGGCCCTACTTCTCCTACTTCTTGTTCCTCTAGATCAATCTCTTCTATGGATTTAGAACCCAAAAGAGTTTCCTCACTTTGATGGTCAAAAGTCTTCTCTTCAAACATCTATCAAGCCTATAGGAGAAAAGGGGACATATAAAAACTTAAGAAAATATGAAGGAGTCACTAAATTCTAAGCATTTTGAGCATCTTGTGCCTTCGTGGGTTTTTGGGACCAAGTTGGAAATTTGGACCCTGGGTCAAATTTGGATCACGAGCCCACCATCCTAATTGGGTCCTAGGCAGCAAGTGGAAATAAGTTTTTAAGCTAAAAAGTGTTAAGAGGACAAAAAATCAGTCATGGGCTCAGAGTCCTGAAATGGATGCTACATTTAAAATGTCTTAACTGGCAGGGTGTAGGTCAGTAGAAGGAATTTGGCTATTGGAAACTGTGAATTTTGAACCTCTTACCTTTGGACCAAAAGTGCCTATTGGGCCCGAAGTCCCCAAATGAACCAATGAGCACATAGCAGACCATGGGGTGAAACTTGGCTTTGGCACACTTTAGAAACTCTTAAGGCAACTGGACCTTTCCAGGCCCGAAGTCCCGATAGGTCCCTTTTGTAGTTGGGTAGTTTGAATTCCTTGCAAGAAGTGGGCGGAATTTGGGTTTTGGAACCATTGAGGCTTTTAAGGCCAAAAAGCCTTTTGGGGCCTGAGGCCTTGAAAGGACCCTTAAGAAGTGTTTTCCTTCTAAGTCACCTGTTGGGTGCAAGGGAGAAAGATGGATCTACCCCTTTGCTTCTTTTGGGTTACATTTGGATGTCCTTTCGGGGCCTGAAGCCCTAAAAGGACCTAAGTGGTGGTAATTTGGACCTACGGAGAGCAGGTCAGACAAAGGATTTGCCACCTAAGGTTTTGGGTCAAAAAATGCTTCAAGACCTGAAGCCCGGAAGTAACACCCATACTTAGCATCTTTTTTGGAAGATTCATAGGGAGTAGGTGGAAAATAGGTTTTGGCACCAAATCGAAGGTTTTAAAGCTGACGGGCCAATCTAGACCCGAGGTCCCAATTTGACCCACTGTTCTAGGTGAAAATCTAATAGTCTAAGAAAAATGGGGCTCGAAGCCCAAAAGGGACTTTGCAAATTTGAACAAGGTTTAATGTTTGATGAATTTGACTGTTTGAATTTGGAACTCAGTCCATTTATTGAACTAAAACCTAAACTAATCTATTTTAGAACCCTAGAAAATAGGAAATGCAAGAAATTGAACTAAATTAAGAGAATTATTAAACCCCTAATTAACACTAAAACCCTATGCTAAAACAACAAACAACAGAGAACAAGAAATGACAAAAACAAACACAAAAATAAAAAGAAACAAGGAAAACAAAACAATTCACAACAAAACCCTACCTAGAGCACGTAATCCAAGAGAAGAGCAGTGGGAATGCAAAGAACTCAAAAACACCACCAAAACATTCACCCACATGTGTGCAAATGATCCCCAACACCTTTGAATTACCAGTCCAAGGTTTGCAAATGGTTTTATGCACTATTCAAGGTCACAACGGGTAGGAGAGAGAAAAACAATGCACAAATGAAGGATAAAAGGCATTAAAAAGCCTTTAAATACCTCATTTGTATGAGGCCCCTACCACCATTAATGCGGTGATTGGGGTGGGAGCATAGGGCCAAAATGACTTTTGGGCTTTTGCATAGAGGCCAACAGGCCGACTGGGTCCCATGGTCCTGACTGGACTCGTGAGGAGCGAGAGAAAAAGGCATAAAAGGACCGTTAGGTCCATGGACATTGGAAACCCCAAGGCCAAAGGGCCGATTGGGACTTGAGGTCCCGAATGGAAAAAGACACTTGGTCCCAAAAACTAAAATGGGCCTCAACCAAGGAAACTTAAAAAACTTAAGTTTTTAAAGCAAAACACTAACTCTCTTAGAAATTTAAGAGAGTGAAGATGATGCTACGATCATGAGGAGAATGACACATGACCCAAAATGATAAAAAGACAGGAAGGGGGTCCTAATCTGTCAAAAAGATGGCGGTGGTTATGTAGGGCATAACAAATGGTGACTCAACTTGGAAAATCCTCTAGGCATTTTGGAGTATAGAACCTTCAATTTCTCTAAAATCTTAAGTTTGAAATCATCAAGGATGAACACCGAAACGACAAACCCCATAAACAAATGATTATAGTAATGATATCAAGACCACGCTTGAAAATTACAATTGTGTGCATGTGATTCATTTCTTTCAACAAGCTTTGCCTAGATCCAAAACCTTGTAACTCGCTCTGTCAAGCTATTCCATGATGATTATATTCTACACATGACACCCGTAAACAAGTTTTCATCATGGTACTTGTCCAAGGCACCATATATTATGGTTTTCATCAGAGGATAGTTTTTTTCTTTACTATTTTCCTTTTTCTCTTTTTTTTTACGTCAACCCAAAAGGGTCAAAATATCCTAAACCTAGAACTGCTCCATATTTTCTCAAACCCGATGGCAGATTACTTGCAAATTAGGTTACCTAAAAATCTTACTACTCAGGGAGTACTTCTGCAATATCCAATGCAAGTAGGTACATATGTGCATTGTACTAGATCTGATGTTGTGGACCCATCTTGCTTCGCATTGTCTCACTAGTTAAGTTGGTTGTCTCCAAAATGATTCATCTTCATAAGGGTTTTCAATGTTCTTAGGGAAAACTCGCTTAGGGGAGTAGGGCTAATGAATAGTATGGTACAAATGGAAGGTGGGTAGTGTTGACTTTTTCCTAGACTAGATGCTTATTCCCAGATTTCCCTACAAGGTAGCCATCAGTGATCAACAGGATCTCTGGGCCAGGGGCCAACAGTGTAGGAGATAGACTCTGTATTTTATCTCCTCTTCTTCTTCAGGCTCTACAAAACCTAGGGGGGTATTCCCTACTCAACATCCATGAGGATATGCATACAAAGGCTGGGATGCTGACAGAAAGCAGATAAGTCCTCCTGTAAGTAGACCAAAACTGAAAGATAAGAGCAAAGGGGCTAGCTTTGGGCCTATTTGCAGTTGTAGACAGAGGACTGAGGATCCTAAAACTAATTCTAATGTCCTAATGGTTGTTTTAGATTTTGATTTGGATTTTAAGTTTGGATGCAAAGCTAGACATGGCTGTAACACAAACACAAAGCAAGATTGGTGCCTATCCAGGGCCTGGAGTCAGTAGACATACACCTGTGAATGATCAGCATGAACAACTAAAACTGGATTTCAGGGGGATATATGTGATACCTGCCTTACAGATATCTCCCAATACAGAGTGTTAAGTTATCTCTACTTATGGCATCCCTACTGCAGTATACCCTTCCCAATGTTCAACCTGAAAACAGTTTAATCTACCCCTTAAGCAGAAGTTAAAAGATCAGACATTCAACATAGGAATTCTATGCTCTAGAATCTAAACATTACCCAAATATCCAGATTTAGAAGAAGAATACATGCAATACTGGAGACAGAATTAACAAAACACATGCTAAGATAGCATTTCTCATATAAGATTAATCATGAAATCAGTGGGTTCGTGCCAAAACATACAACAAGAGAAACATAGACTCACAGGTTTAGCTGTACAGAGCAACCAGATCAGCCTGTTTTGAATTACAGAGCCAAAAATCTTCAACTTTCAACAACCAAAAATGAGTAACACTTCCTGCTTATAACAGCCAGGTAGTGTACCACAGCAATTAATTACATGGTTGACCAAAAATCTCGCCAGATACACAGTATCAGAAAAATGGTGCTCAACGCATTACCAGATTGGTGCCCAAACATGAATGCAGTAGGTAGGGGAGGAGACAGGAAGAAACCTCGAGCCCTGCGCCACTGTCCGTTGATGTACACCTTCAATCGGGTACCAGATCCGTCCATACCTCTGCAACCTTCGCCATTAATGGCACACCAACCCGCGGCCTCGGGAAAACGTCAAACTGTGCATCGCAACCATTTCCCGCCAAGATACCTCATCGTCATGATATTTCAAATATGTAGGATATCAATTATCCCACATGCACCCCGCGGCGACCTTTTCAACACTTTATATACTAGGCCACGAGCATATATAATGTCGGTGCTTTTGCTCCCGACGACACTAGTATAAGACTTCATCATCATCCTCCAACAGCATGATATCCTGTCGCTTGAAATATCACCCTGACATCAGCATCATCGTCGCAATATCACCTGCATGATAATTGCCTTCATTGGCACAACCTGATCCATCGGAGGAAGATCCTCCTGCTTAGCCGATACCAAAAGTCTGGCTAATGAACATCCTGATGACGTCATCGTCATAACCTGCTGATGTCATCAGCATATCTGCCTACTGCGCACCTCCTCATATCCGGATGACGTCATCATCATATCGACATCAGGATGATAAAACAACGAACATGAAGTGATACAACAACATTAGGATGATATTGACTAAGATCATCCTGACGTCCAAAATATGATGACCCTGTGAATATCGGGTTATACTTAGAACTTTACAGCAACATCATCAGGATGATCTTAACAAAGATCACCCGATGTTAAAATATCACCCCAGCGAAAGATCATGCAGGTAGACAATATGATGACCCTCACAAGCAACACAGCGATAACTGGAAATATGATCATGATGATGACGACAACCCTTAAGAAAAAATAGGCCGAGTTGAACAACTTAGAAAATGACCCCCTCGGAAGATCGGGGTGACATCATCATCATAAAAGGGCAGGGTGATAATTGGAAGATCACCGGATATTTGAAAAATCACCCTCCGCAAGAAAATTAAGGCACATTGTAGCTCATCAGCAGGATCGGGATGATATCCAAACATCACCCGATATTGAAATATGATGATCCTGATGAAAAAACAAGTCGACAGAAAACATGATGATGCTGACCACCATCGAAGCAAACATGATGATGATGACTTCCTCCTCGAAGAAAATATGATGCTGCAGCTGAAAAATGCCGAGGAGGTCCAACACTTAGGAAAATGGGCAAGAAGATATAGGCTTCAAATGAAGAAACCCCCTAAACATGAAAAAACAACCTCCAGGTCAAAATGAGTGCTAACACTGGCTCTGAATGGGGACGTGCAGGTGAAAACCTGCAGCGAGAACCAGATCTCCGGGCAGACCAGGCAAAAAAACCAAAAAGCACGAACTGCACAAGACATTTACACTACATACATGTTTTTACAAATGTGCACAGCGACAAGTCATTTATGCAAAATAGGACTTAAGGAATTGGCCATGCACAGGCAATTCCAGAACTTCACCATCTAGGGCCTGGAGGAAATAAGAATCCTCCCCATGAGTACTGCAAATCTGATATGGGCCCATCCATAAGGGTTCAAATTTACCATGTTTACCCTTTTCTTGACCTCTTGCATTCCAAATGAGCACCAGATCATTGACTTGAAACTTCCTTTTTATAGCTCTCCTGTCAAACTGATATTTCACATCTTGTTGTCTTTTGAGATTGATCTGGTGGGCTTTCCTTCTGTTTTCATCCAATGCAACCAGCTGGTTCACTCTTTCTGTCATGGAGTCTTCAATCTCCTCATCATTTTCCTGAATGAATCTGTAAACTGGTAGGAGATTGTTTATGGGCAATCTGGCTGATGCACCATATACTAGCTCAAAAGGTGACATCCCAATAGCCCTTTTTACTGTCACTCTGTCAGCCCATATTGCTAAGTTCAATTTTGAGTCCCAAGCTCTCCTATTCTTGTCCAGTATCCTCTTGATAATTTTCATGATGCTTTTATTGCTTGATTCTGCTTGACCATTCCCTTGTGGGTGATATGGTGATGTATATGATAGATTTATCCCATACCTGTTGCAAAAATCAACAAATTCACTTGATCTGAAGCACATAGCATTATCAGTGACTATCTTGAATGGTACTGCAAACCTGATGATAATATTTTCTAGCACGAAATCTGTCACCACCTTACTTGTAGCTCTCTTAGTTGGAATGGCCTCAATCCATTTGGTAAAGTAATCAGTTGCCACCAAAATCCAACTGTGTCCCCCACTTGATTTGTCTGCAATTTCCCCTATGAAGTCAATTCCCCATTGCTAAAATGGAGCATCCACAGTTACAGTTCTGAGGGGTAAAGCACCATCATATTTCAACTTTCCTGAAAATCTTTGGCAAGGGTCACACTTCCTCACTAACTTTTGTGCATCTGAAAAGAGAGTGGGCCACCAATATCCTGCTCTGAGAATTTTATGAGCTGTTGTTTGGGCAGTATAATGTCCACCACACAATCCTTTATGCATATCAATCAAAACATTGTTAGCCATATCCTCATCCACACATCTCAGCAGCACACCATCAGGGTTTTTCCAGTATAGCTCACCTTGAACAATAACATACCTGATTGCATGTAACTTTAAAGTCCTCTTTTGACTGTCACTGAAATGGGAAGGACAATTCAGATTTTGCAAGTAGTAGATAATATCCTTGTACCATTCAGATCCTGATACATTTACACTCTCATTTTGAACTGCATTAACTTGGCATGCTTCCAAGTTTGACTGTGCCATCATCTTGGCTAATCCTTGTCCTCTTATCAACTTGGTAACTTGTATGTCTATGTTAAACTCTTGCAGTTTGTTTATCCATCTGCACCTTCTTCCAGTCACCTCTTGCTGAGTGAATATGTCTTTGACTACTGCATGGGGTACATATGCAATTATATATGATCCTACCAAGTATGGTCTAAAACTTTTGATGGCTCTGACTAGTGCATATGCCTGTTTTTCCATAATATCATACTTCAACTCAGAGGCCTGCAAGGACATACTGAAGAAAGCGATGGGCTGTTCAAAACCATCTTCATTTTTCTGTAGCAAACATGCAGCAACAGTATGAAAGGAAGCAAATGAAAATACTTGGAATGGCCTAGAAAAATTAGGAGATTTAAGAACAGGGGCCATCTTGATTGCCTCTTTGATACTCTGAAATGATTCTATTGCTTCCCTTTCCCAGTGGACAGTTGCATCCTTCTTCATCATCTTGGAAATGTTCCTTGTGGTTTCTACAAAGTTAGGAACAAATCTCCTAACAAAATTTATCTGTCCAAAGAAGGACTGAACTCCTTTTACAGTTTTCGGCATTTGAATTCTGTCAATAGCAGCCACTCTCTCTGGATCTATCCTGACTCCATCCTTGGAAACAATATGTCCCAAGAGCTTTCCTTCAACTACTCCAAAGGCACACTTCTTTGGATTTAAAGAAATACCATACTCTAGTGCTCTTATGAAAATCTGCTCTAGATGCAAACAATGCTGCTCTTCTTTCTTTGAGTAAGCAGTCAAGTCATCCTGATATACAGCCAGAATTGAATCAATCAGCCCTGCAAAAGCAAGATCCATTGCTCTTTGAAATGTAGCACCTGCATTGGTTAGTCCGAAGGGCATTCTAACATACACATAAGTTCCCCATGGAGTGGTAAAGGCAGTCTTATACTGTTCTGATTCCTTTACCTTCACCTGATTATAACCTGAAAATCCATCCATCATGGATAAGAGTTCACAACCAGTCACTCTCTGCAACATAGCTTCCATATTAGGCAGTGGATAGTTATCCTTTAAAGAGGATACATTCAAGTTCCTGAAGTCAACACAAAGCCTAGTTAGACAACCAAGTTGAATGCCTGATTGGCACAATTATTCCAGCTTCCCTGAGCCTCTTGAGTTCTTCTTGCATCTTTGGAGCTAAGGTAGGATTAATAGGTCTCTACCTTTGTCTAAATGGCTTAGCTCCAGGCTTCAATGGGATCTCATGCTGGAATAAATCTTCCCTATAGGCTTTTAGGTCCTCATATGACCAAGCAAAAATATGTTTATACTTTTTCAGTAATGCAATCAGCATACTCCTAATGTGTGGTTTGAGCTGTTTACCAATGTATACCTTCTGAGGGGCCTGAGATGTCCCCAAATTTATCTCCTCTAAATCTTCCTTATTTGTGGGAGATGTCCTTGTGACCAATTTATCTCTACTGTCAAAAGCTCTTTCCAAAGCTACTAACCCTCTGGGAATTTTATTAGTCTTCAATTGAATTATCTCTTTTCCCACAAGAGTTTCTTTTCCATCTATAGTCTCTACAAAAGCTTGGAAATCAATTTCTTGATTCTCATATTCATCTATGCAGTGCAAAAATTTCAACAAATCCCTATCATCATTAAACACTTGCCAACTGCATATATTTTCTAGTACTGCAAGCCTAATTTTAACTTCTACATTTGTAACATCTGACAGAGTGATGTCATCTGGCCTTATTGCAACATTGGCTAAGAAATCAGCCATAACATTCTTTGACCTTTCTACCCAGCCTATTGAAAATGCATCAAATAGTTCAATGGTATCCCAAACAACATGCTTGTATTGTTTCAATCTTTTGTTTTTTGAAGCATACTTATCTCTAATTTGGGATACAATCAGCTCAGAATCCCCAAATACTCTTAACATTTTAATTCCATGTTTGAGAGCAATATTTAGGCCTAAGAGTAAAGCCTCATATTCTGCAATGTTGTTTGTGCAATCAAACCTCAGCAAGAAAGAGAATTTGAGGAGCTTACCAGTTGGAGACAGGAAAATAACTCCAGCTCCAGAGCCTTCTTTTGCACAAGCTCCATCAAAAAACATGGTCCACAAACCTCGCTGATCCAATTCTTCAATGCAGGCATTTTTCTTTTTATCTTCTGTATCATCTGAGACAACCTTGAAGTTATCACAGTCAGTGTCTACAAAGCATACATGTTCCTCTGCTTCTTGGTCTTCCACTGTCTCTGATGATCTTTGTTCTCTGATTAGCTTAACATCCCTGCCATTCATTGGAATCATGGCATATGACAGGTCCAGCTGCATACTTCCACCAATTAGTGCTGCCCATCTTCTTGACAACAACATACCATACTGTGGCTTGATGTCAACCACTGTTATATTCATTTTATATCTCTTTTCAGGAAATGCTGCCAGTTTGAAATCTACATCCTTCATGATTCCAATAACTGGTACCTCTCTGGCATCCATAGCATAACATTTTCCACATGCCTTGTCAATTTTCAATCTAGCTTGTTGCATGATGGCCAAAGGCATGACATTTGTAGATGCTCCAGAGTCAAGCATACAATTTCTAATTATTTTTCCATTTATAACCAGGGAAACATAAAATGGTTCCACTTGTGAAGGACACTTTGTCATAGTCACTCCTAAATAGACTTCAGGAGCCTCATCTTCTTCATTACACATGACATGTTTCTCACCCTAGATCTGAACATTTTGTTTAGCTTGAAAGGGCACCCCTGAAATTAGGGATATTGTCCTATTCTTGATTTCTTCCACTTTCATGAGTTCCATAAGTGGAACAGAGACTTTTACCTGAGAGAGGACCTGAGCTATATCAAATGGAGCATAATTTTGTATAACAGTTGTAGCTTGCTCCACAATCTTGTTTTTATCCTGAGCTGATTTAGCTTTTACTTTCATAGTTCCCTGATCATCATTCTTGTCTTGGGAACCTTTACTTTGATCTTCAGCCTGAGGGATTTTGTTATCTGGTCCTTGAGATTCATGACCTGTTCTATGTCTAAAATTCTGTTTATTATTTACCCACTGCCTTTTTTGTGGTTCAATTCCTTTATGACCATGCACTAGCTGACCTGCAGAAATATCTTCTGGCTGATGTGGGCTGCCTACTTGATTTTTACCTCTAAGATTGTAGTTGCTTTTGACTTGAGCAACTGCAGCAGCTGTGAAGGCTCTAATTTCCTCATCAGAAGGTCGTTGTAAGTTACTCAGAAAATTGTGTGAGCTCTGAGCATACACATAGTTATCTTCATTATCTTCATCATATGGGAACTGTTGGCAGGCTTGAATTTGATGATCTGTATTCTCATCAGCATCATAAAAAGTGTATCCATTGCCTATGGACATCATATTAACATCATCATCTTACACATAATGTGGCTCATTGCATTCATTACAAGATGTAGCATTATCATACAAGGATTGAGCAATCATACACTGTAACTGTGAATGTGGCATCTGACAAATTATACACCATGGAGCATCATCAACAATATTTATAGCTTTCTTTAGAGGATTAGGAGTTTCTTTGACATGTTGAGCTCTCTGATTTGTGTTGTTACGTGGGAATGTAGGCTTACCATCATGCCAATTGGTATTATAAGGCATATCATGCAATGATGGCCTCTTTTCCTGCCTTTGATAGACTTGCCTATCAGGACCCATCCCTTTTTCACTTCTAGCTAATCTATAGCTTAGGTCCTTAACAACATTTGCCAATTTGTCTATCTTATCTTCAGGGGCAAATGTATTACCTTGAGTGTTCTGAGGCTTGTTTGGATTCTGCAGAATTTTTATATCATCCCTTCTATTTGTCTTGCCCGATGCTTTCCTGTTGTTTTCAATATTCACTACAATTCTAAAAGCATCCCTGAGAGTAGCAGGACCTTTATCTCTTAATCCATATGTAGTTTTTGCATCAAAGGCATTGATATACAATATTATGCACATTGGTTCATTTGGCCTCATGTGATGTGGCAATTTGTTTAACACTTTAGTAAATCTTGCATTAAAATCTGCAACCTGCTCATTTGACCCTTTAGTGATACTGGTGAACTCATTTACAAAAAAGCTAGGGTCAGTTTTGTCACCATATTGCTCCTTGAACATCCTTTTAAAATCATCCCATGATGAAATACTCCGGTCAGGCAGATTCTTGTACCATTCTCTTGCCTCATCTATTAAGGATTGCATGAATGACTTCATGAAAACATCCTCATGTTCAACCTCAAAGTTATCCATGACATTTTGAAAGGCTTTTAGATGATCTTCTCCTGACACTGTGTTGTTTCCTAAAAATTTAGGCACTTGCAGCCTCAGATGCTTGTCAATGGGGTTAGGATACCCAGGAATACCATCAAACACCAGCTGCCTGAATCTATCTAACTGCATGGGCTGTCTGTTTAACTGATTAACATTAACATTTCTGTTTGCATTCTGGTTTCTTACATTGTTCAGTGGTATCCTAGTATCATTCACATTTTGTCTCTCATCATTATACTGATGTTGCACTTCATTTCTTTGCTGATGTCTCTGCACATTTGCATTCTCTAGGGTAGGAACTGAATCATTTTGGGCAGTTCTTAAGGCTTGCACTTTCTGCTTCATATCATCTCTGATTTTCATGGCTTGTAGATATTCTAGTTCTGCTCTTAGATTTCTGATTTCTTCAGCTAACTGTTCACCCTTAGGCATGGAGGTAGATGGTCTCATACCATTCTGGTCATCATCTTCATCATCCCTCAGAGACTCTGCCTCTTCAAACCTTTCACTAGGGTCTAGAAATGGGCGTTCTTGGAACACCTCTGACCTCATTCTCATGCTACCACCCTGTTGCCTCTCATATGCACCTTGAATATCAGCTTCTGCATTTGAAAAGTAAGGCACATGCTGTCCTGATGGCCTAGGGTTATCTTGCATATCATCACCTTTTCTGGGGGAACCCTCATGACTAACTGAGACAGCTCCCTTTCTTCTATACATCATTCTTCTTTTTACTGGTAACTCTTTAAATAAAGGATTTTGTTGGGATCTTCTCCCCTGCATATAAATTTTACTTTGACCGGTTGGGAGATTACTTCGGAGTCGCCACCTATTACTAGGAACTGTTTTCTTTTGAAAACCAGGGTTCTTTCACAAAGTCCCCAGCAGAGTCGCCAATTTCTGTTGACTTTTTCCCAGACTGGATGCTTATTCCCAGATTTCCCTACAAGGTAGCCATCAGTGATCAACAGGATCTCTGGGCCAGGGGCCAACAGTGTAGGAGATAGACTCTGTATTTTATCTCCTCTTCTTCTTCAGGCTCTGCAAAACCTAGGGGGGTATTCCCTACTCAACATCCATGAGGATATGCATACAAAGGCTGGGATGCTGACAGAAAGCAGATAAGTCCTCCTGTAAGTAGACCAAAACTGAAAGATAAGAGCAAAGGGGCTAGCTTTGGGCCTATTTGCAGTTGTAGATAGAGGACTGAGGATCCTAAAACTAATTCTAATGTCCTAATGGTTGTTTTAGATTTTGATTTGGATTTTAAGTTTAGATGCAAAGCTGGACATGGCTGTAACACAAACACAAAGCAAGATTGGTGCCTATCCAGGGCCTAGAGTCAGTAGACATACACCTGTGAATGATCAGCATGAACAGCTAAAACTGGATTTCAGGGGGATATATGTGATACCTGCCTTACAAATATCTCCCAATACAGAGTGTTAAGTTATCTCTACTTATGGCATCCCTACTGCAGTATACCCTTCCCAATGTTCAACCTGAAAATAGTTTAATCTACCCCTTGAGCAGAAGTTAAAAGATCAGACATTCAACATAGGAATTCTATGCTCTAGAATCTAAACATTACCAAAATATCCAGATTCAGAAGAAGAATACATGCAATACTGGAGATAGAATTAACAAAACACATGCTAAGATAGCATTTCTCATATAAGATTAATCATCAAATCAGTGGGTTCGTGCCAAAACATACAACAAGAGATACATAGACTCACAGGTTTAGCTGTACAGAGCAACCAGATCAGCCTGTTTTGAATTACAGAGCCAAAAATCTTCAACTTTCAACAACCAAAAATGAGTAACACTTCCTGCTTATAACAGCCAGGTAGTGTACCACAGCAATTAATTACATGGTTGACCAAAAATCCCGCCAGATACACAGTATCAGAAAAATGGCGCTCAACGTATTACCAGATTGGCGCCCAAACATGAATGCAGCAGGTAGGAGAGGAGACAGGAAGAAACCTCGAGCCCTGCGCCACTGTCCATTGATGTACACCTTCAATCGGGTACCAGATCCGTCCATACCTCTGCAACCTTCGCCATTAATGGCGCACCAACCCGCGGCCTCGGGAAAACGTCAAACTGTGCATCGCAACCATTTCCCGCCAAGATACCTCATCATCATGATATTTCAAATATGCAGGATATCAATTATCCCACATGCACCCCACGGCGACCTTTTCAACACTTTATATACTAGGCCACGAGCATATATAATGTCGGTGCTTTTGCTCCCGACGACACTAGTATAAGACTTCATCATCATCCTCCAACAGCATGATATCCTGTCGCTTGAAATATCACCCTGACGTCAGCATCATCGTCGCAATATCACCTGCATGATAATCGCCTTCATTGGCACAACCTGATCCATCGGAGGAAGATCCTCCTGCTTAGCCGATACCAAAAGTCTAGCCAATGAACATCCTTACGATGTCATCGTCATAACCTACTGATGTCATCAGCATATCTGCCTACTGCGCACCTCCTCATATCCGGATGACGTCATCATCATATCGACATCAGGATGATAAAACAATGAACATGAAGTGATACAACAACATCAGGATGATATTGACTAAGATCATCCTGACGTCCAAAATATGATGACCCTATGAATATCGGGTCATACTTAGAACTTTACAGCAACATCATCAGGATGATCTTAACAAAGATCACCCGATGTTAAAATATCACCCCAGCGAAAGATCATGCAGGTAGACAATATGATGACCCTCGCAAGCAACACGGCGATAACTGGAAATATGATCATGATGATGACGACGACCCTTAAGAAAAAATAGGCCGGGTTGAACAACTTAGAAAATGACCCCCTCGGAAGATCGGGGTGACATCATCATCATAAAAGGGCAGGGTGATAATTGGAAGATCACCGGATATTTGAAAAATCACCCTCCGCAAGAAAATTAAGGCACATTGTAGCTCATCAGCAGGATCGGGATGATATCCAAACATCACCCGATATTGAAATATGATGATCCTGATGAAAAAACAAGTCGACAAAAAACATGATGATGCTGACCACCATCGAAGCAAACATGATGATGATGACTTCCTCCTCGAAGAAAATATGATGCTGCAGTTGAAAAATGCCGAGGAGGTCCAACACTTAGGAAAATGGGTAAGAAGATATAGGGTTCAAATGAAGAAACCCCCTAAACATGAAAAAACAACCTCCAGGTCAAAATGAGTGCTAACAGGTAGTGAGAGATCTTCATAAGAGACCTGAATGCTTCCCTCTTGTATGAGAGGTATTGATTTTGTTTTGACTACCTGAATGCTAGGGGAAAGATGGAGTGAAATGAATGAGTGGGTGAGAACCAACAAGGTCCCAGGTTATTTCTTTAGGGACTGCCCTATTGCAAGTAATTATAATTATTCGACAGAATAAGGATTAGGAATGTATTAGGAATTTTCTATTACACATTCTCTTTTCAACGTTCGGAACAATATCTAAGACAGAATAGAATTATTACATGTTCTTGGACTATCCTAGCATAGCATGTGATTTTAAACTCATGATAGTCAACAAGTTTGGGCAACAAGGTTGAGAAAACAACATATTAGGAACACCTTGTGGGGATTGAAAGGGGAAAATGGTAAGGTAAATGGAGTGATGGTAAGAACAATAGAAAACCTTAGTCCAATAGACCTAGACATATATGGTTACCTTAGCCAATGCTTGTTCATTGGTCTTCTAGCTACTGTTGATCTTGTAAACTTACATGACATTGCTCCTGAATGTTGAAAAAGACTTCTAGATAGTCTTGTCTCAATGTCACCTTTGAAGTATGAAATTTGTTTCTCCATTCTGAGAATTATTGAAGATTCAATGTCATTTAGTAGATATAAATTTTGACAGATATGTTATCTCTTGGTCTTGTTTGAACAACTACCTTTGGGCCACCTTAAAGTACCTAAATGTGTGTTATAGTATGTGGAAAATAGCCTTTTGTTGTCGGAGACATAGCTGATCATGAATACACACTCCTCCCTTGACTGTTGGGTATGTAAACAATACTGTGTTGTGGTAAAATGCCTTCTTATCACTGACTAATGAAAAGTGATATGAAAATGTATCACCTTCTGATGAAACCTTGTGCAATACTAAGATGAACGTGAATCCCCTATTCTAAGGAATATAATCACGATGGTTTTTACTTGACGAAGGTCATTACAAGATCTGGACCCAAGCTAACTTCTGAATGTTAAAGTGTATATAATGTAGTAAGCTCTTATGCTATCCCTTAATCCTCACCACAATTAGGTTGTTTATAAAGGCTTTGTGTTTCCAGAGCTCGTGAGAAATAGAAGTAAACAAAAGACTTAATGGGAAACAACTGATTATATACTGAAAAAGATCAACAACAAGATCTTGATCAAGTCACCCCTGATATTACACTGCACACAAACCTCCTCCTTTAAGATAGGAAGGACCCACAAGAAAATGAAAAATAGAAGAAAGAAAGAAAGAACAAATGAACCAACAACACATACACAATGAAAGGGACAAAAGACAACCAAAGACGAATAAATGATGAAAGACTCCTAATCTACTATGATACAAAATGTGTGATAGCAATTTCAAGGACCAAAATAGTGTTTGAGAAACTATCCATTGATGGGAAATGGGACATGTTCTCCAGTTAATGAGTTGATCCTAAAAGCGTTTTCTCTAAGAATTTCTGATATCTGGTAATGGCCAAGCCACAATTTCTCAGATTTTTGGTGATCACCTTTCTTTTTTTTGGCTTTATCCCATAATAGAACTAAGTCTGAAATTCTAAAAGCCTTGATCTTAGCCCTCTTGTTAAACCATCTTTTGACCACCACTTAATGTTTGATGAAGTGTTGCAGGGTTGTATCTTGTTTTTCTTCTAAGCCAAGCAAGTTCATAAGCCTAGCTTCTATTTTGTCCTCATATATTGAAAATTATTTCATAAATCAGAGGACTGGTATTTGGAGGTTGACTAAGAAGACAGGGTTCAGGCCATACACAAGCTGGTAAGGGGAAGTTCCTAGAGAGGCTTTAGTTCTGGTTCTGTCTACCCATAGGGCAAACTTGAGCTAGGCACGCCAATCCCTAGGATTCTTTTCAAGTAGTTTATTAATTAACATCAATCAAGTTTTTATTCGTAGACTCTGCCACACCATTACCCTATGGGTAATAATTTGAAGAGAAATTTAAAACTAATTTATGCTCAAAAGACCATTACATAAACTGACCTGATGAAAAAGCAAGGCCATTGTCACATATTAAAGCAAAGGGTATTCCAAACCTTGTGATGATGTTGTCCTCAAGGAACTTGACTACTACCTCTGTGGTGCAATTCTTGAAAGTGTGAGCTTCCATCTAGCGGGTATAATAATCTGCTATGGTCAAAATGAATTTGTGACCTTTAGATGAATTTGGGTTAATCACACCTACAAAATCTAGGGCCCATTGGGAGAACGGTCTTACCTCAAACACAGGCTACAAGGGAATTACATGATTCCTTTCTCTAGAGGTGGTTGTTTGACATATATGATAGGTTCTGACATGTTGATGCAAGTGGAAGACATGTGGCTAGTACTAACCTGATCTAAAAATTTGGTGCATTATAGAGTCTCTAGAACCATGTTCGGTGCCATATTTGCCATGAAATTCTTGTAGAACTTGTCTGGCTTCCAGTTCAGTCAAATATCATAAATAGACACCTTCATAATTTTTGAAATAGCGTCACATTCTTTATCATGAAATGTGTGCTTCTTATCTTGAGAGCTCTTCTTTGAGTGGAATTCAAGTTATTCGGGCACTTGTTTAGGAGGAAATACACTATGTCCTTGTACCATTCATCATTTATGATAGCATCGACTATGTACTGTTGGCAGATGATCTGAGAATCAAATTCAACTAGGGTCTTAGACAATCCTTGTCCTCTCACAAGCTTCATGGGTTAAATCTCCAAGTCAAACTCTGGTAAAATGGCCATCCATTTTCCTCTTCTCTTTCCCAACTTGTTTTGCATCAAAAGGGACTTCACAGCTTGGTCTGGGACAATTGCAAATATCTTGCTCCTAAGGATGTAACATATGAATTTCTTGATTGCCCTTACCAATGTAAAAGCCTATTTTTCTAGGTAGGGATGTACCATACCTCGACATTTTTTAACGGGGAGCTCATGAAAGCAATAGGCCTTTCATCTCCAGCTTCTTTTCTCTAGGTTAGGACAACTGCACATGAGTGTTCAGAAGTGAATGAACAAATATAAAAAGGCTCCAAATAGTCAGGATTGATTAGGATCGGTGCCTCAATGATAGATTGCTTGATTTGAGCGAGTGACAATTTAGCTTCTATGCTCCATTCAATCTTTGCTTCCTTTGTCATCATATCATTTAATGGTTTCATGATCTCAGCAAAACCCAGTTATAAACTTTTGTATGAAATTAATCTTCCCAAAGAAAGATCTCATTTCCTTTTTGCTACCTAGCATAAGCAGTTTCAAGATAGATTCTACCCTTTCTAGATCCATGGAATTCCCTTTTCAGATATAACATGACCTAGCAACTTTCCTTCCATGACTCCAAAAATGCACTTCTTTGGGTTGAGCATGATACCATACCTTCTACATCTTTCCAATATCTTTCTCAGGTCTGCAGTATGGTTTCTTCAGTCTTTGGAAAATACTATAAGTTCATTCATATAGATGATGATGCACTTACCCACTACATCAGTCAATGCTAGGTTCATTACTCTTTGAAAAGTGGCCCCAGCATTTATTAAAACAAAGGGCATCCTCATATAGGCAAACCTTCCCCATTTAGTGGTGAAGGCAGTCTTCATCCTATCTTCATAAGTTACTAGGACCTAATTGTATTTGGAATATCCATCCAAGAAAGACATCATTTGAGAGTCATTCATGATTTCCAATACTTCATCCAGCGATGGGAGAGGATAATTGTCCTTTTTAGATGCTCTGTTTAGATTTAGAAAGTCCACACATAGTTTGATTTCTTCGTTCTTCTTTCTGACTGGCACTAGATTTGCTACCCATGTGGAGTGTCTTACCAGAAAGATGATTTTGGTAGCCAACAACTTTTGCTCTTCCTTGGAAATCAAAGGTTCAATTAAAGCGTTGATTGGCCTCTATTTCTGTCAAAACAGTTTTATGTTTGGCTTCAGTGGGATTGTATGAGTAATGATGGAAGTGTCAAATGTTTTAAGATCTTCATACCCCCAAGAATGACATCTTTATAGTCTTTCAATGCCTGAATGATATCTTCTCTTTCTCTGCTACAACAATTTTTACCTATTGGCACCCTCAAATTTTACAAATTTGAAGTGCTTATCTCCTCTTGATGTGTCGACAGAGGCTAGATAAACATGCTGCTCAATCTACCCAGAGACCCCCTTCACCAATTAAAATCTTACAACTTAGAGATCATCTTGCAAATCCATATGGTAGGAGGTTTTTTGATGCATATGGTAACATGCTTGTTTAGTTTCATGCTTCCAGGATGAGTTTTGATGGGCTATTTAATTATGTTCTAACTATGACGGGGCTAGATTTGGTGTTCCAGAAAGTTCCAAATCTCACAATTCTTAAGGTGACCCATTTTTCATTTTGGTGTAAAACTTCTCTAGTTCCAGTTTCGTCAAAATTGGAGACCATATGATGGAGTATTTTAATATGTTTTGGTCACGTCAAACACATCCGATAGGCCAGTTTACAAAGGAGGTCCCTAAAATCTTTCGGCAATGCGAGTTTTAAGAAATGGGTATGCTCTAAATAATTAATAATGGCCCTATTCAAGTTTTCATGGCCTTTGGATATCCAATGTGCCCGCAGTGAATAGGTGTCGTTTGCCTGGGAGGAGGAATTAATTAATTATCATTTTTCTAAAGTTGAAAAGAGCAAAATTTTGAAATATTTATGGGCAAAAAGTAATATTTAATGGGAAACATTTCAAAATAAACATTCGTTTATAATATTAAGACTTTAATAAAGGCAAATGAATGTAATTTTGGGGCTTATCACATGATCGTACAACCCATTCTGCCTCCCCTGTTCTAGTGTGTGATGATGCAATTTGGTTGCTTCTGAGCAAATCCTGGTCTAAAATATTCATTGCACTAAAGGTTGACATGTTTTAATCCCCATGGAAGTTCCTTCTAAAGCATTTTGTATAGAATCAGGCAGATTTTGTTGCAGACGAATAGTTCTCACGTTTTCGGCTTTCTGACAAATTTTTGGGAGTCTATTTGAGCTCAGAATTGTTGTTCTATGGTCTAAATTCATCCCCTGACAATTCCTAATGCTTGGGTAGAGATTTTGAGTATGTTTGTGATGGATTCTGAGTGCCAGAGTGGCTAAAAATGTCCTTGCATCAAGAAAAATGACCCAGTAACAATAAAAAAAATGAATTGGAAGCTATTGCAATTTGTTCTCTGTATTCTCTGTGGTTGGGTGCAGTCAAAGTGCATTGAGTAGGGATCCTATAGCCTCATATCGCTGCATCACAGAAGGATGAGGGGCCCTCTAGTGTGTGGCTACGATAGTGTGAAAAGGCAGTGGTTTGGAGGCAGAGTTGGTGCTCAACGATTGTAAATTAAGAAGTGGACAAGTCAAAAGGGAAAACAAATTAAAAAAACTTTTAGCTCCATGTTTTATTTATATTTTGTCTTCTCCTCTTTAATACGTAATTTGTCAATGTTCCCAATGATCATTGGCAGTGGCTGGTAATGTAAAACTCACCTAACCGCCGTATTGTATTTAATTTTTGGCACCACATTCTATAGTCTATAAAGAACTGGTAGAGTTACTTTGTAAAGTTGTTGAAAGATTTGGAAGATTTTGGGAGTGAATAAAGACTCCATCTTTGACTGGTTGCCCTAGTTTTGGTGCTTTAAGTTTCATTTTACATATGTTGTATGCATTTTTATGAGTAGTTTATCAGTTTCAGATTGTATTAAATGACTAATGTTGTGGCATGTATTTCTATTTGTTGTCTCCAATGTTATCTATGTTTCTCTTTTGAACTAAGTTACTAAGGGTATCTAAGTTCTTGAATGCACACTTGTTGTATTCCATATTTGGTTCTACCTCTATTCAAGGGATAGATTAAATGTTTTAAATCAAATATGGAGAGGAATGTTTGATAGCATGGATGTTTGTAAGAAGAGTCAATAGAAATACTCATTCTTGGGTGTTATTTGTAAGGCAGATGCAAGCTAAACCCTCTGAAATCTATATGTGTGTTCTGCTCATGAGAAATGCACAAAATGGTGAAGATTGACTTTGAACCCAAAGATAAGGCACCAGTCATCTGTTGGGTAGATTTTGTGATTCAAGCCCTAATCTAACAACTAAAATATAAAAAAAAATCAATACATCATTTGAAAAAATCTAGGATTTTAGGAGTAGGATTTTAGATACCATGTTCTCTGACCTACAAATGAACAGATGCCTAAAGCTAGCCACTTTGTAGTCATCATATAGTTTTGGTATGCATAAAGGGAACATATCTACTTGTAAATCAATACTTGGTTGAAATCAAGATTTTCCATATGGGTATTGAATAAGGGAATACCCCCTAGGTCTTGCAGAGCCTGAAGTGCAGAGGATACAAAGAGTCAGTCTCCTATTCATTGGCCACTCACCTGAGGATCCTGTAGATAAAAGATCTCTACTTTTTAGGGAAACTTAAACAATCAATTGGGAATACCAACAAATTGGCAACTTTGTTGGGGATTCAGTGCATTATTTTTTCTAAAGGAGTCATAAAATTGAAGAACCTAAATATTTGTTTAAGATATTGAAGGTTTCAGACCTGGACAAGTTTTGTTGCAGCATATTTGAAGAAGTTTCAAGTGACTCTACTGTTGAGGAGAACCTAGAATAAAAAAGAGTTGTAAGGAGCTTCATGCTACTTGAACATCAGTCCTCTACTAAGAGGTGGTGACTCTGTTTCAAGAACCTAATAAAGAATACAAAGAAGTTCCAACACTCATAAATTCCAATTAGAGGAGGGATATCAAGTGCTGCAATTGCTCCAATATAACCATGACAGGTGATCAACCCATCCATATAGTCAAAGAAATTTCAGCACTGAAAGGTACAGAGCTATAAATTTTAATGGCATTTGTGGTTTCCCAAATGTCATACCATCTGAAATCATAGATAAGTTACCAAAGTACAACGATACAAAGAATGACTATGAGGTAGATCATGAGGATGTGATCATGAGGCTATTTGTTCAATCTTTGAAAGAAGATGTAAGAGACTAGTTCTCTTATTTACCGACATGCTCCATCTATACTTGGGATGAGTTTAAGGCAAGCTTTCTGAGCAGTTTGGTGAGACAATTGATGCAAGATCAGCAATCAGTAATTTTATGGGCATTCAAAAAGAAAATGATGAGTTAGTCCCAGCATTCAACCTGAGATTTGCAAAAACATTGAGGGACATTCCTAAAGCTATTAGACCAAATGATGCAATAACTTTGGTTGTTTATTTAGGGGATTTTGACAAAAAAATGAGCTACCAATTGAGAGATAAAAGTCCTATGACTTTGTATCAAGCTTATGAAACTGCCATGAATATTGAAAACAACTAGAAATATGGAATGTTCAAGGGCTACTTATCTACGAGTGTTTGTGAGCCTAAAACATTTTATGTTGATGAAAAGTGTAGATCAGAAAATAGCAATGACTGTCAAAGAAACTACATCCCTACTGTCCCAAATTATACATCAGTCCATAATGTTGATCATGTAGAGCCCTGAACAAATTGTCAGCAAGCTGCATGCAATGATGATCCTATGGTTTTGGTTCAGGCTCTCTTTGACATGGGAAGACATGAAGGAGAATCAAGATATTCTTTATTTTCTAGAATATTGGACACATATATGGATATCCCTGTGGATCTCAGACCTCAAGAAGCTGCATGCATTGATTTATTTTGTGAAATGTATGAATCGGGCTTAAATTTATTGCCTCAGGAATTGAAGCCAAGTAGTCTTTCTCAGATGGCTGATTAGATAGACATGGTAGAGAATGCTCATATTCATGATGATAAAAATGGAAAGCTTCACATTGCTAATCACACTTGTCATATGGCTATATATGATTCAAACAATGATGCAATGTTTTCAACTAAAGAAGACATGTTCCAAAATGAGATTATTTCTCATGATGACAAGGAAAATATTGTCAAACATCCAAGAGATGTGGTATGTATTCCTAAAACTTACATTCATGAAAATTCAAATACACCACATACTAAACTAGTGCAAATGCATCAAGTGATAGCTTGCCATAACATATCTAATAAGGAAGAATCATGTTATCTTGATCATAGTCTTACCTATGTTGAGGGCCGCATTAGTAATGATCATGATATCACTAGGCCTGCTCATATGCTTTCAATTCATGAAATGGATCACATTGATTGTTGTGTTGTTGGTCACAATAGCGTGTATGAAATGGAATTGAAGAGTCTTAGATGAAGATGACATTAGCATGCAAGATGTCAATGATGTGAGCTTGCTTTCATATGATCAGATTATACCCCATGCTAAACATCTGAATGATACATTATTACCATCATCTAGTAGTAGTCTTATGGAGCCTGAGGAGTTTTCTGACCATGCTATCTCAGATTATGTGGATATGGAAGAAATTTTAGATATGTGTGTTGAACAATCAGAGGATGAAATGAAAGACAATATTGGCTACTGTGATTTCAGGGCTGATTGTGATTATACCTGTGAAGAAGATATTGACAGTGGTGTTTTAGATTATAGTGATGCTGAGGAAGATTTGGAACTTTGTGTGGAGGAGGCAGAACATTTGTAGCAAAAATGAATATAAGGAAAAAACCCCTTATTTGATGAGCCTCCTTTTTCATCAGATGATAGAAATGAAAATCCTTATTTGTGTATAAATAATCATATCTTTTTAGATGACCAAGAGTATAAGGAATGTGAAGTGGAGCAACCCTAGAGGTCTGATGCATGCAGAAGCAATGTTGAAGTTGTTCAGCCCTATGAGGATGATGATTTGAGCTTTGAAAAAAGTCTTGTTACATTAGAATATGAGCTTCCTCTACAGGACATCAGGATGCATGATAAAATTGGTGAGCCACCTGATTTGAAGGAACACAACTCCTTGACAATTAAAGTTAAAGGGTTACTTATGGATGTGCATTTTCTATCATATGAAGGACAAAATTTAGATGATCACTCTATTAATGTATTTTAGTCTTTTACCTTTGATTAGTGTGATCCATCAGACTCAAGGCTGGAGTATGACTGTAACATGCCAGAGAAACATCATGTTGAGGTACTCCAAGAGGGTGTTACTCATGAATGCTTAAGGTTTGATATAAATGTGGCAGGTGAAGATGATGTTACTAATGTTGTTCATCTAGTGGACTATGAGTATTTTCATTTCTTTGCTCAGTTTGACAAAATTTTAAGTGTCTAGGAAACTGACCATGCAGATTATTATGTCAATTGGCATGATATTTTGGACTAGTATGCTATTCTCATGTTCTATGAAGATACATCTCAATTAGGATTTAAGTGTACAAATTAGAGAGGCACAAGACAGTTTGGAGGTGACACATTCAGCAGTCTAGATGAACAAGCATTCTAGGGAGGCATTTTAAAATTTTGCTTGAAACAGTCTAATGAAAACAAGGTATTTGGTAGAGGGAAATACTAGTTTTTCATTTTTGGTGGCCTGGGGCCACCCAATGAAAATTTGTAGGTAGGTTTTTGATTGCAGATTGGAGCATTTACACAGTAGCCCAATGGATTTGGCACATGGTCTACATCCTGGAGATAACTGGAATCTCGCCATTCCTGCAAGAGGTATGAGCCACTATTGGCACCCTAAAATTTTGCAAATTTGAAATGCCTATCTCCTCTCGATGTGTCAACAGAGGCTGGGTCGACATGCTACTCAATCTACCCCAGAGCCCACCTTCGTTGATTAAAATATTGCAACTTAGAGATCATCTTGCAAATCCATATGGTAGGAAGTTTTTTGGTGCATATGGTAACATGCCTATTCAGTTTCACGCTTCCAAGATGAGTTTTGATGGGCTATTTAAATTCTTTTCTGACTGTGACTAGGCTAGATTTGGTGTTCCAAAAAGTTCCAAATCTCACAATTTTGAAGGCGACCCATTTCTTGTTTTGGTCTAAAGCTTCTCAAGTTCTAGTTTCATTGAAATCAGAGACCATATGATGTAGTATTTTAATATGTTTTGGTTGCGGTGAACACATCCGACAGGCTAGTTTACAAAGGAGGTCCCTAAAATCTTTTGGAAATGCAAGTTTTCAAGAAATATGTATGCTCTAAATAATTATTAATGGCTCTATGCAAATTTTCATGGCCCTCGGATATCCAATGTGCCCATAGTGAATAGGCCGTGTTTGCCCAAGAGGAGGAATTAATTAATTGTCATTTTTCTAAAGTTGAAAAGTGCAAAATTTTGAAATATTTATGGGTAAAAAGTAATATTTAATGGGAAATATTTCAAAATAAACATTGGTTTATAATATTAATACTTTAATAAAGGCAAATGAATGTAATTTTGGGGCTTATCGCACAATCGTACAACCCATTCTACCTCCCCTGTTCTCGTGTGCGATGGTGCGATTTGGCTTCTTCTAAGCAAATCCTGGTCTGAAATCTTCATTGCACTAAAGGTTGGCATGTTTTAATCCCCATGGAAGTTCCTTTTGAAGCATTTTGGGCAAAATCAAGCAGATTTTGTTGTAGGGGAATAGTTCTCACGTTTTGGGCTTTTCGACAAATTTTTGGGAGTCTATTTGAGCTCAAAATTGCTACTCTATGGTATAAATTCATCCTCTAACCATTCCTAATGCCTAGGCAGAGATTTTGAGTATGTTTGTGGTGGATTCTGAGTGCTAGAGTGGCTAAAAACACCCCTGCATTAAGAAAAATGACCCAGTAACAATAAAAAATGAATTGGAAGCTGCTACAATTTGTTCTCTATATTCTCTGTGGCTGGGTGTAGTCAAAGTACCTTGAGTAGGGATCCCGTAGCCTCATATCACTGTATCACAGAAGTATGAGGGGCCCTCTAGTGTGTGGCTATGGTAATGCGAAAAGGTAGTGGTTTGGAGGCAGAATTGGTGCCCGACAATTGTAAATTAAGAAGTGGACAAGTCAAAAGGGGAAAGCAAATTAAAAAAACTTTTAGCTCCATGTTTTATTTATATTTTGTCTTCTCCTCTTTAATACATAATTTGTTAATGTTCCCAATGCTCATTGGCAGTGGCTAGTAATGTAAAACTCACCTAACTACCATATTATATTTAATTTTGGGCGCCACATTCTACAGTCTATAAAGAAGTGGTAGAGTTACTGTGTAAAGTTGTTGAAAGGCTGGGAAGATTTTGGGAGTGAATAAAGACTCCATCTTTGACTGGTTGCCCTAGTTTTGGTGCTGTAGGTTTCATTTTTTGTATGTTGTATGCATTTTTATGAGCAGTTTATCAGTTTCAGATTGTGTTAAATAAATAATGTTATGGCATGTATTTCTATTTGTTGTCTCTAGTGTTATCTATGTTTCTCTTTTGAATTGAATTACTAAGGGTATCTAAGTTCTTGAATGCACACTTGTTGTATTCCATATTTGGTTTTTTACCTCTGTTCAAGGGACAAATTAAATGTTTTAAATCAAATATGGAGAGGGATGTTTGATAGCAGGGATGTTTGTAAGAAGAGTTAATATAAATACTCATTATTGGGTGTTATCTATAAGGTAGATGCAAGCTAAACCCTCTGCAATTTGTATGTGTGTTCTGCTCATGAGAAATGCATAGCATGGTGAAGATTGACTTTGAACCCAAAGATAAGGCACCAGTCATCTATTGGGTAGATTTTGTGATTCAAGCCCTAATCTAACAACCAAAATATAAAAAAAAATCAATACATCATTTGAAAAACTCTAGGATTTTAGGAGTAGGATTTTAGATACCATGTTCTATGACCTACAAATGAACATATGCCCAAAGCTAGCCACTTTGTAATCATCATATAATTTTGGTTTGCATAAAAGGGAACATATCTGTTTGTAAGTCAATACCTAGTTGAAATCAAGATTTACCATATGGGTATTGAATAAGGGAATACCCCCTAGGTCCTGCAGAGCCTGAAGTGCAGAGGATATAGAGAGTCAGTCTCCTATTCATTGGCCACTGACCTGAGGATCCTATAGATAAAAGATGGCTACTTTTTAGGGAAACTCAGACAATTAGTTGGGAACACCAACATTACCTATGAAAACATTCCTTTCATTTCCTGCTTCTCCTAGGTTGTAAGTTTCATACTTACCACCTTTTGAATTGGATGGCACTTTCTTCTTATCTCTTGAATCTGAGTCAAAGATCCATTCTAATGCAACCATACCTTTTGGTATGTTGTTGGTTTTCAAGTTGATTACTCCTTCATCATCTTCTTCAAAGGGCTCTCTATCATATTCATCTATGAGTTGCCTTCGAAGACTCCTAAATTGGTCAAATATTCCAGGATATGCTGGTCATCTTGGAAGACTTGGAAATTGCTTACGTTATCTGGTACTACTAGTGCT
Source organism: Cunninghamia lanceolata (assembly GCA_027924645.1). Lineage (NCBI taxonomy): Eukaryota > Viridiplantae > Streptophyta > Pinopsida > Cupressales > Cupressaceae > Cunninghamia > Cunninghamia lanceolata. The sequence continues at coordinate 4,260,744 of BSBN01001201.1, forward strand.
AGTACCAATTCTACAGAAAATCTCCTCAACTTCGAATGAGTCATGGGTTCTAGAATGCTAGCCGCCATTGCAAGTGCATTCAAAATGTGATTCTTTATCCTTGGAATGACTTTTATGTCAAAAGCAGTAAAGTCTTTTGTAAGGCTCCATAACTTATTTTTGTAAGTAGCAAGTCTCTTGTCATGACATGCATACTAACTTCTAACTTGCACCTCACCACCAGTTCTGAATCCCTTTGTACTTTAATTCACTGTACCGCTTTTTTGTGCATAAAAATCAAACCTCGAGTCAAGGCTTTATACTCGATCATATTGTTGGTACAATGGAATTGTAATCAATAAGATTCTAGAAAGGATTTTCCTTTGGGGATTGCTAATTCCACTCCCACCCTAGCTCCTTATTTAGAATGGGACCCATCAAACCTTAGAGTCCATATCTGGTCTTCTTGTGTTGTTTGTGTTTTATGGGCAGGTTCTACATTCTAGGCATGTTGGACAAGTAGTTGTTCAACTATTGTGATAGGCAAAGTTGGTTCATCTTTATTCAGACTTGGTTCCTCTTCTCTTTCTTCTAAAGAATGGGCATCTTTGATTAGGATAGTCAAGTCTTCTTTACCTTGAGTAAGGTCTACCTGGCTATGTTCCTAGGAGATTTTATTGGTTGTGCTCATCACTTGCACATTTATGATAGCAACATTAGGTTTTCCATCTCTGGGTTCAACATCTGCTTGTCTTGTCTATTGATCATTCTATATGCTGACCATTTCTACAGTGTCATCTTTGTTGATCTATAGTTTTGTACCACATGTAGTACTTGTATCCATTGATGAGGGCTCTAGATGTTGTTTCTCATAGAGGTGTTTCTTCACAATAGTAGCACATACTACACATGTCAATTCTGAATGATTGCACTCATGGATTCAGAAGCAATTAGGGAGCAGTAAGTCATTGATATTGATGTCTTTTCCTAGTAAGGCCTAATCAGTTTCTAATTTTTGAGTGAATTGTCCACATTTGGAATACAAATCAACACCTCTAGTTTCCTTATTCCTGGTAGTATCTTAGGAGAATATGAGAGTCTAGTCAAAATTGCATCAACCTTGTAAACCCCTAGTTCAACTTCAATATAGGCAACTTCATTATGATGGTTGTATTCTTTGATCATGTGTTTTAACTTGGGTTCGCTCTCAATTCTGATCTGGTTCTAATTTTCGCTCTAGGGTGGCCATAGATGTGAAAAATCAGTAGCAAAGTATCCATTCAAGCTTTTGGACCATTCTCTACTTAATAACATTTCATAGGCTTCAAGAATGTCTACCACATGTATGTCAATGTGTTGTTGAATTCTGGGATCAGACACTACCTAGATATGTACATCCTTGAGTTCACTTGTTACATTTACTTTTGTCTTGTCTAGTTATATTACCTTTTTCTGGATGGGAGTTGGTGTCATCCCAGCTTTTGGCACATTGAATAGAGCATCACATTGCTAAATGCTTTGGAATCCACCAAATAGTTATGCAAATTCTTCCCAAATATCCTTATATTAACTGAGAAATGGAGGAGAATCTAACTTCCCTCTATACATCGTTGTATAAGCATTGGTGGTAGCCACTACTTTTGCTTTCTCTTTTGACTGGCTAGGCTTATCCAGAAATTTTATCAAAGCTTCCCTCTGAGTGGGACAATTCTAAAGAACATCAAAGATAGACATATTAGATTTAGTCCTTTTGAGGTCTTCGGTTATGCCATATATCACATCTTTCACTACATGAGGCTTTGTGAGAATCACTAGATTTGGCCTTGGCTATCCTTCAACCTAGTTTCATATTGGAAATGGGTTGTTACTAGCTTTAGGATTAGGTGGTGTGGAGGTATACTTGTAGTGAATGGGCCTTGAGCCTTGTTCCTTAAGAAATAATTGTTCTTCCCTTTCTGAAAATCCTAGACCTCATAATTTTCATTAGATGGCTCATTGTCTTCTTTGAAAGGAAATACGTAAGTATCCAAGATCATGATTGTGTTTATGTTGTTACTGTGTTCTTGAATTGTGTTGCCAGATGACTGGGAATCTGCCTATGCAATTGAGGCCATCTTTTCCATCTGTGGGCATTCTAGTTCTGAATAATTTGTTGTATCATGTAGTCTACATCAATTGACTATATGATTCAGTTCAACCATGTTCACTATGTTAGATGTATTTGTTTTACCATGATTCCCCTCATTAGACTCATTTCTAGAATTAGTCACTCCCCCATTGTTAGGTCTTATATTCCACCATCTATTAAATGGTATCTGATTGCAATTTTGGTTTTGATTCTAGAAATTATTTTGAGCTTGAGAATCATTCTGATTCTAAGCTTGTGGAGGATTCATTGTGAATTAGGTGAGCTCAGTCATTACTTGTGACAGAGTCTTCTTAAGGGCTTCTATTTCTGATGTCAGGTGCATGTTCTGATTAATAATTAGCTGGTTCACCTGTGCATTGGCTTGTATATTGCTTGGATTTGCATGAGTAATAGTAGGTTTCTCAAAAAATGAATTTTCAATGCTAGTGATGGGTAATTGACAATTATTCTGGTTCAAATTAGGCCATGTGATAGTAGGTGCAATAAATGTTTGGTTTGTAGGCTGATGTATGGCCAAGGGTATCAAATTCAACAAAGGCATGTTATTGGAAAGAGTATTGTTTATCATCGGCAATTGGTTTGGTCCTCCTAACTATCCTAGTGAAGGCATAGAACCACCAATTCCACCAAGGGAGGGATCCATTTGGTGTTGCAACTCAATACCCAGTTTGTATGTTTTAGCGAGAGAGTCTATGTTTGCTAGGGTCTGAGTCCTTAGGAATAGACTAGTTAGGGGATCAATCACTTTCAAATAGACCTAAATGGCTGAATCTTATGTTACTATGTAGGGGGCAGCCAATCTCTTGTGTAGCCTTTGAAATCTAGTGTTAAACATTGATAAAGGTTCATTTGGTTCTTTTTTGCGAGTGGCAAATTGATGGTAAAGGACAACTGGGTCAACGTATGTTCGAAACTGGTTAATGAAAGTTGTCTCCAATTCTAACCATGAAGAGATTGATTTTTAAGGTAGACTGAGGTACCATCTATATGTAAAGTCTCCTAATGAATAGGGGAACAGTCTACAAACTATATCCTGTTGAGCAATTTGTGATTAAATCGCAACATCTTTAAAGGCCTATATATTTTCCTTTGTAGTCTTTCTTTCACCATAGATGTACTTTGTGCAAAATTTTCTAGATTTCTAGGTAATTCATGAATTCCTCCTAGCACAATCCCTAAAGGAGAGTTTTCTGCAGCAAAGAAATCCATTGGTGGAGGTAGAATAGGTGAACCAAGAGGTTTGGCTATAGGTTGCTGGTTTGCCAGAGAGGCAATAGGTTGATTATTATGTCTTCCTCTCACACTTATTGCTCTAGTTGAAAACCCTAGTTCAAAGAAATCTCCCTTTCCAGGTGAAGATCTCAAGATTCTCCTAAATCTCTTAGGAGAAAAAAAGTTAATATGCTCCAGTTTGAAGTTTTAGTGAATAAATTTAGCCCTCCTTCAAGCACTAGTTTTGTTAATGGTTTTTTTAACACATGAATGCAACACAGGCAAGGTGAGATTCAACTTGCTTATCCTGAAAAGACAGTTGATCCAAAAAGAATTAACAATCCTCAAGGTCTCAGGAGTTGGGTCACAACTATGTTGTGCAAGCACAGGGTAAATATGGATAGTTCACAAGGGATATTGGTTATTCACTTAATTTGTTCAAACTAAATTTGAATTAATCTACTTATCATTGTTTTGAAATAAAGATCAAAAGATTGTAAAGGGGAATGAGAAGTAAAAGGCATAGCACTTTAAATTTTAAACTTTGTATCAATACACCCACCCAAGAAATTCATTAACCACAATATTAAAATTAGTTTTACAAAACCCAATCATTCATATCATAGTGCAATAGTCAAAGGATTCCTTAATAAGTATGATTAGAATTAATTTTTTTTTATTACTATATTTCATATTTTTTTTTATTACTATATTTCATATGCAAATCAGAAATAGAATTCAGAACTTCAAAGCATAAAATTCAGAATTTCTTGAATGAATATAGAAGTAAAGAATAAGTTTAATGCACTACACTAGAAACACGATGATAGATCACATAGAATTGACAACCATTTTGTATTAACTTCTTTGAACTTCAATACGATAAAATAGATCCAACACGAATACCAAAAATATGGATCTATTTCTAGAAGGAACCACCTTCTCTATGCTAAAATGTTGTAAAAACTGCTAACTGCTGAAAAAACATAAATATCTAAGTGTAGCCAAACAACCTAATTCTTCAACTTTCAGACCCTTGAACAAAATGAGTCCTTCCCTTTTTATAGGCACTTCAAAAGAATAATTTTAGTAGTTTAAAACTACATGCAACACCTCTTGTCTTTATTTTCATCACCAAACCCATGCAACTCAAAAAGAACATTAAAAAATAGAATTGTTTTTGCATGCCTATTTCCAAGTGACTATTCAACTCAAAAATATAAAAAGAAATGAGAATGATTTCTGTAGGGCCCACTTTATAAAACAGTGAGTCCCTTTTTACAAAAGTGATTTTATAAGTTTTAAATATCAAAATTGACTAAGTCCACAAAGTGAACTTAGTGAGAGCTGGATGCCCCTGAGGAAGCTCAATCCTTCTTATATTCAACAAAATTTAAAAGATGTTGATTTACCCTATCCTCCTCTGGACCATCTAATCATCCATATCTAAATTTGAAAGTCTTGAGGTTCTCAATAACTTGTTCACATCTCTTTTCTATATTGTTTATGTCTACCAATGCCAGCTTAAAATGTGCCTTAGACTCCACAAATTTGTCTATCTTATTCTCATATATACCTGGAGCTTTGTAAAAAACTTCCATTTTCTTCTTGTAGACTTCCTTCACTTTATCCAACAATTCCAATATATATTTGTCATGAGACTACATATCCAGATCCACAACTACTTTGACAAAAGTCTCAAAAATAGCAATATATGCAAAAATGTCCTGCAACAGTGTGAGTAACAGAGGTCAGTATTCAACCAATTGCTTAATTTTATATTTGGTAACCTTTATACACAAGTCCACAAAATCAAGCTCTTTGTGATGCAAAATATTTGCCTCAATCAGCTCTTCTTGAGTGAGCTTGCCAACCTTCTTCAAAGTTCTCAACATCTGCTCCAACTTGGGCTCCTCTTTCTTATGTTCTTCAATAAAATCATCTATCTCTTTTTCCAATCTACATGATTCTTCATAAAATGGAAAATATTTGTCAAAAATGCTAAAAGCTTCTTCCAGAAATTTTGATACCCACGTGTCAAGTATAGAAGATTTTTCCTTCATTGCCTGAAGAGTATCAACTTCTTGCTTAGTCATCAAAATTGGTGCATCAGTGGATGCTGGCTGCTATGAAATCAAAGTTACAATGCCTTTGACAAATGTCTTCATCTGGTGTAATTGCAGTTTCAATTTGTCCTTAGCCTATTTATATTTATGCATTCTTTATTTAACGATTGTGTATGCAAAATCAAATGAAGCAATCTCTTCAACACAGGTCTACTTGCCTAAATTTATCCTTGTAATCTAATAATCCTCAGCCTACAGATCATGTCATCTTTGTCAGCTAACAGGGTTGTGATTTCTGCAATTATTTCCCCTTGGTCACTGGTGTGGATAGCCAACAAAGTCATAGCCTTTTTCTTTGGCTTCTCTTTTTCTATCTCAGCAATCATTTTTTGAAAAATCAAAGGCTTTGAAACAACCTGTTTCCTTTTACCCAAGTTCAAATTTAGCCATGAAGGTGCAGCTGGAACTTGTAAAGTCTAATCAGGTTGATTATGTGCTATATGTTGTTGTTGTTGATCAAAATGCTCACCTATACTACTTTCTCGTTGTTGTTCTTGTTGTGGTGGCTCTTCTGTAATCTTTGAAGGCTCAAAATTTTCTAAAGATTTATCTTTCTTGGCTTGTTCAACAGCATTGATAAGTTCCTATTGCTCTTGCTGTATGAGTACATGTTTTTCTTTGGAAGGAATATTTTGCTACGTTCTATCCATTTCTTCATCTCCCTTTTCTTCCTCTTCTTCAAAAGGAATATTTTGTTGCCCCTCAGATTGTTGCTCATGTTCCTACTCAGGTACTTCCTCACTAGGGACTTCTACTTGCTCCTTGACATCCTTTTCTTCTTCAGTAACCTTCTCTTCTTGAGATTATTGTTGTTTTGTTTGTCTAGTTTCAAGTTGCTGCTCTAAAGAGGGAGGTGAGAACACGACTGTACCAAAAGTTGCCTATGAAGTTTTTGCATCAACAGTCTAATGTCCTTCTCCAGTTGTTTGTCCAATAGCATCTTTGGGAGGTAGGACTTGGGTCTTTGGTATGACCCCAATGCTAGATGTTAGCCAAGAAGCCCCTTCCATGTACATCATTGACAACTCAACAAATTTTTCCTTGACAACTTTAAATGCATCTTTGGGGGAAGTAGCTTCAATAGAGATACCAATCTTTCTTGTTTTGGGAGGCTTGTCTTGTACTTTTTGCCTTTTCCCAGCTAGTGACCCAGATGATGAAGCCTGTTGTTCTTTGCCTTGTTTCCTAGTTTATGGGTTTTGTGGCCCAAAGTTTCATAATCTTGGGTCCTGTTGGCACTATAAAATTTTGTAAAATTTTAAGTGCCTATGTTGAAAAAGTTGATTACCACTAAAAAATGTACTGAAAAAAATCTTCCCTCGTGACCTACTTTGGAGGGTCATAATTTGAAGATTGTTCAATTTCAAGCCAAATCACCTAGCGAGTGTGTTCATTTGTCATCTGTGAGCATATATGTTTCATTTCAGCTTCATGTGATGAGTTTTGATAGGGTTTTGAAGCACCAAGTTGGAGGGCTCTGGGATTGTTTTGTTGTTTGCATATTCTCAAGTCTTCGAAGTAGCCTCATGTTCAAATTGATATTTCACAGCTAGGTGATCGTCATGACAAATGGATTGGTATTCTACATTCTCCTAACCTTCATATGATCGTTGGTCCAGTTTTAGAGCCTCATGATGAAGTTTGATATATTTTCAAGGCCAAAAGCAATGCAGTTTGTTATATTTTGACAGTTGCATTTCCAGAATGTTTCATAGAGGTCAACTTTGGCCCTTAATATTTTGTGAAGGAAGTGAATTGGTGAAAAATCCTTTTGTACACATGCTTAATGGACCTAAATGAATTAGTTTTTCCGGTGGCAGCTTCCTGGGAAGAGATTTGGTATTTTTTCAAGGTGGTGACTTTGTGAGCCCTAGTTGGTTTTTTGACAGGGCTAGTTTCAGAAAAGGCTAAGTGAGCCACTTTGAATGTTAATATATTGCACCTCAGGATGGGTTTTGCTAAACCATTTGCTCCCATGAATTCTTGGATCATATGTCAACATGTCAATGCATTTGTGTGGTCACCGGAGGAGTTTTGATATGCTTTTTAATTATTTTGCGATTGCAACCGAGCTAGATTTGGTGTTCCAAAAAATTTGCAAAATTCAAAAATTAGAGGGTATTATTGGTCTTTATATGATCTCAAGTGTCTCCAATTCTGATTTTGTCACATTCTGAGCTCATTTGATGCATTATTTTAAACTTCATTTTTCCTGTTACATGGTCCAGCAGGGCCAGTTTACAAAGTACCTTAATTTGGCGAGCTGTTCAAAATTTGTCGGAAACCCACTTCCAAAATAATTGATCATGGTCCCCCACAAATTTTCATGGCTCCAGGATGTTCCATGTGCCCATAGTGGAATTACTCTGTTTGCCCTACAACTGAAATTAAAATTTTCTCTTATATGCTAAAGTTTAAAAGGCAAAATTTTTAAAACATTTTATATGTTTTAAAATGAACATTGGGACAACTTTGGAAGCCCTAAAAAATATTTCAAATATTTATAAAGTTTAACTTTATAAACTATATGCAATGCAAACCTTTTTGTTTCTCATATAGTGATGGATGAATGCTTTATGCCTACGGTAAACAAAAGGACCAACATAAACAGGGTTTTAAATGTGGTTTCTAGTTGCTAGTCAAACTTCAATCGATTAAATTATCAAGGGTTTTACACTGCAATGCTGGAGAAGGATGATGAAATAATTTCTGTTGTATCCATCAGGATTCATGGAGCACGTTTACCAGAAATACCCTTGCACTATTGTTTCAGTCTCTTATAATAACAATTAAATGCACAAAGCAACCACAAAGGAGGCCACAATTGATGGAATGAGTAGAGAAATAAAAAAGATGAGAAACAGATGAAGGTTTTCGAGATTAGATCAACAGAAGGAAGAGGAAAGATTAGGTCCAGTGTTCCCTGCATTACCACAGCGGCTAGCAATTGTGTATGTAGGATAGTGAGATGCAATTTGAGCTTTCACCAGATTACCGCGATGGTCAATGAGGAAGAGTGTAGGCTTGCGGTGAACTAAGGGTTCTATCATGTATTCCCCCAAAGGAAAAAGAAGATGTATGCGGGGTGAATGGGAAATAAAACATAAAAAGTTTTTATTAATTTTCGTAAAGAAGAGTGCAGAGAAATAAAACTATTGAGTAAAATAAATGCTTTTGTAAATAAGATGAAATAATTTGCACGGGACGAGAAAGATATTATTTTGGGGTAATAAATTGAAAATGTACGGGATGGGTATTTTTGATAAGTGAAAATAAAATTTTTTAAAATAGTTTCACTTAGGGATAAAGGAATGGGTAATTATTTTACCCAGTGAATATAGTGAAAAATATATGGGTGAAATGTAAATATGAATAGGGGAATATTAATAGTCAATTATGACTATTATTGTAGAATATGTGGGCAAAATAATTTTTCATGAGATGTAAAGTGAAAAGTAATGAAATAATTATTTTTATTGCAAATGAATGTGAAAGGTTGCATCAAAAGGGTACGTGAAGGGTCATGATGCAAAGTATATATGATAAAATTAAAAAGGAAAGAAGGGGTTAGACAGAGAAAAGGAGGAAGGGGCAGAACAAAGAAGGTTGGTGCACTTGTGAAGACTTGGGAACAGAATGTACAAAATGTTTGATCTGAAAATGGCTTTAGTTGTTCATTGAATTTAATGAAAATAAACTGTGAGACTATCTCCAATATTGTTTTCTTTGGTCATATGAATCAATTTGATAAGTTCTTATTGGTTTGTCGTTGCATATTTAATGCTTCTGTGTGATATGTTTAATGGGTTCTCTCAAGTAGGGATTAAATTCTTTTGAACATGTTACTGTGATTTGAAGGATCCAGTTTGTATTATATAAGAATGGTTTTCATAGTTGATTTACTTGCACATTTACGCAAGCCGTAAATAGGAAATGTGCTAAACAATTAGAGTTTATAGCCACTGGATCATCAAAACTCATTAAGACTCCATATCCAAACAAATAAGGCACCGATAAGATGTTGTGCTCCATATCAAAATAAAATCATTGTACATATTTTAATTTTCTTTTTGTAGAAATATGAGTGGTAGATAGAGTAGTTGAATAAAATCTATTTTTAGATTTCATACCATTTTGAATTTGGATGAAGATGATGCGTTAATTGATAAAATTGTACATAATATGCTCAATCATCACCAATCAGTATTGGAGAATTCATATTTTGTGGTGATAATGTTGGCAAGAGACACTATATGGATTCATTATTGTTGTCATTGATGGCAACAAAGTTTATCCCACACGTCCGCAGGACATGGTGTGTCCCTACTGGAAGTCAGAGTGAAGAATATTGTGGTCCGGCAAACAAGAACAGAGCATGTGGCAAGGTCCGACAGACAAGTCTGGATCTCTCAGAGGAAGTATCTTGGTGCAGTGTGGATTTAGGGAAATCAAGAGGACTACCTTGAGTGGTATATTCCAAGGATTTAGCCTCTGGTGATGGATGTGGAAAAAGATATGAATAGTTGTGTACCAGATTCCTGAGTGACAGTGTGAATAGAGGAAGAACTGACTGACAGAACATCAGACTACTTTTCAGATGTGTTAATAATGGTGTTAAAGGTTATGAAGGCATGAATCATGTTTGGCTGACATGATTAATGATTTCTACAAGTATATGCTTGATCCACATTACTTGATGTGTAAGGATTCAGCCGACAGAATAGAGTTTGTGAGAAGATTGATTGTTCTGGGTGCCGACTAGAAAGATAATAAAATCACTTGTGCAGATATATATATAGGATGGTTTTAGTTGTGAGAAGTGTTGTGGTGATATGTGATATGTGAATAAAAGTAGAGCAGAGCCGAAGCAGTAAGGAAGGTCCAGTATGTGAAAGGAAAGCAGCATAAGAGAAGAGGAAAGATGAGGTGCAACAAATCAGTGTACTGAGCCTAATCGGAACTGAACTCCAGCATATGTGGATGCTTCCAATCAATTCAAGTATTGTATAACATTCTTTTGTAGACAATGTGTCTCCTTGTAGGCAGTGTGCCTCCTTTGTGAGTAGTGTGCTCAGACAGTGAGCCCTAATTGGCAAGTGCCATTTTGTAATTCCTTATTCTTCTAACAGAGAATAATCTTTGGGTTAATCACCCTGTGGTTTTCTCCCTTAACAGGGTTTCTGCGTCAAAAATATTGTGTCATGTGTTTTTCCATTTCATGGTAATGTTTGCTTGTTTGAATTAATGCTGCATTGATTAATAAGAAAGGTCAGAAAGAAGAAATATTTAGGATAACAAATTCACCCCCCCTCTTAGTTATCAACAATTGGTATCAGAGCTAAGTTCCTCCTAATAGAGTCTAACAGCTCGAGGAGGATCTGGGAGTCCAAATGGATGCATATGGTTTAAGGGAGCAACTCAAGACTGCCCTTGAGGATCTTGAACAGTCAAACTTTGAAGTTAATGAATTAAAAGAAAGACTCAAACAGGCTGATGATTTCATGAGAGAACTAAAAGACAAATTAAGTCTCTCTATGAAAAAGAGAAAGGAGCTGCTTTAGCAATTGGCAAGACAAGGTGAAGAAAGTAATGCAAACGAAGAGCTGATTGAGAAAACTAAGTTATGTGAAAAGTTATCAAAAGAAATCATTATGGTAAGACATGAAATGGAATCAGGAGTTATAAAGTTTACCCAAGAAGTTGAAGAGAAAAGAAAAACTAAAGACAATCTAAGACAATCTCTCAAGGAGAAATCAGAAGATTGCCACCAGATGGATAGAATTATCAAACATCTTGAATCTGATCTTGAAGATGTTAAAGATAATGAAGAAAAACTTGAGGATCAAATTGTCTCTCTCAAAAGGGATCTTCAAATAGCAAATGAATATAAAGAGAAATTCAAGATAAGTTTTGCTCAACTTGAAGTTCTTCTTGAAAGTCAAAAGAAGGTAGATGACAAGTGTGGTTTGGGATATAAGAAAAGAGAAAGCTCCGAATCTGGTCAGAAGAATTTTGGATTAGAAAATCTAAGGAACAGGCCTAGAAGACCTCTGGTAAGACAGCCCAATGCTCAAAGATATCCATCCTTCAATGGATACTGCCATAGCTGCAATCACTTTGGTCACAAAGCTAATCAGTGCAGAAAGAGAATGAATCAAACTAATTCATCCTTCTCCAGACAGTGTTTTAACTGTAAAAGGTATGGTCATAAGTCTCATGAATGTAGAAATATGCAAATGAACAAATCATTCAATGGTAGATGCTTTGCATGCAATAGAGTAGGTCATATGGCTAATCAATGCAGATCAAGAGGATATTAGTCAAATATGCAAAGAAATGTTGTTTGCCAAATCTATAATAGGTCTGGTCATAATGCAAAATTCTCTAGAAGCAAGAATCAGGAGAAAAGAGGTCCGATATATCATAATCAGAATAAAGATAAGGGTAAACAAAAGGTGAGTGCGGATGAAGTTAGGAATGAGATGAACAAGATTTGGGTGAAGAAAAGTTCAGAGAATGTAGAGGTTGGATCTGCACCAGACTCTGGTGCTGATATTCCTTCTGGAAACTAAAAGGTGAGCTCTGGCTTAGGGGGAGACACAAAGAAAACCTTGTTCCCCCAGCCAATCAATTGGTGCTGAAATTGGCACAAGAAGAGTTGTGGATTGAAGGAGTCACAAGGGATATATTCAAACAAACTGTGGTTAATATTTGGAAGATCCGTAAGATGTTTAAAGATTAGGGTTGATCCAGTTCTTCAAATCACTCGAATTAGGCAAACCAGAATAATGTAGGTCGAGCATTTATTACAGTCTGATATTAGGGCTTGCAGAGCAATATAAGGGTTTTTCATTAATCACTCATTCATTCTGCACTCAAGAGGAAACGAAAAGCGGAGCTCTGCAACAAAATTCCCCAAGTTCATCGAAGATCACTTGTAGAAGTCATTACTTCTAGAGATCAATCCAACCAACTCTGTGAAACTGATAGGCGCAAAAGGTATTTTCCATTTTCAAATATCTCACTGCAAATCTCTTGATAATGGGTACTCTGAATATTGTAAAGATTTCTGCTAGACCTCACCCTACATTTAAGAAACATCCATACAAATCCTTGGAGGTAGACCCCCTAGGTGCATTTTCTAGTGTTCCGCATGGCATTTTACACACAGAAGACATTAGGGTTTACATACATGCCAATATTGAAGAGTTTGGGGAATTCAAACTAAGAGACATCTATCACAAACAATTGATAGATCATGCTTTTGAGCTTAAACTAGAATATAAGGGCATCCAGGAAAAGCATTTTGATCAGTTCATTCATTTCCCCTTCTTTGAAGAAGATGAATGGTTCCGGTATGTTTTAAGTAGGGTGCATGATAACTTCCTATGGCTGAATATACCTTGCAAGATCACCAAGGAAGCAATTAGGGCAGTAACTAGTTTACATTCCTCCGGAGGAATTCCTGTCCTCAAGTCTGTCAAAAATAACATTGTCACAGAGGCCATTGGATCAAAATTTGATAAGAGGGTAATGACCATTGAAGATATTACTGACCTGTATATCAAGTATGCATTTATGATAATAGGATACAAGATATATCATTCCAGTAGGGAGAATTTAGTATCCAGAACTGCAGTATACACAGCCTATGAGATGCTGAGAAAGAATGCAGATTATGATCTCTGTGAACTCCTCTTGAGCCAATTAATGGAAAACATATAGAAGATCAAGAAGGACAAAAAGAACTCCTTTAAATATGGAGGACTGATACTATGTTTGTTCTTCTACTTCATGAATGAGCTTCCCGGATCAAATGGATGGGTATGGGAAAATGACAAACCGGTAGCTATCCAGATCAGAGATTACTTGCATGAACTTGGAGATACAAAGGCAAGAAAAACAGCTCTGTGGGGATACTTTAAAAACTTTCAGAACATGATGCAAACAAGAGAAAGGATTCCCTAGTCCCTTGTTGAGAAATACAAAGACACAGTCTGCTTTATGGTAGAGACTGATCAGTGCCTAATGGAGGCAGTAGAACCAAGAACAGTCTGGATCATGCCCATGGGGTATGAAGTGGATGAACAAATTGTGGAGCTGCATGTTCAACACATGCTGAGTCAGCCTAAAGATCCAAAGGCAGAAAGGTTTGGAACCTTTGAGGAGCTGAGTGTAAAGATCCATGTGGAACTTAGAGAACCAAAGATGAAAAGGAAGGTGAGAAAAGAAGTAGAACATATTGCACAAGGCCTTGGGATCTCAAAGGAGGCACTTGATGCCAACCAGGAAAAGAGACAAAAAGTGGAGGAAGAGAAGAAAGAGGCAGAAAAGAAAAGTAAGGAAAGTACTCCAGTAGAAACTTCCACCCGGACCAGATCATCAAAGAGATCAACACTTGTCCTTGCTAAAAGCTCAAAACTAGAAGTCCAAGCATCCGGCAAAGGAGAGAAAAGGTCTAAAACAAAAGCCACAAGGGCTTATACAAGTCAAAGAGATGAAGAGGAAACTGAATCAGATGAGGAAATTAAGAAACTGAAAAAGAAGAAGAAGAAATCATCCGGTGAACACCCTACCAGTCAAGGAGAAGAAGAGAAGGAAGAGGAATCTGTTGAAAAACTCACTCTATCCTTAGATGTTGTAGTGAAAGTAGTCACAGTGGATGGGAACCTACAACCCTTAATAGAATATTATGATGAATGTAATGAAGCAGATAAAAGGATTGTGGAGGAAGCCACAGTTCAATTTTTGAACACTTACAACAAAGCTTTTATTGAAATTATCTCTCTAATTCCCAGAAGCTTAGAGAAAAGGCTTGAAACAAGGAAAAACAATGATCGAGCAAAAGATCTAGAACTCTGAGAACAAATAGCTATTCAGCTATATCCTTCAATTGATCCCAAGATAATGAACATGGTATTCAAAGACTGCAAGGATGAGTTTAGGAGCAAAGCAAGGATGAATTAGCTCATGCTTGGTGAGACTGACAAGGTAGTCAAGGATACAGAAGAGATCATCCGAAAGGCCTTCAAAATATTTAATCTTCCTATTGTAGAGGACTTGGGTACTGATCCTTCAACCACAAGTGTTGCAGAAGAAACTTCTGAGAAAATGACAGAAGAGTTGGGCCCTGAATAGACTAACATTTCTCCTCCGGTTTCTCCTACAGTCTCCGAATCCAAAGAAGAAGAAAAATTACAGGAGAAAAAAGCAGAGGTGAAGGAAAAAGAAGGTGACAGTGCAAAGGTTGCAGAGGGACAGAAGACTTCAGCAGAGAAAACCACAACTGCTAGTGGTGGGAATGTAGAAGGAGAGAAAACTCCAAAGGACAGCTCCAAGACTGTAGAAGAGAAGAAACATCTGTCTCCAACAAGAGACACTGTACAAACTGTCCAAGAATTTCTAAGCAAAGAAACAATGGAGATTGATGAACCGGAGCTTCTACAAGGTCCATTCAATTTTGATTCTCTTTCTCCGGTACAGACAATGAAGATAGCTTCATTTGCAAATGCTAAGGCTAATGAAAAACTCCTAAAGTCTCATATGGAAGACTGTGAGTTGATAGAAGCTGCATTTGGAGTGCTGGAAAAGATCATACCATCTTTTCAAAAGGATCCCACAGCCTCCTCTTTCGGTAATCTCAAAATCTTAGTCAGCAGTGTTAGTACACATTTTGATTCTCTAGAAAAATCAGCTGAAGAAAAGGTCCGAAAGGAGTTTTTGGATAAGAGATTCTCAGAGGTACAAGGATTACTCACTAATGATAGAAGAAATATAAGTATTGGGATAAAGATCTTAGAAAACACTCTTAAGGATGATAGTGAAATATACAAATTTTGTATCTCCTGGTCCAAAGTAACACTAGACATTGAGAAGAAAATAAAAGAACAGGAGGATAAACTATCAAACCTATCAAAGAATTTTGATCCTCTCTCCTCCTCTATAACAAATCAAGAATGTTAGACTATCACAGTCTTGAGTGAAATCAAGAAGTTAGAGAAGGAAAGAAAAAATAGGATAAGTAGGTTGAGTGAGTTCGGGGGGTTAATTGTCCCCAAACTAGAGGCCATGCATGAGGCTATAAAAGATGCACAAATTACAGCCCAGACCACTGATCCGGCAGATCTAAAAAGGGCAGATGTGTTTGCATTCCTGTTGAGTGGGCATATCTCAATTTTGGACAGGATGAAGCAGAGTTGGGCAACAGAAGTTGTACAATTGAAGAACACTTTTACAGACATACTTAAGTATATGTAAGTACAACTTGTATATATATATACTTATGCAGCTAAGTATAGTTAAAATTTTGAAAATTTTGGTATGCAGACCCTACCCTTTGCCATTGATGTCAAAGGGGGAGTGAGGAGCAGTGAAAAATGAGGAATCCAACTAAGGGGGAGCTTCGAAAAATGTATATAAAGACAGAGCATCAGCCAAGGGGGAGCATAGTGTAAACACTTAGTCATTTTTCACTAAGTGTTGCCATCAATGCCAAAGGGGGAGATTGTTGGCAAGATACACTATATGGATTCATTATTGTTGTCATTGATGGCAAAAAAGTTCATCCCACACATCCGCAGGACATGGTGTGTCCCTACCGGAAGTCAGAGTGAAGAATATTGTGGTCCGGCAAATAAGAACAGAGCATGTGGCAAGGTCCGACAGACATGTCCGGATCTCTCAGAGGAAGTATCTTGGTGCAGTGCAGATTTGGGGAAGTCAAGAGGACTACCTTGAGTGGTATATTCCAAGGATTTAGCCTCTGGTGATAGATGAGGAAAAAGATATGAATAGTTGAGTACCAGATTCCTGAGTGACAGTGTGAATAGAGGAAGAACTGAATAACAGAACATCAGACTACTTTCCAGATGTGTTACTGATGGTGTTAAAGGTTATGAAGGCATGAATCATGTTTGGCCGACATGATTAATGATTTCTACAAGTATATGCTTGATCCACATTACTTGATGTGTAAGGATTTAGCTGACAGAACAGAGTTTGTGAGAAGATTGACTGTTTCGGGTGCCGACTAGAAAGATAATAAAATCACTTGTGCGGATATATATATAGGATGGATTTAGTTGTGAGAAGTGTTGTGGTGATATATGATATGCGAATAAAAGTAGAGTAGAGCAGAAGCAGTAAGGAAGGTCCAGTATGTGAAAGGAAAGTAGCATAAGAGAAGAGGAAAGATGAAGTGCAGCAGATCAGTGTACTAAGCCTAACCGGAACTGAACTCCAGCATATGTGGATGCTTCCAATCAGTTCAAGTATTGTATAACATTCTTTTGTAGACAGTGTGTCTCCTTGTAGGCAGTGTGCCTCCTTTGTGAGCAGTGTGCTTGGGCAGTGAGCCCTAATTGGCAAGTGCCATTTTGTAATTCCTTATTCTTCTAATAGAGAATAATCTTTGGGTTAATCACCCCGTGGTTTTCTCCCTTAACAGGGTTTCCACGTCAAAAATACTGTGTCATGTGGCTTTCCATTTCATGGTAATGTTTGCTTGTTTGAATTAATGTTGCATTGATTAATAAGAAAGGTCAGAAAGAAGAAATAATTAGGATAACTGATTCACCCCCCCTCTCAGTTATCAATAGATAAGAAGGTACACCCATCTAGGCAAAATAGAGCCTGAAGTGTAGGGAAGACTAATCATTTTGATTGATTTCATTAGTTGGCCAAATCAGTTTCCCAACCCAATCATAAAGCTTGGCATCCTTTTAGGGTTTTGTAAACTATAGATTTGAGAACCAACAGATCCAACCATTCCATGCTTTATTGAATAACATAGGAACTGAATTCCCTAATTGAATTATCTTCTTTCTCTAACCAATTGATGGGGTCCAAGGGTTTCTCATCAATAGCAGAAGCTTGGTACACAGGGTCTAATACAACACCATCATTGAAAAATGCCTCTGGTATGTCATTCCTTAATCCAAACTCTCTTAATTGAAAAGCAATGAGTCTAGTAGACTTCTTCTTTCTGAATTCAAAATCATCTTGGCAATTCACCGAGAAGTCTTCTAAAGAATGCTTATGGTTAAAGTCCATAGTTGGAAACAATTGGTTCAATTTTACAATAGCGTTGAGGTCCTCCCTAGGCTAATACACCTTCAAATTAATAGCATTTAGCTCTTCATCTTGTTGGTTTTTATTTAATTCCCAACCTTGTCTCATGAAATAGCCTATGATTTAACCACTTTCAATATTCAACTACCATGAGGGGTTGGCCAACACATAGGTGAAAGTTACAACAACTTTCCCTCTGCACTTTAGGTTCTGCAAAACCTGGGAGGGGAATCCCTTAACAGTATTTAATAATCTCCTATTCCAATTTATTACAAATACTGAAATAACAGATATGTTCTATGCAAACTTGCTTGAGGATTATGCAAAATATGAAGACATGGCCAAAGCTCTTCAAGATTTTAGCATTACTCGAGACCATAGAATAGAAATAGACTTCTCTTCAACACACATTTGCGGCAGATATTTAAAAATTTCAAATTTATTTGGGCTTGCTTAACCTTGGCATTGAAGAACACATACATATGAAAGAAATCGATGCCTTACCCTAAGAGTACAGAGTCAAAACTAAATGTAACTAAAAATTATTGACAACATTTAACCTAAACATCACAGAGCTTTATAATATTGCCTTGAAATATTATACTTAATATCTCTAAATCAATCATACTTACGGCATCCTTGTATACATTCACACAAATCTGTGTTTCTATCAAAGCATTTAACTCATTCTTTGAACAAAAGCATTTCATAGAAAAATACATCCACAAGAAACTTCATGGAGACAAAATGAACAATCTTTGATTCAATCACTTCATGATTTGCATAAACCACATCTCAGGAGACAACCAACTTTAGAAGATTACCATTTACATTCATTTAGATGCTAGTACTATCAAATAACTATACAGAGAACATACAATTAAAACTCTACACACTAAAATCTAAACATGACTTCTATCCTCTACATTTCTACCAACGTTATACCAAGAGACCAACCAAAAACCAACCCCCTTAAAAATGGCCTTGAAAATCCTTTTATAACACAAAGGAGCAACAAGCATCAGGCCACTTGCATATGATAGATGTCACATTTTCATTTGATGACCAAAATACAACATAATGCCAAAGTAACCACCTTAACCACTAAGATATGCTTCTTTACAACAAATCATCACCTTTGGCAAACATGAGCAACTAATTTTATCTTGTATGCTTTCTTATCCTTCATGTGGAGGAAAACAAGATACTAGCAGGTGGCGTCTAGTTAGATGCTCTTTCAGCTTCCACCACCTTTAATTTCTAGATACTTGTTCCCAATATAATCATCCTCCACTCTGTCTCTATCTCCACACATGAAGAAATAAGAATACCTATGAGGAACAATCATTAAAGGAAGCCTAAGATACTAGAATTCCCTTCCTTAATCCCAGTTCCAACAATAGGCAAGTGACTCACCATCTTTAGATGGGAGGTTTCCATCCATCTTAACCAGACAGAAACCAAAGGAAGCCGCTCATATCTAGCTATGGTAGTACCAAAATTCTAGCTAGAAAGGAAGCAGTAATAGTCATAAATTGCCCTTCCACTTCTACTTGTTTCATCCAAGGGGACATCACTCAAAGCAATAAGGGAGGGGAAGAGAGAGAAATGATGCCTCTCTGACTTCAAGCTCAATCTGGGGATTCACAAGAATAGGAAATTATAGGAGTTGGTAGACTAGGACTTAAAGCCCACACCTGGATGAGAACAAAGAGAAAATAAAGGCCCACATCAATTCAATAGATGCTATTTTTCTTCTTGAATTTTCCCTGCACCACCTATTCCATAGAAAAACCCTCTAATCCTTTAACCTTATAAGAACATATCCTCAACCATGAGAATGAGGAAGAAAATCCTAAGAAATAGGATGATAGATATAACATACTAAAAAGATGGAGATCCAGATTGCTTGCACAGAAAGAGATAATGAACAAAGTGACAACATGAGCATCCATTTATAACAAAATTGTAGAAATTCCCATGCTTTCTATAATCACATTTTTCTAATTTACCACATCAAATTATATCTGTTAGTACCACAACTCATTGATCATAAATGGAAAGTTTTCGACAACCTACCAATGCTGCAAAAAAGGAAAAAGAGGCGACACTCTACATCATTTCAATTTCCCAAAATATAGACCTATCAATTCCCACAATGAAACCACCAAACTGGGCATCTTGATCTCAGTAATTATTCCTGAGATCATGGAGATCAAACATGAAGGAAAATGCTAAAAAATGCAAACTAAACAAATGTAAACCTTCACATTGATCCACAATCCATTGATAAGGTTGAGAATACCACACCTAAAGCACTCTAGCTTTACCCAAAGAGATGAATGTTGATTACTCACGATTCAGCAACATAACATGAAGATGAAGATGATAGATGATGGATGAAAATATGGAAGATACAAGATTGTAGAGAAATTTTGGTAGAGTAAGGATGCTAGAAGAAGAGTCCTTTCAAATGGCTCAAGAGAGGCTAGGTTTATAGGAAAGCCCTGATTTGAATGGATGGACAGGATTGCAAGTGATGTTGGATGATATGAATAGTCAAGATCGATTAGGGTTGTATTAGGGTTTCCCACTCAAAGAGGGATTGTAGTCACATGACAAGTGTGCAATGGAGAATAAAGGGAATCTAATTCAAATTTGAATTAGATTGACATGTGAAGGCCTATTAAGTGGAAGATGGGGACATGCGACATGTGTCGCAATGTGATGAGAGGTGAGGGAATAATTCAAATTTTTAATTTGAATTATGTGAGACATGTGAAGGGGGATTATTAACTAAACAAATGGGATTAATTAAATAAAGTAGGTTTATTTAATTAATCAAGAAGGTGATTAAGATGGGATGAACTAGGACCTAGGGATAAATGGGATTAAGTGGGATGAGGTTAGATGAACTAGGATGAACTAGGACCTAGGGAACATATACAAGTTCATGTCGACAATGTGTTGTGTAACTAGGACCTAGGGCAAAGACATACAAGGTCATGTGTAAACAAGACCTAGACAATTTTTAGTGTCTACATTTGCCCCTCTTTGAGATGATGTTGCAAGATGATAAGATTTCAGTCAAGTAACATCATTTCAAAGAAGTTAAGGAAATGGATAGAGGGAAAGGATAGGATGATGATGCCCCCTTGAGAGGCTAGGCGATTGGACAAACACAGGTAGGCTCTCGAAATGAAATGGATTGGTCAAGGAAGAAAGATAAGGGAATGGATAGAAGAAAGGAAAGGATGTGTTATGCTACAATGAAAGTGAGCAACCATGATGTTTGATGTAGCATGAGACGTTATGCACCAAGGTATAATAACCAAGGTGATGATGTGTCTCATGCCCCAGCATAATACAACCTTGTCTAGATACAAGATATGAATATTAGCTGAGTTGATACTGATGTGATACAAATGCAAGTTGAAAATGATAACACACACAAGCAAGCAAGCAAGCATGAACAAATGATACAAAAAAAAACAAGGTATTGCCCTTGTCAAGCTGTAAACCAATGATTAAGTGATTTATTGATGATTAGGATAGTGTTGTCATTATGGGGAATGATATATCCCTAGATCAACACAAGGATATGGGAACGATATATCCTGTTGATGATGATGAATGATTGATTTGTCTTACAACAAGGTTAGGATCAAGATCATTGATTGAGATTGGATAAATTAGCTTGATTGATTAACTTGATTGGTATGGATAAAGGATGACTTGCATTTGGATCATTGCTTGGATTGATTTGATTGGAGGATGAATAGAAGATTGGATTTGATGGAGATTGATTTGATGAAGTGATTGAAGAAGTGATGAAGATAGATGATAGAAGAATGATGAAAGAACAAAGAGGAATATCATCTTGGTGAAGATTAGAAGAAGTATGGAAGAAGCATATCACCTATGCCTAAATCTAGGCACTTCCTTCGTATCCTAGATTGCCTACATACCCATATCCGCAGGATCAAGGCACTTAACAATAAAGATGAGATGTAGTTCTAATGATACAAAAACAAACAAGGTATTTCCCTTGTCAAGCTATAAACTAATGATTAAGTGATTGATTGATGATGAGGATAGTGTTGTCATTGTGGGGAACGATATATCCCTAGATCAACACAAGGATGTAGGAATGATATATCCCATTGATGATGATGATTGATTGATTGATTTGGATTACGACAAGATTAGGATCAAGACCAAGGATACAATTGGATAAATTGGCTTGATTGATTAACTTGATTGGTACAGATAAAGGATGACTTGCATTTGGATCATTACTTGGATGGATTGATGGTAAAAAGTGATTGAAGAATTGATGATGAAGATTGATTGGAAGAATTGTTTTGAAAGATTGATGAATAGAAGAATGATGAAAGAAGAAAGAGGAATATCATCTTGTTTCTAATTAGAAGGATGGAAAAAGTCTATCATCTAATGCTTGATTCTAGCTACTTCCTTCGTATCCTAGATTGCCTACATACCTGTGTTCACAAGATCAAGGTACTTAATGATAGAAATGATATGTAGTTCTGATTTGTGTTTTATTGATGTGATGATATGGATTGGATTGATGTGATTGGAAGAATGTGATTTTGGTGATTTGATGTGGAATGGTTTTATTGCTTGGATTTTGATTGATTTTTTTTTTTGGAGTTTTTGAAATGTTTTGATTTTTTGGATTTTTTGAAATGTTTTGAGTTTTTTTTGTTGGATATTTGATTTTTTTGAATTTTTTGAAATGTTACCATTGGATGATCATTTTGATAGCCATTATGCTAGGTACCAATGACAAGGGGGAAACCAAGTCTAGGTGCAAGGGAATGAATGGGATTAGACAAAAGGATGGACAATAGTGGATGGATGAAAGGATCATAATAAATGGATGGATGAAAAACTCAAAATGGATGTATGCATAAGGATGTGATCTCCAAAGGCTATGTCGCATATGAATAACATGCCCCATACTAGGTAGAAGACTTAGGATTTTTACATGACAAGGTCTTATGAGAATAGGATGATAGGATGGATTGGATAAGATGGATAAATGGGTAATGACTAGAGGATAATGATAGGATGCATTGGATGGGATGAGGTACATCAAGAGATATCCAAAACATGTTTCAACATTGTGCCCCCAATCTTTATCAAGATCAAAAGGAAGAAGGGAGGATGGATGGGTTTGATATGATAGGTTTATGTATGTGGAATGGATAAGGATGGTAAGATAAGATAATATAGGACATGATAGGATGGAAAATGATATAATGGGATAGATAGTTTGGATGAGACAAGGTGCCCCCAAGTGTAAGTGGCATAGAAGATCAACCTACACATGACGCCTATTTGCTAGGTTTTCATGATGGTACTTATCCAAGGTACCTGTTTGTCAGGTTTTCACCATTGGACGAAGGGATTTCTCTTTACTTTTTTTATTTTTTATTTTTTGTTTGACGTTTTTGATGCGATAAAGTGGATATGGACGAGAGGGACTCCAGTGTCTAGTGCCATGAAAGGTGATAGTCCCATTGGAGAGGAATGTCGCATGGACCATGTCAAATGTGCTCATCGATGTTGGTAAGTGATGGTATGAAAGTGATATGGATAAGGTAGATAATGGATTATGATGTGGATTATGGAGGGATCAAAAGTGAATTATGATGTGGACTATGTAGAGGTAAAAGTGGATTATGATGTGGATTATAATGGACTTATCTAAAAGCATGGACCATAGGAAGGTGATGGGGGAGATATGTAGGATAATGAGTGAATGATGGAGTGATGGAGGTGTGAAAAGGAATCATGACCAATGGTTACACACATCATGATAAACATGGAAGCTTGTGAGTGGATGGTGTAAGAAGAAATGGTGATGTTTGCTTAGGAGATGGATGATTTAGGACTTTTGGAACCCACAAGGACTTAGTATTTTTTTTATTATTTCTTTTCATGTGGGATGTTTGAAATGCGTGAATGGAATGGCATTTTTGAATGGAGGGGGATGGTTGGGATTTTTGAGAGGTGGATGCCTCATTTGACTTAATTTCTTTTTGCTTGGGTACCCATACCATTTTAGTTTTGGACTTTTGTTTTGGAGTTATGGGCTTGGATGGATTTTTAAATGTACCTTGCTTTGAATTTTTGGATTGATTTCCTAAGGCATTAGGACCCTTAAGATTTTTGGTTTTATGTGAGGAGGCATCCAAATGTTTATTTTTGAATCCCATGTAGTGGATGAAATGAGTGGAAGCTTCTTGTTTATACAATGCGTACATTTGTTGGTCATGATTAGGGTATTTATGAATGATTGGGTAAGGGGGTGTTGGTAGCAATGATGGGAAAGTGGATGGAGGGAAATTAGGGGTTGGAAAAAGTGGAGATAAGGTGGATGGTGGAAGGTGAATAGTCACATGCTTTTGACATTTGTAAGATGAGGGAGGTGGAATGGCAATGTATGTTTTAGGAATATGATAGGGTTTATGATGGAAGGAAGTGGATTTAGGAAGTGTGTAGGAAGTACCAACATTGTTAGATTGTTGACCTTGGGGTGTGTATCCAAGGCCAAATGAGCGAGGAGGGACCTTGACATGGATTGTGGTGCAGGAGCACCCCTACAAGACAGGATATTGTCTGCATGACAAGACATTAGTCTATTTTTAGCATGTTTGACTTCATAATGTAATAAGCTCCATTGGACCAATGCATATGTATTAGATCAGCCTAGGAGAGTGTGCAGGTAGTTAGAGTTCGTGATCAGGTTGTCTAAGCTGTCTTCTCCCAGCTCTTGGAAGCTCCCAGCCGCTGGGAACCGAGTTGGTAGTACTCGTAGGATATTGCTATAAATAACTCAGATCAGTTAGGGTTCGAGATCATGTTGAGAGAGTAGTAGTTGTGTTATGTTATACTGGTGATTGAGTGAAATCCAGAGATCAGTCCGGACATTGTGAAACATTGTTCAGGACATTTGTGTTTCATCTAAATAAGATCTCATCAATTGCATTATCTGGTTTATCAGCTGTTTATGTTTTGATTTCTATTCTGATTACAGGTTAATGGATACTTTCAACCCTTCCATTGGTTGATTCTATGAATTGGTGGAATGGTCATGTATGATAGTTTAGTTTGCATTTTAGTTTTCTATTTATGCATTTCATTGTTTGAGAGATCAGTTGGTAGCATGCTGTGAATCAACCTAGCATCCTCATGTGCTAGGGTTTAGGAAGATAAACTGTTAAGTTTTGATCTGAAGGTGATCCAGCCTGATCATCATATTTTCTTTGTGAAATTGTGCGGTTCTGTGAGTTTGCATGCAGCTGAAGGATACACAGGGATCTGCATGTGCTTTTCCAGATGGAGTGAATCGCATCGTCATCTGCGAGTATATCACTATCCGGATCGGGTTATGAAGCTGACGAAGTTTGCATGTTTCAAGTGCATCAGGATGATATAAGTCAGATATATACTCAGTGTGTATATCGTCGTCAGGATCATCTTTCATGTGTATCCATCATTCGCATATCGCTATCGTATGCGGAAGTAAAAGTTCATTTTTTTGGCTAAGGACCGGAAAGGTCATCATCAGGATATTGAAAAGATCACCTGATATTTCATTATCATGCTGCGAAGGATATAAGGATCTTATATCCGGATGACATCATCATCAGGTGCATGTGACATCATCGTCATCAGGATATTGCGAATATCACCCTATGCAAGTTTATCCTGCTGTCGCTAAGTGTTTTGGCATCGGCGTAAGTCATCGGCATAAAGTTTGGGTAACATCATCAGGATGTTTCAATATGACCGGATAAGTCATATCATGATGCTGTTGGTTGAGTAGTCGGATATCGGGGTGACGTAAGCATCGAAGGAAAGGTGCTTGAAGTTGTCGTCATCAGGATATTTCAGAGGAACCAGATATTTTATATCCTACTGATGAAGGTGATGCTGAACATCATGATGATGAAGATAGTGTTTGGCGGTATGATGAACAGTGAACATCAGGAGGATGTTTGTGCTTGCCGAATATGATGATGCTGCTGATAGGCGAAAGGCGAAAGGTGATAAGGAAGTGAACAGTAGTCAGCAGGAGGATATTTCATGCCTCTTCGAAACATGATGATGCTGTCTGTGTTAGCAAGAAATATGATGATGATGATAAGCTGATAGGTATTATAACATGCTGGTTGTATTAATGACTCCTCCTTCCCATTTGTAAGCTCCTGTTGCATTTTACCTCTGCATCATAGTGGTATCAGAGCAAAGGAAGGATCTTCTGGAAAAGATAAGGATATAGCAAGATGTCAGGTGATGAAGGAACATCTGAGGTTCCGGCAAGGATGACCAACATTGAGTTGGCAGTTCTGGTGAAGAAACAGATTGCAGAAAGCAAGGCCGTGAAGGCTCAGAATCAGGAATTTTAGGATGAGTTAGCGAAGTTGAGGAGCAGAGTAGGTTCTGGTAGAGAAGAAGATAGGGAAGAAGAAGAGATCCCTAGTTGGAACGAGGAGGTCATTCCTGCAGACCAGAGACCACTGTTGAACGCCCTCAAGGCCATGGAGAGGAGAACCATGGATGTGAAACTGGATTTGCCAGTGTTTACAGGAAAGATGGAACCTGATTCAGTGATGGAGTGGATAGACTCCTTGAACAATTTCTTTGAAACAGAGGAGATACCAGAACAACAGAGGGTGAAAATAGCCCAGTCAAAAATGAAAGAAGCTGCCTTGACATGATGGAATTTCGTCCAAGATGATAGAGTACAGGAAGGAAAGCGTAGAGTCGCTACATGGAAGAAGATGATGGCATTAGTAAAGGAAGCTTATGTCCCATTGGATTACAGTATCCAATTACACAAGAGGAAGCAAAACCTGAAGCAGAAGGAGCTAGATGTCAGCTCATATACAGAAGAATTCATGAAACTTTGTATGAAAACAAAGGTAAAGGAAAGTGAAGAAGAGAAGGTAGCTAGATACCTTAATGGATTGAGGTTCAACATTCAGGAAGATTTAAGTTTGCATAATCCAGATACAGTTCAGAAATGCTTTCAGTTGGCATTGAAAGTGGAAGAGAAGTTAAAGAGACGACAAGAACAACACAATAGAGGAAGAGGAAGACAACAAAGGGGTGGAAGAGGTCCTTTTAGAGGTAGAGGACATGGACATGGATATCAAGGAGAATCCAGTCATGACAATAGTAAGGGAAACAATAGTCAGAACCAGGGGGAAAATTATAGTCAGCAAGGAAACTTCAGAGGTAGAAGACCTTTCAGAGGAAGATCCCAGGGTAGAGGATCCATCAGATGTTATAACTGTAACACAGAAGGCCATATAGCCAGCAGATGTCCAGAAAAGGCCACAAGCTCAACAGGAGAAAGGAGAACAAATCTGATCCAAGAACCTGATAATCAAAGTATGACAGGCTCTACTTCTTTTCAGAGTGTGAATACTCCTGATAATTATGGATACCCAGAAAGTGGAGAGTCTCTAATGATGAGAAGAACAATGACTACCAGGAAGGTACCTGACAAAGAATCCCCCCAAAGAAAGTCTCTTTTCAGGACTATTTGCAAAGCAGGAGGTAAGGCATGTAAAGTTTTGATTGATTCTGGTTCTACTGAAAATTTTGTGTCTGAAGAAATGGTGACAAAACTTAAGCTTAGGAGATTGCCTCACCCATCCCCATATAAAGTCTCATGGCTTACCCAAGGTCAGCAGACAACTGTAGAAGAGCAGGCTTGGGTAGAATTTCAGATTGGAGCATATAAGGATAAGTTGTTGTTTGACATTACCAAGATGGATGCTTGCAATCTTTTATTTGGTAGACCATGGCAGTATGATTTGAAGGCACAACATGATGGTATTAGAAATACCTATACAATCAATAAAGATGGTAAGGATATAACGTTACTACCATTAACAGAGAAGGAGGAGAAATCTAAAGGAAAAGAGGTGAAGGTAATGCTGATGGAAGGTAAACAGTTCATGAAAGAAGTAGCAGCAGAAGGTGCAGTTGCATATGCCCTAATCCCATGTATGAGGGTGAATAAGGAACAGCAGCAAGAAGTCAAGGAAGAGAAGAAACAAAGGTTCATAGACCCAGCTATCCAAGAGCTATTAGATAAGTACAAAGGTATCATCTCAGAGGGAATGCCAAGATCCCTACCACCTATCAGAGATATTAGTCACTGCATAGACTTAATTCCAGGGTCAACACTTCCAAACAAAGCAGCCTATAAGCTAACTCCAGAACAGAATGCAGAAGTAGCCAGACAAATTGAAGAATTATTGGATTCAGGTCTGATTGGGAAAAGTTTAAGTCCATGTGCAGTACCAGCTGTACTAGCACCAAAGAAGGAAGGAACTTGGAGGCTTTGCACAGATTCCAGAGCTATTAACAAGATCACAATCAGGTATAGGTTTCCAATCCCTAGGATAGAGGATTTACTTGACTGTTTGGGAGGTGCTAAGTATTTTACAAAAATAGATTTGAAGAGTGGATATCATCAGATCAGGATTAGGCCAGGAGATGAATGGAAAACAGCATTCAAAACTAATGAAGGGTTATATGAATGGAAGGTTATGCCTTTTGGTTTATCTAATGCACCTAGTACTTTTATGAGGTTGATGAATGAGGTTTTGAAAGAGTTCATTGGTAAGTTTGTCACAGTATATCTAGATGACATTCTGATTTTCAGCAACACAAAAGAAGAACATCTCAGACACATAGATTTGGTTCTTAAGAGGTTACATGAAGAGCAGCTGATGATAAATTTAGACAAGTGTTTGTTCATGCAAGAGGAGATCACATATTTGGGTTTTGTCATTTCACAAGGAAAGTTACAAATGGATAAGGAGAAGGTAAGTGCCATATTGTCTTGGCCAACCCCAAAGACTATGAATGATGTCAGAAGTTTCCATGGGTTAGCAACCTTCTACAGGAAGTTTATAAGAGGGTTTAGTCATATTTGTGCACCCATGCTTGATACCATCAAAGGAGGACAGAAGGGCAGATTTGTTTGGACTCAAGGAGCAGATGATTCTTTTGAAACATTGAAGAAGAAGGTGGCACAGCAGCCAGTCCTTGTACTTCCAGACTTTAACAAAATCTTTCAGGTAGAATGTGATGCCAGTCACATGGCCATTGGAGCAGTACTCAGCCAAGAAGGTAGACCTATTGCATTTTTCAGTGAGAAGCTCAATGATGCTAAAAAGAGGTATTCATCATATGATTTGGAAATGTATGCTTTAGTCCAGTCACTCAAGAAATGGAGGCATTACTTGATGCCAAAGGAATTCATAGTATTCACAGATAACCAGGCTCTGAATTTCATAAACAGCCAGGAAAAGCTGAACCACAGACACATGAAATGGGTAGAAACCTTACAAGCTTTTACTTTTACATTGAAGCATAAGAAAGGAGTCAAGAATAAAGTTGCAGATGCTTTGAGCAGGAGAGTTCTAACAGTCAACCAGATTCAGTTAGAAAGTGTTGGCATTGATTCACTAAAGACCATGTATGAGACTGATGAAGATTTTGGAGAGATATATCATGTATGTACTTCTTTTGGAGAGAAATATCATGCTGAATTCTCTGAATTTTTGATTCAGGATGGATTGTTGTTCAAAGGTGGACAGTTATGTATTCCAAGGTGTTCTATGAGGTTAAACATCATTAAGGAGAAACATTGTGGAGCTATGGCAGGTCATTTTGGTCTAGATAAGACTCTTGATCTGGTCCGAAGACATTACTTTTGGCCTAAGTTACAATCAGATGTCAGAAAATTTGTAGAGACATGTGTGATATGTCAGAAAGCTAAAGGCAGGTCAACTAATGTAGGTTTATATCAGCCCTTACCCATTCCTTCCAGACCATGGGAAAGTATAAGTATGGATTTTGTCTTGGGTTTACCAAGGACAAGGAAAGGGTTTGACAGTGTTTTTGTTGTAGTGGATAGATTCAGCAAGATGGCACATTTCTTGCCATGCAAAACCACTGCTGATGCTTCATACATTGCAGATTTATTTTTCAGGGAGATTGTCAGAATCCATGGATTGCCATTGAGCATAGTGTCAGACAGGGATGTGAAGTTTATTGTTCACTTCTGGAGAACTCTTTGGAAGAAACTTGGAACAAATTTGTCTTTTTCCTCTGCATATCATCCTCAAACGGATGGACAGACTGAAGTAGTGAACCGTTCCTTAGGGAATTTGCTTAGATGTTTGACAAAACAGCATGGAGAAAAGTGGGATAATATTCTATCTCAAGCTGAATTTTCCTATAATGATACTGTCAATAGGAGCACAGGGAAATCACCTTTTCAGATAGTTTATGGTATGCATCCAAGAGGAATTTTGGAATTGAGAGATCTACCTACAGTAGACCCTGTTAGTGTCGAAGGAGAAGCTTTTGCAGAAGCCATCAAAGAGGTTCATGATCAAGTCAAGATTCAACTGCAGCAAACCACCTTGAAGTATAAGGAATATGCTGATAAAAAGAATAAGGATGTACAGTTTGATGTTGGAGATTTGGTATGGGTTCATTTGAAGAAGGACAGACTTCCTAAGGGAAAATATACTAAACTTATGCAAAGAAAAGTTGGACCATGTCAGATTTTGCACAAGCATGGACAGAATGCTTATGAGATACAACTCCCACCTGATCTTGGTTTGTCCCCTATATTCAATGTATGTGATTTAACTCCATACAAGTCTTATCCAGATATAGATCAGGAACTCGTACAGGATACAGTCAATGATGACATTCCCAAGCATGATCCTCCACAGTTGCAGAAGGTTTTGGACACCCGAGTGGTCAAACAGACTCGGAACAAACAGTACTTGGAGTATCTAGTATCTTGGAAGGGAAAACCTAATTCTGAAGCAGTCTGGATGACTGAAGAGCAGATCCAGAAACATGGTGCAGATCTTCATACTCTCATCTCAAGTGGACTTGAGATTTCTTCTTCTGGGGAGTATGGTGCAGGAGCACCCCTACAAGACAGGATATTGTCCGCATGACAAGACATTAGTCTATTTTTAGCATGTTTGACTTCATAATGTAATAAGCTCCATTGGACCAATGCATATGCATTAGATCAGCCTAGGAGAGTGTACAGGTAGTTAGAGTTCGTGATCAGGTTGTCTGAGCTGTCTTCTCCCAGCCGCTTGGAAGCTCCCAGCCGCTTGGAAGCTCCCAGCCGCTGGGAACTGAGTTGGTAGTACTCGTAGGATATTGCTATAAATAACTTAGATTAGTTAGGGTTTGAGATCATGTTGAGAGAGTAGTAGTTGTGTTATGTTATACTGGTGATTGAGTGAAATCCAGAGATCAGTCCAGACATTGTGAAACATTGTTCAGGACATTTGTGTTTCATCTAAATAAGATCTCATCAATTGCATTATCTGGTTTATCAGCTATTTATGTTTTGATTTCTATTCTGATTATAGGTTAATGGATACTTTCAACCCTTCCACCGGTTGATTCTGTGAATCGGTGGAATGGTCATGTATGATAGTTTAGTTTGCATTTTAGTTTTCTGTTTATGCATTTCATTGTTTGAGAGATCAGTTGGTAGCATGCTATGAATCAACCTAGCATCCTCATGTGCTAGGGTTTAGGAAGATAAACTGTTAAGTTTTGATCTGAAGGTGATCCGGCCCGATCATCATATTTTCTTTGTGAAATTTTGCGGTTCTGTGAGTTTGCATGCAACTGAAGGATACACAGGGATCTGCATGTGCTTTTCCAGACGGAGTGAATCGCATCGTCATCTGCAAGTATATCGCTATCCGGATCGGGTTATGAAGCTGACGAAGTTTGCATGTTTCAAGTGCATCAGGATGATATAAGTCAGATATATACTCAGTGTGTATATCATCGTCAGGATCATCTTTCGTGTGTATCCATCATCCGCATATCGCTATCATATGCGGAAGTAAAAGTTCATTTTTTTGGCTAAGGACCGGAAAGGTCATCATCAGGATATTGAAAAGATCACCCGATATTTCATTATCATGCTGCGGAGGATATAAGGATCTTATATTCGGATGACATCATCATCAGGTGCATGTGACGTCATCGTCATCAGGATATTGCGAATATCACCCTATGCAAGTTTATCCTACTGTCGCTAAGTGTTTTGGCATCGGCGTAAGTCATCGGCATAAAGTTTGGGTAACATCATCAGGATGTTTCAATATGACTGGATAAGTCATATCATGATGCTGTTGGTTGAGTAGTCGGATATCGGGGTGACGTAAGCATCGAAGGAAAGGTGCTTGAAGTTGTCGTCATCAGGATATATCGGAGGAACCGGATATTTTATATCCTGCTGATGAAGGTGATGCTGAACATCATGATGATGAAGATAGTGTTTGGCGGTATGATGAACAGTGAACATCAGGAGGATGTTTGCGCTTGCCAAATATGATGATGCTGCTGATAGGCGAAAGGCAAAAGGTGATAAGGAAGTGAACAGTAGTCAGCAGGAGGATATTTCATGCCTCTTCGAAACATGATGATGCTGTCTGTGTTAGCAAGAAATATGATGATGATGATAAGCCGATAGGTATTATAACATGCTGGTTGTATTAATGACTCCTCCTTCCCATTTGTAAGCTCCCGTTGCGTTTTACCTCTGCATCAGATTAGCTCCAAAATGCCTTGTTCATGAAGGCCTAGGCCTTTACCTTGGTAGTTCATGTTTTGGAGCATGTGATTGACTATAGGACTAGGTGTAGTTTGGACACTAGGCTTGATTTGATTATTGGATGGAGAAGGCAAAGTGGATAATGGTCATTGGTGTTATAAGGAGGAACACTCATGAATGAATGTGGATAGACTAGTAGGATATGGTGGATTTGAAATGGGATCAATAGTGGATGTGGAAGGATGATTAGGATCTTGATCATGTTCATTAGGATCCAAATTATTTGTTTGATCTTCTATGTTTTCTTTGGATGCACATGTCTCATCATGACAAGTGAAAGGTGTAGGACCATGGATTGGGCTAGATGGAGGATGACTAGGAGCAATTTTGATATCTTGCTCATGGATGGATATAGGATTATGGATAGGATCAAGGTGCTCATGGATAGCTTCTTCATAGGTATCATCTTGATCATAAAGAAGGTACATGTTATGGATAGATTGTATGGGGATGATTTGATTTTGATTAGGACTAGGGTTTAATGTTTTCACATGATTAGGATTAAACTCTTGACATACCTCTTGACTTTCTTGAATGGAAGTGAAAGGCTCTTGAAAAAGCTAGATAGCTTGTAGATCACCTGATGGGGTTAGAAGACTAGACAAAGTGTTTAAAGACTCATGGGGGGGATCAAGAATAGGTGTTTGATGACATGGAAATGTTTTATTCCTTGCTAGTAGTCAATGGATCACATCCTTTGCAAGGGTATGGGTGAATGGGAAATATAGTGGATGGATGATAATAATGGAAGTTGAAGGCTTAGGATTGGGATTTGTTTGATGGATAATGGGATTAGGATTTGGGCTAGATGGAAAGATAATGGAATTAGAGGGATTGGTCTTATCCAAGACAACCTTACCACAATCTTCTAGTTTCTTGACCAATCTTTGAAATCGGACACAAGTGGATATGGTATGGCCCCTATACCTATGGTATGCACAATAATGGTTTTCAGTACATGCTCTACGTTTAATCATAAATGGAGAATATGCTTTGAGCGGGTATAGGTCAATCAAATTTGCTTGGACCAATTTCTCTAAAAGTATCTCCATGGAATCTTTTAATGAAGGATTAGTGGAACATGGGGATGAAGGTGGTGAAGGGCTTGATAAAGGTGTTGGGATAGGACTAGTTGGCTCATGTGTTGGCATATGATTGGATGGTGAAGGTGACTCAAAGGAGGCACATGCTAGGTTGGTTTCTCCCTTGTCAAAGGATTTTAGGTCTTGCATAAGATGACTTGGACTTTCTTGTTTTATGTACATAGGGCCGATTGGAATTGCTTGTTGTTCTTGTAAGGACATTTGATTGCCATGCAGATAGGTTTGGTGATGAGGTGGCATGCTAGGATATGTAGGTAAAAGGTTTTGTGAGGTGGATTGTTGTGGACATTGGTTGATGTTAAAGGCTTGTTGAGAAAGTAATTGGGATATGATGGCAATGGAGTTAGGATCATTGGATGGTAGACTTATGGTAGTGCTTGAATTTGGAGTGTTGCTAGGAATAGTGAGGGTGATTTGTGGTATGGATGTGGTGGCATTAGTGTTTGGATTATGTGCTTGTTGGGCTTGTGATGGAATGTGGGATTGTTAATATTGGCCTAGGACTTGATGTTGTGGGAATTGTTGATGTTGTGGTGACACAGGATCTTCTTCCTTTCTATATAACCAAGTTGCCTAAGTTGGTTAAGCATTCATTTGGTACCATAAGGATCATTCTCATAGGTTTTGTTTAGAAATTCCATGTCCATGTTTACAAGTAGTATATGTTGAGAATTGACTGGATAAAAATTTGATGATGTGTAATGGCCAAAAATGATTAGAGTTTTACTTGGATGATGAGAACTATGGCGATGATGATTAGGATGTCGAAGATGAATAGGATGATGAGATTGGATGACTTGAAGGAATTAGGATGAATGATGGTAGAATTATTATGTTAGGTGACTAGGATGATTTAGGATAATGGTAAGGGTGATGTGGGATAACAAGGTGGGATGACTTGGATTGAGGTGATTAGGATGAATGTGATTGGGATGAAAGTGGTTTAAATGAGAAATGTAGGTGATGATGTGGAGTGATTGGGATCAAACTTCAATACCTTAGGATGATTTGATTTATTTTGTTTTTTGATGGATGGCTCTCTATGCTTGAGATAGACTAATGATATCAAGTAAGAGGGTTGATTGGATTGATTCTCTATACTTAAGGTAGACTAATGACACTTAATTAATAGAGGGTGTGTATGAGGGAAATTGACTAAATCAAAACTAAATAAACCAAAAGCCCATAACATAAAGAGAACTAATCTAAATAAAAGCAATTACTAATAAATTAATGAAATATGAAAGCTTTTACTGAGATTTGTATTGTTCCCTTTGGATGAATGTGGATTGCTCAATAGTGTTGTGAAACCATTTTTGCAACAAGTAAGTATAGTGCTCAAAGTGCTCAAAGATCAATGTTAAGAGATCGTGAAGTTGCTCAATCAATGCAATGTATGCTCAAAGTGCTATTAAAGGATGCCTAAGAATAAGTGATCAAAGAGGGCTTGTGAAGGAGATGAGGGGGTTTATATAGGCTTCAATAGAGATCGATCAATGGTCCAGATAATTCAAAAGAATCAACGGAGGAGATAAAACAAATAACCATGATGAATGTGCACATGACATGTGTCAATCCATAAGGATATTTTTATTAAGATATGATGAAAACAAGATTGATTGAATAGATAACTCAACTTGTAATTTTGCCTTTTTTAGAGTTCTAAAAATAAGACTGATTGTGCACGAGTTAACAAGATATTTTAAGAGGAATTGGAAGATAATTGAAATTAAATAAATAAATTTATTTATTTATTTGTGCATGATGGAGAAATAGAGGATTATAAATAAAATACTTGATTTTATTTATTTTTAGAAGATTGAGATAATTTAAATAAATTTGCATGATTTATTTAAATTTAGAAGAACAATTGATTTAATTAAATAAAGTAGATTATTTAATTATAGATAAGAGGAAATTTGTGATGAATTAATTAAATAACATTGATATTATTTAATTAATGTGGATTTGAATTTCAAAAGAGGATAATGATTTAATTAAATAATTAAAATTATTTAATTTTGGAAGAATATAGAGGAATTTAATTTAATTAATTAAATAAAGGGAATTTATTCAATTAATGTCAAAATTATGTGATTTGGAAGAATTTGATGCAGTTAATTAAATAATTAGATTATTCAATTAATATTGAAATGCAGGTGATTTGACAGACTAGACGAAATGCAAGTAGTGCGACGACTTGGTCATTTTAGGGTGTCTACTCTTTGCCCCTCTTTGGTGCATTGCAGTTTACATCATTGCATCAAAGAAAATGATTGTTGAAGATATGATACAATTTATTGATGCCCCAGTGTAGCTAGTTGCCCTAGCGTATGCCCCCTTGAGTGGAAAGACAGGGAAGCAACAAAAGAACTGGGTTGACGCTTGACTAGAAGATTTGGTGGAGACAAACAAGGTTGGGTTATGATAGTTAGAAGAAAGGAGATAGGAGAGAACATGAGAGAAAGACTGTTGATCCATCATTTCTTTGAAAATGATATAAGGCCATGGGTAAATGGATGGGTAAATGATGAGCTTCTTGCATTGGTTTCACAATTGTATATAAAGAGCAATCCTTATTTTTGATATAGCATGTGGATAGTTCACCACCAAGGTATAAAAGACCAAGGTGCTGTAATATCCGAGTGTGTGGACGTTGACTCTGCAAGAAAGCGGTTTGAACTTAGATCCCTTAGACATAATATGACCTTGTTGGTATATGTGAATGAGCCATAGTTGTGAACATAAAATAAACTTCAATACATGTAAATGCAAGAAGAATATTAAGATGTAAGATGCTAGGTCATAACACACACAAGATAAATATGATGTTAAAAAAGATGTCAAAGATCATTCCTCAAACACGGCACACAAAAGCAATGACTATGCCCCTAATTCATACTACACAAATTGACTGAATTACAAAGTAAACATACAGCCAACATATTCTCTTCCCAAAGAGGTTGCTTAGGATAGATTGGATAGGAAAGATAATAGCCTTATTATAGGAGCAATGTGTCCATTAAAGGGTGCTATCTACCTAAAAAGACAATGCCTTGCTGTATGCGATGCTACATGTTGCAAGAGATGCGTGTGTTGGTCTTGACAATGGAACATTCTATAGAAGACAAGCTTGTTGATCTACTGCATTGGTTAAGATGGATTTAACTAATGCTAGCAATCAGAACAGTAGGACAGTAGATGACTCTAGAAGCAAGCTGATTTGCCTCTGGTTTGCTAAGGACTTTTGCTTTGAAAGGATGTGTTCGCTTGTTGTTTCTTCTGCTTGAGTTAGTCAATTTGAGGTGAATGGGTTTTGATAAATGGAAGACTAGAAAGATGACACGCCAATGGGTTGAACGGGTGGAGAATGATGAATCGTATGGGCCTGAGTACCGGATACATCCTTCATATTCCAGACTGCCTACATACCCTATATCCACGGGATCAAGGCACATTACAAGGAAAGATGAAAAATGATAATATGTAGTTCTGGATAGAGTGATGAGTGGGTCAAGGTGGTTTGAGGAGATCTTATGTACTTGAGTACTAGATACTTCCTTCGTATTCCAGACTACCTACATACCCATATCCATGGGATCAAGGTACCTTAAGATTGAAATGAGATGATATGTAGTTCTAGTGGTTGTGATGATGTAGGAAAAGTGTTGAGAAGATAACAGCCTTATCATAGGAGTGATGTGTCTATTAAAGGATGCTATTTGCAGAAAGGAGAAATATTGAAGTGATTGTGAACCACGAACAAGGATCCATTTCAAGACCTAGGTTAAGGAAAGAGTTGCCCCCATTCTGGTAGAGGAATTTGCATGGATGACTAATGAAGAAGACACAGAAAGCTTTGGCCTAGGACAAGATAGTGTTAATTGTAGACATACATCAAGACGTGGGATGATGACGATGGACACTGACAAATTTCCAAGCTATACTAGGTAGGGAGATGGAAATGCAAACAAGGTCAAAGGTTTTATTATGGATGGATGTGGATGAACTGTGGTATAAAGAAATGGCATGAACATGACTCGATAGATGGTGGATGCGGACTCTGCACATAGCACCTGTTTGCCAGGTTTTCACTATGGTACTTATCTAAGGCACCTGTTTACCAGGTTTTCACCAGAGGATGAATTATTTTGTTTTTTTTTGGAATATTCTGAGGATCAAGCATAGAACTTCTTGAGATGAACATTGTTAAGTGGCTCATCTAGAGGAATGCCTTCAGGTGTAGCTAAAGTATAAGCTCCTAATCCATATGTTGTTGTCACAATAAAGGGACCTAACCAGTTAGGCTCAAACTTGCTCTTCTTTTCTCGATCTGCTTGATTTATCTGATTCTCTTTGAGTACAAGATCACCAACTTGAAACCGTCTTTCTTTGATCTTTTTGTTGTAATTACATCGAAGGTAGTTTTGATAGACACGGAGATGATTAAGTGTAGCAAGGTGCCTCTCATCTAGTAGTTCTAGCTTAGCTAATCTAGAAGTGCGATACTCCTCTCTTCCGATCAGGTTCTGCATGGATACTCTGAGGGATGGGATCTTGACCTCTTTAGGGAGGATGGCTTCAGAGCCATAGACTAAGGCATATGGTGTGGCACTAGTTGGTGTTCTGATACTAGTGTGGTAGGCCCATAGGGCAGGATTAAGTTGCAAGTGCCAATCACGACTAGCGTCATTGACCATTTTCTTGAGGATTTTGAGAATGGTTTTATTGGAAGCCTTAGCTTGGTCATTACTCTGCAGATAGTAGGAAGTTGAAAAGTGATGTTGGATATTGTATTGTGTGCATAAGGTATGAACATCTTGATTCTTGAATGGTCTCCCATTATTAGTGACAATGGCTTGGGGGATACCATACCGGCAAATGAGGTAGTTAGGGATAAACTTGGCTATTTGCTTATCGGTGATATAGGTCATGGGAATGGCTTCAACCCACTTCATGAAATACTCGGTGGTGGTAATGATAAATTTGTGGCCATTGGATGAGGATGGGTGGATTTTTCCTACAAGGTCGAGACCCCATTGAGAAAAAGGCCATGGAGTTGTCACAGGTTGTAATTCATGAGCTGGTGCGTGAATCAAATCTCCATGTTGCTAGCATTGTAGACACTTCTTAGCAAACTGTAAAGCATCATGCTCTATTGTGGGCTAGTAATAACTTGTTCTGAGTATCTTCTTAGCGAGATTAGGAAAGGTAAAATGTGTGCCACAGACACCTTCATGTATGTCTCATAAGGTAGCTTCAGCTTCTTCTGCGTTAAGACATCGTAAGAAGATACCATCGAGACTCCAGCGATATAGTGTATCACCCAGAATGGTGTAACAGGAGGATTGTCAGATAAAGGTTTTACGTTGGGTGGATGAAAGGTCAGAGGGAAAGCTACTATGTTTAAGGTATTCATAGATATCTTCGTACAATGGGGAATTGAGACCAACAAGTTCACAAATGATTTTAGTAACTGGAAAATTGATGGCTGCTATCAACAACTGCTCGATCAAGAATTCACATTTCTGTGTATTAGTAGGCATGTCTATAAGTGACCCTACAGAAGCCATAGAATCTGTAGCCTTGTTATGCTCTCTTGGAATTTGCTCAAATGTGATTGTAGAACAGTGTCATTTGTAGGCATCCACTAGTTGCTTGTAGGGGACCAACTTTTCAACTTTTGTTTGGTACTCATCTATGACTTGGCGAATGACTAGTTGTGAGTCTCCATATACCTATAATTTTGTGATGTCCCATTGAACTATTGTATTGAGACCTATGAGGAGTGCTTGGCAATATTGTTGGTGAAAGGGAATGCAAGCCAATATGACTTAGGAATATAGTCATTTTGAGGTGTGATAAATAAGATGCTAGCCCCAAATCCATGTTGTGTGTAGGAACCATCAAAGTACAACTTCCACATTATTGGGTTGGAAAAAGTGAAGAGATTCTCATCTGGAAAGTTTGCTACCATAGGGTGCGTATATGTCATGGGTGCTTCTGCTAGTTGATCTACTAGGGCTTGTCCCTTGATTTCTTTACGATCCATATACTCAATGTCGAACTCACTAAGGATCATGACCCATTTAGCTAGTCTGCCTGTGATAACTACTTTTGCTGGTAGATACTTCAATGGATCAATTTTGGCTATAAGATTTGTGTGTTGGTTCAACATGTAATGTCGCAACTTTTGGGAAGAGAACACTACTGCTAAACAAGCTCTTTCCATTGGTGAATAATTGAGTTCATATCCCACCAAGGTTCGACTGATATAATAGATTGCATGCTCTTTTCTTGACTCATCATTTTGTGCTAGAAGATCCCTGAGGGCTGAAGTTGTAGTTGAGATGTATAATATCAAAGGTTTATCAACAACTAGTGGAACCAACACAGGAGGTGTATCTAGATACTCTTTGAGCTGATCAAATGTTGCTTGACACTTATCATCCCATTGAAATGAGACATCCTTTCAGAGTAAGTGTTGAAATGGTTGACATTTATTTGCTAGCTATGAGATGAAATGCCTAATGGATTGCAACCTTCCCTGAAGGCTCCTTAATGCTTTGAGGTTCTTTGGTGGAGGCATCTCCACTATAGCCTTGACTTTTGCGAGGTCTACTTCAATACCTCTATGAGATACAATGTATCCCAATAGCTTCCCTAATGTTACACCAAAGACACACTTCTTTGGATTGAGTCTC
Source organism: Cunninghamia lanceolata (assembly GCA_027924645.1). Classification (NCBI taxonomy): domain Eukaryota; kingdom Viridiplantae; phylum Streptophyta; class Pinopsida; order Cupressales; family Cupressaceae; genus Cunninghamia; species Cunninghamia lanceolata. The sequence continues at coordinate 4,300,814 of BSBN01001201.1, forward strand.
ACTTGATATTTCTAAAGCCTTTCAAAGATCTGTCCTAGCACTTGTATGTGATATGCCCTAGAAGATTTAGCTAGTATGTCATCCACATAGTCCTCCATGATATGATGAAAGAGATCATGGAATATCACTGTCATTGCTCTCTGATAGGTTACTCCTGCATTCTTTAGACCAAACGGCATGACACACCAACAATAATTACCCCATAGACAAGTAAAAGTTGTTTTATGTTGATCTTCTTCTGCTATCCTTATCTGATTGTAGCCTGAGAATCCATCCATGAGAGAAAACATTTCGTGACCTGCTGTCAAGTCTACTATAATATCAATGTTCGGTAATGGAAAGTCATCTTTGGGACACGCTTTGTTAAGATCTCTAAAATCATTACACATGCGGATGCACCCATTGGGTTCAGACACAAGTACAATGTTTAATACCCAATATGAATAATCAATAGGTTGGATGAACTTTGCATCTAACAGCTTCTATATTTCCACTTTTAGCAAGAGAGCTATCTATGGGTGCATCCTTCAACACTCTGAATCATGTGATCATATAAAGAACTTGTGAAGTTCAACACAATACTAATCTTATTACTGCCATATTAATGAAGTCTGAGGAACCATAATACTGTAACTCCTGAAGTGAAGTAATGATCAACCATAACAAACCAAATATGAAGCATTGCACCAATAATTATCATGAACATCATTTTGATCAAGGTACACTTTGATGGCCTTTTAACTCTTCTCAACAATGAACTTATAAAAATCAAAGATAACATCATATAGATAGTCCTGATGATGAAAACATAAATGAAGCTCTCTTGACATCTTTGATACTCCGGAGTATCTCTAATCTGATCCTCTTATTCCAAAGCACCAATGTGAGTATCATGAAGATATCCTGATCAAATGGAAGCATCATGAAACAACAACTTCAACAACATTACCTAACAAACTCCACATCTTTGTGAACTGACCAAGCAATGAACAACTATCTCCTCCTGATGTCCTGCAACAACTTACATCATCATACTGATCACACTTTTGACATCAATGACAACCTATCACCATCAATCTCCCCCTTTGTCATTGATGGCAAAACCACCTGATGCAATTTTTCTTTCTCCCCCTTTTTGACATCTGATGACAAAGACAATTATCTCCCCCTGAGAAAAATAACTCCACTGAAAGATGTTATAGCATGATCATAACAATTGAATTATGAATACTCTGAAGGCATAAACTCCTGTCATCTTATTATCTTCAATCAAAAATAAAATTGAGAACCACTTACCAAAATCTTTGAAACCACTTGTTTTTCAAGGAATTGAAGGTACTGAATGCAATTTTGCTAAACTTATCCTGAACATCAACATTTCAAACTTGAGAGCAAAAAGATACCATGAAACTTACATTTGAAGCACAATACCACTTCTTAATACAATACCACTATGAAGATGAAGACAGACATACTCCTGATGACATCACATGTGATTGAAAGACAAACTTTCAAAACAAACAGTTCTTTAATCAATAACACTTTTTGACCCACATGACAAATCTCCAATGAATCTATTTGCTTCCCATGTGATAAAGTTCACAAACAAATCACTAAATACCACTGGTAAACACTAACAAGAATAATCAACAACTCAACTAAACTCAGCACTGATCCACTTTCTAAAATAGTCCTGAAACATATCAACTTGAAGAATACCATCTAATTACTGACATACCATCCATTTACTGACATTCAACCTTCTGAACACTTTTACAAAGAAATCATTTGCATACCAATACTCTTTGATAAACAAATTTGCAGGCAAAAAAAAACATGAAGACTCCTCATCTATTAGTTCCCAACACCAGATGACATGATGACCACTTTTTATAAAAACTATTCAAGTTTTTCATGATAGTGACAACTCAATCCTGATACCACTTCAACACTGGAGGCACACAATTTGCACATACCTTTCTGAGTCATATTAATGAGGAAGAACATGTCAAATTGATATACCAATGATCACTTCTCAATGAACATTCATTTTGCAACCAAGAATAGAGATCATCCTTCTGCACAAGATACCTTTTACAACACAATGTCAAACCTGGTATAACCACATCTGCAATCAACAAGAATGAACTCCTTCCTCTTGACTCTATCATTCAAATCAGCCCATCAAGATTGCACAACCTTCACCATCAAGCTCTTCCTGTAACACCACTTTGCAAAACCAAATCCAGGTGAGAGTTCCTTGACAATCATCTTAACAGAAGCATCATGACAACTTAATCATGTAAGTATCAAACAATATACAAATAGGATCAATGTCACAACATCATCATACTCTTTGTGCAGAGAGCTTTTGAACACTTTATGATCCACTAAACATGTTACTGATCATGAACACTGAAACTCAAAAACATCAAAAACTTCATTTCAAACATTTCAGACAAGCATGACAAACAAAACAAGATCAACTTATCTCCTCCTGTAACTACTTGGGGATAAAAAATAGAACAAGAACAACTCCCCCTCACATTATGCTATCTGTTATGCAATAGATGAAATGACTTGTGCAAGATGCACAAGCTTAGTATTTGACTTCTCTTGACTATGTTTCTGCTTCCAAATCTTAACAGGCTCTTTCTTCCTCCAAACTTTTTCTATCTTTTTCTTTTCCCAACCTTTCAAATTAGGTGGAGCTCTCCTACAACTGTGTGCTTTATGACCAAGAGAGTTGCAATTATAACAAACTATGTCAAAATCATAATCAAATGAATGATAGTACCTTTGAGTACTCATATTAAACTTCCATGAAGGATCATACCTTCTATGCACTTTGCAATTACTTTGTATGTGTCCAACATTATTGCAGTTGTAACAAATAATGTCAGTATTCCTTCTGCAAACAATTGCTTTGTGTCCAAATTGATTACAAGTATAACAATAACCATTAAATGAATAGTTATACCTGTACATGTATGCTTGTCTAACAGGAGCACTTTTTCTGAAATTTCTTCTGCTTTGATTATGTATTTTGTTTTCAGTGGTAACATTCAAATCAATCTTCTTTCTGGGAGTCTCTCTAGCTTTTGAACATTCTCCTTCTTCAAAACCAAGTCCAGTAGTGTCTCCATATAGTTTTTGTTTACCAAGCATCTTATGTAGCTTGCTTGTGCTTTCTTCAAACTCCTTATACTTCTTAGATAAAGATTTGAGACCATCATACTCTTTTCTCAGATTAATAATTTCACTCTCTAGTTTTAGATTCTCAATCCTTGCAACTTCAAGGTTAGATATTGAGACATCAACTATCCTCTTATCTTTTTTAATTTCTGATTTCAAACTGACAACCAGTATATCTGATTCACTTGCTTGATTCTTCAAGTCTATAATCAGGTTTCTAGCATCTTCAAGATTTGTAAGAGCTTTATCTTCTAAATCTCTTTCTTGCTGCAACTGCATCATTAATTTATTGTTCTCCTTCTTATAATTCTTGAGCTCACTTAGAGCATATATGAGCTCTCCTTCCAAATCAATCTCACAATCTTGTTCATTATAATCTTGATCATCATCACTCTGATCATCATCACTTGTGATGCTAGCTTCTTCTAAATTTGATTGGGATTGAACTTCAACTCCTTCATTTGAAAGCCTCTTTTCATTGCTACTTTCTTCACACACCAGAGTGTCCCCTTCTTTATCATTATCTTGATAAATCCTTTTCAATCTCCTCCACATATCCTGAGCTGTAACACAATCCATAACTTTACAAATAACATCATTAGACAGAGTAGATAATATAGCCTTCTTTGCAATATCATTATATTCAAGAACTTCTTTGTTATTTGTAGAATTACCATTTTCAACTGACATTAAAACATCATATCCTAAGGAGGATAAATATAGTTGCATTCTAACATACCAAACTGAAAAATTTGAATCATCAAACTGAGGAACATCTAAAACAATATTAGATTCAACTTGGACATCTTTATCCACTGACTTTATATCAACATCTGGATTTGATATGAATGATGTCTTTTGAACCTTTTGACTAGAATGAAGCTTGACATTTTTATTCTTATTTCTTCTGCACTTACCCATTGAACTCCACACACAGGGCCTACCCAAGCTGATTAAGCTGCAAGAGGGAAACCTGGCTCTGATACCAATTGTAGGAGTTAAGAACAACACTGAGAGGGGGGGTGAATCAGTGTTGTGTAGATATTTGCAACTTATTAGAATTTTTAAAATACAAGACTCAGAAAGAGAAAGTCATCAATAAACTATTACACATACATGTATAAGTTTGATAATAAAAATTATGAGCAGGACCACATAGAGATAAATCTCAACATAGAAGCAGATACACACATAGAAGCATATCATTAACTCAAGAATTACTGGAGTGGAAAACCCTCTCGGGGTAGAAAAACCACTCGAAACTGCCTCACTGGCTTAACTGAAAAGCATGCCTCACTGGCAATACAAAATGTATCTAGGAGCACCAACTCCAATACCAAATAGAAGCACCCACTTCCTACACTGATATACCTCACTGGTAAACAATTAGGTCTCACTGACCTACAAGCCTCACTGGCTAAAACAAAGCCTCACTGGCAAACCAATCCCCATCATCAAAACATAAAATAAGATGTGCAATAAATGATTATAACACAATCTGATTTGCACCATTTCATAACATTCTTTTCTCAATTTGTTCAATTACATACAACCTGATTTGCATTGCAATTGCATATTGTCTTTCTGATAATCTTGTCAATCTATGTATCTGTATTTGATATTTAATTCATCATTAATCTGCACAACAACACTCACACAATTTGTATTCAATCTCTCATCATTTGTATATTTCATTTCTATCTTGCGAGAGTTAATCATCAATGCTCCTGAAAAACAATTTTATAAAGATTGAATGTCCTCCCTCCTACAAAGAAAAATCTTTTCATATTCCTTTCCTCTACAAAAATTCATTGACCTTTCATATTCATTTCAGTCTGAATATTTTGTCTTCAATGTCTTTTCATTTACTTTTTCCCTGCAAACATCTCAAAAAAAATATCTACATAAATCCATTTGCAAGAAGAAAATCTAATTTACAATGTCTTATACTTCTCTTTCAAAAATTGATCCTCTTCTAAAGAAACACATTCTATATTTCTTTATATTCTCTGTAAAGAAACACATTTCTAAAAACTTGATCTGTTCTTTCAATGCCGTGTCTGACCAACTTCATCTTCCATCTGTAAAACCATTCATATTCCCTACAAGAAACAATAAAAATAATCTTTTTCATCTTCTGTGCAAAAATGATCCTTCAAAATCTCTTTCATCTTTCCAAGCCCTTCACAACGAGACTCTTCATATCCTGTGAGCTAAAAATTAACTTTTTATATTTCCTTGCATATGAGCAACTTCATCTTCCATCTCTGCAAAAATAACTTTACTAATCTCCAATAAAATCATCTGAAAAAAAAATAAATCTCCTTCCAAGCTTTTACATACAAAATTGTTGAGCTTCTTCTTCTTCATAATCAAATAAAAAAATATCTCCAAGAATATTATCATTTCCATTTTATTTGATGGAAGAAAAGAAACTTTCTAATTGTAAAGCATTCCATCCAATGGATGTCTTTTTCTTAGAAGGAAACTTTTAAAATCACTAAATTCCTTCTAATGTCGAGCTCCCTTAAAAATCAATTTAATATCTTAAATAAAAAGGAGATCTTCTTTTTAATCGGGCTTAAAAAAATTTCCTAAACTGCCTTTAGTTAACATGCTAAGAATAGACTTTCAAAGACTAACATATTGCAATGACACTTAAATGAATGTCAAAGTTATTTCTCGTAGATCGGAGGCAATTTGAACAATGACCATTGATAATGCATTTCGCGCTCTTCAAGTTTCAAACAGGATCGTTGATTAAATCTTGGCGCCCCGCGGTCATAAGGAGATACCGATGATATCGGTAAAGGGCTGTGAAGGGGCCGGTTTCAGGATGGACTATGATCCCTTTAGCAGGTAAGTTTAAGTGTTATAACCTGCAACAACAAGTCACTGTAATAATATAACAAAAGTGACTATTATAATGTGATGAGCAGAGAAAGATGAGACTATAGAACTTTTAGACTTTGAGGAATTCAATAAACCTTAAGCCCTTACAAATGATGATTTCACAATGATCATGAACTGAAACATCATTACTGAAGAAACACTTATATAGCAGAGCAATCACACCAAATAACAACTTTGGACTCAAAGAGGGAAGTATGGACAACCAATCTAAACTTTCTCCTTTTTACTCTTAACTTACTGATAATGTAGACAAAGTGACAACAAGGTATTCTTGTGATCCTGTAAGCACTTGAAACATCACTATCATTTATCAAGACAACTCAAATGACAACATCCTTCAACACTCTAAATCATGTGATCATATAAAGAACCTATGAAGTTCAACACAATACTGATCTTATTACTGCCATATTAATGAAGTCTGAGGAACCATAATACTGTAACTCCTGAAGTGAAGTAATGATCAACCATAACAAACCAAATATGAAGCATTGCACCAATAATTATCATGAACATCATTTTGATCAAGGTACACTGTGATGGCCTTTTAACTCTTCTCAACAATGAACTTATAAAAATCAAAGATAACATCATATAGATAGTCCTGATGATGAAAACATAAATGAAGCTCTCTTGACATCTTTGATACTCCCGAGTATCTCTAATCTGATCCTCTTATTCCAAAGCACCAATGTGAGTATCATGAAGATATCTTGATCAAATGGAAGCATCATGAAACAACAACTTCAACAACATTACCTGACAAACTCCACATCTTTGTGAACTGACCAAGCAATGAACAACTATCTCCTCCTGATGTCCTGCAACAACTATCTTCTCCTGATGTCCTGTAACAACTTACATCATCATACTGATCACACTTTTGACATCAATGACAACCTATCACCATCAATAACACCTTCTGAGCGGCGTTCATCATCATCATATCCCTTGATTGTAATACTTTGATCAGTGTTGGCATGATCCTCAGAGTATCCCAATTGCTTAAGTAACTTTAAAGAACAGATGTTGAGAACGGCACCACCATCTATGAGTATGCATTTGATTTTGCACTTATGGATGAGAACCTCAATATGAAGGGCATCATTATGACACAGATCATGGGATGGAAGGTCTTTCTCAGAGAATACCACATTGTAGGGTGAAGCAATGTTTCCTACTATAGCTTAGAAATCTGTGACCGCTATGTTGTTAGGAACCAATGACTCTTGGAGGGCTTTTTCTAACACCACTCTATGTGCAGGTGATGACCGTAGAAGGTCCAAGATAGAGATATGTGCTAGCGTTTTCCCTAGATGTTTGACTAGATTATAATCAGATTGAGTTGGGAGACTGGGCGTAGGACCACGAATGGTGACACAACCATGATGAGTCGTAACAGCGCAATCCATAGATTTGCCTTTGATTGTGAGGGTAGATACTCGACTCTCTTCAAAATGACCCACAATGGAGTCAAAGGAAGTGGAAGCATGATTGAGACCTTTACCTTTATCCTGCAGAGGAGGTAGACCATGGTGAGGGAATGGTTCCTTGTACATGTTGAGGTCTTTATTCATGTGTTGAGCTGGTGGATCATCTTCAAAAGAGATTTGATTGCCTTCGATGAGATTTTGGATGAGGTGCTTGAGTTTCATGCACGATGCGGTTATGTGCCCTTTGCTCCTATGGAATTCATAGTATTCATTTTCTCTGTACCGCGTAGTTTTGTAAATAGGTTTGCCATACAGGGGAGCATCAGGTAAGGTGAGGAGGCCTTTCTATAAGAGTTTCTGTAGGACCGATTCTATGGGCTCTCCAAAGGAATGAATTGATGCCGTGGAGGGTAATCTTGTTGAGGCTGCTCTTATTGTCGTTGTTGTTGGTTTTGATATGGTTGCTACTGTTGAAGTGGAGCTTGACTCAATTTGGAAAGTTAGAGGGGTGTTTGCAATGTTTGGACATGATTAAATCAACCACCCCATCGTTGACCACGTTTTTGTTTTTGTTCCAATATTTGGGTTTATCATTCATTTGGTGTTGAGGAGCATTGTCTTTAGTTTCTTTGAAGATTTTGACCATGCCCTTAGCAATGAGGACCTTTTCAATGTTGATTCCCTTGTACGTGATTTCGTCAAAGGTTGTAGCACTAAGAATTTGCAAATGAAAACCTAACTCTTGGTTAAGGTTCTGCACAAATATGCTAACAAGCTATTTTTTAGGTATCTTGAATGGGAATTTGCTAGACATTTGCCTCCATCGTTGGAGGAACAAAATGAAAGTTTCTCCATTTTTTTGTTTATTGTTGCATAGATCAGTCATGGAGATCTCATGCTCTATGTTGTAGGAGAAATGGGTGGCAAATTTCTCCACTAGCTTGTTAAAAAATTTGATCCCTGTGGGTAAGTGTGAGAACCATTCTATAGCTTGACCTCCAAGACTGCGAGGAAAGAGACGCATAAGGTACATATCGTTATGTGAGACCTTGAAGCAAGCAAGATATAATTCCCTAAGATGGTCTTTTGGGTCACCTTTTCCTTTGTATTTATCAAATTTGGGAATAGTGAAATTTTGAGGAAAACGGATCATGGGTAATGACCGATCAAAAGGATAAGGACACACTTCCTCTAAAGAGAAGGTCTTCTTGGTGTGGCCAAACGTAAGATCAGATAGTTGTTGTTGAACTTCCATGATTTTTAGCTCCATAGTTGTGGGAGGGATTGGAAACATCTCATGTTGTCCTAGAAGTGGTTGTTGATGCCCATACGAAATATTGTAGTGTAATCCATGGGTATTGGTATTATAAGGGTCGTATGATTGGTTGGGATCATATGCATTGAATGTTGGATTGAGATTGGGTTGGAATTGGATGGTTTGATTTGGAGGAGGTGGGGGTGGTGTGAGATAAGAATGTAGGCTTTGTGATGGTTGAAGAAAAGAGTTTGGTGGAGAAAAGCTAAAGTTCGTTGGGTTAGGTTGTGATTGCGGAACATAGCTTTGGGAAGTTAGGTTTTGGGTATGTTGAGGGTGGATAGGCAATGTATGAAAGAAATTTAGTGTTGATGATCATAGTGGAGGAGGGACATAGGTAGATGTGTTTTGCGATGGTTGAGGTTGATTGAAGATGAGCGTAGAAGAATGTTGTGGTTGGGATTGCATGACCCTAGTTGGTTGAGAGACATGAAGGTTTGATGATATGGGAGGTGGTATTTGTTGAGACCCTTGTTGCATGGCTACATAATTGTTCCCTGGATTGTAATTTGGTGGGAAACCTATTCATGATGGGGTAACCAAAATTCTACTTGCGATTGGTGTGGACACTTTAGGAGTTTGTTGTATATTTGATCAAGCTATGGTGGCTTGTTTAGCTAGCTCTGCTTGATGTTGAAGAGTCTATTGTTGATTTTTGTAGATCTCCATAGGATTCAGAAGTGATGATATGGCCCTCTTTCCTGTTGGGTTTTGATAAAGGGATTCTCATATTGTACTATTGTTCTCCCTTGTGAGCCTTTTTCGGGTAAGGGCGTGGTCACTGTTGACATGGTTTGCACTGCTTGTATGGTGTCTTGGGTGTTGTTAGGCTCGCTAAGTGTGGATAGATCAAAACCTTTGGGTAATTTGGCTCCTTTCTCTGCTAGTAAGTGAAAGAAATGATCTTGGTTCTCACTAAAGATTTTGTCAAAGGTGGCTATGTCTCTAGGATCTTGTATGAATTCATCAAGATCTTGACCATCTTCTTGAGAGGATTGACCTATTTCAAAGTGTCTCTCTTCTTGAGATGGGGCTTGATCTGTGGTATAACCTTCTGGTACAAAATTCAAAGGCATGCCGGTGGTGTAGTGAGGTGTACTTACCAAAGGGACCCTTCCTTCTTGAGAAGGGATTTGATCAATAGTATAACCTTGTTGTACAAAATCTTGAGGCATGTCGGTGGTATAGTGAGGTGTACTTACCAAAGGGACTCTACCTTCCTGAGGATTGTTTGGTTGATCAAGGTGCGGCATGTTGGGAGAATTGGTAGATCTTTCTACGGGTGTCCTAGGAGTAACCTTGGGAGTAATGTTGAGATGGCTTGATTGCGGTGTATGAGGAGGTGATTTGCGCTTCCTAGTGACAACTTGCTTGGACTTCATAGTTTGTTGGAGCCTAGTGGTTACCATGAATACACTAGGACAAAGAGTAATGCTAGGATTCTATTTGTGTTTTGAGAAAGACAAAATCTTGATGCACAATTCACTAGACCAAAGGCGCTATGCTATTTGACCAGAGGTGCAGGACTGTGCAACCAAAAGCGTGCTACTGTAATACCAAAGGTGATGGACTGAGCTACCAAAGGCAAGGTATTGCTATACCAAAGGTGAGCTACAGTGACCAAAAGTGAGCTACTGTACCACCAAGGGCAAGCTGCTATAATACCAGAGGCACTGAAGTAGTGTCTAATGCTATAATAGGCAAATTTTGATAGATTTGGTTTTGGTTCTGATTGGATTTGCTTTCGCAAGAGAAAACATAGCAAACAAATTTTAGCAAAAAGGACTAACACAACAAATAGTGTATGTTCGAGGCTCACAAAAAAGCCTAATGTTTCCACAGGTCTAAGACAATTGCAAACAAATATCAAGCACTTTTTATCCCTAGAGACAAGGTTTCATTGCAGTAGATCAGCTCATAGCTTAATACTCTATTGATAAAAATGTCATTCCATAAATGTGTCAGACATTTAGTATCTTTGCAAGAGACGATAGTAGGGATATCTCACCCTCCCCTTGGAAAGCTCAAGTAGGTCACAAGAGCTTTATGGCCAAGGGAATACTATCTCTTCTCAAGGGAGCCAATGGTGAGTATCTTAAGGCCTTAAATCGATTCCCCTTGCACTGATGATTACCGCAATGTTTGGAGGTAGATCGGGTAGTCACTATCTAGAATAGTTCTTAGTATCTTTGAGGGACCAATGCCTTACGAGCAATGTGACAAGCTACTAAAATCTTTAACCAATCCTACTAAGAGTATCAAACACTTCGCTCGATGTGAAAATTATTTCCACAAAGAGCTAGTACACCTCTTTTTAGTTTGGCACCACAAGGTAAGGCTAACATCAATTAGGACTTGGCTTTCACCTTATCCCTCTTATATAGTGGTTCAAAGGAAAACTCTTCTTAGGGTCATCCCTTTTGGATGAAATGTAATCCAAAAGCAGGCCCTTCTAAAGGAATAACTAAAATGTAAGAGTAAGCACATCAAACAAATGTTCAATTGTCCCATTATAAGAAAAACATGGTGCAACTAAATTAGGCACACACATGATTGTAGTTGTCAATTGTCCCTTATGAAATTGAAGTGTTTGGCATTCATGTCCATTGTCCCTTAAGGCAATAATATGTTCCTAAGACTTAGATTGCAAAAGTGATTTGTTCAATTATCCCTTAAGAAGGCAATATGTTTCTAAGACTTAGTACAATAAATCAAGATTTCTCCAATGCTCATCCTACATGAACATGTTAGAAAAACCTATTTGCTCTATGTGAGTGATAAGAAGCTGCAACAGATTGATTAGTTCCACAGAAACTCACAAGTTAGCAAAAATAAATCAACTGACCAAAAGTGAGCTATTGTATAACTGAAAGCAACTTACTGTGATATTGAGAGCACTGCACTATGTTTCCAGAAGCATGCTGATGCAGACTAGAAGTGACTCACTGTCATAATAGAAGCGCTGAAACAGAACCAGAAGCGATGTACTGTGCGGCCGGAAGCGTCGTCCTATACTACCAATAGCACTGCCCTGTCTCAGATCCAGAAAAAAGTTATACTTTGTCAAAATAACTAGGTCCAGCTATGATTTCATGGTTGATTTAATGTTCTAAGATGTAATATCTAATAGATCTATACCCTGGAATCAAGAAAACTCAAAGGATGTCGCAAATAGATGGGTTAACTCAAATAAAAAATACTCCTAAATACGTCAGCTTAGGAAGTATAACAGACAGTTTGAAAGACAAATAAACTAGCTTGTCAATCAAATCAATAGTAGGTATGTGAGTAAAACCCTGTAAAATCACCAAACAAGATTAGAAATATCTATTTTACCAACCGTGCTTTATGATACTATCAATAGCGCTAGTCTGTGTCACCAGAAGCATGGTTCTATGTTACCAGGAGCGCTGCAATATCGCCCAAGGACATTGTACTATGCCTCCATAAGTGCTTTAAGATACTGCCAATAGCACTTTTCTATGTCTTTTACATTGTTCCGTACTGTACTTCAAAAAAATCAATTTCTCAAAGAAAAAGAGGGACTAGTGGGTCCCACCAGGCGTGCCAGAATGTGTATGAGGAAAATCAACTAAATCAAAACTAAATAAATCAAAATCTCATAACATAAAGAGAAATAATCTAAATAAAAGCCATTACTAATAAATCAATGAAATATGAAAGCTTTTACCAAGATTTGTATTGTTCCCTTTGGATGAATGTGGATTGCTCAATAGTGCTATGAAACCATGTTTGCAACAAGCAAGTAAAGTGCTCAAAGTGCTCAAAGATCAATGTTAAGAGATCGTGAAGTTGCTCAATCAATGAGATGTATGCTCAAAGTATTGTTAAAGGATGTTTGAGAATAAGTGATCGAAGAGGGCTTGTGAAGGAGATGAGGGGGGTTTATATAGGCTTCAATAGAGATCGATCAATGGTCCAAATAATTCAAAAGAATCAATGGAGGAGATAAAACAAATAACCATGATGAATGTGTACATGACATGTGTCAATCCATAAGGATATTTTTATTAAGATATGATGAAAACAAGATTGATTGAATAGATAATTCAACTTGTAATTTTGCCTTTTTTAGAGTTCTAAAAATAAGACTGATTGAGCACATGAGTTAACAAGATATTTTAAGAGGAATTGGAAGATAACTGAAATTAAATAAATAAATTTATTTATTTATTTGTGCATGATGGAGAAACAGAGGATTATAAATAAAATACTTGATTTTATTTATTTTTAGAAGATTGAGATAATTTAAATAAATTTGCATGATTTATTTAAATTTAGAAGAACAATTGATTTAATTAGATAATGTAGATTATTTAATTATAGATAAGAGGAAATTTGTGATGAATTAATTAAATAACATTGATATTATATAATTAATGTGGATTTGAATTTCCAAAGAGGATAATGATTTAATTAAATAATTAAAATTATTTAATTTTGGAAGAATATAGAGGAATTTAATTTAATTAATTAAATAAAGGGAATTTATTCAATTAATGTCGAAAGTATGTGATTTGAAAGAATTTGATGCAATTAATTAAATAATTAGATTATTCAATTAATATTGAAATGCAGGTGATTTGATTGGTCGACTTACTTAAGATAGACTAATGATCTCAAGAAAGTTTGCATAACGGTTGATGATGATCAACTAAGGTCTTGATTTTTGATTGGGTTGGTTTGGATTTGGATTGGGATGAAAGTAGTTGGGATGTGATTTGGCTTGGAATGATTGGATGATGTGTGATGACTAGGATGATTAGGATGATGTTGATTTGTTGGGATGATGATTTGGATATGATTTGGATGAAATGGATGAGAATGGGTGATTAGGATGAATGTGATTAGATTTGAATGTGTTGGAAGAATGAGTTGAATGACTTGTCTTATGTGTTTGGTGTTTAGCTTGATTTGGAAATGTTCAATCAAATGATCACACATGTACAATCATGAATCACTCACGCAAGACACATAAGCAATTTTGAATTTGACTTTGAATGAATGTAATTATGATTAAACAAGCACACATGGAAGACACATCAACAAGCCTATTGTCTAGTTTGAAATAGGGTATGGCCAATTAGGTCTTGGGTAATGTTTACACGAGGTTGACTAGGAATTTGAAAGTGAAATTCTGCCACACAGCCAGGAGAAAGGGGTAACCCACCCTTCACCTTCAATTACCAAAGGTATAAAGTTCTTTGGGGGTTAGCCAAGAGTGACAAGATTCTAACTCCCAATGAGGGTGTCTTTCGATTCAGCCTCGAATGAGGTCATCCTTAGGGGTGATGAAATCCCCTAGCAGGCCTCCTAGGAAAGTGTAAACAAAAGCAAATCAAGTGAGGTGTTTTTGATCTCCAAGATCACCTTGCGATGAGAGGAGAGAGCATACACACACACACTTAATTCACACTCGCACTTGGTTAATTGACCCTTAGAAAATGAAATGTGTGTGTCAAAATTGAATGGATAAGGGGTGTTTTTTATTCTTAAGATCGCACAAAGTGCATGAGAAGAGCATACACACCACTAGTCACATGCAACTTCACCAAGCAATGAAGACACTTATTCTTTTTATAGCCAAGTCCAAATGTGTGATGAAGACACTTGGTTAATTTTAGCCTAGTTTTTTCGATGTGATTGCTAAAGCAATATTCATTTTAAGCCCAAATCGAAATGTGTGATGCAAACAAGATTGATTGATCAAATGAAAGAGATGAATGATGAAATGGATACACCTTATTGTTTTTCTATCCTAATCTACTGTAGATTCTGATGCTGATGTTGTTCCAGCCTCGTAAGATCACCTACAAGCCACAAAATTGAGAAAGAAGTGAGTGAAAGTGCCTAGGGATCTGTTATGCGAAAAAGATGAAATCTGATAAAAAATAATGAAACTAGAGTGATACAAAAAAATAAGTTGCATGAATAGATTCTATATGAAATTCTAAGCAATTTGAAAAAAAATCGCTAAAAACTGATCAAAATTACAAAAGATATGAGCATTTGAAGTTTAATTTCAAGTTTGACTTTGACTATGAAAAAAGCTAGTAAAATGATGTAATCACCTAATAAAACCTACATAGATGTGATATCCTTGGAATCCTCTTTCCAACGAGTGTTCATTTGCAAAATTTTGCCACCGTATGAGGAAGTTATGCCAATTTGAAGTTTCTTTGAAAATAGCACCAATACAAAGAGAAATGGTGCTACAACAGAGGAAAATAGCACCACAACAGAGGAAAATGGTGCCACTACATAGGAAAATAGCACCAATACAGAGAAAAATAGTGCCAATATAGGAAAATGGT
The DNA here is from genome assembly GCA_027924645.1 of Cunninghamia lanceolata. NCBI lineage: Eukaryota > Viridiplantae > Streptophyta > Pinopsida > Cupressales > Cupressaceae > Cunninghamia > Cunninghamia lanceolata. Next base: position 4,316,005 of record BSBN01001201.1, read on the forward strand.
GCCAATACAAAGGAAAATCATGCTAATACAGAGAAAAAAGGTGCTGATACCTATAACAGACGATTTTCACGGAAAACTCATGCAAAAACTAGTAAAAGTTAGTAGAATCAAGACTTGGGAGTCCCACTGGGCATGCCAAATGAAATCATGGAAAATTGACATGAAGGAAATGACAACAAATGCAAATCAAATGAATGCAAACCTCATATTGACTCACGATCTATTGATAGGGTTGAGAATGCCGCACCTAAGAACATTCTAGCTTTACCCAAAGAGATGAATGTTGATTACTCACGATTCAGGAGCATAACATGAAGATGAAGATGATAGTGTTAGATTCAAGACAAACAACTGAGAGGGGGGGGTGAATCAATTGTCCAAAAATTTCATCCAATTAATCACTTAAATCCACTTGATAATTCAGCAGCATAATAATAAATCAATCATGGAAACATAATGCATTAAATCAAGAGCAAAAACACATTAACACATAGGACACGAAGATTTTAATGTGGAAAACCCAGTTAAGGGAAAAACCATGAGGTGACTAACCCAAGATTGTATTCTCTATTAAAATAATAAGGACAAAATGACACATGCCAATTAGGGCTCACTTCCCAAGCACACTGCTCACAAGAGGCCCACTACCTACAGGAGACACACTGTCTACAAAATAATATATATTACACACTTGAACTAAAAAATAGCATCTTCACCATGCTTGAGTCAGTTCCATTTAAGCCCAATACTTCTGCTCTACCTTTCGCTCTGCTTCCTCTCTACCACACACTCATCTCCACAAGATATCATTTGAAATGACTTCACAACCTCTTATTTATACAAGACATTTGACTTTGGAATAATCATCCAAGTTAGCATACATTATAGAGGAAATATATAAATACAACATGACTAATTACAAAAGACTTCATGTGGATCAACATGTTGTTGGCCACACAGATCTAAGACTTCAATCTTCCTTTAGGAATGTGCCAATCTTCACAAAACATCTTCAAGATCATCCGTAGGATGTGTAACTCATCTAATTATCCAAACGTAGGAAGAACACCATCATCCAGAAGTAATTCTTCAATTATGAGCTCAGAATTCAATGCAGATCACCAACACGAACTAGACACAATCCAAAGACCTCCACAAGCTTGCTTGAATCACCAAGAACATCCACACTATTTCTGCTTACTCAAATCTTTCTCTCCTTCATTTGGAAGCTCAAGAACACAGTCTGTCATCACTGTCATATTGGAATAGATGCTTGTGGACCTCCATACCATGAACCAATTGAGTTGTTAATTCACATTGACATCCTAAATACTCCACCAAATCCACAGAACAAGATATTGCATTTATGGATCTCACCGGACCTATCTGTGTCACTCTGTCACTACTGAACATCTGTCAGAACCAATTTTTCTCAAGTGGCTATAACTTCTTTAGATCTTCATGTGGACCTCTCAGTTCTTTACTGGATCATCTTAAGACATATATTAATAAACCCTTTGATGCACATCCCCTAATTTGCATCTTAGCTGGGATCTTCACCTCACTGTCTTCACTGTTCTTCTTTGTTCCTGATAAGACTAATTTTCTCAATATCCTCAGCATACAACTCATCCAATCCTTATCATCAATACAACAGGAGTATGTTGACATCAATGACAACACCAGTTAGGCACATACTTGCAACAATCTCCCCCTTTGTCATTGATGGCAACATATGATGTGAAGAACTATTTTAACCATTAAGACAAGAACTTCTCTTTACTAACATAACTCCCCCTATCAACAACAACCAATTACATGTCTTCTCTTTCTTTACAGCTCCCCCTTTGATCAACAACCACTTTTATTTTTTACATGTCTTCTCTCCCCCTTTGACATCAATGGCAAAGGGCACATACTTGCATCATACCAGCTACTCCCCCTGAGTAGTAGCTTCCCATCATCAATCCAGACCACAAGATATGACTGTGAGATCCACCAGACTGATGCACATCAATGCACCTTAATTCAGAACCAGAGGGGTAATAACCCCTAACTTCTCCCTGAGATTCTCCAAAGAGTCCTTAGGCAGAGGTTTAGTAAAAATATCTACAATCTAATCCTTGGAAGGCACAGACTCCAGTCTAACTTCATTCTTGTTCACTTGCTCTCTCAAAAAGTGAAACTTGATGGATATATGTTTTGTCTTTGAATGCAACACTGGATTCTTTCATATATTTATTACACTTGAATTATCACAGAAGATTGTGATAGGTTCCTCATACTCCACTCTAATGTCTCTTAGCATTTGCTTCATCCACAATACTTGAGTGCAACTACCTGCTGTTGCAATATATTTTTCTTCTGCAGTGGATAGAGATATTGCCTCTTGTTTCTTGCTCAGCCAAGAAACCAATCTTTTCCCCAAAAAGAATGCTTCACCACTGGTACTCTTCCGGTCATCCACATCACCTGCCCAATCCGCATCTTTATATGCATGAAGAGAGAAATCATGATCTCTAGGATACCATAAACCATACTCAACTGTCCCTTTTAGATATCAAAGAATTCTCTTGATTTCCATGACATGAGATTCTCTAGGATCAGATTGGAATCTAGCAACAAGACCAACAACATTCATGATGTCAGGTCTAGTTTGAGTGAGATACAATAATCCTTCAATCATTGACCTGTACTTTTTCTGATCAGTCTTAGGAGAGTCATCATCTTTGCTCAATTTACATCCGATTTCCATGGGAGTACTCATTGGTTTTGAGTCTTCCATCCCAAATTTATTCAACAATTCTTTCACATATTTGGTCTAAGAAATGAAGATTCATTTCTTTGTTTGAGTGATTTGCAGACCCAAATAGAAATTCATTTCCCCAAACATGGACATCTCAAATTCACTTTCATTTGATTTGCAAAAGTTTTGCACATACTATCTCTTCCTCCAAAAATGATATTATCAACAAACACTTCAACAATCAAGATATTTTCATGATCAATTTTGAAGTATAAATTACTTTCAGCAGTACCTTTATTGAAACCAATTTTCAGAAGGTGCTTATCCAGTCTTTCATACTAGGCTCTTGGGGCTTGTTTGAGTCCATACAATGCTTTTTTCAACTTGCAAACCATATCACCATGATCAAACAATTGGAATCCATCTAGTTGCTTAATGTATACTTCTTCTTCTAAGTCACCATTCAGAAAGGTAGACTTGACATCCATCTGTTATACTTTGAAATACTTGAAGGTAGCAAAGGTAAGTGTAGACACCCTAAAATGACCAAGTCTTCAAATCACTTGCATTTCATCTAATTCTTCTAATAGCCTACATTTCAACATTAATTAAATAATCTAATTATTTAATTAATTTCATCAAATTCTTCCAAATCACATAATTTTGACATTAATTAAATAAATCCTCGTTATTTAATTAATTAAATCAAAGTCCTCTATTATTCTTCCACAATTAAATAATTTTAATTATTTAATTAAATAATTATCTTCTTTCGAAATCTCAAGTCTCCATTAATTAAATATATCCCATAATTTAATTAATTCATCATAAATTCCCTCTTATCCAAATAATTAAATAATTCCTAATTATTTAATTAAATCAAATTCATTCTTCCAAATTTAAATAAATCAAATCAAATTTATTTAAATTCTCTCAATCTCCAAAAATAAAATAAATCAAATATTTTATTTATTCTTCCAAATCATGCACAACAATTAAATAAATTTATTTATTTATTTTGCTTGCTTATCTACAAATATCTTTCAAATCTTCTAAAAATAAATCTTCTTCTCCATGCACACAAAATTAAATAATTTATTATTTAATTTCTCTCAAATCATGCAAAAGCAAAACAAAGTTGAGTTATCTATTCACTCAACCTTGTTTTTATCAATTTCTCTTAAATTAGAAAAAAGCTTTCTAATTTATGAAAAGCATGTCTTATATTTAGAAAAGAAAGTGTTTAACTCAAATAAAATAGCTTTTGTGTGACACTTGTCTTCTTCTTATTTGATGCACGTTCCTCAACTTATCTCCTCTGTTGATTCTTCTGAATTATCTGGACCATTGATCTATCTCTATTAAAATCTATATAAACTCACTCATCTCCTTCATTCACAAATCCTCTTCGATCACTTATTCTCAGGCATACTTAACAGCACTTTGAGCATACATCACATCGATTGAACAACTTCATGATCTCTTAACATTGATCTTTGAGCACACTACTTGCTTGTTGCAACCATGGTTTTGCAATACTATTGAGCAATCCACATTCATCTATGGTAACCACTAGGATCCAACAAACTATGAAGTCCAAGCAAGTTGTCCCTAGGAAGCGCAAATCACCTCCTCATACACCGCAATCAGGTCATCTCAACATTACTCCCAAGGTTACTCCTAGGACACCCATGGCAAAATCAACCAGCTCTCTGAACATGCCACACCTTGACCAACCAAGCAATTCTCAAGAAGGTAGGGTCCCTTTGGTAAATACACCCCACTATACCACTAGCTTGCCTCCAGATTTTGTCCCACAAGGTTATATTGCCAATCCGGTCCCGTCTCAGGAGGTAAGAGTTCCTTTAGTAAGTACACCTCATTACACCACCAGCTTGCCTCCCGATTTTGTCCAACAAGGTTATACTGCAGATTTAGCCCCATCTCAAGACAATTTGAAATGGGTCAATCCTCTCAAGAAGATGGGCAAGATCTTGATGAATTCATACAAGATCTTAGAGTTGTAGCCACCTTTGACAAAATCCTTAGTGAGAACCAAGATCATTTCTTTCACTTGCTAGCACAGCAATGAGCCAAGTTACCTCAAGATTTTGATTTATCCACTCTCAAGGAGACAAACAACACCCTAAGTGCCATATAGGTGGTCCAAACCATGTCAATTGTGACCACACCTTTACCCAAACAAGGCTCACAAGGGAAAACAATGGTACAATATAAGAATCCCCTTTTTCAAAACCCAACAGGAAAGAGGGCCATATCACTGCTTCTGACTCCTATGGAAATCTACAAAAATCAACAAGAAACTCTCCAATGTCAAGCGGAGCTAGCTAAGCAAGCCACCTTAGCTCAAGCAAATATACAACAAACTCCTAAAGTGTCCACACCAATCACAAGTGGAATTTTGGTTACTCCTTCACGAATAGGTTTCCCACCCAATTACAATCTGGGGAACAACTATGTAGCCATGCAACAAGGGTCTCAACACATACCACCTCCCATATCATCAAACCTCCATGTCTCTCAACCAATTAGAGTCATGCAGTCCCCCCCACAAAATTCTTCTACACTCATCCCCAATCAACCATCGTAAATCACTTCTACCTATGTTCCTCCTCTGCTACATTCATCCTCGCTAAATTTCTTTCACACATTGCCTAGCCACCCTCAACATTCCCAACATCAAGTCTCCCAAAGCTATGTGCCACCATCGCAACCTAATCCAACACACTTTAGCTTTCCTCCACCCAATTCTTTTCTTCAACCATCACAAAGCCAACATTCTTACCTAGCACCACCTCCACCTCTCGCAAATCAAAACATCCAATTCCAACCCAATATGAACCCAACGTACAACGCATATGACCCCAACCAATCTTACGACCCTTATAATACCAATGCTCATGGCTTACACTACAATCTTCCGTATAGGCAACAACAACCACTTCTAGGACAACAGGATATGTTTCCAACCCCTCCCACGGTAATGGAGCTAAAAATCATTCAATAATAGCTATCTGATCTTATGTTTGGCCACACCAAGAAGACATTCTCTTTAGAGGAATTGTGTCCTTATCCTTTTGATCAGTCATTACCCATGATCCCTTTTCCTCAAAATTTTACCATTCCTAAATTTGATAAATACAAAGGAAAAGGTGACCCAAAAGACCATCTCAGGGAATTATATCTTGCTTGTTTTGAGGTCTCACATAACGACACGTATCTTATGTGTCTCTTTCCTCGCAATCTTGGAGGTTAAGCTATAGAATGGTTCTCATACCTACCTACGGGAATCAAGTCTTTTAACGAGTTAGCAGAGAAATTTGCCACCCATTTTTCTTACAATGTAGAGCATGAGATTTCCATGACTGATCTATGCAATAATAAATAGAAAAATGGTGAAACTTTCATTTCTTTCCTTCAACGATGGAGACAAATGGCTAGCAAATTCCCTTTCAAGATTTTGAAGAAACAACTTGTTAGCATATTTGTGCAGAACCTCAACCAAGAGTTAGGTTTTCATTTGCAAATTCTTAGTGCTACAACCTTTGACGAAATCACATACAAGGGAATCAACATTGAAAAGGCCCTCATTGCTAAGGGTGTGGTCAAAATCTTCAAAGAAACAAAAGACAATGCTCCTCATCAACAATCGAGTGATAAACCCAAATATTGGAACAAAAATAAAAACGTGGTCAATGATGGGGTGGTCGATTCTAAACATGTCCAAACGTTGCAACCGCTACTGCAACTTTCCAAACCAAGTCAAGCTCCACCTCAATAATAGCAACAACAAAGGCAACCTTATCAAAACCAACAGCAACGACAACAAGAGTGGCCTCAACAAGATTACCCTCCGCGGTGTCAATTCACTCCCTTGGGAGAGCCCATAGAGATAGTCTTACAAAAGATTTTATAGAAAGGACTCATCACCCTACCTGATGCTCCCCCATATGGCGAACCTATTTACAAAACTGCATGGTACAGAGAAAATGAATACTGTGAATTCCATACGAGCCAAGGGCATAGAACTGCATCATGCATGAAACTCAAGCACCTAATCCAAAATCTCATTGAAGGCAACCAAATATCTCTACAAGAAGATCCACCAGCTCAACACACGAACAAAGACCTCGACATGTACAAGGAACCATTCCCTCATCATGGTCCACCTCCTTCTCAAGATAGAGGTAAAGGTATCAATCATGCTTCCACTTCCTTTGATTCCATTGTAGGTCGTTTTGAAAAGAGTCAAGTATCTACCCTCACAATCAAAGGCAAATCTATGGATTGCGTTGTTACAACTCATCGTGGTCATGTCACCATTCGTGGTCCTACACCTAGTCTTCTGGCTCACTCTGATTATAATCTTGTCAAACATCTTGGGAAAATGCCAGCATAGATCTCTATCTTGGACCTTCTACGGTCATCACCTGCACATAGAGTAGTGCTAGAAAAAGCCCTCCAAGAGTCTTCAGTTCCTAACAACATAGTGGTCGTGGATTTCTAAGCTATCGTAGGTAATATTACTTCACCCTACAATGTGGTCTTCTCTAAAAAGGACTTCCCATCCCATGATCCATGTCACAATGATGCCCTTCATATTGAGGTTCTCATCCATAAGCGCAAAATCAAGCGTATACTCATAGATGGTGGTGCTGGTCTCAACATCTGTTCTTTAAAGTTACTTAAGCAGTTGGGATACTCTGAGGATCATGTCAACACTAATCAAAGTATTACAATCAAGGGATATGATGATGCTGAACATCGTTCAGAAGGTATTATCCACTTGCCTATACAACTGGGCCCTGTCATGCTTGAAACTAGATGTCAAGTCCTTGATATTGAGCTGCCTTACAACATTATCCTAGGCTGCCCATGGATCCATGCAATGAAAGCTGTTCCCTCCACATACCATCAGTCTTTAAAGTTCCCATTCAATGGTATGGAGATCACTATCCCAGGAGACCCCAATCCTTTTGAATTTTGTCATGTTTTGCAAGGCAGTTATAAGAATTGCAACCAAGTGCCTAACAATGCAAAAGCCCTTGAATCCCCACTATATGTTGATCCTGCAACTCTGACTCAAGCCTCTACAAGTGAACCTAATCCTATTCCTGAAATCAAAGCGCACATTCATGATATAGGCTTTGGAACATATGATATCTCAAAATCTTATTGTGTAGGGTAGATGCCTTTATCTCCAAAATCTTACGGCCAACCACCCATTGCCAAAGTTGCCAAAAAAGCAGCTATTCCTCCCCCAACATTTCTAACCCAATTCCAATAGGGATGGTTATTGGAAGAGGAAACTATTGAGGACATCTCTTCTTGGCTCTATAAGGAGAAAGAACCGGTCACAATACCAGTCAAGCAATATGGCAATGGCTTAAGGATAGTAAAAAACATGGGCTATAAAGGCAAAGGTGGCCTTGGGAAACCAAATCAAGGAACTATGGAACCCATTGTTGTGACAAAGAAACTAGACAAGAAGGGATTAGGATTTGGTAAGAAGGTACCGTGCATCTTGGACATCAAGTATATCCTCGATGAGGTGGCCGAAACTTTTCCCACCGATTCGACATCTACTAAGGATATCATCGATGATTCTTCCCTCCATATGACCAACCTATTCACAAAATCCTCCATTTTTATGCTATCCTTTGTATCCTTAACCTCCACCACAAACACCCAGAAAGTAACACTTGTCTACCCTGAACTTATCAATTGGGACCAACAAGGGTTCCCCGTTATAGATGTATTTTAGAATGACGAAGCTTTAGCTAAGTTCATGGGACTTCGGGAAGGTATCCCTCTTGGTGATCATAAAGCAAGTTTTGTAATGGAACTAGAGCCCACAGCTTATTTTGGTGAGAATGCCAAATCCTCTAATCGCAAAAGTAAAAATAAAGAAAGATCTCTAGGTGAAAACCACACTATGGCACCTCCTGGTCACAAAATAGTAAAAACAAAGGATGTATCCAAAGGTGAAAACCCAACTGTGGCACTTGAGGATGGAGGATTTGACCTTCCCCTACCATCTAAGTATCAAGAGAAGTCAGCTCTCCTAGTGGAAGATTCTACAGAGATAAACCTTGGCACAGAGCAAAATCCAAAGACCACATTCCTAGCAGCATCATTATCAGAAATAGAGCACAAGAATCTTAACACATTCTTCTTACAAAGAACCATCAACTTTGCATGGACCTATGCTGATATGCCAAGGTTAGACCCTAAGCTAGTGGTTCACTATCTCACAGTTGATCCAAAAGCTAAACCAGTCAAGCAAAAGTTGAGGAAGATGCACCCACAGATAGATCTCTTAGTAAAAGTGGAAATACAGAAGTTGTTAGATGCAAAGTTCATACGACCTATTGACTATTCAGATTGGGTATCAAACATTGTACCTATGTCTAAACCCAATGGGTGCATCCGCATGTGTAATGATTTTAGAGATCTTAATAAAGCATGTCCCAAAGATGACTTTCCACTACCGAACATTGATATTATAGTAGACTTGACAGTAGGTCACGAAATACTTTCTCTCATGGACAGATTCTCAAGCTACAATCAGATAAGGATAGCAGAAGAAGATCAACGTAAAACAACTTTTACTTGTCCATGGGGTAACTATTGTTGGTGTGTCATGTCGTTTGGTCTAAAGAATGCAAGAGCAACCTATCAGAGAGCAATGACAGTGATATTCCATGATCTATTTCATCATATCATGGAGGACTATGTTGATGGCATACTAGCTAAATCTTCTAGGGCAAATCACATACAAGTTCTAGGACAGATCTTTGACAGGCTTAAGTAAGACTCAATCCAAAAAAGTGTGTCTTTGGCGTAACATCAGGGAAGCTGTTAGGATACATTATATCTCGTAGAGGCATCGAAGTAGACCCAACAAAAGTCAAGGCTATTGTGGAGATGCCTCCACGAAAGAACCTCAAAGCATTAAGGAGCCTTTAGGGAAGGTTGCAATCCATCAGGTGTTTCATCTCACAGCTAGAAGATAAATGTCAACCATTTCAACACTTACTTCGAAAGGATGTCTCATTTCGATGGGATGATAAGTGTCAAGCAACATTTAATCAGCTTAAAGAATATCTAGCTACACCTCCTATATTGGTTCCACCAGTTGCTGATAAACCCTTGATATTATACATCTCTACTACAACTTTGGCCCTAGGGGCCTTGCCAGCACAACATGATGAAATAGGAAAAGAGCATGCAATTTATTATATCAGTAAAACCTTGGTGGGATATGAACTCAATTATTCACCGATGGAAAGAGCTTGTTTAACAGTAGTGTTCGCTTCCCAAAAGTTGTGGCATTACATGTTGAACCAACACACAAATCTTATAGCCAAAATTGATCCCTTGAAGTATCTACTAGCAAAAGCAGCTCTTACAAGTAGACTAGCTAAATGGGTCATGATCCTTAGTGAGTTTGACATTGAGTATACAGATCATAAAGCAATCCAAGGACAAGCCCTAGCAGATCAATTAGCAGAAGCACCCATGACAGATACACACCCTATGGTAGCAGACTTTCTGGATGAGAATCTATTCACTCTTTCCAACTCAATAGTGTGGAAGTTGTACTTTGATGGTTCCTACTCACAACATGGATCAGGGGCTAGCATCTTGTTTATCACACCTCAAAATGACTATATTCCTAAGTCATACCAGCTAGCATTTCCTTGCACCAACAATATTACTGAATATGAAGCACTCCTCATAGGTCTCAATACAGTAGTTCAATAGGACATCACAGAATTACAAGTATATGGAGACTCACAACTAGTCATTTGCCAAGTCACAGATGAGTACCAAACAAAAGATGAAAAGTGGTCCCCTACAAGCAACTAGTGGATGCCTATAAACCACACTTTTCTAGCATCACATTTGAGTAAATTCCAACAGAGCATAACAAGGCTACATATTCTATGGCTTCTATAGGGTCACTAATTGACATGCCTGCTAATACATAAAAATGCAAATTCTTGATCGAGCAATTGTTGATACTAGCCGTCGATGTTCCCATTACTGAAATCATCTGCGAACTTGTTGGTCCCAATTCCCCATGGTATGAAGACATCTATGAATACCTTAAACACAATACCTTTCCCCCTGACCTATCATCCACCCAACACAAAACCTTTATTTGTCGATCCTCTCGTTACACCATTCTGGGTGATACACTATATCTTCAGAGTCTCGATGGTATCCTCTTACGATGTCTTAATGTGGAAGAAGCCGAAGCTACCTTACGAGACATACACAAAGGTGTCTGTGGCGCACATTCTACTGGTCCTAATCTCACTAAGAAGATACTGAGAATAGGTTACTATTGGCCTACAATAGAGCAAGATGTTGCACAGTTTGCTAAGAAGTGTCTACAATGCCAACAGCATGGAGATTTGATTCATGCACCAGCTCATGAATTACAACCTATGACAACTCCTTGGCCTTTTTCTCAATGGGGTCTCGACCTCATAGGACAAATCCACCCATCCTCATCCAATGGCCACAAATTCATTATTACTGCCACCGAGTACTTCATGAAGTGGGTTGAAGGCATTCCCATGACCTATATCACCAGTAAGCAAATAGCCAAGTTTATCCTTAACTACCTCATATGCCGGTATGGTATTCCCCAAGCCATTGTCACTGATAATGGGAGACCATTCAAGAATCAAGATGTCCGTACCTTATGCGCACAATACAATATCCAACATCTCTTTTCAACTCCCTACTATCCGTAGAGTAATGGCTAAGCTGAGGCTTCTAATAAAACCATTCTCAAAATCCTCAAGAAAATAGTCAATGAAGCTGGCCGTGATTGGCACTTGCAACTCAATCCCGCCCTATGGGCTTACTGCACTAGTATCAGAACACCAACTGGTGCCACACCCTATGCCTTGGTCTATGGCTCTAAAGCCATCCTACCTATAGAGGTCGATATCCCATCCCTCAGAGTATCCATGCAGGACCTGATCGATAGAGAGGAGTATCGCACTTCTAGATTAGCTGAGCTTGAACTACTAGATGAGAGGCGCCTTGTCGCACTTAATCATCTCCATGTCTATCAAAACCACCTCTGGCATAATTGCAACAAAAAGATCAAGGAAAGATGATTTCAAGTTGGTGATCTTGTACTTAAAGAGAATCAGAGAAATCAAGCAGATCGAGAAAAGAAGGGCAAGTTTGAGCCTAATTGGTTAGGTCCCTTTATTGTCACAGCAGCATATGGATCAGGAGCTTATACTTTAGCTACACCTGACGGCATTCCTCTAGATGAGCCACTTAATAGTGTCCATCTCAAGAAGTTCTATGCCTAATCCTCAGAGTATTCCAAAAAAAAACAAAAAAATCCAAAAAAAATCTGTCCTCTTGTGAAAACCTAGCAAACAGGTGCCTTGGATAAGTACCATAGTGAAAACCTAGAAAACAGGTGCCTTGGATAAGTACCATAGTGAAAACCTGGAAAACAGGTGCTATGTGTAGAGTTAGCTTCCATCATCTATCGAGTCCTATCCACTCCATGTCCCGTTCACAAAGCATGCCTTTCATCCATACATCCATAATAAAATCATTGACCTTGTTTGCATTTCCATCTCCCTATCTAGTATAGCTTGGAAATTTGTCAAATGTCCCTCATTGTCATCCCACATCTTGATCTGTGACAACAGTTTGCACTATCTCATCTTAGGTCACAACTTTCTATGTCTTCTTCGTCAATCATCCATGCAAATTCCTCTACTGGAATGGGGGCAACTCTTTCCTTAACTTAGGTCTAGGATTGGTTCCTTGTTCGTGGTTCGCACGTGCTCTTCAATCTTTTCTCCTTTACACAAATAACGCTCTTTAACAGACACATTGCTCCTATGATAAGGCTGTTATCTTCTCAACGCTTATCCTACATCATCACAACCAACCAGAACTACATATTATCATCTTCTCAATCTTAAAGTACCTTGATCCCATGGATATGGGTATGTAGGCAGTCTAGAATACGAAGGAAGTATCCAGTACTCAGGTACATAAGATCTCCCCCTCACCACCTTGGCCCATCTCATCACTTTATCTAGAACTACATATTTATCATTTTCATCTTTCATCGTAATGCACCTTGATCCCGTGGATACAGGGTATGTAGGCAGTCTAGAATACGAAGGATGTATCCAGTACTCAGGCACACACGATCCATCATTCTCCACCCACCCCAATCCATTAGCATTGTCACCTTTCTGGTCTTCCATTTTTCAAAATCCATTCACCTTGACTTGACTAACTCAAGCAGCAGGCTTGCGCATCCTTTCAAAGCAAAAGTTCCTAGCAAAACTTGAAGCAAAGCAGCTTCCTTCCAGTCATCTACTGTCCTGTGTATCGATTGCCAACATTAGCTAGTTCCAACTTAACCTAAGCACCAGATCAACAAGCTTGTCTTCTGCGAAGTGTTCCATTGTCGAGACCAACACACACGTCTCCTGTGACATGTGGCATTTCCTGCAGCAAGGCATTGTCTTTTTAGGTAGATAGCACCCTTTAACGGACACATCACTCCTACAATAAGGTTGTTATCTTTCCTACCCAATCTATTTTGAGCAACCTCTTTGGAAAGAGAATATGTTGGTTGTATGTTTACTTTGTAAGTCAGTCAATTTGCTTTTTGGTTTATCTTTTGTCCTTTTCCATTACCTATTCAAGACTACCTTGATTTATCTATGATCTTGGTATGTTGTGATGCAGTATGGATTGGGGACATAGTCATTGCTTTTGTGTGCCATGTTTGAGGAATGATCTTTAGCATCTTTCTTAGCATTCTATTTATCTTGTGTGTGTTATGACCTAGCATCTTACATATTAATACTCTTCTTGCATTTACATGTATTGAAGTTTATTTTATGTTCAAGACTGTGGCTCATGCACATTTACCAACAAGGTTATACTATGTCTAAGGGATCTAAGTTCAAACCACTTGCTTGCAGAGTCAACATCCACACATTCAGATATTACAGCACCTTGGTCTTTTATACCTTGGTGGTGAACTATCCACATGCTACATCAAAAATAAGGATTGCTCTTTATATACATTTGTGAAACCAATGCAACAAGCTCATTCATTTATACCATCCATTTTTCCATGGCCTTATATAGTTTTCCAGCAAAGATTAATCAACAGTCTTTCTCTCATGTTCTTTTCTATCTCCACTTTCTTCTACCCAACCTTGGCTGTCTCCAACAAAATCTTCCAGTCGAGCATCAACCCAGTCCTTCTGCCGCTTCCCTGTCTTTCCTCTCGAGGGGGCACCCTATGCTACCTACACTGGGGCATCAATAATTGTATCATTGTCTTCAACAATCATTTTCTTTGACGCAACACTGTAAATTGCATTGCATCAAAGAGGGCCAAAATGTAGACACCCTAAAATGACCAAGTCTTTGAATCACTTGCATTTTGTCTAATTCTTCTAATCGCCTGCATTTCAACATTAATTAAATAATCTAGTTATTTAATTAATTTCATCAAATTCTTCCAAATCACATAATTTCGACATTAATTAAATAAATCCTCGTTATTTAATTAATTAAATCAAAGTCCTCTATTATTCTTCCACAATTAAATAATTTTAATTATTTAATTAAATAATTATCTTCTTTCCAAATCTCAAGTCTCCATTAATTAAATATATCCCATAATTTAATTAATTCATCATAAATTCCCTCTTATCCAAACAATTAAATAATTCCCAATTATTTAATTAAATCAAATCCATTCTTCCAAATTTAAATAAATCAAATCAAATTTATTTAAATTCTCTCAATCTCCAAAAATAAAATAAATAAAATATTTTATTTATTCTTCCAAATCATGCACAACAATTAAATAAATTTATTTATTTAATTTACTTTCTTATCTACAAATATCTTTTAAATCTTCTAAAAATAAATCTTCTTCTTCATGCACACAAAATTAAATAATTTATTATTTAATTTCTCTCAAATCATGCAAAAGCAAAACAAAGTTGAGTTATCTATTCACTCAACCTTGTTTTTATCAATTTCTCTTAAATTAGAAAAATGCTTTCTAATTTATGAAAAGCATGTCTTATCTTTAGAAAAGAAAGTGTTTAACTCAAATAAAAGAGCTTTTGTGTGACACTTGTCTTCTTCTTATTTGATGCACGTTTCTCAACTTATCTCCTCCGTTGATTCTTCTGAATTATCTGGACCATTGATCAATCTCTGTTGAAATCTATATAAACTCCCTCATCTCCTTCATTACCCCTCTCTTCGATCACTTATTCTCAGGCATACTTAACAGTGCTTTGAGCATACATCGCATCGATTAAGCAACTTCATGATCTCTTAACACGGATCTTTGAGCACACTACTTGCTTGTTGCATCCATGGTTTTGCAATACTATTGAGCAATCCACATTCATCCAAAGGGAACAATACAAATCTCAATAAAAGATTTCATGTTTCATTGATTATTATTAATGGCTTTTATTTAGATTGGTTCTCTTTATGTTATTGGTTTTTTGATTTGTTTAGGTTATCATAATCAATTTTCTTCATACACATTCTGGCACGCCAAGTGGGACTCGACTAATCCTTCTTTTTCTTTGAGAAATTGATTTTTTTTAAGTACAGTATAGAACAGTGCATCTCGACACAAAAAAGTGCCTTTGGTAGAGCAGTACAGTGCTTTCGGGCCATCCCACAGTGCCTTTGGTAGCACAGAACCACGCTTTTGGTATTATAGTAAAGTGCACATAAGAAAATAGCAAAGCACTTTTGATATAACAGTAAAGCACTTTTAGTATAACAGAAAAGCGCTATTGGTATAACAGTAAAGTACTTTTTGTTAGGATAATAGGCTTGCAAACTTTAAAACCCCATAACTTTCTCAAAACTTAACGAAATTTGATGCTTTTTTTTTTTAAATTGCATAGAAAATCATAAGGAATCCATTGGTGATGTTTAATCTCTTGTATCTCATCATTTTGTTACCAATTTTATGGATTTCACTTTAGTTTTCTAGGGTTTCTCACTTATTGTTAGGGTTTTGACTTGGTTTTCAACATCTTGTTATTTTCTTTAGAACTAATATTACTTATTGCAGCGTCTTATCACTTATCAACATCCTAGATCATCACTCAATCATTCAATCATCCTTTGATCTAGCTTTTCTGATGAATTATTATTTTTTACAGGCCTGTTATTACACTGTATGTTTGGTAGTATAGTAGCTCGCTTTTGGCAGCAAAGTAGCTCGCTTTTGGTAGCACAGTACATTGCTTATGGTAGCATAGTGTATCACTTCTGGCAACACAGTGCAGCGCTATTGGTATCACAGTAAGTCACTTTAGGTTAGACAGTAACTCGCTTTTGGTCAAATTGATTTATTTTTTACTAACTTGTGGGTTTTTGTGGAACTAATTGACTTGTTGCAGCTTCTTGTCACTCACACAGAGCAAATAGGTTTCTAACATGTTTATGTAGGACGAGCATTGAAGAACTCTTGATTTATTTCACTAAGTCTTAGAAACATATTGCTTTCTTAAGGGATAATTGAACAAATCATTTCGGCAATCTAAGTCTTAGGAACATACTACTTTTTCTTAAGGGACAATGGACATGTATGCTAAAACACCTCAATTTTCTAAAGGGACAATGGACATGAATGCCAAACACTTCAATTTCATAAGGGACAATTGACAACTACAAACGTGTGTGTGCCTAATTTAGTTGCACCTTATTTTTCTTATAACGGGACAATTGAACCTTTGTTTGACGTGCTTGCTCTTACATTTCAGTATTTTCCTTTAGAAGGGCCTGCTTTTGGATTATGTTTCATCCAAAAGGGATGACCCTAAGTGGAGTTTTCCTTTGAACTGCTATATAAGAGGGATAAGGTGAAAGCCAAGTCCTAACCGACGTCAGCCTTACCTTGTGGTGCCAAACTAAAAAAAGGTGTATTAGCTCTTTGTGGAAATAATTTTCACATTGAGCAAAGTGTTTGATACTCTTGGTAGGATTGGTTAAAGCTTTTAGTAGCTTGTCACATTGCTCGTAAGGCGTTGGTCCCTCAAAGTTACTAAGAACCATTCTAGATAGAGACTACCTAATCTACCTCTGAACGTTACAGTAATCATCAATGCAAGGGGAATCGATTTAAGCCCTTAAGATACTCACCATTGGCTCCCTTGAGAAGAGATAGTATTCCCTTGGCCATAAAGCTCTTGTGACCTACTTGAGCTTTCTAAGGGGAGGGTGAGATATCCCTACCTATCGTCTCTCGCAAAGATACAAAATATCTAACACCTTTATGGAATGATATTTTTATCGACGGAGTATTAAGCTGTGAGTTGATCTACTACAATGAAACCTTGTCTCTAGGGATAAAAAGTGCTTGTTATTGATTGCAATTGTCTTATACCTGTGGAAACATTGGGCTTTTTTGTGAGCCTCAAACATACACTATCTGTTGTGTTAGTCCTTTTTTGACCATTTGTTTGCTGTGTTTTCTCTTGCCAAAGATAAATCCAATTAGAACCATAACCAAATCTATCAAAATTGCCTTTAAAAACATCAGACACTACTTCAGTGCCTCTAGTATTACAGCAACTCACCCTTGGTGGTACAGTAGCTCGCTTTTGGTCACCATAGCTCGCCTTTGGTATAGTAGTACCTCGCCTTTGGTAGCTAAGTCCATTGCCTTTTGTATTACAGTAGCACACTTTTGGTTGCACAGTCTTGCGCCTCTGGTCAAATAGTATAGCGCCTTTGGTCCAGTTACTTGTGCATCAGAGTTTGTCTTTTCTCAAAACACAAGCAAAATCCCAGCATTACCTTTTGTCCTAGTGTATTCCATGGTAACCATTAGGCTCCAGCAAACTATGAAGTCCAAGCAAGTTGTCCCTAGGAAGTGTAAATCACCTCCTCATACACCGCAATCAGGTTGTCTCAACATTACTCCCAAGGTTACTCCTAGGACACCCGCGGCAAAATCAACTAGCTCTCCGAACATGCTGCACCTTGACCAACCAAGCAATTCTCAAGAAGGTAGGGTCCCTTTGGTAAATACACCCCACTATACCACTAGCTTGCCTCCAGATTTTGTCCCACAAGGTTATATTGCCAATCCAATCCCGTCTCAGGAGGTAAGAGTTCCTTTAGTAAGTACACCTCATTACACCACCGACTTGCCTCCTGATTTTGTCCCACAAGGTTATACTATAGATTTAGCCCCATCTCAAGAAGAGTGACACTTTGAAATGGGTCAATCCTCTCAAGAAGATGGGAAAGATCTTGATGAATTCATACAAGATCCTAGAGCTGTAGCCGCCTTTGACAAAATCCTTAGTGAGAACCAAGATCATTTCTTTCACTTGCTAGCACAACAAGGAGCCAAGTTACCTCAAGATTTTGATTTATCCACTCTCAAGGAGACAAACAACACCCTAAGTGCCATACAGGCGATCCAAACCATGTCAATTGTGACCACGCCTTTACTCGAACAAGGCTCACAAGGGAAAACAATGGTACAATATAAGAATCCCCTTTTTCAAAACCTAATAGGAAAGAGGGCCATATCACCACTTCTGACTCCTATGGAAATCTGCAAAAATCAACAAGAAACTCTCCAACGTCAAGCGGAGCTAGCTAAGCAAGCCACCTTAGCTCAAGAAAATATACAACAAACTCCTAAAGTGTCCACACCAATCGCAAGTAGAATTTTGGTTACTCCTTCATGAATAGGTTTCCCACCCAATTACAATCTGGGGAACAACTATGTAGCCATGCAACAAGGGTCTCAACACATACCACCTCCCATATCATCAAACCTCCATGTCTCTCAACCAATTAGAGTCATGTAGTCCCCCCTACAAAATTCTTCTACACTCATCCCCAATCAACCATCGCAAATCACTTCTACCTATGTCCCTCCTCCGCTACGTTCATCCTCGCTAAATTTCTTTCACATAATCTAACTGCTTCAATTCTTGCCACCAGAGTAAAAGTTTCTTCAAAATCAACTCCTTCTACTTGGGAGCAACCCTTGTAGACCAATCTGGCTTTGTTTCTGACTACTTCACCATCTTCATTCAGTTTATTCTAGAAGACCCATTTGGTTCCAATCACATTCTTGTTTTTAGGTCTGGGATCAAGATCCCAAGTGTGATTTTTCTCAATTTGCATCAGCTCTTCCTCCATTGATTTAGTCTAGTTTTCATCATTGCATGCTTCATTCACTATCTTCAGTTCAATCTTTGAAATTAGATAATACTCTTCTAAATATTGAGCAATCTTTCTTCTTGTTTGAACACCTTTGCTTTTATCACCTATGATCTGATCTTCAGAGTGATTTAGTCTTACATATATGGGAACTTTGGGAATTTTTTTCACTTCTGTTTCTTGAACAGGTTCATTCAAACTTATCTCTTCTTCCTGATTCACTGGATCAATCTGGATCTAAATTTCAAAAGGGGCTTGGACTCCTTGGACCAGAACATCATTCTAATCATCTTCATCATATTCATAAAACCTTGAGGGTTTTTCAATACCTTCATCAACCTTCACATTTGTACTTTCTATAATCTTTCTCAATCTCTTGTTATAACACCGATATGCTTTGCTTTGAGTAGAATAATGCAAGAATATTCCTTTATCACTTCTAGCATCAAATTTGACTAGATCTTCCTCTCTTTTAATGTAACATTTGCTACTAAAGACTCTGAAATACCTCACAGTGGGAGTGATGCCAAACCAAAGTTCATAAGGAGTCTTACCGGTATTACTTCTAATTTGTACTCGATTGAGAGTATAGACTGCAATGCTTACAACTTCTCTCCAATAGATCTAAGGAACATTTGCTTCCATCATCATGGTTCTAGATGCTTCCTGGATGGTCTAGTTCTTTCTCTCCACTACTCCATTCTATTGTGGAGTCCTTGGAGCAGACAACTGTCTTTTTATCCCATGTTTCTCACAGAATTCTATGAACTCACCGGATGTGAATTCTCCACCTCTATCAGACCTCAGACATTTTATGTTCAATCTGGTTTCATTCTCTACCATAGCTTTGAATATTTTGAATTTCTCAAGAGCCTCAGATTTCTCTTTCAGAAAAGTCACCCACATCATCTGAGAATGGTCATCAATTAATAACATGAAGTATCTATCACCTTTCACACTCTTGATTCTTGCTGGACCACATAGATCAGTATGAACTAAGTCCAACAATCTAGTAGTAGACCGTTCCTTACTTTTGAATGTGACTTTTCTTTGCTTACCCAACTGACATTCTTTGCACAAAATATTAGTAGGTTTCACCAATCTTGGAAGATCTCTTACAACTTGAGTGTTGCTTATCTTGATGATATTATCAAAATTCACATGACACATTCTCCTATGCCATAACCAACTCTGATCAATTTGAAAAAATAAACAACTTTTGTCAGTACCAATCAGGTGGAAGATATCACCTTTTGTTTGAGTACCCAATCATTCTTTTCTTCAACTTGGGCAGCCAGAGCTCTCTCTACCATGTTATGATTGACAGATTCAGAGGGCATTGAATCTTCTTCCTTGATGGCAATAAACACCAAGTCACTTCCGGATTTGTTTCATGTCTCTGATTCATCATCTGTTACTCCTTCATCATCATCGTCATCTTCATGAACATAGTAACATTTCTTTTGGAATCTTGATCTGTTAGGATTTGGTCTTGAAAATCTTTCTAGACACCTTGAGGCAAAATGACCAATCTTATTGTAGTTAAAACATTTAAAAGGCAATTTCCCTTCATACTTATCGAATCCTCTTGGCAGTCTTTTTACAATAAGGGCTTCAAGTTGAGCAGTTTTTGCTTCATCTTCTTCTAGATCTTTTCTTGCTTTTTCATACCATGATAGTTTCTTTGAAGAGTTCTCTCCCAGATCAAACCTTTGTTTTCCTTTTAAGAGGCACTAGCTTTGAATGTAGATTCAGTATTGGGGGGGCATCTCCAAACTCAGACAATTCAAATGTAGCTAATTTACTAACCAATTGATCTCTTGTGATATTTGAAAAGGATTTGAATTCTTCAATAGCAGCAACCTTGTACTTGTAAGAATCAGGAAGGGATCTGAGAATTTTGGCAACAATCTCATCTTTGTCCAAGACTCCACTAGCACATCTAATGCCACAAATAAGCTCATTTACTCTTGGCATAAATGTAGTGATATTTTCATCTTCTCTCATCTTCAAGTTTTCAAATTTTCCTTTCAGACTCTAAAGCTTGGTACATTTGACATACTTATCTCCTTCATGCAAAAGTTCCAATTTTTCCCAAATCTCAAATGCAGTTTTTAGATCAATAACATTTGTTAGTTTTGAATCAAATAAGGCACTTAGTAGAGCTTCTTTAGCCTAAAGATTGTTTTCAGCATCTCTGATTTCATCTATAGTTCTCGAACCATTCTATGGAGGAACATACTTCTTTGAAGTTATGATCCAATATTGCATTCCCATACATTGCAAGTGACATTCCATGCAGCTTTTCCAAAGAGTGTAATTGGTTCCATCAAACCTCAGACTATCCTTCTTGTAGGATGACATCTTGGATCTCCTCAAGCGGTTAAGCTCTTTTAGAGGAACTTAGCTCTGATACCAATTGTTAGATTCAAGATAGACAACTGAGAGGGGGGTTGAATCAGTTGTCCAAAACTTTCTTCCAATTAATCACTTAAATCCACTTGATAATTCAACAGCATAATAATAAATCAATCATGGAAACATAATGCATTAAATCAAGAGCAAAAACATATTAACACATAGGACACCAAGATTTTAATGTGGAAAACCTAGTTAAGGGAAAAACCACGAGGTGACTAACCCAAGATTGTATTCTCTGTTAAAAGAATAAGAAGGACAAAATGGCATATGCCAATTAGGGCTCATTGCCTGAGCACACTGCTCACAAGAGGCACACTGCCTACAGGAGATACATTGTCTATAGAATAATAGATATTACATACTTGAACTAAAGAATAGCATCTTCACCATGCTTGAGTCAGTTCCATTTAAGCCCAATACTTCTGCTCTGCCTTTAGCTCTACTTCCTCTCTACCACACACTCATCTTCACAAGATACCATTTGAAATGACTTCACAACCTCTTATTTATACAAGACATTTGACTTTGGAATAATCACCCAAGTCGGCATACATTACAGAGCAAATACATAAATACAACATGACTAATTACAAAAGACTTCATGTGGATCAACATGCTATTGGCCACATAGATCTGAGTTCAATCTTCCTTTAGGAATGCACCAATCTTCATAGAACATCTTTAAGATCATCTGTAGGATGTGTAACTCATCTGATCGGCCAAACTTAGGAAGAACACCATCATTCGGAAGTAATTCTTCAATTATGAGATCAAACTTCAATGCAGATCACCAACATGAACTGGACACAATCCAAAGACCTCCACAATCTTGCCTGAATTACCAAGAACATCCACACTATTTCTGCTTACTAAAATCTTTCTCTCCTTCATCTGGAAGCTCAAGAACATAGTCTGTCATCACTGTCATATTGGAATAGATGCTTGCAGACCTCTAGACCACGAACCAATTGAGTTGTTAATTCACATTGACATCCTAAATACTCCACCAAATCCGCAGAACAAGATATTACATTTTTTGGATCTCACCGGACCTATCTGTGTTACTCTGTTACTGCTAAACATCTGCCAGAATTGGTTTTTCTCAAGTGACTATAACTTATTAGATCTTCATGTGGACCTCTCAGTTCTTTATTGGATCATCTTAAGACACATATCAATAAACCCTTTGATGCACATCCTCTAATTTGCATCTTAGCTAGGATCTTCACCTCACTATCTTCACTGTTCTTCTCTGTTCCTGATAGGACTAATTTTCTCAATATCCTCAGCATACAACTCATCCAATCCTTATCATCAATGCAACAGGAGTATGTTGACATCAATGACAACACTGGTTAGGCCCATACTTGCAACATATAGATGATGGATGAAAAGATGGAAGATAAAAGATTTTAGAGAAATTTCAGTAGAGTAAGGATACTGGAAGAAGATTCCTTTCAAATGGCTCAAGAGAGGCTAGTTTTATAGGAAAGGCCTAATTTGAATGGATGGACAAGATTGCAAGTTATGTTGGATGATATGGACAGTCAAGATCGATTAGGGTTGGATTAGGGTTTCCCACTCAAAGAGGGATTGTCGTCACATGACAAGTGTGCGATGGAGAATAAAGGGAATCTATTCAAATTTTAATTAGATTGACATGTGAAGGCCTATTAAGGGGAAGATGGAGACATGCGACATATGTTGCAATGTGATGAGAGGTGAGGGAATAATTCAAATTTTCAATTTGAATTATATGAGACATGTGAAGGGGGATTATTAACTAAACAAATGGGATTTATTGGAATGTGATCAAGTGGGATTAATTAAATAAAGTGGGTTTATTTAATTAATCAAGAAGGTGATTAAGATGGGATGAACTAGGACCTAGGGATAAATGTGATTAAGTGGGATGAGGTTAGATGAACTAGGATGAACTAGGACCTAGGGGACATATTCAAGTTCATGTCGATAATGTGTTGTGTAACTAGGACCTAGGGCAAAGACATACAAGGTCATGTGTAAACAAGACCTAGACAATTTTTAGTGTCTACATTTGCCCCTCTTTGAGATGATGTTGCGAGTTGATAAGATTTAAGTCGAGTAGTATCATTTCAAAGAAGTTAAGGAAATGGATAGAGGAAAAGGATAGGATGATGATGCCCCCTCGAGAGGCTAGGCGAGTTGGACAAACATGGGTAGGCTCTCGAAATGAAATGGATTGGTCAAGGAAGAAAGATAAGGGAATGGATAGAAGAAAGGAAAGGATGCGTTATGCTACAATGAAAGTGAGCAACTATGATGTTTGATGTAGCACGAGACGTTATGCACCAAGGTATAATGACGAAGGTGACAATGTGTCTCAAGCCCCAATGTAATACAACCTTGTCTAGGTACAAGTTATGAATATTAGCTGGGTTGATACCGATGTGATACAAATACAAGTTGAAAATGATAACACACACACAAGCAAGCAAGCAAGCATGCACAAATGATACAAAAACAAACAAGGTATTGCCCCTGTCAAGCTGTAAACTAATGATTAAGTGATTGATTGATGATGAGGATAATGTTGTCATTACGGGGAATGATATATCCCTAGATCAATACAAGGATGTAGGAATGATATATCCTATTGTTGATGATGATGATTGATTGATTTGGCTTACAACAAGGTTAGGATCAAGACCATTGATTGAGATTGAATAATTTGGCTTGATTGATTAACTTAATTGGTATGGATAAAGGATGACTTGCATTTGGATCATTGTTTGGATTGATTTGATTGGAGGATGAATAGAAGATTGGATTTGATGGAGATTGATTTGATGAAGTGATTGAAGAAGTGATGAAGATAGATGATAGAAGAATGATGAAAGAACAAAGAGGAATATCGTCTTGGTGAAGATTAGAAGGATGGAAGAAGTATATCACCTATGCCTGAATCTAGGCACTTCCTTTGTATCCTAGATTGCCTACATACCTGTATCCACAGGATCAAGGCACTTAACAATAAAGATGAGATTTAGTTTTGATGATACAAAAACAAACAAGGTATTACCCCTGTCAAGCTGTAAACCAATTATTAAGTGATTGATTGATGATGAGGATAGTGTTGTCATTGCAGGGAATGATATATCCCTAGATCAACACAAGGATGCGGGAACGATATATCCCATTGATGATGATGATTGATTGATTGATTTGGCTTATGACAAGATTAGGATCAAGACCAAGGATACAATTGGATAAATTTGTTTGATTAATTAACTTGATTGGTATGGATAAAGGATGACTTGCATTTGGATCATTACTTGGATGGATTGATGGGAAAATGTGATTAAAGAATTGATGATGAAGATTGATTGGAAGAATTGTTTTGAAAGATTGATGAATAGAAGAATGATGAAAGAAGAAAGAGGAATATTGTCTTGTGCTTGATTAGAAGAAGGATGGAAAAAGTCTATCGTCTAATGTCTGAATCTAGGTACTTCAAATAACACACTTAATTCATGCGCAGCTACACCGCAAGCATGGAATCCCTCCAAGCCTGGAATAGATCCCTAAGAGTTGGTTATGTACCCAGACGATCTCTTCATAGACCTGCCCCCCTTTTACAGTAGAATCGAAGAGAAACTTATCAAGGTTTGAAAAATCCCACCACTGCACTAGCATGTTGAACCCTATGCACCATCACCATACCACTTATCCAATTCAAAACTGGGTCGTTGATGAGAACATCTTGCTACAAGATCAACGGCCACAACAAGTTCATCGCTCATCACCCCCTCACTCTATGGCTTTTCAGCACAAAAAGTGACATGAAGAACCCTTGCAATGAATTTAGAAACTACCACATATCTGCCTCACCATCTAATATCCTACTGCAATCACATATCATAGTTCTTATCAATACTTAATGTTACAAAAGCGACACAAAGATCTCCCACGATGAACTAGGATAAGGACACATGGTAGAGATCAGACCTTCTGCTTGCATCACCCCTTTTATGCTTTCCTTTTAAGATTAATCTGTGATGTGAAGGATACATGCAATGCCATATAGAACAAACACATGTCTAATGGAACACTCCATCACACATCGCATTTCAAAATGAAGTGCTAGAAGATCAAATGTGATGTGAAAGACTTGTGTGATGGAGGACTTGAGTTATAACATAGGTGCACCTGCACAAAAGGCTATTTTTAGAAGGGGGCCACACTAGGTAAAATGAATAACAAGGGACCTCCAATAAAGAAATTTCAAATTAGACCTAGGATAAGACATATATACAAGTCAAAATACCTAAAAGAAT
This sequence comes from Cunninghamia lanceolata, assembly GCA_027924645.1. Taxonomy (NCBI): domain Eukaryota; kingdom Viridiplantae; phylum Streptophyta; class Pinopsida; order Cupressales; family Cupressaceae; genus Cunninghamia; species Cunninghamia lanceolata. The sequence continues at coordinate 4,341,760 of BSBN01001201.1, forward strand.
TAACTCGATGAAGGATCACATGGTGGCACTAGGTAGAGGGGGTCGGTCAACATTCGAAATAATAGGAATAGAATGTAACTAGGCCGACTAAAAGACAAGCTCAACAAGTCAATAGAAGAATATTACAAGTTAAATTAATGACCAAAGAAACACTCCAATAAGGTTCATGAGCACAAACAAACCCCAAATACTTCAATGATATACCCTAGCCACAAGAGCAAGTTAGGACTAAAAATTTGACCCAACCAAGAATCATGAAAATTTATAAGCGCTACCATAGCTACCATTTTTGCTGCAACAATAGATGGACACTCATAAAAACCTAACACAAAGGAATACTTGACCCTAGACTTATGCTTTCTAGATAGCTCCAAGTGAACTTCACTGATCTAGCAATAAAATTCCATTAAAATAATCTTATCACTACAATGCCTCAGAAGTAAAAATGGAGCCCTCCTGAATCTGGCTATTCTAATATATGTAGATTTAGGGATCTGTATGAACCATTGTCCCCATGGCCTGATGAGATCCATTCCTTTTGTCAACATATAGAAAGCAAGGTCTCTTGTCAATTCCAAAATAATAGCATACAAAAATGCATCTCCAATTCCTTAAGCTCTAGCTAGGGATAAAACTCCTAGATTTTGCTTTGTCCTAGGGCTTCTCAAATCCCCATAGTTGTCAGACCAGAAAAGTTTCCCACTCAAGAATCTAACCACACAATATACAATGTCATATAAAATTTCTTAACTTGCACCACCTACATCAGCTAAGAATGTATGTTATCTGACATAATCTTTTCCCAATCTGGCTTGGTTTCTATTTTTAGAGTGTAATAGATAAATTGAAACATCCAAGTTTCATATGTTCTAGATTCCTCCCTACCAAAAGCTCTACTCAACAAGCTGATAACATCGAATACCTCTCCTTGAAAATATGCCCTTGTCAAATTTTTGGGCACCTTAGAAGCAGACTTTTTCTTTGCTAACTAATGCTAATTCAGATATCCCTTGTTTACCATAACATCTCGATTATATTCTCTAAGGGCTTCATCCATTATCAATGTGTTGGTTTGTGGACATAATGGAAAATCAAAGACCAATCTTATCATTTCTGGGGTGATATCCAGGAGGACATTTCCACTGGAGTCAAAGCACTTCCTCTCCTTGAGGCTATAGTGATGAGCGAAAGTAAGGATTAGCTTAGGGCATTAGACTATGGATGGAAAGCATGCTATGTGTCCCAAGCTAGATTAAGCAATCTTCTTTGCTTGAGGAGTGAAATTGTATTTGAAGGTGTCATGCTTGAACACTTCTAGGTCTATATGACCTAACTTTGTATCTGTGATGTTCATTAGTTCATTCCTAAACTTAGAATCTTTTGGAACTCCTTGAAATTGTTATTTCATCATTATAGGAAGCTCCTTCTTCTTCTTCTTCTTCTTCTTCTGCTTGGTAGGCTTCTTGTAAGATTGGGTTGGTCCTACTTCTCCTACTTCTTGTTCCTCTAGATCAATCTCTTCTATGGATTTGGAACCAAAAAGAGTTTCCTCACTTTGATGGTCAAAAGTCTTCTCTTTAGACATCTATATAGCCTACAAGAGAAAAAGGGACATATAAAAACTCAATAAAATTTGAAGGAATCACTAAATTCTAAGCATTTTGAGGGTCTTGTCCCTTGGTGGGTTTTTGCGCCCAAGTTGGAAAATTGGACCTTGGGTCAAATTCATATTGCAAACCCGCCATCCCAATCGGGTCCCAGGCAGTGAGTCAAAATTAGTTTTTAGGCTAAAAAGTGTTAAGAGGATGAAAAATCCATCACATGCTCAAAGTCTCGAAATGGATGCTACATTTAAAATGTCTTCACTGGTGGGGTGCAAGTCAGTGGAAGGAATTTGGCTATTGGAAACTATGAATTTTAAACCTCTTAGCTTTAGACTAAAAGTGCCTGTTAGGCCCGAAGTCCCAGAATAAACCAATGAGCACATAGCGGACCATAGGGTGAAACTTGGCTTTGGCACTTCAGAAGATCTTAAGGCCACTAACCTTTCGAGGGTCAAAGTCCTGATAGCTCCCTTTTGTAGTTGGATAGTTTGAACTCCTCGTGGGAAGCAGGAGGAATTTGGGTTTTGGAACCATTGAGGCTTTTAAGGCCAAAAAGTCTTTTGGGGCCCAAGGCCCTAAAAAGACCCTTAGGAAGTGATTTCCTTCTAAGTGACATGTTGGGTGTGAGGGCAAAAGATGGATCTACCCCTTTGTTACTTTTGGGTTAAGTTTGGATGTCCTTTCGGGGCCCGAAGCCCTGAAAGGACCTAAGTCTTGGTACTTTGGACCTGTAGAGAGTGGGTTCGAGGGAGGATTTAGCACCTAAGATTTTGGGTCGAAAAACCCTTTAGGACCCGATGTCTCGAAGGAAACCCCATACTTAGCATCTATTTTTGTAGGTTCATGGGGAGCAGGAGGAAAACAAATTTTGGCACCAAATAGAAGGTTTTAAAGATGATGGGCTAATCAGGACTCGAGGTCCCAATTGGACCCACTATTCTAGGTGAAAATCTAATAGTCTCAACAAAACAGGACTCAAGGCCCAAAAGGGACTTTGCAAATTTGAACAAGGTTTAATGTTTTGATGAATTTGACTATTTAAATTTGGAACTCGATCCATTTATTGAACTAAAACTTAAACTAATCTATTTTAGATCTCTAGAAAATAGGAAATGTAGGAGATTGAACTAAATTAATAGCATTATTAAAACCCTAATTAACACTAAAACCCAATGCTAAAACAATGTATTATAGAGAACAAGAAATGACAAAAACAAATACAAAAACAAAAAGAAACAAAGAAAACAAAATTCACAACAAAACCCTACTTGTAGCATGTAATCCAGGACAAGAGGAGTGGGAACGTGAAGAACTCGAGAACACCACCAAAACTCTCACCCACATGCATGCAAATGACCCCATCACCTTTGAATTACCAATCCAAGGTTTACAAATGGTTTTCTATGCTAGCTAAGGTCACAAAAAGTAGGAGAGAGAGAAAAACAATGCACAAATGAGGGATAAAAGGCATTAACAGCCTTTAAAAACCCCATTTGTATGAGACCCTTACCACCATTAATGTGGTGGTTGGGGTAGGGAGTGGGGCCAAAATAGACTTTTGGTCCTGCGCATAGAGGCCAATAGGCTGATAGGGTCCCGCGGTCTCGACGAGACTCGTCAGGAACAGGAGAAAAAGGCAGAAAAGGATTGTCATGTCCAACAAACCTCAGAAGCCCCAAGAGAAAAGGACTGATCAAGACACAAGGTCCCAAATGGAAAAAGACACTTGGTCCTGAGAACCAAAATTGGCCTGGGAACCCAAGAGCCCAGGAGTGAAAGAACTCCTAGCCCTCAACTAAGGAAACTTAAAAAACTTAAGTTTTTAAGGCAAAACACTAACTCTCCTAGAAATTTAAGAGAGAGAAGATGATGTTAGGATCATCAAGAGAACAACACATGAGCCAAAATGACAAAAAGACAGGAAGGGGTCCCAATCTGTCAAAAAGATGGGCATGGTTATGCATGGCATAAAAACTCTAAAACTTGATTTTGGCGAAAAGGAGGTAAAGGAACATATTTTCCTTGATAGTTTGTCATGCTAGAACATTAAAATGAGTTGGATCTTCATTAAATATTCTTTGAAAACAAGAAAAACTAGGTCTAATTTTTGGGAAAATAAGCACATACCAATAGACCACCAGGTGATTAAGAAGCTTCCCATGAAGGAAAAGACCAAGACATCACCAAAATACTAATATTTGATATACTTTGAGCATTTGGACTGCTTAAACCAGTTGGTTCTTCACTTGTAGAGTTGCCAAGTATGTTTTATATCACCTCAAAAGGTAGAAATCACTGTTGTAGATACAAATAGTGCTGAAATGGAGTAAAGATAAATTGAAATAGTTTAATCTATCCCACCAGGCATGCCAAACGCTATTGTCACTAAAGTATGTGCCTTATTGAGCTTGAGGAAAACCCAAATACCTTGTGAAACATTAGATGTTCTCACTGAGTGTGGGCTCAAATAGGTTGAGATCAACCTCCAGAGAGGGCTGGTTCCCTTGATGGATCACCTAAAACTAACCTACTCTACTATTGTTTGATGGGAAAATAGAGAAACAAAGTGACATGAACTGAGATAAACCTAGGAAAATAGGTGATACACTAAACTTTATGACCCGTACTTATTTAAATGCACACAATGCAGGCAATAAACTTCACTACAACATACACAACTCATATTTGACAAGTTTTTAATAAGTATTTCATAGAGAGGCCTTGAAGTTTATGACAAATACTCAGGAGGAATAGTATATGACCTTCTTAGAAGCTCAAATGATTGATTTCAGAACTAGATCCTACATGAAACTAATAAAATACTAACTATGACCTACAAAATACATGTACTTTTGCATAAAGGCAATGAGGAATTAGGCTAAAACCAAGGACAAACACTATTATCACAAGGAAACATCAATAATTCCATGATATCACACAATATACAATATTGAGAAGGCAAAAATAGCTTTATTTTATTGATTGAAAGGTATCATAAACTGTTGTACAAGTCTGATATGGTATGCTTTTCTCAAAAATATGAGATTACATTGATGTTCTTGAGTTACAATCATGGCCTCTAGACTAGAAAGAACTGAAAAATTACAATACTGAGTCTAAAGATGAGAGAACTCACCCTCCAAAACTAGGAAGAAATTTTTAAAAACTAATCCTAAGATTCCTTTTTAAACTCCAACCATTGGAGAAGAAGAAGGACATGCTTGAAATGAGAAAATGATACTCCTCCCTGAAGAGAACTAGTCAAACTTCTTTGTTACTACTATAGGAACACCTAGCTGATTTCTCTCCTTGAAGAGATCCATTAAGCATGAAAAGAGGAGGTAGTTAGGATGTGCATCCTTGAGAAGTGGAACTTCTCCTTTGCATGCTCCAACTGTTGCCTCCACCTTCCTAGATGTTTTCATGATGGTTAAAATTGCCTCTAACACTCTCAACTGTCCATAACATTCTTATAGGACATGTGTTTCAAATGTATTTGATGTGATTTTACCTCCTAGGAATCATTGGAAAATGACCTAGTTGTTTAGGAGTCTCGAAACTGCACTTTGTCAATGTCCCAACTTGATTCAAAAACTTTAAACAAGCCCCTCATGACCTTGTGTTTTCTTATCTGCACTCTTCGGGTACTATACTATTGCCCTTGCACTATCTTGATATGGTAGAGTTTATACATCATTTTATCACCTTAAATAGGGTGGAAAGTCTCAAATTATGTGTGATAGTCCCTCTGTTAAAGTGATCTTTTCGTTTATTTTCCATAGTTTTGCACTTGATACTACTCTTCACATCTTTTTCAAATCACTTAAGACATTCTCATTGATAATCAACTTTGAAGAGGTTTGGCCAACTCATAAGCCATTTAGATAGCACCATGTAGTTGTTCATGGAGTCTCATAGCTCATTTTATAACTCATTTTCAACTCTATTTGAAGCTTCATCTTTGCTAATGATCCTATGTACTACTGTATGGCCTCCACTATGTGGTGTATCTCTTAACCTTTTTAGATCAATAATGTCTTAGATTTCTTAGGTATTTGTGTCCGTCCTTTGCTTGATCCTACAAACCTTAGGGCCATTTTCACAACTCTCACCTCTTGTTTACATTGAACATCTAAAGATCCTATGGTTGAGGCATTTTTCCCCTCATGACAGTTCTTGTCACTCAAAACTTTGGTGAGTTTCCTCTGGGCATCTAAACTTAAATGTGATCACCTCCTTTGACTTAGACAATATTGACAACTTTGTGATCATACCAAAACTTGGTAGGACAACACCTAAAACCTTTGTTTGGAATTCACCCCACTAGACCATTAAGTTTCTCATGAGATGATTGATCATACCACAAATTTATCATGTTTAGTCCTAATGACTCCTTGATGAGGATTTCTTATAATGGACATCAACTCTCCACTAACAATCTTCCCTAAAATTCTTATGGCAGGAATCTTTTTTTAAAAACCAACCTATTTACCAAAACCTCACTTCCAAATTCAAACATAACAGAATTACCCTAGTTGATGTCATTCAACCTTTCAAGCACTATTGGGACCCTTAATCATGGAGCCAAGTGATACAATTGCCTTAGTTGGAGTTTCTTATAATTGAATGCAACTATACCATGTAAAAATCCAATGGATGCCCATGGCAATTGGGTTTTTAGTAAGATTACATGAAACCATCTCCTTTCTTTGTACACCAATCTCACACATCATTGTCCTCAAACTTGATAGAGAACTTTCTTTATGCCTAAACTAGTAGTCATATTGTTCTTTGTATCTCTTCATATCATCGCTGCCCACACAGTGACACTTTCTCATGAATCTGCCCTACTATATATATGTTGTCCTCTATATCTCTTGTGTAGATTTCCTTCATCTATCCATAACTGTGCAGGCTTTAGGTTTTTGACAGGGCTTCTCTATTGTATGATAGAGCTTGAGATTTAGACAATGCTTATTACTATTGACAAGATTTTCTTCATATTCTCTTCATTTCTTTGAACTGCAATATCTTGTACAGGTTCCCATAACTCTGTACTTCCTCCTAAACTCTTTGTCCCATAAATACCATGCAGATCTATATGACTCTATATGTTAGAATAAGACTAGACCAACACTTTATGGTCTTGTGTATGGTCTCTGCATAAACTTGTTTTGGAATAAATCCTTGCAACCTTTGTATATCCTTTTGTATCTTTTGTTGTCCCTTTGCTTCACTCAAACCCTTTTGTAGGACTGTCTCTCATCATTGTGTAGATTTTACTTTACCTATAGTCCACCTTGATTTTTTTTGTATCTTTATATATATCACAAAGCCTGAACTCCATAGTTCTACATACATGGCCATGCAATGTGTGCCAAAATGGAACTTTCACACCCATATATTCCACTGTCAAACTTAATACAATCCTTTGTAAGTAGTCTCTACATGTTTTGAATTAGGAAAACTGTATTTCATTATGACTGTTACTTCTTAGTTGATGACTATTTTTTCCATTGTATTGCTTGCTCCTTCATAGTTTATAGTCTTTGTTCTTTTACATGGTGATGGTCCTCTCAAGAAATTATAGACCTTGTTCAAATCTCATTAGACCTCTGTCAATCATGATGTAATGTCTCATATTTCATGTTGTTCATCCATATCTATATTCATTTATGATCACTGATCTCTGCACATGCACTGTTACCTAGGATCATAAACTATTGTCTAGGCTCAAACAATCTTGATTAACCTCTGTATGATGCCATCAAACCCTTTATATGTTGTCTCTCCTTCTTCTACTATTCCCTTGCACTTTGTTCATTCCACTATTCATTGTAGAGTATCCCTTCATGGATGTGATAGTCTTTTTATGTTCTTTGTATACCCTTAATGTACTCTCCTTGGGTAACAACTGCAGCTAAATCTTCATCATCTCACTATCACTTCTCCTCATATCATCTTGAAACCTTTATTATTTCTTTCTCAAGAAATCGAAATCCTCTAGATCTACTTGGATGAAGTGAGTTAATTTGCTTCTTGAATTATGTTGGAGGTCTTCACACCATTATATGGGACTTGAAGCTTTAGGAAGACATCTCAGACTTCTACAAACTATGCTCCATCTCCTTCATTATCCTTCTTACCTAAAAACTTGTAGAAACACAAGCTTGAATGTTACACATGTTGAAATAGAAATATACTTTTTAGCAATGAGTATGGGTCTCTCCCAACTTCTTCTTCCTCCAAAAACCATAAAACTTTTATTTATCATAAGGAAGAAACCCTAAACTTTTTTACCAGAACCCTAGAAGACTAAACCTAGACCTGAACTCTTTATCAATATTCTACCACTTTTCAAAATGCAACTCCCTCCAATAGCATGTGCAGGGGTCTTTCTGGAGAACTTAAATTTTGAATACATCTCTTCACTTCTAAAATGTGCCATTTTGCAAGCTAAGGGAACACTTTGTCACATGAACATATTGCAAGATTTTATTTAACTTTGTCAAAGTCTTTAAAAAAAAACTAATGCTCCAATGAAAATAGTCAAAAGGCTTGATTTATTACCTTGTAGACAAGACTGGACTCCTTATAACGAGGATTAAAGACTTATTGACACCTCCAAGACACTTTTGTTAGCTGTTTGAATTGAGGAGCGAGAATAGGTAACAAGAAAATTCATAACAATTTCCATCAAACATACATACACATCACATGAGTAGTCTAACTATGATCTATGACATTCTGCTTGGTGGTTAATAGAACAGTACCCTAGTTATACCTCCACTCGACTAGCTCTTGCTATGAGAGTGGAAGTGACTAGGTGGTCACCTATAGCAAGGATACAATTCATGTACCACATTGGAGTTTGACTCACTTTCGTTGTGTTTAAGTGATATTCTAAACAGTTAGTGTAGGATTTTATTTTCCTTTATTTTATTTTAATCTTGATTAGGTAGTTTAATAATTGTGGGTTATTTAATTGGCCATATTCATGTTAGTGGGTGCATGTGTGTGTGGTGTCAATCCACTACATGGGAAGTTACTCCACCTCCCCTATTTTGGGAGATGCTGGAGTTACATTTCTCATTGGTTAATATTGACACCTCACCCCACTCACCTTGCCTATAAAAACTCACTCCTTTGCATGTATTTTAATAGGGTTGATTAATGCATTTTTCCTATCTTTGCATTATTATTCTCTCTTGGCTTTGTCATGGCTCTCCCATAGATGAATGCTTGCAGTAGATCCTAGCTCCAACATGGTATTAGAGCTCCAAACTTCCAAGATTCTTCTCAAATTTGTGAGGGTTTTATCCTTGAGAGTCTAAAAGGTACATCATAGAGAAAAATTAACCCCACCATTGCATTTAGAAGGGCCAAAAACCCTAGAATCGCCTGTTCATTCACAAAAATCAGAGACTGGAAAATTTTGAGTGATTTTTTGGGGGTTTGAGTTTAGGGTCTGTGAAAAATCCATACCTATATAGATGGCCATATAGTTTGTATGGCACCATACTCTGTACAACCCTATGCGCTCCTTTCCTTCAGCTCCGCAAGTAGTTTCAACCTCTAGCTTTGGCGTTAGGTTTCTTAAGTGGCAATTTACAATATTGTTAGCGAGTTTATTATTAGCAAGTTTCTTCATTTTTGTTTGGCAACGCTTCACCCAGCCCATGGTCACCTTTGACCTCCACACCCAACAAGCCCCCATCAATAGTCTGTGGTCACTTGCTATAGCACCTAACAAGCACCTAACCTCAAGCCCGAGGTCATATAGGAAACCCAACGCCTAACACACTCAGTGCCCAGGCCCTGAACACCTTTTGCTTCAACCAAGGTCACATTTGAGACCAAGTGCTAGTGCTTAGTCCTAAGCCCCTTTTGCAATGGCAGGTCAAACATGTGACTAGGTTCTTAGCCCATGGGGTGCTATTTTTTCTCTCCAAACCCTAAAGGAGCAGTTTTGTAAAAATCGTCATACCTCGGGCATCTAAACTCTGTTATGTGCAAACAAGATATCACTGGAAAGAAGACTCAAAGAACTTTCCAGTGGCACAGGTAACTTTTTCTATTTTTTTCTCAGTATCCTATTGTTTTCACCAGAAGTAAGGTCTTCTTTTTCTACATTACCTTCAGTATTTTAGGCATATCTTTTGCATACGGTGTCAGAATCAGGCAAACAAACTATCATTGGAAAGATGATTCTATCCCCCACATAGCCATTAGGGTTATTTTTCTTGAAAATATCATTAGGTATCTATGTTTCTCAGATCTCTTTTTTTTTTCTTGTTGGTTGGAAAAAGGACATTTTAGTGAGTTTTATTTGAACAAAGGGATTGTTTTTTTGCTTGAGAGAATTATACTGTTGTTTCTCTATCATTTTGGATATATACACAATGGATAAACTTCTAGTTCCTCTTCTCACTCCATTTAACTATTTTGAGTGGAGGAAGCAAATAGAACTTTTATTGCTTAAATTGAGGCAACATAGTGTGTATATGGAAAAATGGATTAAATCTAAACTAAATAAAACCAAAGAACCCAATAACATAAAGGAAACGAATCCAAGTAAAAGCCATAAATCACAAATCAAAGACAAATAAAAGCTCTTACCAAAACCTGTATTGTTCCCTTTTGGAGATATGTGGATTGCTCAATATAGTTGCAAAGCCATGGCTGCAACAAGCAAGTCTGTGCTCAAGAGATCAATGTCAAAAGATCGTTATAGTGTGCCAAGATCAATGTTAAGAGATCGTAAAGTGGCTCAAGAAGATCTATGTCAAAAGATCGTAAAGTGGCTCAAGAAGATCAATGTCAAAAGATCGTAAAGTGGCTCAAGAAGATCAATGTCAAAAGATCTTAAAGGTGCTCAATCGACGTGTTGTGTATGCTCGAAGCTCTGTTAAGTATGCCTGAGAATACAATCGAAGAGAGAGAGGCTCAATGAAGGAGATGAGGGGGGTTTATATAGGTTTCAAGGAAAATCGATCAACGGTCCAGATAATTCAGAAGAATCAATGGAGGAGAACAGTTGAGGAATGTGCAACGAATGAGAAGAAGACATGTGTCTTGCTTGCTTTTGTATGAGAGGAGTTATCAAGAATAGAAGAATGAGTTAACTAAAGAGATAAATCAATTAAAAGAATAAAGCAATCAGTTAAGTGATTTAAAGCAAGAAGAAGGGATTTGCATGAGAAAAGAAGATATTTTGCTTTATTAAATATAGAAATATTTAATTGATGAGCAAGAAAGCTTGAGTTATATAGAGATAACTCAAATTAGAAGAAAAAGCAATTTAAATAAATAATTGATTTATTTAAATTTAGAGAAGATATTTTTGGAAGAAGTAATTAAATAATTGGAATTATTTAATTTAGAAGATTTGAAAAGCAAATTAAATAAATAAATTTATTTAATTGTTGTGCATGATTTTGGGAGAATGATTTTTGATTTAATTAAATAATTAAGAATTATTTAATTTTAGATAAGAGGGAATTTGTTGAATTAATTAAATAATTAGATTTATTTAATTAATGTAGATGTGAAATTTGGAAAGAGGATAATGATTTAATTAAATAATTAAAATTATTTAATTGTAGAAGAATATAGAGGAATTTGATTTAATTAATTAAATAAAGGGAATTTATTTAATTAATGTTGAAAGTATGTGATTTAGAAGAATTTGATGAAAATTAATTAAATAATTAGATTATTTAATTAACGTTGAAATGTAGGTGATTAGGAAGAAATGACGAAATGCAAGTGATGTGACGGCCTGGTCATTTTAGGGTGTCTACATTTTGCCCCTCTTTGATGCAATGCAGCATGTAGCGTTGCGTCAAAGAGAATCGATTGTTAAAGATGTAATATAATTTTTGATGCCCCAGTGTAGGTGGTTGCCCCAGCATAGTTAGTGTAGGGTGCCCCCTTGAGAGGAAAGACAGGGAAGTGACAGAAGAACTGTGTTGACGCTTGACTAGAAGATTTGTTGGAGACAGATAAGGTTGGGTTGATGATAGATAGAAGAAAGGAGATAGGAGAGAACATAAGAGAAAGACTGTTGATTGATCTTTGCTGGAAAACTATATAAGGCCATGGAAAAATGGATGGTGTAAATGGATGAGCTTGTTGCAATGGTTTCACATTTGTTTATAAAGAGCAATCCTTATTTTTGATATAGCACGTGGATAGTTTGCCACCAAGGTATAAAAGACCAAGGTGCAGTAATATCTGAGTGCGTGGACGTTGACTCTGCAAGCAAGCGGTTTGAACTTAGATCCCCTTAGACATAATATAACCTTGTTGGAACATGTGAATGAGCCATAGTCTTGAACATAAAATAAACTTCAATACATGCGAATGCAAGAAGAATTATTAATATGTAAGATGCTAGGACATAACACACACAAGATAAATAGAATGCTAAGAAAGATACTGAAGATCATTCCTCAAACACGGCACACAAAAAGCAATGACTATGCCCCCAATCCGTACTGCATCGCAACATACCAAGATTATAGATAAATCAAGGTAGTCTTGAATAGGTATTGGAAAAGGAACAAAAGATAAACCATAACACAAATTGACTGACTTATAAAGTAAACATACAGCCAACATATTCTCTTGCCAAAGAGGTTGCTCAGGATAGATTGGATAGGAAAGATAACAGCCTTATCGTAGGAACTCTGTGTCCATTAAAGGGGGCTATCTACCTAAAAAGACAATGTCTCACTTCAGGAAATGCCACATGTTGCAGGAGACGCGTGTGTTGGTCTCGACAATGGAACACTTCGAAGAAGACAAGCTTGTGGATCTAGGGCTTGGTTAAGCGGTACTTAGCTGATGTTGGCAATCGGTATGCAGGACAGTAGATGACTCTAGAAGTAGGCCTCTTTGCTTCAAGTTTGCGAAGGACTATTGCTTTGAAAGGATGCGCTAGCTTGCTGCTTGAGTTAGTCAAGTCGAGGCGAATGGATTTTGACAAACGGAAGACTAGAAGGGTGACAGTGCTAATGGATTGAAACGGGTGGAGAATGATGGATCGTGTGTGCCTGAGTACTGGAAACATCCTTCGTATTCCAGACTGCCTACATACCCTGTATCCACGGGATCAAGGCACACTTACGATGGAAGATGAACGTGATAAATATGTAGTTCTGGATAGAGTGATGAAGTGGGTCAAGGTGAAAGGAGGGGGTATTATGTACCTGAGTACTGGATACTTCCTTCGTATTCCAGACTGCCTACATACCCATATCCATGGGATCAAGGTACCTTAAGATTGAGAAGAGATGATATGTAGTTTTGGTTAGTGTGATGATGTGGGAAAAGAGCGGAGAAGAGGTGATCTTATGTACCTGAGTACTGGAAACGTGCTTCGTATTCCAGACTGCCTACATACCCATATCCATGGGATCAAGGTACCTTAAGATTGAAAAGATGATATGTAGTTCTGGGGGAGGTAATGATGTAGAACAAGTGTTGAGAAGATAACAGCCTTATCGTAGGAGTGAAGTGTCCATTAAAGGGTGTTACCTGTAGAAATGAGACAAGATTGAAGTATGCGCTGCGAACCACGAACAAGGAACCAATCCTAGACTAAAGCTAAGGAAAGAGTTGCCCCCATTCTAGTAGAGGAAACTGTAGGGGTGACTACCGAAGAAGACACAGAAAGACTTGACCTAGGATCAGACAGTGTTAACTGTAGACACAGATCAAGACGTGGGATGACGATGAGGGACACTGACAAATTTCCAAGCTATACTAGGTAGGGAGATGGAAATGCAAACAAAGTCAATGGTTTTATTATGGATGGATGGATGAAGCAGGTTGCGAACTGGACAAGGAGTGGACAGGACTCGATAGACGATGGATGCTGACGCTACGCATAGCGCCTGTTTGCCAGGTTTTCACTATGGTACTTATCCAAGGCGCCTGTTTTCCAGGTTTTCACCAGAGGATGGATGTTTTTTTGTATTTTTGTATTTTTGATTTTTTTGTTTTTTGATTTTTTGATTTTTTTTGCTCTTTTGTGGGAATACTTTGAGGATCAGGCATAGAACTTCTTGAGATGGACACTGTTAAGTGGCTCATCTAGAGGAATGCCATCAGGTGTAGCTAAAGTATAAGCTCCCGATCCATATGTTGCTGTCACAATGAAGGGACCTAACCAGTTAGGCTCAAACTTACCCTTCTTCTCTCGATCTACTTGATTTCTCTGATTCTCCTTTAGTACAAGATCACCAACTTGAAACTGTCTTTCTTTGATCTTTTTGTTGTAATTACGCCGGAGGCGGTTTTGATAGACATGGAGATGATTAAGAGCGGCAAGACGCCTCTCATCTAGTAGTTCAAGCTCAGCTAATCTGGAAGTGCGATACTCATCTCCGCCGATCAGGTCCTGCATGGATACTCTGAGGGATGGGATCTCGACCTCTATAGGTAGGATGGCTTCAGAGCCAAAGACCAAGGCATATGGTGTGGCACCAGTTGGTGTTCTGATACTAGTGCGGTAGGCCCATAAGGCGGGATTGAGTTGCAAGTGCCAATCACGACCAGCTTCATTGACTGTTTTCTTGAGGATTTTGAGAATGGTTTTATTGGAAGCCTCAGCTTGGCCGTTACTCTGCGGATAGTAGGGAGTTGAAAAGCGATGTTGGATATTGTATTGTAGGCATAAGGCACGAACATCTTGGTTTTTGAATGGTCTCCCATTATTAGTGACAATGGCTTGGGGAATACCATACCGGCATATGAGGTAGTTTAGGATAAACTTGGCTATTTGTTTACCGGTGATATAGGTCATAGGAATGGCTTCCACCCACTTCGTGAAATACTCAGTAGCGGTAATGATAAACTTGTGGCCATTGGAGGAGGAAGGGTGGATTTGTCCTACGAGGTCGAGACCCCATTGAGAAAAAGGCCATGGAGTTGTCACAGGTTGTAACTCATGAGCGGGTGTGTGAATCAAATCTCCATGTTGCTGACATTGTAGACACTTCTTAGCAAACTGTGCAGCATCTTGCTCTATTGTAGGCCAGTAATAACCTGTTCTGAGTATCTTCTTAGCAAGATTAGGACCGGTAGAATGTGCGCCACAGACACCTTCGTGTATGTCTCGTAAGGTAACTTCGGCTTCTTTCGCGTTAAGACATCGTAAGAGGATACCATCGAGACTCCGGCGATATAGTGTATCACCCAGAATGATGTAACGAGAGGATCGACGAATAAAAGTTTTGCATTGGGTGGATGATAGGTCAGGGGGAAAGGTATTGTTCTTGAGGTATTCATAGATATCTTCGTACCATGGGGAATTGGGACCAACAAGTTCGCAAATGATTTCAGTAACAGGAACATCGACGGCTGGTATCAACAATTGCTCAATCAAGAATTCACATTTCTGTGTATTTGCAGGCATATCAATTAGTGACCCTACAGAAGCCATAGAATCTGCAGCTTTGTTATGCTCTCTTGGAATTTGCTCAAATGTGATGGTAGAAAAGTGTGGTTTGTAGGCATCCACTAGTTGTTTGTAGGGGACCAACTTTTCATCCTTGGTTTGGTATTCATCCGTGACTTGGCGGATGACTAGCTGTGAGTCTCCATATACTTGTAATTCTGTGATGTCCCATTGAACTGCTATATTGAGACCTATAAGGAGTGCTTCATACTCGGCTATGTTGTTGGTGCAAGGGAATGCAAGCCGATATGACTTTGGAATGTAGTCATTCTGAGGTGTAACAAATAAGATGCCAGCTCCTGAGCCATGCTGTGTGTAAGAACCGTCAAAGTATAACTTTCACATTATGGAGTTAGCAAGAGTGAATAGATTCTCATCAGGAAAGTCTGCGACCATAGGATGTGTATCTTTCATAGGTGCTTCTGCTAGTTGATCCGCGAGGGCTTGTCCTTTAATTGCTTTACGATCTGTGTACTCAATGTCGAACTCACTAAGGATCATAACCCACTTAGCTAGTCTGCCTGTGAGAGCGGCTTTTGCTAATAGCTATTTCAAGGGATCAATCTTGGCTATCAGATTTGTGTGTTGGTTCAACATGTAATGCCGCAACTTTTGGGAGGCGAACACTACTGCTAAACAAGCCCTTTCCATTGGTGAATAATTGAGCTCATATCCCACCAAAGTTCTACTGATATAGTAAATTGCGTGCTCTCTGCCTGAGTCATCATTTTGTGCTAGCAGGGCCCCTAGGGCCGAATTTGTAGTGGAGATGTACAATATCAAGGGTTTGTCCGTAATTGGTGGAACCAATACAGGAGGTGTAGCTAGATATTCCTTAAGTTGATCAAACGCTGCCTGACACTTGTTGTCCCATCGAAATGAAACATCCTTTCGGAGCAAGTGTTGAAAGGGTTGACATTTATCTGCTAGCTGTGATATGAAACGCCTGATGGACTGTAACCGTCCTTGGAGGCTCCTTAATGCTTTAAGGTTCTTTGGTGGAGGTATCTCCACTATAGCCTTTACTTTTGCTGGATCTACTTCGATACCCCTACAAGATACTATGTATCCCAACAGCTTCCCTGATGTGATACCGAAGACACACTTCTCAGGATTAAGTCTTACTTGGTATTTTTCAAGCCTGTCGAAGATCTGTCCTAGGACCTGTATATGTTCTGCTCTAGAAGATTTAGCCAATATATCATCCACATAGTCTTCCACGATGTGATGAAATAGATCGTGGAAGATCACTGTCATAGCTCGCTGATAGGTTGCTCCTGCATTCTTCAGACCAAACGGCATAACACACCAACAGTAATTGCCCCAAGGACATGTAAAGGTTGTTTTGTGTTGATCCTCCTCAGCTATTCTAATCTGGTTGTAGCCTAAGAATCCATCCATAAGAGAAAGCATCTCGTGACCTGCTGTCAAGTCCACTATAATGTCAATGTTTGGTAGTGGAAAATCATCTTTGGGACATGCCTTGTTGAGATCTCTGAAATCATTACACATGCGGATGCGCCCATTAGGTTTAGACACAGGTACAATGTTTGAGACCCAATCTGAATAGTCGATAGGTCGTATGAACTTTGCGTCTAACAGCTTCTGTATTTCTACCTTCACTAGGAGAGCGATCTGTGGGTGCATCTTTCTCAACTTCTGTTTGACTGGTTTCACTTTGGGATCAACTGTGAGATAATGAACTACCAGCTTAGGGTCTAGCCCTGGCATATCTGCATAGGTCCATGCAAAGTTGATGGTTCGTTGTAAGAAGAAGCTGTTAAGATTTCTATGTTCTGTGTCAGATAATGATGCTGCTAGAAATGTTGTCTTTGGATTCTGTTATGTACTTAGGTTGATCTCTATAGAATCTTCCACTAGTAGAGCTGATTTCTCCTGGTACTTAGATGGTAAGGGAAGGTCAAATCCTCCATCCTCAGGTGCCACAATTGGGTTTTCACCTTTGGATACGTCCTTTATTTTTACTATTTTATGATCAGGAGGTGCCACAGTGTGGTTTTCACCTAGCGATCTTTCTTTATTTGCACTTTTGCGACTAGAGGATTTGGCATTCTCACCAAAATAAGCCGTGGGCTTAAGTTCCATTACAAAACCTGCCTTGTGATCGCCAAGAGGGATACCTTCTCGAAGTCCCATGAACTCAGCTAGAGCTTCGTCATTCTGAAAGACATCTATAATGGGGGCCCCTTGTTGGTCCCAATCGATAAGTTCAGGGTAGACAAGCGTGACATTCTGGGTGCTAGTGGTGGAAGTTAAGGATACGGAGGATAGTGTAAAAATGGAGGATTCTGCGAATAGATTGGTTATGTGGAGGGAAGAGTCATCGATGATATCCTCTGTAGATGTCAAATCGGCGAGAAACTTGTCAGCTACCTCGTCGAGGATATACTCGATGTCCGAGGTGCGTGGTACCTTCTTACCAAATCCTAATCCTTTCTTGTCTAGCTTCTTTGTTACCACAATGGGCTCCATAGTGCCTTGATTCTGTTTCCCAAGGCCACCTTTGCCTTTATAGCCCATGTTTTTCACTATCCTTAAGCCATTGCCATATTGCTTGACTGGTATCGTGACTGGTTCTTTCTCCTTGTAGAGCCAAGAAGAGATGTCCTCAATAGTTTCCTCTTCCAATAACCGTCCATGTTGGAATTGGGTTAGGAATGTTGGGGGAGGAATAGCTGCTTTTTTGGTAACTTTAGCAATGGGTGGTTTGCCGTAAGATTTTGGAGATAAAGGCATCCGCCCTACACAACAAGATTCGGAGATATCATAAGTGCCAAACCCTATATCTCGGACACGAGCTGTGATTTTGGGGAGGGGTGTAGGCTCACTGGTAGAGGCTTGTGTGAGAGTTTCAGGATCAACATAGAGAGGGGATTCAAGGGCTTTGTCATTTTTAGGCACTTGGTTGCAATTCTTATAGCTTCCTTGCAAGACACGGCAAAATTCAAAAGGATTAGGGTCTCCTGGGATGGTGATCTCCGTACCATTGTATGTGAACTTTAGGGACTGATGGTATGTGGAGGGAACAGCTTTCATTGCATGGATCCATGGGCGGCCAAGAATAATGTTGTAAGGCAGCTCAATATCAAGAACTTGACACCTAGTTTCAAGCATAACGGGGCCCAGCTGTATAGGCAAGTGAATAACACCTCCTGAACGGCGTTCTGCATCATCATACCCCTTGATTGTAATACTATGATCAGTGTTGATGTGATCCTCAGAGTATCCCAATTGCTTTAGTAACTTTAAAGAACAGATGTTGAGACCAACACCACCATCTATGAGGATGCGTTTGATTTTGCGCTTATGGATGAGCACTTCAATATGGAGGGCATCGTTGTGACAAGGATCATGGGAGGGAAGGTCTTTCTCAGAGAAGACCACATTGTAAGGCGAAGCAATATTACCCACTATAGCTTGGAAATCTGCAACTGCTATGTTGTTAGGAACAGAGGACTCTTGAAGGGCTTTTTCTAGCACTACTCGATGTGCAGGTGATGACCGTAGAAGGTCCAAAATAGAGATCTGTGCTGGTGTTCTCCCTAGATGTTCGACAAGATTATAATCAGACTGAACTGGAAGCCTAGGTGTAGGTGCACGAATGGTGACATGACCTCGATGAGTAGTAACAGCACAATCTGTAGATTTGCCTTTGATGGTGAGGGTAGACACTCGACTCTCTTCAAAACGACCTACAATGGAATCGAAGGACGTGGAAGCGTGATTGATACCTTTACCTCTATCCTGAGGAGGGGGTGGACCATGATGAGGGAATGGTTCCTTGTACATATCGAGATCCTTGTTCGTGTGTTGCGCTGGTGATTCATTCTCAAAGGTGATTTGATTACCGTCGATGAGGTTTTGGATGAGGTGCTTAAGCTTCATGCAAGATGCAGTTCGATGACCTTTGCTCCTATGGAACTCACAATACTCATTGTCTCTGTAACGTGCAGTTTTGTAGATAGGTTCTCCATAAGGAGGAGCATCAGGTAAGGTTATGAGCCTTTTCTGCAAAGCTTGCTGTAAGACTGATTCGATGGGCACTCCCAAAGGAGTAAATTGACGTCGCGGAGGGTAATCTTGTTGAGGCCGCTCTTGTTGTCGTTGCTGTTGGTTGGGATAAGGTTGCCTTTGTTGCTGCTGTTGTTGAGGTGGAGCTTGACTTGGTTTGGAGAGTTGCAGCGGTGTTTGCAACGTTTGGACATGCTTAGTATCGACCACTCCATCATTGACCACATTTTTGTTTTTATTCCAATATTTGGGTTTATCGTTCGATTGTTGATGA
This sequence comes from Cunninghamia lanceolata, assembly GCA_027924645.1. Taxonomy (NCBI): domain Eukaryota; kingdom Viridiplantae; phylum Streptophyta; class Pinopsida; order Cupressales; family Cupressaceae; genus Cunninghamia; species Cunninghamia lanceolata. The sequence goes on from BSBN01001201.1 coordinate 4,361,135, forward strand.
GAAGAGCTATCTTTCATCTCTTTAAAGATTTTGACCACACCTTTAGCAATGAGGGCCTTCTCAATGTTGATACCCTTGTATGTGATTTCATCGAAGGTTGTAGCACTAAGAATTTGCAAATGGAAACCTAACTCTTGGTTGAGGTTCTGTACAAATATGCTAACAAGCTGTTTCTCCGGAATCTTGAAAGGGAATTTACTAGCCATTTGTCTCCATCGCTGAAGGAAAGAAATGAAAGTCTCGCCATTTTTCTGTTTATTGTTGCATAGATCCGTCATGGAAATCTCATGCTCTGCGTTGTAAGAAAAATGGGTGGCAAACTTCTCTGCTAGCTCGTTGAAAGACTTGATACCCGTAGGTAAGTGTGAGAACCATTCTATTGCTTGTCCGCCAAGACTGCAAGGAAAAAGACGCATAAGATATGTGTCGTTGTGAGAGACCTCAAAGCAAGCAAGATAGAATTCCCTAAGATGGTCTTTTGGGTCACCTTTTCCTTTGTACTTATCAAACTTGGGAATAGTGAAATTTTGAGGAAAAGGGATCATTGGTAACGACCGATCAAAAGGATAAGGGCACACTTCCTCCAAAGAGAAGGTCTTTTTGGTGTGGCCAAACGTAAGATCAGATAGCTGTTGTTGCACCTCCGCAATCTTTAGTTCCATAGTCGTGGGAGGGGTTGGTAACGTCTCCTGTTGTCCAAAAAGTGGTTGGTGTTGCCCATATGGAAGATTATAGTGTGAGCCATGCGTACTGGTATTGTAAGGGTCGTAAGATTGATTGGGATTGTATGGATTGTATGATTGGTTCAGATTGGGTTGGAATTGGAGGCCTTGATTAGGCAGAGGTGGAGGTGGCGCTAGGTAAGAATGTTGGCTCTGCGATGGTTGAAGAAACGTATTGGGGGGAGGAAAGCTAAAGTGCGTTTGATTAGGTTGTGATGGTGGCACATAGCTTTGGGAAACCTGATGTTGGGAATGTTGCGAGTGGCTAGGCAATGTATGAAAGAAGTTGAGCGTGGATGAATGTTGTGGAGGAGGAACATAGGTAGAAGTGATCTGTGACGGTTGGGGTTGATTGAAGATGAGAGTAGAAGAATGTTGTGGTGGAGGGGGCTGCATGACTCCAATTGGTTGAGAGACATGCAGGTGTGATGATATAGGAGGTGGCATATGTTGAGACCCTTGTTGCATGGCTACATACGTGTTCCCCGGATTGTAATTGGGTGGGAAACCTACGCGTGATGGGGTAACCAAGATTCCACTTGCGCTTGGGGTGGACACTTTAGGAGGTGGTTGCACATTCGACCGAGCTAAGGTGGCTTGCTTAGCTAACTCTGCTTGACGTTGGAGAGTTTCTTGTTGGTTTTGATAGATCTCCATAGGAGTCAAAAGTGGTGATACGGACCTCTCCTCTGTTGGATTTTGAAAGAGGGGATTCCTATACTGCGAACCTTGAGTAGGTAGGGGCGTAGTCACCGTGGACATGGCTTGCACCGCTTGTATGGTTTCTTGGGTGTTGGTGCTCTCCTTGAGAGTGGACACATCAAAATCTGGAGGTAACTTGGCACCTTGCTTTGCAAGCAAGCGAAAGAAATGATCCTGGTTCTCACTAAGGATTTTATCAAAGGCAGCTATAGCTCTAGGATCTTGTATAAATTCATCAAGATCTTGCCCATTTTCTTGAGAGGATTGACCTATTTCAAAGTTTCGCTCTTCTTGAGATGGGGGTTGATCTATGACATAACCTTGTGGGACAAAATCCGGAGGCAAGCCTGTGGTATACTGCGGTGCATTTAGCAAAGGGGTTCTATCCTCATGAGGATTGCTTGGTTCCTCTATGTGCGGCATGTTTGGAGAGCTGATTGGTTTTGCCGCGGGTGTACTAGGAGTCACTTTGGGAGTAACGTTGAGACGACCTGATTGTGGTGTGCGAGGGGGTGACTTGTGCTTCTTAGGGACAACTTGCCTAGACTTCATAGTTTGCTGTAGCCTAGTGGTGACCATGGGGTATGTTTAGGACACAATGTAATGCTGGGAATCTATGAGATGCTTTGAAGAAATAGACAAACTCTGATGCACAAAGTACTGGACCAAAGGTGCTATACTGTTTGACCAGAGGCGCAGGACTGTGCTACCAAAAGCGTGCTACTATGGGCCAGAGGTGACGGACTGAGCTACCAATAGCGAGTTACTGCTATGTCAAAGGCAAGCTACAGTGACCAAAAGTGAGCTACTGTTATACCAAGGGCGCTGAAGTAGAGTTTTGCCAGAGGCGGGTTACTGCTTGACCAAAGGCGATCTACTGTATTACCAAAGGCGAGCTGCTGTAATACCAGGGGCGCTGAAGTAGTGTCAGATGTTTTTTCAAAGGCAAGATTTTTCTGTTTCTGATTGGATTGGTTTGGCAAGAGAAAACACAGCAAACAAGTGGTCAAAAAAGGCACAAGGACTGACACAACAGATAGTGTATGTTCAAGGCTCCAAACAAGCCCAATGTTTCCACAGGTCAAATACAGTTGCAATCAATAACAAGCACTTTTTATCCCTAGAGACAAGGTTTCATTGTAGTAGATCAGCTCACAGCTTAATACTCCGTCGATAAAAATATCATTCCATAAAGGTGTCAGATATTTAGTATCTTTGCGAGAGACGATAGGTAGGGATATCTCACCCTCCCCTTGGAAAGCTCAAGTAGGTCACAAGAGCTTTATGTCCGAGGGAATACTATCTCTTCTCAAGGGAGCCAATGGTGAGTATCTTAAGGGTTTAAATCGATTTCCCTTGCACTGATGATTACCGCAATGTTCGGAGGTATGTCGGGTAGTCTCTATCTAAATTGGTTCTTAGTGACTTTGAGGGACCAACGCCTTACGAGCAATGCGACAAGCTACTAAAAGCTTTAACCAATCCTACTAAGAGTTTCAAACACTTCGCTCAATGTGAAAATCATTTCCACAAAGGGCTAGTACACCTTTTTTCAGTTTGGCATCACAAGGTAAGGCTGACGTCGATTAGGACTTGGCTTTCGCCTTATCCCTTTTATATAGCGGTTCAAAGGAAAACTCCGCTTAGGGTCGTCCCTTTTGGATGAAACGCAATCCAAAAGCAGGCCCTTCTAAAGGAAGTACAAAAAATGTAAAATCAAGCACGTCACACAAAGGTTCAATTGTCCCGTTATAAGAAAAATAAGGTGCAACTAAGCTATGCACACACATGATTGTAGTTGTAAATTGTCCCTTATGAAATGAAGTGTTTGGCATTCATGTCCATTGTCCTTTAGAAAATTGAGGTGTTTGTTCATACATGTCCATTGTCCCTTAAGAAAAGCAGTATGTTCCTAAGACTTAGATTGCAAGAAAAGATTTGTTCAATTATCCTTTTAAGCATGCAATGTGTTTCTAAGACTTAGTGAGATAGATCAAGAGGTCTTCAATGCTCGTCCTGCATGAACATGTTAAAAACACCTATTTGCTCTATATGAGTAATAAGAAGCTGCAACAAGTGATATTAGGTCCACACAAACTCAAAAGTTAGCAAGTGCTTGAAGTCAGAGATTGAGAATAGGCCAATGAGTGGTCTTAAAAAATAGATCTCAGAAAATCTTTGAAAAAATATTACCACTGTGTAGAGGACAGAAAAATACCAACTTTCAAAAAAAACATCACCTGAATCCGAGTCCGTTTGTGAAAGTTATGAAGCTTGAAAAGTCAAAAAACTGTGACGAGACAAAGACGGCAGTGAGAAAATCAATTTTCTGAAAAATCAGAGAATCTTGAGAAAAAACCAATTTCACCACGATGTAGATCACGAAATTCTAGCCTATTTAAAAAAAAAAAAAAAAAAACACTGAAATACGTGTCCGTATGACCAAGATAATGAGGTTTGAAAATCGCCTATTCATTTAAAAAGCTCATTGAAGAGGGGTCTGTCTTAGCCCCCTGTGACTGGCTCCTGGTCACTGATGTGACCTGCTGCTGGGCTGAAGGTGCTTTATTTTTTTTCAAAAAATAAAAAGAAAAAAGAAAAAAGATTCTCTTTACTTTGTTTTACTTTTTAAAAGAAATAAAAACTAAAAACGCTTCATTTTTTATTTGTTTTATTTGTTTTTTTTTTTGGTTTTTGTTTTTGCTTTTTTTTTTTGCTTTTTTAAATTTATGAGTTGCTTTTTTATTTTTGCCCCTTTTTTTTTTTTTTTGAAAACCAAAAAAACTTTTTGCAAATTTGTTTTATTTTTTTATTTTTTTGACCTTTGTACCTGCGTAATCACTGTACTGCCTCGGGTTGCGTGCCCGAGAACAAAAAATTTTACCAGATTTTTGCCGTCATCGAAATAGGCCAAATTTTATATTTTTCTTCGTCCCTCGACCCTTCCGAACGCAACCGTGACCTCCGTTTTTGCCCAGCAAGCTTCCTTTAAAAATCCTTTTTCAGATCTCTCCAAAAAAAGAGTTAAAAAACCTGTGAAATCAAACTAAAAATTCCACAAATTTGATATTAAATCAGGACCAATGGGTCCCACCGGGCGTGCCAAAATGTGTATATGGAAAAATGGATTAAATCTAAACTAATAAAAACCAAAAATCCAATAACATAAAGAAAACGAATTTGGAAAGAGGATAATGATTTAATTAAATAATTAAAATTATTTAATTGTAGAAGAATATAGAGGAATTTGATTTAATTAATTAAATAAAGGGAATTTATTTAATTAATGTTGAAAGTATGTGATTTAGAAGAATTTGATGAAAATTAATTAAATAATTAGATTATTTAATTAACGTTGAAATGTAGGTGATTAGGAAGAAATGACGAAATGCAAGTGATGTGACGACCTGGTCATTTTAGGGTGTCTACACATAGGGTAACAATGGGTACAGATCCTAAACCTGTAGGAGTTTAAGACAACACTGAGAGGGGGGGTGAATCAGTGTTGAATTAGATTTCAAATCTTTTACAACTTTTTGCAAGCTTTCTCTTATAGAACAAATAGAGAGGAATACATTAATGATTTGTGCACAAGATTAATAATGAAGGATGTGAATTAGACTTAATAAGCAAAGCACTAATATACACACATACAAATGAAGACACCATGAAACTTAACACATGCTTTTCACGAGTGGAAAACCCTTCTGGGGTAAAAAACCACTCAAAACTGCCTCACTGGCTTAGCTGATAAAACATGCCTCACTGGCTACAAAGAAGCCTCACTGGCTACAATATGTGTCTCACTGACAAATGTTAAGGTCTCACTGACCTGTAAGCCTCACTGGCATACTGTTTAGAAGCATCAACTTCAAGGAGCACCAACCCCTAATACAAAACAAATTAAGAACTTAGAGGGTTTCTCTGTTTCAATACAAAACACTTCTTCTCTAACATGTGTCTGTCAAATGGCCATTCTTTTCTAATCCTGTATTATGATCCACTCAACAACACTGCATTTCGGTCCTTACCCAAAACTCAAAAATTCAATGCATCTGAAAAACCATTATATGTAAATTGAATGTCTTTTCACCTTTCATCTTCTGTATGTTTCATCTCTGTCAATAAAAACTCTTCATCTCCACAAATCCTTTTCTTAAAGAAAATTAAAACAATCACTAAATATTTCTGCAATCTCTTCATATCCACTATGTTTATAACCTGCAAACAAATTACATCTCTGCAAAATAAAATCAATAGTCTTTTTGTATTCTCCAATCTGCAAAGAATAAACCATGAAAATCTTGTTCAAAAATCTCCAACCCTTTCTCCTTCTCTGCACAAAGGTCATATAAAAATCTTCAATAAAAACAATCAGAGCCCTATAAGAAAATAAAATCCTTCATTTCAAATATCATTTTTTGAAAACTCTTGATCTTCTCTGTAAAAATATATTTCCAAAACCTTGATTTTCTCTGGAAAATCACATTTCCAAACTTTTGATCTTCTCTGAAAAATCAATTTTCAATAATAATATTCATAAAAATTATCTTCAAAATTTTGTATCCAATCTGCCTTCTAAAAGAAAATCACCTTATTTGTTTCCAAATAGAAATAAATCTTCCATCTCAAAATAACTCCTCAAAAATCTTGATGTCATCTCTTTAAATTAGAAAAAAAACAATTTCTAATTTTATCACCACAAAAATTTGATAGCTTTTAAAATAAAAATCGCCATTTTAAAAAGCATGGATATGGGCCTACCACATAGTGGTTTTAAGCAAATTTCTAAGAAATAAACTAAAACCATAAACAAACCTCCCCTTTTTATAATTTGATGCATTTTTCCTTATCAAACATATTTCAATGATTTTATTTTTCTTAAACCATTTCATGGTTTTTTTTCTTTCTTTAAACCATTCGATGGATTTTTCCCTTAAGCCATTTTTAATGTTTTTCTTAAACTCCAAAAAAAAAGCAAGACCGATGCTTTTGATTCAAAACCATTTGATTCTTTTTAAGCACTCTTTTGAAAATGCATCGGGCTCCCATTGTAGCTACTAACCATTGAGCATCGGTTGACAAGGTATGAAGGGCCGGTGGCATATATGTTTTAAACCTCCTCTAACAGGTCACATAAGTGGCTTTTACCTGCGATGGCAGGTCAACATAATTTTATAACAAAAGTGCAATAGTAAGAGTTATAAATGATTTTAAATCTTATTAAAAAAATTTTGACCACATTAATATGTGTGATTTATCAAAAGCACTTCTTGATCACACAATCTTTATTTTAAAGATATTGTATGCCATATTTCCATCAGGGTCTTCTCTGACCATCATCACAATATGAGGGAAAACAACATCATAAGGTTATAACCTGCAAACCACTCTGAGAACACATGACCAAACCACTCTGAGAACATGCTACTATAAACGATGACTTGAAAGCAATAGAGATCAAATGAAGATCATGCCACAACTATCACTATGAAGACCATTCTGTGTTATTTGTATCAAGCCACTGTCACTTGTAAACAACATGATGTCAAATGAACTCCATCACCTGTATCAACAATACCACTAATAAACAACTCATCACATGAGAGATATACACTAAACAAGCCAACTCAACTGACAACACTTATTTTGTCCAAATGAACAACTCCTAATTGATGTTCCTGAAAGAGTATTAGCCCCATGTGATCAACATCTATATTATGTAACCTCTTTGGATGAAATCATGACAAACTTATGTCTTGATATCTTCTTTGAACATCCTTTTTGACATCAATGACAAACTGACACCATCAATCTCCCCCTTTGTCATTGATGGAAAAACCACCTGAAGCAATTTTTCTTTCTCCCCCTTTTTGACATCTGATGACAAAGACTATTATCTCCCCTTGAGAAAATAACTCCACTGAAAGATGTTAAAGCTTGATCATAACATTTACAAACACATTGCATTATGAGTGCTTTGAAGACATAAACTCCTGTTATTTTGTTATCTTCAACCAAAAACTTAGAACCACTTACCAAAATCTTTGATACCACTTGTCTTTCAAAGTATTAATAGCACTAAATGCAATTTATCCTAAACATCAACATTTCAAACTTGAGAGCAAAAGGATACCATGAAACTTACACTTGAAGCACAATACCACTTCTTAAATTAGTCCTGAAGCAACATATCAACCTGAAGTATACCACCCAATTACTGATATCCAACCTTCCATGCTAAGAAAAAAAATCATGGCACCATCAAACACCTTTTGACATCACAATCATCTTTTCTTGTATCAATGTAAAGACAACAAACTCTCAGCAAGATTATTACACTTTGAAATATATATTATGACATCCTTGTAATGAACCATTCTCATTATGAAGAGCATCATAAACTTTAAGCCAAACAAATCTATGAAATTCACTTCAACATAATAGCACTTTTTAACACAAAACCAATATGAGGATGAAGAAGACATATCTCATCAATGTCATAAGAAACTCTAGATTGTCATAACTTGAAGCTCATACCTGAAACCACTTCAAAACTAGAGCCATACAATTTGAGCAAACCTTTCTGAACCATATTAATGAGGAAGATCAACAAAGAACATGTCAAATTATTACACCAATGATCACTTCTAAATGAACATTCATTTTGCAACCGATCTATTCCTGCACATCCTTTTTGACATGAAAAGAATGAAGACCATCTTGTTGTTCCTGCACATAACACACTATCAAATCTGATATATACAAAATCATATCTGAAACCTACTGCAATCAACAAGAATTCCTCCTATAACTTCTTGGGAACAAAAGATAGAACATGAATAACTCCCTCTCACTTCATGCTATTTGTTATGCAACAGATGAAGTGACTTGTGCAAGATACACAAGCTTAGATTTTGACTTCTCTTTACTTTCTTTCTACTTCCAAATTTTCACAGGTGCTTTCTTCCTCCAAACCTTTTCTACCTCTTTCCATTTCTAATCTATCAGATTAGATGAAGCTTTTCTACAACTATGAGCTTTATGACCAACAGAATTGCAATTATAACAAACTATGTTATAATCATAATCAAATGACTGATAGTACCATTGAGCACTCATGTTAAACTTCCATGCAGAATCATACCTTTTACAATTTCTTTGTATATGTCCAACATTATTGCACTTGTAACAAATAATGTCAATATTCTTTCTGCAATTAACTGATTTGTGTCCAAATTGATTACAAGTATAACAAAAACCATTAAATGAATAGTTATACCTATACATGTATGCTTGTCTTATAGGAGCATTTCTTCTTCTTTGATTATGCATTTTGTTTTCAGTGGCAGCATTCAAATCAATCTTCTTTCTGGGAGTCTCTCTGGCTTTTGAACATTGTCCCTTCTCATAGCCAAGTCCAGTAGTGTCTCTATAAAGTTTTTGTTTACCAAACATCTCATGCAACTTATTTGAACTTTCTTCAAAATTCAAATTCTTTTCTAACTGCTTTCTAACATTCTCAAGATCTTTTCTTAAAGAAACTAATTCTCCTTCAAGTTTTTGGCATTCAACTAATTTAGCTTCCAATTCAACCTTTGTTATATCAACAATCCTCTTAGCTTCCTGAAACTTCATCTTCAGACTAATAATTAATTTATCTGCTTCACTAACTTGATTCCTCAAATCCATAATCAAACTTCTAGTATCTTCAAGGTCAGATAGTGCTTTGTCTTTTAAATCTCTTTCTTGCTGCAACTACAACATTAATTTCTTGTTCTCCTTTTTATAAATATTGAGTTCAGTTAGAGCATATATGAGCTCTCCTTCCAGATCAATCTCACAGTCTTGTTCATCATATGCGTGATCATCATCACTTGTGATGCTAGCTTCTTCTGAATCTGATTGGGATTGAACTTCAACTCCTTCATCTGAAAGTCTCCTTTCATTGCCACTTTCTTCACACACCAGAGTGTCTCCTTCTGTATCATTATCTTGATAAATTCTTTTCAATCTCCTCCACATATCCTAAGCTATAACACAATCCATAACTTTACAAGTAACATCATTAGATAGAGCAGACAATATAGCCTTCTTTGCAATAAGATTATATTTAATAGCTTATTTGTTATCAGTAATACAATAACCATTCTCAACTGTCATTAAAACATCATATCCTAAAGAGGATAAATACACTTGCATTCTAACATTCCAAACTGAAAAATTTGAACCATCAAACTGAGGAACATCTGAAACTTTTTCTTCTAAGACAATATCAGATTCAACTTGGAGAACATCTTTATCAACTGACTTTATATCAACATTTGGATTTGATATAGATGATGTCTTTTGTGTCTTTTGACTAGAATGAAGCTTGACATTTCTGTTCTTATTTCTTCTACACTTACCCATTGAACTCCACACACAAGACCTACCCAAGCTGATTAAGCTGCAAAAGGGAAACTGGCTCTGATACCGATTGTAGGAGTTTAGGACAACACTGAGAGGGGGGGTGAATCAGTGTTGAATTAGATTTCAAATCTTTTACAACTTTGTGCAAACTTTCTCTTACAGAACAAATAGAGAGGAATACATTAATGATTTGTGCACAAGATTAATAATGAAGGATGTGAATTAGACTTAATAAGCAAAGCACTAATATACACACATATAGATGAAGACACCATGAAACTTAACACATGCTTTTCATGAGTGGAAAACCCTTTTGGGGTTAAAAAAACCACTCAAAACTGCCTCACTGGCTACAATATGTGTCTCACTGACAAATGTTAAGGTCTCACTAACCTGTAAGCCTCACTGGCATACTATTTAGAAGCACCAACTTCAAGGAGCACCAACCCCTAATACAAAACAAATTAAGAACTCAGAGGGTTTCTCTATTTCAATACAAAACACTTCTTCTCTCACATGTGTCTGTCAAATGGCCATTCTTTTTTGATCCTATATTCTGATATTCAAAATCAATCCTGTATTCTGATCCACTCAACAACACTGCATTTCGGTCCTTACCCAAAACTCAGAAATTCAATGCATCTAAAAAACCATTATATTTAAATTGAATGTCTTTTCACCTTTCATCTTCTGTATGTTTCATCTCTGTCAATAAAAACTCTTCATCTCCACAAATCCTTTTCTTAAAGAAAATTAAAACAATCACTAAATATTTCTCCAATCTCTTCATATCCACCATGTTTATAACCTGCAAACAATTTACATCTCTACAAAATAAAATCAATATTCTTTTTGTATTCTCCAATCTACAAAGAATGAACCATGAAAATCTTGTTCAAAAATCTCCAACCCTTTCTCCTTCTCTGCACAAAGGTCATATAAAAATCTTCAATAAAAACAATCAGAGCCCTATAAGAAAATAAAATCCTTCATTTCAAATATCATTTTTTTGAAAACTCTTGATCTTCTCTGTAAAAATATATTTCCAAAACCTTGATCTTCTCTGGAAAATCACATTTCCAAACTTTTGATCTTCTCTGAAAAATCAATTTTCAATAATAATATCCATAAAAATTATCTTCAAAATTTTGTATCCAATCTGCCTTCTAAAAGAAAAATCACCTTATTTGTTTCCAAATTGAAATAAATCTTCCATCTCAAAATAACTCCTCAAAAATCTTGATGTCATCTCTTTAAATTAGAAAAAAAAACAATTTCTAATTTTATCACCACAAAAATTTGATAGCTTTTAAAATAAAAATCACCATTTTAAAAAGCATGGATATGGGCCTACCACATAGTGGTTTTAAGCAAATTTCTAAGAAATAAACTAAAACCACAAACAAACCTCCCCTTTTTATAATTTGATGCATTTTTCCTTATCAAACATATTTCAATGATTTTATTTTTCTTAAACCATTTCATGGTTTTTTTTCTTTCTTTAAGCCATTCGATGGCTTTTTCCCTTAAGCCATTTTTAATGTTTTTCTTAAACTCCAAAAAAAAAAGCAAGACTGATGCTTTTGATTTAAAACCATTTGATTTTTTTTAAGCACTCTTTTGAAAATGCATCAAGCTCCCATTGTAGCTACTAACTGTTGGGCACCAGTTGACAAGGTATGAAGGGCCGGTGGCATATATGTTTTAAACCTCCTCTAACAGGTCACATAAGTGGCTTTTACCTGTGATGGTAGGTCAACATAATTTTATAACAAAAGTGCAATAGTAAGAGTTATAAATGATTTTAAATCTTATTAAAAAAAACTTTGACCACATTAATATGTGTGATTTATCAAAAGCACTTCCTGATCACACAATCTTTATTTTAAAGATATTGTATGCCATATTTCCATCAGGGTCTTCTCTGACCATCATCACAATATGAGGGAAAACAACATCATAAGGTTATGACCTGCAAACCACTCTGAGAACATGCTACTATAAATGATCACTTGAAAGCAATAGAGATCAAATGAAGATCATGCCACAACTATCACTATGAAGACCATTCTGTGTTATTTGTATCAAGCCATTGTCACTTGTAAACAACATGATGTCAAATGAACTCCATCACCTGTATCAACAATACCACTAATAAACAACTCATCACATGAGAGATATACACTAAACAAGCCAACTCAACTGACAACACTTATTCTGTCCAAATGAACAACTCCTGATTGATGTTCCTGAAAGAGTATTAGCCCCATGTGATCAACATCTATATTATGTAACCTCTTTGGATGAAATCATGACAAACTTATGTCTTGATATCTTCTTTGAACATCCTTTTTGACATCAATGACAAACTAACACCATCAGAACCCACTAGTGCTATAGAAAAGAGAAAATGGCTTGATAGATGTGATGAAGCTTATGGGACTCTATGTCTTTCTCTTTTTCCTGATCTTCTTTTCCATGTTGAGTCTTGCAAAACTCCAAATGATATATGGACTACATTAGAAAATTTATTTGGTAAGCAAGAGACCTTAAGAAGTTTTCAGTTAGAAAATGAACTTATATTGCTGAATCCATCTAACTTTGACAACATTCAAGATTTCTTTACCAAGCTTAAGTCTCTCAAATTATAGTTGAAATAATGTGGTATAGAGAAAGAAGATAGCCAGTTGATCTTGTCTATTCTTGCTAAACTAGGTTCTAATTATTCTGTTTTTGTATCTACTTTTTATGCTACAAGAGATGCTCTTGGTGCTAGGTATCATATGCCTTCTCTTGATGAATTTGCTGCATCACGTACAAGAGAGCAGGAAAAGTTAGTGCAGATGGGTACTCTGAAGTCTTCTAGATCACATTCTCTTGTTGCAACTCAAAACACAAAAGATGAGAAGGCTTCAAGTGGCAAAGAAAAGAAGTAGAAAAGCTAGAATAGTGAGAAAGACAAAGATTCAACACCTCAAGCTACCCCTGAGTCATCTTCATCCAGCAAAAAGGAGAAAAAGGAGAGACCCACTTGTGCATACTACAAGAAGCATGGACATAATGAACAAGTTTGTTACAAAAAGGAAGTGGATGAGTTGAAGAATCTTATTCAGAAGATGAATGTAAGTACTCCTTTAGCCTCATCTCCTAGTTCATCTACTCCTACTCCTTCATCATCAAAACAATCAGAATCTTTTGAAAAAGGCCATGCAATTTATGCTAACAAACAGAAAGGTAAAGCACTTTGTGCATCTACAAGTTCTAATTCAGGTAAATGGATTCTTGACTCTAGAGCCTCTCATCATATGACTTCATCTTAGTCCATGTTTTCTACTTTTGAGCCTTGCATTATGCCACCAATTTTAATGGGTAACAATACATATGTGAATACAATTGGGAAGGGATCAATTGCTATTGGTGATGGTACTTTTAATGATGTACTTTATGTACTTTCTTTGACAAATAATCTATTTCCATATGTCAAATTACTCACAATGGTGTAGGGAAAACTATGGAATTCACACCTAATTTAGTTATCATCAGAGACTTGGAGAGTACAAAGATTATTGCTACAGGGGTCGTTGATCATGAAACTCAGTTATACACCTTTTCTGGTTTTGCTCCTGATGATGGTTCAAATACTTTAGCTAATGTTCACACTCCTTGTGTGAACCATATTTTTGAGGAGAAGTGTGTTCACTTGAACCTTCCTATTCTCACATCTAATCTAGTTCTTGAGACTTGTATTGACATTTCTTCTCCTCTTCCTGCTTCTTTGGATATTCCTATTTCCATGGTTAAGTAGGATAATGTTTAATCTTCTGATTTTGTTGTGTGGGATGATTATTTAACAAGTACTTTTGAGTTGTTTTATGAGTCTCACATTGTAGATCTTAAGGACACTTTTGATGATAGTCATAACATAGCTATCATCCCTTCAACTTTTGTGTTTCCAGATGTAGTTCACATCATTTCCTCTCCTAGTTCTTCTCTAAATGTGCAGACATTTTCTATTTTGAAGAAGACATCATCTTCTAGCTTGACATCATCTAAGTTGTATTCAAAGGCACACACTTGGATTTGGTTTCCCTCTTCATCAAATTTGTGGGAGTGGCTTCTTCATCCTCCATTGGACTTGTTTCTTCCCAAGGGAAGAAATGTTGTATGCAAATAATGCACTATTTTCTTTTCTCTTGCATCTTTTAGTGGATTTGAAGTTACTTCTACCTATGATGGACACTTGATCCTCTCCATCCTCTTCTTGAGTAATAATGTTTGTATGATGGTTGTATCTTTGGGGAGTCTTATGACATTCTGCACCATCATTGCATATGGGTACCTAACATGGCTTCATTTGTCAGGACCCATCTTTACATCCACCTAAGCTATGCTTAAGGGGGGGTGTTAGTGTAGGATTTTATTTTCCTTTATTTTATTTTAGGCTTGCTTAGGTATTTTAATAATTGTGGGTTATTTAATAGGCCATATTCATGTTAGTCGGTGCATGTGTGTGTGTGGTGTTAATCCACTACATGGGAAGTTACTCCACCTCCCCCTATTTTGGGAGATGCTAGAGTTACATTTCTCATTGGTCAATATTGATACCTCACCCCACTCACCTTGCCTATAAAAACCCACTCCTTTGCATGTATTTTCATAGGTTTTATTAATGCATTTTTTAATCTTTGCATTATTATTCTCTCTTGGCTTTGTCATGGCTCTCCCATAGATGAATGCTTGCAGCAGATCTTAGCGCCAACATAAACAACATAGTCCTAGGTTGAACTTCAATTAAGAAGTCAAATTTTCTTTTGGGAGGGAGTCCTAGTAATTTCTTCATAAAAACATTCTTGAATTCCTTGAGGAAATGGAAACTTTCAAAAGTTGAGGTGAATTTTTCCTCTTTCTTATCTAGTGTGACAATAAAAAGTTGGGCTTCTTTCCTTCTTGCCTTTATAGGTTGTATTGTTGAGATAGTTTTGATATTTATTGCCCTATAGATTCCTTGAAACTTAACTTTATTTCCATCATCATCTACACATTCCACCATTTTGTTATAACAATCCACTCTTTCCTGATGCTTGCTAACCAACTTATTCTAGTGAATGTTTCATAAGACCCTAGGGATGCCACATATAGGTCTACTTTTCTTTTAATCTTAGGAAATTAAATTGGGGTGTTTAACAAATATTCACTTAATTTTCTAGTAGCCTTATTCCCATATTGAATAGTCCATGAAGTTTCCATATGACTCACTATTAAAGACTATCATCACAAATTCAAGAGAAATGAAACATTCTATTGATCCTGTGCCTATTAGGATGGAGATAGGTAGACCCAAAATTGGGTATGATGATTTCTTATTGCAGTATAAATTTATTGTAGAGGTGTTAGTTAAGGTTGATTTGTCTTAATCTAACCATGCATCCCAGGGTAATCTCTAGCATTGTGATTCCCTCCACACATAAAACACTCACTTGATGGTCCTCACAATAATGTATTCCTTGGAGGAACATTCCTTGTTTCATTGGGGTGTGGTGGAAGAATGATTCTTTCATTACCCCTCAGACAATATTTGTTATTATTCCCTCTACTATTATTTTCCCTTTAAGCATTCCTTGGGTTTTGATTTGTAGGTGGTTTTCTTTCTAAAGTGTTTCTCTTTTTATTCTTATTGAAATTTTGGTTTCCTCTAAATCCTCTCCTTTTAAATGGAAAATTATTGTTCTTACTATGAAAATTTTATCTTGTTATAGCTAAAGCTTTTAATTCCAATACTTCATTCATTTTTTAGGACCATGCCTATCAAATATTATCATTTAATCAAAATAGATTTCCTTGGTTGGGATCTTTCATCTTTTTAATACATTGGGGTGTATTTCACTAGTTTTATAAATTTTTCCCAATATTGTTGTATTGATAGGGAACCTTGCCTAAGGTTGTGAAATTCTAAGACTTATTCATCAAAAAATAATTGAGGTAATCATCTTTTACAAAAATGTAGAACAAACTATTCCTAGGTTATATTGTCTTTGGAATGACCATTTTGTTATTTTATGTTGATCAACCAATATGTTGCTTCTCTAGTTAGTTGATAGGCTCCCCACAAATCCTTAGTTGATTCAATGAAATTCTTTAGCTCAAAATATTTGTCCATATTGGTTAACCAATTTTCTATTCCTTCACCTAACTTTTTTCCATCAAATTTTGGGGGCGTGATCATGTTCAAATCCTTTGGCAATTCCATATTTGCCAACTTCCTACATAGGTGTAACTATATTCAGTTCAATTTAAATTGGATTGGTATTGATTAGGGAGTTTTCTATAAATTTTTCAAAATTTCCATGTTCATTTTCTTTGCCCTAAGTTCATTACCTATTTTATCCAAAGTAATTATTTTCTCTTTGCTCAATTAATAGGTTAATGATGGCTTATATATTGTCATTGTTAACTATTGGTGCTTCTTGTTGTTCATTAGGTTCCACCCTTCAGGCATTAGAAACCCTAGCATGGGATGCTTTGGTTCTTTCCAATTAAGCTTTCATGTTAGAAACAAGTTCTAATATAATAATTATCATTGCATAAAATTTAATAGATAGACAATACAAAGTTCTTATTCATATACATAACTAGATTATACATCATCCTTATTTATAATAAGTATTTCATTACAACATTTAGAATCATAGTCAAACTCTATTTCTTTTGGCTCTTCCTCATCAGAGTTGACATTTGAAGTTTTTCCAATAGGATGTACTCAAATATACTCTATCCACACCTCCCTACTTATAGTAGGGGCATTGCATCCACAACCAAAAGATATATCACACACTATTGAGGGTTTCTTCATTTTTATCTTTTTAGGATAACATTCACTTGTTTTCCTTTGTATTTTTTATTTGACTTGTCACTAGAGTCCTAGTGTCAGACAACCAAATTATCTCCGAGCATGAGGTGGTGGAATAACTAGTTTTCTTCTTGTCTAATTATCTTTTGAGACCCTTTAGTCTTCTTTCCTCTTTGTTTTATTTCTTTTGTTCCACCCATTCTGAAACATATAAACTTGAAACAACTTATTAAATCAAGGTTTATTAATTAATTTCCATTCTTCTTATAATAAGTTATTATTTTCATACATTGCATTTTGTGAAAGTAATAGAAATCTCAAGGCCTAGGTTCCAAACCTAATGCTCTAATACCACATGTAAAGACCTAGTAGGTTGTCAGGTTCCAAACACACATTATGATGACAAACTTCACTAATATTGTTTCTGTTGACCATACATAGTTTACAATTTAAATTATTGTTTGTATACTTACGAAAACATCTATCCATAAGGGATATGAAAAAATATTTGTCTAAATAGGACATGTAGATATATTTTTGCAAATAGGATAGGAAAAGCATCTATCCAATCATGATAGGGAAAACATTAATCCAATAAGGATAGGAAAATGCATCTATCCAATAGGACATGAAAGACATCTGTCCAAATGGGACAAACACAAATTGCTCTAGTCAAAGTCTTATAGCTTACCTAGAACTCTTTTGAGTATCAAAGAATTTAATTTCTTTGTTACTTCATTCTTTATAGTCATTTTATGCTTGTCGGTCTATTAAGTTGTTAGAAAAACTTACCAACAATGCACATGAAAACCTGAGTACTTAGAACCTCCTTCATTTATCTAGACTGCCTACATACTTGAATCCATGGGATTTGTAAGTACTAAAATCATCTCAAGCCTGAATGGAAGTCTAATAATGATAAGAAGGTCCTAATCATGTCCATGTAGGTGTGAATTACACTTCTCTCAGTAGTTTCACTCTTAGTGACATGTCCCTTGTGTTATTCACCCCCTTGGCCATCTTTTTCAACCCCCAAATTGACTTTCCCTTCCATGTGTGTTACCTTGTTGACCCCTTCACTTTTCCTATTTAAGGTCACCTCTAGTGTCTTTGGGTTGCCCAAGTGACCCTAACTAGAAAAAGGGGCAACCTTGGTCCTAAAAGGGGCGACCCTATCATTTTTAGACATGAAATTTAACTCATAATTTTTTCTTTCTTCTTGATTTTTACCCCATTTCAAATCCCTTTTTCTTCTATTAACTCACAATTTTCCTCACTTTGTTTCTATTGTGAACTCATGATCAAATCTGATCTCTTCTAAATTGTTTCAATTTTCTCTTTGAGCTCACTATAGTTTTCTTTTAGTTTTCTCGAGTCTTCTAGTTTTCTTCTTATCTTTTTGTCTATTCATGGAATTGTTTCCATTTCAAGTCCTAAGTTAACTACTTCTTTTGATCTTATCTCTTCTTCTCTTCCCTCCCATTTCTACCTATAAATACTCCTTCATTCTTCTCATTTCAACATCCTCTTCTCATCAAGAAGCTTCACACACATCTCTGACACAATCTTATTTACAATCTTCTTAATAGGCCTTTGAGCCTCTTAGTTTAATTTTAGTTCTAATTTTGTAAAGCTTCAAAGCTTTCCCTTTAGGAGGTTTTTTTTATATTGTTTCCTTAGCCAAGCTTATGCATACCACCTTCTCTATATTTTTATGCTCGCACAATGATCAAGCCTTCCTTATTTCAAATTTATTATTGCTCATAAGCCACTTTTCATTCCTTTATGTCCATACTTTTATCCTTGCCACAAGGAGGAGGACCTCCATTGTTGTAAAGGAGGAGATGGTTGCCACATGACCTCTAAGGACATAGATTGATACTAGAACCCATTATTATAGGTTCTTTATTGCTTTATCAATACTTAGCTCACATTTTTCTCTTGAGGAAGTAAAATGTTGTTTAATCTTTCTCTTGATAGGATTTAGAGTTAAAATAGAGTTATTTTCCTTAGAATAAAATTCTTATTTCTCTTAGAGTAGTTACAAATTTAAATAAGATCTAAAATAAATCTTGATGATACAAAAACATAGTTACATTGCATTAGAGAAATCCATATAGTTTGCATGTATATTTCCATTTCATAGTAATTAGATCATCTTTAAAAATTGGGAAAAGAAAAGGTTGCATTCATTTAGGATTAATTGCACTAGAAATTCATTCAGATATTTCAAGCATTCATGCCCTTGATTTCACCATGAGGTATTCAATGTATAAACTCTTAACATTCAAACATTAGAGAAGCCCTTGATTTCACCACAAGGCATACAAATCCAAGAATGTTTTCAATATTTTCAAACAAAACATAGGAAAACATCAAGGAAACCCTCAGTATCATCACAAGGTACACAAACTCAACATTTAGACATTCAAACATAAAACACAACTCCACTTACACCCACAATGCTCTTCTTCCACACAATGAGAGTAATCAGTCGTATTCACCCATACCTAGCTGGCTTTCCCCAGAAAGCTAGGAGTAATTCAGTTGACACCATTGGCAAGGGTGTAGTGCATGTGTTATCTAGAGTTTGACTCACCCACATTGTGTTTGAGTCACATTCTCATTATTACATATTTTGGTGAACTTGATGTGAAGTACAAAACCCTCTAGTTAAGATTTTTGCATTTTCATTGCTTCGATCCCGTCTCCATCTCCTACTCTTAACACTAGGTTCACCATATTTTGTTGAACCTATCATGAACAACAATAATTTTTTAGAGTCTCTTCACACTCCTGATTTTGTAAAAAATCCTTTAAGATGGGCTTTTTTGCATCTTCACACCTCTTTTTTTCCACTTTTTATCACTTAAAGTTCAAGGGAACTTCCCTTCTAATGAATCGATCACACTCTCACATCCAATGGCTCTAGTTTCAAATCAATTTGACTTTGAAGACTTAGATTTAGATCATTACTGATAGGAGCCACATAGTTTCATGGCATACAGCAATCCAATTTGGGAACCATAGGGTGTCATACAATCAAACCATCCCATAATAATCTATAGGAAAATGGCCACCCAAATGGACAATGAGGTAAGATGTCTAGGAAATATTGCAAGCTTAAGAAGCTCTCCATATCACACAACAAGTTAATCAATCTATGACACATAGGCCATCACTAAGAAACATCCTAGAAGGACAAATAAATGAAGCAATACAATTGCAAGAAAAACCACCACAAGGAGAAGAAGTTCAAAAGATAACTCTAGCTGACCCCATAGCCACCCTAGTCTAATGGATCAAGATACTAGAGTTTAGAGATGTTAAACAACCCTGACAAGGAAAAACTAAAGAGAGACCTCGGGAAAAAGAAAATCCATTCATCACTAGATTTAGACAAAGCTTGGGGGAATCCCAAAATCCTCCTCATCTAAACTTCCATTACACTAGTAATGAAGTATTCATACCTTCCTTGTCATCATTAAGTTTTAATCAAATAGATGGGACTCCTATGATGTAGAATTAACCACAGATAATCCCACCCAATTTTTAAAAGAAAAACACAATGTTGTCTAGTTATTTGACTCTCTCTATATATCAATAATCCAACATACCTTTTCAACAAGTACAACAAGCTCCACCTATAGGTAAAATGTTTGGAGGAACAAGACCATCTACACATAAATCCCTCTTACAAACATACCTTGAGTATTTAAAGGAGCCTCTTGACTACAACATTTGTAATGTCATACTACCACATCCTCTCTTGAACTTCCAAATGTGAAAGGAGAGGGTGACCCCAACTCACATATCAAGGGCTATGTCACAGTAGTGTGGGAACTTCTTCCTTGGGATGGGGTGGTAGCCAAGATTTTACCAGATACTTTGGAAGGTGTCAATCTGGATTGGTACTATTGACTTATAGAAGCATCAATCCACTCATTTAGGTAACTTGTTCATCAATTTGTGGCTTTCTTTGACATAAACAAACATGTCAAGACAAGAAAATGAGTATTTTTACAATCAAACACGAAACCAACAAGTCAGCCACACATTTAATCACACAATGGAGGCAAATCCCCTATTCTTCAACTAGTGTACCAAATGTAGATCATAGGGAACTCTGTGATCTCTTCTTACATGCTCTCAATAATGACACATGAGAACACATCCAAAATCTCCCCTATAAATTATATGAAGACATGCTCAAGAGTACCCTTAGAATTGACCAAGCTATAATCAATAGTAAAAGAAAGGAGTATGATACTAATGGAAGATTGGTAAACTATGATATAATTAACAACACAACAAACATATCACGATCCAAAAAAATAACAAAAATGATTACAATAGTCATAATTATATGAATTTGGGGAATTGAAGTGTCAACATCATTGATTATCCCTTTATCATTGATTGTAAGAAAAAAGGTAGACTAAGTGAGTAGTCATACAATCCTTATCAAAAACCTCAAATTTATGATCATGATAAATACAGCTCATTTCACAAGTGAAAGGAGCATGATACTGAGTTAGGTAGGTGTACCATCACTTCATATCAAACCTCCTAGAGGAAAAAAAACCATATATTCCTCTACCCATCAAGATAAATTTGATCATTCTATGGATGTAAGCATGATCAACCACTTCCAACAAAGACATTGATCGAACATGAATAGTAAATCATCATGTGACTACACTCCTATGGGTTATTACATATTTTAAAAGAAAAGGGGGTGTGACACTTCAAATTGTAGCAAGTATAACAAAATTATCCAGTGTCTCCTAAAATATCAAAAACAAACACTCATGGATAGATTTCCATAAGATGAAGCAAATAGTCCTAAAATCCATCAAAACACCTTTGACCAAAACACCTTAGGCCTTGTCGATTTTGATAGGGATAAATAAATTTGTGCTACCCAAGGACCAAAATGACCAAATGCCACTCCTAGAAATTCATTTTTTTCTCACATGCTAGAACTTATGAAGATTCCTCATACTCATAAGAACTCTCTCCTCAATGCATCAGATCTAGGCCATTTAGTTCAAAACACTCCAAATAAAAAGTGTTCTTTGAAATTTAATTTTGAAAAGTTATCCTTAGACAAAAACATAGATAAACAAGAGATCTCCCCCTCTACCAAATAGTACAAGTTCAAGAGTATTCCATTAAACATGTCATGACCAATGATGGGTCTATGATCAACATAGTATAATTCTCTCTCCTTCAAAGAATGGGTTATGACAAAGCTCACATAATGCAAGGAAGTTCTACCCTTTGAATTCATGATAATACAAACATACAAATTATGGGAAATGTCAATATTCAAATCACATTAGGTCCCAAAACCTTCCCAACTAAAATTTTACATCGTTAATGAAGAAACCACCCACAACATGATCCTCAGAAGACCTTGGATTCATAGGATGAGGGAAGTTCCCTCTATTCTATTTTAGGAAATCTACTTCTCATACATGGGTAAAACCTATATCATTAAAAGGGATCTTGGCCCTTTCAATGTTTATAGAATTAAACAAGCAAAAAGGAAGGAAGACCTAGTCAAAACCACCAATGACCTAGGAATCAAATTTTTTGAAAAAGGAGAGACATCTAGACAAATTACGTAGTTAAGAGGGAAGAACCAACAAGAGAATTCCCCTTTTATCCTCACTCAATAAAGAATTATGCTCCATTTAACCTACCAGTTATATATATCAACCTAGATCTGAGCATCCATATGGTTGAGATCATGACTGAAGAAAAAGAACCAAAACCAACATGCAAACTAAGAGAATCATAAAAAATGTTCAAACATCAACACAAGTTTCCCCTCAAAAGTCCAAAACTAATACAACTACCAAAACAAACATTGAAACTCTACAAGAACAAAAAATGATAAGGTTAGGGGGTAAAATATCAAACGATAAAATATTTGAGTACATAGAACATCTCACTAAATCTAAAGACATTTTTACATAGAGTCTTTGAGTGTCCTTGCAAATACATTTAAGTAACCAAGAATATCAAACAACAAGGTCCAAAAAATATAAAACAATGCAATAAGAAGGTCATCCCAAAATTGTTCAAAGTTGAAGTCCTCATACTTAGAATCAACAAATCAACAAAGGAGCCAACAAAAGTCACAAGTTTAGACCAAATTGGATAGGTCATGTGTAGTTAAGAAGATGTTAGAAATTATACTTACCTCTTAACACAAAGGAAGGTGAAGAGTTTATAAATATTACATATAGAAAAATCATAAAAATCATAAAATGTGAAAATAAAAACATATGCATTTGCATTTTGTCCATCATGCATTTTGTTCGTGACATGCTCTAGTTAGATTTTTGTTTTAGCAAGGGTCTGAAGGTTGTCTAGTATATGTTGTCCCTTCTAAGCCTTAGAGATTCCCTAGATCCATCATTATCTATTTTTCCCTTTATCTTCCTAACAATTTCAAATAAAGTCAAGATTTTAACTTCATACTAATCATGGTCTTAGAAAATCATGTTGTCAAGTCTAAGAAAAGTAAGTACTCAAACTGGTACCCAATAGAAGCTCACAAGTAGACCTTCCCTAATCCTCTCTAACAAGAGGGAATTCATAGGATTTAGTCAAGATTTTTGTGTTTCTTGGCCCCTTATTCACTTGTCCAAAAATGTCGGAGGGATAAAAAATCTACAAAGAAATAAAAAATAGAAAAAATTTAAAAAGTTCAAGAATAAAAAAATAGAAAAAAAGTAAAAAAAAAAGAGAGCAAAAATAAAACTACTACAAAAAATTAGAAAAGAAAAAAGAATAAAAGAGAAGAATAAAAGAAAGGGTTGTTGATGCCTATACTCTTAGGTGGAGATAAATCTAATCTCGAAGCTATAAGGGTGGCATCTATTGGAAAAAATAAAAAAAGAGATGTATAAAGCACACACATGCACTAGTTGGGCAAAGTTGAGAGTCCATCTATCTTGTAGGGCCATCTTTTGTTTTGGAGCCTTTCCTTTACCTAGGTCTAATGTTTTGGCTATCTCTGATCTAAGTCTAGAAGGTGCTAATAAATTTGTTACTTTTCTAAGTTGAAAACTAGTCAAATTGTTTTATCTAAATAAGGATCAGTTTTTAGACTTCTACAAAACTAAGTTTTGAAGTTGTTTCCTCTCTTTCCTACCCCCATTTGACTCCTAAATCCTATATAAAATATATTAGTAGGTCACTTTATGCTAGGTCAACTCACAATCCCCTAATTCAAAAATCCTACTAAAGAGAATTCACATTGTTTGTCCCATTTGCATACATGCAAAAGCAATAAAACATGTCATTTCATCATGGCGTCTAGCATCTAGTAAACATAGTACTTTTCATTTTCATATATGTGAATATAATGTATCCATACATACTACATATATTATAAAGAGAAAAGATATCAAAAATTACATTATCATCCATGTGTGATCATCTTAGGTACCCATAAGCGTGATAATAACATCAACAAAAACTCTATCCAATTATATGCACAAGAGGGAAAGTGAAGTACTAGATACCGACTAAAACTACATATATACCTCAACTAATCAAGTCTTGCAACAATAGGTGAATAACAATGTCTAAGTACAAGTCACTCCTCCAATGAAGTAAAAAGAGAAAAATTGTGTACTTAAGTATACAAGTCTCCCCATGCAAGGAGGCAAGAAAAAATGTCTTAAAAAAACATAGGTCTCCCAAAGACCTCAAGGTATCTTGCAAGGATAGGGATGTCAAGTTAGACCTTCAAAATCTTAAAAAACCATAAACATTATAAAATTAAAAAAACTAAAATATCATAAAACTCTTCAAAAATCCCTAAAAACCAATACATTCTTCAAAATTTACAGTAAGAGAATGCATTTTTCTTCTCTTTATCTTAGCATGTGTTTGTAATATTTTATTTACTTAGCCTAGGCTTTTATCCTTATAGTGCATGTCTTTATTGTAATGCCCACCCTAGTATTTATCTGGTGTGCTTCTGCTTCATATGTTATATATTGTTTTGACTATTTATTAGTGTGTTATGTGATTCTCATGCTTTGATCCATTGCACTAAACTTGCCGATGAGGCCTATTGTACCATCGAGGGGTTATGAGGGTGTATTCTAGGTTACTATCGAGGTGTTTCTGATGGAGTTTTGCATTAACATTTGGCTTTCAACTATGCATTATGGGATGCATACATTGTGATTGTGTATGTTAGATTATTGTAGTGCTTTAGCTTTACTATTTTCACTATATCTTTTGTAGTTGTGATTGTCATATTATTCCAACATTGTGAAATGTTGAAATGTTGTTAGTTATGCATCATGTTCCTAGATCATGCTAGTCATAGATGATTACATTAGTTGTGATGATTTATATTATGTATGATTTATATCATGTTCGAGTGGATTATGTTGCTTCAGCTATTATATGTGGAGTAGGTATGCTTGATGGTTGACTTAAGTGTGCAGGTAAACATAGGTGTTTAACTAATGTGGAAAATGTGAAGAATTTTGACATGAGATGCTAAGTCGTCTCACCCTTATCCTTGTGTTGTAAAAAATTGTAATGTGTGTTAAGTCCTTTATGTGTGTTTCCTTAGCTTTTTGCACCATATTTTAAATTGTCTCGAAAAACATGTTTTTCGTGTTTTCCAAATATATTAATGATTTAAGTTGAAAATTACTAATTCTATCTTAGAGAAAATGGTTATTGCATTATTTTATGCTAGAGGAATAAATTTAAGTGATTTTGATTCATTTCTGAAATTTAATATTTTTCCTTCGAAAAGGCAGAATTACATTAATTTGAAAATTTGTATTCTTTGATATGAGTGTTTAGACTTTTTAGAATGTGATTAGATTAAATGGAAATTACCCTTTTTTATATATAGAACAAGTCAATAAAAATTCCTTTTGGATTGATTTTCCACCATACATGAAGTGTAATGAGTGGCCAATCTAAGGAACTTGTGATCATTTGAGCCCTTAATGTTGGACAAAGATGAATAGTTAATTTTTCCATCCATGGAATATATTAGTCTAGTTCATTTGGAATAGTTTTAACAAGATGTAATCCTATAGAAGAGAGAATAGTAGACCTACAAGGGATTACATGATACATGGTTAATTGGGTTGAAAGGGAAACTCCAAACTAAGAAAAAATGGTACCCTAGAATTGATGTTGGAAATAAATCCATACATCTTATGACTCTCTTAGATTTTGGTGACCACAAGCCTCCTAATTAAGGAGATATGATGCAAAACTTAGGTCTTGGTCACAATCATTTGATTGGTTACATCTTCATTTTTGTCAAGAGAAAGCTAATCAAGGAGTTCCTATATTAAGAAAATGGGTTTTCATTAGTTTTAAAGTATCATGAAATTTTATGTAGAGTTTTTAGACACTTGGCATGATCTAGAGCATCTTACGGAAGAAGACGAGTTTGTGGTCAATTGATAGAACAATGTGTTTTTACCAATTTGAGTGAATTCACTACTTGGATAGGGGTAGATACATTATTTCCATAATGAAGTGGAAAAATCATTTTGATCAATGCAAAACTTGGAATTTAAAGGGTATAAACTATTTTATTTCCACTTATATGCATTATTTGACATGTATTTAGCCTTGGGGAACATGTGCACTTAAACATGTTTTAATTCCTACATATGGGTTAGCACTCATGTTTATCTATAAAATAAGAGGATTTTGACATTCTTAGTCATTTTTAATTAGGGTTTTGTAACAAAATAATGTTGTGGTGTGTGGTTAGCTCTTGTAACCATTTAATGAGTTGCACTAGCCATGTTTAGACCTGTATACATCATCCTTGAATGTGCTTAACTAATTATAGTGGAGTTGGAGAGTTTTCTTCTCTTTGAAACTAGAGTTTTATCCCTTCTAAGGTTTCTCTAAATGAAAATGGCATGTTTTAGTTATTGTAAAGTTTTCTTGGTTATATTATGTTTCACAATTCTTTTTCATGGTTTTTGAAGGCTTATTTATGTTTGTTTCATTAATTCAAGGACTATAACACTAGTTTTATGAATGTTTGGAGGTTGTTTGAATAGTCACAAGCTAGTATTAGTAATTAGTGAGTTGATTAGGAGTATCTTAATAATTTTATGGATCAATAACAAAATAAAAAACCCAAACAATTACATCCAAAACAAAAAACCCATATATTTAAAAAAATATGCTCTGCAACAGTTTTTCCCACCTATGTGATTTTTGAATTTGGATATGCCTGCAAGGGACCCAGGGGTCCCCCTGCCTCCCCTCCCCTCTCCCCTTGGTATGGGTTAGTCTAGGGAAAGCCTTGGGATACCTTTCTAAACCCATGACTTAGGGGGTTAAGTTAGTTTCCAAGGCATGGAAGAATGCCCTATTGGGGGACAAAGACCAAGAGAATCTAGGGGTTGTCCCTCAACTGCTAGAGATGGAGGAAGGCTCAATGCTCAAACTCCCTAATATCACCATGGAGAGAATAGTTTCCTCAATGGAGCAAGCTCTTGTGGGTAAATTATTCTCCTTCAGACTGAATATAGATATGGTGAGGAGATGGGTCGCTACTAAATGGAAGGTGAAAGGTAGTGTTTTAGTTAGCACCATGGCTAAGGGGATGTTCCTTTTCAAGTTTACAACTAGAGAAGAGCTTACTATTGTCCTTGTTGGGGGACCATGGATGTATGGAAAGCACAACCTCTGTCTCTGCAAATGGAAGTCGAGGTTTGATGCTACTGTAAATCTAAATAAAACTGCCCCAGTCTAGGTAAGTCTCCCAGGTCTCCCATTGGAATATTGGGATGAGGAAGTCTTCATCTGGATAGCCAATACCTTTGGCCACTTCATTGCTTTGGAAAAAACTACCAGGAATAAATCTAGGTTAGTGTTTTCTCAATTTTGTGTTAGTGTAGATATTAACAAGACCCTTCCTAATTCCATTACACTTGAGTCTAAATTTTGGCAATGGACTCACCCTATTCAATATGAGAACTCCACTGACTTTTGTCAAAACTACAACAAAAAAGGCCACCTAATAACCTAATGCAAAGTTAAGAAAATTTCCATTGTTATGGAAAGCTAAACCAATGAAGATGAGGAAGATTATCCTTTTAAAGAGGACATTCTGAATATCATAGGCACACCCCAGAAGAATAAAAAAGGTGATAAGGAGGAAGAAGAAGACAAAGACTTGTCCCATGATGCTATGAAAGACCCTGAGTTCTCCACACCTATGAGTGAGACTCTTTTGAATTCTACCATGGAGCCTGGCTAGAAGGAACAACCATGCTCCCATCCAACAGAGATGTCCTCCTCTCCACGTGGAGAACTAGAGGATGGGGAGATTCATTAGAAGGCTAATCCTAATGTTGAAGTAATAGCAAGAAGCTCTGAGATGTTTAATGTGGATAATGGCAGTGAATCTATCTTCAAAAGGATTGGAAGCCCATACAAAGGAGAAGGAATCGACAGCAAGTTGTAGGGCTTCTCATCACCAAGAAATAAATCCCTTAGCTTAAATCCTAGGTTTGGAATTAGAAAGAGTAGTAAAGACACAGATTCAAAGGGATGGACCACTGCTAAAAAGAAAGGTAGAGGTCAAGGAATGAAGAGTGTTGATGTTGGTGTGGACCACAAAGCTGGGAGACCCACCCAGAGAGAAACTAGATAGAAAGTTGTCAATAAGGACATTGTTATGGGTAAACAGAGGACTCTGGAGATTGGCTCCAGGAAAGTCCAAAAAAAATGAGGATCATTTCATGGAACATTAGGGGGATTAATAGCCCCCTTAAGAAGTTCCTTGTCAAGAACTACATTTAAGATAACAAAGTTGATATCCTTCTACTGCAAGAATTCAAGATGAAGGTAAAAGGTTTTTAGCTTATTGCTAAAGGAATTTGGCCCAATGTCAAGTACTACATTAGTGATGCTTTGGGAGATTTAGGTGGTATTGTCACTATGTGAAATAGTAAGGTTGTGAAAGGGAGTCTCATTGCTAGATGTAAGAATAGCCTGAGTGTCAAAATGGATTCTCATAACAAATATTGGAATTTAGTCAATATTTATGCCTCCAATCACAGAAATACTAGGAAGGAGTTGTGGGATCTCCTTTCCATGCTAATTGAAAGCAATAAGAATGATTGATGGATGCTAGTAGGTGACTTTAACTCCCCTCTCTATCCTTTTGAAAAGATTGGTGGTATCTTAGACTATATTGATAGTATGGCTAACCTAGTTGATTTCCTCAATAAGGAGGGTCTTATGGATCTTGATCTCCAAGGGTAGTATTTTACCTAGTCTAATCAAAGGAAAGGTTGGAACCTGATTCAAGTTTGGATAGATTCTTGGTTATGTCTAATTAGGACTACATCAGTGCGTACAATCTAGAAGCCCTCCCCAGGATGACCTTAGACCACAACCCTCTACTTTTATCGTGGAAGGATAGGGAGGTTAAGGGCCCCTTCCCCTCATATTTGAGATAATGTGGACTCAACATCCAAACTTCATAAATTAGTTGGCTACATGGTGGAATATCACTATCTAGGGAACTCCCATGTATAGACTGGCTCATAACCTAAACATGGTGAAAAACAAAGTCAAAGGGTGGAACAGGTTCACTTTTGGAAATATCTTTGAAAATAAGAGAAGGATTTCTACCATCCTTGCTAATATTTAGTTGCATATGGCCAATGGGGACTTAGTTGATGATACTATGCTACTGGAGGAATCTCTGAGGAAGGAATAGAGGGAAATTCTTAAAAAGGAGGAAATCTATTGGAAACAGAAATCTAGAGTGCAGTGGATTCGAGAGGGGGATATAAATACTACCGTCTTTCAACAATCTACTATGAGGCATAGGAAAAGGAACAACATTGTTAGACTTATGGATGAAAATGGATCAATGGTTGAGTCAGATGTTCAAGTGGGATAGGTGGCTACCCACCACCTATTTTCAGAATTTTCTTGCTACCCAAGACAGATTGGAAAAGCAAGAGTTAATTCATGTTGAAGACAACACCCAACTTAATTGATGCTGAAGTCCCCACCCAACTTAATGTTGAAGACAATGCTTTACTTACTAAACTAGTGACTGAGGAAGAAGTTCATGCTTGTCTCTTTTCTATGGGTGCCTTCAAGGCCCAAAGCCTAGATGGTTTCCCTCCAACCTTTTTTTAGGAGTACTGGGACACTATGGGGAAGGATGTTACTAAAGAAGCCATGGACTTCTTTAGGACTGGAAAGCTACTAAAGTTACTCAATTATACCTTCATATTTCTTGTGCCTAAGAAAATAAATCCTATGAGTATGGGGGATTTTAGGCCCATCAACCTCTATAACACGGTCTACAAGATATTTTCTTAGATTTTGGTTTATAGATTGCAGTCTATCCTGGACCATTTGATAAGCAATAGTCAGAAGGGGTTCATCTTGGGCAAGAAAATTCTAGATGCTGCCATACCACTTGTGAATTTATTCATTCAATGAAAAGAAACAAGTTGCTTGGGATAGCCTTAAAGATTAACATATCCAAATCTTATGACAGGGTGGCTTAGGACTTCATTTTCAAAGTTTTGGAGAAGATGGGGTTTCAAGACAGAACATTACAGCTCATCAAAATTTGTGTTACTTATGTTAAGTACTTTGTTCTTGTTAATGGGATCCCTAGGGGATTTTTTAATGCGGGGAGGGTCCTAAGACAAGGTGACCCATTATCCCCTTATCCATTCTTATGGTGGAGGTGCTTAGTAGGAGTTTTATGAAGTTGCTGAGAGTTCATGAGATCAAAGGTATTAAACCTGCTTCAATAGCAGACCTTGTTGCCATTCAGCAATTTGTGGATGACATTATCCTTTTTGGGGCTGCCTCTATGGTTGAAGCTAGGAAATGGAAGAAATTTCTAAAGGATTATTTGGAGTCCTCCTGTTAGTGTATCAAATATGATAAAAGCTTGATCTACTTCTTCAACACTTCTTTGGAACTCCAACAGAAAATCATGGGGATCCTTGGTTGTCCTAGTGGTGATCTCCTAGGTACTTACCTTGGCCTTCCTTTAGTTGTTAAATATGTTCCTCCAACATATTGGAATTCCATTCTAGAAAGGATCCAAAAGAAGATAGCTAGGTGGAAAGGAAAGTTGTTGAGTCAAGCTAGAAAATATCAACTCTTAAAGGCTTCCCTTCAAGGAATTCATGTTTACTTCCTCTCCCTCTTCAAAATCCCTAAATATACTACAGAGAAGTTTGAGAGAATTCAGAGAAATTTTCTTTGGACTGGGATGGAAGAGAAAAAAAGGATGGCCCTGGTTAGTTGGGATAAAGTTTGTAGACCCAAATTACAAGGAGGCCTTGGTATTAGAAAAATCAATCTGATCAACAAAGCTCTCCTGGCTAAGATTGGGTGGAATTTCTTGAGTGGACACAAGGAATGGGGCAATATCATGAGGACCAAGTACTTGTCTAATCTTAACTCTAATGACTTCCTACACATCATTGGTATCCCTAAGGGTTCAGTGATTTGGAACAATGTGTTAAAAGAAGGACCTTACTATTATAGGGTATTAAATGGAAATTGAGGGATGACAGAACTATCAAGTTTTGGGAAGACAGTTGGCTTAAAGGCCCCCTCTTTGTAAGACTCAAAATGTCCAAAGACTGGTTGATAAGTCTATTACTATCTTTGGGAATTTGGTTGTTGGCTAGCTTCTTCTTGGTGGAGGCTAGAAACAACTGTCAGACTGTTGTCAAGATCAAAATGACCTTATACTGATTGATGAGGATGTGCAACTCTCCCTCTGAGCTTGTAGGATTCCCATATTCCCCCAAAAGGACAAATTGATGTGGCTTAAGGATAAGATAGGAGTTTTTACATTTAGATTTTCTTACAACCTATTTATTGAGTCTAATTAGGACTCTAACCTTTGGAGAAGGGTCTGGAACCACAACCTTGTTCCCAAGATCAACCACTTCTGGTGGATTTCTATACAAAACAAGATCTTAACAATGGACAACATTTAGATAAGAGGATTCCAAATCCCTAACCATTGTGCTCTCTATATGAAGGATGAAGAAATAGTTTCCCACTTGTTACTGCATTGTGAATTCTCCTAGGAAGTTTGGAGTTTAGCTATTGAAAATATGGGAGTCTCTTGGAGCATGAATTTTAATATCTCTACTATCATAAGGTGCTAGAGGCCACCCTTTACCCATCCTATTTGCAAAGAGATATGGGCTCACGCTCCCCCCATCCTGGCCTGGGGTCTTTGGAAGGAATGAAATAACAGGTTGTTCAAGGAAAAGACAAAATCCCCCAAGGAGGTCTTTTTGCATGTTTGCTAAATTTTTATAGGAAAATATCTCTAATATCACTCTAAAAGTTGCTAACTATCCCCCTAGTAAGCATGAATCTAGTATCATAAGTTAGTGGAGTGTCCTAACTCACATTTGTAAGATGGATGACTCTAAAAGGAAATATCATTCCAACACAAAGTGGTCTCCCTGTTGTTGGTTGGATGAAGCTTAGTTTTGATGGAGCTACTAAAGGGAATCCAGGTTTGGCCATAGGAGGTGGAGTCTTGAGATTGGCTAAGGGAGAGCTTGTTACAGCCTATATTGGTGGTCTTGGAGAAAAATCCAACAATTTTGCTGAGGCTATGGCCCTTATCTAGGGCCTTAAGTTGGCCCTTACTATTTGTATTAAAAACCTTCTTATTGAATGGGACTCCAAACTTATTGTCGATGTTGTCAAGGAGAAAGCCAGGGTGGGCTGGAAGATTGATGATATCATTCAGGATATTAAGAAACTACTTCTTGGCTTTGAGGGATTTGAGATTAAACATGTTTACAGGGAGGGAAACGAAGTGGTGGATGCCATGGCCAATATAGCGAGTAACCTCTTCCCTATAAGGTGCTAGAGGAGGCTCAAAAATCTGCCTCCTAATCTTAGAAATTACCTCCAAATGGAGGCCCAATCTTATACTAATTAATGACTTTCTCAAAGTATTATTGTTTTGAATATATTTTCATATACATTCTTATCTATGCTCTCATGTTCAAGTTTAGTCATCGAAGGAGATATAAGGAGGCTATTGTCATCATGGCCAAGATGATGTATGTTCATCCCATAAGGATCAAAGACTTCCACATAAGTAAAAGATAGATCAGCAAGACCTTGTGACAGTTGCTTAGTTGGTGTATGGGGTCATTTCAAATCCCAGTAGCTCTTCTCTCTATTGAAAGCTCACACAAGATTCATTATGACATTAACTATTATTTAAAATGTGAAGGTGATTTGAAGGATGAGCTTGGGGGTTTGAGTGGACTCAAGAGTAGGTTTAATGATGATATCTAGATCATCATTTCTAGACAATTCAGAGAAGAGCTGCATTACTTCTAGGTGCTGAAGCTTGTGCTATGTGATTTTCCCTTTCAGATTGTAAAGAACATGACCATGGGTGGAGATAAGGGCCGAACTGAACTCTCTTCCTATGCAGAGTTTAAGGTAGACTCCATGCTGTGGAGTATATGTTATGAGGGAGGTATCATGATATTCTGGGAATGTCTTAATAGCTTCAACAAAAATCTTTTAGTCTAGTTTGCGATGTCATGGGACGAGGAACATAAAGTCCAAGTTGGTGGTGTTTAGTTCAAAGTGACTAAAGATAATATCGCCAAAGCCATAAGATTGTACTGCGATGGAAAAAGGTTGAGGAAACAAACCAAAGTGCAAGACCCTGAAGGTATGAAGAAATTCTTCAAAGAGGGGGATTCACATGTTTGTATGTAGGGCATCTTTGATAGGGAAAGCCTTGTCAACCCCTGGGATAGAGTCTACTATCTCATCATGAAGTATATCACATTGGAGGGCAGGTTCAGGTGCTACTATCATTATCATTTTACCTTAATCATTTGAGGCATAAGGTTCTTGTGAATTTTCCTTTTTATCTCTTATCTCCTTAAAGTCTTTTGTTAAGGTGGCTAAAAAGACCCATGAAGGTAACCCTACTGTTGTTGTTGTCCCACTCCATCAAGGCCTAATCCTTCACTTGTTCCATTTCCACTTGGTCCTCTATCCTGCTAAGCCTATAACAGCTTGTCTTGTTGATGAAAGAAATGCTAATGACTCAGATATTAACATCCCCTTGAGCATTAAGTATGGTAGCACTGGTAAAAGCAAGGTCATTAGCCCCACTATCAAAGATCTCTAGGGCCCTACTGGGCCCTCCCATAACCATAAGGCTCAACTTGCTGATAATCCTGGATCTTGGTCCCATAAGAAAAAGGCACCAAGACCCCACTGGACTCCCAAAAAACTAACCCTATCTTGTAAGGCCCAGTTGACTCAGATACCCCTTTAGGGGTGTAGCTAGGTCCCCAAGTCAATCCTAGAAGGTGGCCGCTGAGGGTTTGTGTGGTTTGAAGAACAACCCTTCACACTCGGGTGGAAAAAGGAGGAAAGGGAGTCTCGAGGAACACCCTATGACTAGGAAGGTTGGTAAAAAGAAAGGCAAAAAAACTAATGGAGGTGAGAAACTGGCTGATCCAGTGGTGGACAAGAGGAATATTGAACTTCAAGAGCAAGGGGTTGATGTTGTAGAGGAGGATAAAGATGTTGAGATCAAGGGGAGCACTGTGAGGAGGTTGAGTATCTGAAGGTCGACCAAATTGACAAGGGTAAAATGCTTGTTCTAAAAATTGTGGACTATTCCTTGTCCTCAAACTCGAAGGACAAGGTGGAAATCAAGGAGGTTAAGTCGACACCTAAACATCCAGAGGAGCAAGAGGATGCCAGTCATTTTGAGGAGTTAAATAACTCCTATTATGAAACTAATCAAGAGGAAGTTGAGATCCTGGAAACCCCTGAAAAGGAAGTTGCTAGTGTTAGGAACTATGTTAATTGTAGCCAGCTTAATAAGGAGATAGATGATGTTAAGAAGAGGTTTCTCTATGTGGAGGACAAAGTGAAAGTGCTTTCTACTGTGTGCTCAAAGGTTATCCATCGTGCTACCATACCGCTGGCTATTTTGCAGGATGCTCAAAATGAACAGGTTGACAAGGAAGGCAGGACTACTGGCAAGGAGGAACTTCTGGGGTTTTTCAAGGATGATTGGAATGAGCTTCTTAAGTAGTTTCTATTTTCTATTACTATTTTTGGCATTGGTACTCTTTTGTTACTATTATGATAGTTAGTTGTTAGTCTGCTACTTTTTTGTTGTTCGTGGCGACTGGCCTATTTTGCTACCTGTGTGGCTTTTGTAATAGGAATTTGCACCCTTGTTTGCAGCTTACCAATATCAAAAATAAACCCATGGAACACGAAATAACCAATGACATCCAAAGTTCCATGGCCTCAATATTCCAACAATTATTTTGGGTTGATTGTAACACCTAATTCAAGTAAAAAATCTCATCAAGATCTAATAAACCTAGTGGAAGAGATAGTAGGAAGAGTGAATGTTCTATAAATTCCAATCCCCACCCATTGAAATAAATCTCAAATTATCTCAAATTATCAACACAAACTCTCAAGTCTTCACAAAATTATAATAAATCTAATTTCCTACTAAAAACATCCTTGGAAGTGTAGTGGAACTCTTCAATATCTTTATATTATTGTAGTAGGATACATCTAGAGATCATTCGATTCCATTGTATTTCTTCTTGAACCACCTTCATCAACTCCAACATTTCTAAGAATCACCTTCCCCATGATATAGTGAATGGCTACATAATCATTAACTCATTTAATAATTCTTTTCTCAAAGTTTTGCATAATGTCATGTCCCATTTTTAATTAAAATAAAAGAAATAATAAAGTTAATACTTTTAAGTTGTCCAATTATTTACTTTTTATTTTATTAAAAAGTGACAACTTAATATTACTTTA
Source organism: Cunninghamia lanceolata (assembly GCA_027924645.1). NCBI lineage: Eukaryota > Viridiplantae > Streptophyta > Pinopsida > Cupressales > Cupressaceae > Cunninghamia > Cunninghamia lanceolata. The sequence goes on from BSBN01001201.1 coordinate 4,396,715, forward strand.
TTAAAATAATTAAAAGATTATATTAATGAGATATTAAGAGATCTTGTAAGAAGGAAACTTATGGGTAAAATGGAAAAGTAGAAAAGAGAAGATTTATAAAGGAAATTCCTCATAGTAGGGCATGCTATTTTAATTATCAAAACCCCTTTTATGGAGCTTGGACATTTATGTTCATTTTTACTAGAGGATGAAAACCCTCATGTTTTCTAGAGAATTAGACAATGAAATCCCTTTGATTCAATATTGATGATCTCACCCAGAAATCATATTGGTTCCAACAAAAGGTTTTGTTAATTACTAAAAATTCTAGTAGTGGGAATTCCAACATGTACCAGAGGCCAATTGTGAAGACTTTGTGATAAACTCGTGGGCCTTTGAATCTAGCCATACTTTTCCTAGTATAGGTCATACCATCAAGGAGGTTGAAATTGTTAGTGTAGGTTTTTTATTCCTTATTATAAGGTTTTTCCTACACATTTATTTAAGCTTACTTAGGTTAATAAAGCATGTCTTATTATGTGAGTGGTTACGAGGTGTCACCTTCCTACATGTGAGCATCCATTAGCTATCTTGGGAAGATACTTTGCTATCTTTAGTCCGATAGATGGTTGCTCCTCATTGGTTAGTGTTGCCACCTCCTCCCTCTCTCTTGTCTATATAAGCATGCTACCTAGCTTGTACTTTCATTTGATATTGGAGATAGTTATCTGATGCTATTTTGTCATTTGAGCATTTCACATCAATCTCATGGTATCATTGTTATTATTTTTTGCATTTACAATTTATGTTTCTAACTCTTTCAATTGATTATGGGTTATAATCTGTTTTACAGATTTTAACATGGTATCAGAGCAAGTTTTGTAAGGTTAGATTCTTTGTAGAGATCTTGTAAAATCTCGTATGCTCTTCTCTTGTGTTTTTTGAACAATCTAGAGAATCAGAAAGGACTTATGAAGATTCGGTAAATCTTGATTTGCTCAAATCTGTCAATTGGCTTGCATATTTGGTGTTTTAATCAGTATTGCAGGTTGCAGTATGCCTTTTCTTGACTTAGGTAGCTGATTCTACCTTTGCATGCCATTTTTTGGTTGATGGGGTCATTTTTTGCAGCTAAAGGCATCTGTTTTACACTAGATCTACATCTTCTGTACGTCAACAACAAAAACACTTTCTGGGTTTTGTTTGCAGTGCAAAAAAACCATCTGGGTATCTTTTAGTTTTTGTATGCAGACTGTATATTTTGTAGAAACAAACTTGAAAAGCTACAGAAGACCCCCTCTCCGTTGGCAGTTGCAGCTTTGAATGCAGTTTTCAAATGCTCCGTTCTTGCTCATACAGACTTTGTTTCTCACGAAATTTTTTTTGATCTTGGCTATTTTTTGTTTTCTATGTACTAGTACAGTCATTTTTTGATTTTAGTGCAGAGAGTTTTCAGAAATTGCAGATTCTCAGTCAGGACACTGCACAGTCCTCATTTTGGGAACTCCGAAGAGGCATAACTTTTGCATAAAACCTTAGATCAAGGTGATTCTTTTTTTGAAAGTGGGTTTTTTTTGTGTAGTTTGCAGTGGTGCTATTTATTTTACTAGGTATTGGCCCTAAGTATTAGTTTCAGCATATGCTCTTTTTGAAGATCTGTAATAGCATTGAGATCAAGTCCACTTAGTATTTCTTGCTGGTGGAAATTGTAAATGCACTAAATATAAAGTTCCAAACCAAATTTTCTTGGGGGGGTTCTTTAATTGAGTGGAAAAGGGGGGGTGTCTTGTGTATTCTTGCATCTTTTCTTTCCTCACAACAACAACAACAATAATCTAATTCTGCATTAAGATGGATCAATTAACAGTGCCTGTTCTAACACCCTACAACTACTATGAGTGGAAGTCCAAGATGACTATCCAACTTAAGAATTTAGGACGATATAGAGTAATAATGGGTCTAGAAACTGAACCAACCTTAATTGCAGAAAGGCCTAAATTTTATAACAAGCTAGATGAAGCTTTTGGAACTCTATGCATGTCTGTATCTCCTGATCTTCTTTTTCATGTTGAATCTGCTACAACACCAAATGATGTATGGACTACTTTAGAAAATCTCTTTGGTAAATAAGACGAATTAAGGGGACATCAATTGGAGAATGAGCTAATAGGGTTAAATCCATGTAATTTTGATACAATACAAGACTTCTTCACAAAGCTAAAGGCCATTAGATTACAGTTGAAGCAATGTGGGATTGAAAAGAAAGATCCACAATTGATCTTAAGTATTCTTTCTAAGCTTGGTCCTAACTACTCAATGTTTGTTTCTACATTTTATCCCACCAAAAGTGCTCTTGGGACTACCTACAAAATGCCTTCTTTAGATGAATTTGTTGTTGAACTCACTAAAGAACAGGATAAACTAGTTCACATGGGCACTGTTAAGCCTTCTAAGTCTCATGCCTTAGCTGCAAATCAGGGCACTAAAGATCAGAAAGGCAATGGAAAGCAAAATAAGAAACAAAATGATCAAGGAGAGAAGAAACAAGGTCCAAAACAAGCTGCAAATAATGCAGCTCCTGAGTCTTCCTCTAAAGACAACATGTCTAAAAAGGAGAAGACAAAGTGTGCCTTTTGTAAGAAACCTGGTCATGATGAGCATAAGTGTTTGAAAAAGAAAATAGCTCATCTCACTTATCTTCTTGAGAAGAATAATATCAAAGTGCTAGATTCAGCTAAAGAAGATTCTTCACAATCTTCAAAGGACACGAAAAATAGTAAGGGGAAGGGCAAGGCCCTTGTTGCAGTTGCTACACTACCAGATAGTTGGGTAATTGACTCAAGTGCTTCTCACCACATGGCCAATACAAAGGAAAATTTCTCATCCTTGGAGTCATGTTCTATGCCTGATATTCTTATGGGTAATGATACACCAGAGGAAGTTCTTGGGAGAGGGTCTATTGACGCTGGTGATGGGACATTCCATGATGTTCTTTGTGTGCCTTCTTTTTCAATGAATCTCCTATCTATCTACCAGATCACCCATACAGGTTTTGGTAAGAGAGTTGAATTTACACCTGACTCAGTGGTTATCAGTGATCTGCACAGTGGGTCTATAGTTGTAGGAAAAGTTGATAACCATTCTTGGCTCTATCACTTTTCTCATTTTGTTCTTGATTCTCCTTCACTTGCATTGCTCACTTACTCAGATGAGGTGAGCCATTTGTGGCATTAGCGGTTTGGCCACTTGAACTATCGCTACTTGCAGCAGCTCAATCAGCATGACATGGTTACAGGGTTGCCTTTTATTCAATTCTCTAATGGAGTTTGTCAAGGTTGCATTCTTGGCAAGCATCCTGAAGAAAAATTTGACAAAGGCAAAGCATGGAGAGCCACACAACTCTTGGAGTTAGTACACAGTGATTTGGCTGGTCCATTTCAACATCCTTCATTCAGCAGAGCTAGATATGTATTGACCTTCATTGATGATCTTTCCTGATACACCTTTATATACTTTCTCAAACCAAAGTCTGAAGTCTTTGAGTCTTTTCAGGACTTTAAAGATTTTCTAGAGAAACAATCTGGGAAGGTTGTCAAGATTCTGCACACCAATAATGGCAGGGAATATGTCAACCAAAGGTTTGAGCAGTTTTGTGCCTCATAGGGCATTGATCTTCAACACATAGTTCCCTACAGTCCATAACAAAATGGAGTTGCAGAACGAAAGAATCAGTCATTGAAGGAAATGGCCAATTGCATGATTCACTCCAAATCATTGGCACCTCAGTATTGGGTAGAGGCCATCAACTGTGCGTGTTATATCCAGAACCGGGTTCCTCACCGAGCTGTGAAGGGGGTAACTCCTTTTCAAGCTTGGACCAGTCAGAAACCCACAGTCAAGCACTTCTGAGTATTTGGGTCTCCTGCATGGGCCCACATTCCAACAGAGAAACGCAAGGCTATGGATCCGCAGAGTAGGCCTTGTATATTTGTTGGCTATCTAGATGGTGTCAAAGGCTATAGGCTACTCCACCCTACCACACATGAGCTCTTTATTGAGAGGAGTGTTCAGTTTGAGGAGTATACTTCTTCTACCACTTCTCCATCTTTCATTCCCATGGAGACACTGTGACTTCATGATGATAGTTCTTCTAAGGACCTTAATCCTCCTGAGGAGTCTTCTTCCTCCACTTCAGATGGCGATGATGAGGGTTCATCTTCCTCCTCTCTTAGTCATCATTCAGAGGATGCTAATTCTCCTCCAGATTCTCCTACCACTGGGCCTCTTTGGGCTTGTCAAACTTTGGAGTTAGCAGGTGATTGGGTTGATGATCCTTCATATGCGAGAAGAACAAGGTCATAGTTCGAGCAGGCTCCTCATCTCTTCTTTGCTTCAATTTCTAATCCACAGTCCTTCAGGGAAGCTTCTGGTGTCCCCTAGTGGGATGCTGCTATGCAAGAAGAGTTCAGTTCCTTGGAAAGGAACCATACATGGGATTTAGTCCCACTTCCTAAGGGAAGAAAACTTGTTTGATGCAAGTGGGTCTATCGAACAAAATTTATTGCAAATGGGTCAGTCGATAAACATAAGGTTCATTTGGTCACAAAAGGATTCTCCCAAGTTCCTGGGATTGACTACTCTGAGACTTTTGCGCCAGTTGCCAAGATGAATTCAATCTGACTTGTTCTTGCCATTGCTGCAGCCCATCGCTGGGAAGTTCATCAAATGGATGTGAAGAGTGCTTTTCTTCATGGTGACCTTCAGGTGGAGATATATATGGAGCAGCCACAGGGGTTCGTCTAGGATCCTTCACTTGTCTGCCAACTTCAGAAGTCTCTCTATGGCCTTAAACAGGCCCCTCACACCTGATGCCAAGATGGACTCCTTTCTTCTATTAGTTGGGTTCACTCGGTGCCATTCTGATCTGAACGTCTACATTTTGTAGCAGGATGATACTCTCACTTTCCTTGTTCTCTATGTTGATGACTTGCTGATTACAGGAAGTTCCTCATCCACCATCAAGGTAGTGAAAACTGCCCTTTGTGATCATTTTCTAATGTCTGACTTGGGTCTTCTTCACTATTTCTTGGCCATTGAGATTACACAGTCTTCGGCTGGTATCTTTCATTCTCAGCCCAAGTATGCTCTTGATATGCTCTCCATATTTTATACAGCTGACTGTAAGCTTGCACCGACTCCCTTTCTATCAGGAGTCAAACTTGAGGTTTCTTGTTCTTCACCTTTGGTAGATGCTACCTTGTATTGCCAATTGGTTGGGAGTCTCATATACTTGACTCACACGAGGCTTAATATTTCATATGTTGTGGGCCTAGTCTCCAGGTTCATACAGGAAACACATGAGCTGCATTGGAAAGCAACTAAGAGGATTCCTCACTATGTACAAGGCACTCACAGTTATGGGATTCATTATGCAGTAGGCGTGGATATTGACTTGGTGGGATACACAGATTCAGATTGGGTAGGTGATTCTCAGGATCGCAAGTCTACTTCAGGGTATTACTTCTCTCTTGGTTCTGGTTTGATTTCTTGGTCGAGCAAGAAGTAGTCTGCTATTGCTCTTTCATCTACAGAGGCTGAGTATCGAGGAACAGTTAATGCTGCTACTGAAGCCATTTGGCTTCAATACATTCTCACTAAGTTTGGTATTTCCTTCAGGAAGCCTACAGTCATCTTTTGTGACAACCAGAGTGCTATTCAGATCTCTTGCAATCCGGTCCATCATTAGTGGACCAAACACATTGAGATTCACATGCACTACATTCAGGAGCTGATTCATGAGCAGGTTCTTGATCTTCAGTATTGTCCGACATCAGATCAGACAACTAACATCTTCACCAAACCCTTCACTGAGAGCAAGTTCATTCATTTACGATCTTTGCTTGGGGTGCGGCAGGTGTCCTCCTTTTAGAGGGCTTCTTAGCTCCTTCTTTCTCTCTTTATTCAGGGGGGTGTACTCTCTTTTGTGGGGGGGCTACTTCTCTTTTGGGGGGAATTCATTGTACATGGGTACCTCATCAGGCTTGATTTGCCGGGACCCATCTCTTTACCCACCTAAGCTATGCTTAAGGGGGGGGGGGGTGTTAGTGTAGGTTTTTTATTCCTTATTATAAGGTTTTTCCTACACATTTATTTAAGCTTGCTTAGGTTAATAAAGCATGTCTTATTATGTGAGTGGTTGCGAGGTGTCACCTTCCTACATGTGAGCATCCATTAGCTATCTTGGGAAGATACTTTGCTATCTTTAGTTTGATAGATGGTTGCTCCTCATTGGTCGGTGTTGCCACCTCCTCCCTCTCTCTTGTCTATATAAGCATGCTACCTAGCTTGTATTTTCATTCGATATTGGAGATAGTTATCTGATGCTATTTTGCCATTTGAGCATTTCACATCAATCTCATGGTATTGTTGTTATTGTTTTTTGCATTTACAGTTTATATTTCTAACTCTTTCAATTGATTCTGGGTTATAATCTGTTTTACGGATTTTAATAGAAATTTTAATGAATTTGGGTTATACTAATTTTTGGATGCTAGTTGCCCATTTCCTAATAGCTACACCATATATTAAAGGAGGTGTTTAAGAGTAAATCATAGCCTTTTGGAGGAAATTTGGAAGATCATATAGGTATGATGAAGTGGTCATACATTTTTAGAAGGTAATTTGTGGTAAATATTTATTATTTAAAGTCTGCAATAGTTTACAAACAGGGTTGTACCATTCAAGGGAGACAATCTTTAACAAATTATACTTTAGTTTGCTACACACATCCTTTTTCTTTGTTGAGCCATACATATTGTGGATGATATTGTTTATTGCATGAACACATTATCTAAAATGGAGTTGCTTTGAAAATATGAAGTGAAGGTACTTTACTTTTCATATTAAAAAAATATATTTATTGATTTATCAACTCTTTGGGAATATTCATAAAATATGAAATTATTTGGGTTATAAAGGATTTATTATCCTTAATTTCTTCTTGTGAATTTCAGTAATTTAATTGAAAAATAATCAATTAAATTTAGTTCTTGAGCTTAACCATAAAATTATTGAAGTGAATTAAATTTTGGATAAAAATCATAAAATATCCCTTTGGGGGTATTACAGTGGTATCAAAGCTAGTAGTCTTGCCATCCTGTTTTCAAAAGCTAATCATTTTCATGCATATCTTATTTTTATATGCATCCAAGTGACAAAGAAGACATATATTATCAGAGGGAAATTAGAAAAAGATTTCAATTTCTAGAGAATATAGAAGTAGAGCTTCCATTTTTTGAATTTGGGGCTGAAAAATAGAATCCAGAAGTTATGATAGAAGAGTTACATATGATAGAAAGAGAAAAGAGGAAAATGTGGATTATAATCCTACAAATTGTGTAATGAAACAACTTTCACAATAGCTGAATATAATAGTAAATATGATGCAAATACTTGATATTAATATGCCACTTCGAGGGGGCAACCTCCTAATCCACTTCAAGGGGGATACCTCCAATAGTGTTCAATAAGAACACAATACTTAATATGATGATAACAACTAACCTCTACCTCCTATATATACCATACTTATGCCATGGATGCCACCCAAGCTGACCTAACTACCTATATAAGACTATATTAATGATTATATAACTTAAATAAGAGTTAAGGTAGCCACAAGCCGACTACTCATAACCATATATACACACTATAGGATTAGGGGTGTAGCATTCCCCCACCTTTACAAAAGCATTGTCCTCAACGATAATCAATTGTGGTAACTTCTTCATAGAATCTCCATCTTCCCATGTGGAAACTTCAACTAGAAATATTTCCATAGAATGAGGTAATTTGGAATGGTCAATGTCCTTAGCTTCATGTGTGTCTCAAAAATTAACTTTGGCTCCAAGATGTGTCTTCCCTTTGCATATAGCTCTTGATGGTGATGAATGAATTCTTCCATTTCTCTAAAATTTTGGTGCACCTTCAAGGAAGAGGTGAGGAATGGTATATGGTACCCTAGCATTGGTTGAATAGCTTGATTAGAAAATTCCTTAGGAAATAAAGCTTTTGGAATGCTCCATGATAATGCATGGAAAGATCTTATGGGTTTGACTTCTTCTCCTTCTTTTTCCTCTTCTTCTTCTATTTCTTTTCTTGCTTCACCTTCTTCTTCTTCTTCTTCTTCTTCTTCTTCTTCTTCTTCTTCTTCTTCTTCTTCTTCTTCTTCTCCTCCTTCTTTTGCTTCTTCTTCATCATCATCATCATTATCATCATCATCATCTTCTTCTTCTTCTTATTTTTCTTCATCATCATCAACATCTTCTTTTTATTCTTCTTCTTTCACTTTGTCTTTTTATTCTATTACTATTTCTTGCATATTATTCATTTGTAACAAGTTTTGAGATCTCCTTTGTAGTAAGGAATACATGTTCCTGGATAATTCCTCGATTGCCAACTTCAGTAATAAAATACCCTCCTCCAACTCAGTCATTTTCCCATGTAGATCATGAGTATAACTCTCCCCACTTTCTATATCTTCCTTGTTTCGAGATTTTCCAAGTGTGACATGATTCTTTTTGCCTCTTATGGCAGGACCATCCATGATTGGGAAAAATAATTTTGCAATAAATCACACAAAACAAATCCAATTAATTTGAAATTTTTACTATAATTTACCAAGGCCTAGATCTCACTTCTCTGAAAAATCTCCAAGAAATTAGTTAATTTGTAGCCTTGAGAACAAAATTGGTGGAAACCCTAATTCTACAATAACTTCCTTAATTCTACTCCAATTACTCTGAAATATGTACTGTAGTAGCTTCAATATGTCATTGGGAAACCCTTTAAAAATCTTGAAAATCTTCACCAAAATGAGAGATATATGTGCTTCACAAGAAATAATGGAAGAAACCCTAATTCTACTCTAACTCACTCAATTCTACTCAAATTGCTTTGAAATCTAGATTGTATTATTTCCACTATGTCCTTAAAAAACCCTTTAAAAATCTTGAAACTATTCATCAAATTGAGAGAGATATTCTCTACACAAAATGACCTCCAAAATCAAAAAAAAAAATCACCTTATTTCTTGCCTTCATGATGCCAAGATCATGCTCTAATACCACTTATAATGAAACAACTTGCACAATATAGAATATAGTAGTAAATATGCTACAAATACTTGATAATAATAGTAGTGTAGTTGTCGTTGACCTTTTGGGTTTGTGTCAGCTTGTTCAGAGGGTTAAATTGATGTCACCAATGAGCTCTAATGGTTTAGAGGAGTCATATGATGCTCTCAGATGTTATTTTTGGCTTCTAGTTTGGGCTCCAAGATTCTTGAAGGGAGAATCTATTTATAGTAAGTTAGTTGGTTGGCTCCGTTTATCATTATTCTTCATCAGGATCACTCCAGTGCAGTCAGTTTTCGATTATGATGCATTCTGACATATTTTACAAAATGGGTGTATTAATGGCTTTATTTTAATTATTTTACTAAGGTCGCTAAATATTATTTAAAATATTTTAAAAGCACCTTAGTATTATAGCTCGTTAGAACTGGGATGAAATATTTTAAATTATGGATGCATTAAACAAGGACCTTGTGTGTCAAATTATCATTATTTTAATAAAAAGGTCTTTTTCGAGGCAAAAGGGGAGTTTGATTTAAAAGTAAAATAAATCATTTTTTTGGAGCAATAAGGTTTAATTATTTATAAAGTGATTTTTAATTATATTTTCCCCAAAGTTTCATTATGTGCTTATAAAAAGGTAAGTTGGGAAAAAAGAGTTCATTCTTGACTTGATATTTCATGAGAGTTTTCCATGAGAGCTCGAACTTGCTAGTTCAACAAACCCTAGGATGAAAACCCTTGGGTCTTTGGCTTTGTGGATGAAAACCCACTTGGTCAATCCTTGGTGGATTCATACAGAGTTTGCAGGTGCACTTATTTGGTTTAGATTTGAAGGTTTGGAACAGAGAAATGCATATATAAATTTGCAGGTTTTGTGTTTTGGCTTCTAGAGCGTTTTGATGATGATTTGAGAAGTTATTGTACACATAATAATGTAGATTTTATGGATAGCATGAGAACAACATTGTAATGGCAGTTTTGGGTAGTTTTGAAGTGGTTTATTAGGACTGTACTTTCTATCTTGCTGGTCGTACCATCCTACAGGCGGGCCTTACCATCATAGCAGCATATACTTTGTGTTTTTAGTGGATTTTGCCCTTCAAACTTGGCACAAGAGATTTCTATTTGTTTGCAGATTCAAATTGAAGGATTTGAAGGAGATTTTATAAGAGTTTAGGGTGGATTTGCTACTGCAACAACCTTCACCTTGGCCATACAGTAGCTAGAGGAAAGTGGTCTCCATTTGGACTGGTTTGATCTCCTTTATGGCTTCTATCTCATTCATTATTGGTGCCTAGGGTTGCGAAACACATTTCTACATCTGGTTGAGTGAGATCATTCATTTGTATGCAATTTGGAGGTGATTCATAGTACTTGTATTGCTGGTCCATGTACAACAGACATACAAAGTTGAAGAAATGCAAATGGGTATGTCACTGTAATTCATTTTGAGTGATTTTATGAACTGGGTCATTGTTATTTTGTGCATATCTATTATAGTTTTTTCTGGGTATTGTTGCATGCATTATTTTCTTTGTTATATTGAAAAAACAATCACATAAAAAAACACGACAAACCCTAAACCAATCAGCATAATAGAAAACAAAAAAATATTGGCATAAAACCCTACCAAGACAGGGGATATTACAGTGGTATCAGAGCTAGTGATCTTGCCATCCTGTTTGGGTTGCTACTCATTTTCTTGCAATTCTTCAAGTGTGGGATAGATTTTCAACCTTGCATGTGGGCGATCAACACTTGCATGTGATTCAGTGAATGTGAGATCATGGCATCCCCCATGGAGGATGGACTATGTAAAAGATTTTTTGATGCAGGATGGAAGTTGAAACTCTTGCAATGGTCAGATGAGAGTCCTCTCAACACTTTGGAGGAGTTAGAGGATTGTTTGCACTAGGTGGATTAGTTACATTCTCACATAATACAAATAGTGATGATCCTTGTAGAGTCTTCCTTTGGTAAGTAAAAATGGTTGAGACACCTAGATAATGAGGTGAGACTTGTAGTTGCCACTTGCATTAGTGAAATTATAAGAATTTCAGCTCCTGAAGCACCCTATAATGATGACTTAATGAGGGAGATATTACAGCTGATTATTGAAAGCTTTCATGGGTTGGGTGATACCAGAAGCCTATCTTTTAAAAAGATTGCTAAGATGTTAGAAATTATGGCTAAGGTTAAGTCATGTGTCTTTTTGCTTGATCTCAAGTGCGATGATTTAATTCTCAAAATGTTTCATTGTTTCTTTGTCGAAATTAGAAAATATCATGTGGATAATGTTAAAACAACAATGCAAACTATCTTGTCTCTGATTTTAGATGAAGATGATGATATCTCCAAGTTGTTATTATCTAACTTGATTATTTGGAGAAAGGAACATGTTTCACCCACAGCACATGAGTTGTGAAAGAGATTGGTTGAGCAGAAAATTGAGAAAATTAAAAATTAGTTGACAAAAGATGAATCTATTGCTTGTGGTTTATAGGTTACAATAATTCCTAAAATGAGCAATAACCAGTTGAGAAGAGGGTAACATTGTTTCACATGCCAGGAAGCTTGGACATCTAGTCACATATGTGGGAACAACGAAGAATGTGAATAGGAACTCCTACCACCTATTTATTGCAGCCAAGAAATGATGAGAACAAAGAAGAAATTGAGACCCTAGAGCTTCCCAATGAAGCTGATAACACTAGTCAAACCATTGGGATAGATGAGATCATTGACAGACCTTCAGATGATGGGCATATTGAGAACAGACATGATATCTTTTTGCCAGCTAGAGATGTTGATTCCTTAACTTATTCTAGTATTGATGACACATATGGTTGTTGGGTTGATTTTCAAACCAAACCTATGGAGGAAGTTGTTTATGATGATTTCAGTATTAGTGAGTTTGGGAATGACTTATTCAAAGAGACAATCACTCATGAGGAACACAATGAACATAATTTTTCTAATCAAAGCTATCAACTCTTAATTCGATGGGATCTAGGTGTTTTGGCACCAAAATATGATGAAGAGCTAGCTTGGGATGAATTTCCTTTTGAACAAAGTGCTATCCTAACTTCAGAGCAAGAATTATGCAAAGAGGATGTTATAGGGGTAGCTGATTTTGAGAGGCATGACCTTGTTGTCAAATTAAAAAATTCATTGTGTGAGGTTGACTTTGATCATAGGCCCAATGAGTCACATAATTTGAAGAATTAGTTGAAGGTCTCTAAAGATATGATTGTTGCAACCTTAACACATTTTTATAACACTCACAAGTTCATTGAAGATCTCTCTTGGAAGACCTAGACTGAAAGGAGGCAAAAAGGCATTGAAGGAATAACTTCTCTTGCTAAATTGCAGGTAGTCAAAGAAGCTCTGGAGGCAATGAAATTAGATTATTCGCAATTACTTTCAGACAGGGATCACATCTACATGATTCTTGGAGTGTATGCTAATGCATTGGAAGGGAAATAGGATGAAGTTAAGAAGCTCACTTTGGAGCTTATGAATATTAAGGAGGATTTGGAGAATATGCAAATGGCCCTTCAAGAAGTGGAAGATTAGCTCTATGAGGCCAAACTGTTCGGAGAGCAGGAGAACAAAAAAAGGGCCAAGGAGATAGAATAGGTAATAGAGGAGCTTGATTGCATTCAAGAGGAATTTGAACTTGCACATTGTCCCTTAAAGCCAAAAAATAGGAGTTTGGATCAACAAGATGATTGGCCTAATTTTGGAGTTGAGGATAATCTACAGTTTGTTGATAATCCTTTGTTTGATGTGGATACTGATATGATTTTTGATAATCCACTCTTCGAGTTGGATGATGAGGTATCTCCTATTTGTGATAAAAAAAAGTGAGTTGGGGGATCCAGGTGTGGTGTTTGATTATGAGGTGAATCTAGTTGAATGGTCTATTGGGCCACCCAAGATCATTGATGGTTTACTTCTTATAGTGAACTACTGTGGTTTGGATCATCATGGTTTGATGGTTGACCTCATGGATTTACCACAAGGAAAGGAGTACTATTGTGGTTTAGTGTTTGATGGGATGGAGACCATTGATGTTGACATTTCAAGGATCATCAAATACACTCTAGATGGAGTCCACATGAAGATCAAAGTAGCGCAACATCAGCATGGTGGAGTCTCTTTTTGGGTAAGTATCTATGCAAAAGATCATCTTTGTGGGCTATTGATGACCAATGATGATGGAAGAAGCATACCATGGAAGGATATGAACCCAAAAAGAAATGATAATGTTGTTGTTACCTCTTTTTCAATCATTTCATGAGTTTATTTGAGCTCCTGCAAGTGGAACGGAGGGAGATTTTAAGCAAATCTTGGAGTTCTTTTGTGTTGTTGACTCTTAGAAGGATGTTTTCAGCCAAGGGGTTTATCACAAAATTCATTTTGGCCAAATTTTTTTAGTGTTGCAGTAATTGTTCTTTTCAGCTGATGTATTTCGAAAAATCAGACTTGAACAACTACAAATTTATGCAATCTCAGTCCATTTAGCTACTTGATAGGTTAGTTTATGATCTCAAATGGAGGGAATGACAAGTTTGGATAACCAAGTTCAGTGTTGGATGGGTGTTTGGGCACCTAACCATTGTTATTTCTTATTATCAGTGTGCACTCATGATTGGGACAACAAATTAATTTTTAGTGATAGCCATTATGTTGGGGGTGCAAGGTGTAGGAAATGAGAGAGTTAATGTTAATTTTCTTGAGCTTACTCCTATGGTGACACAAATTGATTATTATGGAGGGGAAGCATCTCAGGAGTTGGCTGAGATCTTGCAATGTTTGGTTGCTCTTCTTTTAGGAGGAACTTAGGTCACTTGTGTTGGTGCCTAACAGGACAGTGCTTCAAGCAGTTGGAGCTATAGACCTCCTAGGTTGACTTGGGACCCTGGAATCATATTTGGTTTCAGTTTGGATTAGTCTTATGTTTAGGGGATTGAGTTGGCATTGCTTGAGGACAAGCAATCTTAAAGGAGGGTGGACTGTAATGTCCCCATTTTTGGGTTCTCTAGTAGTGTAGTTGTCGTTGACCTTTTGGGTTTGTATCAGCTTGTTCAGAGGGGTAAATTAATGTCACCAGTGAGCACTGATGGTTTAGAGGAGTCATATGATGCTCTTAGATGTTATTTCTAACTTCCAATTTGGACTCCAAGATTCTTGGAGGGAGAATCTATTTATAGTAAGTCAGTCGGTTGGCTCCATTTATCATTATTCTTCATCAGGATCACTCCAGTGTAGTTAGTTTTCAATTCCAATGCATTTTGGCAGTTTTTACAAAATGGGTGTATTAATGGCTTTATTTTAATTATTTTACTAAGGTCACTAAATATTATTTAAAATATTTTAAAAGCACCTTAGTATTATAACTCACCAGAACTGGGATGAAATGTTTTAAATTATGGATGCATTAAACAAGGACCTTGTGTGTCAAATTATCATTATTTTAATAAAAAGGTCTTTTTCAGGGCAAAAGGGGAGTTTAATTTAAAATTAAAATAAATCATTTTTTTGGAGCAATAAGGTTTAATTATTTATAAGTGATTTTTAATTATATTTTCCCCAAAGTTTCAATATGTACCTATAAAAAGGGAAGTTGGGAAAAAAAAGAGTTCATTCTTGACTTGATATTTCACAGGAGTTTTCCATAAGAACTGGAACTTGCAGGTTCAACAAACCCTAGGACAAAAACCCTTGGGTCTTTGGCTTTGTGGACGAAAACCCACTTGGTCAATCCTTGGTAGATTCACATAGAGTTTGTAGGTGCACTTATTTGGTTCAGATTTGAAGGTTTGGAACAAAGAAATGCATATATATATATATATATATATATATATATATATATATATATATATATATATATATATATATATATATATATATATATTTGCAGGTTGTGTTTTGGCTTCTAGAGCATTTTGATGATGATTAGAGAATTTATTACACACATAATAATGCAGATTTTATGGACAACATGAGAACAACATTGTAGTGGCAGTTTTGGGTAGTTTTGAAGTGGTTTATTGGGACTGTACTTTCTATCTTGCTAGTCATACCATCCTACAGGTAGGTCGTACCATCATAGCAGCATATACTTTGTGTTTTTTAGTGGATTTTTCCCTTCAAACTTGGCACAGGAGATTTGTATTTGTTTGTAGATTTAGATTGAAGGATTTGAAGAAGATTTTATAAGAGTTTAGGGTGGATTTCTTGCTACAACAACCTTCATCTTGGTCATACAATAGCTAGAGGAAAGTGGTCTCCATTTGGACTGGTTCAATCTCCTTTATGGCTTCTATCTCATTCATTATTGGCACCTAGGGTTGCAAAACACATTTCTACATCTGTTTGAGTGAGATCATTCATTTGTATGCAATTTGGAGGTGATTCATATTACTTGTATTGTTGGTCCATGTACAATAGACATACAAAGTTGAAGAAATACAAATGGGTATGTCACTGTAATTCATTTTGAGTGACTTTATGAACTAGGTCATTGTTATTTTGTGCATATCTATTATAGTTTTTTTTCTAGGTATTGTTGCATGCATCATTTTCATTATTATATTGCAAAAACAATCACATGCAAAAAACACAACAAACCCTAAACCAATCAGTAGAACATAAAACAAAAAAAATATTGGCTTAAAGCCCTACCAGGACAGGGGATATTATAGGCAACCTCTTAATCCACTTTGAGGGGGATACGTCCAATAGTCTGCAATAAGAACACAATACTCAATATGATGATAATAACTAACCTCTACCTCCTATATAAACCATACTTATGCTATGGATGCCACCCATGTTGACCTAACTACCTATATAAGACTATATTAATGATTATCTAACTTAAATAAGAGTTAAGGCAGCCACAAGCTGACTACTCATAACCATATACACACTATAGGATTAGGGGTGTAGCAAATTGGGCTGAAAGAAAGTTCAATTTGATTCTTGATATGTTGGCATAAATGCTTCACAAGATGGAAAACAACATGAACATGCCTAGAAATTAAAATGGAGAAGGAAGCACTTTAAGATAAAATAATTGTCATGAGAACAACACCCCCAAGAAACCATTATTGGTTCCACTGCTAGGCCTTTCCAACCCACCTTCCTTCATAGGGAGGAAGAAGTTCCTATAGTAGAAGCTCAAACTCTAATGGTGGAAGAAATTACATCTAGTTATACAGAGTATAGAGCTATTCTATATGAGATTTAGAGAGATATGAATCTTACCAATTTTATGAATATGAAGAAGTCTAGTAATGGTCTTAGACTTGAGCCTAGACCTTAGACAAACTGGAGGGATTATCAGCATGCTTTATGAAAGTTAGCAATTTCCACATTTGATGGGTCAAACAAGAGTACAACATGTGTATGGATTCAAAAGTTAGAAACTTACGTATCACTCAGGGCTATGATAGAACTTGAAGCTATTAAATTTGCCACTCTCCACCTTGAGGGAATAACACATGAATGTTGGTACTATGTATAGGGAAAAATGGATTAACAAGATCAAGCATGAATGAACAAAACCCAATCTTACAACCTTCAAGAAATAGATCAAAGACAATAACCAAAATTCAATTCAATTCAAACAAAGAATAATACCCCTAAGATTATATGTATTCCTTGGTTTATATGTGGATTGCTCTTTTACTTTGCATAACCATGGTTGCAACAAGTGTGGATGAATGATGTTATCAAAAGTATGTAACGTGCTCAATGATATGAATGCCCAAATTGCTCCAAGAATGTCCAAAGCTTAATGATCACGGAGGGATTGTGAAGAGATGAATGGACACATTTATATCTTTCAAGGGAAGATCGATCAATGGTGGAGGAAATTCAATGTTATCAATGGATGAGATAAATCAAGAAGACATGAAGAAATGTGCACACAACATGTGTCCATGCAAAAAGATGTTTTATTGAGTTAATTGCTTTCTTGGATAAAAATAAGATTGATTTCATAAAAATAGAATGTTTTTCTTTTGTTTTATGAGTTGATTGATAAAAACAATCATTTAAAAGCCAATTTACTCAACTTTTCTTTTTCTTTTTGCCATGCTATGAATAAAATTAAATAATAAATTATTTAATTTTTGTGCATGGAAGAAAAAAGATATTTTTAGAAGATTGAGAAGATAATTAGAAAATAAATAAATAAATTTATTTAATTTATTTGTGCATGATGGAAGAATAAAGAAATAAATGAAATATTGATTTTATTTATTTAGAAGATATTCAAAAAAGTCAACTTAAATAAATTTGAACAATTTATATAATTTTAGAAGTATAATTAGTTAATTAAATAATTAAAATTATTTAATTGTTGTGGATAAGAGGAATTAAAATGTTGAATTAATTAATTAATTGGTTTATTTAATTAATGTGAAAAATAGAAGAATAAAGTGGGAAATTAATAAAATTAATTAAATAAATAAGATTTATTCAATTAATGTTGGATTTGGATGATTTAGAAGAAATTGGTGAAATTAATTAAATAATCAAGTTATTTAATTAATGTTGGATGAAGATGATTTAGAAGAAATTAATGTATGTGTGTATGAGGAAAATCAAGAGGTCAAATGATAAAATCAAAACAATGATAATAACAACTCAATTACCCATAACATAAAGAGATTGATCTAAGTAAAAATTCAATATCAATGAATAAATCAATTTAAAACAAGAAAGACTTCACCTAGATTGTATTGTTCTCTTTGTAGATATGTAGATTGCTCAATAACGTTGCGAAACCATGTTTGTAACAAGCGGATGTAGGTAGTATTCATGCTAAAAGTGCTCAAGGGTGCTCAACAATGCAATGAATGCTCAATGCACTGTAAAGAATGCCTGAGAATAGATGTTACATCCCTTTTTTTGGAAACAATTATGCTATTTATTTTCTTGCAAATTTCAGTAATTTAATATGTTGTGGACGACATGGAAACTGACGATTTATTTTACAAAGTGGTTATATGAAATTGTGGAATCTAATGATTACGATCAATATGATATTGTAGACTAAATGTCCTTTATGATTAAGTGAAATGATGTTTTGGATATATTATGATGTGATTTGGAATGTAGCTGCTTTGACCACAAAATTGTATGTGAGACTGTCGTTGCAGGAACAGGTGGACCGTGTTCGACGAGAAGAGAAAGTATCTTCAAGAGAGAGTATAGACTCTGGAAATTAACCATGGGTGTTTGTTAATGAGAACGCCAAACAGGTAGATAAACCTTGGAACCATAATTTTAGTCTTGGTTGTCGGTTGGGTTAGTTAACTAGATGTCGATGTTAGAGGATAAAGTATAACATCCTAGTCGAAAGTCGCCATATAGAATTTTGGAGTCGTCGATGTCGTTGTAAGTCCATCATAGCAAGTCGACTTTTTTTAGACGTTTATTATTTTCATTTATAAGTATTTAATGAACCATCTTGTGGTGAAATTGTAAATCTTGTCTCGTAGTCGAAAGATGTGAGAAGTCAGCTTTGTGCGTCTAATGTTGTAAGAAACTCATTTGCGTTACGATCAATCCGTCGTGATTGTCGTAAAATGTGTCGAACTTGTGTTGTGAATTTATTCTTTTCTTGTAGATCGATGAATGTCGATTTGAAGCCGTAGCATGAAATAATTTATTATGGACGTCATTTAGCGTGAGTCTTTTCTTCTAGCTTTGACCGCGATTTGTTGTCAATCTAACCTTGAGTTTTCTTAATTAGATAGTCTTTGTCTCTCTTTCCTTCTAGACCCCAACAATGCTCAAACCATTTTGTAACCACCGCCGTGTCGAGCTTTAACTCCTCAATTCAATCTTTAAGTTGGTCTCAGAAGGTTGATGCCTTTTTGTTTAGTAAGTATTGAAGTCGGTTTAACTTCTTGTGGTCGTAGTAAGTTTTTGAAGTTGAATATACTCAGTTAAACAACTCCCCTGAGCTTAGGCGTGTTTTCGGGAATCATTTAAATCTGTAACTACCTTCACCATGGCGTGAGAGAGAGCTAGCTATGGTTGTGCAGGAGTATAATCGTAAACTTTATGAAGATACTCCGGGAGCTTAGTGGGTGGCGGTGGTGGTTGTGAAGGAAGAGAAAACGCAGGCAGAGTAGAGCTTTTTGCTAGGCGGTTGAAGGTTTTTACGCGGTCATTATGGAGAGAAAGGAATATACTCCAACGTGTGGAGAGAATAGGGGAGAGACGGCATAAAGAAAACAGTGAAGTAAGAAGAGATTGGCGGATAGTTGGGAAGCTGGAAGTAAGGGAGAGATGGGAGAGTAAAGGCGGAGTCGGAGGTAGTTGGAATAGGGGGGAGAGACTCTATTAAGTGGGGGATATAGTTAAGGAAGTCGTTTTGCTGTGAAAAGGGTCGCGGGTGAAGAGAGGATACTTGTGTAGAGGTAGTCGCAGTGTGAAGAGAGGATAGTTGTGTGGAAGCAGTCGCTGTGTGAAGAGAGGATAGTTGTTTGCAGGCAGTCGCTGTGTGAGGGAGTAGTTTCGCATAGTTTAGAAGGAGTGAGACGAGAGTAAAAAGGGGAAGCTGTCGTTGTCTTGTGTAGTAATCAGCAGAGATTGGGATAGGAATCCGGAGGAGGCAAGTTTTGCTTGAGGATTACATGGATTTAGCCACAGCGAACTTCAGTCCTTCGATAGGTTTGTTTCCCATACTTTCATTTTCTCAGCATAGATCTATAAAATGTGTCTTAGTTGTGCATGAATAAATACATTCAATCAATCAAATATGATGACATTGTCCTCTATCATGAGTTCTGTGTGAAGTTGGTCATTAAAATGGTATCCTTACTGTGTTTTGAGATTTTAAAAACTCAGAAATAGAAGTATTGATGTCTTCTAGAATTTGTGAACTCAGAAACTATAGCATTTCTTGTCATAAATGACACTGTATAATAAAAGAATGCAGTTCTCTAACATATATGCATTTAGGAATGAACTCATCATGATGCAAGATGTAATTTACCTTCTGTGAATGATCGGCAATGACGTAAGATAGAAGAGTTTCCTTTAAGACTGAATTATGAACATAAAACTACCCTTGGAGGCTTTGAACGATAGCTCCACAGCAAGAAAACACGTTGCTCCACGTGCATACTATGCAGGAGTCAAAACCACAGTTTTTAAGCATGTTTTGACATAAAATTTAGTATGTTTGATAGCCGGAAAATGCAGTTGTAAATAGCTGATGTCTTATCCGTATTACATCTTTATTGACATATGAAAGATTCCTAAACCATTTATATTTTATTTACGACTCTCACCTTATGAATCATGTGAAACTAAATGACACGGAAAGAGGAGTAGGTATTTTAGGTATTAGTAATGATCGAAAACCATCATAGTTCTGAAATGAACAATTAGAGTTGAAAACCTGCATGTGAGTCGAGATTACGTTGCATGCGATGGTACTAGTATCGTTTTACCTTGTAGACCATATGAGTCTAGAATCCTCAAATTTTGGGAGAATGGGAAATGGCTTTAGATATTTGAGTATGATGTGCAAATTTGGAAACCAAGTAAACAAATATGAAACCACTTAGGAGTGTGTGCTTATAAACAATGTTTCTACATGAAAATGGGTTTTGAAACTATGAACTCGAGATTAGAGTAAATGTTGCGCCATGCGCTATTATAGGAGGAAATCCTAAACCCTTGATGTCATCAAGGTCGTCAAATAGTTCAAACTATACAAATAGGAAACTGTAGGATTTCGATCAGTTCAAGTCGAGTAGGGTGGGTGAACCAAGTTCATGCATTCTTAGAATGCTAATTAAAAACAAATCCTTTGGCCAAGGTGGTGTACTATCCTCAAGTGCATCAAACGTTCACTGTAACTAGATGGTGTTTCTTGTGGAGTGTCGTGCATGACTAGAGGGTATCTAGGGATCTGCACGATAACAAGACACGTAGGTTATAACACCAGAGCTCAGATGGCAAACACCGATGGTTATCCTAAGTCTATCCTCTTGAGTAGGGTAGGGCCACTTCCGGTTAGGAAGGAGTGTGGGAGACTGACGGTCTGTGGTTGGAGGTTAAGCTCCTTGAAGATACTTTCTCTTCCAAATACTGAGGAATGCCGAGTCTTGAATGTGATGGGTCGACAATCAAGATGCATGTTAATGGTATGTTTCCAATATTTGTTGTTTTAAGAAAATTTCATTTGTTAGAAAACAAAGTGTTTAATGTATAGCATTTCTTTCAGTTTTATGAAAATGAGATCATGTTTATGATAAAATGAAAAAATGTTGCATTGGATTATAGATGAGTTACTTTTGTATTTGATTACCTAGTAAAAAAAAAATTTTACCGTTGTGAAAACTTAGTTACTTCTTGTCATTTCAGATTTGGTTGTTACATATGGTATAAGAGCCAACCAGGTTCAACACTAGGGCTGATGAGTCCACTAACCTGATTAGGAAATCATCATTATGCGGGTAGGTAATGATTTGGTTTATTGTGCCAGGATTGTATACACCAAGAAAACTGCAAGAAAATCTTTCGCGGGTAAGAAGCGTTATCTGCAAGCTAAGCAGAAATGACTTGCGATGATCAAGACCATAGAGAAAACTAATGATGAAAATGACATTTGGCTTGATGATGTGGAAACCTTAGCCAATGCAATGTCATGACTTAAGCGAGTGAGGAGCGAACTCCTAGAGGGAGCAGCGATGGCAGCTCGAATCATGATCAACCGCTGCTCCTGGATTGTAACTGATAGTGTACCTATTAGTGTACCTGAGAGTGTACCTAGTACTATACCCATGATCACTAGAGATCCACGTGTAGTACCTAGAGCTGAGATTATTGAGTTATCTTCTGATAGTGAGTCTGAGGGGTATACACCTCGTGATTATGTGTCAGACAATGAATCTGAAGGTTACACTCTACTAGATAACACTAAGTAGAAACATGAGAGTTGTCTATCTCTAATGATGTTGAAACAATTTTGCAAAATGAATAAAGACAAAATTTTGGTTTGAGAACAATTATGATTATGATCAATTGTTGTGTTCTTTTATGATATTTAATATAATAAGCGTAAAACTGATTAGTACATGTTTAAATAGGTGTGAAACTAAACTAGCATGGACCAATTAGGGTTTAATGAGGGGGAGGATCGGGAAGGTCATAACTCTCAGGAAAACTCCACTGATAAGTTGGATAGGATTCTAAACATGCTCATTGAAACCAAGGAAAGGTTGAACAAACTAGAGAAGAAAATGGATGAAACTGGCAACACAGAGGGTGGAAATGAGAACTCACATTACACAAGCAAGAGTAAGCATTGGGAAAATGGCACGTCAAGTGAACACCCTGACGACAGTGAAGCCCAAAGGAAAACCAAGGATAAACTTGCTTTAGAGTTATCTAAGGATATGAAGAAGGTTAACCCTCCAAAGTTCGATGGAATGAAAACTAGAGATGCAGCGGAAGCATGGTTAATGGAGATGGAGAAATATTTTGAGATCAGAAACTACTCTGAGGTTACTAAAGCCGTGTGGGGAGCCTATCAGCTATCAGGGGAAGCGTCCACTTGGTGGATGAATAAGAAAATGGAGCTGGAATTAAGTCCCTTGAAGGTGACATGGGATGAGTTCGTGGAACTATTCTGAAAACGGTGGTTACCTCAGTTATACTTTGATCAGAAGTTAACGGATTTCCAAAACCTCAGGCAAGGTGAACTATCTGTGGTCGAGTACGCAGAAAAATTCACTAGGCTATTGAAGTATGTCCCTCAATATCAAAAGGATGAAAGGTTCTGAATTAGAAAGTTCATTATGGGACTCAATCCTCAGATTGGTGGTGAGGTGGAGGTGCATGGTCCAAGCACAATGGATCAATTTTATGAAAAGGCAATAAAATAGGAGCAGAAGATCAAATCTATCTCTGCTTACCGTGACAAGAAACCCAAGAAGTTTGATAAGAACTACAATGATCAGTCTTATAAAAGGAAAAATGAGAAGGGATATGGAAACAGGAGGTTTGATAGGGGAAATCGAAAGAATTAAGGAGGATTTGGTAATGAACGAAGAGGCGAAGATTTTAAGAGAAATGTAAATTTTAAGAAGAATGGTGATTCTGCAAGTAGGCCATCTGAGAAGCGAGGACCTATAGGAGGATGCTTTTCTTGTGGAGGAGATCATTATGCCAACCGTTGCCCCAACAAGAAGCTGAATGGGAGGCCTAGGAACACGGAGCTTCCTTCACAACAGGAAGCCTTTCAGCAAAGGATTCATGCCGCTCTTGACAATCGGCAAGCGGAGTATCAGATCACTCCTATTGAGATGATAGGTACCTTATTTGGAGTTCCTGTTTCTATTCTATTTGATACTGGTGCAACAGAAAATTTTGTGTCACCTAGAGTCCTAAGTAAATTTTCTAGAAAAGTTGGTTTTATGTCAAAACCCTGGACAGTTGAGTATGCAAATAACTCAAAGGCTTAGGTAGAGCAATGTTTGTTCAAAGCTAGGATTGATGTTTCTAACTTCACCACTGGAGCAAACTTATATGTAGCGCCTTTAGGGTCCTACGATGTCATCCTAGGAATGAGCTGGTTGTGGAAACATTGAGCCAAAGTAGATTGCTTTCATAAAACCATTGAGTGTCTGGATGAGACAGGCAAAATAGTAAATCTCCAGGGAATACAGAGGGAAATAAAGGTTAGAACCATTTCATCAAAACAACTAAAGCGGGCTAGGCGAAAGGGATGTCAACTTTTTGCAGTCAAGATGGACCTAGTAGAGGAAACCTTGGAGAAACAATCATTTGAGGAAAGATATCCATATCTATGCAACTTTAGGGATGTATTTCCCGAGGAGTTACCAGGCTTGCCTCCGAAGAGAACATTTGACTTTGGCATAGACATTAAACCAGGATCAGAACCAATCTCTAAAGCTCTGTATCGTATGACTACCACAGAACTTATGGAATTAAAAGCTCAATTGCAGGAGCTATTGTCTAAGAATCTAATTAGACCAAGTGTATCACCATGGGGAGCCCCGGTTATCTTTGTCAAAAAGAAAGATGGAACTCTAAGGCTGTGTATAGACTATAGGATGCTTAACAAGGCAACTATAAAGAACAAGTATCCCTTGCCACGAATTGATGATCTATTTGACCAAATGCGTGGCGCATCAGTCTTTTCCAAGATAGATCTAAGATCTGGATACCATCAGTTAAGGTTGAAAGATGAAGATATTCCCAAGACAGCATTTAGAATGAGGTATGGTCATTATGAGTTCACGGTGTTGCCGTTTGGATTGACCAACACACCTGCTGCTTTTATGAATCTCATGAATAGTGTATTCAGAGATTGTCTTGATAAGTTTGTGTTAGTTTTCATTGATGATATTCTGATCTATTCCAAGGATGAAGAGGAGCATGCATGACATCTTCAAATCATCTTGCAACGATTAAGGGAACACAAATTGTATGCGAAACTCTCAAAGTGCACCTTCTTTCAGAAAGAAGTACAGTATCTGGGGCACATAATATCAGCCGATGGGATATCAGTTGATCCGGCCAAAATAAAAGCTATTATGGAATGGCCTGAACCAACCAATGTGTCAGAGGTACGAAGTTTCATGGGATTGGTAGGGTATTACAGGAAATTTGTGTTAAATTTCTCAAGCATTGCTAGCCCTATTACCTCTTTGCAGAGAAAAGGAAAAAGGTTTGTTTGGACGGATGAATGTCAAAAGGCCTTTGACTTGTTAAAAGAAAAATTAACAACCGCTCCAATTCTGAAAGTTCCTGACCCTGAGGGAGAATTTGAGGTTATCACTGATGCCTCGGGGGAAGGATTGGGAGGTGTGCTTATGCAAGATGGCAGGGTAGTAGCCTATGAGTCAAGGAAGCTGAAAAATTATGAGCAGAACTACGCTCCTCATGACCTAGAGTTGGTAGCAGTGGTTCACGCCCTTCAGATGTGGCGACATTATTTGTTGGGAAGGACTTTTATTTTAAAATCTGATCATCAAAGCCTTTGCTACATATTCACACAACCTAATCTCAATGCAAGGCAAAGGAGATGGTTGGAATTAATAGCAGATTATGATTTTGAAATTTCTTATATCAAAGGCAAGGAAAACTGAGTAGCAGATGCCTTAAGTAGAAGAAGGCACATAGCCTCTATAATTTCCATACATGCTAACTTTAAAGACTTAGTATTGCAAAACTTATCTGGGGATGAGTATTATGAACAAGTGAAACAGGCTCTGCACCTAAACCCTAAGGACCCAAGATATGACGGATTCAATTTTGAATCCAATGGATTGCTGAGATTCAAGGGAAGAATATATGTTCCTGATTCAGTAGAACTTAGAAACCTTGTGTGGAAGGAAGTTCACTGTGCTCCTTACTCTGGACACCCTAGTGTAACTAAACTGTTGGCAAATGTAAAGCCGCTATATTTCTGGAAGGGAATGAAAAGTGATGCTGCAAAGTTTGTAGCTAGTTGTTTGGAGTGTTAGAGAGTTAAGGCAGAACACCAACATCCTACTGGGTTTTTGTACCCACATGATATTTCGGAATGGAAATGGCAAGTTATTAGTATGGATTTTGTCCAGGGGTTACCAATGTCTAAGAATAGGCATAATGCAATATTGGTTGTTGTGGATAAACTAACCAAGGTCGCACATTTCATACCTAGAAACTTGACAGATGGAGCACATCTTTTGGCTCAAAAATTTGTGCAAGAAATTTTCAGATTGCATGGGGTACCTGAAAAGATAATATCTGATAGAGATGCTCGGATAACTTCACAGTTTTGGCAAACCTTATTTTCTGCATTAGGGACTAAACTAAATGTAAGTACTGCTTATCATCCCGAAACTGATGGACAGACAGAAAGAGTGAATCAGGTATTAGAAGACCTTTTGAGAATGTATTGCATGGATCAGCAATACAGATGGGAGGAATATCTACCTCTTGTCGAATTTGCCTATAACAACTCCTATCATTCTGCATTGAGATGGCACCATTTGAAGCATTATATGGAAGGAAGTGCAGAACTCCTATAAGCTGGGATAAGCTAGAAGATAGGATTAGCATTGGACCTGAAATGCTTGCTAATATGGAAGAAAAAGTTAAAGTGATTAGGAAGAGGTTGGCAGAAGCCAATGACAGGCAAAAGAGTTATGTAGATCGCAAGCGAGTGCCTAGACACTTCTCTGTTGGCGAGAAAGTGCTTTTGCGAGTGAAACCCCAAAAGAGTTCTATAAAATTTGGTAAATCTTTGAAATTGGCTCCTCATTATGTCGGATCTTTCAAAGTTCTTGAGATTATCAATCCGGTTGCCTACAAAGTTGCTCTACCTCTAGCCTTGTCTAAGATGCATAATGTTTTTCATGTTTCATATTTAAAGAAATATTTTGTAGTTAATAACCACATCCTTAACTGGAATTCCTTACAGATGCAAGAACCCAGGGTGGTTGTGATCGAGCCACTCAAGGTGCTCAAAATATGTAAACTTCATTTACATAATCGAGAAGTTTTGCAATGCAAAATTTAGTGGGACCAATATGGCGAGGATAGCACCACTTGGGAAGACTACAAAGACATTTATCAAAGATTTCCAAAACTTTTTAAAGACATTAATATTGCATTATAAAAAGTTTGTTTTAAGTTTAAGTTTTTTCTTGATAAACTTAATCATCTGGGACGATGATTTTTAAAGGGGAACGATATGTTACATCCCTTTTTTTTGGAAACAATTATGCTATTTATTTCTTGCAAATTTGAGTAATTTAATATGTTGTGGACGACATGGAAACTGCCGATTTATTTTACAAAGTGGTTATATGAAATTGTGGAATCTAATGATTACAATCAATATGATATTGTAGACTAAATGTCCTTTATGATTAAGTGAAATGATGTTTTGGATATATTATGATGTGATTTGGAATGTAGCTGCTTTGACCACAAAATTGTATGTGAGACTGTCGTTGCAGGAACAGGTGGACCGTGTTTGACGAGAAGAGAAAGTATCTTCGAGAGAGAGTATAGACTCTAGAAATTAACCATGGGTGTTTGTTAATGAGAACGCCAAATAGGTAGATAAACCTTGGAACCATCATTTTAGTCTTGGTTGTCAGTTGGGTTAGTTAACTAGATGTTGACGTCAGAGGATAAAGTATAACATCCTAGTCGAAAGTCGCCATATAGAATTTTGGAGTCGTCGATGTCGTTGTAAGTCCATCATAGCAAGTCAACTTTTTTTAGACATTTATTATTTTCATTTATAAGTATTTAATGAACCATCTTGTGGTGAAATTGTAAATCTTGTCTCGTAGTCGAAAGATGCGAGAAGTCGGCTTTGTGCATCTAACGTTGTAAGAAACTCGTTAGCGTTACGATCAATCCGTCGTGATTGTCGTAAAACGCGTCAAACTTGTGTTGTGAATTTATTCTTTTCTTGTAGATCGACGAATGTCGATTTGAGCCGTAGCATGAAATAATTTATTATGGACGTCATTTAGCGTGAGTCTTTTCTTCTAGCTTTGACCGTGATTTGTTGTCAATCTAACCTTGAGTTTTCTTAATTAGATAGTCTTTGTCTCTCTTTCCTTCTCGACCCCAACGATGCTCAAACCATTTCATAACCACCGCTGTGTCGAGCTTTAACTCCTCAATTCAATCTTTAAGTTGGTCTCGGAAGGTTGATGCCTTTTTGTTTAGTAAGTATTGAAGTCGGTTTAACTTCTTGTGGTCGTAGTAAGTTTTTGAAGTCGAATATACTCAGTTAAACAACTCCCCTGAGCTTAGGCATGTTTTCGGGAGTCATTTAAATCCATAACTACCTTCACCATGGCATGAGAGAAAGGTAGCTATGGTTGTGCAGGAGTATAATCGTAAACTTTATGAAGATACTCCGGGAGCTTAGTGGGTGGTGGTGGTGGTTGTGAAGGAAGAGAAAACGCAGGCAGAGTAGAGCTTTTTGCTGGGCGGTTGAAGGTTTTTATGCTGTCATTATGGAAAGAAAGGAATATACTCCAACGTGTGGAGAGAATAGGGGAGAGACGGCAGAAAGAAAATGGCGAAGTAAGAAGAGATCGGCGGACAGTTGGGAAGCTGGAAGTAAGGGACAGATGGGAGAGAAAAGGCAGAGTCAGAGGTAGTTGGAATAGGGGGGAGAGACTCTATTGAGTGGGGGATATAGTTAAGGAAGTTGTTTTGCTGTGAAAAGGGTCGTGGGTGAAGAGAGGATAGTTGTGTAGAGGTAGTCGTGATGTGAAGAGAGGATAGTTGTGTGGAAGCAGTCACTATGTGAAGAGAGGATAGTTGTTTGTAGGCAGTCACTGTGTGAGGGAGTAGTTTCACACAGTTTAGAAGGAGTGAGACGAGAGTAAAAAGGGGAAGCTATCGTTGTCTTGTGTAGTAATTGGCAGAGATTGGGATAGGAGTCCAGAGGAGGCACGTTTTGCTTGAGGATTACGTGGATTTAGCCACAGCAAACTTCAGTCCTTCGACAGGTTTGTTTCCCATACGTTCATTTGCTCAGCGTAGATCTATAAATGTGTCTTAGCTGTGCATGAATAAATACGTTCAATCAATCAAATATGATGACATTGTCCTCTATCATGAGTTCTGTGTGAAGTTGGTCATTAAAATGGTATCCTTACTGTGTTTTGAGATTTTTAAAACTCAGAAATAGAAGTATTGATGTCTTCTAGAATTTGTGAACTCAGAAACTGTAGCATTTCTTGTCATAAATGACACTGTATAATAAAAGAACACAGTTCTCTAATGTATATGCATTTAGGAACGAACTCATCATGATGCAAGATGTAATTTACCTTCTGTGAACGATCGGCAATGACATAAGATAGAAGAGTTTCCTTTAAGACTGAATTATGAACATAAAACTACCCTTGGAGGCTTTGAACGATAGCTCCACAGCAAGAAAACACGTTGCTCCACGTGCATACTATGCAGGAGTCAAAACCATAGTTTTTAAGCATGTTTTGACATAAAATTTAGTATGTTTGATAGCCAGAAAATGCAGTTGTAAACAGCTAATGTCTTATCCATATTACATCTTTATTGACATATGAAAGATTCCTAAACCATTTATATTTTATTTACGACTCTCACCTTCTGAATCATGTGAAACTAAATGACATGAAAAGAGGAGTAGGTAGTTAAGGTATTAGTAATGATCAAAAACCATCATAGTTCTGAAATGAACAATTAGAGTTGAAAACATGCATGTGAGTCGAGATTATGTTGCATGCGATGGTACTAGTATCGTTTTACCTTGTAGACCATATGAGTCTAGAATCCTCGAATTTCGGGAGAATGGGAAATGGTTTTAGATATTTGAGTATGATGTGCAAATTTGGAAACCAAGTAAACAAATATGAAACCACTTAGGAGTGGGTGCTTATAAACAATGTTTTTACATGAAAATGGGTTTTGAAACTATGAACTCGAGATTAGAGTAAATGTTGCACCATGCGCTATTATAGGAGGAAATCCTAAACCCTTGAGGTCATCAAGGTCATCAAATAGTTCAAACTATACAAATAGGAAACTGTAGGATTTCAATCAGTTCAAGTCGAGTAGGGTGGGTGAACCAAGTTCATGCATTCTTAGAACGCTAATTAAAAACAAATCCTTTGGCCAAGGTGGTGTACTATCCTCAAGTGCATCGAACGTTCACCATAACTAGATGGCATTTCTTGTGGAGTGTCGTGCATGACTAGAGGGTATCTAGGGATCTGCACGATAACAAGACACGTAGGTTACAACACCAGAGCTCAGATGGCAAACACCGATGGTTATCCTAAGTCTATCCTCTTGAGTAGGGTAGGGCCACTTCCGGTTAGGAAGGAGTGCGGGAGACCGATGGTCTGTGGTTGGAGGTTAAGCTCCTTGAAGATACTTTCTTTTCCAAATACTGAGGAATGCCGAGTCTTGAATGTGATGGGTCAACAATCGAGATGCATGTTAATGGTATGTTTCCAATATTTGTTGTTTCAAGAAAATTTCATTTGTTAGAAAACAAAGTGTTTAATGTATAGCATTTCTTTCAGTTTTATGAAAATGAGATCATGTTTATGATAAAATGAAAAAATATTGCATTGGATTATAGATGAGTTACTTTTGTATTTGATTACATAGTAAAAAAAAATTATTACCATTGTGAAAACTTAGTTACTTCTTGTCATTTCGGATTTGGTTGTTACAATAGATGATCAAAGAGGATTTGTGAAGGAGATGAGGGGGGTTTATATGGATTTCAAACATGATCGATGAATGGATGAAATAAATCCATAGAATGAAAGGTTGAGATAAATCAAATAACTCATGCTGAATGTGCACATGACATGTGTCACTCCAAAGAGGTATTTTATTAAGATAATTGTTTTTTTAATAAAGATAGATTTGATTTCATAAATTAGAATGCTTTTTTTTCTAATTCATGAGTTGATGAAAATAAGATAAATTAAAGACCATTAACTTAACTTTAGATTTGCCTATTTTAGAGTTCTAAAAATAAGTCTGATTGTGCACATGAGTTAACATGATATTTTTAGAGGAATTGGAAAGATAATTGAAATTAAATAAATAATTTTTTTTAATTGATTGTGCATGATAGAGGAATATGAAGATTATAAATAAAATACTTGATTTTATTTATTTTTAGAGGATTGAGGTAATTTAAATAAATTTGCATGATTTATTTAAATTTGGAAGAACAATTTGATTTAATTAAATAATGAAAACTATTTAATTGTAGATAAGAAAGGATTTGGATGAATTAATTAAATAATGGGATTTATTTAATTAATGTAGACTTAAAATTTGAAAAGGATAATAATTTAATTAAATAATAAAAAATTATTTAATTTTGGAAGAATAAAGAGGAATTTAATGAAATTAACTAAATAAAGGAGATTTATTTAATTAATGTTGAAAAAATTTGATTTGGAAGAATTTGATGAAATTAATTAAATAATTAGATTATTTAATTAATGTTAAATGCAGGTGATTTGATGAAATGCAAGTGATGTGATGACTTGGTCATTTTTGGGTGTCTACATTTTGCCCCTCTTTGATGCAATGTAGCTTACAACGTTGCTTCAAAGGAAACAATTGTTGAAGACATGATACAATTTTTTATGCCCCAATGTAGCTAGTGTTGGATGGCCCCTCAAGAGGAAAGACAGGGAAGCGGCAGAAGGACTAGGTTGACGCTCGACTAGAATATTGTGTTGGAGATAGAAGAAAAGAGATAGAAGAGAACATGAGAAAGACTGTTGATCAATCTTTGCTTGAAAATCTATATAAGGCCATGGATAAATGGATGGGTAAATGGATGAGCTTGTTGCAACGGTTTCACAAATTTTATTAAAGAGCAATCCTTATTTTTTATATAGCACATGGATAGTTTGCCACCAAGGTATAAATGACCAAGGTGTTGTGATATCCGAGTGTGTGGACATTGAATCTGTAAGAAAGTGGTTTGAACTTAGATCCCTTAGATTTAATATAACCTTGTTGTACATGTAAATGAGCCATAGTCTTGAACATAGAATAAACTTCAATACATGAGTGTAAGAAGAATATTAATATGTAAGATGCTAGGTCATAACACACACAAGATAAATATGCTGCTAAGAAAGATGCTAAAGATCATTCCTCAAACACGGCACACAAAAGCAATGACTATGCCCCCAATCCGTACTGCATCACAACATACCAAGATTATAGATAAATCAAGGTAGTCTTGAATAGGTATTGGAAAAGGAACAAAAGATAAACTAAAAAACAAATGACTGACTTACAAAGTAAACATACAACCAACATATTCTCTCACCAAAAAGGTTGCTCAAGATAGATTGGATAGGAAAGATAACAACCTTATCATAGGAGCTATGTGTCCATTAAAGGGTGTGTATTTGTTGAAAAGATAATATCTGGTTTTAGGAAATGCAACATGTCATATAAAACATTTAGTCTAGTTTTGATCATGGAACATTTTCTATAAGACAAGTGTGTTGATCTATTTTCTTAGTTGAGATTGATTTAGCTGATGTTGGCAATCGATATGTAGGACAGTATATGGCTCTATAAGTAAGTTGCTTTTCTTCAAGTTTGTCTAAGGACTTTTGCTTTGAAAGGATGTATTTGTTTGTTGTTTTGTTGCTTAAGTTAGTCAAGTCGAGGTGAATGGATTGTGATAAATGGAAGACTAGAAAGGTGACATGTCAATGGATTGAGGTGGGTGCAGAATGATGAAACATATGTGCCTGAGTATTGGATATTTCCTTCGTATTCTAGACTACCTACATACCCTCTATCCACGGGATCAAGGCACATTATGAGGAAAGATGAAAGATGATAATATGTAGTTCTGAGTAGAGTGATGAGTGGGTTAAGGTGTTTGAGCTTGGGTTGGTGAAATGATGAGATCTTATGTACCTAAGTACTAGATATGTCCTTTGTATTCTAGACTGCCTACATACCCATATCCATGGGATCAAGGTACCTTAAGATTGATATGAGATGATATGTAGTTCTGGCTTGCATGATGATGTAGAAAAAGTGTTGTCATTTGAAGTGTTTTAAGTGTTTGTGTTGTTGTGAACCCTGAACAAGGATCTCTTCCTAGACCTAGGTTAAGGAAAAAGTTATTTACTATTAAAATATATATATTTTTGAAAACTAAACTTATAGATCTACAAAAGGGTATTTTTATATTTTTAAAAAAATGTTATTTACACGACTAGAAGTTGTTGAAATATCAAGTTTTTTAAATAATTTTATTTTGTTGGTAAATTGGCCTCATAGTGGTGCTACATATGCATTTAGCCAACAATTTTAGTTGGACAAGTTGGGGACATATCTAACTTAGAAAGAATGAATCTTACAAGATCATATGTTTGACCAAAATTGATTTTTAGTTAGTGGTGCAGGAGCACCTACCTGACAGCTGGCCTCCATGAGGCAGTTAGTTTGTTTTAGGTCTGGTTAATGTTTCCAAGAAGGTCTTATAAGACCAATGTATGTAATAAGGTCATGTTGACCATACTTTACTATTTTTAGCTAGGTTGTTAGGACAGCTGTTATGCTGTATGTTCGGTTG
The DNA here is from genome assembly GCA_027924645.1 of Cunninghamia lanceolata. NCBI lineage: Eukaryota > Viridiplantae > Streptophyta > Pinopsida > Cupressales > Cupressaceae > Cunninghamia > Cunninghamia lanceolata. The sequence goes on from BSBN01001201.1 coordinate 4,429,985, forward strand.
GATCCTCCCAGCCGCTTGGAAGCTCCCAGCCGCTGGGAATTGAGTGGTAGTACTTGCAGGAGATCCTATTTATGCATTAGGATTGGTTGGTTTTAGGCAGTATTGCAGATCATCGATCAGACTTTGCAGAGAGTGAGGCAGAGGGAGAGACTGAGTATTGTATTCGCATCTTTTGAAATCAATAAAGAGATCCTGTTTGTGTCCATTCTCTATTTTGAATTCCATTGTGTAATCGAGTTGCTGTTTTGGTGGTTACATGGATTCGCTGATCCATTCCACCGGTTGATTCCTCGAATCGGTGGAATGGCCATGTATAATAGCTTAGGGTTTAGTCTGCATTTTGTGTTTGTTTGCATGCATGTTTGCAGGATCGCAATCGAGAGGTGTTGAGAACCCTAGCATGGGTATGTGCTAGGTCGTGCTGGTTGTTAGAGTCTGGAAAGTTGTCCAGGAAGCAGATCGGGTCACCTCAGGAGGTTCGGCGGATTGAAAATTCGCTAAGGTTGGAAAATCCATCGCAACGGCATCATCAAGATATTTCTGTGTATATCCTGTGGTTACTTCGGGCATCATCTGAATAGATGGAGGTGAACATGATGCAGTAGTTTGCATAAGGTGAATGTGCATTGGGGTGATCATCGCAAGGTGTTGCCGAGGAGAAGCGTATCGGCATAAGGTAGAAGATCGGGTTGATAAAACCATCGCGGGCTGATAATGTTATGTTTGACCGACAGCAGGATATTGAAGGAACTGCATATGACGTCATCATCATCAGGATAATCGTCATCAGGATATCGGGGCAGCAGGATATTGAAGGAACTGCATGTGACGTCATCATCATCAGGATAATCGTCATCAGGATATCGGGGTGACGTAAGCATCGAAGGAAAGGTGCGTGAAGTGTCGTCATCAGGATATATGGAGGGAGCCGGATATTTTATATCCTGCTGATGAACATGATGTTGAACATCATGATGCTGCAGAAAGCGTTTGGCGGTAAGACAAACAGTGAACATTAGGAGGATGTTTGCGCTTGCCGAATGTGAGGATGCTGCCGATAGCTGGATATGATGATGCTGCTGACAGGCGAAGGGTCGAAGGTTTGTCTGCAGGAGGATATCAGTCGGTAGAGAAAATATGATGATGCTGACAGTGTTAAGGGAAATATGATGATGATGATGAAGGGTTGCGGACATACATGCTGTATGTCAAGGTTTTAGTGTGGATGCCTCTGCATCAGTTAGAAATCCTTAAATTCACTTGTGCTGATAAGTCAGCTGAAAGTGTGACAACTTTATGCTTTTAACCAATGTTTGTGTTTTCGTTTATGTTGGAAGATTTGAAGTGTTTGAAGTATTTGTGTTGTTGTGAACCATGAACAAGGATCCCTTCCTAGACCTAGGTTAAGGAAAAAGTTACCCCCATTCTAGTAGAGGTGTTTGTATGGATGACTGACATAGGATAGCTAATGTAAGATAAGTGATAACTGACGTGGGATGATGATGATGGACATTGACAAATTTCCAAGCTATTCTAGATAGGGAGATGGAAATGCAAACAAGGTCAATAGTTTTATTATGGATGGATGGATGAATTTTGTTGAAAAAATGGTCATGAGATAAACAAGACTCGATAGATTATGGATGTTGACTCTACACCTAGCATCTATTTGCCAGGTTTTCACTATGGTACTTATCCAAGGCACCTGTTTACCAGGTTTTCACCAGAGGACAGATTTTTTTTTTTATACTCTAAGGATTAGGCATAGAACTTCTTGAGATGAAAACTGTTGAGTGGCTCATCTAGAGGAATGTTGTCAAGTGTAGCTAAAGTATAAGTTCCTGATCCATATGTTGCTATGATAATAAAGGGTCATAACCAATTAGGCTCAAACTTTCCCTTCTTTTCTTGATCTGCTTGATTTCTCTAATTTTATTTCAAGACAAGGTCACCCACTTGAAACCATCTTTCTTTGACCTTTTGGTTATAATTACACCGGAGGCAATTTTAATAGACATGGAGATGATTAAGCGCTACAAGGTGCCTCTCATCTAGTAGTTCTAGCTTAGCTAATTTGGAAGTGCGATACTCCTCTCCATCAATCAGGTGCTACATGGATACTCTGAGGAATGGGATCTCAACATCTATAGGTAGGATGGCTTCAAAGCCATAGACCAAGGCATAGGGTGTTGCACTAGTTGGTGTTTTGATACTAGTGTGGTAGGTCCATAGGACGGGATTGAGTTGCAAGTGCCAATCAGGACCAGCTTCATTAAATGTTTTCTTGAGGATTTTGAGAATGGTTTTGTTAGAAGCCTCGGCTTGGCCGTTACTCTTCAGATAGTAGGGAGTAGAAAAGTGATGTTGGATATTATATTGTGTGCATAAGCCATAGGCATCTTGATTCTTGAATTGTCTCCCATTATCAATGATAATGGCTTGGGAGATACCATACTGGCAAATGAGGTAATTAAGGATAAACTTGGCTATTTGCTTACTGGTGATATATGTCATGGGAATGACTTCAACCCACTTCCTGAAATACTTAGTGGCGGTAATGATAAATTTGTGGCCATTGGATGAGGATGGGTGGATTTGTCCTACGAGGTCAAGACCCCATTGTGAAAAAGGCCATGGAGTTGTCACAAGTTGTAGTTCATGAGCTAGTGCGTGAATCAAATCTCCATGCTACTGGCATTGTAGACACTTCTTAGAAAACTGTAAAGCATCTTGTTCTATAGTAGGCCAATAATACCCTATGTTGAGTATCTTCTTAGAGAGGTTAGGACTGGTAGAATGTACGCCATAGACACCTTCGCGTATGTCTCATGTAGCATTGGATTTTTCTATGTTAAGACATCATAAGAGGATACCATCGAGACTCCGGCAATATAGTGTATCACCCAGAATAGTGTAACGAGAGGATCGATGTATAAAGGTTTTACGTTGGGTTGCAGATAGCTCAAAGGGGAAGGTTTGTGTTTAAGGTATTCATAGATATCTTCATACCATGGGGAATTGGGACCAACACGTTTGTAGATGATTTTAGTAGTTGGAACATAGACGGCCGGTATCAACAATTGCTCGATCAAGAATTCACATTTCTGTGTATTTGCAGGCATGTCTATAACTGACCCTACAGAAGCCATAGAATCTACAAATTTGTTATGCTCTCTTGGAATTTTCTCAAATGTGATGCTAGAAAAATGTGGTTTGTAGGCATCCACTAGTTTCTTGTAGGGGACCAACTTTTCATTCTTTGTTTGGTACTCATTAGTGACTTGTCAAATGACTAGTTGTGAGTCTCCATATACCTGTAGTTCTGTGATGTCCCATTGAACTACTGTGTTGAGACCTATGAGGATTGCTTCATACTTAGCTATGTTGTTGGTACAAGGAAATGCAAGCCGATATGACTTGGGAATATAGTCATTTTGAGGCATGATAAAAAGGATTCCAGCCCCTGATCCATGCTGTGTGTAGGAAACATCAAAATACAACTTCCACATTACTAAGGTAGAAAGAGTCAAGAGATTATCATCTAGAAAGTCAGATACCATAGGATGTACATCTGTCATGGGTGCTTCTGCTAGTTGATCTATGAGGGCTTGTCCCTTGATTGCTTTACGATCCACATACTCAATGTCAAAATCACTAAGGATCATGATCCATTTAGCTAGTCTACCTGTGAGAGTTGCTTTTGCTAGGAGATATTTCAATGGATTAATTTTTTCTATGAGATTTGTATGTTGATTTAGCATGTAATGCCACAACTTTTGGGAAGTGAACACTAAAGCTAAACAAGCTCTTTCCATAGGTAAATAATTGAGTTCATAACCCACCAAGGTTCTATTGATATAATAGATTACATGCTCTTTTCCTGACTCATCATACTGTGCTAGAAGAGCCCCTAGGGCTGCAATTATAGTTGAGATGTACAAGATCAAAGCCTATCGGCGACTAGTGGTACCAAGATAGGAGGTGTAGCTAGATATTCCTTGAGCTGATCAAATGCTGCTTGACACTTATCATCCCATCGAAATGAGACATCCTTTCGAAGCAAGTGTTGAAATGGTTGACATTTATCTGCTAGCTGTGAGATGAAGTGCCCAATAGGCTGTAACCTTCCTTGAAGGTTCCTTAGTACTTTCAGATTCTTTGGTGGAGGTATCTCTACTATAGCCTTGACTTTTTCTGGATCTAATTCAATGCCTCTGTGAGATAAAATGTATCCCAACAGTTTTCCTGATGTTACCCTGAAGACACACTTTTTTGGATTGAGTCTTACTTGATATTTTTCTAGTCTGTCAAAGATTTGTCCTAGAACCTGTAGGTGATCTTCTCTAGAATATTTTGCTAGTATATCATCTACATAGTCCTCTATGATGTGATGAAAGAGATCATGGAATATCATTGTCATTTCTCTTTGATAAGTTGCCCCTGTGTTTTTAAGACCAAATGGCATGACGCACCAACAATAGGTACCCTAAGGACAAGTGAAATTCATTTTATGTTGATCTTCTTCGGCTATCATTATCTAATTGTAGCTAGAAAATCCATCCATTAGAGAAAGCATTTCATGACCCACAGTCGAGTCTACTATGAGATCAATGTTTGGTAGTGGGAAGTCATCATTGGGACATGCTTTGTTAAGATCTCTGAAATTAGTACACATATGGATGCCCCCATTTAGTTTAGACACAGGTACAATGTTTAAGACCCATTCTAGATAATCAATAGGCCTAATAAATTTTGCATCTAGCAACTTTTGTATTTCCACTTTCACCAAGAGAGCAATCTGTGGATGTATCTTTCTTAACTTCTGTTTGACGGGTTTAACTGTTGGATCAACTGTGAGATAGTGAACAACTAGCTTAGGGTCTAACCCTGGCATATCAATATAGGTCCATGCAAAGTTGATGGTGCACTGCAAGAAGAAATTGGTAAGATCCTTGTGTTCTGTCTCTAATAGTGATGCTGCTAGGAATGTTGTTCTAGGATTTTGCTCTGTGCCAAGATTTATCTCCGTAGAATCTTCCACTAGGAGAGTTGATTTCTCCTGATACTTAGATGGTAGGGGAAGGTCAAATCCTCCATCCTTAGGTGCCACAGTTGGGTTTTCACCTTTGGATATGTCCTTTGTTTTTACTGTTTTGTGATTGGGAGGTGCCATAGTGTGGTTTTCACCTAGAGATCTTTCTTTATTTTTACTTTTGTGACTGGACGATTTGGCATTCTCACCAAAATAAGCATTCTACTCTAGTTCCATTACAAAACCAACTTTGTGATTGCCAAGAGGGATACCATCTCAGAGTCCCATGAACTCTACAATAGCTTCGTCATTCTGAAAAACATCTAGTACGGGGGACCCTTGTTGGTCCCAATAGATAAGTTTAGGTTGGACAAGTGTTACAATCTGGGTGTTTATGGTGGATGTTAAGGATATAGATGATAGCATAAATACGAAGGATTCAATGAATAGATCAGTCATATGGAGGGAACAATCATCGATGGTATCCTCATTAGACGTCGAATCGGTGGGAAAAAATTGTGCCACCTTGTCAAGAATACCCTCGATGTCCAAGACACGTGGTACCTTCCTATCGAATCCTAACCCCTTCTTGTCTAGTTTCTTCATCACAATAATGGGCTCCATTGTTCCTTGATTCTATTTTCCAAGGCCATCCTTTCCTTTATAGCCCATGTTTTTGACTATCCTTAAGCCATTGCCATATTGCTTGACTAGTATTGTGACTGGTTCTTTCTCCTTGTAGAGCCAAGAAGAGATGTCTTCAATTGTTTCCTCTGCCAATAATTTTCCCTCTTGGAATTGGGTTAGAGATGCTAGGGGAGGAATAGCTGCTTTCTTAGTTACTTTGGCAATAGGCATTTGGCCATAGGATTTAGGAGATAGGGGCATCCACCCTACACAACAAGATTTTGAGATATCATATTCACCAAAGCCTATATCATGGATGTGAGCTTTGATTTCAGGAATAGGATGAGGATTAGGTTCAGCTGCAGAGGATTTTGTCAGCTTTTCAGAATTGACATATAATGGGGATTCAAGGGCTTTGTCATTATTAGGCACTTGGTTGGAATTCTCTATAACTGCCTTGCAAGACATGATAGAATTCGAAGGGATTAGGATCTCCTGGAATAGTTATCTCTATATAATTAAATGGGAATTTGAGATACTAATGGTACATTGAGGGAATAGCTTTTATGGCATGGATCCATGGGCATCCTAGGATAATGTTGTAAGGTAACTCAATGTCAAGGACTTGGCACCTAGTTTTAAGCATGACAGGGCCTACTTGTATAGGCAAGTGGATAACACCTTCTGACCAATGTTCAACATCATCATACCCTTTGATTGTAATACCTTGATTGTAATACTTTGATCAATGTTGACTTGATCCTTAGAGTATCCTAATTGTTTAAGTAACTTGAGAGAGATATTGAGACCAGCACCACCATCTATGAGTATAAGTTTGATCTTGTGTTTATGGATGAAGACTTCAATGTGAAGGGCATCGTTGTGACATGGATCATGAGATGTGAGGTCTTTTTCAGAGAAGACCACATTGTAAGGTGAGGCAATGTTACCTATAATATCTTGGAAATCTATGACTGCTATGTCATTAGGAACCAAAGACTCTTGTAGGGCTTTTTCTAGCACAGCTTTATGTGTGGGTGATGACTGTAGAAGATCCAAAATGGAGATCTGTGCAGGGGTTTTCCCTAGATGTTCAATGACATTGTAGTTAGATTGAGTTGGGAGACTTGGTGTAGGACCACGAATGGTGACATGACCATGATGAGTTGTAATAGCACAATCCGTAGATTTGCCTTTGATTGTGAGGGTAGATACATGACTTTCTTCAAAATGACCTACAATAGAGTCATAGGAAGTTGAAGCTTTGTTAACACCTTTACCTTTGTTGGGATTTTGACCTTGACCATGGTTAGGGAATGGTTCCTTGTACATGTTGAGGTCCTTATTGGTGTTTTGATTTGGTGGTTCATCCTCAAAAGAGATTAGGTTTCCATCGATAAGGTTTTGGATTATGTGCTTGAGTTTCATGCATGATGAGGTCTTGTGTTCTTTGCTCCTATGGTACTCATAATATTCATTTTCTTTGTACCGTGACAAGTCCATTGTTGATAAGTTTTTGTAAAATAGTCTCTATAGGTTCTCCCAAGGGAGTGAATTGATGTTGTGGAGGGTAATTTTGTTGAGGCCGCTCGTGTTGTTGTTGTTGCTAAAGTAAGGTGACAAGTCCATTGTTGATAAGTTTTTGTAAAACAATCTCTATAGGTTCTCCCAAGGGAGTGAATTGATGTTGTGGAGGGTAATTTTGTTGAGGTCGCTCTTATTGTTGTTGCTATTTTTTCTTTGGTTGTCTTTGTTGTTGTTAGTTTTGTTGAGGTGGAGGTTGACTTGGTTTTGAAAGATGAAGGGGTGTTTGCAATGTTTTTGACATGTTTAGAATCTACCACACCATCATTGACCACGTTTTTATTTTTATTCCAAAATTTTGGTTTGTCATTTGATTGTTGTTGGGGAGCATTGTCTTTGTTGTCTTTGAAGATTTTGACCACGCCTTTAGTGATGAGGGATTTTTCAATGTTGATTCTGTTGTAGGTAATTTCATCGAAGGTTGTAGCACTAAGAATTTGCAAATGAAAACCTGATTCTTGATTGAGGTTCTGCACAAATATGCTAACAAGCTACTTTTCAGGTATCTTGAATGGGAATTTGCTAGCCATTTGTCTCTATCTTTAAAGGAAGGAAATGAAAGTTTCCCCATTTTTCTATTTATTGTTGCATAGGTCAGTCATGGAAATCTCATGTTCTGTGTTGTAAGAGAAATGGGTGGCAAATTTCTCTGCAAGCTCATTACAAGATTTGATACCCATGGGTAGGTGTGAGAACCATTCTATAGCTTGACCTCCAAGACTGTGAGGAAAGAGGCACATAAGATATGTGTCATTATATGAGACCTTGAAGCAAGTGCGATAGAATTTTCTAAGATGGTCTTTTGGGTCTCCTTTTCCTTTGTATTTATCAAATTTGGGAATAGTGAAATTTTGAGGAAAAGGGATCATGGGTAATGACCGATCAAATGGATAAGGACAAACTTCTTCTAAAGAGAAGGTTTTCTTGGTGTGGCCAAATGTAAGATCAGATAATTATTGTTGAACTTTAGCAAGTTTTAGCTCCATAGTTGTGGGAGGGTTTGGAAACATCTCTTGTTGTCCGAGAGGTGGTTGTTGTTGCCCATATGGAAGATTATAGTGGAAACCATGTGTATTGGTGTTATAAGGGTCGTATGATTGGTTAGGGTTGTATGTGTTGTATGTTGGGTTTGGATTGGGTTGGATTTGGGTATTTTGATTTTGGGGAGGTGGAGGTGGTGATAGGTAAGAATGTAGGCTTTGTGATGGTTGTTGATAAGAGTTCTGTTGTTGGTATTGCAAAGGTGGTGTGAAGAAATAATTTGGTGGAGGAAAGCTAAAGTTTGTTGGGTTTGGTTGTGGTGGTGGAACATAGCTTTGGGAATGTTGAGGGTTGAGATAAGTGTGGGTTAGGTTGAGAGTGGAAGATCGTTGTGGTGGAGGGACATAGGTATATGTGTTTTGTGATGGTGGAGGTTGATTGGGAAATGTGTTGAAAAAGGTAAGTGTAGATGATCGTTGTGACAAAGGGACATAGGTAGTTGTGTTTTGTGATGGTTGGGGTTGACTAAGATGGGGATAGGTATGATGGAGTGTAGAAGAATGTTGTGGTGGAAGGATATAGGTTGTGTTGACATTTTGTGATGGTTGGGGTTGTATGACATTGTTTAGGTTAATGATACGGAGGGTTGATGATGTAAGGGGTCATGTTTGTTGAGACCCTTTTGCATGGCTACATAAGTATTTCCTAGATTGTAATTTGGTGGGAAACCTTCTTGTGATGGGGTAGCCAATGTTCCACTTGTGATTGGTGTGGGCATTTTAGGAGTTTGTGTGTTTGATTTTGCTAGAGCGGCCTATCTTGCTAGTTATGCTTGACGATGTAGAGTCTCTTGTTAGTGTTTGTAAATTTCCATAGGAGTCATAAGAGGTGATATGGGTCTTTCTGTTGTTGGATTTTGATAAAGAGAATTCTCATATTGTGCATCAAAAGGTTTAGTCATTCTCCCTTGTGAGCTTTGTTCAGGTATGGGTGTGGTCACAGTTGACATGGTTTGGACCACAGTTATGGCATCATGGGTTTTGTTTGGCTCTTTAAGATTGGATAGATCAAAATATTGAGGTAATTTAGCTCCTTTCTCTGCTAATAAGAGGAAGAAATGATCTTGGTTTTCACTAAGGATTTTGTCAAAGGCAGCCATGGCTCTAGGATCTTGTATGATTTCATCAAGGTCATGTCTATCTACTTGAGAGGATTTACCTTCTTCAAAGTGTCACTCTTCTTGAGATGGGACTCGAACTATGGTATAAGGTATAACCGGGTGTAGCAAAATCATGAGGCATGCCAATAGTGAATTGAGTTACATCTACCAAAGGTACATTCCCTTCTTGAGGATTGGTTGGTTGGTCATGTTGCAGCCTATTTTGAGAGTTGGTTGGTCTTTCCATTGGTGTTTTTGGAGTACCCTTTGGAGTCATGTTGGATTGGCTTGGTTGAGGTGTATGAGGAGGTGATTTGCGCTTCCTTGGGATAATTTGTTTAGCCTTCATGGTTTGCTAGAGTCTTGTCATTACCATGGGATGCACTACGATATTTTGTTTGAGATGCTTGCTGGGATTTTGCTGTGCTTTTTTTTAAAAGACAATTTTGATGAACAGTTTACTAGACCAAAGGTGCTATACTGTTTGACCAAAGGCACAGGACTGTGTTACCAAAAGAAAGCTACTGTGTTACCAAAGGCATTTGGACTAGGCTACCAGAGGCGAGGTACTGTTATAACAAAGGTGAGCTACTCTTATACCAAAAGTGCTGAAGTAGTGCCAGTATTGTTTATAAGGAAAATTTTGATAGCTTTGGATTTGATTTTGGTTGGATTTGCTTTGGCAAGAGAAAACACATCAAACAAAGTACCAAAGAGGACTGACACAATAGATAGTGTCTGTTTGGGGCTCACAAAAAGCCCAATGTTTCCACAGGTATTAGACAATTGCAAACAATTCAAGCACTTTTTATCCCTAGAGACAAAGGGTCATTGTGGTAGTTCAGCTCACAACTTAATTCTCTATTGACCAAATGTCATTCCATAAAGGTGTCAAACATTTGCATATTTACAAGAGATGATAGGTAGGGATATCTCACCCTCCCCTTGGAAAGGTCAAGTAGGTCACAAGAGCTTTATATCTGAGGGAATACTATCTCTTCTCAAGGGAGGCAATGGTGAGTATCTTGAGGGCTTAAATCGATTCCCCTTGCACTGATGATTACCACAACGTTCAGAGGTGGATCAGGTAGCCACTATCTAGATTGGTTCTTAGTAACTTTGAGGAACCAAAGCCTTATGAGCAATGTGACAAGATACTAAAATCTTTAACCAATCCTCCTAAGAGTATCAAACACTTCACACAGTGTGAAAATTATTTCCACAAAGTGCTAGTATACCTCTTTTCAATTTGGCACCACAAGGTAAGGCTGACATCGGTTAGGACTTGGCTTTTGCCTTACCCCTCTTCTATAGAAATTCAAAGGAAAACTCCGCTTAGGGTCATCTGTTTTGGATGAAGCACAATCCAAAAGTAGGACCTTCTAAAGGATTAACTAAAATGTAAGATCAAGCACATCAAACAAAGGTTCAATTGTCACATTATAAGAAAAATAAGGTGCAACTAGATTAGGCACATACACATTTGTAGTTGTCAATTGTCCCTTATGAAATTGAAGTGTTTGGCATTCATGTCCATTATCCCTTAAGAAAGAAATATGTTCCTAAGACTTGGATGGAAAAAATGATGTTTTGTCCCTTAAGAAAACAATATGTTTTCTAAGATTGCAAAGATGATTTGTTCAATTATCCCTTAAGAAAGCAATATGTTTTCTAAGATTGCAAAGATGATTGTTTAATTGTCCCTTAAGAAAGCAATATGTTCCTAAGACCTAAATTGATAAATTTGGCAATTCTTCAAAGCTTGTCCTGCATGAACATGTTAGGAAAACCCTATTTGCTCTGTTTGAGTGATAAGAAGCTGCAACAAGTTGATTAGTTCCACACAAACTCAAAAGTTAGCAAAAAAAATCAATTGACGAAAAGTGCTTTACTTTATAACCAAAAGTGACTTACTGTATGACCGAAAGCACTGTACTGTAGTATCGAAGGCAAGTGACTGCAGAACCAAAAGTGACCCACTATGCTACCAGACTCACTGTACTGTACTACCACAAGCGTGACACTATGCTTCAAAAAGTACTTTGCTACCCCAGATCTAAAACAAGTGACATTTCATCAAAAAAGCTAGATCAAAAGATGATTTCATGATTGACTTGAGGATCTAGGATGTAATGGATGATAAGCTTTGTAACCTAGAATCAAGAACAACTCACAAAATGTTGCAAAATAATAGGTTTAACTCAAAAAATGCTAATACTCCTAAATATGTCAGCTTAAACAGTATGAATGATAATTGAAAGACAAATAGTCAGTCAATGAAAGATAGATATGATGAGTTAGAACCCTGTAAATCACAAAACAAGATAAAAAAAACTCTAATATACCAAAAGTGCTTTACTATTATTCCAATTGCGATGCACTATACTACCAAAAGCGTGATACTATGCTACCAAAGGTGCTACAGTATCGTCCAAAGGCGTTGTACTGTAGTGCCAAACGTGTAGCACTATACTGCTAATAGCATTTTTTTTGTGTTAGGTGCGTTGTTCCATACTATACTTTTAAAAAAAAAATCTTAAAGAAAAAGAGGGATTAGTCGGTCCCATTGGCCATGCCAGAATGTGTATGAGGAAAATCAAGAGGTCGGATGATAAAATCAAAACAATGATAGTAACAACTCAATTACCCATAACATAAAGAGATCGATCTAAGTAAAAATCTAATATCAATTAATAAATCAATTTAAAACAAGAAAGACTTCACCTAGATTGTATTGTTCTCTTTGTAGATATATAGATTGCTTAATAACAATGTGAAACCATGTTTGTAACAAGCGGATGTAGGTAGTATTCGTGCTCAAAGTGCTCAAGGGTGCTCAACGATGTGATGAATGCTCAATACGTTGTAAAAAATGCCTAAGAATAGATGATCGAAAAGGATTTGTGAAGGAGATGAGGGGGGTTTATATAGGTTTCAAACATGATCGATCAATGGATTAAATAAATCCATAGAATGAAAGGTTGAGATAAATCAAATAACTCATGCTGAATGTGTACACAACATGTGTCACTCCAAAGAGGTATTTTATTAAGATAATTGCTTTTTTAATAAAGATAGATTTGATTTCATAAATTAGAATACTTTTTTTTCTAATTCATGAGTTGATGAAAATAAGATAAATTAAAGCCCATTAACTTAACTTTAGATTTGTCTTTTTTAGAGTTCTAATAATAAGATTGATTATGCACATGAGTTAACATAATATTTTTAGAGGAATTGGAAAGATAATTCAAATTAAATAAATGAATTTATTTAATTGATTGTGCATGATAGAGGAATACGAAGATTATAAATAAAATACTTGATTTTATTTATTTTTAGAGGATTGAGGTAATTTAAATAAATTTGCATGATTTATTTAAATTTGGAAGAACAACTTGATTTAATTAAATAATAAAAATTATTTAATTGTCGATAAGAGATGATTTGGATGAATTAATTAAATAATGGGATTTATTTAATTAATGTAGACTTAAATTTTGAAAAGGATAATGATTTAATTAAATAATAAAAATTATTTAATTTTGGAAGAATAAAGAGGAATTTAATGAAATTAATTAAATAAAGGAGATTTATTTAATTAATGTTGAAAAAATGTGATTTAAAAGAATTTGATGAAATTAATTAAATAATTAGATTATTTAATTAACGTTAAATGCGGGTGATTTGATGAAATGCAAGTGATGTGATGACTTGGTCATTTTTGGGTGTCTACAGTATGCAAGGTGAATAATGAAATGGTCATTTTTAGGTGTCTACAGGTACCATGGGTTGATTACCCAAGTACCATGGTTTATATCATATGGTCAGATAACTGTGCATCACAATTCAAGAACTCACAAAATTTCTATTGGCTAAGCAGGAGGCATAATATTACACGTGTTCAGCATATGTGGAACTTTTGTGAGGTCGGGCATGGAAAGGGGGAGCATGATGGTGTAGGAGCTTATATCAAAAGAGCCATAGCATGAGAAGAGTTAAAGTATAAAGACAATGCAAAGTTGACAGATGCAAAATCAATCATCGAGTGGTGTAATGCTTCAATGGGTCTAGGTAGTGAAGGTATGTCTTCAGTTCATAGATTTTCTTGGTTGATAGATGATACTAACATTACACCATATGATGACTATTGTACATTGACAAGATCAAGTGAGCTACACTCTTTCAGAAGCTCAATTGCAGGTTCATGGAGTATCCATACGTGGAAGATGGAGTGCTTTTGTTCTCCATGTACAATTCAAGTCTAGAATGAGTGCGAGTCACAGGAGTGGGTTGACGAATGGCAATTATGTTATCTTAGCCCACTTGACATGTATCGACCCCCAACGGCATTGGAACTAACATAGATGGAATCCTCAGTTGACTTTGACCACATATCAGATCTAGTTCAACCAAGTAATATATCTACTTGCATAGTTAAATTTGAAATTCCTAAGGTTATCTTAAATTTTGTAGTATTTTTGTAATGTTGACTAATTTCATCTAATTTTCTACACATATCATTGTAGGGCATGTTTATGCAGTTATTGCTGATGAAGATAATGAAGAGGGAACAAATTATTACTTGTGTCATTATGTTGAGGCCAAAAAGAAATTGGAGGCCCTAGTTATAGATGGGGAAAACATTGAATACCCTACAAGCTTAGTGGTTGTTACTAGAACATGGCTTAGAAGGTACCCACATAAGAGTGTTAATGTTTGGCTGTTTGAGGACTTTGACATCCATCGAAAGATTTTTCATTAATCCAACCTTGTCATGGAAACCAATGTTCATTTGATACAATATCGAGGTAGACCTTTGAACAAGACCTTGTGGAAGGTGCGTGACTTTGACCATGAGGCAATTCTTGACACAATAAAGAGTAGAGAAGACCCAGATGGTTCGTTGGATTGATTTGTAAGTATGCATAAAACTTTCCTAGATGGTTACTTGTACTTTGTTTTGTATATAAACAGTAGTATGAATTGCTTCCCTCCAGTATATTTATGTTTAGTCAATTTTTCTTTTTGATGCTTCTCACATGAGGTCACAACTCCAGTCTGTCCAACTACGGACAAAGAAGCTTGAGAAAAGATGATGGAGAGTGATCATCAGATGGCGGTTAGTGATCGATTACATATGTGATGTTATATATTTGATGTACATTTTGTTATAGTAATGTGCATATTGTTTGATTGTATTAACAGGTGGATCTGCATGAGCTTGAACTGTCGAAGAGGTCTACTCGATGGAAGAGAGCGGATGAGTCATGGATTGGTTCTCAATCTTCACGGTCAAGCAAGGGCCGCCAATTATTTTATAAAAGTCTATAGGAAACTAGTTTTGGGACATACTTTTGTATGTTACCAAAGTATGTACATACTTCTGTATGTTACTGATGTATATTTTGTATATGTGCCTGTATGGCTTTGTTTGAACATGCCTATATGGCTTTGTATGTAAACTAGATGTTATGTTCATGACATTATGTATACGATAGTTTATATTAAATATTTAATATGATGATAAATTATCGTTGAGCAATGGTATGAATTGTGGGCATTGAAGGCCTCATGTTTCGTTTGATTTGTTTTCTATGGTATACATTTGATGTTTGTATCATCATCATGTTATGCTTCATGGGGTTAGATCTAAGTAATGGATGAAGTTGATCCTAATTGGTCTTAATCCTGTTCACTCATGTTTCACTCATGTCATATCAAGATTGATGTCACAGGGTTTGAATTTTAGTTCATAACATTCATGTTTATCATGTTACAATAGTAGGACATAGTTGCTTATGTCATTGGTTCATGCCATTGGATCATTGGATTTGGTTGTGGTTCTTCATCATAACATGTCATGCTTTCAGGAGTTGGATTGGGTTGTGGTTCTTCCTCATGACAAGAGTTTTTTCATGTCTTCATGCTTCTTTGTCCTTCATGTCTTTAGTGTTCTCAGTGTCTTCATGTGTCAAGGATTTCTTCAGTGTCCTCATGATGTTGATGTTGATCACAAAATATAGTGTATTAGTAATAGGAAACCATGGAAAGGCCTTGAAAATATTTGAGTAATGCAAGAAATAGAAGCTATGATGTAGAATAATGGATATACAAATCTCTCCCAACTCAAGATCAGCCTTGTTACAACATCATATTATTGTTTTATGCATGAGGAAGGATATTATGGGTGTAGCCCATAAGATCCCTAAGACATAAAAAACTACTAAAAGACATAAAAACTACCAAAATTTGACAGAGGTTTTCTCATAATTCATGGTAACTGGGAACATTCTATTTGGACCTGCAAGTGCACATGAGGTTTGTCCACAATAACCTTTCTTGGTTTCCTTCAACTCTAGTCCATTTGACAGTGCCGAAATCAAACGCATTCTTGCAAAATGCTTCAGTTTCATGCAGTGGAAAGGTGGTAGGAGTGACATTTTGCATTCCATAGCTCATGGGGCCAAATGGACTTCACCAACGCATTAGGTTATGTGGGTAAATGCTAGGGGAGGTCTCAATTCATGTGCCAAGCGTCGCAGTCATTCGGGGCAGCAGGCTACTGGCAAAGTCCCTTAAGATCCCTAAGACGAAAAAAATTACCAAACTTTGATGGAGGAGTTCTTGGAATTCATGGTAGCTGGAAACATTTTGTTTGGACCTGTAGGTGCACGTGGGGTCTGTCCATAATAACCTCTCTTAGTTTCTTTCAACTCCAGTCCATTTGACCGTGCCGAAATCAAACATATTCTTGCAAAATGCTTCAGTTTCATGTAGTGGAAAGGTGCTAGGAATGACATTTTGCATTCCATAGCTCGTGGGGCTGAATGGACTTTGCCAACATGTCAGGTTAGGTGGGTAAATGCTAGGGGAGGTCTCATTTCATGTGCCAAGCACCACAGTCGTTCAGGACAACAGGCTACCGGTAAAGTCCCTTAAGATCCCTAAGACAAAAAAAATGCCAAACTTTGACGGAGATGTTCTCAGAATTCGTGGTAGTTGGGAACATTCCATTTGGACCTATAGGTGGATGTGGGGTCTATCTACAATAACCTCTCTAAGTTTTGTTCAACTCCTATCTATTTGACCGTGCCAAAATCAAACGCATTCTTGCAAAATGCTTTAGTTTCATGCAATGTAAAGGTTGCCAGGTGCCATATTTTTTGTACTACTCATCGTGGGACTAAACAGACTATGCCAACATGTTGGGGGGGTGGGTAAATGGTAGGGAAGGTCTCATTTCATGTGCCAAGCATCCCAGTCATTTGGGGCTATAAGCTACTAACAAAGTAGAAAGTTGTTAACACTAAAATTTTGCATTCCATAGGTCTTGGAGGCAAAATGACTACACCAACACATCTAGGTGGGTGGGTAAATGCTAGGGGAGGTCTCATTTTGTGCACCAAGTGTTTGAGTCATTCTGAATTGCAAGCTATCGGTAAACTCGAAAGGTGTTAGGAGTGACATTTTGCATTCCATAGCTTGTGGGACTGAACAGACTTCACCAACATGTCAGGGTGGGTGGGTAAATACTATGGGAGGTCTCGTTTCATGTGCCAAGCACCGCAGTCGTTCAGCAGGCTACCGACAAAGTCCCCTAAGATCCCTAAGAGAAGAAAACTACCAAACTTTAATGGGGCAGTTCTCAAAATTCATCGTAGCTGGGAACATTCTATTTAGACCTACAGGGGCATGTGGGGTATGTCTACAATAACCTCTCTCAGTTTCATTCAACTCCTGTCCATTTGACTGTGCCAGAATCAAACGTACTCTTGTAAAATGCTTCAATTTCTTGCAGTGGAAAGGTTGCCAGTGCCATATTTTTTTATCTGCTCATTGTGGGGGTGGTGCCAACACATCGGGGTGGGTGGGTAAATTCTAGGGGAGATCTCATTTCGTGTGCCAAGTGTCTCAGTCGTTCCAAGCTGCAAGCTACTGGCAAACTCGTAAGGTGCTAGGTGTCGGTAGCTTGTAGGCCAGAATGACTGGGACGCTTGGCACACAAAACAAGACCTTCCCTACCATTTACCCACCCACCCTGATGTGTTAGCATAGTCTGTTCAGCGACACGATGAGCAGAACAAAAAATATGGCACCTGGAAACCTTTCCATTGCATGAAACTAAAGTATTTTGCAAGAATGCGTTTGATTCTGGCACAATCAAGTGGATAGTAGTTGAGTTAAACTGGGAGAGGTTATTATAGATGGGCCCCACATGCACTTGTAGGTCCAAATAGAAAGTTCCCGGCTACAACGAATTCTGAGAACTACCTTGTCAAAGTTTGGCAATTTTTTCGTCTTAGGGATCTTAAGCGACTTTATCGGTAGCCCGCTGCCATGAACTATTGCGGTTCTTGGCACATGAAATGAGACCTCCCTTGTCATTTACTTGCCCACCCCGATGTGTTGGCAAAGTCCATTCAGCCCCACAAACTATGGAATGCAAAATATCAGTCCTAGCACCTTTCCACTGCATGAAATTGAAGCATTTTGCAAGTATGCGTTTGATTTCGGCATGGTCAAATAGACTGGAGTTGACCAAAACTAAGAGAAGTTATTGTGGATGGACCCCACATACACCTTTAGGTCCAAATGAAACATTCCCAGAAGCCACTTATTCCAAGAACTACTCCATCAAAGTTTGGCAATTTTTTTGTCTTAGGGATATTAAGTGACTTTGCCAGTAGTCTGTTGCCCCGAATGACTGGGGCGCTTGGCATACAAAATGAGACCTCTCTTGGAATTTACCCACCCACCCCGACGTGTTGGTGAAGTCTGTTTGGCCCCATGAGCTATGGAATGTAAAATGTCACTCCTAACACCTTTCCACTGCATGAAACTGAAGCATTTTGTAAGAATGCATTTGATTTCGGCACGGTCAAATAGACTGAAGTTGACCAAAACTGAGAGAGGTTATTGTGGATGGACCCCACATGCACCTGTAAGTCTAAAAAAATATTCCCAGATGCTATGAATTCTAAGAACTACTCTGTCAAAGTTTGGCGGTTTTTTCATCTTAGGGATCTTAAGTGACTTTGCTTGTAGCCTGCTGCCCCGAATGACTGGGGCACTTGGCACAGGAAATGAGACCTCCCTTGGTAGTTACCCACCCACCTTGACATGTTGGCAAAGTCCGTTCGGCCCCACGAGCTATGGAATGCAAAATGTCACTCCTAGCACCTTTCCACTGCATGAAACTGAAGCATTTTGCAAGAATGTGTTTAATTCTGACACAGTAAAATATACTAGAGTTGAACAAAACTGAGAGAGGTTTTTGTGGATGGACCCCACATGCACCTGCAGGTCTAAATAGAATGTTCCCAGTTGCCACGAATTTCAAGAACTACTTCGTCAAAGTTTGGTATTTTTTTCATCTTAGGGATCTTAAGGGACTTTGCCGGTAGCCTGCTACCCCGAATGACTACGACACTTGGCACATGAAACAAGATCTCCCTTGGCATTTACCCACCCACCCTGATGCATTGGTGAAGTTCGTTCAGCCCCATGAGCTATGGAATGCAATATGTCACTCCTAGCACCTTTCCACTGCATGAAACTGAAGCATTTTGCAAGAATGCATTTGATTTCAGCATAGTCAAATGGACTGGAGTTGAACGAAACTGAGAGAGGTTATTGTGAACAGACCCCACATACACTTGCAAGTCTAAACAAAATGTTCCTAGCTACCATGAATTCTGAGAAAACCTCTATCAAAGTTTAGCATTTTTTTGTCTTAGGGATCTTAAGGGCTACACCCATTTTATCCTTCCTCATGCATAAAACAATAATATGATGTTGTAACAAGGCTTATCTTGAGTTGGGAAAGATTTGTACATCCATTATTCTACATCATAGCTTCTATTTCTTGCATCACTTAAATATTTTCAAGGCCTTTCCATAGTTTCCTCTTACTAATCCAGCCAACCACGACCTTGAAAATGGTGTTGCAATAACATATAAGGCTAAGAAATCAGATAAAAGATCCATGTAAACATCTATTTTTAGTTTTAACATATTTTTCTATCATCATTGACCATTGTATCCATGCATGTGTAGGTATATCAGTTAGTTCAGTCAAAGAGACTCCAAATTTATCATGTTTCCACCTTGTTTCAGCTCTTCATGCCTTGACATCATGACTATCTCAACATGGTCTATCATCATTTTAATAGTCTTCTTTAGTGTCTTGGGCTAGGACATTCCTTATGCACCTATTCATGATGATTTGTATGCATGACACAACAATATTTCAAAATTTCCTAATTATCCTTTGTTACTACATGATGGTGGTTACCTTGATCAACTATATGGGGGATTGTCATCGTGAAGGTTTGAATCTTAAAAATAGTCATCACAACATCTACCATGGTCCAAGAAGGTAAACTCCATGCTGAATTTGAAACTACTCACAAAGGGCTTCATTCAAGTCATGATTGTTGTCTTCACATGTCTTCCTCTAGACTTTGGGACAATGGTTATAACTTTTTCCAAGCGTCAAGAAAATGAACTATGGATTGATTTTTTAGAAGTTATGAACCTTATGCATGTCTAGGACAACCTGGGCATCATAAAAATGAGTTTTATCAAACCTACAACAGCCATGAACATGAAGAACAAGTTGCAGATTTAGTTGAGAAAATGCGTATAAATCAAGCTAGTCTTTCACCACAAGGGGAGGTGCATGATATTTGTGCATTTGGATATGAAGAAATAGAATAATCATGATGAGGCTCATCATCATAATTTATAAGGACTTTTGTAATTGCAGCTACCCTTGTAGACATGTATGCAAAGTGTGGAAGCATAGACAAGGCACGTGAACTGTTTGGCACGATGCCCCAAACAAATGTCACCTCATTGAATGCAATGATTACAAGCTATGAACAAAATGGATTTTTTGATAAGGCTTTGGAAACTTTCAAGAAAATTTCATCATGTTTCAACTACCTACCAACTGTCCAATAGACTTTTGAAAGGATTTAACTGTTTAACTTCCTTAAACTTACATTTTTAATTTTACATGTTGACAACTTTTGTAAAATAAACTCAGAATGACTATATTGACCTTGCACATGGTCTATTATAACCTTATTAGACCAAATAAACTAAAAAAACCCAAAAAAGCCCATTGATACCGTATTTCACAACAATGGGCTATGATATCAAACTCTTCTTCAACTTGACATGAACTCTTCAAGGACTACAAACTCAAAACTTGTTTCAAAACCTCAACCCCTGCAAACTATCACATGGAACACCTTTGAAATCATGAATGTGCCATGAAAAGACCATACATGATCATCAAGAACTTAGACTTTGCAATTTTGATTAATTGCCTTCACAATCAGCCCTTTAACCCTAGTAGCCCTCCAAATAGTGGCTTTTGGGCATAATTTCCAGAAAACTCATCAAACCCACAAATGGTTTAGCATTTCAGATACCTTTTTTGGTTCTCTTCAACATATCTCATTTGTGCCTAGGGTTGTTTCAGACTTTGACCTTCTAAAATTGATTGTTACACTATTTTAAGGGGCAATTATCCCTGTTATACAAATCAATCCCCAATCAATGTCTCTCTCAAATTCAAAACTCAACTCCAAAGTTCTAGTTAGGTTTCAAATAGACCAAATCCACAACTTTTTTTAGACAAAAGGATCATAGAGTCATCCAATTAATAAACCCTCATTCTAGGCCAATCTAGTGCTTGTATAGAGATGGTTCATTGGTTCTCATCACTCCTCTACCCAAATCTGGTTAAGACCCACTCAAACACTTCACTACAAGTCTACACATGCTAAACAAAACATCATCCACACTTTAACAATGCTCTTTCATCAAAATCCTACTTGAAAGCATCACTTTTCACTCAAAATGAACTCAAAATGACTCTATTGACATTGCACATGGTCCATTATGACTTTATTAGACCAAATAAACCAAAAACACCTTAAAAAATCTACCATTAGACCTCATTTGACCAAACTTGCAAAAAAAATGAATTTGGTTCCCTGCACCAAATTGGTAGGTGTAAAGCCAAATTCCAAAACCTTTGAAATGGTATCTTTGGAACATGGTATAGACATCCATCAAAGCATAAAGCATATAGGAATTTGTCAAATGTTGTAGTTGTAAGTACCCTTCAAGCTATGTATGCAAAGTATGGAAGCATATACTTGACGAACATGAACTATTTGACATGATGCCTCAAAGTAATGTTGTCTCATGGAATGCAATGATTGCAAGATATGCACGAAATGGATTTGTTGAAAAGACTTTAGAAACTTTCAAGTAAATTTAGTTGGCATGTGTAAAGCCAAATTCTACAACCTTTGCCAACATCCTCCCTATCTATACACCAATATAGAATGTTTGGAATGACTTATCAACATCCATCAAAGCATAAAGGATATAGGAAATTTGTCGCATGTTGTAATTGCAGTTGCCCTTGTAGACATGTATGCAAAGTGTGGAAGCATAGACAAGGCACGTGAACTATTTGGCATGATACCCCAAAGAAATGTCACCTCATTGAATGCAATGATTGCAAGATATGAACAAAATGGATTTTTTGATAAGGCATTAGAAACTTTCAAGCAAATGCAATTGGCGGGTGTAAAACAAAATTCTACATCCTCAGCCAGTATCCTCCTTACCTATGTCAAAATGGACATCCATTAAAAGGATAAAACATATGGGAATTTTGTTAGATGTTGTAGTTGCAACTGCCCTCAGGGACATGTATGCAAAGTGTGGAATCATAGACAAGGCACGTGAACTATTTGGCATGATGCCTCAAAGAAATGTCGCCTCATGGAATACAATGATTGCAAGATATGAACAAAATGGATTTTCTGATAAGCCTTTAGAAAGTTCCAAGAAAATGCAATTGGCAAGTGTAAAGCCAAATTCCAAAACCTTAGAAATGGTATGTTTGGAGCATGGTATAGACATCCATCAAAGCATAAAGGATATAGGAATTTTGTCAAATGTCATAGTTGTAAGTACCCTGCAAGACATGTATGCAACTTGTGTGGAAGCATATACAATGAACATGAACTGTTGGACACGATGCCTCAAAGAAATGTCTCATGGAATGCAATGATTGCAAGATATGCACGAAATGGATTTTTCATAAGGCTTTACAAACTCTCAAGCAAATGTACAAAATAAATTTCAACCATTTACGCAAATTTTGGCACATCTAAAACTAAATTGGACAACATTAACCAACTTCCTCCTTGCCTATGCCATAATGGGATCTAGAGAACATGGTGTGGACAACCATCAAAGCATAAATGATATAGGAATTTTGTCACATGTATTGTATTTGCAAAGTTGCCCTTGTAGACATGTATGGAAAGTATGAAAGCATAGACAAGGCATGTGAACTATTTGAAATGATGCCTCAAAGAAATGCATAGTCCCATAGAATTCAATGATTGCAAGATATGCACAAAATAGATTATTTGAAAATGATTTATAAACTTTCAATCAAAAGCAATTGGCACTTGTAAAACCAAATTCCTATAAAAATAATTGATTATCATATTAAATATTTAATATAAACTATCATATACATAATGTCATGAACATAACATCTAGTTTATATAAAAAGCCATATAGGCATGTCCAAACAAAGCCATACAGGAAAATATACAAAAATATACATCGGATTAACATACAAAAGTATATATACAAAGCCATCTAGGCATACAAAAAATGTCCCAAAAACTAGTTTCCTATGGACTTTTAGGAAATAATCAGTGGCCCTTCTTTGACTGTGAAGATGGAGAGCCAGTTAGTGACACATCCTCTCTCTGCCGTTGAGTAGACCTCTTCGAATAAAGTTCATCCAGCTGTACCTATTAATATATGCACATTAGTAAAGAAAATGTATGAAATATATAACATCACATATGTAATTGATCACTTATAGCCAACCGATGATCACTCTCCATCATCTTGTCTCTCTCTTCATCTGTAGTTGGATGGACTGGAGTTGTGACCAACTGTGAGAAGCATCAAGAAGCAAAATTGACTAAACATAAATATCATTTATGTACATCAAATGACATGAGATAAAACAAGAAATAGAAAATTATGATATTTTCATGTTATTGTCTCATACCTCAGTCAAAGGATTTGTAAACATCATGGCTACAACAATGCCTATCTGCACTAACTCACAAAGATTAGGATGAGTCTCCACTGTGTTTAGCATATGAAAATCAAGTTCAAGATTATTCAAACAAAATAAATACATAACATTATTTTAAAAATGCATAATGATTAGAAATGGTTAAATTTACCTCTGTAAAAGTGGTGGTTTGGCGTCTAGTGGACCAAAGACCCCGTGGAGGTGCTGGTGACTGTTGAAATCATTAAATTGTCACAAAATAATATTACCATTGACATATCTACAATAATTATGATTATGTGATAAATTACTTACCTATTGACTTGACCTCCTCTTATAACTTTCCAATGGATAGCTAATGGAGGCAAGATGAAGACTCTGACCCTAGAATTTCATTATGCAAACAAAATTTACATACATTATTTTTTACTTATAATATAGATAATCATATAAAATTAATTACAAATTTCAAATAACAATATACTAAATCAATATGAAACTTGTAACAAATTACCTAAGAGTCAATACCAAATGTATGTTGTAAGAGATCATCACTGAGAACAAGATCATCCAATATGTCCTACCCCTGTGTCACAGCATGTTGCCCCTGTGTTGCAGCATGTTGCCCCTGTGTCACAGAGTCCTGTCATGCCTCTTGTGTCCCATAATCACATAGGTTCCCACATGTACTACACAAATGTGGGGACACATGATGCCTACTACTCTCACCCTCATCGGCCTCGATAAAATCATCGGCATGCTGTGATAGAGTTTGGGTGAGAGTAGTTAGTGAATGTAAAGTCTCCAACTCAACACTCTCCTTCAAAGACAAAGGGAGTGACCTACATTCTAGCCTCCCTCAGGGTATAGGCACATAGTCTTCATCTTGCTGAGCCCTGGGTCTATCTTGGACAGAGCCACCACCTCTACCTTGGAACTCACAACTGTCAAAATGATTTGGAATCTTGTTGAGGACGAACTTGCAATAGAGTTTCCTCAAGAAATATTGTGGTACCTCATCATTATTGCATGGGTGCTCATCGAAGACCATGTACCATCTATCCTAAAAGTTTTGAGATATTTCTTCATTCCTACACCAATGTATAGGAAACCGTTTGCAACTTTCTTCTAATCTTTGGTCGGTTTTGGGATTAATAAAGTGTGCACATAATTGAGATTTTGTAATTTTCTCATACTTGAATTGTTCATATGACAACTTGTCAGCATAATATTGTCAACTCCTCTCCCTAAAGTCTTGGAATTCAGTGATTTGTTTTGTCACCAAATCTATGTGGGAAACAATCTCCTATAGTGATTTTGCAAGTACCCTCCTACGATCAGTGGTTCCACTTGGATTGTTTAGGGTTTGAATAATAGTTTCAAGATGTTTCTTTTTTTCTTCTATTATCCCTAGGTAGTGTTCTTGATTATCCCTTTCATGAAAAGGAGGTGAAGGTGGGTTTGGAGGGTTTGGAGGGTTTTGGGGGTTGTTATCACCCTCAACTAGATTTAGGTTTTCTCTTTCTCCAATAACTGTAAATGCAATATAAAAACAAATCAACATTGCAAAACTAAAAAATTGTTCTCAAACTAACAAAGGAGAGTCAAACCCTACCTTCTTCCTATGCTGGATCCTCCAAATTTGTACGACGATGTCTTTGGCAGTGAGGTGGCATTGTGAATTTATTGTTTTCTCTATTGCACTTGGTTAAATAGACTTTTCTTCAATGTGATCATACTTTTCCTTTCTTCTTTATTGCTGTGAGGACAAATGGTCATGGGAGAATGAGCAGAAAAGTATTTTTTTTGCTTTTATGTAAAATAAAATGTGAGCGTGTTATAACGCGCTCGTGTTTTTCTTTAATTTTGGAGATGGTGGTGACTTTTTGGTCCCCCATCTCCTTGCATTTACCCATGTATGCTTTGTTATTTTATGGTATGGTGAGGAAATAATTCCAGGTAATAGGGGTCAATGACAAATGGTTTTGTCTCTTGGGTCTTTTTTCTACTTCATAGAATGTTGTTTTCTTGCAATTTTTTTGTGTGGGCATGTTATATTTTTGTTTCACGTATGTTTGAAAAGTTGTCCATCTATATATTATTGTAGATAAAGGTTAATGAGGTTCTTTATGATCAAAATACTAATTTACATGGTAGTAGGCATGAATGATAATAATAACTTAACTAGAAATTGAGTAAATTCAGTGTATAGTTGGATATTGTTAGCATGTGGGGAACAAAGTTTTGTAAGAAAAATAGCAATTGATGGTGCAAAAAATGTAATTATTCTATAGGATCATTTACCTACAAGTTAGTCAGGTTATGATTAGATGAACAGTGAGAGTAAACTGCTTTCAAATTGAAAAAGAATTGTGAAAGAGAAACACACAACTCTACATAATTCTATTTGACATGATTCAAACTTAATTTCTATAAATGGTTTTAACTACATTGGTTATTTCTTCTTAGAAGTGAAACTACAATTAGATTATTTTATCTTTCCTCTTTCACAATAAAGCTAAAGTGGTGTGAACTTTAACATCTGATGCAATTCAGAGAAGTATTTTATATCACATGATTCAAACTTATTTTATTTGTAAATAGTTTTATCTGCATTGGTTATTTCTTCTTAGAAGTTAAACTACAATTAGATTATTTTATCTTTCCTCTTTCACAATGAAGTTGAAGTATGCACTTTAACATTTGATGCAAATCATAGAAGTATTTTATATATTGTGACTCAAACTTATTTTATTTGTGAATAGTTTTAACTGCATTGGTTATTTCTTCTCAGAAGTGAAACTACATTTAGATTATTTTATCTTTCCTCTTTCTCAATGAAGCTGAAGTGGTGTGTACTTTAACATTTGATGCAATTCAGAGAAGTACTTTATATCTAGTAAATAGTTTCCATTGCTTCTAATATTTTCTTGTACATATGAAATGTGGAAAGGTAACATTTTTCTTACCATGTTATTTCCTTTCACAAATGAAAATGGGCATAATTTATGTTGTCTTTGCACATAACAGTATTCAAGCTAAAGCATGTTAGTACTATATAGGTTAATGAGAGAAGGTAAACTGGCATTATTCATGTAAATAAGTTTATAAGTGATTGTATGCATTTTTTATATTTCATATTCTTGATCTATCTTGTTACTAATTTGAAGTTTCTCCTTTTCTATTTTGCCTCGGCAATGCTTACAACAAGAATTGCAAGCACAATCATCTTTAGTTCATTTTGTTGAGGTATGTAATTTACATCTTTCATATTCTCAAGGCATTTTTGATCATGTAATTTTAGTGACCTCAAGAAGCAATCTTGTTTCAACTCTTTTCATTGCTTGTATGGACCAGCCACTTAGCTAGGATTGAATCTTTGAATCCGATAGTCTAATTATGTGTCTTTCAATTGAAACTAGAATCCAATGCTACTCCATTTGTTTATTTTTAAAATCATCCTTCTAGATATATCTTACTATCTAACTCTTTGTTGGTTTAGAAATCATCTTATTATCAGGATTAATTTTGTTGAAAATTCATTGATATATTATATGTGTATACTAAAATTGTTAGAGGATGGGATCGTGGACTTTCAATGTAATGTTTTGACCAGTTCAAACCTTCCTCACACATGCCCTATAAACATGTTTGTGGGAAATTACATCAATTGGTGAACTGGAAGTAGTTGGAAGATGTAGTAGATAGTTTGGATGACCTATAATAGTAGTTCCAAATATCTAGCAATAGTTTTTGCATCATTTTTAATCATAGGACAATCCAATTATAAAGTGGCATTCCCAAAGATGAGATAAGTTACTATGGAGTTTAAACATCAAATTGAAGATTGTTTGTTGCATATCCATCACATGTAGTACTGTTTTACTCAAGAGGTATTAATTGGCGTGCCAAAAGATTCACAACTCTCTCATCTTATCTATCAGATCATCTCAATTTGAATTATAGATAATTCATTTTTCTATTAGCATTTCGCATATTCATGCAGTATACATTCTCTAGTATAAAAGGGAGGTCAACTTAAATGTCTGTACTTAATCACATGGGAAATGTCCTTAACAAGAATTTTTTGCATGTACTTCATGACATATGATATAGCCATGAAAACCTGAATGGAAAAAATTAACCATTAATCAGAACCATGTATGATATAATGAAAAAATTTTAAAAACAAACCGCCAACCTACATTTTGAATAAACAAACAACAAAAGGTTTCCATGTAATATAAAATAGATATCATGAACATTCAACTAGATAGAAAATCCCATTTATCTATTCAATTATTTCAGGATCTCTGTCTCCACCAGATTTAAGAAGGTTTAAAAATGTTTCTACGATTTGAGATAGAAACCTACCGAACATATTTGGACAAAATAAAAAATGAACAATAGTATGATCAAATGAAAGCCCCTCAACGCATTAGGAAACCAAATTACATCCATAACTTGAAGCACTGAATTGCATGTATGTATCAAGTCATGTTGAAAACAACCCAAAAGGTTTCTTGATACAATTGTTCTACTTGTGTAATTTTAGGAACAATAACAAGTTTTGTAGCATTTATTTGATTCAACATCTATTTTCTCTTACAAGATCCCTCAATAACTACCATTGGGTCTTCCTTAATTAGCTCCCACTAATGTTGATAGAGAGAGCATGAAATCCATCTGACCCAAGGGACTTGTCATGCTGAAAGGAAAAGACAATTTTCTCAATGTTTTCTATGTTTGGATATACATGCACTCATTTTCACTCTGTGTGCATATTTTATGAATATACTATAAAATTACTTGGTTGTCTTCCAGCAAGTAAGTGGTAGAAAAAGATACAATCTCAAGAGTTGTGTTGATAGCAGTCCCATCTTTCTTTTTATTTGATGAATGGAATTGACGTGTTGTTTATTCTAGACCAAGTGATGAAAAAAATTAGTGTTTTGGTCTCCCTATCTTACCCAATGTTGTTTGGGTATGTCTCCAATATTTTTATTCTTTGAGCTGAAGAGTGGCAAGTTGTTTGAGAGATTGCTCTTAAATTAGCTTTTTAGTAAGGTAGGTTGTTTTCTCTTATGTCCTTTTGAATGGATGAAAGCTATGTGGAAATGGTAGCTAATTCTTGTAATTCAATTTTGCTCCACTTTTTAAATAAGTTTGCAAAAAATGAGCTTTATCCATAAACTTATGAATTTCATGGCCTAGAAGATGAGTGGCTCTTGTCCAACATTTCTTAACTTGTCACTCAAGGTTAAAAGAGCAAAGCCACATCCTTTTGAATTTGAATTGGGATATTCTTCTCATAGAAATCTATCTTTGAATACTTGTTGATGTTGGCCAATGATCAGATGAAGTACTATCACAAACCTTGGTACTAATTGCTTGGTTGGAGAGATCTAGCCCTTTGATATAAGAATTCTATCTTATTTTCTGAGATGTTTTTTCCCCTTTCCATCTATTGCACCATGTGTAGAGACTCCTTGGCAGAATTCTAGATCAGTCATAGACATGTTTTGTTTGAGTCACGTAAGAGCTTTTGCTACCCTACAATTATATCTTGTCCCTCCTTTTCTTCAACAGATTTAAGTGTTGAAATCTCTCATAAGAAGGGAGGGGAAACGAAAGAAGTATCCATTGCTAAAGCTATGCAAGAAGATCTATCTGATTCATCACACACATGCCTACCTTTATATTAATTAACTATAGAAAGTTCTAGTAAATTCATAAGAATGGAAGATAGCCATCAGTCCCCATGAGAAGGGTTGATGTGATGAAAGAGCATATCTTGCAAGGTCCCA
Source organism: Cunninghamia lanceolata (assembly GCA_027924645.1). NCBI lineage: Eukaryota > Viridiplantae > Streptophyta > Pinopsida > Cupressales > Cupressaceae > Cunninghamia > Cunninghamia lanceolata. Next base: position 4,459,315 of record BSBN01001201.1, read on the forward strand.
GTGGATGAGTGTTCTTATTATTAGACAAAGCATAGTTTGCTTACTGCTCCAAAAGTCTTCAAACCTCTGATTCTTCCTTGATCCCATTCTCATTAATTCATGAAGAAGCACCATGTCCACTTTTTTTTTCTTGATTTACTATTTGAGATAGAGGCATTTATTGGGGATGCCTATTCGCCTTATATTCCATAATGGTATCTACATCACTAAGGTTGTGGGAGTTTATAAGTACTTTATCTAGCAAGGATCTTTATTTGATCAATCTTTAGTGTCCAAATCTGTATGAGCTTTGTTAACTATCCTGTCCAGATTTGCATCCTGTTTTGGTTCATTAGTTTCAATGAAAGGCTTCCTCATTTTCTTTGATTCAGGCCTATGTTTGGAGTCCCAAATACCCAGATTGGTAAGAATGAGATCCACTTGCAATTTTCTTGTTGCAAGAACCTTTTTACTTCTAGTGTTGTGTCTGCTGACTACTTGTTTTGCTACAAATTGCATATACTCAATAATCTTACCTTGCTTTTTGGCCAACTCTTAGCTACTTTCAATGAACACTTTTTTGTGAGGAATGTTTCCTTGATGCTGCAATCATCATCCGTTAGGTTGAAATGACATGAAGAAGTGGAAGAATGTTTGTAGATGACACTTTTTGACACATTAAATTTGAAGGAGATAATAGTACAAAGAAACAATTCTAAGGCTAAAAATGCGTAAATGCATTGAAGTTTTAACAACTGATTGAAAATATAGTCATCTCCAAGAACCCCCTTACCATGTTTTTAAAATAATGGCATTCCCCTCCTAGTCTCTGTCTGCCACTTCTAAGTGATTATTGTTTAATTTTTTTTATATCATGATGATGATTATCAAATATCACTATAATTAACTTTGCTTTCATTGACATCTATTTAAATGCTTTAAAAATGTTAATTTTTTTTAATTTTTAAGCATATTAGTATTATACATTCTTTAAAGTTGCAATGCACTTCTAGGATCTATTCTATGGATTGATTAGATTCTAACGTATCAGGCTTCCTAGGGGTGAGGAACTACTCAAATATAATTTGCTTCAAGTTTAGTTTCACTTTACCATGAACATCAAAGCTCAATGGATAGCATTGCCAAAAATCATTTTTTTTTCAATTGTAAGAAAACATTCAAAAGCAAACATTACTCATAGCACAGTTTATCATACATCCCATAATTTTAAGTAGCATCAATCCAATAGTGCAAGAAGACCTGTAAGTTACCAACATATTATAGCCATCATAGGACACATTATTGGAACTTGTTATGATCCCTACATCTATCATCCATGCTACCAATACTTATGTCTAACCGTTGTCAATAGCAACTAGAACACATCAAATAAGTGCATTGTGGATGGAAGATTAGGGAATCTTTGGAGATTATTTTCCATCATGGTCTAGGTCTGCTCTAATCTATGACCATAATTGGAGCTACTAAAACAAACAACAATTTCTCTAAAAATCTAAGTTAATGTTTGTGGTGGCATGCTTTGTGGTAGTTACAGAAGTGTGTAACATCTTCTCACCTTGATAGCACATGTGCCAACTTTAATTGTAGATGAAACCTCCCCAAAAGGTAGAATTTATCAGGCTTGATGTGAAATCTAAGGCAGTTGATATGTCTAGTTCCTATGTACAATATCCTCTCATGCTTTAGATTAGTCTCCTACTCCAACTGATAATCTATTTCTAGGGATTATAACTAGAAATGAATCACATTTTTGTGTGGGATTTCATTTAGTGGGGGAAATATTACTCGGGGCTTTTATACCAAATGCCCAAAATAGCTAATTAGAGATGAAGGATTAAAAATGGATGTAAGGGTTCTTTTAGTGGAGACATATAAGTTTATAATTCAAGATGGGGCTATTAGAATGTCTATTATTGTTGATCTAATAGCCCCATCTTAAGATATAATTATAAACTTATATGGCCTCCACTAAAAGAACCTATATATCCATATTTTGCGTTTCATCTCTAGTTAGCTATTGTTGGCACTTGACATAAAATCCCCATAGAAACCAAGAATAGCCCCATCATAGGTTATATCAATATTTTTGATCATATTACAGTAACCATATTACTATTGTTAGATCAATAGTAATATAATGAAAACCAAAAATGCAATTAGATATTTTTTTATGGATAAATCACTTTGTTTTCAATTCCACAAGGTTTCCTTATCAGAAGAAGAAGATTATAAAAGTATTTATTGTTGGGCCATCAAACATGTACCCCTCGATGGTTTCCAGATTATCACATTGCCTGTCTAGACGTGTAGTTGTAGAGCTTTTCATTGGTAGTGTGCAGCCTCCTGGGAGTTTATGTTATAAGTATTTTGTAATACAATGCTAATTTGTTGTTGGATGAATGATTCCTGTATATCTTATATCTATGATATTATGAACTCATCAAAATGACATGAGTCATTCATCTATTGTATTAACACTCTTTCCTAGTTGTTAGGTAGCATGCTTCTTAGTTGAATATTTATGACCTGCCAGGCATGGAGCTTGTAGATGTTTTAGAGTTTTAAATAATTGTGAAGCCATTTACATTGATAGGCATAAAGGAATTAGACACTGGATTAGCTACACCTAGTCAATGGGATCTCGTTTCAGACAAGCAGATGATGCAAGAGGAGCAACCTCTATAGGTATTTTATCTAGCTAACCTCCTATATGAGTGCAGAATCAGACAGGCAATCACGGCTTTAGCAATCCATGTAGAGAGTGTCATGCCCACATTTCCCATGCGGTCACAACATGCATCACATGTGTCATATCCACATTTTTCATGTGGCCATGACGTGAAATAACAAAAATTTTCCACGCATCCCTAGAAACCCCCTCACACACGTAAGTGTGCTCGGTGGCGTTACGCATAAGGCGTAAACATGTCAGTTGAAGGCGGGGTAATGTGATCACATGCGCATTTCCCTTACAAGATGAAGGCCAACTAGGGGGTTGATGCGATGTGATTACCATCGCTAATAGGGTTAGGATCGAAGATCAAAACCCTAGGTTTACCTAAGTGAATGATGGGATTTCGACATAAGTCAAAAATCAAAATCTAATATTAAAGCATAAGAATAAATTAATGGTTTAATCTAAAACTAACACGTTACAGAAATGGTAAGTTAACACTATGTAAGGTTTGAAAATGCTAAGTTAACTAATCCTAGATTTCAAAAAAATTCGACAGCATAACGCCTCATGGGCGTGATTAGGGTTTATTCTAAATAAGTAATTCATGGTCATAAGTCAACTCGGTTTACTAATTTGGACAAATGACTAATCTATTTAACCAATTATCATGCGCTAGATTAAATAAATTTAGGCCACTAATCTAATTTAAAACTAAAATAAATTAATCTTGTTATTTAAAGTTCTCAAGCAATAAATAAATTAATTTCATAGATTTTAAGTTAATTACACTACAAAAGATAAATTTGATGGAATAAAAGAATAATTTGTTTCCCACAAACTAATTAATTAAAGAAACATTTAATATTTCCTAGCTTAAATCAAAGGTCTCACAAAAATCATATACTAAAATAAATCCCATAAAACAAATTTAATACAAGAGGGAAAGGAGAGCAAAGTAAATAAATAAAGATAATTTCAAAAACAACTTGCCCTAAAAGAGCCTCCAAATAAAAAAGTAATTTCCTTATGAGAGGAAACAAACAAACCCTAGCCTCCATTGTTTTTTTCCCATTCTTCTTTTCCCCATTTTCTTTCTCTTTCCTCTCTTTCCTCTGTTTCTAAATTGTAGGTTTTGGAGAAAGGCCTCCATGGATGGAAGCCCAAGGAGGTATATACATTTCATATATATGATTATTGTTATTATCTTTTTTTTGTATATAAATCTCTGGTTATACCAGGATTTCTATTAAACAACATAAACTAGTGAGTATATATATATATATATATATATATATATATATACCTAATATATATTTTTTAGTATACAAAATAGCATTAAATATATTGGAACCCTGCAAGTTGAACTGGTCGAATGGCCGAAGATCATAGATGAATGGCCTTAGTTTTTTTTGTGGCCGCTGTGGGAGAAGCTTAAGGCCACATAGGGGACTAAGGGAAGGTCAGCAGAGAGGGGGTGACGGGACTGTGGAAGCAGCGAAGGGATGGCAAGTCATGGGGGGGATGTGGGGAGTCAGCGGGGTGAGGGGTTTTAGTGGGGTGTGGGGATGGGTTGAGCCCCACCCACACTCCACTTTGGTGGAGTGTGGGTGGGGCTCGGCCCCTCCCCACACTCCCTTCAAAGCAACGGTGGACGGTGGGGTCGAACCCCCACCAAACTACATTTTTTAAAATTATATTTTGTTTTGTTAAAAGAAACACAGTCTATAATATTCTTTACAACATTACTTGCAATTAAATATTTACATATATATACTATGTTCTATTTGCAACATACACAATTTCAGTAAAAAAAATGACAATAATAAAAAAAAATACATATATATATATATATGATTGCATATTTATTGCCTTGTGCATAATAATAAAATCTGTATATTGGATGTGTGTGTGTGTGTATACATATATATTTGCATATATATGTGTATATATATAGGTATATATATCTATTTTTTTTAAAGGAAAATGCCCACATTAAATTTAAAGAGAAACCTTTATAAATGCATGATAAACTTTCTTTTTTGAAATAAATATCTATAAACTAATTTTTATTTCTAAGAGCACAAAATATTCACACCATATTATCTTTTGTTTTTACATATAAAAACAATAACTAGCTATTTTCTTCTTTGTTATAATAAAATATACAAATGCATCAAAGTTTGAATATGCTTTTCTTTCTTGCAACATTTTTTTTTGTTTTCTTTCATAAAGCATTTTAAATCAACAACTATATATTTCAATTCTAAAAGTAAACCAATTTATTACAACTCAAGTCTAGAATCATAAATTCATACAACTCAAGAGAGTAAGATCTCCTCTCTTGGAACTAAAAAATGAAATACACAAGGCCTTTCTTGGCCATGCTCTTTCATGAGCTCAATATAACAACACAAGAAAAGAGGTAGAGTTTTGTTCAACATCTATAAGCTCTAGGAACCTGCAATGACACAAAAAGGGGAAGAAGCCACAATGAACTACTCTCCTCCCTACCATTGACTCACTCATGAGTCAACCTTGAGCTAGGAGGTCATCCTCACACAAGGTAAACACACCACATCACAACAATGCATACAAACACCAAAACAAAATACTCCCATGGCTTTCACATAACAAAACTCACCCAAGATGAGTTTCATGGGGTAGGTGAGTGGACATCACTCAACTCAAGAGTGCCACTCCATAAACTTCCCAAAACAAATTCTTCTCAAGGCCTCAAGCCAACACTTAAAACCATAGTTTTCACAAAACTTCCTCTTGGCTTTCAAGCTATTTCAAAAATAGTCATATATACATATTGCCCTCAAGGCTAAAACTCCACAAAACCAAGGATGTGACCCTGAGGAGGTTCACTCCTCCCCCACCCCACACATGTTGAGCATTCTCTCCAAATGGAGAGGCTCTCACAACTCCCATAACCAATTTTCCCACAACAACAAAGCAAAATTACAAAATAGAACTCACACATACATCATACAACTAAAGAAAAATGCATAAGGAAAGACATTTTCCTTGAGTCCAGCCTTTTAAAGCCCAAATGGAAGATAGTTGAGAAGAGCTCCTCTAACTCCTTCTCCAAGTTGAGCCTCCAATTTTTCCTCTAACTTTCTCCCCAAAAGCAACTAAAATTCTAAAAATTGAAAAAGATTCAACAACCCCCTCCCTCTCTTCAAGAGGAATTAAAATAGGCTCTTCTCATGAGCCTTGAGGAATGGGGAGATGACACATGTCACCTCCTCACTCCTCCACACAACCACTTGAAAGACTCTTGGAATGGGGTGGTGACACATGTAATCCACCCATTCCACCAAGTCTTTCTCCCATCCACTTGCTCTCTCTCACATATGTGGGAGAGAAAAGTGGAGCCAAAGGAGGCATGGGTACCACATGTGCCCCAATCATCTACTCCTAAGAAAGCCCACACAACCCCAAGGTACCCTCACCAATTGTGGGAGAGGCTTGGAGTTGAGTCCTCCAAAATTAGGGGGTCTTGAAGACTCCCCCAACCTAGGAAAGAGGGAAGGAAGAGGTTGAGTGTTTGACCCACTCATCCTCTCCCTCCCAAACTTCCATTTTCGTCAGTTTACTTCAGGGTGAAGTTAAAGTGATCAAATGGGAGTTTACCTAAGGTTATACAAGCTCAAATGGTCCCTAGACCCTAGGGGTACAACCCAGGGTCAATTTTAACCCATTTTGAGCACCATAGGTTGAGTAAAAACACATAAAAAAGGGGTCTCAAAAATTAAAACCAAAAATGAAATTCAAAAGAACATTACAGTTAACAACACCAATTAAAAAATCAAATATAAGAAGGGTAGACCTAACCAACTAACATCACACCACATTACAAAAATTCATCATACATCACATAGTTGATCTTGGTTCCTCTTGGAACTAGATTGGCTTTACATGGGAAACAACATAGTGTGTGGGATGATCTCTGAATATCCGTGGCTTAGTTAGAAACACCTGCACACTCAAATGAAATGTTAATCCAACATGTATATAATAGCCGAAGAAAAGTGAAACATACACTCACATCATCACTTGATCATATAAACGTCAAAGAATCACATCATAATTAAATTCCTAATTTTGCATTTCAAAAATCCATCACAAGATAAGATCACATAATAAATCTGTAACTAAAATCACCTTAATAGTATCCCAATAACATCATAATGTAAATCATATGTCTAACATCATCAGTGAATCAATAACAAGGTCTAATCTCATCGTAATCATGCTAAACATAATAAATCCACATAAAGCATAAAGTCTAATAGTCCTGCAAATCGAGATCAACAATCCCATAAGTCTAATATGTGTCTCCAATAGTAAAATAAAGTAGTCAATATAAGGGAATGAAATAGTAGGCCTCACAAAGAGTTTTCTTAGCTTATGTAAAGGAGATATATGTAAATATGTGAATTTTTTTGGCATGCTATATGTTTTAGTTCCAATTTTAGTTATGATCAACCATTTAGTATATATGTTTTTGTTGATGAGGAGAGGTAAAGTGTTTAGGGAATTTTTATAAAATGCATTGAGTTAGTTAGTGTATATTTAGCTAGTTCTTGTTTCTATTGTGCAAGTGGCAAGGTGTACCAAGATAATAAACACAAATACTGAGGATGCAAAATATGTTATCAATGTTAAACAAATTTCCAAGGTGACTTATATTTGTTTTTACTTCCACATTATACTACTTCTATTGTTATAGATACATCAAATAGTTTATATCAAACAATCCATACAGACTAAATTCAAAATATTACTGTTGGGATCCTCCTTCACAAAAGTTCTAGCTTCATGGAATAGTATTTTAGAGAATCTTCATGCAAACATCAATGTTGCTATAAATAGAGCCAACATTGCCATCAAATTTGGACAGATTTATATTTAATATATGCATGATTGGTCCTTAAAAATGCAGTTTGTAGTTGGATTGGGTGATAAGGTCTCACCAACAGATATTGAAGAAGGCATGCGAGTTGGGTCAGTATTGAATTCTCAAAAAATTTATCCTTTTGTATTCTATAATAGGTGTTTAATCATTTTTTATTTAAGAGATATGATAATATGTGTTACATGCAAATTGATACACATAAGGAATCAAGTATGATGACTGTCTGATTTGATTTTCTTGTGTTACTCTACCATTCAAGTGATACAACATTTGTAGAAATGCCTTTGGAAACTGTGACTAGCTGCATAATGTTGGTGTATTGTGAAATGAATGGTTCATAAGCATTTTTAATGTGCAGTGTTGATCGTAACAAGTATCAAAGACATCATGAGAGCATCTAGGAGAGGATTAGAAAATAGTAAAGGCAAATATGGTGACAAGGACAATAGTTTGAACTTCTTGGGGGTAGTTTGAGGATATCTAGGAGCTTCACAACCAACTAGAGCACGTTTTTAGGAGCCAGGGGAGACCAAGTCAAGCAAGAAGACCTCTTGGGCGTGTAAAATAGGTTTCCCTATTTTTAAGCATGAGAACTTAGTCAATTTTAGTTTCTATATGCTCTCCCATGCTTGGGATGAGATATAGGACCCTTAGGCTTCACTTTTTAAGTAGTTCTTCATGTTTTGGAGTTGTATAAGCAACAAATAGAGCATTGTAACTTAGTTTTCTCAGTCACAACACTAAGAAACACACTTTGTAACACATTTTTCAAAGCAAAGAAACATATTTAACTCTTGTATCTACTGTAAGAACACCTTTTCTCAATAAAATTTTAGTATTTTTCCTTCTTAATAGTTGTTTCATTATGTACAAATGAATGATTGATTATGTTTTTCTATGTTTTATGTTTAAACCTCAAAAGCATTGTCTCATTTCTAGCAATTTTAGGAAGAAATCAGTGAACAAAAATAATTAAATAAACTACCAAATGATGGCAATTAAAAATTAAAATGACTAAATTCACTACCAATTAATGGAAATCAATCAATTAAAATGACTAAATATACTACTAATTGACATTAATTAAATTGACTAAATATACTACCAATTGACAAAAATCAATGAATAAATATGACTAAATCAATGACTAAATTAATGACTAAATAGACTACCAAATTGATCAATCAAAACAACCATTAAATGACTAAAAATGGTTTAGTCATAAATTTGGTCGTGTTATAAATGACCAGAAATAAACTACTAGTGTTCATGGTTACCAAGCTTAGTCATTTATATGCAATTTTTAGTAGTTTTTTAGTCATTTATTGTTGTTTTTCTACTAGTGGAGGGGTGGAGGGGGCTCATCACCAGGCACCTTTAGACTGCCAAAACATGCAAAAAAAGGACTTGAGTGTGGAGGGGGCTTATCGTGATGTGCCTTTAGACCACACTCAGAGGAAGACACACCAACAAAAACCCGAATGTGGAGGGGGCTCATCACCACATGCCTTTAGACCACACTCAAGGGAAGACATAGCAAACATGCAAGGAAGACACACAGAATACATGAGCACCACATTGTAAGGAAATGAAAGCATCTCATAATGTATTTCTAAGAACAGTGTTGTCTTCGACAGATTTAAATTTTTTTTCAATCGCTTCAAAAACATGCACAACTATGCCACAAAGCAGAAATAGACATAGAACATTTCCAACATTAACCCTTAGAGGAAAGTACAAGCAACATTAACCAGTTTCAACAGAAGAATAATTAAACATGAAAGACAGAACAAAAACACCTAGATTTAAGTGGGGAAAACCCTTACGGGTAAAAAACCCCACACTCCAAAAGCTCAGATCACCATTGTATTATTCAGCAACAAAAAATACAGTTACAATACAATTCAGGCACTAAGCCTTTCATGGACATTAACATCTATTCCATCTGGAGAATAACTGACAGCATAACCCTACACAATGTTCTCCTCAGTTCTAGGGTTAGTCCTTCATACTGTTATCATGCCACAAATAGTATACAGTACAGGACATCACCGAGAGAGATATATTCTTCTCCCTCTCGGCTTGAATCCCCTTTTTCACCTAAAGTCTATTCTCGCTCCCTTCTTTCACAATTCTCTATTCCAATGCGTTTGACATATCACATTACAGAAGAGAACATTTGGTTCGACTGCCTCAGACCGTTACAACTTCCAAAAGGTTGACAATTCATTTTTAACCATTCGCAACTGTTCGTATTCATGAGGACTAAATGGTCCCACATGCATCAGTTAACCAACATAGAAGTAGTATATATCCACAAACACATGGTAATTTTATCATTGGCACTTTTGCCACCAATGACCCCAACTGGTCAAACATCAACGAACCATCAGAGTGACCAAGACCTTCGGTTAGACTTCATCCTTCTTCACCGACAAAGTTCCTTCTACTGATGCCAAACTCCATTGGACAGACCAAGCTCATCAGAGACCACTCCACCATCCACACCGATGGTTCCTTGTCCCACCAATACCCAAGCCTTCATCCTTCGTCAGTGTAACATGAAGTACCAGAGAGACATCTTCCAGCCACACCGATGTCACTTGTCACGCCGAACACCTTTCCATCAGATAGACCTTGCCGACACCAACCTTCAATAGTTCATCTAACACAAGACAATCAGAGAGAACTTAAGACAAGGCCTACAATGATAGTCAAGCTGATGGATAGAACACCATTGGTGAAACATAATCCATCACTAGAACACCAACAAGTTACGCTGAAGACCCTCATTTCGCCAATAGCACATCGCAGGAACAAACTACCATCGGGGAGACACAAACGGTTAGAGTAATAAACTAAAGCAAAGCTGATGGCAACACTCTACTCGATCACTAAGACAAAGGTCAACTCTTGCTAATACCTATAGTCTGAGTCACAATTACTCAACATTCTCCCACTTGACGAAGGAATTACAGGAAACCATCAATGCTCTAAGTCACAAAACCAAAATTAATACTGCCGCCACTCCACTATACTCACAAGCTACATAGAAGCACAATATTATCAACTTCAAAGCTTCATCCTGAACACAACCATGAAGTCATCCTCCAAAAAAAGATAGAACATTAGCTAGAACAACAATCAGAAAACTGACTACACCCATCCAACTAAACAAAAACCCATATGACTAAAAATAGCACACACAACAAGTGCTAATCCATCCAATCATCCATACCTTGAAGGTATTCATATCAGTAGACTCATGCCACCTACATATACACCCATCAACTGCAAATACAAGCTCCATGTGTCAACTAGTCGAAAAAGACCAGACACATCCAAGAACTCCCATTGCATGGGTAATGTAGATCTAAAAAAGATCATGGCATACAAAGTCCATCAATAGCACCATATGGTAGGTGTAATCACACCATCATGTAGTACCAAGGAATCATCGACAATGATATGCAAAACTTGTAAACAAATAACAACTCCTCACCACTAGTCCAAAACTCTCCCAAGTTCTCCACACCCAACAAAGAAAAGAGATAACAGAGCTTCCATGTCATCACTCAAGAACATAAATGAAAAAACATGACCACAAACTAGTGATCACCTCAGCTCCAATCAAACCTCAAACCAATGTAGTGTGAAACAAACCATCCAAGAAGATAACCAGGACTATAGAGAGTAACTATGCACATCATATACTTGTAGACAATCCTTCCACATACACCTCTGAATGCCAACTGTGTCAAGTATGATCTCCTTCAAAACACCCCAAAGAGAACAACATAACAACACCCAAACAAACATTCAATCTCAAGAGATCAAATTCAACATATGTAAACATGCAACTAACATGGATGTAAGCCTCTCAAACCAAAGAAGATCAAACTAATGCATTTCCCATTTCAGGAAATCAGCCCATAAAACCATCTCCTAACAATTCTCATCAATGAATGATACCTTTAAAGTCAAATGCAAAAGGAGATAATCATGCTATCCATCTCTCACAATGAATCCTCCAGAACCATATATCAGCAGTTCAAGATCCATGTCTATGAAAGAAAGCATAAAACACTTGAGAGAGACAATGGGAAATACCTCTCAAGTAATAAACTACTGAGCAAACCAAGAGTGGGGAATGAGAATGTTCTTCCAAGATATCTAAGTCCCAATGACTTCTTCCAAGAACAATCTCCTCTATATCTTTTGTTGAACTCACATTCAACCAAGGTAAAGACTCCTCAAACTTCCTGCTACAAACTCTGATTAAGCACATCATATATAGTCTCACCTTATTCTCCATGTATCCATGAGTACCTACGAACAATCACCTCATGCTAAACTCCAACTACATCACTGCACCAACATGAAGTAATCAAGAAAAAGATCAATGCACCCAACACACAGAGAATCACCAGACCACTGTCAAAGCTCCAATCATCTAAATCAGGAACTTATCATGACATCATGATCTTACCATCCCTCTTTAGAGATTCCATGCTCCAGGTGAACATAACCATGGTCTCAAGAGCAATGTATCATGCCAAAACTCAAATGCAAAAATCAAGAAAATATCATGACATGAAACAAACCAAACTCTAAACCAACATCACTTGTCAAGCATCACCAACACCTCATCCAAGGATTTCATGAATCCTCCATGACTCCAAGATGTTACACATCCTCAAATAGTGCCCCTGCAAATGCAAAAGAACCCTTCTGCAACAACAGGATCTAAGAGCTCCTCCTAGTAATATCTGCAACACTAAAGAAGATTATCCATCACTAAGTGATGAAACTGCAGTCATTGCTAAAGCTCCCACTGAACTGTGGCAACTAAGCTTTCCAAGCAACATGACCAAACATCTTCTAATGTGAAAATCTTCCAAGTCCACATATTAACACATCAATAAAAAACAAATGGCACCAAGATCTCCAAACCAAGAAAATACATTACTGTCAAAACCTTACACTGAACTATGTATCCAAGCTATACATGACATCATGATACACATGCTACAGATTACTAACTATTTAGGTACTTTACACTATCCACCCTTTTATCCCAATGTAATCACACCAATGCACAAGTAACCACAAACAAGGCCAGCTAACAAGTTGGCTTAAACACTAAATGATCTTGTGAATATAGACAATCCACCCCTGAGTCATCTCACTGTATCTTAATAGGTGGCCAGCCCACAAAACTACATAACTTGTAGATCCAATCAATGCATCACACAAACTCACTATCACACTGAAAACTGCAAAACTAAGATCTCAAGAGGTAAATAACCATGTAGACAACATAACAAAAAACACTAGATTACTTACAATCTGATTTGCCAAACCAGTCCACAACCTAAGCACCATAGTCAAGGAGTCCATAAAAGCATCACCACAGAAATGCTAAGTGACTTATCACGTACCAACACTCCCACAAGACTGCAACTATCTCATCTAGAAACACCCCAAAAAAATAGGGTCTAGAAAATAGCTTAACTGTAGCTTCAGAAAGCCACAAGTTTTTCTCTTAACCGTGTAAAACCTACAAAACCACTGTGTTTGAAAAACACCCATGCACATCCATACCCACTTCACATCTGGAAGACCAATAATATGAATCAAGAAACACCATAACAGTTAAACCAGGAAAATGGATCATCATGAATATGCATAACCATAGATTTTAAGGAAAAACTATAAACCCCCTCAAATCCAATAAACATGAATTTGAGTCATGAAAGTACAAACTATCCATCTAAGGAAACAACAACTCAAGAGCTTTAGGCCCACTTGTAGACCAATTCCTCAACCACCAACATGCACATGCATTCGAGAGAATCGGGCTATTACAGAAGCTCTTAGACCATCCAATGATCAACTCCATAGCCTACATGCAATCAGGGTAATAGAAAAGTTATGCCTTCCAATACCACGACAAAACACCCAGCATAAGTACATTTCTCCATAGCTAAAAAACAACCCAAGCTTCTCCACATCATCAGGGAGCCTCTCACACAAACACCCAATAAAGAGATTTGCTGGATCTCAACCATAGAGTAAAATATTCCACCCCATGCATCAGGATTATATCGCTACCAACTAGGAGCCTCAAATCACATCAATTCAATATGACTAACTCTAGTTTCTCCATCTTCACCATCCTTCAAGCACTGCTGAAATAAAAAAAACAAGATCAACTGCCAAACTTCACTCAAAACAAGGATCTAACATCTGACGATTCCTTCAGATTTCCTCAAGCCTGTCACACTAAGAAATCATCATAGAAGGAATACCCAGACCTTATACACTAGGAAGTCTTACATGCAAACACATGCAGCACACAAACTTACATATGTGAGAAACAAAGTAGATCCTAGAAGAAGGCTCTGATACCACTTGTAAGGAAATGAAAGCATCTCAAAATTTATTTCTAAGAACAGTGGTGTCTTCGACAGATTTTTTTTTTTTTCAATCGCTTCAAAAACACGCACAACTATGCCACAAAGCGAAAACAGACATAGAACATTTCCAACATTAACCCTTAGAGGAAAGTACAAGCAACATTAACTAGTTTCAATAGCAGAATAATTAAACATGAAAGACAAAACAAAAACATAGATTTACATGGGGAAAACCCTTACGGGTAAAAAAACCCAAACTCCAAAAGCTCAGATCGCCATTGTATTATTCAACAACAAAAAATACAATTACAATACAATTCAAGCACTAAGCCTTTCATGGAGATTAACATCCTGTTCCATCTGGAGAATAACTAATAGCATAACCCTGCACAAAGTTCTCCTTAGTTCTAGGGTTAGTCCTTCATACTGTTATCATGCCACAAATAGCATACAGTACAGGACATCACCGAGAGAGAGAGATATACTTCTCCCTCTTGACCTGAATCCCCTTTTTCACCCAAACTCTATTCTCACTCCCTTATTTCGCACTCCTCTATTCCAATGCGTTTAACATATCACATTATAGAAGAGAACATTTGGTTCGACTACCTCAAACCGTTACAACTTCCAAAAGGTCGACAGTTTGTTTTTAACCATTCGTAATCGTTCGTATTCATGAGGACTAAATGGTCCCACATGCATCAGTTAACAAACATAGCAGTAGTATATATCCACGAACACATGGTAAGTTTATCGTGGGTGCTTTTTCCGCCAACGACTCCAGTCAGTCAAACATCAACAAACCATCAGAGTGACCAAGACCTTCGGTTAGACTTCATCCTTCTTCACGGACAAAGTTCCTTCTGCCGATGCCAACTCCATCGAACAGACCAAGCTCATCAGAGACCACTCCACCATCCACACCGATGGTTCCTTGTCCCACCAATACTAAGCCTTCATCCTTCGTTGGTGTAACATGAAGTATCGGAGAGACATCTTCCAGCCACGCCGATGTCACTTGTCACACCGAACACCTTTCCATCAGATAGACCTTGCCGACGCCAACCTTCAATAGTTCATTGGAGTAACACAAGGCAATCGGAGAGAGAACTTAAGACAAGGCCAACAGCGATAGTCAAACCGATGGACAGAACACCATCGGTGAAACATACTCCATCACTAGAACACCAACAAGTTACGTCGAAGACCCCCATTTCACCAATAGCACATCACAAGAAGAAACTACCATCGAGGAGACACAAACAGTCAGAGTAACAAACTAAAGCAAAGCTGATGGCAACACTCTGCCCAATCGCTAAGACAAAGGTCAACTCTTGCCGATGCCTGTAATCTGAGTCACAATTACTCAACACACATAGCATGCTATAGACACACTATATGTGTTATACACATAAAACATGAGTGATGGAAGGAGCTTATTGCTAAGTCCAACCATCTAAAACACATTGTAGATGCACCTAATGGTTGAGCTATGCTACCACAACTACCAATGAAATGAGATCCAACCCCACCTCCGTAGAGGACTCTGTCTAAAGGATGTGCACTAGCTCAAGAGATACATGACATCCCTCCTCACAGAGAGGGCAATTTGTTTAAAGAGGATGTGTACTCACTCTGGAGATACAACATCCCTCCTCACGGAGAGGGCAATTTGTTTAAAGAGGATGTGTACTCGCTCTAGAGATACAACATCCCTCCTCATGAAGAGGGAAGTTTGCTTTTTATAAAAGGATGTGTACTCGCACTAAAGATACAATATCTCTCCTCATAGAGAGGGCAAAAACACGCTTTGTTAATGTCAAAATAATCAAGCAAATACTATTATATATGCCCCCACCTTAAGGTGGATGATGTCACTTACTGAGATCAAGCACGTTAAGGTAGAGTGAAAACACACAAGGGAACAAGAGCTCTCTTAAAGCCCATGCCCCCAAAGATGACATGTACCATGATCACTGAATGCTCCCACAAACACATGTTGCTAAGATATGTTAAGATACTCAACAAGAGATAAGGTTAGAATATCTTACTCTGATATAATAACCAAATCAAATCATGAAAGCTATGCATGTATTAGATCACATCCAAGAAACCAAGGCTACACTTATGGGTTTGGATCCAAGTATAGTCGTTGGGCTTATACTACAAGTACCTTAGAACCGAGTGTAACAATAAGGTGAGATACAAAACAATCCAAAGTGCACAGAGCAACTGTATTGTAAAGGTTTGTTAGAAGAGATAAGACAACATGATGCATCACACAGAGTGATTCTACTAGTCAAGCATCAGATATATATATATATATCGACCCCATATTCATATATGGACTAGGTCCATTTTTGCTCTCACTGAAGGGACACACAGTCCTTATCAGTATTTGTTTGTTTTCATCATCCACAAACTAGGTAGAACCACTGAAGAAAGTAAACAATAAAAATGAGATAGGAGAACAAGTGCCTTAGGAACACCATGTAGGAGGATTCCCCCAAGACATCAACCACAACACTATGCCCCTAAGGCACAACACACAACAATAAAATAGAGAATAGAAGGATAGAAAAATGATGAAACAAATAGAAGAATGGTCACAACAGAGGTGGTCTCTCAGTATCCTTAACCTTACAAGAGTATCAAGGGTCATCCTAGGAGACCTAAACAACACCTAACACATTACGGGGAAACACAACACATAGGAGATGGCCACGTAAGTGAGCAAAGTTATGCTATGACAAAGGTGGCTAAAAGGGTTAGAAATACTTACTTGTGTACACAACCAAACTCGTAGTTGTCATTGATAAAATCATCTTCCTCCCGATCTCAAATGCAAGAGGAAAGAGGTACATAAGGTACAATTGCCCAACTTAGATAATCATCCTTTAGTTCTTCAACATTAAGCTCTTCTTTAATTTTTTTTAATGTCAAGTGGTGGAATGTTCTCTTGTTGAGGTGTTGGTTTTCAAGCTAAAGCTTTTCCTCTCTTCCTCCGTTATCTTCCTTGTCTATTCCTTATTGTTTTGTTGGTGATGTTTGCAAAATTTTTGTCTAGATTAACCTTTTGTAATGAATTGTTTTGCTCTTTATGGGTATCTCCCAATCCTTGTAAGGATGACAGAGGAGGAACCTTAGCATAGACTCCCTTACCTTTTGGCCTAGGGGGTTCTTTTAATTTAGGTGGCTCTTTGTTTGTGATTTGTTCTATAGGAGGTCCATCCAATTTTGTTAGCAACTTTGCTTTATATCGTTGGTATCCCAAGAAGATTTGATCTTGTCGTGGTTCAGGAGGTTTAGTAGGTCATGGCCAAAAGTAATCAAGATTGAAGTTTTTTCAAGTAACCATAGGTTGCCAGTTACTATGATGAATAGTATGCATGCTTCCATGAAGAGGAAATTTTATACATTTGTGAATTGTTGAGGGGATGGCTTTCATGGCCTTGAGTCATGGATGGCCTAATTTTATACAGAAGAGGTTAGATGTAGGTATGATGTCGAATGATTGTTCTAAAGCTTTATCAAATACCGTGATCAATAAACTAATCTTCCCTATGGCTGAGAGGAAAGCTCCAGTATGTGTTTTAATCATCATGTGGGTGGGTTCATAATATTCTTGCATCAAATCATGTGAATAAAGGAACTCTTTCGTAGCCACATTAGTCATACAGTTAGGATCAATAAGTGCTCCTATTGTAGGATTGTTCATTACTTTCACTGCAATGTAAAGAGGTCCTTCAATGCTTCCAGTTGTTCTATCATATGGTGTAAAGACTAATTCAGGTTCAGGAGTCTTTCTCTTCATATAAACCCTAGGAGGGAACATAGTATTTTTGTGATGAGAAGCCATGTATGTGAGACTTATTTCACACCAAAGCACTTGTTTGAAGAAATTAGGTTTTTAAATAGCAAAACGCATGAATTTCACAACAAACTAAGTGAGTAAGATGGAAATAGTGCTACACAACAAGGCAAGATGAGTGATTTGAAAGTGTTCTTAAAGAAGTTTGAAGAAAGTGTATAAAACCCTTAGTGTTAAAATACACAATGTGTAATTAAAAATATGCAAATTTTCAAGCAAGAGTGTGAAACAATGCAAAATTTTCAAATGAGAAATGAAAATATGCCTAATATGAATGCAAAATCTGACTTTAAATATATTTATGACATATGTAAGGAAGCAATGCAAAACTATGCTTGTTTATGAACCTTAAATGCTTATTTCTTTCACTTTTTTCAATGTAAATACAAAAACTTACAATGCAGCAACACTAAAATCCAAAATCAGATTTGAAAGAATGTTTAAATGAGTAGTAAAATCTGAAATAAGATTTTAGCTACAAACCCTAGCTTTTGGAATTACTAGGTTATATGAGAAAATGAGATATGCAAATGCAAGGTAAAAGATTATGAAATGATGAAATGTTGTAATTTATCTTAGATCTGATGTAAATATCAGAAAATTAAATGTTTTCAATGATATACAAGGAAAATAGTGCAAACTATGCCTTAATGCAAGCCTAGAATGCTTTTTTTTTTCAAAATTTTCAAATGTATGCAAGATTTTTGAGTGTATGATGATGAATATGAATACAAGGATTGGTTACAACACTCAATAAGATGCAAGTTTAGTAAAAACAAGGGTTCACCAAAGTGTTATGTATGAAAAGGGGGAAGGATGCAAAGTATGTGTTAAAGATGTCTAATCAAACCCTCCTTTCACAATAACATTCAAGGACAACAATCGAGCCAAGTCACTACAGATGGAGAGGACTCAGCTATAGGTTGATGTCACTTAGGAATGATATGGAAAGATATATTAGATTGATAGATTTGTCAAACCCTAGATTCAATAAGCCTTAAACCCTAATTGTAATGAAATCAGGTACATACAAAAAAAATTGACAGATGATCACACAAGAATGAACTAAATAAATATTAGAAACATACCAAGATTTAGACTTTCAGAGGTGAAAACTTTGTGGACAACGGGGCGAGCACCCAAGTCCAATAGGGTAGTTTTTCTATAGATCTGGAATAGTGAGGTGTGTAATACTACAACCTGATTCAAAGTTTTTGGAGATGCCAATCGGGAGGACTACAAGGTGAGTACCCTAGTCTAGTAGGTTTAATTTTCTACACTTTCTACTCAAATCTCAAATATCTATACTTTGCTCTACTTCTCTACAACTCCACTTCACCAAATCCCACACCTATAGCTTGCAATCACAAAGAGAGGGGTTTGTGTGTTGTGGTATTCAGGAGCTTGACTTGGTTAAGCCTTGGAATGGCATTCAAGCCTTCCAACACCATTGTTAGATAGAGTGTGTGTCCTCGGAGGACAGAGGCCAAATCAAATGATGAAATAGATTGATTGAACACAAATAGATATCACCTTAGAGGTGAAACCCTCATGGAGATGAAGATCTTTCACACTATGAGGGGATGGATTGATGAAGCCAAATCTGCAACAAACAAACACATGACAACACAATTATGCTTTGCAACACAATGAATGTCTTGAAATCCCTTAGCTCAATATCACAAGTTTGCATTATCCATCTAGGTGTAAAATGAAGTGATAAACCTATTTAAATATGCATTCCCGCTAAACTTTCGTAATTCAAATTGAAAATCCTAACAAATGGGAAACCTTTTTAAAAGTCCTATGCCAGCATCCAAAATTTAGGTCCCAACAAATCATCTTGGACTAGGGTGCAGGTGCCCAAGTCCCAAGGCATGATTTGAGTCTTGATTAACATTTAATGTGGACCCCTAAGCACCATTTGACATGGGTTTCAAGGGAAATTTCTCTGGGATAAGTTTAAAAATGCATAATGTAAATGAGGGCAGCTATGAGCTAAACTAGGAGGTAAAAAGTCCTAAGGAAACTTTTTATGACATAACAGGAGTGTTGAGATTGAGAATGTTGTGGTGGATTGATGTAGGAGTGTTGAGTTTGGGAGTGTTGGGGTAAAATGATATAAGAATATTGAGGAATAGATGATTGGACTTGTGACAATTATGGAAGAGTGACATAAGAGACATTAGGAATGGATGATTGGTCTTGTGAAACTTGTGGAGTGGCATAAGTAACATTAGGGATGGAAAATTGAACTTGTGACACTTGTGGAGGAGTAGCATAAGCAACTTTAAAAATGGAAGATTGAACTTGTGACACTTGTGGAGGAGTGGTATAAATAACATTAGGAATGGTAGATTGAACTTGTGAAACTATATTTTGAGATGATGGAGGTGTGGACGTGGTGAAGAAGGGGTTTGATTGGTTCATTTGATAAATAGATGTGGGGACAAGAAGAGGCTCAAGTGTTTTGGGAGGTTGATATAGCAGGTTTTGATACTTAAAGGTGAAGGGTGTTAGAGGAACACCATGTGAAGGTGAATTTGGAATTGTGGATGCTATGGTAGACATGGTTTGAATAGGAGTTAGGTGTGATATACCAATAGCAACAATAGCATCATTAATGGGTTCTTTCTCTTTGAGTGTGGATGTGTCAAAATTGTTAGGCAACTCAGCTTCTTTCTTAGCAAGCAAAAGAAAGAATCCATTAGGATCGAAAGCTAAGAGCCTATCTATGGTGTCTAAAATCTAAGGATTTTGCAAATCTTTAGTTCGTTCATGTGACACTTCTTGGGATGTTCGTCCATATTGATGAGATGAAGAGGGACCCACTATGTATCCTTTTGGAAGAAATTAATGAGGGTTCAAACCCATGGTAAATTGTGTGGCATCTATCAACATAGTATTGACATCTTGAGGATTTTTTGGGGTATTGTTTTGGCTAGCCTCCATGGCTAATCAATGTTGATTTCTAGTCAAAGGCATATGATTTTTCAGATTTGATATGACCAAGATTGAGGTTGGATGGAGTGATGTTTGGACTCTTGTGGAAAAGTTGAGACTATTAGGATGATTGTGTTTATTAGTTGTTTTGAGATAATTGATAAAATCTAGATCAATTGCTAATGTGATTGGGATTATCCTCCAAGAGATAGACTAATGACCTCAAGGAAAGATAGATATGGATAGTGAGTTTGACCAACTCAAGAGAAGCCACTCCCCTAAGCTATTTGTGTCACTAAAAGATGATTATTTATCTTATGGATCTAAGAGAGGCAACTTCTCAAATCAAAGACAAACTAGAATATGTGATTTAGATTCTAGGATGAAAGCTAAACTGAAGCTAAATAGCTAGATAATATCTACGTTGGTTGATGATGATGACAATGTATAGTCTCAAGAGGATAAAAGGATCTAAAAGTCCAAATTTTGATATGAAGATGGGTGAAACTAATCTGATAAATGAAGTACTAGGGATGGATGGTCTGTAATATATCAGGTCTAATGGCAAATTCTTCTGAAAGTGGATGTTTTCTGATTCTGGGTGAAAGGATTATTGATGATTGTTTTTAACTAGAAGCAAAGGACTGTATGCCAAAGGTGGTAGCTCAAAAGTGGTAATAAGATAGTTCAAAGGTGTGGTTCTGTAGATTAGAAGTGTAGGATTGTTGACCAAAGACAAATTTATGTATGCCAGAGGCATTATCATGATAATTCAAAGGCGTAATCTATGTAAATTGGTTGAAAAAGTAACAGGACCAGAGGCATAGTTTTGTATGCTAAAGGTGAATTTCTATGTGCTAGAGGTGTGTTTCTGTGTGCCAGAGGTAAGTTTCTATGTGCTAGAGGTAAGTTTTTGTGTGCGAAAGGCATAGTTAAAGTGTGCAAAAGTGTAGTTCTATAGCTCAAAAGTAGGATTCTGTGATTGTTGTTTGTTTGGAAGATAGTTCAGAGTTCTTTGGCAAGAAACATCAAACAAAGTAGACACAATGGCTGTTGATTGACTCTTAGGAATTGGGTATGTGAGGCTATTAACCTTCAAAGATGAAACAATGGTGAATACTAGTAGATAACAAGAATACACACCAAACACTTGTGCAACAACCTAAAATTATTCAAGTAGGAGTGTCATATCCCGCAGAATCACTTAGGTGTGGCTTCAATCTCCACTATTAGACAATGGCTATTTCCACCCCCTTAATACCATCTTATCATTGCTAGGATAGGTAGGGAATGCAAGATCATGGACCACCTTACACCCCTCACTCTTGGACACACTTAAGTCTTGTCGAAAAGCATATTCTATCTATTTAGTATGAAACAGAGGTAAAGGTGTTTAGGGTTAATTTGATGGTTTGTGTTTTGATCCTCCTTTCACCACTAAACATTCAAGGACATTCAATTGAGTAGGAAGTCTACTACAAATTTCCTATCACTTGGAACATAGGGGAAGATTGGAATTGTATGATTTTGTTGTTCAATTAAGCCCACTTATACTCAAAACTCTAATTTCATGAGATTCGTAAACAAACGGACAAATTACGGAAAATGATCACACACAGAGATATCAAATGACAATCAAATACATACTAGATTTCAAAGTTTAGAAAATGGAAAAGTCAGGGACTAATGAGCGGGCACCCTACTTAGGTACCATAGTTTTTGTCGAGATCTGGGAATCTTGTCTGCAACTTGTTCTTGTTGTTCTGGAGATTTTTTAGATGTGGGATCTAGAGGACTAATGAGTGGGTGCCTAAGTATAGGTCCCTATTTTCTTCTTTGATCTGCAATTCTAATAGTCTGCACTACTCTCCTGCAACTCCACTTCTTTTGCTTTCGCAACGTGTAACCTGCAATCATAGAAAAATGGGTTGGGGGTTGTAGTGTTTAGAGGCTTTCCTTAGTTAAACCCCAAAGATACATTCAAGTCTTCTAAACACTATTGTTAGATAAAGAGTGTGTATCCCTGCAGGATAGACTCAAAATCTAAGTGATAAATGATAGAAAACATAATTGATATCACCTTGTAGTGAAGATCTCATGGAAGGAAGATGCGCTTCATGCCATGAGGAGATGGATGTCAAATCTATAAATACAAACACAAGAACAACACAAATTCTGCTCTGTAACATAATGAATGCCTTGATTCACTTTCGCATAAGCTTCTAAATCAAAATTGCCACCTAGTTTCCATATAGTTTACAAATGAATCACTAATCATGCTTATTTATGCAACACAAACATTCCTGCTAAGAATTTCATAATTCAAACTTGTTGTGTCGGCAAAGGACCTAAATAATGGTCATAAACTGACACTTTGAAATTGGTCCTGACCTAAAATAGGGCAGGACTAGGGCATGGGTGCCCAAGTCCTCCCCCCTATTTTAGGTAGGATTTATGTTAAGTGCATCCCCTGAGTTCTATTTTCCATGAAACTTCCCAGTTTTCTCATTAGGAGTCATCAAAATCATGCAAGATGCTCTAAATCTATTCTAAAGGACCCAGGGGCTAAACCTTAATAGGAAAACATCCCCTGTTAGTTGTCGTTGCACCAAAAGATTGACCTATTAATGTTCGATACAACCACTTGACTTACCAAGCACGGGAGGTGGTTAAGCCCTTGTCGCAAACCACCATAGCACAACGCTAAAAAAGGAGACCAAGGGCCACACCTTGCAATAATCCCCCCCAATACAAGCACGGGGTTTGAACCCATGACCTCGGCTTTGAGACCAATTGTTAGTTGCCGTTGCACCAAAAGATCAACCTGTTAATGCCCGATACAACCACTTGACTTAACAAGCACGGGAGGCGGTTAAGCCCTTGTCGTAAACCACCACAGTGCAACACTGAACAAGAGACCAAGGGCCACACTAGCCAGAGGGATGATGAAGAGATAGAATCAGATGAGGAGATCAAGAAAATGAAGAAGAAGAAGAAAACATTCGGTGAACCCTCTACCACTCATAACAAGGAAGAAGAGGCAGAAGAGTTCATTGAAAGTCCTACTCTATGCATTGATGATATCATCAAATCAATCACTATGGATGGGAACCTGAAACCAATGATTAAATTTTATGATGAATATAATGAAGCTGACCAGAAGATTTTACAAGATGCTACAGTCAGGTATCTTAACATCTATAATAAATCTTTCATTGAGATCATATCTCTAATTCCCAAAAGCTTAGAGAAGGAAGTTGAAATAAGAAAGAACAATGCTAAGGAAAAGGACCTAGAGATCCGGGAACAGATAGCTATTCAGCTCTATCCTTCCATCACTTCTAAACAACTGAACATGATATTCAAGAATTGCAAGGATGAGTTCCAGAGCAAAGCCAGAATGAATAAGCTTATGCTAGGAGAGACTAATCAGGGGGTGAAAGAAACTGAAGACATCCTCCAAAATGCATACAAAAGATTCAATATTCCTATTATAGAAGATATAAGTGATAAACCTTCTGATGTCGAAGGACTAAGCACATCAAAAGAAGATCCTACAGAGAAAATTGTAGAAGAATCAAAGGAGATAGGTGAGGAGAAGACCAAGGACCTAGATTCCTCTATTCTAGAAGAGAAAGTCCATGAAGAAGTAAATATCTCTCATCCGGATTCCCCAGTAGACTCTGGATCTAAAGGAGAAGAAAAGATAGAGGAGAAAATTAGTCAAGAAGAAAAGGACAAAGGAAGAGAAAAAGATCAAATAGAGAAAACCCCAGATGATAGCTCTAAGGCCACAGAAGGGAAGAAAACCCTGTCTCTGGCAAGAGACACTATAGGAGCAATCAAAGACTTCCTGACAAAAGAAATGATGGAATTAGATGAACTAGAACTGCTTCAAGGACCATTCAATTTTGATTCCCTCTCCCTGGTTCAAACAATGAAGATAGCATCCTTTGCCCAAGCAAAGGTAAAAGAAAAACTTCTGAAGTCTCACATGGAAGACTGTGAGCTGATAGAAATTGCATCCTATGTGTTGGAGAAGATCATTCCATCCTTTCAGAAGGATCTTTCGGCCTCTTCATCTGGTAACTTGAAATCTCTTGTTAATTCTATTAATACACATTTTGACTCTTTAGAGAAAGTAGTAGAAGAGAAATTCTGGAAAGAGTTTTTGGGTAAGAGATTCTCTGAAGTACAAGGGCTAATAACAAATGATAGGAGAAATATGGATATTGGGATAAAGAGCTTAGCAAATGCTCTTAAAGATGGTGGAGAAATATATAAATTTTATTTATCCTGGTCTAAAGTGACAAAGGATATTGAGAAGAAAGTGAAAGAACAAGAGGATAAACTGTCAAGTTTATCTCAGAATTGTTATCCTCTCACCACATCCATAATAAACTAGGAATGTCAAACTATTGCCATTCTAAATGAACTAAAGAAACTTGAAAAGGAAAAGAAGAATATATTAAGTAGGATGGGTGAACTTAGAGGGATAATTATCTCTAAATTAGAGGCCATGCATGAGGCCCTAACTAATGCTCAGACCACAGCCCAGACCAGTGATCTGACAAATCTAAAGAGGGCAGAAGCTTTTGCATTTTTGTTGAGTGGTCACATCTCAATTTTGGACAGAATGAAGCAGAGTTGGGCAACAGAATTTGTCTAGTTGAAGACAACTTTTGTAGATATACTTCAGTATATGTAAGTATAACATGTATATATACTTATGCAGCTAAGTATAGTTGGATTTTTGGGAATTTTGGTGTGCGGATTCTACCCTTTTCCATTGATGTCAAAGGGGGAGTAAGGAGCAGTGAAACATATGGAATCTAGCTAAGGGGGAGCTCTGAAAAAGTGTACATTAGAACAGAGCATCAGCCAAGGGGGAGTGTAGTGGTGCAGGAGCACCTACCTGACAGCTGGCCTTCATGAGGCAGTTAGTTAGTTTGAGTCTTGTTTATGTTTTCAAGAAGGTCTGATAAGACCAAATGCATGTAATAAGGTCATGCTGACTGTACTAAGGTCATGCTGATCATGCTTTTCTATTTTTAGTTAGTTTGTTAGAATAGCTGTCATGCTGTAGGACTGGTTGGATCTCCCAGCCGCCTGGAGAGATTTCCCAGCCGCTTGGAGTCGGGTCAGTAGTACTCGCAGGAAAATCTATTTAAGCATAAGGATCGGTTGATATTGCATAGATCATCGATCAGGCTTTACTGAGAGAGAGAGCGACTGAATATTGTAATAGCATCTTTTGAAATCGAATAAGAGATCCTGTTGTCTTCATTTTCTGTTTGATCTCCTTTGTGTAATCGATTTGCTGGTTTGGGTGGTTTCATGGATTCACTGATCCATTCCACCGGTTGATTCGTCTGATCGGTGGAATGGTTATGTACAGTAGGTTAGGAGTTAGTTTGTTTGTTTGCATGTAGGTGTGCAGGATCGCCGTCGCGAGATGTTGAGGACCCTAGCATGGGCATGTGCTAGGTCGAGCTGATAGAGTTTGGAAGATCACCCTGGAAGTGGATCGAGTCATCCCAGGAGGTTCGGCGGATCAGAACGGTGAAAATTCGCTAAGGCTAGAAATTGGTCAAAACGGCATCATCAGGATATTGAGGAGCTGCAGGTGACGTCATCGTCATCAGGATATACGTCATCAGGATATCGGGGTGACGTAAGCATCGAGGGGACGGTGCGTGGAGTTAAGGTTTGTCATCATCAGGATAAATGGGAGGAACCGGATGTTCTTTATCCTGCTGATTAACATGATGTTGAACATCATGATGCTGAAGATAGTGAAGACGGAAGTTGTCGGTGAGATGAACAGTGGACGTCAGGAGGATGTTCGCACTTGTCGAACATGATGATGCTGCCGAATATGATGATGCTGTTGACAGGCGAAAGTGCGAAGGCTTGTCTGCAGGAGGATATCGGTCGGCGACAGTAAATATGATGATGCTGACAGTGTTAGCAAGAAACATGATGATGATGATGATGATGATGATGATGGGCTGCAAACATCCATGCTGTATGTTAAGGTTATAGTGTGGATGCCTCTGCATCATGTAGTATGGCGCTTAGTCATTTTTCACTAAGTGTTGCCATCAATGCCAAAGGGGGAGATTGTTGGCAAGAGATATTGTGTGGCTTCATGAATGTTGTCATTGATGGCAACAAAGTCCATCCCACACATCCGCAGGACATGACATGTCTATACCGGAAGTCAAATTGAAGAATATCTTGGTCTGATGACCAAGAACAGAGCATGCAGCAAGGTCTGACAATCAGGTTCAGATCTCTCAGAGGAAGTATCTTAGCAAAGTATTGACTTGGGGAAGTCAAGAGGAGTACCATGACTAATACATTCCATAGATTGAGCCTCCGATGATGAAAGGGTGAAGAGATATGAGCACCTAAGTGTTGGGTTCCTGTTTGGTAGAGTAGACTAAGGAAGACCTAACCGACAGAGCATCAGACCTTAATTTAGATGAGATATTGATTGTGATCAAGTTTCTTGAGGTATCATTTATGATTGGCCAACATGATTGATGACTTCTATAACTATCTTTTGATAAAAATCACTTAGTAAGCATGGATTCAACCGACAAACCAGAGTTTGGAAATATCTTGAGTTTTTTAGATGCCGACTAGAAAGATGATTGAAATTATTGATGCGATATATATACTAGATTGATTTCGGTATGAGAGGGTGTGTGGTGTATTGTGTTGTGCGAAGAAAAGTAGAGTATAGTGTGGAAGCAGCTATACAGGTCCAATATGTGACAGGATAGCAGCACCAAAGAAGAGGAAGAATGAAGTGCAGTAGATCAGTGTATTAAACCTAAACAAAACTAAACCTCAGCATATGTGGATGCTTCTCATCAGTTCAATCACCTAGTTACTTTTGTTATACCTTGTAGATAGTGAGTCTCTTGTAGGCAGTGAGCCTCTTGTGAGCAGTGTGCTCGGACGGTGAGCCCTAATTGGCAAGTGCCATTTTTGTATTTCTATTCTTTTAACAGATAATACAATCTTGGGTTAGTCACCCCGTAGTTTTTTCCTTAACAGGGTTTTCCATGTCAAATCATTGTGTTATGTGTATTGATTTTATTTATGCTTTCATAGTTATGCATGCTTATGTGATTTGATGCTACACTAGTTGTTAAGGAAGAACAGAAAGTCAAAATAATTAAGATAACTGATTCACCCCCCCTCTCAGTTATCAACATCCCCAAGGTTACTTTTTCTGACATAATATTTAGCCCCCACTTTAATGTATGTATAAACGCAAGGCCAATACATGCATTAAAGTATGGTCAACAAACGCAACAAACACACCGAGCATGGAGAAGACACGCTAATCACAGAGAAGATAGTAACATGCACATAAAACACATAGAATATAGTTGTAGTCATGCAAAACAAGGAGAAGACACCATTAAAGATACGCAAAAGGGTAAAAGCACAAAGTTGTGTTACACTTTCAGCTGACTTATCAGCACAAGCGAATTTAATTATTTATAACTAAAAATCAATTTTGGTCAAACATATGATCTTGTAAGATTCATTCTAGCTAAGTTAGATATGTGCACAACTTTTAGAATTAAAATTGTTGGCTAAATGTATATGTAGCACCATGATGAGGCCAATTTACCAAAAAAATAAAATTATTTGAAAAACTTGATATTTCAACAACTTCTACTCGTGTAAATAACATTTTTTAAAAAATATAAAAATACCCTTTTGTAGATCTATAAGTTTAGTTTTCAAAAATATATATATATTAATAGTTTAATTATTATTTGTGTTTTACTTTTTATTTTTACTAAAAGTAGGTTATCAACACAAAACATTAAGTCAATTACCACATCAAGGAAAAATAGTAAAACTGATTTAAAAAAATTGAAAAAAATATGATGCCCTAGATAAAAGAATCTATATCAAGATGGAATAATTTTTTTTCTATTTTAGATAAATAGTTAATATGAAAGTTGACGTCGATTGGAAACAATTATGTTTTAATACACACATTTTAATATTTGTTTAAAAATATATGTTTATCAAAATTGAAAAAAAATATATCCATGCCCTAAAGTTTCAAGTTATAAATACAGACAAAAAAATTGAAGAAAAACAAATAAAATTTACTGTATAAAGATTGACGTTTCATGTAACTTCATTTTTCAGCATTTTATCAGCAACTAAATTATAGTGTCATTTTACTAAAAACTATATTCAAATAATTTTTTAATTTTTTCAAAAAAATAAAAACATAAAATATACTAAAAAATAAATATTTTATTAATTTACATCATTTCAAAATTTAAAACATATATGTCACTTTTTAGTGATTCAAATTTAAAAGTTGGATTAGCATTGTCCGTTTCCTTTATAAAAGTGTGACACTGAATATAGTGAAGACAGTGATGATTTTCTTTTCTTTTCTTTTTCTCATATATATGAAATGCAAATGCAAGTACATGGAAAGTAAAAACACCACCCAAAATGTAGGAGGGACTCATCACCATTGGTCTTTAAGACTGCATATGGGGCAACAAACACGCCAAACAAAAACAAGCATGCCATACAAAAACAAGGATGCCATACACACACACTTAGAAGACACGGAGAAAAAATGACAGACAAGCAATGGAGTGTTCCTATTTCTAGGTTCATCGCCATCTTAGGCACATTATGGGCACACACCAATGATTAGGCTTTGCCACAACAATTGTTGAAGACATGCTTAAGGGTTGAGTTAGTCACATAACCATTGCCTGCCTCCGCAGAGGACTTTTTGAAAATTACAGGATGTGCACTCTTCATGAGAAATACACCATCCCCACCTCCACAGAGGGCTTAAGATAAAAAGGATATATGCAATATCCTGCCTCTGTAGAGGGCTTAAATTATTGTAATAGATTTCAAACAAATCTCAGGGTGTAGGAGGGAGTCA
The DNA here is from genome assembly GCA_027924645.1 of Cunninghamia lanceolata. Lineage (NCBI taxonomy): Eukaryota > Viridiplantae > Streptophyta > Pinopsida > Cupressales > Cupressaceae > Cunninghamia > Cunninghamia lanceolata. The sequence goes on from BSBN01001201.1 coordinate 4,489,108, forward strand.
TTGCCACCAGTCTTTAAGACTACACCTAAGAACAAACACACTTTACTAGCATCTAAAACAGATGGCTTACCTTATATATGCCCCCACCTTAAGGTCATTGATATCAGGTATCGATATCAAGCACTTTAAGGTAGGAAGAAAACACACAAGGGAACATGAGCTCTCGCAAAGCCCATGCTCCCTGAAGGTGACATGTACTTTATGATGGTCAAATGTTCCCACAAACACATTCCTGCAAGAAAAGTGTTAGTGTCCATATAATCATGATAAACAAAAATGCATATGATCATTCATAGAAAGAGCTAAGGTTATACTATGGATTTGGAGACAGAGTATAACTGTGGGGCTATACCGCATAAATCTCAAAACTGAGTGTAACCAAAGGGAGATTCAAAGATAAACAAAGTGCATGGAGTAATAGTATTGTTATGGTTTGTAAGTGCGATAAGACAACATCAAGATCACACGGAGTGATTCTACTAGCCAAGCATTGGATAATATAGATCAACCCCATTGTCATGTATGGACTTGGTCCATTTTTTGATTTCTCGCTAAAGGGACACTAGGTTCGTATCAGTATAATAAGTTTTTTTGGTCATCCGCTCGTTAGATAGAAACACTAGAGGAAGGGAAACAATAAATCAAGAGAGAAGAAACAAGTGCGTTAGGGACAGTCACATAGGAGGGTGCCCCCAAGTCACCAACTGCAACTCTATGTCCATAAGACACAACATACAATAGTGAAAAATAGAGGAGAAGCAATATAGAAGAATGATGATACAAATAGAAGAAGGTCACAACAGAGGCGGTCACCTGGTATCCTGGACCTTACAAGAGAATCAAGGATCATCTCAAGAGGCCTAAACAACACATAAAACATCATAGGGGAAACACAACATGAGAGGTAAAAGTGTTAGAAATACTTACCTTTAGGGAACAACTAGGCTAGCGGCCATAACAAATTTTCATCTTTACTTTAATAGTTAAAGCTTTATCTCTTCTTCTCTCTTCCACATGTTCATGAGTTTGTGAAGGTATCCTTGTATGAAAGGTATCCATTAATGATGGTAGAGAGAGGATATTGTAATTTTCTATGTCTGTTAAATGTGGTGATATAGAATCTCTTATACTTCCATTTCCAATTGAATGAGGTTGTTGAGGAACCCAAAAAGTGCCATTTTAGTCCATATGTAGGGTGTTGGAATACCTTGGGTTTGAGGAATAGTTTGTTCTTCAATGTCATGTGAAATTTCATTGTTTTCCAAGGTATGTGAAGGCTCAGGTAAAGATGCATGATCTGTTTCTTTGTTTAAGCTATAGTTGAGAAGGTCTTGAACATCGGGTGGTAAATTTTTAGTTTCAATAGGTTGAAGCAAATGTTCACAAAGGGAATATGCATCATCCAAACCATCATCTTAGCCAGGGAGAGTAGGAAGGGATGGTAGAGTAGTATAGACAAATGTATCAATGATGTCTTCTTCTTGTGCCAAAATATCCTCACTAAGTGGGGTTATGTCAGGACAAATCTCTTTGTTTGATAAATCACCCATCGCTATGTCATTCTAATAGGTCTAAGAAAGAATGTCCATTATGTCATCATGAAATGAAGGAAGAGAGGGAATAATATCTTCACTACTACTTTCCCCATGGTTATTTTCAGAATGAAACTAGTGAGATTTTCCAAGATTGAAGGGAAAACACCCACGATAGTAAGAAAGCTTTCAAAATAAGCTATTGTTTGAAGCATAGTTGGCAAACTTGCCAAAAACTTGCTGAGTTTTTAAAAACTTGCGAGTTTTTTTCCAAAAGAGTATTTTTGAATTTTAGTCACAGAGTTTTTCTACCAAGTTTTCACTGAGTTTTTCCTAGAGACACGCCGAGTTTTTTCCAGAGACTCGCGGGCGCAAGTATATGTAAATTCTGCAGGTAAAAAAAGTTTTTCATAATCAGAATTTAGAATTTTTGAGCTCTACATAGCAAACCCCCCCCCCCAAACAAAAATAGTTCATTTGCAACATTGTGGCATCAAGAAGATCAGATTCAAATGCCATTTTTTGCGGATTTTGAAGGCAAATTTGAATCCCAGGTAAGTTTTTGTTTTTCCATTTTTCTTTTTGTTTAATCATTTTTTTTGGTTCTTGTTGCAAAATATTGAATCCAAATTGAAAACAAAATCTTCATAGAGCAAAAAGAAGCTTCATTTTTGCATTTAGATTCCAAAAAAACAAGATTCTTCACTATTTTTTGTGGATTTTTTTCATGATTTTCACTATTTTTTGAAATTTTTAAACCTCAAAAAAGGTAGAGGACAAATCACTAGATCCTATTGATTTGGATGAGATAGATCCTTACAGTGATTGGACAGGGCAGGATGAGCAGCCTCCATTGTTTACCGCAGATGAGATTCTTGATTTCGAGAGACAGGCAATGGAGGATCTGGGTGCAACAGGAGATGTAGGGTTGGAGGACATTCATGAGCATGAGGAGTCATTGCCAGAGCCAGAACCACCAGCACCACACACTTGCAGGACTAGAGCATCTGCCTCTTCCCTAGCTTTGGCTAAATTAGGGAAGAGGAAGATGTAATATGTTGGGTTTACTTTTAGTATTTACTTCTAGACTAGTTTTACTATTTTCATTTTCAGCTATCTATTGTAATTTGTATCAGACTATCAAGCTTTCAGCCATCAGGATTCTACATGAGAATGTGATTTTGTAATCAATTTGCATTGAAGTCAATCAAATTTAATAGAAAACACTTTTGTACTCATTTATGGACCATTGGATTCATCTTGTCATTGAATTTTGCCAAAAAAATGTGTTTCTAATGAAATTTTAGCAATTTTTTTAATTTCCTGAGTTTTTTGCCAAGTTTTTTCTGAGATTTCTCTAAGGTTTTTTTGACTCTCCAAAAATTGGTTTGCCGAGTTTTTTGCCGAGCCGAGTTTTCCAACTATGGTTTGAAGGATATCACAGGTAGTGCTTACGAACAAGTCAATACCATAGATGTAAGCTATTTGATGCAATACTTGAGGATGTTTATCAGTGAATTTGCAAAAATTATCATAATTCATAATGTACTCAAATAAACCTTCCAAAGATGAATGATGAGGAGAATCCACGAGTGCAAAACTATGTGTGAGAATGACCTAAAATGCTTGATTTTTCAACTTTTTTCAATGCAAATAGGTGAAAAAAAAGTGTTGTAAGGAAATTGATGAAGTACAGCAAGTAATAAGTCTAATTTCAGTCCAATAAAGGAATATTATCCTTCAAAACATGCTTTTGATGAAAATCTAGAGTGATGACAAGTTAAAACCTAGTGAAAATACACTAAAATATGCTATTTTTTTTACCAAATTTCAATGCAAAGACCCAATAAAAATGGTGTTGTAAAGAATTTTTAGGAGGTGCAGAAGGTTATAGCAGTAATATTAGTCACCTAAAGCCATAAAATCCATCACAACACGCTTGGAGTGCAAATCTAAGACAAACCCTAGTGAAAATATAGCCAAAATATGAAAATTTTCACCAAATTTCAATCCAAAGGCCCAATAAAAGGGGTGTTGTAAATAATTTGAGGATGGGAAAAAGATAATAACCCTAATAACAGCCAATTAGTGCAGAAAAATCCATTACAACATGCCTATGGTGCAAATCTAGAGAGACGATAAGGCTAAATCTAGTGAAAAAACAAGGTTTCAAACCCAAGGCATGAAATTTTGTAAGGAACCCATTATGATGCAACACTACAATTAGAAATAAGTCCTAATGAGTGTCTTAAAATGGTAGTAAAATATGAAATAATATTTTGACTACAAACCCTAGCTAATGCAAAACTAGGTTATATGAAAAAATGCACAATTTCAAGCAATTTTTATCAAATTAAGCATGAAAATGCAGTGTGAATGAATGATGAATGAAAAATTTCTGTATTTTAAATTAGATTTGATGCTAATTATAGAAATTTATTGAAATTTAATGCGAACTAGTTGAAATTGTTTGAAAATACAAGCTAAAAATGCCATTTTTTCAAATTTTTCAAGTTTTTCATTTTTTTTTTTAATTTTTCAAATGCAATAAGATGAACAATGAAATGAATGAATGAAATGAATGTAAATCTAAAGTACAACACTTAGTAAGGTTCCAAAAGTCCAAAAACATGGGTTCACCAAAACGTTTAGTATGAAAAAGAGGTAAAGGTGTTTAGGGTTGATTTTGATGCTTTGTGTTTTGATCCTCCTTTCACCACTAAACATTTAAGGACATTCCATTGAGTAGGAAGTCTACTAAAGATCTCATGTCACTTGAAACATAGGGGAAGATTGGAATTGTATGATTTTGTTGTTCAATTAAGGCCACTTATGCTCAAAACACTAATTTCATGAGATTCGTAAACAAACGGACAAATTACGAAAAATGATCACACACAGAGATATGAAATGACAATAAAATGCGTACCAGATTTCAAAGTTTAGAAAATAGAAAAGTCAGGGACTAATGAGTAGGTGCCCTAGTCCAGTGCCACAGGTTTTTTCAAGATCTGGGAATCTTGTCTACAACCTATTCCTGTTGTTCCAGAGATTTTTTAGTTGCGAGATCCAGAGGACTAATGAGTGGGTGCCCGAGTCTAGGTCCCTATTTTCTTCTTTGATTTGCAATTTTGACAGTCTAAACTACTCTCCTATAACTCCACTTCTTTTGCTTTCACAACCTGTAACCTATAATCACAAAAAAATGGGTTGGGGTTGTGGTGTTTAGAGGCTTGCCTCGGTCAAGCCCCAGAGAGACATTCAAGTCTTCTGAACACCGTTGTCAAATAAAGAGTGCATATCCCCACAGGATAGAAGCAAAATCCAAATGATAAATGATAGAAAACACAATTGATATCACCTTGTAGTGAAGATCTCATGGAAGGAAGATGCTCTTCATGCCATGAGGAGATGGATGTCAAATCTGCAAATACAAACACAAGAACAACACAAATTCTACTTTGCAACACAATGAATGCATTAAATCACTTTCGCATAAGCTTCTAAATCAAAATTGCCATCTAGTTTCCATCCAATTTACAAATGAATCACTAATCATGCTTATATATGCAACTACAAACATTCTTGCTAAGAATTTCATAATTCAAACTTACCGTGTCAGCATAGGACCTAAATAATGGTCATAAATCAACACTTTGAAATTGGTCCTGACCTAAAATAGGGCAGGACTAGGGCACGAGTGCCCAAGTCCTCCCCCTATTTTAGGCAAGATTTATGTTAAGTACATCCCTTAAGTCCTATTTGCCATGAAACTTTAAGGTTTTCTCATTAAGAGTCATCAAAATCATGTAAGATGCTCTAAATGCATTCTAAAGGACCCAAAAACTAAACCTTAATAGGGAAAAGCCCCCAAGGTTACTTTTTCTGACATAACACTATCTCTAACAATCAAGGTACAAGTGTGAGCTCTTCTCCTCCATGTGGTTGTGATGCATCGAAGGATATGATGTTTGAAGGTCTTATCTAGGATCACAAGGTGTCTAAGGAATCCCCAAATATACATGAGGTATGGTAGGGCTCAAGTTTGTGAATGTGGGTGTCCCAACTCCTGACCTTGTGCAAACCAAATCAAATCTTGGCGGAACAAGGATCTTGAGGCTTTTGCTTAGCAAGAAGGGGTCTTTCCTCTAAAGTGAGTCATTCGATTCTCATAACATTTATATCTCAAGCCAAAACATGCAGTTGAGGTCATACCTAGAGGTGATGAAATCCCCTAGCAGGCCCCCTAGAGAGGATATCAAGTACTTTTGATTCTCAAGATTGTTTTGAAACGTGAGAGAAGAGCATACGTATGACTCTCGAGTCCCTAGGAATAAAGTAAATAAAGAAATAAGTGAATGATCTAGTATTTCTGATCTCCAAGATCACCTTTCAGTGCGAAGAGAGAGCATACGTACATAGATATTCAACATAAAGTAGCCAATCATAAATTCCCTTTAAGAAATTGAAGTGTTTCTAAGACTTAGTGATAAAAATAGATCCTTTGACAAGTGTCCTACATCAAACTTGTTAGCAATCTCTCTTTTGTTTCTCTGTCAAGCTATAAGAGGCTGCAAAAGTTGTGATTAGTATCCAAAAACCACTTGTTAAAGAAAAATAATAATTAGACCAAAAGCGTAGAAACATTGACCAAAGACAAATTTTTGTATGCTAGAAGAGAATTAATTTTAACCAAAGGTAAGTTTCTATTAACAAATAGCATAGAGAATTATACCAGAGGTGAATGACTGTTGACCAGAGGTGAGCTTCTATTAACTGTAGGCGTAGTTCTATTGACCAAAGGTGAACTTCTATGAACTAAAAGCACAATTCCGCCTGAAACCTGTAAAATCAAAGAACCAAGTCAAACACGTTGTGTAAAGATAACCAAGTGGATTTTTGATGGGCCAAGGAGTTGGATGGAGAGATGAATCTATTATCTTGCACCAAAATCAGACAACAAACAATAGGTAAGTTCTCAATTAGGTCAAAAAGAAAAAAAGCATGCCCACAAATAAATCAGCTTGTGAACAAATAGAGTGGATGCCTGCAAATATAATAGTTTACATGTAAAATTAGATGAATCAAATGTCAGAAAAACCTTGCAAAGTCAGCAATAAGTTAGCAAATAGAGGAAACCAAAAGCGTAGTTCTGCTAACTAGAGGCACAGTTCTGTGTGTCAAAAGTGAGCTTCTATCAACCAGAAACATGGTTATGTTGACCAAAAGTGTAGGGTTTCTTACCAAAGGCACAAATCCATACTTGTAGCTTTAAAAATGTTTTTTTCTCAAGAAAAATAATATTAAATCAAGACATGGGTCCCATCGGACATGCCAAAATATGTATAGGGAAGATTGGGTTAACAAGATCAAGCATGAATGAACAAAACCCAATCCTACAACCTTCAAAAAATAGATAAAAAACAATAACCATAATTCAATGCAAATCAAATAAAGAACATTACCCCCTAAGATTGTATGTATTCCTTGGTTTATATGTGGATTGCTCTTTTACTTTGCATAACCATGGTTGCAACAAGTGTGGATGAATGATGTGCTCAAAAGTATGTAATGTGGTCAATGATATGAATGCTCAAAGCACTCTAAGAATTCCCAAAGCTTAATGATTACAAAGGGATTGTGAAGAAATGAATGGACATATTTATAGCTTTCAAGGGAAGATCGATCAACAGTGGAGGAAATTCAATGATATCAATGGATGAGATAAATTGAGAAGACATGAAGGAATGTGCACATGACATGTTTCCATGCAAAAAGATGTTTTATTGAGTTAATTGCTTTCTTGGCTAAAACTAAGATTGATTTCATAAAAATAGAATGTTTTTTTTCTATTTTATGAATTGATTGATAAAAACAATGATTTAAAAGCCAATTAACTCAACTTTTGTTTTGCTTTTTGACATGCTATGAATAAAATTAAATAATAAATTATTCAATTTGTGTGCATGGAAGAAAAAAAATATTTTTAGAAGATTGAGAAGATAATTAGAAATTAAATAAAGAAATTTATTTATTTTATTTGTGCATGATGGAAGAATAAAGAAATAAATAAAATATTGATTTTATTTGTTTAGAAGGTATTCGAAAAAGTCAACTTAAATAAATTTGAACAATTTATTTAATTTTAGAAGAATAATTAGGTAATTAAATAATTAAAGTTATTTAATTGTTGTGGATAAGAGGAATTAAGATGTTGAATTAATTAAATAATTGGTTTATTTAATTAATGTGAAAAATAGAAGAATAAAGAGGGAAATTAATTAAATTAATTAAATAAATAGAATTTATTCAATTAATGTTGGATTTGGATGATTTAGAAGAAATTGGTGAAATTAATTAAATAATCAAGTTATTTAATTAATGTTGGATGAAGATGATTTAGAAGAAATTAATGTATGCAAGGTAATAATGCAATGGTCATTTTTAGGTGTCTAAAGGTACCATGGGTTGATTACCCAGGGTCATAGTCTTATTAGGACTTATGAAGAATTCAACCAAAGACTCATTGATAGATTTGACAAATAGGATCTGAAAACACTTTTCAAGGAACTAGCTTTGTTAAGGCAACTTAATGCTATTGAGAATTATGTGATAGAATTGTAGAGACTATTAGTGATGGTTCTAGATATTTCAGAGAGAAGAATCACATTTCTATCTATGGAAGGTTTATCTAAACCTCTCAGAGGTTGGGTAAAGGCTTTCAATCCACCTTCAATGTACAAGAAGATATAAAAAGATATTTCACATTGGGTGCTTCAATGCCCAAGAATAAATTCTTCTCAAAGGCACCACAACTATATAATTAGAAAATAAAGCAATCTAGAAGGAAATAGAGAGGCCACCAAGGACAAAGGACGAGGATACCTAAAATGAGTTAAGGAGGAATAACTTATGTTTATCTTGTAAGGAGCCATGGACACCTAGTCAGTGTTGCCTTGGAAAAGAATAGGCTCACTACATCGAGGTGATATTAGATGGAGAACTTAGTTTAGAAGAAGAGGCAAAAGTTATAGGAAGAACTCTTGCCACACTAATAGGCACAACACAGTATCAACCTTTCAAAGTTTATGGAATTCTTCACATGGAAGATATTCTAGTATTGATTGATAGTGGGGCAACCCACAATTTCATAGACAAGGGGTTGGTAAATAGAAGAGGCTTAGAGACAAACAATTTAAAAGATTTCAATGTCATAGGGGTAGATGATTTCACTTTGCCTTACAAAAAGAAAGTGGAACAACTCAGTATCACCTTGGATGATCATCAAATGAGTGATGACTTTTATGTTGTTGTTTGAAAGAGACTAACCTGGTACTAGGGGTGAAATGTCTTTACTCCATTGGGGAGTTTACACATAATTATCAAACTATGGAGTTCAAGTTAGAATCAGATGGGAAAGAGGTTGTATTCTAAGGGATCACTAACACAGTTCCAATATCATCCTCAACAAATAGAATGGAGGGTGTCACAATTGGTAGTACTCTTTCTAGATCCTAGTTGATTCATGATTCAACTGTCATGGATTTACTCATTAACATTTGGAGAAGCATCACTTAGTGCAAGATTTCCAATCTTTAATCATATCAAAGAAGCACAAAAAAAATCACATGGAGATTCAACGATTGGGAATTACAAAATTCCCAGATTGATATAGGACCCCGGTATTTACCAAAAAGGTTTAATCTGAAGGAGTACATTGTGTACTAGTATTAATTGAAGACAAGCAGTCTTTGGGAAGGGCAGATTGTCATGTCCCCTTTTTTAAATTAGAGTAAAATAAATAATAAAGTTAATATTTTTAAGTTGTCTAATGATTAATTTTTATTTTATTAAAAAGTGACAACTTAATATTACTTTATTAAAATAATTAAAAGGTCATATTAATGAGATATTAAGAGATATTTATTAAGATAATAAGAGATCTTGTAAGAAGTAAACTGTTGGGGAAAAAGGAAAAGTAGAAAAGAGAATATTTATAAAGGAAGGTAATTTCCTCAAAGTTGGGCATGTTATTTTAATTATCAAAGTCCCTTTTGCAAAGCTTGGACATTTATGTTCATATTTTACTAGAGGATGAAAACCCTCATGGTTTCTAGAGAATTGGAGGATGAAATCCCTTCAAGTCAATATTGATGATTTTACCCAAAAATCACATTGGTTCAAACAAAAGATTTCACTAAGTACCAAAAATTCCAATAGTGGGAATTCCAACATGTACCTGTACACTCAAAAATACAACTCGGTAGCTTGGGGTGGTCGAGTAAGCTTTGGCATGCACATGGACCCCTCTCCTTGCCATGGGGTGAACCTCCATGTCACTCTCGCTCTTGTAGAAGTAGCTAGTTGAGAGGAGGAAACACATGGGGGCAATCTAGCTTACTTGAGAGTTGGACTTCATAGAGAGTGATCGGCTGGTCCTAGGGCCTTTGTTGTGCATTTATTCTAATGTGGTATTCTATGACCATTGTTAAAATAACTATATGACCTGAAGGGTCACTAGTCACCATTCTTTTGTTTGGGTTTCTAAGGTTCCAACATTATGTAGGGTGACTGTTGTTTTTGTTGATACTTCTTTCGATTTGGCATTGTTGTTCAAATTGTTGGATGAGAGCTTGTATTTGGAATGTCCTTAACCTTTCTTGTTGTTGTTTAATTACCTGTTGGTTTTTTTGTTGTCTAGGGTGGATCTTCTCTATCTCATTAGGGACACCCACTCACCCTAATTCTAGGGCACATTCATGAGCCTAAATGAAGAAAGAGATGGTTAAATCTAACCTTTATTTGACCTAGGGTTTTGACTTACGATTTGTTTGACTTAAGGTTTGACTTTGTTTGACCTTGTGTTGAAATTAAGGGTTTTATCGAAATGTTGACCAAAGTTGACCTTGTGTTGGAATCAAGGGTTTGTAAATACTCTATGATGCTAATGTTTTTGTTCTTTTTAGTTTTTGGATGCATTTAAGCCTATATGAGTGCAAAATAGTTTTTTTGTGCTTTTTTGTACATTTTTCTATTTTAGGAATTAGAAAATGGATGCAATCTAATATGAAGTTACCTAATGAAATTGAATTTATGTTTTTTGGTTTGTTTTTCTGAATATGTGGAACAATTACTCTAGGAAAGGAAAATTGCTTTGAAATGAATCTAATCTATGAACTTTTGAAAGTAAACTACTTTAACAATGCAAGATCTACTTAGCCTATCAAGGAAAAAGTAACATGCATTTACTATTTCTAAGAGTAAATTGTGATTTTATAATTACTATGAAATAATAATCATGAAGGAACCTAGAATAAAGAGACACATGTGCCTCCACTACCCTCAGAAATCCTTGTATGGAAACCTCTTATCCTCTTACAATAGTAGGGTGATCCTCTTGGTAACAAATAAGAAATAGATGCAAAAAGAATCTTTTGGAAGTTGAATGTGAGCTCAATGAGAGCTTGATGAGCACTATGGCTTGTTATGTGAGCAGCGTATCAATGCTAAACAGTCTTTTAGAAAATCTTGATAAGACAACAATAAAAAGAAAAAGGCTCTAATATCTTGTGTGAGCATATGGATGCTTGATTGGAGAGCAATAACCTACATGATCTATGTGCACAAATGAAATTGCCTCCCTTTGTGCTTGAGGGAGTGGAGGATTTATAGGTTTGAAGAAGGCGTGAGAGGTGGAGAGGATGGAGAGTTAACTCAATTTGATTAGAGAGTTAACTTGGAAGACACACGAGTGATCTGGGCTAAAATTGGAGTGATCTAACCAATTATATCTTATCATTCAAGAGGAAATGGAGAAAGAGAATGCATGGGTTGATAACTAAAGATAAAAATGAGATAAATATGCATGGGTGGGTGCATGAAATATTTAACTCCATCTTTAGGACAAAATTCCATGCAAATAGAAGCAAAAACATACGAAAATGAAGCTATTTTTGACCAAAAAATCAAGTTTAATCATGGTTGGAAAAGACAGCAGGGTTACCACCTGGTCACCCCTTTCACCAATCAGGGTTGCCCAAGGGTGACCCATGGGCAACCCTTAGAGGAGGGGTCTTGGGTGAAAGTACAGGATGGGAGATGAAAGAGGAGGAGAAAAGAAGGTCATCTGCCTCTAGAAATAGGTTAAATAGGGGTCAAAAACCAAATCTCCACTTGCAAATGTTAGATCTCTTGGGGGAGATCTGGAAATAATAGGGGGAGATTTGTACTGGTTGACTAAAACTAAAAACTAAAAGTTGGAGATGGCTTGAGAGGTCCTCTAAAGGGCTCCTAAGGGTGTGAATGGATGAAAAACACTGCGGAGACATGAAAAATCAACAAATGGATGAATACAAGGCTTAGGGACAAAGTCATAATCATAGGAAACATAAATTGACAAGTGTCAAAAAGTGTCAAAAGTCAAAAAGGAGGAGAAAGACAAAGGGGAAACCACAAAAGGAAGAAGAAACCACATGCTACCAAGAGAATCACTGCTAAGAGGACATTATTCCATGCTTGCATGTACATGACAAGGATTGTGAGTCATCATCAGGGTCCTCGTGGAGGTTGTACGTGATTTTGGTGCTTATAGTACCAAAGACCAAATATGAATACTTTGTGATAAATTAGTGGGCCTTGGAAGCTAGTTGTACTTTTCATAGTACAGGTCATACCATAAAGGAGGTTGGAATTTTAATGAATTTGGGTCGTACTATTTTTTGGATTCTAGTCACCTAATTCCTAATAGTCGTACCATATAATTTGGCTCAAATTGAGAGCCATGTCAAAAGGGACATAATTAGGTAGAGGGGTGGACAAGGGCATAGTTGGTGCATGAGTGTCAAAAATGAAAGGCATTATGTGACCACCCTTGTTATTTCCAATTGCCTTTGCTACAAATTGTCCCTCTTGAGTACTTTTCATTACTTGATTCTACTTGCTGCCAACATTTGTCACCTTTGGATTTTCAACCTTGTATACTAGGACACTTACATTTTTGTTCTTTGGAACATATTTCTTCTATATAGGGATGTTAGGTATAGTTCTATGCTAACCTTTTTGTAGCCTTGTTCACATTCTTATCTACAGTGCCACCTTTTCTAGCATCAATGTCCACTTTTTGTTTTCCTTTATCAGTAGATGTATTTGACACTTTTGGTGTTGCTACATTTTATTGTCATCCCAGGCATTTACTTGCCTATTTATAAATTGGTATTCACTTTGAACCTACATGACAACTACATCAGTATGGGCATTAATGTATTCATTTGAGGTCCTTTCTCTTTTGTATCTTTGTTGTATGAGTTATTTTAGATGTTGGAAATCATGGGCTAGTAGTTCATATTGTACTTGATTGTCATTAAATTCATATTGAAAGAATTCATCTTCTTCATGCTCATGGAATTGATCTATAGAAACATCTTAATAATAGTTTAGAGTTCCCTTCTCATCAAGGAACTCTTTCTCCTTTAATATCCTAGCTACAAAATCACAATTTACTACATCATGAGATAGAAAGCATGCTTCACACCATAATGTTTAATTCTGCATATTCATATGATCCTTCCTCAAAGGATTAGGTGTAACCTTGTCTTGGCGCCTTGGATTTCCTTGCCTTTGAACAACCTATTTATCATTCTACCCTAGTCTCTTTGATTAATCAATATTGTAACGCCTATTATGTAGCCTATGTCCCTCATTAAAGTGAGTAGTAGATTTATTAGAAGGAAAACCCTTCTCATTTTTTGCAGCTTGGTATGATAAATCTTTCATTTCCCCCATCAATTTATTTATCTTGTCTTCAGTAGTAAGTGTTGCAAGTATGTGCTAACCGATGTTGTCATTGGTGTCAACTGTGCTCTTGTTTTGACGCTTGTTTGTGATGAGTCAATTGCTTTGTATTGTCTTATATAAGCACTAAAGATGATGAGAAGATATTCCTGATATTGAGTTTCCAAGTGCTTTTGAGAAAATTTGCTCTCCAAGTGGAAACAGTGTGTTGCAAAGTATTTTGGCTTGCAGAATAATTGTCTGAGTTTTGCTCCACATTTCCTTAGTATTGAAGACCGTAGTGTGAGATTTGGATATGTTTTAGAAAAGTGTTTAAAGATTGTAAATCTAGAATTTGGTGGTCTGAATCGCTATGCACCAAAAGTTTTATTCACTAGTTTTAAGACTGTGCCTGATAGAGTTTGCAGTGTGATAGGGAGGAAGTATTTTGCTCTGCATTCCTCTGTAGTATGTTCTTTTGTCTTGTGGTTATGGATTTAAGATTACAAGGTCCTTATCTTTCTTCATTCCAAAGGTTTTGTGATTTGGTGCTTTGGAAAGTAAGTTTTTAATTAGCAGAGTTTGATAGTGACTGATTTAGAGCAGTCTATGATCCATCTTCAAGAAAAGTAAGTTGAGATCTATTGTAGTTGGATTTGTTGGTTTCCAAATGATTCTATAGTTTTCATAGATGTCCCTTGAATGCATTGAAGGTGTGTGTCTAATCCACAAGTTGTAATGAATCTCTTAGAAGCGTCTGACTTAGTGATTCTTGATGTTGTATACTTGTTTTGGCCAACCTGATGAGTCACACTTGTTACAGAGGTATTTCATGGATTGTAGAAAAATGTGCAAGTGTGTGAAGATGTACTTGGGTTTGAGCTAAGCCATGATGTATTCATCCTTCATTCTTTTCCTCCACAAGTTTGTTTAGGTCTAGTCCTATTTTGAAATTATGTATGTATGTCAATCTTGGAGAAAGTTCCAATGGTCGTAGATTGTAATGGCAACCTTGATCTACATTCCAAAGTTGATGATAGGTATAAATACATGTAATGAAGTCGTGATTGTAGTGAGTGAGTGAAAGGATACAAAGTTAAGGTTTGTGTATTGTAAAGGCAGAACATGAGAGATACATTGTGCTTCAATGGAACTAAACTCAAGCATGTTGTAGATGCTACTATATTAGTTCACCCCCTTGGCAATGAGCCACCCATTGGCAGTGAGCCACCCACTACAAATGAGCCACTCATCGGTAGTTAGCCATCCTTTTGGGCAGTGAGCCCTCTTGGCAATGAACCTCTTTGATATTCAGTATTGTTACTATATTATATTATGAGCTAACACTCACCATGGTTTTTCCCTTTCTAAGGGTTTTCCACATAAAATACTGGTGTTCATGTGTGAATAGTGTTGATGTGCTTAAGTTTTGTTTCTTCTTTTCATGTTTATTCTTTATATCAGATTAAGTGGTTAAAGTAATTTAATGTGATTGTGAAATTGATCAATTAAGGTTAAAGTTTTGGTACAACTGATTCACCCCCTCCTCTCAGTTGTATTATGCCTTCAACAATTGGTATCAGAGTGAGGTTCCTTGGAAGAAAGCCTAATAGCTTGCCGGTAGATCTGGGATGGCACACAAAAAGGATATACCACAGTTTGATGGATCTGACTATGTATACTGGAAGATACGCATGGAAAGTTATGTTATTTTTATAGGTTACAGTTTTTGGATGATAGTCAAAAACAAATATGAAATACCTAAAGATGGTCTAGAGACTGAAAAAGAAATCAATGAGTTTGAGTTGAATCACAAAGATAAAAATGCTTTATTGAATGCTTTATCAAATATTGAAATGGCAAAATTTGTGGATCTTGTAATTGCTCCTGAAATTTGGGAGAAACTAAAGAATGTTTATGAAGGTGATACATCTGTCAAGAAAGCTAAGTTGTAGAATTTAAAGACCATATATGAAACCATGCAAATGTCTGAAGATGATAACATAACAAATTACATACAGAAGGTTGATGAAGTTGTCAGAAGCAGCAAGGCCCTTGGTGGAAAGTTAGAAGATGAAGATGTTATTCACAAAATACTCAAAACCCTCCCAAAGCACTATAGTCACAATGTATCTACCATTGAAGAGTTGCTTGAGTCAGTCAAACTTAGAAAAGATCAATTGCTTGGTAAACTAACTGCCTTTGAAATAAGGGAATTTGGTACTACTAATGGTCATGTGAAAACTGAGACTGTTTTCAAGGCCAAGGAAGAAAAGACTTCTAGACCAGAGAAGTATGCAATGGAATCAGATGAAGACTATTTTGTAGAACTTGAGGTAAAGTTTGCAAGCAGAATAAAAAGAGGTAGCAAAGGAAAGTTCAAAGGTAAGTTACCCTTCAAATGTTTCAATTATAGAAAAATCGGTCACTATGCTTCAAGATGTCGTAAAAGAGATTTAAAATTCAATGAATAAATGAAAGATGGTAAGAAAGAGTTACTATGTTAGAGATGATGATGGTGTAACTGATGATGAGTCTAGTTCCGATGATGGCAATAGTAGTGAATGCTTGTTTATTGCACTTAGAGAAGAACCTATTTTTGCTAACCTTGCTAGCTATGTGAAGGAAGGAAGTTCAGGAGAGTTGTCTACATTTCATGCTGAAAAGAAAGATGAATGGATCATTAATAGTGGATGTTCAAATCACATGACTAGAGACAAAAGTAAGTTTGTCAAGTTTGAAAAATATGATGGAGGATTGGTTAGGTTTGGTGATGATGCAGTTGGTAAGATTTGTGGAACAAGATATATTACTTTTGATGGAAAGCATAATACAGATGATGTTCTTTATGTCAAGGGCTTGAAGCATAACCTTCTAATTGTTGGACAAATCTGTAACAAAGGATATAATCTTGTGTTCAAGGACAAAGAATGTGAGATAAGAAAAAGCTCTGGAACCATAATTGCTACTACTAATAAGACTCATGGTAATGTTTATGACTTGAAAGGCTCTGACAACTATTGTTTGTTGGCTAAGATAGATGAAAGTTGGATATGGCATAGGAGAATGGGTCACATCAACTTTGATAATCTGGTAAAAATAAGTACTACTCGGATTGTAAGAGATCTACCTAAGATTGTGAAGCCTGCCAATGTTACATGTAAAGATTGTCAACTTAGGAAGATGACAAAGACCACCTTCAAAAACAAAGAACAATTCTCTGCTGGTCTACTAGAGTTGGTGCATACAGACCTTTATGGTCTTACAAGAGTAAGGATTCTGCAAGGTGATAGGTACTTCATGGTGCAGGAGCACCTATCCTATAGTGGCCTACATGAGGCATTTAGTTGTTTTATGCTTAGTTTTATGTTTTCTATAAGGTCCTAAATGGACATTAAATGTAATAAGGTTATTTTGGACCAATGCATGTTTAGTTAGTTGTATTTAGGATCAAGTTGTAAGTTCCAAGATCATTTGTTGATCTGTAGTTTGTTAGGACAGTTAAGTTTATTGGATCGATGGAGGTAGTTATCTCTCCCAGCTACTTGGAGGCAAGTCTGTACTACCAGTGGTAACTAGATAAATACCCTAGTACAGATCAACTGGGATGAGAATGTTGTTGTGAGAAGTTGTATTAGACTGTTGGAAAATAAAGTACTATAATTGCATTTCTGAAAGCAAATAAAGATTCTGTTTGCGTTTTGATCATTTGATTTGTGTAATCAATTTCCTATTTTGATAGGCCAGATAGATTTGATTATCCATTCCCCCGGTTGATTCTGTGAATCGAAGGAATGGCTGTGTATATAGTAGTTAGGGTTTTGTTTTCCATGTTTGTCTGTGCTAAAGTTTCCAGGATCGGGTCTGAGATGCATTGAAGAACCCTAGCATGGGTATGTGCTAGGTTTAATAGAGTGAAAAGGTCTGTAGAATAGTCAAAGGGATAGACCAAAGCAATCACTAAGTATAAGACAGATTAAAACTGTGAAAATCCGTGAAGTTCTCAAAAATATACAATTTGTGTATATATCACTTTTGTATGTCGGTTTCAATTTGTGTGTATCCGTCATTTGCATATCGGGTTTGGATGTTGTGGATTTGGTAAAGTGTTGATATACAATCTCTGTGTATATCACAATTGTATATCGGGTCATACAAGTTCTGAGTATACACCTTTTGTATACATTTTGTGAGTATACTGCAGATGCATGTTTTTGCGTATTTGTCAAATGCATTTTATGGTTTGTATATTTCAAATATACATTCGGGTGATACAAGGGAAGGTCAATGGATAGCGGATTGTGGAAGGAATATTCTGAGGGATATTCGATGAATGCATATTCAATGTTGTGTATTTGAATGTATGTCTGAACATACATTCCGCAAGTACAAAGAAGTCAACGCTGGGTCAAACATACATAGAGGGCATATCCAAAGGAATATTCAAGGTTTGTATATTTTGGTTTGCATGTATCGATTGTATGTGGAGAATATACAATGCACAGATACAAGCGCTAGATACAAAAGTCGACCGACTATGAAGGTGGAGGTGACCGACGCCAACAGGTCAGCATTTGCGTGTCCTATGTAAGGGAAGCAAAAGATACAAAGGGATCGCGGGATCAACCGTAAATCTTTGTATGTATGTAGCACCATGACAATGGTCATTAGAGTAGCTCGGTTAGGAGAGACCGATGGATGAAGTCTTGCCGATAGGCAATAAAATGAAGTGCACTCATCGGCATGAGGTAGAGATCGGCATGACAATTTTCCTAAGTGTCGATAGTTGTTATTTGGCCTATAGGGTATGTCAGTGAGACGAGAGGGGTTATCTCACCGATATAGATAGTAATAATCATTGGAGGGTTTTAGAGGGTTTTCACCCTATTTGTGAGCTTCTACATTGTGGCTCTGCATCATAGTGGTATCAGAGCTCAGAAAAAGGTCTGGGCTGTTGTGTGTTGATTCTGTCACTGAGAAGGCAGAAGTAGAGGATTGAGAGGTTGACAAGATGCCTCCTAAAGGTAATGGTGCTGCAAGAGAGTTGTAGGAGATGAAGGAAAAACATGCCAGAGAGATGAGGAAGATGAAGGAGCTTGCTGAAGCACTTCAAGCAAGGCTTGCAGCCTTGGAAATGAACAAGAAAAGAGAGGTAGAAGATAGTGAATCTGAGAAAGAAGATGATGCTCAAGAATTTGAAGAGGTAGATGAAGAGCTAAATGCTGAAGATCAGAGATTTGCAAAACTATTAAAGGCAGTGCAGAGTGAGAAACCTAAGGTAAAGGTTGATGTTTCAAAGTATAATGGAAGTTTGGATGAAGATGAGTTACTTGATTGGATTGCTGCATTAGATAATCACTTTGAATGTGAAGATGTTGCTGAGGATCAGAAGGTAAAGATTTCAAAGACCAAGTTGGGAGGTCATGCTTTGGTATGGTGGGATTATGTACAATCCGAGAGAAGGAAACAAGGAAAGTCAAAGATCACTTCATGGGATAAGATGGTAGCAAGGATCAAAGGTAAATTTTTACCCCAGGATTATGAAATTCAGATGTTTAAGAAGCTGCAATTTCTAAGGCAAAAGGAAAGGGATGTGAAGGCATACACTGAGGAGTTTTACAAGTTCAGCATCAGATCTAGTCATCATGAGAATGAGATAGAAAAGGTGGCTAGATACTTGGCTGGTTTGAGATTGAACATACAGGATGAGTTAGTTTTAGCTAACCCAAGGAGTGTAGAGGATTGTTATCAAATGGAAATCAGGATTGAAGAAAAGATGAATAGAAGACAAGATAAGTCCATGAGAGGAAGAGGCAGCAATGTCAGAGGAAGAGGATCCGCTCCTACAACAAGACAAGGCAATGAGAGTTAGGAAGACACTGGTAAAGGACAAGAGCAGTCTGATTTCAGAGGTGGATGCAAAGGTACAAGAGGTAGATTTGGAGGTGGTAGAGGTTCTACTACATTTTCTGGTAAGTGTTACACTTGTGGTGAATATGGGCATCCATCTTTCAAATGTCCAACAAAAGCAACAAGTTTAGGAGGAGAAAAGAGGACAAATCTCATCCAAGAAGCTGATAAACAAAGTGCAAGCAGCTCAAACACTTAGCAAGGTGTGAAGGAGACTCCTGATAATTATGGATATCTGGAGGAGGGCGAAGCATTGATGTTAAGAAGGACAATCTTGAAGATATCAAAGGATATGATGCAAAGAAGAGCTCTTTTCAAGACCACATGCAAGAGCAAAGGTAAAATATGTAAGGTTGTGATTGATTCTGGTTCTATAGATAATATGGTATCTCAGGAAATGGTGGATAAACTAAAATTGGAAAGGATTCCACATCAAAATCCCTACAAAGCATCTTGGGTAAGTGATAGTCAATCACTTTTGGTATATGAACAGGCATATGTTGATTTTCAGATTGGAGAATATCAAGATAGAGTTTTGTGTGACATATTGCCCATGGAATGTTGTCACCTATTGTTGGGTAGGCCATGGCAATTTGATAGGAGAGTATTGTATGATGGGTATGCTAATACCTACACCATCAAGAAAGATGGGAAAACTATTGTGTTGATACCATTACAGGACGAAGCTGTAGCACAAAAGGTAGCAAAAATCATATTAGTGGGAAAGAAGGAGTTTGTGAAGATGCCTACAGCAGCAGGCATAAAGGCAGTTGAGGATACTGTAGGGAAGGAAGTTGTTATGGACAACAGTTTGAAGAAAGGTTCAGTTTTGACTGATAGAGGTCAGCCACAGACCAAACAACAGGTTTATGAGCAGCCACAAATTGATTGGGAAGACAAGGATGTGATTGTAGTTGGGACTATTGTTTGTCCTATACAAGTTGAAAGGAAGATAGGTTTGAACATTGCAGAAGTTCAAAAAGCAATTCATAAGGTTATTCAATCAGGTATTCAGACAGAGGTGCTAGTAAGACAAACTGACAAACACATGGTATGTATGAGCAGAGCCTACATTGACAGGCATGAGGGTTTACTTGCAAAACTGCAAGTTACAGTTCAGAAATCTTGGAGCAGCCAAGAGATAGTAGAGTATAAAGCTGGAATAGGTCAGAGCACTAAGATGGCAAAGAGTAAAGGTGGAATTCTTCCACAACCTAACTCATGGGACATGAGTTCTTTTTCTATTGGGGAGTATGGTGCAGGAGCACCTATATTACAGTGGCCTACATGAGGCATTTATTTGTTTTATGCTTAGTTTTATGTTTTCTATAAGGTCCTAAATGGACATTAAATGTAATAAGGTCAGTTTGGACCAATGCATGTTTAGTTAGTTGTATTTAGGATCAAGTTGTAAGTTCCAAGATCATTTACTGATCTGTAGTTTGTTAGGACAGTTAAGTTTATTGGATTGATGGAGGTAGTTAGCTCTCCCAGCCGCTTGGAGGCAAGTCTGTACTACCAGTGGTAACTAGATAAATACCCTAGTACAGATCAACTGGGATGAGAATGTTATTGTGAGAAGTTGTATTAGACTATTGGAAAATAGAGTACTGTAATTGCATTTCTGAAAGCAAATAAAGATTCTATTTGCGTTTTGATCATTTGATTTGTGTAATCAATTTCCTGTTTTGATAGGCCAGATGGATTTGATTATCCATTCCCCTGGTTGATTCTGTGAATCAGAGGAATGGCTGTGTATATAGTAGTTAGGGTTTTGTTTTCCATGTTTGTTTGTGCTAAAGTTTCCAGGATCGGGTTTGAGATGCATTGAAGAACCCTAGCATGGGTATGTGCTAGGTTTAGCAGAGTGAAAAGGTTTGTAGAATAGTTGAAGGGACAGACCAGAGCAATTGCTAAGTATAAGATGGATCAAAACTATGAAAATTCATGAAGTTCTCAAAAATTTCCAATTTGTGTATATATCGCTTTTGTATGTCAGTTTCAATTTGTGTGTATCCATCATTTGCATATCAGGTTTGGATGTTGTGGATTTGGTAAAGTGTCGATATACAATCTCTGTGTATATCGCAATTGTATATAGGGTAATACAAGTTCTGAGTATACACCTTTTGTATACATTTTGTGAGTATACTGTAGATGCATGTTTCTACGTATCCGTCAAATGCATTTTATGGTTTATATATTTCAAATATACATTCGGGTGATACAAGGGAAGGTCAATGGATAGTGGATTGTGGAAGGAATATTCTGAGGGATATTCGATGAATGCATATTCAGTGTTGTGTATTTGAATGTATGTCCGAACATACATTCCATAGATACAAAAAAGTCAACGTCGGGTCAAACATACATAGAGGGCATATCTGGAGGAATATTCAGGGTTTGTATATTTTGGTTTGCATGTATCGATTGTATGTGGAGAATATACAATGTACAGATACAAGCGCTAGATACAAAAGTCAACCAACTGTGAAGGTGGAGGTGACCGGCGCCGACAGGTCAGCATTTGTGTGTCCTATGTAAGGGAAGCGAAAGATACAAAGGGATCGCGGGATCAACCGTTAAATCTTTGTATGTATGTATCGCCATGACAATGGTCATTGTAGTAGCTCGGTTAGGAGAGACCGATGGATGAAGTCTTGTCGATAGGAAATAAAATGAAGTGCACTCATCAGCGTGAGGTGGAGATTAGCATGATAGTTTTCCTAAGTGTCGATAGTTGTTATTTGGCCGATAGGGTATGTCGATGAGACGAGAGGGGTTATCTCGCCGATATAGACAGTAATGATCATTGGAGGATTTTAGAGGGTTTTCACCCTATTTTTGAGCTTCTACATTGTGGCTCTACATCACTTCATGCTTCTTATTGATGATTATTCAAGAATGACTTGGGTTACTTTTCTTAGAGAAAAATTAGAAGCCCTAGATAAGTTAAAAACTTTCAAAGCCATGGTTGAAAATTAATTAGATTTAAAAATCAAGTGCTTAAGGTCTAACAGAGGAGGTGAATTTACTTCAAATGAGTTCAATGCCTTCTGTGAAGAACATGGAATAAAGAGACATTTGTCTGCCTCTGATTCCTCAACAAAATGGAGTGATTGAAAGAAAGAATAGAACTATTCAAGAAGCTACTAGAACTATGATCAAGGAAGCAAACCTACTGGAAGTGTACTAGAAAGAAGCAATACACACTGTTATTTATATTTAGAATAAAGTGCAGGTCAGAGGAAAAGAGACCAAGACACCTTATGAACTATGGTATGGTAAGAGTCATATAGTCAAATACTTCAAAGTTTTTGGAAGCAAATGTTATATGAGAAGAGATGAAGAATTAGGGAAGTTTGATGCTAGATGTGATGAAGGCATATTCCTAGGTTACTCAACCAAGAGGAAGGCTTATCAGTACTATAATAAAAGATTGAAAAAGATCATTGAAAGTGCAAATGTAAAAGTAGATGAAGATTTTCAATTGGATGGATATGAATCAAATGAACCTATTGTCACAGAGAAGGTAGCAAAAGGCAAAGAAAAAGAAGTTCAAACTGAAGTACAAGTTGCTCGTGAAGAAGAAGAAATTCAAGAAGATGCTCCTGAAAGAATTCCAAAGACTCCCAGGTATGTGCAAACAGATCATTCTAAAGATCAGATTATTGGTGATAAAAAGAAAGGTGTATTGACAAGAATGAGAGCTGCAGAAGAACAAGTAAATCTCTATTTACTTTCAAAGGTGGAACCTAAGAGAGCAAATGAAGCTTGCAATGATGAACATTGGGTCAAGGGAATGGAAGAAGAACTAATGTAGATTGAGAAGAACAAGACTTGGGAACTTGTCCCTAGACCTACAAACAAGAATGTGATTGGAACAAAGTGGGTTTTCCAGAACAAACTGAATGAGGTAGGAGAAGTTGTGAGAATGATGTAGGAGCATCCAGTGGTGTAAGGACAATCTTGCATCATCCAAAAAGATGTTGCTTCAAAATCATTATAGTTGTTTTCATTTCTTTCCATAATTAGTATTTCTAGTTCCATAATCTCTTGAGTAATGATGTAGGACTTTCAGTTTTTCCAAAACTGCTAAAAATAGCAAACTACCAGTTTTGGAAAGTCTACCTACCATTTTAGGAAAGTTTGCATTTGGGCATAGATTGAAGTGAAAACTTACAGAAAGCTTCATAACTAAAATATAAGAAATTTGGCAAAGGAATTAGGCAAAGACCATATGTGAGCTGAAAGATATTAAAGTTTCTATTTTCAAAAAGCCCCTAAAATTTTCTAAAACAAGATATGAGGCACTAAAACATCCCAAAAAGTTGACAGAAATCCATTTATAGATTTCTGGTGTGATAGTTCACATCGTGAGCTTTCCAACGCTTAAAACAGTTAGTCAATCAGACACCTAGATCAAAAGTTGTGCTTCTCAGAAGTTGACCTCCTTTTGGAGGGATTTACAAATTTTGAAATTTAGCTGGAGGCCACCAAAAAGTGCTATTTATGACTATTTTGGGAACCCTGGGTAGTAGTAGAGTTAAGGGGGACAGTGTAGAGTCAAGAAGAGGTGGGAAAACAAAAACCCTAGCTGATTTAGGGTTACAGAAAGTAGAAGATTCCAAAGCCTGGTGATATGCAGTTGTAGTGTATTGCAGCATGTGGAGGATTGATTCCTCTTATTGTAATTGAGTTCTGTAATGTAATGAGTTGCCTAGATCAATAAAGAAATATTCTATTTCCTATGTTCTATTTCTGTTGTTGTGTGTTTTATGATTTACCCCCTTCATCAAGTGGTATCAGAGCAAGGGTTCTTGAGTGTGTAGACAGATCGCTGATCATGAGGCAGTTTGCACTAGGACTTGAGGTTGTGGGTTTGCTATGGAGATCAAGATGCCTCCATGAAAAAATTGTATTGGGAGGAATGCTTTGACAGAAGAGGGTTTTAGATCCCTACAAAGGTAAATAGATGCATTGCAAGAGGAGCTATGAAGAGGGTTTGAGCCAAGAACAAGAGAAGAAAGCAAGGATGAAGCAGAAGAAGAGCTATCTGAGGAAGAACAAGAAGCTGTAGGAGATCCTGCAGAAGTTAGGTTGTTGAGGGCCATTTCAAAGATTGGAAAGAGGCCCAAGATCAAAGTTTCTACATATTCTGGAGATTTGAATCTAGAACAGCTTATTGATTGGATCAATGACGTGGAGGAGTATTTTGAGCATGAAGATGTGGAGGACCCAGATCCAGTCAAGTTTGCAAAAACAGAGTTGAAGGGCCATGCCATTATTTGGTGGAGGGAGGTCCAATTAGAAAGGAATAGAAGAGGAAAAGGAAAGATCACTAGATGGGATCAGATGGTGGAGAAACTGAAGAATCAGTTCATTCCTATGGACTATGAGATGGAGTTGTTGAAGAAGCTGTAAGGACTGAAGCAAGGTAACAAGTATGTTAAGGAGTATAGAGAAGAGTTTTATAAGATTACTATTAGGAAAGGCCATGCAGAGGCCAACAAGGAGAAGGTAGCCCGTTACATTAATGGGTTGAGGCCAAGTATTCAAGAGGAGCTGAGCCTAGTTAGAATGAACATAATAGAAGATGTGTACCAGTTTTCCCTGAAGGTGGAAGAGAAGCTAAATAAAAGATTTGATAGCAAGCAAAGGGGAAGAGGTCAAGGCAGAAGGACTGGGGGAAGACCCATATGGAGGACGTAATGAAGATCAAAATAAAAGTGAAGAAGCTAGCACCAATCAAAATCAGAGAGGGGATAATGCCTACTGCCCTTGTGACCAGAACAATGGTGAGCAAAGAGGAAGAGGAAGAGGCAGACTTGGGTAAGGACTCGGAAGAGGAAGTTTTAGAGGAACATGTTTCCAATGTGGAGAAGAAGGGCATCAATCATACAAGTGTCTGTAACATCAAGGAAGGACAAATAGAAGACCTAAAGGTAATGCACAAGTTGCACATGTAGAGGAGAAAGAACCCAATCAGAGGAAGAGTTTATTCCACACAAGTTGTAAATGTGAGATGGTTGACAAGTTGAAGTTGACAAGAAGAAAGCATCCACATCCATATCAGATTGCGTGGTTGTAGAAGGACCACAAAGCTTTTGTCAATGAGTAGTGTTTAGTGAAGTTCAAGATTGGGGACTACCATGATGAGGTGCTATGTGGTATCATATCGATGGATGCATGTCATATGCTATTGTGGAGGCCGTGGTAGTATGATAGGAGCATTGTCCACGATGGTCGTGAAAACACATATTCCCTAACAAAGGATGGAGTTCGTCATAAGTTGAATCCCTTGAAGGAGGTGGAAGAAAAGGTATGTAGTACTGCCAGAATTTGTTTGGTAGATGGTAGAAAATTTTTGGAAGGACTAAAGCATGAGCGTCATTGCTTTACATTGATTCCTAAGATTAGTCAAGAGAAATGTGAAGATGTACCAATAGAAGTCTCAGAAATGTTGGAAGAATTTCAGGATATTATATCTGATAATGTACCAGAAGGTTTACCACTAGTAAGGAAGATAAGTCATCAAATGGATTTGATACCAGGAGCCAGCTTACCGACTAAGGAAACCCATAGAATGACTCTAGCTGAGAGTGAAGAGTTGAATAGACAAGTTCAGGAGTTGTTGAGGAAGGGATTGATAAGAGAGAGCCTAAGTCCATGTATGGTACCTACAATACTAGCACCAAAGAAAGATGGAGAGTGGAGAATGTGTATAGACTCTTGAGCCATCAATAAGATCATGATTAACTATAGATTTCCATTGCCTAGAATGGATGACATAATGGACTATTTGAGTGGAGCCAAGTACTTCACAAAGATTGACTTGAAGAGTGGGTATCACCAGATCTGAATCAGAGAAGGAGATGAATGGAAGACAACCTTCAAGACAAAGGAGGGTTTGTATGAGTGGTTAGTCGCTAACCAATGCACCAAGCACATTCATGCGGCTCATGAACGAGGTACTAAATGAATTTTTGGCAAGTTTTGTTATTGTTTATTTGGATGATATTTTGATTTTTAGTAAGACTTGGGATGAGCATCTGATGCATATCAAAAGAGTTTTAGAGAAGTTGAGGGAGGAGAAGTTGTTGATTAATCTGAAGAAATGTAGTTTTGCACAGAAGGAGTTGGTATTCCTGGGATTTGTTGTCTCAGAGGAAGGTCTTAAGATGGACCCAAAGAAGGTGAGAGCTATCCTTGAATGGCCTACGCCAAAGAGTGCCACAGAGGTAAGGTCTTTTCATGGTTTGGCAAGTTTTTATAGAAAGTTTATCAAAAAATTTAGTAGCATTTGTGCACCCCTAATGGAGACAATGAGAGGGGATATAAAGAGTTTAAATGGACTAAAGGAGTAGACAAAAGCTTTGATACATTGAAGCAAAAAGTTATAGAGCAACATATTTTGGCACTTCTAGATTTCAATAAGGTATTTCAGGTGGATTGTGATGCTAGTGGTAGTGCTATAGGAGTTGTTTTGAGTCAAGAATGTAAGCCCATTACCTATTTTAGTGAGAAGCTTAATGATGCCAAGAAAAAGTATTCTATTTATGCAATAGTTCAAGCTTTGAAGAAATAGAGACATTATCTATTGTTAAAAGAGTTTTTCTTATATACTGATCATCAGACTTTGCAGTATCTTAATAGTCAAGGAAAGTTGAACCAGAGGCACTTAAAATGGGTTGATTTTTTGCAGAGTTATACTTTTGTTTTGGAGCATAGGAGTGGGAAGTCTAACAGAGTTGTAGATACCTTGAGCAGAAGGCAAATTTTGCTAACAAAAATGAAGATAGAGGTTGTTGGGTTTCATGAGCTCAAAAGTTTGTATCTTGAAGATCCAGATTTTGTAGAGGCTTGGAAAGCTTGCCTAGAACCTGTTACTTTGGACAGGACAAAATAGTTGGATTTCATAATCTAAGATGGCATGTTGTTTAAAGGAAGCCAGTTGTGCATCCCAAGGAGGTCCATGAGAGAGAACTTGATTAAGGATAAGCATAGTGGAGGATTGGTTGGACACTTTGGTCAAGATAAGACCATTGCTATTATTGGTGAAAATTATTATTAGCCATAGTTGTAGCAAGATGTGAGGAAATTTGTGTAGAGTTGCAGAGTATGTCAGATGGGGAAAGGAGCAAGTCAGAATACAAGTCTATATCAGCCACTACCTATACTAGAGAAGCCATGTGATGATATTAGTATGGATTTTGTTCTTGGTTTACCAAGGACACAGAGAGGACATGATTCCATTTTTGTGGTGGTGGACAAATTCTTGAAGATGACACATTTTATTCCTTGCAAGAAGACTAATGATGCTATTCATATTACAAAATTATTTTTTAGGGAGGTGGTGAGATTACACTATCTACCAAAGAGCATAGTTTCAGATCAAGATACCAAGTTTGTTGGTTATTTCTAGAGGACATTGTGGAAGAAGTTGAAGATAGATTTGAAGTTCAGTTATTGACACCATCCACAGACTGATGGACAGACGGAAGTAGTGAATAGGAGTTTGGGTAACCTACTATGATGCTTAGTAGGAGATAAGCCCAAGGGATGGGATTTGATTTTACCACAAGCAGAATTTACTTACAACAAGTCTATCAAAAGGAGTACTAGTAAATCACTGTTCTAGATTGTATATGGGAATTGTCCAAGAAATGCTTCAGAGTTAAGGAAGCTAGACAAGGGAGAAAAGACAAGTGCTAAAGTTGAAGACCTTGCAGAACACCTGAAGAATTTGCATAAAGAGGTGAGAAAGCACATTAATAAGATGAATATTTAGTACAAGGCTAAGGCAGATCAGAAGAGGAGATATAAGGAATTTTAGGTTGGAGATGAAGTCATGGTTCACCTGAGAAAAGAGAGGTTCCCAATTGAAACATATAATAAGTTGAAAATGAAGAAATTTGGACCATGCAGGATTCTCAAGAAGCATGATTCAGGAAACGCATATGAGGTAGAGCTGCCGAGTGGGATCAACATTTCACCTATTTTCAACATTGCTGATTTATCAAAATATCATGAGGGTGGAACAGAGGATGGACCAATGGAAGAATAGTGGAGTATTCTGGCATCTACTTCAATGGAGGAGATAGAAGAGATCTTGGATAGTCATGTAGGAAGAAGTACTCAAAACAGGCAATATGAAGAATATCTGGTGAAATGGAAAGGAAGGCCTATTGAAAATTCTTCTTGGTTGTCTAAGGCAGAGGTTGACTGTTTGGATTTTCCTCAAACAAACACCTAAGACGTTACAGGGTTACTTCTCAAATTACCCTGGGTGTCTGATCCAGGAACATCTAGTGATGTAAGGGCAATCTTGCATCACCCAAAAAAATGTTGCTTCAAAATCATTACAGTTGTTTTCATTTCTTTCCATAATTAGTATTTCTAGTTCCATAATCTCTTGAATAATGATGTAGGACTTTCAGTTTTTCCAAAACTACTAAAAATAGCAAACTGCCAGTTTTGGAAAGTCTACCTACCAATTTAGGAAAGTTTGCATTTGGACACGTATTGAAGCAAAAACTTACAGAAAGCTTCATAACTGAAATATAAGTGTATACGCCTAAAAATGACATGATTCACATTCTTCTAAGTTAATTAAATATCAAAATATTTAATTATCTCTTCTAAGGTCAAAATTAAATAAAATCCTTTATTTAATTAAATTCTTCCAAACAATTAAATAATTCTTAATTATTTAATTAAATCAAATTCATTCTTCCAAATTTGAATAAATCAAATCAAATTTATTTAAATTCTCTATCTCCAAAAATAAAATATAATCAAATATTTTATTTATTCTTCCAAATCATGCACAACAATTAAATGAATTTATTTATTTAATTTTCTTTCTTATCTTATAAATTAAATAATACCAATTATTTAATTGTTTCTTCCAATAATATCTTCTCTAAATTTAAATAAATCAATTATTTATTTAAGTTGCCTTTTTCTAAATTGAGTTATCTCTAAATATAATTCAAAGCTTTGTGCACATGCAATTAAATATTCTTAATATTTAATAAAGCAAAATATCTTCTTATTCTCATGCAAATCTATTCTTCTTGTTTTAAATCACTTAATTGATTATTATATTATATTATATTCCATATTGTGTCTTGTCTGATCCATATCTATTCCATATCGTGTCTTGTCTGATCCATATATGTTCCATATCGTGTCTTGTTTGATCCATATCTATTCCATATCGTGTCTTATCTGATCCATATCTATTCTATGTCATGTCTTATTTGTTCCATATCTAATCCATGTCTGTTCCATATCATGTCTCATCCGATCCATATCTTAGGTCCATCGAAGTAAACCATGAACTACGTTGACTCTGCATTGTCATGTAGGCAAGGCCATTTCTCAAATGTGCCCCCAAGGCTCTCCACTTTCCCATCCATCCCATGTTTAGTCCTTCTATCTATCTAAGTCCACACCACTTTCTATCACCTAGGTCTTAGGTCCATTAGGATTTACCCTGAACTATGTTGCCTCTATGTCATCATGTAGGCAAGGCCATTTAGCAATGAGCCCCCTAGGCACTAGGTCAGTCCCTTAGGGTCCGTCTCTCCAATAAAGATTATGGAATCTTCTCACCAAGCAAGTAAGCACAAGAAAAACCCACTCTTTTCAAACAGAAATCCTAATGCAAGACATTAACCTATCCAAAGCAAAGCAAACAAACTCCTAAGGCCTTCTAAATGATTTTACTCAAATTATGGCAAGAAACAAACACATCTAAATGGAAAAATGTTGTGGATTGGAAACATGATTAAAATATAGAGTCTTGACTTTCTGTTATCATGTATCATTATCAGACTACTTATTCTTTGAAGCAAAGCCGTAAACTACATTGCATCAAAGAGGGGCAAAATGTATATGCCTAAAAATGACACGATTCGCATTCTTCTAAATTAATTAAATATCAAAATATTTAATTATCTCTTCTAAGGTCAAAATTAAAGAAAATCCTTTATTTAATTAAATTCTTCCAAACAATTAAATAATTCTTAATTATTTAATTAAATCAAATTCATTCTTCCAAATTTGAATAACTCAAATCAAATTTATTTAAATTCTCTCAGTCTCCAAAAATAAAATATAATCAAATATTTTATTTATTCTTCCAAATCATGCACAACAATTAAATAAATTTATTTATTTAATTTTCTTTCTTATCTTCTAAATTAAATAATACCAATTATTTAATTGTTTCTTCCAATAATATCTTCTCTAAATTTAAATAAATCAATTATTTATTTAAGTTGCCTTTTTCTAAATTGAGTTATCTCTAAATATAATTCAAAGCTTTGTGCACATGCAATTAAATATTCTTAATATTTAATAAAGAAAAATATCTTCTTATTCTCATGCAAATCTATTCTTCTTGTTTTAAATCACTTAATTGATTATTATATACTTTTAATTGCTTTAACTCATTCTTCTATTCTTCTTAAGTCCTCTCATGCAAAAGAAAGCAAGACACATGTCTTCTTCTTATTCGTTGCATGTTCCTCAACTATTCTCAATTGTTGATCTTATCAAGTCTTCTATACCATTGATATGTTAGACTTAGGGTAGACAACTGAGAAGGGGGGGTGAATCAGTTGTACAAAACTTTCTTCCAACTAAACACTTAGCTTCACTTTGCAATTTAGCAGCATAATAATAAATCAATCATGGAAATATAATGCAATGAATCAAGTGCATAAACACATCAACACATGAGACACCAGGATTTTGACATGGAAAACCTGGTCAAAGGAAAAACCACGGGGTGATTAACCCAAGATTGTATTCTCTGTTAGAAGAATAGAAAGAACAAAATGGCACATACCAATTAGGGCTCACTACCTGAGCACACTACTCACAAGAGGCCCACTGCCTACAGGAGACACATTGTTTACAAAGAAATAAGTATCACCTACTTGAACTAGAAAATAGCATCTTCACCATGCTTGAATCAATTCCATTTAAGCCCAATACTTCTGCTCTACCTTTTTTTCTCCTCCTTGCTACCACACTCTCATCTCCACAAGGATACCTTTGAAATGACTTCACAATCCCTTATTTATACAAGACATCAACTTAGGAATGATCATCTAAGTTGACAAACATCAACAAGAACATCCGCAGGATGTGTAACTCATCTGGTCGGCCAATCTCAAGAAGAACACCATCATCCAGAAGTTATTCCTCAATTGTGAGCTCCAACTCCAATGCGAACCATCAACACGAACTGGACACAATCTAAAGACCTCCACAAGCTTGCCTAAATCACCAAGATCATCCACACTTCATCTGCATACTGAAATCCTTCTCTCCTTCATCTGGAACCTCAAGAACATAGTCTGTCACCACTGTCACAAAGGAATAGATGCTTGCGGACCTTCAAACCATGAACCAATCGATTTGACACTTCATAGAGACTTCCTCAACACTCCCTCAAATCTACAGAATAGGATAATGCATTTTTGGATCTCACCGGACCTATCTTTGTCACTCTATCACCTCTGAACACCTGTCGGAACCAGTTTAACTTGAACAACCATAACTTCTTCAGATCTTCATGTGGACCTCTAAAATCTCTACTGGACCACCTTAAGACACATATCTACAAACCCTTTAAACTGCATCCTCTAATCCTCATCATATCTTGGACTTTTGCCTTACTATCATCACTATTCTTCACTGTTCCTGATTGAGACTAATTTTCTCAATATCCTCATCTCACCGCTCATCCAATCCTTATCATTAATGCAACAGGAGTATATTGACATCAATGAAAACACCAGTTAAGCCCATACTTGTAACAATCTCCCCCTTTGTCATTGATGGCAACATACGATGTGAAAAACTATTTTGATCATCAAGACAAGAACTTCTCCTCACTGTCACAACTCCACCTATCAGTAATAGCCATTCACATGTATTCTCTCCCTTTACTGCTCCCCCTTTGATCAGTAACCACTTGTTTTTCACATGTCTTCTCTCCCCCTTTGACGTCAATGGCAAAGGGCACATACTTGCAATTCCACCACTTCAGAATCATACCTGTTGCTCCCCCTGAGTAGTAGCTCTCCATCATCAATCCGGACCACAAGATAGGACTGTGATATCCACCAGCCTGATGCACATCAGTGCTCCTTAGTTCATCACCAGAGGGGCAATAACCCCTAACTTCTTCCTAAGATACTCAAAAGAGTCCTTAGGTAAAGGTTTAGTAAAGATGTCTACAATCTAATCCTTGGAAGGCACAAACTCCAATTTGACTTCATTCTTGTTCACTTGTTCTCTCAAAAAGTGAAACTTAATGGATATATGTTTAGTCTTTGAATGCAACACTGGATTCTTAGATATATTTATTGCACTTGAATTGTTACAGAAAATTGTGATAGGCTCCTCATACTCCACTCCGATGTCTCTTAGCATCTGCTTCATCCACAAAACTTGAGTGCAACTACCTACTGCTACAATATTTTCTACTTCGGTCATGGATATAGATATTGCCTCTTGTTTCTTGCTCAGCCAAGAAACCAATCTCTTCCCCAAAAAGAATGCTCCACCACTGGTACTCTTCTGGTCATCCATATCTCCTGTCCAATCAGCATCTATATATGCATGAAGAGAGAAATTATGATCTCTAGGATACCACAGACCATACTCAACTGTCCCTTTTAGATATCTAAAAATTCTATTGATTGCCATGACATGAGATTCTCTAGGATCAGCCTGAAATCTAGCAACAAGACCAATAGCCTGCATAATGTCTGGTCTAGTTTGATTAAGATACAACAGTCCTCCAATCATTGACCTATACTTTTTTTGATCAACCTTGGGAGAGTCATCATCCTTGCTCAACTTACATCTAGTTGCCATGGGAGTACTCATTTTCTTTGAGTCTTCCATCCCAAATTTCTTCAACAATTCTTTCACATATTTGGTCTAAGAAATGAAGATTCCTTTCTTTGTTTGAGTGATTTGTAGACCCAAGAAGAAATTTATTTCCCCAAGCATGGACATCTCAAATTCACTTTTCATTTGATTTGCAAAGGTTTTACACATACTATCTCTTCCTCAAAAAATGTTGTCATCAACAAATACTTCAACAATCAAGATATTTTCATGGTCAATTTTGAAATACAAATTACTATCAGCAGTACCTTTGTTGAAACCAATCTTCAAAAGATGTTTATCCAATCTTTCATACCAGGCTCTTGGGGCTTACTTTAGTCCATACAGTGCCTTCTTCAACTGCAGACCATATCACCATGATCAAACAATTGAAATCCATTCGGTTGCTTAATGCATACTTCTTCTTCCAAGTCACCATTTAGGAAGGCAGACTTGACATCCATCTGATATACTTTGAAATCCTTGAAGGCAACAAAAGAAAGAAATAATCTGACTGCTTCAATTCTTGCCACTAGAGGAAAAGTTTCTTCAAAATCAACTCCTATTTGAGAGTAACCCTTGCAGACCAATCTGGCTTTATTTCTAATTACTTCACCAACTTCATTCAATTTATTCCAGAAGACCCATTTTGTTCCAATCACATTCTTGTTTCTAGGTCTAGGAACAAGATCCCAAGTGTGATTTTTCTCAATTTGCATCAGTTCTTCCTCCATTGCTTTAGTCCAGTTTTCACCATTGCAAGCTTCATTCACTGTCTTAGGTTCAATCTTTGAAATCAGACAATACTCTTCTGAATCTTGAGCAATCCTTCTTCTTGTTTGTACACCTTTGCTTTTATCACCTATGATTTGATCTTCAGAGTGGTTCAATCTTACATACCTAGGAACTTTGGGAGTTTTTTGCATTTCTACTTCTTGATCAGGCTCATTAAAAATCATCTCTTCTTCCTGATTTACCAGATCAATTTAAATCTAACTTTCTGAAGAGGTTTGTGCTCCTTGAATTAGAACACCATTCTGATCATCTTCATCATATTCATAAAACCTTGAGGGTTTCTCAATTCCCTCATCAACCTTCACATTTGTACTTTCTATCATTTCTCAGTCTCTTGTTATAGTACCAGTATGCTTCAGTTTGAGTAGAGTAACCCAAGAATATTCCTTCATCACTTCTAGCATCAAACTTGTCTAGATCTTCATCTCTTTTGATGTAACATTTGCTACCAAAGACTATGAAATACCTGACAATAGGAGTAATGCCAAACCAAAGTTCATAAGGAGTCTTACCGGTATTACTTCTGATTTGAACTCGATTGAGAGTATAGACTGCAGTGCTGACAACTTCTCTCCAATAGATCTGAGGAACATTTGCTTCCATTATCATGGTCCTAGATGCTTCCTAGATGGTCCAATTCTTTCTTTCCACTACTCCATTCTGCTGTGGAGTCCTAGGAGCAGACAACTGTCTCTTTATTCCATGCTTCTCACAAAATTCTATGAACTCACCAGATGTGAATTTTCCACCTCTATCAGACCTCAGACATTTCAATTTTCATCCAGTTTCATTCTCTACCATAGCCTTGAATATTTTGAATTTCTCAAGAGCTTCTGATTTCTCTTTCAGAAAGGTTACCCACATCATTCAGGAATAGTCATCAATTAGTAACATGAAGTATATGTCACCTTGCACACTCCTGATTCTTGCTAGACCACAAAGATCATTATGAACTAAGTCTAATAATCTAGTAAAAGACAGTTCCTTACTCTTGAATGAGATTTTGCTTAGCTTACCCAACTGACAGTCTTTGCACAAGCTATTAGTAGGTTTCACTAGTTTTGGAAGATCTCTTACAGCTTGAGTATTGCTTATCTTGATGATATTATCAAAATTCATAGGACACATCCTCCTATGCCATAACCAACTCTGATCAACTTGAACAAATAAGCAACTTTTACCAGTACCAACCAAATGAAAAATATTACCTTTTTTTTGAGTACCGGATGCAATCTCTATTCCGAAACTTTCAAAGATCTTGCATTTTCCATTCTTGAATCGGAGATCATAGCCTTTGTCCACCAACTGTCCAACACTGAGAAGATTGTGCTTCAAACCTTCAACATACAGTACATTACTAATTTTTTTCCTTCCATCAAAAGAAATAGTTCCTCTTCCTCTAATTCTACCAGTAGATGTATCACCAAACTTTACCGCTCCTCCTTCATACCTCTCCAAATCTATGAAATTATTTTTGTCACCTGTCATATGGTGAGAGCATCCACTGTCAATGACCCAATCATCGTTCTCTTCAACTTGGGTAGCCAGAGCTCTTTCCACAGTCTTATGATTGACAGATACAGAGGACATTGGATCTTCTTCCTTGATGGAAATGAACACCCATTCATTTCCAGAATTGTTTCTTGTCTCTGATTCATCATCTGTTACTCCTTCATTATCATCTTCCTCATGAACATAGTAATAGTTCTTTTGGAACCTTGATATGTTAGGATTTGGCCTTGAAAATCTTTCTAGACACTTTGAGGCAAAATGACCAATCTTATTGCAGTTAAAACACTTAAAGACAATTTTTCTTCATACTTACTGGATCCTCTTGGCAGTCTTTTTGCAATAAGGGTTTCAAGTTGAGCAGTTTCTACTTCCTCCTCTTTTAGGTCTTTTCTTGTTTTTTCATACCATGAGAGTTTTCTTGAAGAGTTCTCTCCCAGATCAAACCTTTGTTTACCTTTCACAGAGGCACTGGCTTTGAATGCAAATTCAATCTTAGGAGGGGCATCTCTAAACTCGGTCATTTCAAATGCAACCAATTTACCAGCCAATTGATCTCTTGTGACAGTTGTATGGGTTCTGAATTCTTCAATGGCAACAGCCTTGATTTTATAAGAAGCAGGAAGGGATCTGAGAATTTTGCCAACAATCTCATCTTCATCTAGGACTCCACCAGCATTTCTAATTCCACAAACAATCTCATTTACTCTTGGCATAAAAGTAGTAATATTTTCATCATCTCTCATCTTCAAATTTTCAAATTTCCCTTTCAGACTTTGTAGCCTTTCACATTTAACATACTTGTCTCCTTCATGCAGAATTTTAGTTTTTCCCAAATCTCAAAAGTAGTTGGTAGGTCAATAACATTTGAGAGCTCTGAATCAGATAATGCACTTAGAAGAGCTTCTATAGTCCACAGATTGTTTTCAGCATCTATGATTTCATTTGGTGCTTTCGGACCACCCTATGGAGGTGTATACTTTGTTGTAACCATGGTCCAATACACCATTCCCATACATTGCAAGTGACATTTCATGTGACCTTTCCAAAGATTAAAATTGGTTCCATCAAACTTTGGACTATCCTTCTTGTAAGATGTCATTCTGGATCTCCTCAAGCAATTAAGCTCTTTTTAGAGGAACTTGGCTCTTATACCAATTGTTAGACTTAGGGCAGACAATTGAGAGGGGGGGTGAATCAGTTGTACAAAACTTTCTTCCAATTAAACACTTAGCTTCACTTTGTAATTCAGCAGCATAATAATAAATCAATCATGGAAACATAATGCAATGAATCAAGAGCATAAACACATCAACACATGAGACACCAAGATTTTGACGTGGAAAACTTGTTTAAGGGAAAAACCACGGGGTGATTAACCGAAGATTGTATTCTTTATTAGAAGAATAGAAAGAACAAAATGGAACATGCCAATTAGGGCTCACTGCCTGAACACACTACTCACAAGAGGCCCAATGCCTATAGGAGACACATTGTCTACAAATAAATACCACCCACTTGAACTAGAAAATAGCATCTTCACCATGCTTGAATCAGTTCCATTTAAGCCCAATACTTCTACTCTGCCTTTCTCTCTCCTCCTTGCTACCACACTATCATCTCCACAAGGACACCTTTGAAATGACTTCACAATCCCTTATTTATACAAGACATCAACTTAGGAATGATCATCTAAGTCAGAAGACATCAACAAGAACATCCACAGGATGTGTAACTCATCCGATCGGCCAATCTCAAGAAAAACACCATCATCCGGAAGTTATTCCTCAATTGCGATATCCAACTCCAATGCAAACCATCAACATGAACTGGACATGATCCAAAGACCTCCACAAGCTTGCCTGAATCACCAAGATCATCCGCACTTCATCTGCATTCTGAAATTCTTCTCTCCTTCATCCGAAACCTCAAGAACACAGTCTATCACCACTGTCACAAAGGAATAGATGCTTGCAGACCTTCAAACCATGAACCAATTGATTTGACACTTCACAGAGTCTTCCTCAACACTCTCTCAAATCCACAGAATAGGATAATGCATTTCTGGATCTCACCAGACCTATCTGTGTCACTATATCACCTTTGAACACCTGCCGGAACCAGTTTAACTTGAACAGCCATAACTTCTTCAGATCTTCATGCAGACCTCTGAAATCTCTACTGGACCACCTTAAGACACATAT
This sequence comes from Cunninghamia lanceolata, assembly GCA_027924645.1. Classification (NCBI taxonomy): domain Eukaryota; kingdom Viridiplantae; phylum Streptophyta; class Pinopsida; order Cupressales; family Cupressaceae; genus Cunninghamia; species Cunninghamia lanceolata. The sequence continues at coordinate 4,526,744 of BSBN01001201.1, forward strand.
CTACAAACCCTTTAAACCACATCCTCTAATCCTCATCATATCTTGGACTTTTGCCTTATTGTCACCACTATTCTTCACTGTTCCTGATTGAGACTAATTTTCTCAATATCCTCAGCTCACCGCTCATCCAATCCTTATCATTAATGCAACAGGAGTATGTTGACATCAATGACAATACCAGTTAAGTCCATACTTGCAACATGATCTTCATTCTCTCTAGTCTATAAATTCAACCCTATTCTTCCATTCTATTCATCCAAGCTTTAAGTATTGTTACTCTAAAGGAATTACAGCATGCCTTTGGCACCAATTCCTTCATTGCTTGTGATCACATTCATTACTACACTCTACTATCATCATTGTGAAGTTCCTCTTCATTGCAAGAAAATTGGATCAATAATGAATAAACAATAAGACCTTTGGCGAAGGAATCAGGTAAAGATCATTTGTGAGCTAAAAGATATTAAAGTTTCTATTTTCTGAAAAGCCCCTAAAATTTTTTAAAACAAGATATGAGGCACTAAAACATCCCATAACATCCTAAAAAGTTGACATAAATCCATTTACGAATTTCTGGTGTGATAGTTCACATCGCGAGCTTTCCAGCGCTTAAAATGGTTTGTCAATCAGACACTCGGATCAAAAGTTATGCTTCCCAGAAGTTGACCTACTTTTGGAGGGAGTTGCAAATTTCAAAATTTAGCTAGAGGCCACCAAAAAGTGATATTTATGACTATTTTGGGAACCCTGGGTAGTAGTAGAGTTAAGGGGGAAAGTGTAGAGTCAAGAAGAGGCAGGAAAACAGAAACCCTAGCTGATTTGCGGTTACAGAAGGCAGAAGATTCCAAAGCCTGGTGATATGCAGTTATAGTGTGTCGCAACTTGTGGAGGATTGATTCCTCTAATTGTAATTGAGCTTCTATAATATAATGAGTTGCCCAGATCAATAAAAAATATTATATTTCCTGTGTTCTATTTCTATTGTTGTGTGTTTTATGATTTACCCCCTTCATTAGAGAAACAAAGCAAGACTTGTGTGCAAAGGCTACTCACAAGTGGAAGGGATAGACTATGAGGAGACTTTTTCTCTGGTGGCTAGATTGGAAGCAATCAGACTATTTTTATCTTTTGATACACAAAGATTTCAAGGCGTATCAAATGGATGCAAAATCTACTTTTCTGAATGGTGAGTTAGAAGTAGAGGTATACATAGAGAAACTAGATGGATTATAGTTATCAAACCAACCAAATATGGTGTGCAAGTTGAAGAAGGCTCTGTATGGATTGAAGCAGGCTCCCAAGGCTTGGTATGCAAGACTAGATAAGTATCTACTATAGCATGGTTTTAGTAAAGGGTTCACAGATAGCAATTTGTATATTAAGGCAAGCAAAGATCAAATCTTGATTGTTGAAGTCTGTGCGGATGATATTATATTTTGTGGAAATGAAGGAATGTGTAACAATTTTACAGATGAGATGTAGAAGGAGTTTGAGATGTCCATGTGTGGTGAGATGAATTTTTTCCTTGGATTGCAAATCAATCAGATAGACAAAGGTATCTTCATTTCTCAATCAAAGTATCTCAGAGAGTTACTAAAGAAATTTGGAATGGAAGACTCTAAACTAGTGAGCACTCCTATGACTACTTGATGTAAGCTAAGTAAAATGATGAATCTCCTATGGCTGATCAGTGCAAGTACAGATCAATGATTGGTGGGTTGCTTTATCTAACTACTACTAGACCTTATATCATGCATGCAGTTTGTCTTGTGACTAGATTTCAATTAGATCCTAGAGAATCACATGTTATGGTTGTGAAGAGGATATTTAGGTACTTGAAAGGCACTTCAGATCATAGCTTGTGGTATCCAAAGAATAATGATTTCTCCCTGAGTTCCTATATAGATGTAGATTGGGCCAGTTGTGTTCATGAAAGGAAAAGCACAAGTGGAGGTGTATTCTTCCTTGGAGATAGGGCAATGTCCTGGCATAGAAAGAAACAAGAATCAGTCTCCTTATCTACTATAGAGGTAGAATATATTGCTGCAGTAACATGTTGCACTTAGGTGTTGTGGATGAAACAAACTTTGAAGGATATCAAAGTTGAGTATGAGAAGCCAATCCCTATTCTTTGTGATAACACAATTGCCATAAAAATTTCAAATGAATCTAGTGATGTACTCAAAGACAAAACACATTTCAATCAAATATCACTTTTTAAGAGAGAAAGTTGTAGAGAATGTTGTGAAACTTGAGTATGTGCCTACAAAGGATCAAGTTGCTGATATATTCACTAAGGCCCTTCCAAAGGACACATTTGATTATCTTTGGGAAAGGTTAGGGATTATTGCCCCTCCTTCATTGAACTAGGTGCATAAGGAGATGCATCAATCCAATGTACTTCAAAGAATATTTCCTTTTGAACTGATTTAGGAGGCTACCCTTTAGGGGGAGTAAAGAGTGATATGAGTTGATTATTGCAGTCAGGGGGAGTGAAAGAATAATTCTAGTTGATCAGAGCAGAAGCATGCAAGTATGTGCAGTAGAAGAAATATGATGACCTCTGCCATTGATGTCAAAGGGGGAGAGAAATCATGTGAAAAACTCAGGGGGAGAAAGTGCTTCATATGTGTAAAGAGAAAAGGGGAGATGGTGATGAATGCAAATTCTTGTCTTGATGGTTTTTCATATCATATGTTGCCATCAATGACAAAGGGGTAGATTGTTGCAAGTATGTGCTAACCAGTGTTGTCATTGATGTCAACATATCTGTGTTGTCATTGATGTCAACTGTGCTCTTGTTTTGATGCTCATTTGTGATGAGTCCATTTCTTTGTATTGTCTTATATAAGTGTTGAAGATGATGAGAAGATATTCCTAATATTGAGTTTCCAAGTGCTTTTGAGAAAATTTGCTCTCCAAGTGGAAATAGTGTGTCGTAGAGTATTTTGGCTTGCAGAATAACTGTCTGAGTTTTGCTCTGCATTTGCTCAGTATTGAAGACCAAAGTATGAGATTTGGATATGTTTTAGAAAAGTGTTTGAAGATGCTAAATCCAGAATTTGGTGGTCTGAATCACTATGCAACAAAAGTTCTATTCACCAGTTTGAAGACTATGCTTGACAAAGCTTGCAGTGTGACAGGGAGGAAGTATTTTGCTCCACATTCCTCTGCAGTATGTTCTTTGGTCTTGCAGTTCTAGACTTAAGCTTATAAGGTCCTTATCTTTCTTCATTCCAAAGGTTTTGTGATTTGGTGCTTTAGAAAGCAAGTTTTTGATTAGTGTCATGCCTACATTTCCCATACGGTCACGACACACAACACACGTGTCATGTCCACATTTGTCATGTGGTCATGACATGAAATATCAAAAAAAATTCACGTATCCCTAGAAACCCCCTCACACACATCCACGTGCTTGGTGGCAATACACATAAGGCATATACATGTCAATCCAACCTTGGGGTAATGCAAATACCTTCCGCACTCCCCTACATGATGAACGCTGACTAGGGGGTTATGCGACGCGAGGAGCATCACCAATAGGGTTAGAATCAAATTTTGATGCTAACCCTAAGATTCATAAGCAAAGTGGAGGGATTTTGACATGTATCAAAATCTAAACCCTAATACTAAAACATAAATTAGATTAATATAAAATTCCTTTAAAACCATAATTACAATGCATAACTATTAAAATATTAAATAAACACATCATAGAATTCACGCATGATCTTGGTCCCTCCTGGGACTAGATCAGTCTAACATGGGATTCACATTAGGTGTGGGATCAATCTCTAATTTTTTGTGTAATGGAAAATCACTTGCACACTTGAACAAATAGATTAATCCAACATATACATCATAGCTGAAGCAAGGAAATGCATATAGTCACGATATCGCATAATCATTTAAAACATTATTAAAATCACATAGCATCATTAACAAGATTTATAATTTAATTACATTTCTAAACAATGACTCAAGATCAAAATTGCATAACATTTCCATTTAATAATTTCACAACTACTATCTCTAATGGCACCAAAATGCATGTCACATGTCTAATAATAACTAGTGAAATCTAAAATCAAGATATAGTCACATCACAACATACTAAATATAACCAAATCAAATTAAGGGAATAGAGTCTAGAGAATCTGCATATCAGGATCAATAGTCCCAAAATCCATATGTCACCAAAAATGTAAATGTGATATAAGCAAAATAAGGGAGTGAAATAAATAGGCCTCACAATTAAAAGAGTTTGATAGTGTCCGATTAAGAGCAGTCTATGATCCATCTTCAATAAAAGTAAGTTGAGATCTGTTGCGGTTGGATTTGCTGGTTTCCCATTGATTCTATGGTGTTCATAGATGTCCCCTAAATGCATTGAAGGTGCATGTCTGATCCGCAAGCTATAAGGAAGCTCTTGGAAGCATGTGACTTAGTGATTCTTGATGTTGTATACTTGTTCTGGCTAACATGATGAGCCACACTTGTTGCGGAGGTGATTCATGGATTGTAGAAGCATGTGCAAGTGTGTGAAGATGTACTTGGGTCTGAGCTAAGCCATGATGTATTCATCCTTCATTCTTTTCCTCTATAAGTTTGTTTAGGTCTAGTCCTATTTTGAAATTATGTATGTATGTATGCCGACCTTGGAGAAAATTCCAATGGTCATTGATTGTAATGTCGACCTTGATGTACATTCCAAGGTTGATGATAGGTATATATACATGTAATAAAGTTATGATTGTAGTGAGTGAGTGAAAGGATGAGAAGTTAAGGTTTGTGTATTGTAAAGACGGAATAGGAGAGATACATTGTGCTTCAATGGAACTGAACTCAAGCATGCTGTAGATGCTACTATATCAGTTCACCCCTTGGTAGTGAGCCACCCATTGGCAGTGAGCAACCCACTGGCAGTGAACCCTGGGTAGTGAGCCCTCTTGGCAGTGAGCCTCTTTGATATTTGGTATTGTTACTACATTATATTGTGAGTTAACACTCACCGTGGTTTTTCCCTTTCTAAGGGCTTTCCACATAAAAATCTGGCATTCATGTGTGAATAGTGTTGATGTGCTTAAGTTTTATTTCTACTTTTCATGTTTATTCTTCATATCAGATTAAGTGGTTAAAGCAAGTTAATGTGATTATGAAATTGATCAATTAAGGTTAAATTTTTGGTACAACTAATTCACCACCCCTCTCAGTTGTGTTATGCCTTCAACAGTAAGATGCTTGCTTGACGATTCTACATCTAGTTATAAAATCTTTACATCATCTCTTTTGACATGTTTTTTAATGCCCTCATGTTACTTTCTATATTGATTTCCATGGTATAAGCCTCTCTTAAAGTTTGAGGGTTTTTATCCCAAAGGAAATATCATAATATTTCATCAAATGCTCCACAATAAAGAACCAAGCACATGGATTCATTTGGTCTCAGATTAGGGGGCACCTTTCTCATCATCATGACAAATCTACTATTGAATTATGTAATAGTATCATTCACACCTTTTTAAATTATTGTTAACTCATGGATTACAAACTTAGGATCAATTCTATATACATACTGCGGCCTAAAAACTCTTATGAATTCTTCCCGTGAGTCAATACTACTGTTAGGAAGAATTCTATACCACTCTTTTGTACTTTCTTCTAATGACTACACAAACAAATTCATCATAACATCCTTATCTTTAATTTCATACTCATTAATCACTTTGATGAATCTCCTAAGTTGTTCTTCACCAATGACAACATTATTGCCTTGAAATCTTACCCCTGATCTTGTTTGGTATTGGATTGGGATAATTTGGGATGCCATAGAATTCCAACTGTCTATATCTTTCCATTCCTAGGGAATATCTTAGTGGAGGGAATCTTTGAGAATGCCTCCTATTATGGGCTCTCATATTCTATTGGTTAGGTTATTGCTAATTTGCTACAGGTTGATTAGGAATATTATGATGTTGAGACTGATTTTGTTTGTGAGCATTTTGTGCAAGATAAGCTTGCTGCAAATCAATTTGAGCTTGCAGTTCTCTCTATATTTTCCTAAAGTGATCAAGCAAATCCAACCTTTCATAAATTTCTCTTTCCCTAAACTCATTTTTTGATTGTGTAGTAGCATTGGCATCATGAAATGAAGTATCTTGTTCAAGTTCAACCCTATGTGCAGAGGTAAGGGAATTAGGGTGTGATCCTACTCTTATAGTTCTTATGTTTGTAAGATTCGATGCATTCAAATCTTCATATTGTGTCTCCTCTTGTCATGTTCATTAAATATCTTAGCATGCCATAATCAAATCTACAGCTTCTTCTACTAGATCTAACCATTTTATCACTAGAATCATCTGAAGCATAGGGATAATGATCAACATGCACATTATCTCTAATAGAAGGACCAACATCATCTCTTTAAAAAGTGTATTTGGTAGACATACCTTTGTTTGTATCTTTCTAGGCATTACATTGCCTCCCTAAGTGTGTTGCCACATCATCAAGCTCTTGTGAATTCTTTGAATGCATCCCTATTTCCATCTTTGATTATTTCTATTATATTTTTGAATGGGTTCAACTAAACAAAATCACCACTCTTCACTTAGGAAGAGAAATTTTTTTTTTATCAGCAGAGCACTCAAGATATCAACCAAGAGCTAAATTCTTCTTTGGTAATGATGCCAATTTTGTTGGTGCTCAAAGTTGAGATTCCTCAAATCCCTAAAGCCAAGCAATTCTTGAGTTCCATGGGTGTTAAACTCAAGACAAGGATTTCAACTTATGTTCAAGATGAGGCAACTAAGGACAACATTGATAAGGTGGGTAAGACCTTCTTTTGGCTCTGCTAGGTCAAGGGGTGTATTCCCTAAGGTGTATGAAAACAATAATTGATAATAATGTGAAGCTAAACCTTGAATCAAAGCCTACCCAAAGCACAAGATATCCTAAAATTTGTCACTAAGTACTTGTATGCTAGTTTGATGAATGCAAGGAAATTACAAATTCATTAAGTAGAAACACAACCATGTAGAAGGTCTAAAATGATGCTTTGATTTCCTCTAATGCAGTTGCATACATTTAGACATGGATTTGATCAATACAAACAACACAAATAATTAAGAGATTGATATTTTGTTATTTTTTGAGTGTGTTGGAGGAAAAAAAGTTAAACAGAATGTAGATTGGTACCTTAATCTAGTGGGCACAAAAGAGTTTAGATCTTAAGTCAAAGGGGACACAAATGTAACCAAATAATGATATCCTAACCAATATACCAACAATGACCAAATCTGAATGTTTAATGCACAATCTAGGATCTACACATATAAACAAGCAACTAGAAGGAATTGCAGACCATCAATTCAATCATTCTTTAATAATTCATAAACAACCTACAAACTTCATGTATTTTCATGAAAAGACACCTTGCAAAAGCATTACAATGCATTTTACAATATATTTTTATCAACTAATCAATAACAATACTGAAATCAATAAATGTGGCTAGGTTAAATTGACATAATACCAAAAATTTACAAATTTTTCATGGAGATAGTTGAAAAGATGCTAAATCTGCACTTTAAATTCACTCTTTGAATGTTAAATTCCCTATCATAACCCTTAAGAGAAAACCTAGAAGAAATTATAATAAAATTTCTCTTTCCATAGCCACTGAAAGAAACCCTAGATATTCAAGCTTGTCTTCTATTTCTTCTTTGCAACCAAAATTTTATCCTTTGAAAATGAATGTAAAATGCATTATATACCTCATTCAATCCATCAAGAAACTTTGGAAGGAGTGATTTGACATCTAAAAATAAAAATGGGTGACCATGCCTATCTGCATCATCACCACATGGGCTGTACCAAAACACTTTGCATATTTGGAGTGTTTGCCCATGCTTTGGTACAAATATTTCATCATTGAAGGGTCTATAGGAGTCCTGAGGCATATGAAGCTCACCTATCATTCTATTAGGCCTCAAAACAATCATTAATGGTAGTCCTAAGAGTTGTTAGAGTTTTCTATCATGTCTACAAAAAATGGGGGTTTTTTGCACTATCAGGGTTTGGGGTTCCAATGGAACCTGGAACCTAGGGGGTAGGGAAAGTTTTGGAACCCAGAACATCCCTATGTCCATAAAAATCTTGAAATATCCAAAGTGTGAAAATACACTTGGGCTTCAGAAATTTTGAAGGAAATGAGGAAAGGAGAACATAGGGATATGAGGGAATGAATTTTGGGGGAACAAGGATTTTGGGGAATGGGGGTTCCGGAGGAACTAGGAATATTGGAACATGAGGAGCCAACACTGGGGGAATGGGGATCCTAAAGGAACCAAGAATATTGGAACATGGGTGCACAACACTAGTGGAATGGGGGTTCCGAGGGAACTAGGAATGTTGGAACATGGGCACTCAACACTGGGGAATGGTGGTTCTAGAGGAACCAGGAACATTGAAATATTTGGAAATACATTGGGGGAATGGGGATTCTGAAGGAACCGGGAACATGGGCACTCGACATTGGGGGAATGGTGGTTCCAAAGGAACTAGGAACATTGGAACATGGTTACCAACACTAGGGAAATGGAGGTTCTAGAGGAACTAGGAACATTGGAACTTGGGCACCCAACACTGGGGGAATGGGGGTTCCAGAGGAAAATGGAACATTCGAACATTTGGAAATACACCAGGGGAATCAAGATTTCAAAGGAACTAGGAACATTGGATCATGGGAACCCAACATTGGGGGAATGGGGGTTCTAGAGGAACGAGAAACATTGGAACATTTAGAAATACATTGTGGGAATGGGAATTCCAGAGGAACCAAGAACATTGAAACATGGGCACCCAACACTAGGGGAATGGGGGTTCTAGAGGAACCAAGAACATTGGAACATGGGTGCCAAACACTAGGGAATGGGGGTTCTAGAGGAACCAAGAAGTTGGAACTTGGGTTCCCAACACTAGCTAGAGGAGTCAAGAACATTGGAACATTTGTAATTACACTGCGGGAATGGGGATTTCAGAGGAACCAGGAAAATTAGAACATTTGGAAATGGTTCCAAGGTCCCCAAAAAACCTAAAATTCCCAAACTGGAAAAAACACACAAATAAAAGTCTCATTTTCTTCAAAGTAATAAACATATCCATAATCTTTAATTGGACCCCAAAAATTCAAACCAAAGGACTTCAAATTACAACATGGGGAAATTGGGGTTTTGGAGGATATTGGAACTAAGAATGTTTCAAGGTCGATGAAAAACTTGAAATTCCCAAAGTGACCCAAATATCTGAATGAAAGGCCAAATTGAAGCAAGGTGACAAACATAGCCTCAATCTTCAATATCATGCCAAAATTCCAAGTTTAGGAATTCAAATTACAACATGGGGGAATGGGGGTTCTAGAGGACATTGGAACATTAGGGGGTTAGTTCCAATGGAACATTGCCCCAAAAAGCTAGGAAAAGACAAGGAAAGTGCCAAACTCAAAAAAAATTGAGATTTTTGGCAATAATAAGACATGGCCAAGGCATGGGGAAGGTAAAAGACAATTTCAACACAAATACATGACCAAGGCAAACCCATCGAAGATCTCTCAGATCAATTATCAAGAATGGGTGAAAAAGTTTCAAGACAACAATGAGGCATAAAACTTAGGATTTTTTGAAAAACCTTTGGCACCTGCCAAAAAATGTATAATTTTAAGTTATCACTAAGTGAAAGTGACTTTAATTGCATTTGGTACAATAAAAATATATATTCATGATTTCCTTTTAGACTAGGGTGTGGGTGTACTAAAGATGTTACAAATCAAGGTCCATATTATTATCATTATTGTATTGAAGATGGAGTTTAAAATCAGCCTAAATAATGTAGTATAATGAATATCTGTCATTATACTTAATTGTTTAGTATAATTTAAACATAACATTTAACATAATTTTTTAGTAAAAATAAAACTAAAAAATTGCAACTTTCCCACTCTAGCTCTGTAACTTTCCCGTTTGTACTCCATTTGAACCTGCTTAGGTCATGGTAGCCTTCATCCCGAGAGGGACCTCTACACCCTCACTGGGCCCTCAGGTGGAACCTGCTATTGTTCTGGGCCCTCAAGTGGAACCTGCTGATGTTTGTACTATCTCAGGTAGTACTCCTGAGTAGAATTCTCCTGCTGCGGGGTTGGATCCCATGGCTTGGAAAAAGGCACTGCTAAGGGAGGATAGCAGGTCAGATGATGACTCTGTTACCCCAGTGTTGTCAGAGTTTGTGAACAAAATGGAGCTCCAGATCCCAGATCAGATGATGGATAAAATAATCTCTACCATGGAATTATCATTGGTGGATAAGTTCCAAGCCTTAAGGCCTAACATTGACATGGTTAGGAGATGGGTGGCCTCTAGGTGGCACTTGAAAGGAAGTGCGGTTACTAGCGCTATGGCAGGTGGTCTCTTCCTTTTTAAGTTCACTGCCAGAGAGGACTTGGTTACAACGTTGGCAGGTGGCCCCTGGCTGTATGGTAAACACAACCTCTGCTTAGGGCACTGGAAACTTGGGTTTGATGCAACTATGGAACTCAGTAGGTCAGCCTTGGTTTGGGTCAGGCTACCTAGACTTCCTCTAAAATTCTAGGATGAGGTGATCTTCACATGGATAGGAAACTCTTTTGGACGTTTCATCACCCTGGACAACACCACTAAGCACAAAACAATGTTAGTTTTTGCTAGATTTTGTGTTAGTGTAGATATCAATAAAATTCTACCTAATACCATTAATATAAAATCTAAATATGGTAGCTGGGAGCAACACCTGGTGTATAAGAATGCTACCACATTTTGTCAAAATTGTTCCAAGAAAGGGCACCTAATCAATGAATGTAAATTAGTAAGGAAACAAAAAAATAAAGAGCTCTCTGAGGAGGAGAATATAGTTGAGGAATACCCATTCAAAGATGAATTGCTTAATATCATCAAGTCCCCGCTGATGACAAAGCAACTGGAAAGGAACCAGACTCAGGGCGAGCCTAAAACTGAACAACCATTGTCAGCCACTAAGGCCGTACCACCCCACATGCCTCAGATTCAGTGTGAACCTGAAGTTAAACTACCATTGCCAGCTTAATAGATGGGCACTCCAACTGGTTCAGTGGATATAGAAGCAGGGGAGATCCTCACCCCCAAAGAGATGATTAATCCCAAGCCTTAGAATGTAGGTTCAGGTACTAAGGTGTTTGAAGGAGGACAGACCGCAATGCTGGCAGGTTCAAAGAAATTTCTACTAGCCCCCACCAGGGTTTTATCTCCTAGGGCTAGTCCTAGTAGCATGGGGGCTAACCAGGATGGTTGGGTGATGCCAAAAAAAAGGGTAAAGACCATTAGAAAAAGTCAGTTGATGTGGGGATAGAGGGAAAGGTGAGTAGACTGTCCCAAAGAGAAACTAGAAACAAAGAAGAAACCAAGGAAATAGTCATTGGGAGACAAAATACACTGGAGGCTATATCTAGAAGACCATGTAAATGAAGGTCCTCTCATGGAATGTGAGAGGACTAAACAGTCCTCAGAAACAGTTCATGTTTAAGAACTGTATTTTTGACAATAAGGTGGATATCATCCTTCTCTAGGAAGTTAAGATGTCTGAAGATAATTTTAAAATTATAGCTAATAATATCTGGCCTACGGCTGACTACATTATTAGCCCATCTACTGGGGCATCAGGGGGCCTTGTCACCATGTGGAACAAACATATCATCTCGGGTAGATATTGATCGCATAGTAAAAATAGTTTGGAAGTGAAATGTACTATGAACAAGAAAACCTGGAAGTTGATCAATATCTATACCCCCAACACCAGGAATGCCAAAAAGGACCCATGGGAAGGCTTAATCCATAAACTCAATGTTGAGAGAAGGACTAGGTGGATGCTAGGTGGAGATTTCAACACCCCACTTTTCCCCTCGGAAAAGTCTGAGGGCATCACAGACTACTCAAACAGCATGGTGGACCTAGTTGAATTCCTCAATCAAATAGGGCTTATGGATATAGAGGTCAATAATCAACTTTATTCTTGGACCAACAGAAGAAGGGGAGATCAACTAATTCAAGTTAAGCTGGATAGGATGCTTGTCTCATCTAATTGAGACATGATTTAACATTCTATTCTTACTTTCGTGCCTCGTACAATCTCTGACCACAATGCCCTCCTCCTTTCCTAGATTGATGGTACTCCTAAGGGGCCTTATCCGTTCAAATATGAAATCATGTGGGTCTCCAACCCGGAATTCAGGGACTGCATTGCTGATTAGTGTTCCTGGTGCATGGATCTCCTATGTTTAGACTCGCCCAAAAACTTAATCATGTCAAGCACAAAATTAAAGGATGGAACAGATTCTGTGTTGGGAATGTGAAGAACTAGAAAAAGCACATTACTGATAACTTATCGAAAGTACAAGACAACATGGCCAAGGGAGATATAAGTGAGGATAATTTCAACAGGGAAGAGTCTTTGCTCAAAAACCTTAAGGATATAATCAGAAAAGAAGAAATCTTCTAGAAACAGAACTCTAGGGTTCAATGGCTGAAGGAGGGAGTAGAAACACCACTTTCTTCCTTCAGTCAGCCATGAAGCATAGAAAGAGGAATAGAATCACCAAAATGTTTGATGAAAACAATAGGGAAATTCATTAAGAAGAGGAACTAGGACATCTAGCCTCCAACTACTTTAGAAACTTTCTTACGGAACACAAAAACAATTCTGATAATGGTAAGGAGGATGAACTGCTAGCCGGCATTCCCCTAGTTCTCTCAGAGGAGGATAATTGTATGCTTTTGAAGCCTATTACTATAGAGGAAGTTCAAGTGGTTGTGTTCTCTATAGGGGGCCTTTAAAGCTTCGGGCCTAAATGGGTTTCCCGTAGCCTTTTTCCAAGATTTCTAGGAGATAGTGGGTTTTGATGTCACTTCTACTGTCAGAGACTTTTTTAGGACTGACAAGATCCTTAAGTAGATTAACTCCACATTCATAGCTTTTATCCCCAAGAAGAGCATCACCAAGTCCATGGTCAATTTATGCCCTATTAGCCTCTGCAACACCATTTATAAGAGTATCACAAAGACTCTGGTCCTCAGACTCCAACCGTTGCTGGACAGCCTTATATCTGATTGTTAGAAAGGCTTTGTCCTTGGTAGACAGATTATGGATGCGACCATATCCACTCACAAGATCATTCACTCGATGGACAAAAGTAACATCCCTAGCATGGCTCTTAAACTTGATATATCTAAGGCCTATGATAGAATCTCCTGGGATTTCTTGCTTAAGGTCCTGAGAAAGTTCAGGTTTTAAGATAGAATGATTACTTTGATAAGGGAATGTGTTACTACTATCAAGTACTCGATTCTGGTCAATGGATCTCCTCAGGGATTCTTTAATGCAAGTAGGGGTATTAGAGGGGGATCCCCTTTCTCCCTACCTTTTTATCATTATGGAAAAGGTCCTGGGTAGAAATATCTTATCCCACCTAGTTAGTCATAACCTCAGGGGAGTCAAATCTCCGTCCATGGTGGGGCTGTTAGCTGTCCAACAATTTGTTGATGATACTATGCTCTTTGAGGCAGCTTCAATTGTGGAAGCCAAAAGATAGAAATATCTATTGAACTCCTATGTTGAAGTATCAGGCCAGTGCATAAATTATGAAAAGAGCAATGTGTTCTTTTTCAATATTGATATGGAGCTAAAAAAAAGGTGAGAAACATCCTGAAGTGTAACAAGGCCAACCTCCCAGCTACTTACCTGGGTCTTCCCCTCACGGTCAAGGAAGTGACCCTAGCTTACTGGAACACTATTCTAGAAAGAATCCAAAAGAAGATGGAAGGATGGAAAGGCAAACTCCTTAGCCAAACTGGCAAGCATCAACTCCTAAAGGCCTCCCTGAAGGGTTTCCCTACTTATTTTCTCACCCTCTTCAAAATGCTCAAATACATGGTAGAAAAGTTGGAGAAGATTCAGAAAACCTTCCTTTGGACTGGGATTGAGGAAAAAAAGAGGATCTTGCTGGTTGGGTGGGATAAAGTTTGTCTGCCCAAATTCCAAGGGGGATTAGGAATAAGAAAAATCCAGATGTTGAACAAATCTTTACTAACCAAGATTGGTTGGACCTTCCTTAAGGAGGAGAAAGATTGGGTGCATAGTATGAAGGCCAAATACCTACAGAATGGGGAGAAGTTAGGACTAATTGATAGAGAGATCCTTCCTAAAGGCTCCATTATCTGGAAAAAAATGATCAAAGCCAAAAGTGCACTGGCTCAAGGCATTAAATGGAAGATGGGTAAGGGAGACAAAATCAGATTCTGGGAGGACAATTGGCTCTTAGAGGGCCCCCTGTCAAACCAGAATAATTCCATTACTAAAGAAAGAGTTGTTAACCATTTTGGGAGCTTGGTCAACAATTACATCAATGGTTAAACCCACAGCCATAGGATCTAGAAGAACCTTTCTAAATGTTGGAACAATAATCAACCAGAGAAGCAGGAGTGTTTGGCTCTTCAAATGGAGTTGAACAAGTACAAAATTCCTATATTTCTGGTGTAGGAGCACCTAACACAAGGTGGCCTCCATGAGGCATTCAACTGTTTGATGTTCATTTTGTTGTTTCTAATAAGGTCCTATAAGACCATTTATGTAATAAGGTCTATTTGACGAATGCATGTTATTTTAGTTTGTATCTAGGTTTATGTTGTAAGTCCCAAGGACACTTGTCGATCTATAATTACAAAGGTTGTTAGGTAGTTGGAGGTTGTTAGATCTCCTAGCCGCTTGGAGGTTGTCTCCCAACCGCTTGGAATCAGGTTTGGTACTACTCTGGGCAAGTTTATAAGCCCAGGGAATAGAACAAAGTTAGACATATGATATTGTAATTGAATGTACTTGTGCGAATGTAACCGAGCATTACGAAGGAGAAATCAATCTTTTCTGTGTTGTCTATTTGTTTCCATTCTCTCTGAATATGAAATTGCATAACTGTAGATTTCTTTTCCCTTCTGTATTTCTATTGTGAAATGTCAATGTGAAGCATTCCACTGGTGAGATTTCTGTCAAAATCAGTGGAATGGCTTTGTTGTACATTTATCTATTTTTATTTCCTGTTTCATTTTGCTATTTTGAGGTGCAAAGGATCCAGACGGTGCGAGGTGCACAGTAGATCGCCTAGCATCTCCATGTGCTAGGGTTTGGATTGGAGGAGTTGGAGTTGTTTCGATGAGATAGAGGCCATCGACGAAGCATTTCGTACTCAAACTAATGTGGATAGTCTAGCCGAGGGGAGGATCAAACTGCTGAATAGAAGTCATGGCTTGAGGATCAGATCCGACTGATCAGATTATTGGTGGTTCTGGAGAAGGTCTAACCGATAGGGAAGGATATGCCAAAGGTAGACGCCATCAGGAAGAGGAGTGACATCGGCAAAAGAGTTGGAAGCATACAGTGAAGACAAGAGTCTCACCGAATGTATGTTGTGAATGCATAACACAAAAGCATGTTGCGAATGTATGTGGAGAATGTACATTTCGGTGGATACAAATGGTGACCGGTCGTGAGGGTGAATTAGGGTATAGAAACCGGTAATAGAAAGTCACGCCAAGCATATATTAAGATAGTGTATGAGGCTCTGCATCATATTGGTATTAGAGCTAGCGAAAGCTCTGGGCGGAGGTGTTTATGTATTTAATTTTCTGAAGGCAGATGAATCCTATTCCTATAATGTGTGGGCGGATGATGATGAGGTCTGTCAAGACCATTCACCAATAGAGATTTGGCTAGAAGAGGGTGCAGAGTAAGGCCACTATGAGAGAAAGTGGTAGTGCACCTCTAGAATCTATTGTTGGATGAGGGGAATGGATCTATAGTAGCAACATCTAATTGAGCATTATGTTGTAGTCGAATTGAGGATTTGTAGAAGTATTGGCATTGTCTACAAATGTTTATGTCAGACAGAGAAAGCGAAGGAGAGGCTATCCATATGCCTCCAAAGGGGATGACCACCGAAGTGGTCAAGAAATTTAAGGAGATGGAGGAGCTGATCAAAACTGGGGTCAAGGAAGCACTCCAAGCTAAGTTGAAGACAATGAAAATAGGAAAGAAATCAGATGATGATTCCGATGGAGAAGAACATAAAGAGGAAAAAGAAGCAGAGGAACAAGAAGGGACAAAGATGTCGACTGAACAAAAGCAATTCCTGGAAGCCATTAAGGCAATTGGCAAGGACTCTTTGGAGGCTCGGATAGATGTTCCCATGTTCAGTGGAAAGATGAATGCTGAGGAAGTCATGGAGTGGATTGAGGCTCTGAACAACTACTTTAGTACAAAGAAGTTCCTAAAAGTAAGAGGGTTAAGTTTGCAAAAACTAAACTCTAAGGTGCTACCCTTACATGGTGGAATTACACCCAAGGAGAGAGGGTAAAGAATGGGAAAAGTATGATCTCTTCATGGAACAGAATGCTAGAGAAGATCAAGTCCCAATTCCTTCCAATTGACTATGAGGTGCAGATTTACAAGAAGATGCAGAATCTCAAGCAAAAAGATATGGATGTGGCTACTTACACCGAGGAGTTTCAAAAATACACTCTTCATTGTGGGTACATGGAGGATGAAAAAGCCAAGGTAGCAAGGTATTTAAATGTTTTGAGGGTCAATATTCAAGATGAGATAAGTTTGTTTACCCTGAAACAGTGGAAAAATGCTTTCAAGTAGCATTAAGAGATGAAGAGAAGCTGAAGAGGAAAGGTGAGCAGCAGAGTAGAGGAAGAGGTGACAAAATTTTTAGAGGTAGTTTTGGAGGAAGAAGTCCTAACAAGAGGCCTAGTGGTGAGTTTAGCCAAGAAGAGCAAGTTGGGGACTCAAGTAGTAGAGGAGGCTATAGAGGTAGAAGGCCAAATGAAAGAGGTGGGACAAATGGATCAGGTAGAGAATCCAAGTTCTCTAATATGAGATTTTATAATGGTAATCAGATAGGGCACCCAGCTTATAAGTGTCTAGAGAAGGCCTCAACTTCTCATGGTAATGAGAGAAGAACCACATTGACTCAAGAGGATGTAGTGAGTGTGCCAACTCCTAAAGTGAATCTAGAATCAGAAACATGAGAAAGTATGATGATCAAGAGGATGTTACTCAAAGAACTAGTGAATGTTGAACCATCACAGAGGAGAGCTCTTTTTCAGGATCAATTGCAGAAGCAAAGGTAAAATAGGCAAGGTAGTCATAGATTCTGGTTCAATAGATAATATGGTGTCTAGGGAAATGGTGGATAAATTGAACATAGAAATAATTCCTCATCAAATTCCTTACAAGGCATCTTGGGTAAGTGACAGTCAATCACTTTTGGTAAGTGAACAAGCATATGTTGATTTTCAGATTGGAGAATATAAGGAGAGGATTTTATGTGACATTTTGCCCATGGAGTGTTGTCACCTACTTTTAGGTAGACCATGGCAATTTGATAGGAAAGCATTTTATGATGGATATGCTAACACATACACCATCAAGAAGGATGGAAAGACTTTTGTGATGACACCATTGCAGGAGGATACTGAAGCAAAGTAGGCAGCCAAGATCATTTTGATGGGTAAGAAAGAGTTTGTGAAGATCAATGAAGAAAAGACAAGGATAGTTGAGGATGTCTCAAGGAGTGGGGTTGTCAAAGATCATAGTTTGAAGGTGATTTTAGTTTTGAATGATGGAGATCAGATGGTAATGTCTACAATGGATTAGCAGAAGGTCAAAGAGCAGGTCTGCAAGTAGCCACAAGTTGATTGGAATGAAGAGGATGCTATCCTCGTAGGGACTATTGTTTGTCGTCTAGAGACAACAAGAGTTGGAAGGCGAACATATCCTACCATAGCAGCAGTACAAGAAGCATCAAACAAGGTGTATAATGTAGGTGTTCAGGCAGAGATGATAGTAAGGAAGAATGGCGAGCAAAGTCTGGGTTTGATTGCAAGCAGTCACTCATGGCAAGGTGTGAGTAGAGCCTACAATGCTAGGCAAGAGTCTTTGGTTCCATGGAAGCAGGTTGCAGTCCAGAAATCATGGGGAAGACATGAGACAGCAGAGGATACAGGTAGAGAAAAACAAAGCCTTAACTCATGTGGCATGAGTTCTTTTCAAGGTGGGGTGTATGGTGTAGGACCACCTAACACAAGGTGGCCTCCATGAGGCATTCAACTGTTTGATGTTCATTTTGTTGTTTCTAATAAGGTCTTATTGTTGCAAGGTGTGGCCCTTGGTCTCCTTGTTCAGCGCTGCGCTGTGGTGGTTTGTGACAAGGGCTTAACTGCCTCCCATGCTTGCTAAGTCAAGTGGTTGTATCGGGCATTAAAAGGTCAATCTTTTGGTGCAACAGCAACTAACAGTTGCTATCAGAGCTGAGGTTACGGGTTCAAACCCCGCACTTGCACTGAGGGGGATTGTTACAAGGTGTGGCCCTTGGTCTCCTTGTTCAATGCTGCGCTACGGTGGTTTGTGACAAGGGCTTAACCACCTCCCGTGCTTGTTAAGTCAAGTGGTTGTATCGAGCATTAAAAGGTCGATCTTTTGGTGCAACAGCAACTAACACCTATAAGACCATTTATGTAATAAGGTCTGTTTGACCAATGCATGTTATTTTAGTTTGTATCTAGGTTTATGTTGTAAGTCCCAAGGACACTTGTCGATCTGTAATTACAAAGGTTGTTAGGCAGTTGGAGGTTGTTAGATCTCCCAGTCACTTAGAATCAGGTTTGGTACTACTCTGGGTGAGTTTATAAACCCAGGGAATGGAACAAAGTCAGACATATGATATTGTAATTGAATGCACTTGTTTGAATGTAACTAAGAATTGTGAAGGAGAAATCAATCTTTTCTGTGTTGTCTATTTGTTTCCATTCTCTGTAAATACAAAATTGCATAACTGTAGATTTATTTTCCCTTTTGTATTTCTATTGTTGTGAAATGTTGATGTGAAGCATTCCACTGGTGAGATTTCTGTGAAAATCAGTAGAATGGATTCATTGTACATTTATCTATTTTTGTTTCCTATTTTATTTTTTGTTTTGTGGCGCAGAGGATCTGGACAGTGCGAGGTGCATAGTAGATTACCTAGCATCTCCATGTGCTAGGGTTTGGATTAGAGGAGTTGGAGTTGTTTCGGTGAGACAGAGGCCATCGACAAAGCATTTCTCGCTTAGACTGATGCAGATAGTCTAGCCGAAGGGAGGATCAAACTACTAAATAGAAGTCACGTCTTGAGAATCAGATCTGACTGATCAGATTATCGATGGTTCTGGAGAAGGTCCGACCGATAGGGAAGGATACGTCAAAGGTAGACACCATCGGGTAGAGGAGCGACATCGGTAGAAGAGTTGGAAGCATATAGCAAAGACAAGAGTCTCACCAAATGTATGTTGCGAATGCATATCGCAAAAGCATGTTGTGAATGTACATTTCAGCGGATACAAATGGTGACCGGTCATGAGGGTGAATCAAGGTATAGAAACCGGTAATAGCAAGTCATGCCAAGCATATATTAAGTTAGTGTATGAGGCTCCGCATCAATTTCCTATGGAAGATGAAATGCTCTGGGGTCAGGATCAAAAGAGGATTTTCTCAGTTAAATTAGCTTACAATCTATTGACCAATAGTGGACAAGGGAGCAGGTTCTAGAAGAGTGTTTGGAACAACAAGATGACCCCTAAAATTAACTTTTTCTAGTGGTCTGTGGCTCATAATAAAATTCTTACTACCGATAACCTCAATAAAAGGGGCTTCCAAATGGTTAACAGTTGTGTTCTATGTCTAAAAGAGGAAGAGTTAATCTAGCACCTTCTCTTCCATTGTGAATTTTTGAAAGAAATATGGGGAAAAACTAAAGAGAAACTTAACATGGAATGGGTCTTCCCATAAAACTTCAACGATTTCACTCAAAGATGGCTCACTCCCTTCTCCCACCCTAGGGTTAGGGAGCTTTGGAGACAAATTCCCCCACACTTGGGGTGCAGTGTGTGGAAGGAAAGGAAAAATAGAATATTCAAGGAAAAGGTTAAAAATGCCAATGACATTTTCTACTCCTTTAGCAAGTTGGTCTCTGAGAATATGTCCTCCTACACTCTCCAAGTGGCTAAGGATTCCCCTACTCAGATGAAAATTTAGATTACCAAGAACTGGGGTCTAACAGTGGATTTGACCAAGATCGATAATAGCAGAAAGAAGGCTAGACAAAATACCATCTGGAGACCCCCTCCCAAGGACTGGATCAAACTTAATTTTGATGGAGCAAAAAAAAGAACACTACGTTGGCCAGTGGTGGAGGGATTTTTAGAGATAGTCGAGGGGTCCTCATTGATGCTTATGCAAGGTACATTGGCATTCAATCCAATAATGTGGTGGAGGGATTGGCCTTGCTTTGGGGGCTCAAAATTGCTCACTCTATGGGGATGGACAAGCTGCAAGTGGAGGCGGATTCAAAAAAATTTATTGATGTTTCTCTTGGTAGATGTAACAGTGGATGGAAACTAAAGGATATCACTGATGATGTCGTCTACTTACTATCTAGGTTCATTGAGAAACGTATTTAGCACGTTTATCGCAAAGGAAATAAAGTGGTTGATGGTATGGCCAACCTTGGGCAAAGCTCAGACAGATGGAGAAGTTGGAAAAGAAAGGAAAATTTACCTTTTCAGAAAGAAAACCTTCTCAAAAAGGAGCAGGGTCCTACCCTTGGTCTCTCATGATAGTAATCCTAAGTCCCCCTATCCCTTGGCCCATGGGGTACATTAGGCACCAAATGGGATCTTTGTCGAATGGCAATTTGTCTTTGAGGACTCATAGTTTGGGTGGTGTGACAACTTATTGCTAGCTTAGATAGGTCAAAAGGTGGGCTTGCCACCGTATGTTGGGTAGCCATCTAGTCAGTATGATGTGGAGACCTAAGGAGAGGTTCCACATGGACAGGCATGTGAGCAATGGTGGAGTTAAGTCAACTAGCCTCTACAAAATTTGTAATTGTGACCAATTAAAGAGTTTCAATTATGAAAATAAAGGGAGTACCCATTCACGTTGCCATCCAGTCATCATGATGTGGAGGCCTAAGGTGGGGTTCCACATGCCCAGGCACATGAGCAAGGGTGGAGTTAAGTTGATGAGCCTCCACAGAATTCGTAATCATGACCAATTAGTGAGTATGAATTATGAAAGGAAAAGGAGTAGCCATTCGCATATTGTGAAATTGAGAAAGTATAACACCTATGGTTGGTGAAGGGACACTCTACTCATGTAATGTCCCATTTTCTAGCTTGATCTTTTACAGTTGACCATTGGCCTATTCCGTAGACCCGTAGGCTACTTGGAGGTTGAAATTGGGGTTTCATGTTTTGGTGGTTGCTTTTGTTCGTGGATTGTGGTTTGGTTGGCAGTTTCTTTTCGGGTTTGTTCTCCTTAGTCCCTGTTGGTTATGGCTATTTTTAGTAAGTTTAGGATTGGCACCAGAACGGAATTTTGAGAGTGGGGTTGGATTCGTCTTGTCAAGACCTTTCCAACGAGCTATAGATCATTGATTTCTGACATCATCTTGGCCTCCATTTTAAAGTCCGTAAATTAAACATTATTATTTAATATTAATGTTGTTTTAAAAGAGGGGACTTTAAGGGTGAGGTTGAAAAAGAATTGAAGAGGATTATATTATTTTCCCTCTCATGTTTTATCCCATATGCAAGAGGATTTTAGAGACTCCCAGTTGGAAAAGTATAAAAGGAGGAAGAGTGCTCTCATTTGGGGATCCGAAATCTTAATAATGTTATGCTGCCGTAATGGTTCTAGGACTGCTTTGAGGAATGAATGCCTCCTAGCTTGGGCTCACTTCGTGCTTGAGAGATAGCACCTAGGGAGAGGTTTGCTGATAGTAGTGATTTTTGTAGTGAGGTTTGCATTGTAGCTTGAGTTCTGTTTGTAGTTCAGTTATTTGCATTTTATGTCATTTTTTGGAGTTGCTGATAACAGGGCTGAATCTATAGTTTCATTCATAAATCTGAAAATAAAAAGGCATTCATTCTGGGTATTTCATATTTCCCTTTGTCTATGTTGGGCGCCCCATTGTGCCAATTTGTAGAATTTATTATGAAGAATCTGATTTTCTAAAAGGAAATTGCCCTTCTTGCCAGGCTGCCCCTCTTTGGAGTGCATTAGAAAGCGTGCTAAATAAATACTTGGGTTTAAGAGTGGTTTCCAGTGTGTAGCTTGGTCGCCATTGTCATAGGAGTGCATTGCATCAGATTTGAGGTAATTTGGTTAAGAAATGAGTGAGGTGTGAGCATTTTTGTAGGGTTTTATGTTGCTGGTTTGGTTTTTCCAAAGTTGTTGATCCGTCATTTCAGTTTGCTAACTTCTATCATTTGAGTTGGGTTGGAAGTCTCTAATTATTGTAAGCTGAACAGTAGTACTGTCAGCACTTCATACTTCTTCTCATATTTGCTTTATAATACTTTGCATCTCCGTCATATGGTAGCTCCAATTCCACTTCAGGTTGGAAAGCACATTCTTAACGTCAAGTTATTTCAGCATAATAGTTGGTAGGGATCCTCTGACCACATGCTCGTCGACATCCGGTGCATTCTTGGTTAGAGTTCTTTATATCAGCATTGCATCAAGACCCTCTGACCATATGTTCGTCATCATTAGGCGCATTCTTGGTTAGAGTTCTTTATATCAGCATTGCATTAAGACCCTCTGACCATATGCTCGTCATCATCAGGTGCATTCTTGGTTAGAGTTCCCTTATCAGCATTGCATAGAGATCCTCTGACCATATGATCACACCATCCTGGTGTACATTCTTGGTTAGAGTTGAATTTCGCATCGTTTGGTTTAATTGCTAACTTCAACGATTGTGTATTGCTCTACTTGTTGTAATTGGAAAAGTGAAAAAAATTGGCTTGGTATATTTCAGTGGTATCAAAGCCATGCATCCTGTCATCCTGTGAAAGCAAACCTTCTATGAGTGACAAAGAATGGAGGTACTTAGCAAGAGAATACAAGAAGGCTACCAATCAGTTTCATTGGCATCAGGCCCCAGAAGGTCAAACAGCTTCAGAAGTATTTAGAGCCAATTGTGAGTCTTCTCCTGAAGGAGAAATGGGGAATAATGAGAGGACATCAGGAAGTAACAGAGATGATAGTAGGAAAGGAAGAGAAAGATCATTAAGTCTGGCAAAGAGGTTCGAGAGGAAGATGGATACCTTAATGGATATGATATCTCTCATGATGGGGAGAATGGGTCAGAACCAACCTCCACTAAACAATTCAGGACATAGTGGAGAACACAGTGCCACCAACCAGCATAATGGACATGCTGCTCAGCCTGCTTCAAATAGCACATACATTTCTTCCAGGCCATTCAAACCCACTTCTTGGCACCAGTAAAACCTCATCTTGATCCAGAAGAAAATGTGTCCTTTGTTGAATAGTTGAGGCTTGGTCGCGCTGAGTATGATTCTCTACCTGATGAAATTAAGGCAGATATGTCTTATAATGATTTTATGGATCATAAAAGGAAGGATAGAGGACAAGGAAGACATTATGAACAAAGGAGGACAATAGTTCATGGGGATTTGTATCAAGCTATCAACAAGGTTATGCTTCCACATTTTGATGGGAGTGACAATAGTTCAGCCAGAGCCTGGATACAGAAGTTAGACAACTATCTAGCTCCTAGACCTATGGAGGAGGAGGAGGCAATTAAGTTTTCTATGCTACACCTGGATGGGGTGGCGCACGAGTGGTGGTACCATGGTCTAGTCACCTTGGGTCATCGGTCTATCACTACCTATGATGAGTTTACCAATAAGCTCATAGAGAGATTTGAGAAAAAAGATCCAGAAGTGCATTTCAAAGAATTGGCACAACTTAAGCAATATGGTACAGTTGATGCCTACATAGCTAAGTTTCAAAGGCTTTCAGTCATGGTCATAGGAGTCACTGAGAGGCGCTTGGTGATCCTATTCAGTGAAGGATTGAGGGAGCCACTCAAGGGTTGGATTAAAGCTTTTGATCCACCCTCTCTACAAGAGGCAATGAAGAAGGCAAGAAACATGGAGTGGGCTGCTCCTAAAGCAAAGTTTCAACCCAAGCCATCATTTCACAAAAGAGATAAATGAAAAAGACCTCAGCATAAGGAGTTCAAACAACATCAACCTCATATCACAAGGTTGGATCCTGAGACACTTAATGAACTCAGAAGAAAAGGGTTATGTTTTCGGTGTAGAGAAAAATGGTCCCAAGATCATGTTTGCCCAAAAGGAGGCAAATTTCATCAAATTGAATACTATTCATCTGAAGAAAGTAATTTTGATTTGTCAGACCAGCAGTTTGATTCTGAAGACAGTGAAGTGGAAAAAGTCCCAGAGGAATCCGAAGATGAAAAGGGAAGTGGAGGCACTTTGGCTCAACTTTCAAGCTTTCAAAGAAATGAATCCTTCAAAGTTCGAGGGATGATTAAGGGGCAATGCATAGTTGATTTGATTGACACTGGAGCAATGCATAACTTCATTGACGAAGTTGTGGTGGCAAAGAAGGGGCTGCAAACAGAAGAGTTTGAAGGCTTCAAGGTTATGGTTGCTGATGGTTTTCACATCACCTGCACCAAGAAGATCTCAAACATGACCATGCAAGTGGGAAACTATGAGGTCAAGGACGACTTCTATGTAGTCAAAATTGGAGATACGGATGCCGTCCTAGGCATTCAATGGCTGCGTTCACTCGGGGAGATCACTCTAAATCTGCAAACCATGGAGCTCAAGTTTCAATCCGAAGGGAAGAATGTAGTGACAAGAGGAATGTCCAATGGTGGTCCTCGGATTGTGTCATTCAAGAGGATGGCGAGGCTGATTTGTCATGATCAAGTTGAGTGGGCTGTAGAGTGTATGATTCTTCTTGCTAGTCTGGTTGAAACAAAGAGAGACTACCCTCCTGATATTCAGTCTTTACTCAAAAAGAAGAGCAAGGTGTTTGCTGATTTACCTCCTGGACCACCTCCTGATCGAGGTTTGGAGCATGTCATAGAGCTCAAGGAAGGAGCTAAACCAGTTATTACAACTCCTTATCAGTATCCTAAGAAGCAAAAGGACGAGATTGAGAAAAACATTCGGGAACTCTTGGAGATGGGCTTCATTCATCCAAGCAAGAGCCCCTTTGCTTCGACAGTTGTCCTAGTGAAGAAGAAGGATGGTACCATCCGCATGTGTGTGGACTATCATGCTTTGAATTAAAGCACCATCAAAAATTGATATCCCATCCCGAGGATAGATGAGCTCATTGATGAGCTACATGGAGCCAAGTTCTTTTCAAAGATCGATTTGAGATCGGGTTATTACCAGATTCGGATGAGAGGATCCGATGTTGAGAAGACAGCATTTAGATGTCACTATGGCCACTTCGAGTTTCTAGTCATACCATTTGGGTTGACTAATGCTCCTGCTACCTTCGAGTCATGTATGAACAAAATCTTTCAGAAGCAGTTGAGGAAGTTTGTATTGATATTTTTTGATGACATCCTGATCTACAGCAAGACATGGGAAGAACATCTCAAGCACTTGGAGGAAGTGCTTAGCATCCTGGAATCAGAGAGTTTGTTTGCCAAAGAATCCAAATGTGAATTTGGAATGAAGGAGTTACTTTACCTTGGCCATATAATCAGTGCTGAAGGAGTGAAGGTTGATCCTGAAAAGATCAAGGCAATTGTTGATTGGCCACCTCCTGAGAATTTGACTCATCTGAAAGGATTTTTGGGTCTTTGTGGATTTTACAGAAGATTTGTGAAGGGCTACTCTCAGAATGCTGCTCCTCTTACTGACCTCACGAAAAAGGGTGCCTTTTGTTGGTCAGAAAAGGCTCAAACTACTTTTGATAAATTTAAGGGGATCATGAGCTCTTGTCCGGTTTTAGCTATCCCAGACTTCTCCAAGCCATTCGAGCTACAGTGTGATGCATCCGGTGAAGGAGTTGGGGCTGTTTTGATGCAAGACAAACATCCCATTGTGTTTGAAAGCAGAAAATTAAGAGGTGTTGAAAGGACCTACTCCATCTACGACAAGGAGATGCTTGCCATTATGCATGCATTGGCTAAGTTCAAACAGTACTTGGTGGGGAGCAAGTTTGTGGTCAAGACTGATCACAATAGCCTCAAGCACTTCATGCATCAAAAAGATTTGAATGAGAGGCAACAAAAGTGGGTGAGTAAGCTTCAAGCTTACGATTTTGACATCGAATATGTCAAAGGAAAAAATAATATTGTGGCTGATGCTCTATCTAGGAGACCTCATTTGAGCTCATTGTGTGAGCTTACAGCTGATTGGAGGGACATGTTGCTTGCTGATTATGCCAGGTACAAAGTGGTCGAAGGGCTGATACACTACAAGGGTAGAATCTTTGTGGTGGCTGATTCTAAGCTCAAAAAGAAGATTTTGTTGACCTTTCATGACATTCCACTTACTGGTCATCAAGGGTTCTTCAAGACATATAAGCAGATCAGGGAAAGATTTTCTTGGAAAGGGCTGAAAGGGGAGGTTCAACGTTACATTCAGAAGTGTCCCACTTGTCAGATGAACAAAAATGAGCATACTTTACCAGCTGGTCTTCTGAAACCTCTTCCCATTCCCAATCAAAAATGGGAAAGCATATCAATGGACTTCATCACAGGGTTGCCCAAGGTTCAAGGTAAAGACTGTATCTATGTTGTAGTGGACAGATTAACAAAATTTGCTCACTTCTTCGCCATTGCCAGCTCTTTTTCAGCAGCCCAAGTTGCAGATTTATTTTTTCATGAGGTGTTTAGATTACATGGGTTGCCAAAAAACATTGTGAGTGATAGGGATAGCAATTTCCTAAGCACTTTTTGGCAAGAGGTTTTCAGAATGAGTGGTACAGTGCTTACTCCAAGCACTAGTTATCACCCTCAAACCGATGGACAGACAGAGATAGTGAACAAGTGGTTGGAAGGTTACCTGAAAAACTATGTTTTGGAGCAGCAAAGAGCTTGGGTGAAGTGGCTTCACATGGGCGAGTATTGTTATAATTCTACTTTTCACATGTCAATAAGGATGTCACCTTTCATGGCTCTTTATGGTTATGAGGCCCCCAGCTTTGTTGATTTGGTGTTTGGTGATAGCAAAGCCCCTCAGGCCAAAGATTTGTTGCAGCAAAGTCAAGATATCTTGAACTCATTGAAGAACAATCTTCAGATTGCACAGAATCAGCAGAAGATGTACGCTGATCAGCGGCGTGTTGAGCGCTCTTTTGAAGTTGGAGATATGGTTTATCTTCGACTACAACCTTATAGACAGTCCACTCTCAAGAAAAGTGGAGCTGAGAAGCTCAAACCACGTTTTTATGGGCCATTCAAGGTCACTAGGAAGGTGGGGGCAGTAGCTTATGAGTTGGAGCTACCTTCAGATAGCAGAGTGCACAATGTATTCCACGTGTCTCGCCTCAAGAAGGCACTTGGACACAATGTTGTTGCTTCATCACAGATGCCACCCTTGGATGAAGAAGGATAGTTAGTTTTGATTCCAGAAGAGATTCTTGATTCCAGGGAGCGTTCCTTGAGGAAAAGAACTATCAGAGAGTATTTGGTGAAGTGGAAGAACTTGCCTATGGAGGATGCTACTTGGGAGAATGATGAGATTCTGCAGCATCCAGGCTTACAATTGCTTGAGGACAAGCAATCTTGGGAAGGGCGGACTGTAATGTCCCATTTTCTAGCTTGATCTTTTACAGTTGACTGTTGGCCTATTCCGGAGACCCGTAGGCTACTTGGAGGTTGAAATTAGGGTTTCATGTTTTGGTGGTTGCTTTTGTTCGTGGATTGTGGTTTGGTTGGTGGTTTCTTTCTAGGTTTGTTCTCCTTAGTCCCTGTTGGTTACAACTATTTTTAGTAAGTTTAGGATTGGCACCAGAATGAGATTTTGAGAGTGGGGTTGGATTCGTCTTGTCAAGACCTTTCCAATGAGCTATAGATCATTGATTTCTGACATCATCTTGGCCTCCATTTTAAAGTCCGTAAATTAAACATTATTATTTAATATTAATGTTGTTTTAAAAGAGGGGACTTTAAGGGTGAGGTTGAAAAAGAATTGAAGAGGATTATATTATTTTCCCTCTCATGTTTTATCCCATATGCAAGATGATTTTAGAGACTCCCAGTTGGAAAAGTATAAAAGGAGGAAGAGTACTCTCATTTGGGGATCTGAAATCTTAATAATGTTATGCTACCATAATGGTTCTGGGACTGCTTCGAGGAATGAATGCCTCCTAGCCTGGGCTAACTTCGTGCTTGAGAGATAGCACCTAGGGAGAGGTTTGCTGATAGTAGTGATTTTTGTAGTGAGGTTTGCATTGTAGCTTGAGTTCTGTTTGTAGTTCAGTTATTTGCATTTTATGTCATTTTTTGGAGTTGCTGATAACAGGGCTGAATCTGTAGTTTCATTCATAAATCTGAAAATAAAAAGGCATTCATTCTGGGTATTTCATATTTCCCTTTGTCTATGTTGGGCGCCCCATTGTGCCAATTTGTAGAATTTATTATGAAGAATCTGATTTTCTAAAAGGAAATCGTCCTTCTTGCCAGGCTGCCCCTCTTTGGAGTGCATTAGAAAGCGTGCTAAATAAATACTTGGGTTTAAGAGTGGTTTCTAGTGTGTAGCTTGGTCGCCATTGTCATAGGAGTGCATTGCATCAGATTTGAGGTCATTTGGTTAAGAAATGAGTGAGGTGTGAGCATTTTTGTAGGGTTTTATGTTGCTGGTTTGGTTTTTCCAAAGTTGCTGATCCGTCATTTCAGTTTGCTAACTTCTATCATTTGAGTTGGGTTGGAAGTCTCTAATTATTGTAAGTTGAATAGTAGTACTGTCAGCACTTCATACTTCTTCTCATATTTGCTTTATAATACTTTGCATCTCCGTCATATGGTAGCTCCAATTCCACTTCAGGTTGGAAAGCACATTCTTGACGTCGAGTTATTTCAGCATAATAGTTGGTAGGGATCCTCTGACCACATGCTCGTCGACATCCGGCGCATTCTTGGTTAGAGTTTTTTATATCAGCATTGCATCAAGACCCTCTGACCATATGCTCGTCATCATTAGGCGCATTCTTGGTTAGAGTTCTTTATATCAGCATTGCATCAAGACCCTCTGACCATATGCTCGTCATCATCAGGTACATTCTTGGTTAGAGTTCCCTTATCAGCATTGCATAGAGATCCTCTGACCATATGATCACGCCATCCTAGTGTACATTCTTGGTTAGAGTTGAATTCCACATCGTTTGGTTTAATTGCTAACTTCAACGATTGTGTATTGCTCTGCTTGTTGTAATTAGAAAAGTGAAAAAAATTGGCTTGGTATATTTCAACTCATTAATTTGAGTGTGAGTATTAGTTTGCAGGTTATTATCTGTAGCTTGAAAATTTCTAAGTTAGCCAGTGCCAACTTGATTTCTCGATTGATTGTGAGAAGTCAGTACAATCTGAGAATGGGGAGAGAGAAAACTCGAACAGAGCTTGAATCTTGTGAGGAGTTCAAGTACAATGAGACCTTCTGGCACATATGCCAAGAGGGTAGGGTGGCTTCCTATCTGGAATGCCTACAAGGGCACGACGAAAACCTTTTAAAGTAGTTTTTGTAGTCTTTTAAGGACAAACGAGTCAAGGTGGGTGGTGTGGGGTTTGATATCTCTGAGGAAGTTATTAGGATGGAAATGGGCATGCCAACTAATGGAATTAAACACAAGAAAATGAGAAAATCTTATGATCCAGATGGGATGGATTTATTCCTAAAGAAAGGTGAGGTCTTACACAGCTTGTAAGGAGGGTTTGATAGATAGATGCTACCGAAACCTTGGGACCCCATGTGCCACATGATCATCAAATACTTCATGCTTGAAGGTAGATTCTGTAGGTTTTTTCACTATCATTTTTCTCTTTTAAACCATTTTAGATGTAGTAAGGTTATAACTTTTCCTTTCTACTTATTGTCATCTCTTGAAGCCTCGATTGTGTCTGCTATTGACTAGCATACCAATGACCCTAATGAGCCCCTTATCCCACTCCATCAGGGGCTCATTTTTAGGCTTTACAAATTCCATCTCACTCTATATCTGCCTAAGCCACTCACTACTACTCATGATGACCCACCATTGCTACCCAGTATTAACCCTGACAAGAATAGCCCAATGATAATTACTGAAATCACCCTAGAAAAAATTGCCCAAACCCACAAGTCTAGGAAGAAGAAACTTGCAACTAGTAAAAGCCCTGAGCCTAAGTCTATCGACTAGACCCTTAAGACCATTTCCAAGGTGTCTGCCAAAATAAATATTATCACTGGTGACTCCTCCCAAGAGACTCCTCAAAAGAAGAATAAGCAGGAGGTGGAGGGGGGTAGTGTCTCAATTAGTGATGATAGGGCTAAAGCAGAAATTATGGAGGTGGAGGATGTTGGCTCTGAGGAAGGTGACATTGGGAGTGATAGCACTAAAGACGGGGATTTTACCTTTCCTAAAAGTAAACCCTAGGTGTCATCGACCAGAAGGTCGATTAGGCTTGCTACTAAACCTAGTCAGTCTCTTTAGGTGCAGGTATTGATTGCTAAGCTGGTGGAGGGTGAGGTGGACCTGGTTGGTGTGGACAATACTGGTAACAAAGACAAAAAAGATGAGGAGGTAGTTGGGGTCGATGATGGCCCTAGTAACTTTTTGGAGCTCAATGTCCATGAGTCAGACTCTAAGAGTTCTAAGAAAGTGGTGTGGGATTATGGAAAGAAAAATAGGGGTTGTAAGAAAACCATGAAGGATAGGGATATGGAAGCCCTTATTGGCAAAGTGTCCAAGATGGAGAGGAAGTTTAAGATTCTAGCCAGGTTCACCTCAAAAGTCATGCATAGGTCGGACACCACTCTTGCGGTTCTTCAGGAGATTGAACATACTAGATACAGGATGAAAGATAAAGAGCTGAAGGAGTATGAAGATCTATACCAATTCCTGAAGGAGGATTGGGAGCAGATGTTTAACCAACCCTAGGGCTTTTCTGTTCTTTCTATTATTTTTCTTCTGTTGGTCTACTATTTTTGGGTCTGTTGTTTTTGGTTGTTCCTTTTTGCCTGGGTCTATATCTTTTTGATGGAACTTTAATGTGCCTTTGTGGCTAATGTGTAATGGGGTCGGCACCCTTTTTTGCCGCTTACTTTATCAAAAACATTTTACTTATTCATTTATATAACATATTTTTTTTAATTATTAGAATGTTAGAATGTATAATATTAAATATAACCATTCAACTATAGAAAAATCAAATTTTATTTTGATGAAAGTGTAATGTAGAAAAGAGAGACTAGCTTCATAAATCAAACTAGGTCAAACCCTCTTCTACAAAAGATTAGGGCACAAACTGAGCTTGGCTTCTACACGAGGAGGAGAGCCAAACTATAGTGGTTCTACCCTTTTGTTGTACATAGAAGGACTAACCAAGTTCAACCAAAGCCAAATAAGCAAGGAAAGACTATGATTAAACCACAAAATGATGAATAATAGGCTACAATAGACTATAGGAAATGAACCTTAGAGATTAACATCACATCATAGATAAGAGAAATAAATTAGAACCTAGAAAATGCAATAGAAATTCCCAGGATAGGGGCACTCGGGCACCCTGGTCCTCTTAGGGTTAGGCACAATTTTAGGGATTATCAAATCTGTATCCGTCTGCACTGCCTTCTTGCCAGAAATTAGCCTCTGAAACATGTTCATCTTATCTGCACACATGGAAAGAGGGAAAAGGTTGTGTTATTTTAAGGGTTTGCCTCAGTTAAACCTCATACTGGTGTTCCCACCTCCACAACAGCGAATGATAAGATCCAAGAGTGTGTACCCTAGGAGGGCACATGCCAAATCTGTAATAATATGATAGATAATGATGAAAGATGATGGTAATAACCACAAGATATCCAACCTTAGTTGATGAAGACCTAATACCCAAAAGGAGAGTGATGAAGAGGGCTTCAAACTTCCTCCAAAGCCTGCAAACAACTTCAATAGCATTCACAATTAGAAGACAATCCAAACATGAAGAATCCTTTAGTATAGAACATCACATGAGAGCAAATTTGCATTCATCGAGTTAGGTGTAAAATGAACTACAACACACACTTAAATATACATTCTCGCTTACCTTCGATAAATAAAACAACTTTAGGCCAAAAAATACTAACTAAAGGAGTGTCCCAAGCCAACACCACAAAGTGGGACCTGTATATGCCTAAAAATGACATGATTCAGTCTAAATAAATATTCTTAATATTTATTTCATTCTAATTCTTCTATCAATAAATAAATAAACAAATTTATTTATTTGACTCATATTCCTCTAAATCAATTAAATATCAAAGTATTTAATTACCTCTTCTAAAGTCAAAATTAAATAAAAATCTTTTATTTAATTAAATTCTTTCAAACAATTAAATAATTTTTAATTATTTAATTAAATCAAATCATTCTTTCAAATTTAAATAAATCAAATCAAATTTATTTAAATCCTCTCAATTTCCAAAAATAAAATATAATCAAATATTTTATTTATTCTTCCAAATCATGCACAACAATTAAATAAATTTATTTATTTATTTTGACTTCTAATTCTTCAAATATCTTCTAAATCTTTTAAAAATAAGTCTTCTTCTTCATGCACACAAAATTAAATAATTTATTATTTAATTTCTCTCAAATCATGCAAAAGAAAATCTCAAGTTGAGTTAACTGACTCAATTAACCTTGTTTTATCAATATCTCTTAAATTATAAAAAAGCTTTCTAATTTATGAAAAACATGTCTTATCTTTAGAAAAGAAAGTAGTTAACTCAAATAAAATAGATTTTGGGTGACACTTGTCTTCTTCTTATTCACACACGTTCCTCAAATCTTCTATACCATTGATCTTCTCATTTTTTCTATACCATTGATCTCTTCTCTCTCGAGTCTATAAATTGAACCCTCTTACTCCATTTCATTCATCCAAGCCTTCAGTATTGTTACTCTGTAGGAATTACAGTGCGTCTTTGGCACCCATGTCATTCCTTTTTGCTTGCAATCAACTCATTACCATATCACTACCATTGTTGTGAAGCTCATCTTCATTACAAAGCACTATCATAGCTATTCTCCATTGACAATCTTGGAATAGCAAGGAAGTGCACTCTCTGAGGGCCTTATTCATACATGCAAGATTGATTGAGATAGGAAACCAATGAAATCTATGAAGTATTGAGGTTTGCAAAGGTTTTTATCTTTCTTTGTTTGATCTTGATTATTTCCCTTTTCATTGAATTTTGGGTATTATTGATATTGATATATTGATTATTCATGTTTACTCCAATTTTCCCTTAACACTAACTGTATACACCTAAAAATGACATGACTCTACTTAAATAAATATTTTAAATATTTATTTCATCTTCATAGTCCTCTATCAATAAATAAATAAATTTATTTATTTATTTGATTCACTTCCTCCCATTTAATTAAATAAATTTCTTTTATTTAATTAATTTCATCTACATTAACCTTATTCTTCTAAAATAATTAAATAATTTTATTTTTTAATTAAATCATCTATTCTTCTAAATTTAAATAAAATGCAAATTTATTTAAATTAAATTTCCAAAAAATAAAATATAATTAATATTTTATTTATTCTTCCAAAATTATGTGCAAGTAAATTAAATAAATTTTTTTATTTAATTTGCTTTCTTATCTTCAATATCCTCTAAAAATAAATTAAATAAATTTATTTATTTAATTTGCTTTCTTATCTTCAATTTCTTCTAAAAATAAATTAAATAAATTTATTTATTTAATTTGCTTTCTTATCTTCCAAATCTTCTAAAAATAAATTAAATAAAATTATTTATTTAATTTGCTTTCTTATATTCAATATCTTCTAAAAATGAATTAAATAAATTTATTTATTTAATTTGCTTTCTCATCTTCAATATCTTCTAAAAATGAATTAAATAAATTTATTTATTTAATTTGCTTTCTTATCTTCTAAATCTTCTAAAAATGAATTAAATAAATTTATTTATTTAATTTACTTTTTTTTCCTCCAAATTATCTACAAATAATTAAATAAATCTATTTATTTAATTATGCTTTCTTATCTTCAAAAATCTTTCTTATCTTCTAAAAATATATTCTTCTTGTCATACAAAAAGGAAACGTTGAGTTACAAAAACAAAAGCAGTTTTAAAGCAACTTTAAAACAACTTTGCTCTTAAATTAGAAAAATAAATTCTAATTTAAGAAAATTAAATCTCATCCTCATCAAGAGAGGAGTTAACTCAACAAAGCTGTTTTTCGAATGACACATGTCTTTCTTCCATTTGTTGCACGTTCCTCAACAATCCTCCTCCATTGATCTTCCCTTTTATTCTCAACCATTGATCTTCTTCTACACAACTCTATAAATACAACCCTCTCCTTCTTCATATCAATCATCCATAGCTTGAGCAAACTTATGCTGTAGAAATACAAGCGCGCCTTTGGCACTTCATAGCACTTCATATTCATTCTCTCACATTTGTATTTGAAACTCATCTTCAAATACACACAGAATATCTCAACCATTCCATTCTTGTCACCTTCAACAAGTAAAGGAGCATTCACTTCTGAGGGCTTCATCATCATCAAGGTCAAGAAGAGATAGGTGAACTATGGAAGACACAAGGTAAAATGTGTGAGTATCATTTATTTGTTTGTTTAAATCTCCTTTTTCCTTCAGATTTCATTAATGTATTGGGTTTATTATTCTTAATTGATTAATCTATTTTCCTCTTAACATTTTGGCTCCCACCATTCAATTTTATGTTTTTTGCAATTTTTTGTAGTAAAAATTTGTGTTTCTCTAAACCCCATTGTTAATTTTTGCAAGGATCTATCAAAAGGTGACCTCTTGGGCTGAAACTGACATCACCAACATGCTCAGAAGGGTTGAAAACCTTAGAATCACCTGTTAATTCACAAAAATCAGAGACTGAAAAAATCTATGTGATTTTTTGAGGGTGCATCCTTTTATCCAACTATCCAAAGAGCTTTTTCGCAAGGTGCATCATTTTATCCAGCGGTCTGAAGGGTGCTCCCATAGGGTGCTTCCATAGGGTGCATCGTTTTATCCAACAATCCTCCATCCTGCCTTCTTCTACATGCCATAAGGGTGGTATCTTTTTCTTTTTGCCATAACAGGAGCATACGAACTCGTAATTGTGCAAATAAACACTCGTTGGAAAGGTAATTTCGTGAACTTCACAATGGAGTAGGTTTGATCAAGTGATTTTATCATTTTATGAGCTATTTTTACAGTCAAAGTTCAGCTATCTTTCTAATCTTAAATCTAGTGTTTTTTTGCTAAACGCTAACGTCTTTTGCAGGAATTCTCTTATCAGTTTGCAGGCTAGGCACTAGTTTAGATTCATGTAGTTACATTTGCTAGATCACACTTTGATTTCTAAAGCGGGAAAGTAAAATGGATGTTCATGTAAACTCTCACATAGTCTAACTAGGAAAGTGGTAACTGAATCTTTGCTATCTTGCATTGTGACATTGCTATCTTTTCAAAGTTATTGCTATCTGGATTAAAACTAAACTCACTATTGCTATCTACGTTAAAACTGAACCACTGCTATCTTGATTGACCAAAATTTTAACGTTAACAATTCGTGCTATCGTGGATTAAAACTGAACTCACTATTGCTATCTGGGTTAAAACTGAACCACTGCTATCTCGATTGACCAAAATTTAAAAGTTAACTCGTGCTATCATGGATAAAATCAAACTCACCATTGCTATCTTGGTTTAAAATGAACCACCGCTATCTTGCTACTCACTTCAAAGTTCTGTGCTTGCCCAAGTAGATAGCTCATTTAGTTTTTCTACTTTTAACTAGGTTGGATTAACCAGTGTATTCTGTGCTTGTGAATGACAATAGGCTTATGCTCTCCCCTTAACTAGGTGACCAAAGTGCCAGACTTGTCATTCTATTTGTCAAACCTTTAGGGGGGGCCTGCCCTCGGATGCACACTTGTCCAAGTGGAAACGACCCTGAGTGGTAATAGGCTAAAGCCAAGCCCTACCAAGCCACTTAAAATAAATTGTGCTTGAGGTGAAAACCTTAAGCAACAAGTGCTGCTGTGTTACACCGACGGCCAACCTCCCCCAAAACCCTCATAGGCGTAACCCTTTGAGGCTAAGAGACTCCATAACGGAGAGTAGTGTTGTCGCATGTGTAACCACTCGAACGGTTGCCCTGATTAAGAACCAATTGTTTAACAAGCCAAAATCCCCTATTTGTTGATGCAAACGATGGAACTTTTGAAGCGGCCTTGATTCATGTGACACTTAGTAGAGGTAGCAAGGACAATCCTAAGGTTCGGTGGGGGTACGAGCCTAAGGAAACCCAGATCTGGTATGCGTGAGAAGTGAATGCCATGGAGGGGAGTTGGTGCTACCGGATTCTAGAGCTACACGCTTTGAGCAGCACAGCTAGAGGATTCAATGAATATTGTCATATCTAGCCTAGGTTGTACTTGTTTTGAGTCAAAATAGTCCAAAAAATACAAAAAAATATATAAAGATAAAAATCATGAAAAACTTCTATGTGTTTGTTGGGTTTTTGCCATAATTGAACATCAGACTATTTAGAAACACCAAGTTTTTTAAGCTAAAAAAAAATAGAAGCTCCTGAAAATGATCCAAAATTTTGCAAAATTTCTGAGAAAACAAGGAAAAACACCAGAGTTGTGCATTTGATTCGACTTATAACGTTTTTGCACTCTATGCTGGTGCATTTGTTTTTACGCATCCAAACCAGTAATCTTTTATGGTCTTATGTCAATGGAAAACCAATTAGAATATTTTGGTCAAAAACTCCAATACCTGCAATTGCAAATAAGCTTAGATCCCTAGCCCCAAAATTGTATAGCAATTTCTCAACAAGCCCAAGTCTTACAACAAGAAATGGCAATCTTGCAAGCTGAACGTGCCAATACCAGCTACACCTCACCCCAAAATCATATATCCTTTTCCCATACTCATGACAAGGCAAGCACCACCTCAAGTCAAAAATCATATACCACCCCATCTACTAGTCCTCCTTCGCCACCTTCTAAGACACATATTCCAAAACATACCAGTTCTACACCAACACCACCATCTAGTTCCTCAAACTCTAAATGGATGACCAAAATAGAATCAGATGAGTGGTGGGAAAGAGTTTTTCTAAATTTATACAACCAGAGAAAAGCTAGGGAGAAAGCTAAATCCCCTCATTAACCTATCCATACACCTACCAATGATGTGATCCAAGGGCTACTAGCAAAGAGTCAACCATGTCCCCAAATTTCAGTCCTTGACCTTACCAAAGATTCTTCCAATAACATGTCAAATCCTACAACCCTTTCATGTGATCCTTAACCCCTTGAGCTTATTGAAGAACCTCCTACTATGAACCAAAGTCAAGGTCCATCAAACATCCATGTTGTCAACCAAGAAGCTATCCAAGATCTATCTGCTTCCATTCAAGAAGACCAAGAGCTATGTCAAGAGCACAGCCTAGAGCATGTGGAAACATTCACCCCTAGTCTAAGTCAAGATCAAATCACTTTCATGCAACCTATCCATAATATGTGTCTTTTCTATGATCAAGATAATATCCATAATAATGAACCTCTCCATGAGTCACTTGATCCTATCCATCTCCCAACAACTATACATGAGCAAGAGATTGAAATCCAACCCATGCATAACCTTTATCTTTTTATGATCAAGATACTATCTTTGATGAAGAAGCTATCCATGAGCAACTTGATCCTATACATGAGAAGGAAATCCAACTCCAACCCATCCATAACCTTTATCTATTCTATGATCAAGATATTCCCTATGAAGAAAATGTTCTTGAACAACTTGATCCCATACCCATCCGTGAGCAAGAAACCTCCATTACTTCTATCCCTCTTCCATCTAATCCCATCCATGATCCAACAACTTCCACTTCCTCTGATGAGACACTTGCCTCCCAAGTGCACATGGATGATCAACCTAATTACTTGGACCCTAAAGAGCATAATGATGATCAAGATCCAAATGATCCTTCACCATCCATCATTGACCAAGCTACAAATCCATCATCTTATATCCTTGGGCTTACTACCTTCATGCATGAATGTTCTTCCTTAGAACACCAAAAACCATTATCCACTATCTCGTCTTCCTCCTCCTATAAGGAGCTCACTGCTAGTGTAGTGCCCCTCACCTGGCCTTTTGTCAGACTGATAGTTATCCTAGTAGGACTGGACATTATGACATTCTATTTGATGATGGATTCTCTGTTATTATGCTAGTTGTTTATGGACATGTTGTTATGATGATGATTGATGATGTTGGATTACTAATATTTTGTGTTTCATAGTTTGATGGATATTTTTGATGTAATAGATTAATGTTATTTTGAGTTCTATGTGTTATTTGATCATGATTATGACACATTTCTCATAATGGAGGTATTAGATCATTTTGTAATTGATTATTTTATCTTGTTGAAAAACACCAGAAGATTATATGTAATGTAGTTATTTATTGATGTATTTATGTGAACGGAATAGTGTCACATTACTCCTGTTTGAGTACTCTGCCACACTACGAATTCCATTCACTGTATGATAGTATGATGATATATATTTTCATGGTTGACTGTGTAGTTTGCTGCAGGATGTAGGTACCGGGCATCGACTCCACTTGAACTAGTAGGTCTAAGCATGCCCTAGCCAATGGAATTGTTGATCAGAGTTAGCATGAGGTTCCCTACTCAGTCAACATCCTTGAAGAGGATGAGTATTCTATATCTTGTCCAGTCATCACTGTCAGTTGGACTATTTGTTTCTTTTGTTGTCGTCTTGTCTTGTGGCCTTGCTGGGTGGTCAGGTATCATTCTATAGGTTGGATTATTCAATTAGAAATGTTTGATTATAGTTTGGGTTAGTGTTTCATTAAAACAAAGATAATCTCAAGCTAGAGTAAATAAAACTTTTAAGGGGAAATAATGTGTCGTTTACTAATTATAAACAATGTAATTGTTTATAATTAGTAAAATTAATATGAAAATAAATAAATTTGATAAATAAATAAATTATAAGTTGAAAATGAATAAAATCAAGATGGAAATCAAATACATAAATAAATGTGTATAAACAATTATAAATTTTGATGTAATAAATTTAAAAAGATCACAATAAAACAATAAATAAATAATATTTTAATGATTATTGTTAATGAAAGCATGATTGTCACTTTGGATCATGTGCACACTGTTAGGGCGGTGAAGCCCACTCACTACACCACTTGGCCTTCAAGTAACCAGAACATGTTGGAAGTTACCAAGTAACTTACGAAACTGCAAAGTAACTTAAAATTAGTTTACAACTGCTTCTCCTATTTCTGTCGGAGATCACTTCTCTATTGGGGAGGGTATTGAAGCTGAAAGAGTTTCGGTTCTGAACAGCCATTGTAAAGGTTGTGTGTATGTAAACTTTAACAGAGAGATTATATATACTTTTGGGGATATCCCATTCAGTGTGGATGTAGCCTGCTATGCAGGTGGAAGGGGCCGGAAAAGAAGTGGGGGACGTTTTGGAAGAAATAGCAAATTTGGCAGAAGAATGGGGGAGATTGAATCAGCTATTTTTGGATTAGAGATTGGAGGATTGGGGATCGCAGCTGCAGTTTTACGGCATCGAATCCTCAGTCCAAACAATTGCTGTAACCAGGTTCCATGAATTTTTTTATCTTTTCTCCTTTGTAAATTTTCTGGTCAATTGAATTGCTGAGTAGTTCATATATGAAATAAATCTAATTCGTTTATACTGAAATCATGTCAATTACATTTGCTTGATTATTTCTAAAGCCTTTCTAATAAATCCATTCTGTGTTTATCTTGCAATCATTGCAAATAGATTTGTCCTATGTCTCAGATCTGGCTTTACTCCTGTCAACTATGTTTGCTTGAAGTTTCATAAGCCTTTTCAACAAATCCATTTGGTGCTCATCTTGTAGTCATTGTTTCCAACGACCTTGCAGAGACTCCCTTTATCTCTAGATGCAATATGTCTCCTCCTTAATGTGGGTAATTGTTTATGGCACTAAATCCATCTGTGCCCAGCTATTTCTTTCAATTACTCTACCTTTCACCAATTTCCTTAGCATAAATAAACCTCTCGTTACCTGGCCGCTTTTGCATTAATGTTTAAAAAAAAAGAAGCACAAAAAAATGTGTAGCATTTTAGGATCCATTTCAGAAAGCAGCATTGCTGGAAAATACTCCTAAGCCTTTATCCATCTGTGATCTACAATCACCAAGAAAACACATCAATCCAACTAGCACATATTTAACAGGTATCTCAATGATAAAGTTTAGGTTATTCTTAAGTTCTCTCTGCACACATAATGATCGTCGTAGGTGTAATGCAATAAGGAATTAAAAATATATATAATAACAGTAACATCTATTAAGACAGACCATTAGAGCAATCATTTCCAGCAGCATTTGATATTATTGCTATACATATATGTGTCAAACTCCAAAGCCTCAATAGGAAGTAAAGTTGTCTCATTGCAGTTAACTACTTTATCAACATTTCGTTGATGTGGTGTAAAATTCTTATGGTCTGTTGAGAGTATATTTCCCATACTTAGTGGACATTAGGAAACGAGTGTAATGTATATCTCTATGAGCTATTCTTCATTTCAATTGAAAAGCTCATATAAAATGCTAAAAATTAGATTTGTTAGCTAATAAAATTTTATGGGCTACTACAGAAAGTAATTATATTTGACAGAAATTTATATGGTGTTAGCAAATTTAGATTATATAAATCTGGGTTTAAATTTGATAGTTTTATAGTTGCATTTAGACAATTTAGCTGTAAAATATAACTGAAATTTTTAAAAAGACTTTATCATAGGTAAGAAGAGTTTTTTTTTATCAAATTGTTAAAATTCATATTGGTTTATGATGGTATGTATATTAGGTGTAATATTATTTTCTGAAATAGGTTATAGTAATTTTAAAGGGCATAATTGAATAGATAACTGTCATGTAAATATATATATATATATATATATATATATATATATAATAATAAACTAGATTTATTTTCAATGATCGTGTATTTCTCTTTGGATGAAAATATTTACTATACAATGATCCATGGTCTTGGTATTTAATATTTTTATTATTATTATTAATATCATTATAGTAGTTGATTTATTGAATCCTTAAAACATTTGAAACCTATAATAATGTTATTCGTAAAATCATTAGAAGTTAATAGAAAAATGAGTTATAAAATATTTATATATCTATATATATTGTATTGGATTATCAATAATAATAATAATAAATTAGATAGAGATTTAATATTTTAATTAAGTTATTTGAGTTAATAAAGAAATATTAAATACAATAGTTTAATTAGAATTGTTAAGTAATATAATTACTTAATCATTATTGAAAGTAATAGTAAAATTTTAAGTGGGTGGAAAATATTTTTATTAACCAAAGATTTAAGATTTAAGGTTTAAGGTATTTTATTATTATTATTATTTTAACCATAGTAGTTGATTAGTTTAATGCCTAAAATATTTAGAAATCCATAATATTGTTATGGGAAAAATCATTAAGTTAAGTTGAGAAATTAGGGTTATTTTCTTAAAGCAAACATTAGCACTTTTATTGTAAATTGTTACTGGCTGTTTGACCATAGAAAGAATGATGTTAATGTAGAGTAATTAGACTTGTTTCTTTTTACTTTTAAGTTAAATAGGTTATTAAGAGATTTTAGGGTTTCTTATATATAAACTCAATGGTTTAAATAATATTACTTAGGGTTTCTATGAGAGTTAATTATGTGTTCTATTTTATAATAATAATAGTTTTCTTTGCAAATTAAATATAGAATGCTATTATTATTAATATTAGGGTTGGGATTTAAATTTACAAAGTAGTTATTTACCCAATTTACATTATTTTCTAGTGTTTACTGTTTAATAGGTATTATAGGTTTATAATTATACATTTTGATATGTAAATATATCTATATCCTCATATTTTATTTAAATCTAAGACAATAGTAAGGAGGCCTCAAACTAGATAACAGATTTTATGCCTTCGATATAACTTTTAGAATGTAACTAAATATAGATTTAGCAATTAATCTTATTAGGTTATTTAAATGTAAATTGTTGATTTATTCTAAATAAAATAAATAAATAAATTGTAAGTTATGTTTTAAATTTGATAATGTTAATTTAATTAAATGACATTGCTAATTGTAATCAGGTATAGTCAATTAGTGTTTAAAATAAACATAAATTATTTTAAGATGGGTTGTTGTTGACATAATAAGGTTACAAAACTTGTTTTGTGGAAAGTGAATTAGATATGTCATCAAGGTCCCTATGTTAGTACATCTACCTGAGTGGTTAGTTCCAGAGGCATAGGATGGTTATGTCTTGACTTCATGCATTGGGTTGATAAGTGTTTCAAAATAATGATGTTATAAGAAACATGTTGTCTCTAGTTATGTATGAGGTATAAGATCTTGTGAGTGATGTATAGTCTACGTTGTGAATGATAAATGTATCACTCTGTGCATATATTATTGTCCATTTGGTTGTAATTGTCTTGTATCAAGTTTTGTGTTGAGTTGTGGAATGGGGAGACATGGAAATCATGAAGATGTAATGAATATGTGTTGTTATGGACAATATTTTATGAGTTGTCCCTGTGATTAAGTTTATATGCAAGAGGGTTAATGCCTTGCATTATTATATATACGTGTGGATATGAGGATAATTGTTATGCAAGATGGTTAATGCCTTGCATGGTTTATGTATCCTCGTTGTCATGATGATGTTTGCTATGCTTGTTGAGTGGGGTTTTCTAGTTGCAGGTAGGGGAGTGGCTCTCAATGGGGGCCAGAGCCCAAAGTGGCGTCCAGGACAACCCATGTGGGAGTTTAATAACTTAGTGATAACATAAATAATGAATTAGGGGCTTGGGTAGTTAATCACACTAAATAAAGATAAGTGGATGCCTCACTCATGGCTCAAGTGCTCGTTTAGGCTTGAGATGAGATGAGAAGGCCTGGAATGGCAAGATCAACTACCTTGTCCTCATGAAAGGTATGTTGATTCTGCATGAGCATTGTATGGGGGCCGGGAGTCGGGAGAGGCTACCAGGACAACCCAAGATGGGGGCCGGGGCCTAGGAAGGCTTACCAGGACAACCCATGACAAGCCATGTGATGACACTCCTTCCTACTGCAGCCTAGCATTCCCTGGTTGGTCTCTCCCCATCTGATGTGTGTTGCCTGTGGAAGTGTTGTTAAGTTACTTGTGATATTGACTTGTGTTGTTGGAGTCATATGTTGTTTTTGTTCTTATAGTCTTCTATCTACCTGATTGTCTGTTGTAGTGGGAACCTTATGTTAATTCCTAGCTCAGGGGGTGGACCTTAGGGTTCCACATGGTCGGGTGGAAGAGCTTTTATCCATTGGTTTTTCCCTTGCCGATGTTCATGTGCAAGGAGGTTATATCTTGTGTATTAGACATTAGATCTTGTACCTATTTATGAAGACAGTTATTATTCTCATGTACTATGTATTAGTTGATACAGAATGTATGTATTTAGATTTATTCAGAAGGTGATAATGTAACAATGTAATGTTGTACTCATATGAGAGGAGAAATTGTAACTGTGTACTAGATCCTAATGATTACTTATCATATGTTATGATATGGAGGTGTAAATGTTTATTGATTCAATGCAATAGGTTAGTTAATGATGTATGTTAGATTATGTTAATTGATTTGTCAAGTAATGCAACCATGGAACCTTAGAGGACAAGTTGTTAGTTTAATGATGTGTATTGATTTGTTAAACATTACTTTGTTATCTTATTCATAAAAAAAAAAATTATTGTACTTTGCATAGCATAGATGTGTTGTTCTCTAAGGTGTTCATGGCGGGGCGTTATAGCTAGTGCACCTATACATAATCCCATGGTCCACCGCATACTCCAGAATATGAACTATCAAGGTAAAGGCTTAGGCCTTCATGAACAAGGTATTTTGGAGCCCGTCCATGTCAATGTTCCTCCACCCTCATACAGCCTTGGATACATACCCCAAGGTGAGCAATCTCAAGATGTTGGTACTTCCTCGACTCCTCCTAAGTCTACCACTTTCCATCGCAAACCGTATCATATCCCCAAAACATATGTCGCCATTCCACCTCCATCATCCTACAATTGTCAAAAGCATGTGACCATACACCTTCCACCATCCAATCTACCTCCGTGCTTTTTACCACCACTTCTTCCAACACCTTATCCATCCATCTATAAATCCTCTAAATATCCCAATCATGGCTGACAAATGCAC
The DNA here is from genome assembly GCA_027924645.1 of Cunninghamia lanceolata. Taxonomy (NCBI): domain Eukaryota; kingdom Viridiplantae; phylum Streptophyta; class Pinopsida; order Cupressales; family Cupressaceae; genus Cunninghamia; species Cunninghamia lanceolata. Next base: position 4,571,310 of record BSBN01001201.1, read on the forward strand.
ATATTGTCTAAACAAGGAGCTTTCACGAACCTCACTTCCACCATCCCACAGGGATTCAATGACAAATATGTAGATGCCTCTACCTATAAAGTCAAAAATCCTAAGAGTCCTCATGACCTAGGATATAAAAGCCCAGAATCAAAGAAAAACCCATCTCAGAAGTTGCATACACCCACACACCTTAAAGCAAAACTGAAAAAGGTGTGAGTCCCCAAGCATCAAGCAATTACCTCTAAAGCTGCACACAAGCTACATACACCCAAACTCATACCTTCACAAGCAAAGTCTAAAAGCAAAATGGTTTGGGTACCTAAGCAAAAAGCCCTCAAGTCAAATGAGGCATCCACCTCTAAAGCATCCCAACCATCCACTTTCTCCCATGCCATCCACAAGTATCAAATCCTTCCATCCCACATGATAAACAAAAATCAAAAGTATACTAAGTCTAGGTGGGTCCCTAAAGGCGTACATCACTCATCCACCAAGAAAAAATCTCCATTTCTTCCTACACCACCTTCCTATCATCAACTTCAATGTTTATCATGGTACGTGCAACCGTTGGTCATGATTCCCTTCCATTCCACAACATTTCCACATACCTCCATCTCCCCTTCCTTCAACTATTATCCTACATATCTTTCTCATCCTACTCCTATGGTCCATGCTTTTGCATAAACCTTCCATCCATAATTTACATCATAATCTACTATCTCACCTTCCATAATCTGCTATCTACCATTCTCTATCTCACTTTTGTGCAATTCCATACCAACATCTATGAGCACACTTGACATGGTCCATGCGACGACATCTTTCTAGCGGGACTATCACCTTTCAAGGAACTAGATACTGGAATCTTTCTATTCCGTATTCTACCTATCCCATCCAAATATTCAAAAAATAAAAAAAGAAAAAAGAAAAATCCCTTCATCCAATGGTGAAAATCTGGCAAACAGGCGCCTTGGATAAGTACCATGATGAAAACCTGGCAAACAAGCGTCATGTGTAAGTTGATCTTCTATGTCACCTACACTTGGGGGCACCTTGTCTCATCAACATATCACCTTCTCTCCTACCATTTCCTATCTCATCATTATATCCATCACATACCTATACTGTCCAGTCTATCCATCCTAATCTTCCTTTCCTCTATTTTTTATCTTGATAAAGATTGGGGGCACAATGTTGACAAATGTTTTAGATGTCTCTTGACATACCTTATCTCTCCAAACCACACAAATCCTTCATTATCCTCTCATCCTCCTCCTTCATCTTAAGCATTGTCATGAAAAATCCTAAGTATTCCACCTACAATGGGGCACATTTTTTCCTATGTGACATAGTCCTTGGAGATAACATCCTTGATTCCTTCTATCCACTATTGCCCATCCCCATACGTACCCATTCCATTCTTTATCACCCATACATCTACCTATCTGTGGTGTTTCCTTGTCCTTAGTATCATCCGATCCATATCTGTTCCATATCTGATCCATGTCTGTTCCATGTCTGATCCCTATCTGATCCATATCTATTCCATATCGTGTCTCATCCAATCCATATCTTAGGTCCATCAGGGTTCTTCCTAAACTATGTTACCTTTGCGTTGTCATGTAGGCAAGGCCATTATCAAAGTACCCCCAAGGCTCCGCTTCCCATCCATCCCATGTCTTGTCGTCTGTCCCTCTATCCGTTTGTGTCTGAACCCTTTCACCAGGCATGCACGCGCAGTAAGGCCCACTTCCAAACAAAAGTCTTGATGCAAAACATCAACCTGTCCAAAGCAGAGCACCATACTGAAGCACTCAAATAGACTCTATATCAATTATGGCAAAAGACATGGCTAATGTAAGAATGTTTTATAAACAGGTTAACTTAGAAGGTCTTGATTTTTTGTTAGTATGTCTTCCTATGCTACTCAAGGATGCCAAAAGCTACAGATGCTATGATGGGGGCATAATATTTCTTTCTTTGTCTGCTGCTTGTGGATTAAACTTTAGTAGTGTAACGACTTTTTGTCTAAAGACATGATCAGCAAAAGATCATTGAGGACTCTGAGGTCTACACATGAAAAGGGACAATCCTTGTCTGTTGAAACGCAATAAGTACTCAGGTCATCTAGATTCAAGTTTGATTAGATGCTTGTATTAACTTGCTATGTCAAAATCTATGTAAATAATACTTAGGTCATCTCAGTTTAATTATACCTAGATGCTTGTATTTTCTTACAACATTTTAAATGCCCAATGATGAAATAAGCACTTCAAACTACTTGCTATATCAAGATGATAAATATCCATATCCATATCCATACCGTATCCAATTGTAGTTCATATCCATATCCATATCCATTTGCATTTCTCCATATCCCATCCAATAAAGATCCAAAATGCAGCAAATCAATGTTTGCAAAAGCTTGTGATTTCTTCTGTCAAGTCATTTCTTCTATCGATCAAATTTCTATCTGTTCTCATATCTCTCGTCAATAGTTCTAGCTATCAACCTAAGAAATGATCCAAATGCAAGTCCATCCTTAATCCATACAAATTGAGTATATCAATCTTGTCAAATTATCCAATCACAATCAGTGGTCTTGATCCTAATCTTGTCGTAAACCATATCAATCAATCATAACTATCAGTGGGATATGTCTTTCCCACGCCTATCGTGTTGATCTAGGGATATATCATTCCCCGCCATGACAACACTGTTGTATATCGTTATCAGTATATCATTGGTTTACCGCTTGACAGGGGCAATACCTTGTTTGTTCTTGTATCATTTGTGCATACTTGCTTACTTGCTTGTGTGTGTCATCATTTTATCTTGCATCGCATATGCATCCAACCATTTCTTCTTCTGTCAACCTATCTCATCGTAAGATTGTCCATCTCATGCCTTCTACCTTCTCCCCATCGAATCTCCCGAGGGGGCATCCTGTTGTTAAACTTGTACCAGGGGCAAACTAGGCCATGTATCATTTTTAAACAATCTTATTCTTTGAAACAACATGATAAAACACATTGTATCAAAGAGAGGCAAAATGTATACACCTAAAAATGACATGACTCTACTTAAATAAATATTTTAAATATTTATTTCATCTTCATAGTCCTCTATCAATAAATAAATAAATTTATTTATTTATTTGATTCACTTCCTCCCATTTAATTAAATAAATTTCGTTTATTTAATTAATTTCATCTACATTAACCTTATTCTTCTAAAATAATTAAATAATTTTAATTATTTAATTAAATCATCCATTCTTCTAAATTTAAATAAAATGCAAATTTATGTAAATTAAATTTCCACAAAATTAAATATAATTAATATTTTATTTATTCTTCCAAAATCATGTGCAAGTAAATTAAATAAATTTAATTATTTAATTTGCTTTCTTATCTTCAATATCCTCTAAAAATAAATTAAATAAATTTATTTATTTAATTTGTTTTCTTATCTTCAATATCTTCTAAAAATAAATTAAATAAATTTATTTATTTAATTTGCTTTCTTATCTTCCAAATCTTCTAAAAATAAATTAAATAAATTTATTTATTTAATTTGCTTTCTTATCTTCAATATCTTCTAAAAATAAATTAAATAAATTTATTTATTTAATTTGCTTTCTCATCTTCAATATCTTCTTAAAATGAATTAAATAAATTTATTTATTTAATTTGCTTTCTTATCTTCTAAATCTTCTAAAAATGAATTAAATAAATTTATTTATTTAATTTTCTTTCTTTTCCTCTAAATTATCTACAAATAATTAAATAAATCTATTTATTTAATTATGCTTTCTTATCTTCAAAAATCTTTCTTATCTTCTAAAAATATATTCTTCTTGTCATACAAAAAGGAAAAGCTGAGTTACAAAAACAAAAGTAGTTTTAAAGCAACTTTAAAACAACTTTGCTCTTAAATTAGAAAAATAAATTCTAATTTAAGAAAATTAAATCTCATCCTCATCAAGAGAGGAGTTAACTCAACAAAGCTACTTTTCGAATGACACGTCTTTCTTCTATTTGTTGCACGTTCCTCAATAATCCTCCTCCATTGATCTTCCCTTTTATTCTCAACCATTGATCTTCTTCTACACAACTCTATAAATACAACCCTCTCCTTCTTCATATCAATCATCCATAGCTTGAGCGAACTTATGCTGCAGAAATACAAGCGCGCCTTTGGCACTTCATAGCACTTCATATTCATTCTCTCACATTTGTATTTGAAACTCATCTTCAAATACACACAGAATATCTCAGCCATTCCATTCTTGTCACCTTCAACAAGCAAGGGAGCATTCGCTTCTGAGGGCTTCATCATCATCAAGGTCAAGAAGAGATAGGTGAACTATGGAAGATGCAAGGTAAAAGGTGTAAGTATCATTGTTTGTTATTTTATTGTCATTTTTATCTTCAGATTTCATAGACGTATTGGGTTTAATATTCTTAATAGATTAATCCATTTTTCCCCTCACACTAACCATGCAAAGTAGTTTACAATTAGCAAACAACAAATGGTATGACTAGGAAATCCATCAAATATATGAATAATCAACCATAAATGTAACTGAATAAATAATCAGAAAGGCAAAAAGGAACCATGAGAACCATATTCAATCAATAAAATAAACTCATATGGCAGAAACAAATGAACTTCTATTTGTATCGATTCAAAAAAATGACAGAGTTTCAACAATTCTTCTTCTTTTCAATCCTTCCCTCCATTTTACAATGAGAGAATGGTTGCCTTTATATAGAGAGGCAAGCATAGTGGGTTTTACAATGAATGGTGAGGATTAACCCAACACCAAGGGCTCAAATTCAACAACATTTAATTTGAGTAGTTGGATAGTTATAAACTCATTTTTGCTTTAGTCCTTTAGAAAAAAAGATAAAAATATAGCTTTTGGCTTGTACAGATTAGATGAAATAGCACCCTTTTGGTATGTCTAATAAGATTGTAAATCACTTTTTCAATGAGTTGACAAGTCAAAAGTTTGTTGTGGCACATTTTTGAATGGATATACTCCAATTGGAAGCTTTCTAGGATGATCTGTTGACTGAAAGCAGATGTGAACATGGTCTAAAATTGAATGCATCTTATGTCTCCAACAACACCTGATTTTCATGATCTCTAATCTTTGAAATCTTGAAGCAGATCTCTGATGTTCATCATAATAATTTTTTACTTGATCTAGAAATCATCATAACACATTCAACTCCTTGGCATTCCAATCATTTAATTGTCATGTTCAATCTGTAAGAAATAAAATGCATATTAAATAACTTTTCATAGATGTAAAATGTTAACTTACATAAAATCAAACTAATTAGATTAAGGATTTGTCATGTTGGCCTTCTATAGGAAAATTTGACGATTTCTCTATGGGTTTTAACATGTCTCAAAAGAATGTGCTAACAAGATTTATCTGAACCCAATCAACACTGACACTCCTCATAGCTTTTACCATTCTCACAGATGAACTTTCATTTGGAAGGTGTAAGTCAATACTTGGAATATTAATTCTCTTTGGGTATTTGAATTCACTTCTTATGAATTTTAAATAACCTTGACTACTTCAAGCCAAATCACCCTATGAAGAGCCATTCTATATCTCATAGCAGGAGTTGCAAGCTAATATAGTACCATAACCTATCCTTGTTGATAAGAAATTGTATTGTTGTTTGAACTAAAAGTTCCCATCTTCTTTACTGTTGTCATTTTCAAATTGGAAGCATAAATAGCATTTTCCACATCATCAAATTTCAAATAACCCTTTCCACTACCTCTTTCAAGAATCCAGCAAGAATTGGAGGGTCATTGAGATATTATTTGCATGTATGGCAAAATCCCACAAGTGAGTAGTGGTTTGTTTTGAAGATTTTTCTTATCATCTCGAATTGAATGATCATTATGAAACCATGATTGCATGTACTTTAATACATCTAAATAAAACACTGAGCTCATAATTCTTTACATTGTTGATGCTTTGTGCTAATAGAGTACTAGAGGGATGTTTTCTATATGTATGTTCTCCTATGACAAACTTGCTCATAACAACTTCTGGCATTTAAATTTCCAATTCATCGAGAGCATTTTAAGGCATATTATAAGGGAAAGGAAATAAGGCAAGTAATATTCCCCTAAATTGGCTATTAGCTTTCTCCCACATTCACTTTAACATCTATTTCATGTGCATTCCCTTACTAAATCCATTATTACTTCATCACTAGATGACAAGCACAAAGTTAATAAATAATGGGAGAGCCTCATACCTACTTATAATGCAGAATGAGTTTACTATTGAATACTTTTCAAACTTTTCAATTTTCTACAACTTGTTACCAGTATTTTATCCTTAGTAAATTTCCTACGTAAACTTGTGATGTGAAAACTGGGCCTCTTAAAATCTTACGAGAATATGGTTGGTAGCTAGATATTGCAGGAAATTTGACTTCAAGTGGATATGTCCAAATGGGTGGTGAAGTTATGTGAAGTATAAGCATAGAGAATATTGAGGGGTTTAGTTCTTATCACATTGTGACGCAATCGAACAATCAAATTATGTGTTCTATTAGTGTTAAAAAAATTTAATACTTATCTGCAATCATGTGGAAAAGTTCTAAATCATTTATCCAAACAACATTCAGTAGTGCGAGATATATGGCTAGAAGTTTGTGATAGGCATATGATGATTTCGGCTCAAATCCTCTTCTTTTATTAAAGCATTACTGAATTTGGACGGTGTCACTGGGTTTAAAAAAGAAACTAACATGTTTGGAATAGCATCAAGATAGAGTTGACAAACCTAAGCAACTAGCAATTCCCATGTCAAAAAAGATATCGCAACAATTCTTTGCATTAATCCAACACGTGACTCCAACAAATCTCACAACATGAAACATGTATGTTTAGAATCTAATCACATGTCCTAAGGTGTCTGGAGATGCATTGATATATGATTGCTTGAATATTACCAGATTGTCATTGTCATTACTTTGTCATTTGAAACAATGCTATTAAAAATTTCTCAGTTGAATCTGTTAACAAGTAAAAAGAGAGATGATGGAATATATGGATTCACTAGATTGTTAGAAATGAAGGTGCAAACCACACAATGAAAATCTGGTTCAAACCTTATTATCCTCTAAACAATGTAGAATTAATGGAGATTGCAACATAAATTAAAACCTATTAAACAAAAATAACATGCACTAAGATTTGAACACATAACATAGTATGTAATGTGGAGAAAACCCTTTCAGGGAAAAAACTCCACCAAGAAAAGAGGCTCCAAATTGAATTATCTTCAAATATATGAGATTACAATACATCCTCTGTTTCTTCAGTCTTCAATCCAACAACGCCTATTACTCTCCAATATGATAAATATGTAGTACAAATATCCTTGTAAAAGGGGGTTGCCTTATAGGGCAAGATAACTGACAAAAATATCGACCATCAGATCTGTAACCTAATGACGAACGGTCCAGATTTATAATGATAAATTATAAATAAAATGTGGTTTTAGGGGCGCTACCCCTAAACTCCTACTGGGGCATGTGGCCCCCAGACCCCCCATCAAGGGGATGATCCCCCTGGACCCCTCACAAGGGGGGAACCCCCCTATGACCCCCCATCATAGATGAATTAGTGTTGAGGACCAGACATAAACATGTAGTTGAAATAAGATCATTGCTGGTGAAACCTTTCATCCCTTATGGCTGATTTACAAACAATATTAGGAGTAATTAATTACATAGGATTTACAAGGTTGATGGCACCTTAATCCTAACATTCTCCCACTTAACATCATACATTGTAAATACCCATAAGAAAACCATAAAATAATAAGGCACTAGAAGAAAGGCCCATGGCCTCTCTGCACCAAACAAATTTCTCTGTGCTCATAGGCTTGGTCAAAGCATCTACAACATTCTCCTGAGTGTCTACCTTCTTTAGCTCAATATGTCCATTTGCAACCATTTCTTGAACAAATTGATACTGTACATCAACATGCTTAGTCTGAGCATGATACATAGGATTCTTGGCCAAACATATAGCACTCTGGCTATCACAACCAATCTGAATGATCTTGCAATCAAATCCAATACATGTACACAGTCTCCTCAACCAAACTGCCTCCTTAGAGACATGAGTAGCATCCATATACTCTACTTTTGTGGTGGACAAAGCAACTGTGGGCTGCCTCTTACTCATCCAACTCACTACTCCTCCAAATAGAGTAAACACATAGCCACTAGTGGACCTTCAACTATCCAAGTCACCTGTCTAATCTGCATCAACAAAACCCTCTATGTCCAAAGATTTATTAGCACTATCAGTACTAGAATAAACCAAACAATAATCAAGAGTGCCTACAAGATACTTAAGTACCCTCTTCACATAATTCCAATGTTGTCTACTAGGGTTAGACAAATCTACTCAAAACTCCCACTACTTGGGCAATATCTAGCGTAGTGCAAACCATTGCATACATCAAACTCCCACTACTTAGGAAATATCTAGCGTAGTGAAAACCATTGCATACATCAAACTCCCTATAGTACTAGCATATGGCACATTAGACATATCCTCAAAATCATCCTCATTCTTTGGACACATATCTAATGAAATCTTAGTACCAATGGGTAAAGGAATTCTAACTGGGTTATAGTCTTGCATACTAAATCTCTATAAAATGGTATTCACATACTTACTTTGCAACAACCAAATCTTTCTGTTACCTCTGTTCCTCATGATCTCCATGCCCAGAATATACCTGGCTGCTCCAAGATCCTTCATATCAAATGTACCTAAAAGTTGGGCTTTAAGCTCACTGATCATACCCTTAGTATTGTTAAAAATAACATGTCATCAACATATAATGCAATGATCAATATAGAAGCATCAATATAGTGAATGTACACACAATGATCCTCCTTGCTCCTAACAAAACCCAATTTCAATACAAATGAATCAAACTTTTGATACCACATTATGGGGGACTGTTTCAAACCATAGAGTGACCTCTTCAACCTATAAACCCAATGTTCTTTTCCTTTTATCTCAAAACCTATAAGTTGTTGCATATAAATTTCTTCCTTAAGATCTCCATGTAAGAACACAGTCTTAACATCCATTTGCTCAATCTCCTAATCATAAGTTGTGACAATGGATAAAAGAAATCTAATAGAATTCAATTTAGCAACAAGAGAGAAAATTTCACCAAAATCAACTCCCTCTCTCTAAGAGTAACCCTTGGCTACCAGTCTAGCCTTGTACTTCTCTAATGAACCATCTGATCCAAAATTCTTCTTGAAGACCCACTTACAACCTATGGCCTTTCTTCCTTTGTGCAAACGAACAAGATCCTAGGTGTTACAAGAGTCTAAAGCCATCATCTCCTACATGGCTAACTACCAAGACTTACTATCATCTACAAGAATAGCTTCCCTGTAGGATCTAGGCTCATCGTCATTACTCAATAAAGAAAATATACAATGGAAATCTGGTGGGCTATACATGTCAATTGGATTTCGTTGTCTTGTGGATCTCCTCAAGGGTGGAGTAAGAGTCTCAGCTTGTTCTTCTACATGATCATCTACACTAACTTCTTCTGTAAAAACATATTCATCTTCATCAAAACTACTTCAATCTTCTTCTTCTTCTTCACCCCCTAATTCATCATTGTGTTATTCCTGAGGTGCATCTTGCTACTCTAAATCAAAGTGCACTCTCTTTACCTTTTCTTATTTTTCTTTTGGCTACTTAGGTTCAGAAATAGCACTAAGTTCTCTGAAAATAACATCTCTAGAATAGATAATCATATGGGTTAGTGGATTCCAAAGCTTATAACCTTTGACATTATCACCATATCCAATGAATGTACACTTCTCATCTTTTTGATCTAACTTAGATCACTTTTTGTTAGGCACATGAACAAAAGCCTCACAGCCAAAAACTCTCAAATGTGAAACAGAAGGTTTCTTATCTATCCACACCTCATAAGGTATCAAATCAAGAGCCTTACAAGGAGATCTATTAATCAAGTAGCAAGCAGTACACACAGCCTCTGCCCAAAAGCATTTATCCAACTGTGCATCACTCAACATACTTCTATCTCTTTCCATGATTATTTGGTTCATCCTTTCTGCAACACCATTCTACTATGGTGTATATGGAGTTGTCTTTTATCTGATAATACTTGCATGCTTACAAAACTCATCAAATTCCTTAGAGCTATATTCCCCTCCATTATCAGATCTTAATATTTTTATCTTCAATCTTGATTGGTTTTCAACTAAGACTTTAAAATCCTTAAACTTAGTGAAAACTTCATATTTGTGTTTCATAAAACAAATCCATGTAAATGTGGATACATCATCAATGAAGGTGATAAAATAATGAGATTTTCTAATAGAATCATTATCCACAGGTCCAAACACATTTGTATGAATAATTTCTAACTTCTCTTTGTTGGAAACAAGGTGGATAACTAAGAGGGGGGTGAATCAGTTATCTTAATTATTTAACTTTCTTTTCCTCTTTAACAATTAGTGCAGTATCAAAACATATAAGCATACATGAACATGAGAGAAGAAAATAAATCAAGACACATAACACAAGGATTTTTACGTGGAAAACCATGTTAAGCAAAAAACCATGGGGTGACTAACCCAAGATTGTATTCTCTATTAAAGGAATAGAAGTACAACATGGCACTCGCCAATTAGGGCTCATTGCCTAAGCACATTGCTCACAAGAGGCTCACTACCTACAAGAGACCCACTATCTAAAACGTATATAGAAAGTAACTAGGTGTTTGAACTGATCAGAGGCATCCACATATGTTGAGGTTCAGTTCCGGTTAGGCTCAATATACCGATCTACTGCACTTCATTCTTCCTTTGCTTTAGTGCAGTTGTTCTGTCACATACCAGACTTGTATTACTACTTCCAAACTTATCTCTGCCTTTCTTCACACACTATCACACCACACCCACACCTTCATACCAAAATCCATCTGGTATAAATATCCACACCAAGGATTTCAACATCTTTCTAGTCGGCAAATGAAATACTTAAGATATTTACAAAACACCAATCTGTCAACTGAATTTATTCTTAATATATGATACGTATCAAATTCATAGACATAGAAGTCATCATTCATGTTGGCCAACAATGTATGATCTCTCAAATAGCTTGACCACCATCAATTTCTCATCCAGATTAGAATCTGATGCTCTATTGGTCAGTTCTTCCTTAGTCTGCTCTGCCTGTCAGAAACCCAACACTTCGATGCTCATATCTTTTCACTCTTTCATTAGCGGAGGCTCAATCTCTAGAATGTGGCAGTCATGGTACTCCTCTTGACTTCCCCAAGTATGCACTTTTCTAAGATACATCATCTTAGAGATCTGGAACTGATTGTCAAACCTTGATGCATGCTATGTTCTTGTTCACCGGACCAAAACACTCTTCAATCTGACTTTTGGTATAGACATACTATGTGCTGTGGATGAGTGGGATGGACTTTGTTGCCATCAATGACAACACTCATGAAGCCACATCATGTCTCTTGCCAACAATCTCCCCCTTTGGCATTGATGGCAACACTTAGTGAAAAATGACTAAGTGTTATAACAAACTCCCCCTTGGTTGATGCTCTATCTTATGTACACTTTTACCGGAGCTCCCCCTTAGCTGGATTCCACATTTTTCACTACTCCTCACTCCCCCTTTGACATCAATGGGAAAGGGTAGAACCCGCACACCAAAATTTCAAAAAATCAACCTATACATAGCCGCATAAATATATATACAAGTTATACTTACATATACTTAAGTATATCTACAAAAGTGGTTTTCAATTGGACAAATTTTGTTGCCCAACTCTGCTTCATCCTGTCTAAAATTGAGATGTGACCACTTAACAAAAATGCAAAGGCTTCTACCCTCTTTAAGTCTATCGGATCACTAGTCCGGGCTATAGTCTGAGCATCAATTAGGGCCTCATGCATTGCCTCTTAACTTAGGGATAATTATCCCTCTTAGTTCACTCATTCTACTTATTCTATTCTTCTTTTCCTTCTCAAGCCTCTTTATCTCATTTATAGTGGCAATAGCCTGGCACTCTTGATTCATTATGGATGAGGTGAGATGATCAAAATTCTGAGATAAACTTGACAGTTTACTCTCTTGTTCTTACACCTTCTTTGCAATGTCTACTGTCACTATGGACCAAGATAAACAAAATTTGTATAATTCTCTGCCATCTTTAAGAGCATTTTATAGGATCTTTATCCCAACATTTAGATTTCTCCTATCATTTTCTATGAGTCCCTGTACTTCAGAGAATCTCTTACCCAAAAACTCTTTTCGGTCTTTCTCTTCTGCTAATTTCTCCAAAGAATCAAAATGTGTGCTAACAGAATTAACAAGAAATTTCAGATTACTGGATGAAGAGGCCAAAAGATCCTTTTGAAAGGATGGCATGATTTTCTCTAGCATACCAGATGCAATCTCTATCAGCTCATAGTCTTCCATATGAGACTTTGGAATCTTTTCTTTTGCTTTAGCTTGAGCAAAAGATGCGACCTTCATTGTCTGGACCGGAGAGAGGGAGTCAAAATTGAGTGGTCCTTGAAATAATTCTGATTCATCTATCTCTAACATTTCTTTGTTCAAGAAGCTCTTTACTGCTTCAATAGTGTCTCTTGCCGAAGACAGAGTCTTCTTTCCTTTTCCCACTTCAGAGCTGTCATCTGGGAATTTCTCTGTTTGATCTTCTTCTCTTCCCTTTGCCTCTTCTTCTTGACTAATTTTCTCTTCTTTTCTTTCTTTTCCTTCAGTTCTGGAGTCTGCTGGGGGATCTAGAAGAGAAATATTTATTTCTTCATGGATTTCCTCTTCCAGAATAGAGGAATCTAAGTCCTTAGTCCTCTCCTCACTTATCTCCTTTGGCTCTTCTACATTTTTCTCAGTAAATTCTTCTTTTGATGGACTTAGTCCTTCGTCATCCATGGCAGAAGGTTCATCATCTATGTCCTCTATAATAGGAAGATTGAATCTTTTAAATGCATTCCAGAGGATGTCTTCAGTCTCTTTTGCCACCTGATCAGTCTCTCTAAGCATAAGTTTTTTCATTCTTGCTTTGCTCCAGAACTCATCCTTGTAGTCCTTGAAGATCATGCTCATTTGTTGAGAGGTAATGGAAGGATAGAGCTGGATAGCAATCTACTCTTAGATCTCTAAGTTCTTAGCTTTAGCATTCTCCTTTCTCAACTCAAGTTCCTTCTCTAGACTTTTGGGGATTAGAGAGATGATTTCAATGAATGTTTTATTATAGATGTTTAGATACCTGACTGTAGCATCTTGCAAGATCTTCTGGTCAGCTTCACTATATTCATCATAAAATTTAGTCATTGGTTATAGGTTCCCATCCACAGTGACTAATTTGATGACATCATCAATGGAGAGAGTAAGCCTTTCAACAAATTCTTCTGCCTCTTCTTCCTTGTTTTGACCGGTAGAGGATTCCCTAGATGTTTTCTTCTTCTTCCTCATATTCTTAACTTCTTCATCAGATTTTGTTTCTTCATCATCCTTTTGGCTTATGTATGACCTTGTGGTCTTTGTCTTCATTCTCTTCTCTCCCTTTCCGGATGTCTTGGCTTTCAGTTTTGAGGCTTTTGGGCTCTTAGAGGTGGTAGGTGCAGATCTCTTGGAGGATCTGGTCTGGGAGGGGGCTTGTACCGGATTACTTTCTTTTTCTGCTTCTTGTCTCTCCTTCTCAACACTTTCTAATTTTTCTCTATTTGCATCAACTGCCTCTTTTGAAATGCCATATCTTTTGGCAACTTCCTCTACTTCCCTTTTCACTTTTCTTTTCATCTCTAGTTGTCTTTGTTCAACATGAATTTTCACACTCAATTCTTGAAAGGTTCCAAACCTTGCTGCCTCAAGGTCCTTAGGCTGACTCAGCAGGTGTTGGATATGCAGCTCCAAGATTTTCTCATCTACCTCATAGCCCATTGGCATAATCCAAACTGTCCTGGGCTCCACTGCCTCCATTAGGCATTGATCAGTGTCTACCATGAAATACACTGTATCTTTGTATTTTTCAACTATTGTTTATGGAATTCTTTCTCTAGCCTGCATCATACTTTGGAAGTTTTTGAATTAACCCCAGAGTGTTCTACTTTGAGCCTTGGCATCACCAAGCCCATACATATAATCTCTAATTTGTATGGTAACTGGTCTATCATTTTGCCATACCCAACCATTGGATCTAGGTAGCTCATTCATATAATAAAAAAAGAGACATAGTATCAAGCCACCATACTTAAATGAGTTCTTCGTATCCTTCTTTATTTTCTGCAAATTTTCTAACAATTGGTTCAAGAGAAGCTCACAAAGATCATAATTAGCATTTTCTCTTAGCATCTGATAAGCAGTGTATATTGTTGTTTTGGACACAGAATTCTCCCTGTTGGAGTGATATATTTTATAACCAATTATCATAGAAGAAAATTTTATATCTAGATCTATGATATCCTCTATTGTCATTGCTCTTTTGTCAAATTTTGATCCAGTAGCCTCACTTACAGTTTGGTTCTTGACCGATTTGAGAGCAGGCAACCCACTAGATGAGTGCAAACCAGTTACTGCTCTAATGGCATCTTTTGTTATCTTGAATGGCCTCATAAACCACATGAAGTTGTCATGTATTCTGCTAAGAACATACTAGACCCATTCATCCTCTGCAAAATAGGGACAGTGGATGCAATGTCCAAAATGCTTATCTCAGATAGCCTTGTATTGAGGTTTAAGTTCAAATGTTTCATCTATTAATTGCTTGTGATAGATATCCATCAGTTTGGATTCCCCAAATTCCTCAATATTGGCGTGTATGTATACCCTAACATCTTCTACATATAGAACCCCATGCGAAATGCTAGAGAAGGCGCCTAAGGGATCAACTTCTAGGGATTTGTGAGGATGTTTCTTGAACTTAGGGTGTGGCCTATCAGTGATCTTAACAACATTTGGAGTAGCCATCTCGCAAAAGATTCAAGGAGAGATATTCAACAATGGAAATACCTTTTTACGCTTCTAGGGTTCACGATATGAGCCGGAAAAGATTGCTAGTTGAATCAGCTTCTGCGGTTGATCTTTGAGAGGGTTGAAGCAATCTTGTTTGCAGAGCTCTTTCTTTCTTCTTCTTGAATGCAAATGTGCAAATGATGAATAAAAGAACCCTTATATTTCTACACAAACCCTAATTTCATATTGCAATAAATGCACACCTTAAGTCATTCCAGTTTCCTTGTTCTGACCTTGTTCTGAGAGAGATCCTTCTGAATCACTAAGATGCACTTAGAATTGTTCTTGGTGATAACGGACAACATATCTTCCTTTCTCCAATCATTCCATTTATCCACAAATCAAGATATTTCAATTTTGAATCATACCGGATCTAACTGTAAAAATCTTGCTTTTACCAGATGACTGTTAAAATGGATCAATCTTGGATGATTAACCTCTTCAAATCCCTTGCAGATCTTTCATATCTTTACCAAGGGTTATTTAGATATTTCTCTAAGAACCCTTTAAATTGCAACTTCCCATGTGCCAATTTCAGGCACCGATTGACTAGCTGGGGGAATTTATTTTCCTTTGTGACTCCCCCTGAGCCAGAGCTCATCTATTTAGTTTCTGGAAGGAATATCAGCACCAGATTCTAGTGTGGATCCATTCCCAACATTTTCTATACTTCTCTTCACCCAAATCTTGTTCATCTCCCTTTGAGCTTTATCCGCATTCACTTTTCCTTTTCCTTTGTCTTAATTTTGATTATGATTCACTGGACCCTTTTTATCTTGATTCTTACTTCTGCAAAATTTGGCAATATGACCAAATCTATTGTAATTGTAACAAACAAGATTTCTTTGCAAATTTGACTGATATCCTCTTGATCTACATTGATTAGCCATATGCCCCATTCTATTGCATGTAAAGCATCTACCATTGAATGAATTGTTTGTTTGCATATTTCTACATTCATGAGATTTGTGACCATACCTTTTCTAGTTAAAACACTGTCTAGAAAAGGATGAATTAGTCTGATTCATTCTTCTTCTACATTGATTTGCTTTATGACCAAAGTTATTGCAATTGTAGCAATATCCAGTGAAGGATGGATACCTTTGAGCATTTGGTTGCCTTACCGGAGGTCTTCTAGGCATGTTCCTTGGATTTCCTAATCTAGAGTTCTTCTGACCAGATCTGGAGCTTTCACCTTTCTCATACCCCAAACCATGCTTGTCATCTACCCTCTTTTGGCTTTCCAGAAGAACTTCAAGTTGAGCAGAGCTTATCTTGAATTTCTCTTTGTATTCATTTGTTGTTTGAAGATCCCTTTTAAGATTGTCTATCTAATTCTCAAGTTGTTCTTTATTATCTCTAGCTTCTTCAAGATTAGATTCTAGATGCCTGATTATTCTATCCATTTTGTGGTAGCCTTTTGACTTCTCCTTGAGAGATTGTTTTAGATTATCTTCAATTTTTCTTTTCTCTTCAATTTCTTGGGTGAATTTCATAACCCCTTATTCCATTTCATGTCTTACCATAATGACCTCTTTTGATAGCTTCTCACATAACTTGTTTTTTTTCATTTAGATCTTCATTAGTATCATTGGCTTCACTTTGACTTGCTAATTGTTGAAGTAGTTCATTTCTCTTTTTCACAGAGATACTCATTTTTTCTTCGAGTTCATTTATGAAATCATCAGCTTGTTTGAGTCTTTCCCTCAGGTTATTGACTTCAGAGTGAGATTGCTCAAGATCATCTAGGGAAGACTAAAGTTGTTCCCTCATACCATACATATCAATTGAGATTCCCAGATCTTCCTCAAGCTGTTAGGCTCCATTTGGAGGAACTTGGCTCTGATACCAATTGTTGGAAACAAGGTGGATAACTAAGAGGGGGGGTGAATTAGTTATCTTAATTATTTAACTTTCCTTTCCTCTTTAACAATTAGTGCAGTATCAAAACATATAAGCATACATGAACATGAGAGAAGAAAAGAAATCAACACACATAACACAAGGATTTTTACGTGGAAAACCCTGTTAAGGGAAAAACCATGAGGTGACTAACCCAAAGATTGTATTCTCTATTAAAAGAATAGAAGTACAAAATGGCACTTGCCAATTAGGGCTCACTGCCCGAGCACACTGCTCACAAGAGGCTCACTGCCTACAAGAGACTCACTATCTACAAGGTCTATAGAAAGTAACTAGGTGTTTGAACTAATCAGAGGCATCCACATATGCTGAGGTTCAGTTTCAGTTAGGCTTAATATATTGATCTACTGCACTTCATTCTTCCTCTGCTTTAGTGTTGTTGTTCTGTCACATACCGGACTTGTATTATTGCTTCCACACTTATCTCTGCCTTTCTTCACACACTATCACACCACACCCACACCTTCATACCAAAACCCATATGGTATAAATATCCGCACCAAGGATTTCAACATCTTTCTAGTTGGCAAATGAAATATTTAAGATATTTACAAAACACTGATCTGTCGACTGAATTCATGCTTAATATGTGATGCGTATCAAATTCATAGACATAGAAGTCATCATTCATATCAGCCAACAATGTATGATCTCTCAAATAGCTTGACCACCATCAATTTCTCATCTGGGTTAGAATCTGATGCTCTACCGGTCAGTTGTTCCTTAGTTTGCTCTTCCTGTCAGAAACCCAACACTTAGATGCTCATATCTTTTCACTCTTTCATCACTGGAGGCTCAATCTCTAGAATGTGGCAGTCATGGTACTCCTCTTGACTTCCCCAAGTCTACACTTTTCTGAGATACATCCTCTGAGAGATTCAGACCTGATTGTCAGACCTTGTTGCATGCTCTGTTCTTGTTCACCAGACCAAAACACTCTTCAATCTGACTTCCGGTGTAGACATACTATGTGTTGCAGATGAGTGGGATGGACTTTCTTGCCATCAATGACAACACTCATGAAGCCACACAATGTCTCTTGCCAACACTCTTTTTCTCTATTGCTTCCTAAAGGAAATGATTTTCTATTTTGTTTACCAAACACACAATGCTCACAGAAATCAAAGTGCTCATCAGAATAGGAGAAACCATCCAACAAATTTTTATTCTTGATAGTTTTCAAAACATTATTACTAGTGTGGGCCAATTTATGGTGCCACAACATACATGTATTTTTAGTACTATCCTTACATATATAAGAGGCATTACAAACTTTACTGACTTCAAGCTTAAACAAGTTTCCTAATCTCTTCCCCTTCGCTACCACCAAGTTCCCTATCACCAATCTGTAGCCATGCTAGTCAAATGTTACATGCATTCCCAAATCATTCAACTTCAAAACTAAAATCAAATTTCTAGTTAATCTAGGAACATGCAAAACATCAGGGAGGGTTTTAATACTCCCATCACTAAAACAGAACAATACTTTGCCTTTCCCAACTATCGGATATGTAGAGTTGTCCCCAAGGTATATATCACCTCCATCATACTCTTAGTATGTGGAAAACCATTCCTTATGCGAGATCATATGGAATGAGCATCCTGAGTCAACCAACTAGTGATCATTAGAAACAACATTACATGTAGAAAGTAAAACATCTTCACCTACATTTGAGGACTTATTTGAAGCACTCTCCCACTATTTCTTTGGGTTTCTGTACTCCTTCACATGTACCCTTTTACCTTAGTTCCAACACTTAAATCTATTCTTCTTCCTAAGAGTCGTAGATTAGCCCTTGGACTAGTCCTTAGCCCCTTTCTAATCTCCTTTTGGTCCTCTTTTCATAGACCTTCCCCTGACACTGAGAGCATCCCCTAAACTATCTAAACTTTTCTTCCTCAATTCATGTGACAGCAGAACTGAAACAAGAGCATCCAACTTCGAATCTGTGAGGTTAGCAGTGATAGCTAAAATAGCATTCTCCCATGACTTAGGCAAAGAACAAAGAAGTAATATACATTTATCTTCCTCATTCACCTCCACATGTACAGATGTTAGTTGACTCAATAACAAATTAAATGAATTCAAATGCTCTGCAACAGATTCACCCACTTTCATTTTCATAGAAAATAACTTACGCTTTAAATAAAGTTTATTTACCATACTCTTGGCTTGATAGATCTCACCCAGACACTTCCACAAGCCATGTGTGGACTTCTCACTCGTAACATTCAGTAGAACAAAATCTGCAAGACACAACTTGATTGTACCTCATGCCTTTTTATCTAGTCTTTCCCACTCATCAGGAACAACATCATCAGGTTTCTTCTCTTTCATAATAGTCAGCCACTAGTTTCTTTCTTCAAGCAAATCCTCCATTTTTAGCTTTCACAATTCGTACCTCGTGCCATTAAACTTTTCGATGTCCAACCGAGAGGTAGAAGCAACAATGGATGAAGCCATGATATCTACACAAGATTTACAAACAAATAACAATCAAATCTCCCACTGCAACTAAAAAACCTTCACACTACCACCCAAAAATTAAAACTGGCCAGGCTCTGATACCAAATGTTAGAAATGAAGGTGTAAACCACATAATGGAAATCTGATTCAAACTTTATTATCCTTTAAACAATGTAGAATCAATGGAGATTGCAATAGAAATTAAAACCCATTAAATAGAAATAACATGCACTAAGATCTAAACACATAACATAGTATGTAACATGGACAAAACCCTTTTGGGTAAAAAACTCCACCAAGAAAAGAGGCTCCAAGTTGTATTATCTTCAAATATATGAGATTACAATACATGCACTTCCTCTATTTCTTCAGTCTTCAATCCAGCGGCACCTATTACTCTCTAATCTAATAAAAATGTAGTACAAATATCTTTATAAAATGGGGTTACCTTCTAGCTCAAGGTAACCAACAAAAATATCGATCGTCAGATCTGTGACCTAATGATGAACGGTCTAGATTTACAATGATAAAATATAAATAAAATGTGGTTTTGGGGGCGTTGCCTTTGAATCCCTGCCAAGGCGCATGGCTCCCGAACCCCCCTCTAGGGAGATGATCCCCCTAGACCCCTCATAGTGGGGAAAGCCTCCTGCAACCCCCCGTCACAAATGAATGAGCATCAAGGACCAGATATAAACATGTAGTTGAAACAAGACCAATGCTAGTGAAACCTTTCATCCCTTATGGGTGATTTATAAACAATATTATGAGTAATTAATTACATAGGATTTACAATGTTGATGGCACCTTAATCGTAACATAGATCTAACCCTCCTTTCACTCTAACATTCAAGGATAAAGGTTGTGTCAAGCCACTACAAGATGGAAGAGGGCTCAACTACAAATCTTTGTGCTCTTATTGGTCAAAGAAAGATAAGATTCAACCAAGCTTTTATCAAACCCTAGGCCAAGTATGAAGGAAACCCTAGTTCTAAGATAATCAACTTGAAACAGATGATTGACAATAGAAATCTAGAAACCAAAAGTATAGAGAGGATCAATAAGATGTTGAAACCTATCTCCCGAAAGCAAAGGTGTCAAAGGACAAATTTGGCAACCACCCAAGTCTAGATGTTGGAATCTTTCAGAGGTCAAAATTGATGAAATGCTACAGATGATGCCTAAAACTCAGATCCAAAAGCTTGAGGCCCTATAGACTAGGGTGGAAACCACCCAAGTCAAGTTAGAGGGATATTTCGACACTATTTTTGGATCCCAAAACTATAGTGTCTGCACTGCTTCCCTATAGCTCAACTTTTCCTAAAATCTGTACCTATAACCTGCACATAAGACAACAAGAGAGGAGTTTGTGGGTTGTGGTTTTTAGGAGCTTTCCTTAATCAAGCCCTAGGTTAGCATTCAAGCCTTCCCAACACTATTGTTAATGAGAGGGTGTGCACTTGCAAAGCAAAGGCCAAAGATAATCCAAATGATGAATGATTCAAATGATTTAAATAGCAATGATATCACCTTGGAGGTGAAGCCCTTGGGAGAATGAAAGTTCTTCAACACACAAGGACATGGATGATGAATCCATATCTGCAAAAAATGCATAAATACTAACACAAATCTATAAAAAATACATAATGAATGCCTTGAATGCTCTTTTCTCCAATATCATAAATTCGTGCTATCCATCTATGTGTAAAATGAAGTCATAAATTCACTTATATATGCTTTCTTGCTAACATTTATGAATTTAAATCACAAGATCTGACAAGGAGAAACATTTTGGAAGGGCCCAAGCTAACATACCAAAAGTTAGCACCAAGCAATTAGGAGATACTTTGGCAGTTGGCACCCAAGTCTAGGGGGCTAAATTAGGTCAGGGATAAATTAAAATAGGTCCCAAGGGTCCCAAAATGTCCTAGGTGCTGGGAAGTTTCCTCCAAGATAATTAATTATAATGTAAAATTAAGTATAAGGAAGCAAATAGGACCTAGGAACTAAACTAGGAGGTGAAAAGGCATGTGGCCACTTTTTACTCCATAATAGAATCCTACCAAAATATTCATCATTTCATTCAATTTATCTTTGTAGAGATGTTGATAGTAGTCATATTCATTGTTGATAGAGAAAATCAAGAAGTCACATTATGGAAGTTAAAAGATTTGTGGAATTCACGGGAATTGCATCTCATAGAATTATTTTTTTGTGGGAGTTTAGAGGTTAAGAAGATGTGTAGGAGTCTGAATGTCTATAGGATATGTGGACATGAAATCACCATTAGGATATAGCAGATGCTTTGAATCATACCAGATATGTACGAGTTCGTAACTCAATGGGATATTATCCTTATCCTCATTAATGTTCCTCTAAGTGGTGAATCAAAGAGGAAGGTACAGAGTTTCAAGCCACTTTGGACTTAGTGAGGTTTTGCTGGTAAGCCGAGTATCTCCATACATACACCATAATTTAGCAAAACCTAGAGACACAAGAAATTGAAAGTGAAACACTCCTAGTGAGATATCGTATCTTACTCTTCATTCTTTGTGATGGTACTCCTTTCCACTGCAATCTTTGCATCAATCTTAGGTAGCTCAAATCTAAGAAATCCATAATAGAAAGGCACATCTAAAATGATCTTAGGATATGTTGATGTGGTTTTAAATCAAGTTCACACAGATAAAAGTTTACACAATAAACCCCTATCTATCTTGAAAGGATTCAAGATCCCTGAGGATTTGAAGTCCCAAGTCTTTGGTTGTCAGGTCTTGACTGCGTAGTCTTCACTTAGGGTTTGTTGTGTTTTGTTGTTTCCATTTTGGGGCCTTACGTGACCAGAAGTGATCTTCCTCTTGATCTAGTTAAACTTTACAAATATCCTACATGTCTTGCACAATCTACACATATATTTAATGACTCATGTCAAATTTACCAATTAATGACTAAACTTTGAGTAAATTGTCATGACTTGCACACAACTTTGATTAGTTCTTCTAAATTATCCTTAATTAACTAATCTTTGCACAATTCCTCTAAATTCACTTAAAGATCATCTTTAAAGCATGAAATTCATTTCTATTACTGGTTATTTTCTTTGTATTTATCATTATTTGCAATTACTTATGATGATTTGTAGAAATAAGAGGCAAAAGATAGAGTTGAGAAAGAAAAGTTCTAAGAAAATTAAGTTTTCAGTGATTCCATAGGCACATCTAGACACTTTCATGAATTGAAGTTAATTTAATTATACTTCACCAGGTGTTCCATAGCTATGTATAATAGATGCAAATCTTCAATAGAAAATTGATGATAGTAAGCAACACTTCAAATACACTCCAAATGGACGCAACAATTTGACATTACATTACCAGAAATCACCCAAAAGATTACTCAGGATTTACAATTAGACTGTAATCCACTTCTTCAATTTCATTATATGCATAAAATGTACAAATGTCTTCACTAAGTGGGAAAGTATGATGAGGTAAGCCAAGAAGTTGCAAAAATACAAAATTAATGCTTAACAAGTTTCACCAATTCAGTATTTGGTTTACAAATGATCTGAATCCTTTTATAAGACAAGGATCTGGAATCAATTACAATGATCAACAGTCAAGATATCACTTCAAATATCAACGGTCATAAAATAGAGCACGTGATTGCTAATTTGTAATCGAGGGTGGATGACAATTGGCACCTAACATATTCCCCAGCATCTTCAAAGTTGTGTCCTTTGGAATAGCATCACCGAACATCTGGATATCCCTTTTGATATGCATCCTTCGTACTGATATCCTAATGCTACAAAATCTCATCATGAGGATATTGCACTACTCTATATCTAATCTTGTATCTTCCTTGACCAGCATGCCACCCAATTCTAGAGTCTTATATTCATCATATGCTGCTATGATCTTCTCTGTGTCACTTTTGTCAAAATTTTGGGCCTTGACCTTGGCATACTCCTGCAACTGGAGTTGCTCACCCAATGATATCCATTTATTGGTCTAGATATCTAACTTTCTTTTATACACCTTTATCTTGGCCAACAAGTACATGACCTCATCAATGGTGTTTTCTAAGAAATGCCCAACTGGGTCTTTCAACATTGGCTCATACTTGGCCTTGAACTCTACAATGGAGGCCTATTCTTCATAAGTTTCCTTCTCATCTACAATGTTCCCAAGGACCTCTTCTAAAATCTCCATCTCATTAGATAGTATCTTGTGTGCTTTGGTGCTAATATCTATAGCTTTGTGTTTTCACCCTTTTAGGACATCATCCTTGGATTATAAGTCTTTCATCCAAATGGGTATTTTTGACATAGTTCAAATTGTCATGATGTTCCTACTCAGTAGTGCCTTATCTTGCAGTTTTCTGATAACCTTCAACTTTTTGAGATCCTGATTACCTTGATCCAACCTTGTTATACACTCTACCTTCAAGATATTTACTTTAGTTTTAATGAATGTGAGGGTGTCCCAGTTCAATAACACAGTTTAGATTACTTCCTCCCCATCCTTCAAGAACTTCTAAAACCAACCCTCCATGACCTGTTTCTAATGCTTCTTTGAATCCAGGTCAGTTATTTGGTCTTGAGTCACCAACATCCAATTGGTTGGGACTTCTGTTATTGATACTCCTGGGGTGAACAACCCCTTGATAAATCCTTTGAGTTGGATAATGTACCCTTTCAGCTCTTGTTTCCTCAACTTATCCTTGCAGATTCTAGTTGTCGTAGCCTCAACACTGCCCATGAGCTCATCAATTTCCTACTCTGTAGTTGCATGTCCTAGATCAAGAGTGGTGATCTGGTATTCATCTATGATGATTTCACCCTTGGCCTTATCTACCATAGGCACAGCCAATTGGGCTATCCTACAGCCTATTTCATCCCTTCTAATAGAGGACACAACCTCACCTTTCTCCTGGGCTTTATTCCTTCCACCAGAAACAATGATTTAAAATCAAATTGATAGGAGGGTCATTGACCTCTGAAGCCAACCAATCCAGGAAATTGGATGCAGGTCCTTCTTGAATAGACTGTTCAATGGGAATATCTTTGACTACCAATTCTATTCCTTTATCTGATCCTTTCTCCTATTAAGAAGTCTCTTGTTGGGGAGCTTCTTGTTTATGGACCTTCCTATTGTGGGACTGGTATGTCTACCTCCATAGGCTGATCTTCATTATTTCCTACCTCAGGGTGGGTCTCTTCAATTTCTTGGTCCTTCTAACCTTCATCGAGTGACAACATCTACTGCACTCTCTTATCCTCATCCATTATTAATTATTCTTCACCCTATTTCATATCCCCTTCTTTGGATGCATCCAGAAGAGATTCCCCTTGAACCTTTGGAAGAGCATTGTCCTCACTTGATTTATCCATCTCACTTTTCTAGGATGGACCTACCTCTTCTTGTGTCATAGTACCCATACTTTGAACATCTTGTTGTTCTCCTAACACATTTAGAGATCCTGACATCTCAGTGTCAAAAATCTCTTCTAACTCCAAACCTTGAGTCTTCTACTTCAGCATGCATTGATTGAGGCTCATCTGGTTACAATGCCTGATGTGTGAGAAAAGAGAAGACAAGATCAATGGTCATGGCATTGGTGACCTCATCATCAGTCAGGTCCATGACTTGACTTAAGGGCGGCTATAATTCTTCAACCCTTGCTTGTTGTTCCGCCTTTGCTTCCTCAACCATTTCTTATTTTTCTTGGATGATGTGTTGGACTTTCTGGCCTCTAGGAAGCTCTACCACATGTCCTCCTATTTGAACTTCATGAGCTGCTACTTGTTGTGCTAAATGAGCTTGGATTGTAGCTTGTGGTGATGGCACTTCTACCTGAGGCTAACCTAATGCAAACATGAGTTCCATTTGGGTAGGTCCTGATGCCTCAATTTGTATATCAGCTAGCTTTGTGATGGTGCCCCTCATGGGCGTATTTGGTATCCCTCTCCTTTGCTTGGGGATTTCTTCCCCTTTCAATATATATGTGGGTTGTCTCTCCTCTAGAGCTATGACTATGATCATGATGCAGGAGAATCCCTAGTTCAAGAGCAATCTTGCATCAACCAAAAATATTTGCATTTCAGTTTGTTTACATTTCAGTTCTTTCATTTTCCAATTCAGTTTAAGTTGTTCAGTCAGTAGAATATTTCATCTTGTGGTTCAGTTTTGGCATTTCACATCTTGGGGAACTGGAGTTAGCATCTACGTTCATTCATCTACATCATATCAAGAATTTAGAGCATTTGGACCAGTTACCGGAAAGATATCACTATTAGAAGGTCAACTATTCTCTCAGAGCAGAGCATTCTAATGGTTCCTAATAATCAGTTGAAGGAGAAGGCTTGCGGATCATTCCTTGACTTGTGGATCTCATTGACACATCATTCAATGTCCTATGGTTTGTGGCCGACCTTCCCCAAGGATCCGTACATTTTTCCATTCATCTGAGGAAGTGTTCTATGCATTTAGGTCTGACCTATCCATGAACACGTTATAGCTCTTCATTGGAGTTTGTGACCTTCCTTGGTCGACGCAGAGGAATCTATTGGTCCAGAATTGATATATAAAGATGTAATAGATCCTTAGGAAAGCAATTAGCAATTGATTCATAATTCTTAGTTTAGATCTTGTGCGAAGGAGCCTCAAAGCTTTATCTTGCACATATGTGTAATCAGGAATGTGAGCCCTAACAATAAGCCCGCATGTTGCTGACCAGAATCTTTGATATACTAAATGACCGAATCTACATTTGTTCCATTTCTTTGAGTTGTTTCCATTGTGTTTACTTTTGCTGCATGGTCCAGATTGTTCATTCTGTGAACCCTCCTGCTGTGACTGCACCAAGTGGTATCAGAGTGATAGTTTGAATCTTGGAGAGTGAATTGAGAGAAGGAATTCCCTAAAATCTTGTTGTGAGTAGATCACCGATCTAATCCAAGTTACTTGTGTGAAACTAATCACCAATTGAGAGGCAGTTGTCACTTGTAGCACGATCATCGAACCTGAGGCAATTTACACTTGATCCTAGGAAGATGCCACCATGGAGAGTTCCTCCTATTGGTACAATGGCTAATAGAATGGATGAGATGATGGAATTGATGAGAACAATGCAAATTCATTTGGATTCTATTGAAGAAGATAGGAAAGAGGATTAACACCGAGACCTATTGTTGAAAGTGATGATGAGGAAGAATTTCAATCTGCTGAACAAATTGGTGAAACCCTAGAAGGTAATGAAGAAGAAGAATCAGATCAGATAAAGATGTTGCAAGCTATTTCAAATATTGGAAAGAGACCTAGAGTTGATGTGCTGAACTATACTGGTAATTTGAAACCTGAAGAAATGATTGACTAGATAAATGATATGGAAGAATATTTTGAATATGAGGAAATCGAAGATTTGGAGAAGATAAAATTTACAAAGATAGTTGAAAGGACATGCTACTCTATGGTGGAAACAAGTTCAGTTGGAAAGAAATAGAAGAGAAAAAGAAAAGATTACAAAGTGGGACCAGATGGTGACAAAGTTGAAGAGTCAGTTCATACCTGCTGACTATGAGTTGGAGCTATTGAAGAGATTGCAAAACTTGAGACAAAAGGAGAAATTTGTAAAGGAATATACTAAATAATTTCATAAAATGATCATAAGGATAGGACATAGTGAAGCGAGCAAGGAGAAATTGGTGAGATACATCAATGGACTAAGATTAAACATTCAAGAAGAACTAAGCTTGGTGAAGATGGCGTCTTTAGAAGAAGCATATCAGTTTTCCCTGAAAGTTGAAGAGAAGATGAATAAGAGACAGAGAGGTAGAGGAGGTATATTTTAGAGAGGTAAAACATTTTCTGGATATGATAGATCATTTGTGGAGCAGAACAAGTTTGGCAGCCCATTGAGGAAGGATGACAGAGATAACAATGCTTACCAGAGAGATAACATAATTTTTTACTGGAGAGGAAACCCTAGTGCATACCGGAATGAAGGATACAAAAGAGAAGGAAGAGGATTTGATTAGAGAACATTTAGAGGTACTTGTTTCAAGTGTGGAGGTGAAGGACATAGATCATATGAATATAATCAGGCTAGTACAAGTAAGAGGACAAAGAATAGTGGAAGAATAGCCTATGTTGAAGAAGTACCTGTTGAAGCACCCAGTTCTGTTGGTAGACTGGAGAAAGGAGAATCCTTGGTGATGAGGAGAGAACTATTTCAAGTAGAGACAAATGAGGAACCATCACAGAGGAAAAGTTTGTTCAGAACCAGATGCAAATCCAGAGGTAAGTGTTGCAAAGTTGTAATTGATAGTAGAAGTTCAGATAACTTAGTTTCAGAGGAGATGGTGACTAAGCTGAAGTTGGAAAGATTGAAACACCCTAAGCCCTATCAGATAGCATGGATTCAGGATGATCATAAGGTATTGGTGAGTGAACAATGTTTGGTGAAATTTCATATTGGATCTTATCATGATGAAGTCTTGTGTGATATTATGCCTATGGATGTTTGTCATATCTTGTTGGGTAGACCTTGGCAATATGATAGAAAAGCTATGCATGATGGGAGAAAGAACACATATACTATAACAGCAAATGGAAAGAGAATTACTTTGATTCCTTTCGAAGATGATCCTAAAGATGTGGTATGTGGGAATGCTAGAATCTGTTTGGTAGACGGAAGGAAATTTTTGGATGGTTTGAAACAGGAAAGTATGTGTTATGCCTTGATTCCTAAGAAGCCTAAAGTGGTGGAGAAAGAGATTGAACCAGAGGAGATAAAAGGGTTGCTGACAGAGTATGAAGACATCATATCAGAAAAGGTACCTAAAGGATTACCACCTATAAGGAGTATCAATCATCACATGGATCTTATACCAGGAGTAAGTTTGCCTAACAAAGCAGCACACCGGATGACACCGGCAGAGAAAGAAGAATTGAATAGATAGATACAAGAATTGCTGAGGAAAGGTTTGATCAAAGAAAGTTTGAGTCCTTGTGTAGTACCTGCAGTGCTTGCACTAAAGAAGGATGGAGAATGGAGAATATGTATTGATTCTAGAGAAATAAACACGATTACAGTTAAGTATAGATTTCCTTTACCTAGGATGGCTGATATTATGGATTGTTTGAGTGGAGCAAAATATTTCACAAAGATAGACTTGAAGAGTGGATACCATCACATCAGAATAAGAGAAGGGGATGTATGGAAGATTTTTTTAAGACAAATGAAGGATTGTATGAGTGCTTAGTGATACCTTTTGGATTGACAAATGCACCAAGTACTTTCATGAGATTGATAAATGAAGTCTTGAATAAATTCTTGGGTAAGTTTGTGATTGTGTACTTGGATGATATACTAATTTTTAGTAAGACAAAGGAAGAAAATTTGTGGCATATTAGATAAGTTTTAAAGAGGTTGAGAGAAGAGAAATTGCTAATAAACATCAAAAAGTGTAGTTTCATGAAAGAAGAGTTGGTATATTTGGGATTTATGATTTCTGTGGAAGGATTGAAGATGGACCCTGAGAAAGTAAGAGCAATTGTTGAATGGCCTACACTAGAGAGCATTGGAGAGGTTACATAATTTCATGGTTTGGCTAGTTTCTACCAAAAGTTCATTAGAAATTTTAGTTCAGTTTGTAACTCTATGACATAGACAATGAGAGGTGATAGGAAAGATTTCAAGTGGACATCAGGAGTAGATAAAAGTTTTGAGTTGTTGAAGCAGAAAGTGACAGAGCAACCTATTTTGGAATTACCAGATTTCAATAAGGTATTTCAAAATGATTGTGATGCAAGTGGAAATACAATTGGAGCAATGTTAAGTCAAGAAGGTAGACTAGTAGCATATTTCAGTGAGAAGTTGAATGATGCAAGGAAGAGATATTCAGTTTATGATCAAGAGTTCTATGCCATAATTCAAGCCTTGAAGAAGTGGAGACATTACTTGTTTCCTAAGGAGTTTATGTTGTATATAGATCATCAAGCTTTGCAATATTTGAATAGTCAAGGTAAGATGAATCAGAAACATATGAGATGGGTAGAGTTCATTTAGAGTTATACTTTTGTGTTGAAGCATAGGAGTGGAAAATCAAACAAAGTTGCTGATGCCTTGAGTAGAAGAAGAAAATTATTGACAGAGATGAGAGTTGAAGTGTTGGGTTTTGATGAATTGAAGAACATGTATGAGGGAGACACTGATTTTGTAGAACCTTGGAAAGCATGTAAGGAACCTGTTGTGACAAATAGAAGTAAGTGGTTGGACTATACCATTTAGGAAGATATATTGTTCAAAGGAAGTCAGTTGTGCTTACATAGAAGTTCAATGAGAGATAATTTGATCAAGGAGAAGCATACTGGTGGATTGACAGGACATTTTAGCATTGATAAGATAGTGGTTTTGGTAAGTGAAAATTTATTTTGGCCTCAGATACATAAGGATGTTCAGAGATTTGTGCAGAGTTGTAGAGTTTGTCAAGTTGCAAAAGGGAGTAGTCAGAACATTGGATTGTATAAACCTTTGATAGTACCTGAGAGACCTTGGGAAGACATAAGCATGGATTTTGTGATGGGATTGCCTAACACATAGAAAGGACATGATTCAATATTTGTAGTGGTTGACAAATTTTCAAAGATGGCTCATTTCATACCTTGCAAGAAGAGAACTGATGCAATACATGTAGCTGACTTATTTTTCAAAGAGATTGTGAGATTGCATGGATTACCTAAGAGTATAGTTTCAGACAGGGATACAAAGTTTGTTGGATACTTTTGGAAGACACTTTGGAAGAAGATGAAGACAAACTTGAAGTTTAGTTCAATTTTTCATCCACAGATAGATGGACAGATAGAGGTAGTGAATAGGAGTTTGGGAAACTTGTTGAGATGTTTGGTTGGAGAGAAAATAGGAAGTTGGGATTTGATTCTTTCACAACCAGAGTTTGCATACAATAATTCAATAAATAGAAGTACCAGAAGAACACCTTTTGAGATTGTTACTAGAGTGAATCCTAGAAGAATAGCAGAATTGAGAGATATCAGTGCAGAAGAAAAGAGGAGTGCAGAAGTAGAAGAATTTGTAGATCATATGAAGACAGTGCATAATCAAGTGAAGAAACATTTGGAGGATATGAACAATAAGTACAAAGAGAAGGCAAATGAGAAGAGAAGACATAAGGAATTTGAAGTTGGAGATGAAGTGATGGTGTACTTGAGAAAAGAAAGATTTCCAATGGGGACTTATAACAAGTTGAAGATGAAGAAGTTTCGACCTTGTAGGATACTTAGGAAATTTGATTCAAGAAATGCATATGAAGTGGAATTACCAGAGACATTAGGTATATCACCTATTTTCAACATTGCAGATCTATATTAGTATCATGAAGTAGAGCTCAGTGATAGCATGGAAGAATACCTGAAGAAGTAGTTACCACAACAAGCACCGAAATAGATTGAAGACATTTTGGACAATAGAG
The DNA here is from genome assembly GCA_027924645.1 of Cunninghamia lanceolata. Taxonomy (NCBI): domain Eukaryota; kingdom Viridiplantae; phylum Streptophyta; class Pinopsida; order Cupressales; family Cupressaceae; genus Cunninghamia; species Cunninghamia lanceolata. The sequence goes on from BSBN01001201.1 coordinate 4,602,317, forward strand.
TTGGACGCAGCACTAGAGGAAGACAATACATAGAATATCTTATGAAGTGGAAAGGTAGACTAGAAGAAGATTCATCATGGATTTCTCAGGATGAGGTGGACCATTTTGGTTCTCCCCTAGCCCCAGCAAAGTGAGGGATTCACTTTTTCAATAACCCCAGATGTCTAATGTAGGAGCATTCCTGGTTCAAGAACAATCTTGCATCAACCAAAAATATTTGCTTTTCAGTTTGTTTGCATTTCAGTTCTTTCATTTTCTAGTTCAGTTCAGGCAGTTCAGTCAATAGAAGCTTTCAGCTTGCAGTCTGGTTTTGGCATTTCACATCTTGCAAATCTAGACTTAGCATCTACGTTCATTCATCCACATCATATCAAGAATTCAGAGCATTTGGATCAGTTACTGGAAATATATCGCTATAAGAAGGTCAACTATTTTCTCATAGTAGAGCATTCTAACAGTTCCTAATAATCAACTGAAGGAGAAGGCTTGCGGATCATTCCTTGACTTGCGGATCTCTATGACACATCATTTAATGTCCTATGGTTTGTGGCTGACCTTCCCCAAGGGCCTGCATGTTGTTCCATTCATCTGAGGAAGTGTTCTATGCATTTAGGTCCGACCTATCCATGAACACGTTACAACTCTTCATTGGAGTTTGTGACCTTCCTTGGCTGACACGGAGGAATCTATTGGTCTGGAATTGATATATAATGATGTAATAGATCCTTGGGAAATCAGTTAGCAATTGATTCATAATTCTTAGTTTAGATCTTGTGTGAAGGAGCCTCAAAGCTTTATCTTGTGCATATGTGTAATCAAGCATGTGAGCCCTAATTGTAAGCATGCATGTTGCCAACCAGATTATATTTGAATTCTTTGATATACTGAATGACTAAATTTTCTTTTGTTCCATTTCTTTGAGTTGTTTCTGTTGTGTTTACTCTTGCTACACGGTCCAAATTGTTCATTCTGTGAACCCTCCTACCATGACTGCACCAGATCAGGATAGCAGGCACCGGTTGCTCCCTTTGAGGTGAGGGCATTGTGACGATGCTTATGCCTTCTACAATTAGAGTCTCACCAAACATAGATGATCCTTCTTGCACTAGCTTGGCTTCTATGACTCTCCTCTTTACAATGAGGAAGTCATCATAATTTGTGTTTGTTCTATCTTTCCTCTTCCTCTTCTTATCATATGTTAGGCTCACCCCTTTAGCTTTGAGCTCATTTATCTTGTAATCTACCCATCTTTGGGTGGAAGCTATGACACTCTTTGATATGACATCAAATTGATGTCTCTTCTAGTTTTGTCTAGTCAGGGAGAGGCAGAGTCTCCTTATATACATGTTTGTTATCATAGTCCGAGTCTAAAGTTAGACCATCTTAGACTTTACTTGTGGAGATACTTCCGGATAACCCAAGGTCCTTATCTGGTTGAGGGTTAATCTTTGGTATCCCCTCTTGTGCACATCCTCCTCATCATTACAGTCAGCCCAATAGTACTCCAAATGAGGCACATGCTGCAACTTCTTATTCACATATTTCTCCATCCAATTGAATGGATCAAATGTTTGTTAGAGAGGGAAAGGTTGCAAGTTTATCATCTATAGCTTGGCCTCTAATAAATTGGAGTCTTTGAACTCCCCACACCTATACCAACTAATATCTAGTGGGAACTTTATGGTCACTTAGCCATGCTTCTAGATATATGATTCGTATGAAGCAATGATCTACCTGGTTATCTCTAGGAGCAAAACACACTATTTGTTGGGTATCTCAGTAACACGAAGGGATGACCCTCAAACCCTTCCATTCTGATATATGTGAAGGTAGGAAACTGGATGAACTAGGATCCATGTGTAGTAATGACCCCTTGGGCCTCTCTGGATATACTTTTGGCTCGATCTCCTTCCATGAGATAGACTGACCACATTAGGAAGTAGTCATTGACTCTTCTATATTGGACTATTGATTGGCTTCTTTCCATCTGGGGATAGTATTGCCACACTAGATGCTCTTGTTTCTTTTTTCCAAGCCTTCCTACGGTGTTCAACCCATCAAATTATGATCTATATGCACAAGAATGTACTATATATGAGGTAATGAAGAACCTCCACTTCTTTTCCTTCTAGCTGACCATCCCATTATGCAAGGAATCACTAATTAGTTGTGCCTAGTGCACCACATCTCCAACATGTTTTACAAAATGGATGAGGCCAAACATCCATAACTCCAAGGATCCAAAGTCCTCCTTCTCGGCCATTCAATTGAGTAGAGTAATCATATATTGTACCTCAGGATTGAAATCAAATTTGTATAAGTTATGCGACATCTTCGACACCGCCTTAGGTCTAGTTGTTGGATCCAGTCATGACGTGTGCATTACTTTATGACATCTAGTAAATATTAAATTATAATATGTTGACAATGCATTTAGATCTATTTCAAACACATCCTGACTCATCGGGAGGTTGAAAATTTCTATGATGCCCTTAGGTGAGAAGTTGGCATACATTTTGCCTTGGTTTTCCACCTGCCACTTCAATGGGTTGTACATCTAGGCAAACTAGATGACTAGCTCCAAAGCATCCATGGCATAAGGAAACCCTACAGCATTATACATGCCACTAGATATGATGTTTTTCAATGTTGTCTCCTCCTTGTGAGATTGGATACCTTCTCTGAAGACCTCTAGGTACACCTTTCCATAATGGGTATCTGATGCTTATCCAAACTTGCTCCATACCCCTCCAAGCGCGGGACCCATTAGTGTTTTGAATTCATCATCACATATCTTTTGTCACTTCATCATTGTGTCTTACATCATGCAAACACACGTAGTTAATTCCTGCATTAGGGTTTAGTACCTACAACCATTCTTAATCCTTTGCAACAATCTGCAATTTACTATGGTGAAATGAATCAATGAACTTACTCTAAGTAAATGAGATTAACCTTTCATAAAAGAAGTTACTATAACCATCAACAAGGGAGAGTTTTGTCATATGCATACCTCACAAATAGGAAATCACCTTTTTTTATTTTGTGCTGAGGATGTTCATTTACCTTTGAGTGTTCCATTCACTTAGTTGTTCTAATTCACCTTATGCTCTCTACAAATTCACCTTCAATGTAATTCTCTACAAATTAGCTCTTTTAATCTCTTAAGAATGCTTTGTGATTATCAAATTAATCAAAAAGTTGTATTTACCTTTTGTGAAATTTGATAAGGATGGAAATGCATTGAATGTTCACAGTAGTTGGTGAGCAATTACTATTCTAGAGTGGTGAAAAGCGACAGTTGGGTATAGGTTTGCATTTTGAATTTAAACTCCAACGGTAAAAATCAATTTGCAGTATGGGAATTTAATGTGAAGGACTGGATGGACATCTAGATCTCAAATATCCTATTTGAAATGTCCATAGGAAATGTCCCTTTGACATTGACCGAAGTCAGGTACAAAGACATGGTGGAAACTCCATTGGGTGATGTCATTACTGCGGTGGTCAAATTATGTTGACCAAAACATCAGATGAGTGGATCTTCATATTTGTTCATGGAGGTCAAGGTATTTAGAAATATCCAGTGCAAAATGTCTGGTACAAAATGTCTAGTTGAAAAGTCAACAGACTATGAGCAAGTGCAAAGATTATAACTCTTTAGATAGGAAATGGATATGGACATTACAAAATGTCCATTGGAAATGTCATGTCCAATGGAATGTCTCTAGGTTAGGATAAATTTGACATCTTGTACTGGATATGGATCTTTGGATAGGACCATATATGACACTTGTTTGGTCCTTTTGGGTTGAAATATCATGTTCAATGAGGAATGTCTAGTACTTATGAGGATAATTTTGATAGTTTCAACATGATCTGGACATGGACTTCATGGATGTACTAATGTCTGGTTAGGTTAGATGATAAGTGAGTTATATTTAATTTGATTTCGGGTCTGGGTGTTTTCAGGAAGGATTTGGAACCCAATATGGATACCAAACATGACATGAATGTTTCGCAAATGTCCATGTCTAGTTGATAAAAAATGTCTGGTTGACCAGAATGTCCAGTGGGCATAACTTGCTCATTTTAATGAATTTTCACAAGGTTCAAGAGGCAATCCTAGCTAAAATTTTATCCTCTATCCATTCATGACCTTTTAGGGGATACTTTGTAACTTGAAATTTGGCTTGAATTTTAGCCTCTAAGTGACATGACATTTTACCTATACCTCCCAAGCCAACAACAAAAGATGAACAAAGCAGGGAAAAAAGTTGGGTCCTCATTTTGCCAGGAAAAAATGGAGTGTGTTGTGAGACTACACAATAACTTGCAACCAAAGAAAACCACCAAGTTTTAAACAATTTAGGTGTAGAGGGCAAATTCAAACATAAAATTTCCAACTTTCACTAGACCTGATCGTCCCAGTTCACCTAAAGGAAATTATATTCACCACTATAACTAGGTTTTAGAAGGAATGCAAGTGTGTGCATTTGATTAATTTCCTTTTCTTTGGAAAATCTAGAAAGTAAAAGTCATTAGCATTAAGATACATAGTTTGGTTTGACCTTTTAAGCCAAACCTAGATAGAGCCTTGCTTCCAATCAAGCGTCCATAGCCCCAACAAGGTTATCTCTGTAATTCTTCCAAATATTTCTCTACTACAAGTCAGGCATCCATAGCCCCAGTAGAGTTACTTGGATGACCTAGAGAATAAATCTCTTGCTTTTTATTTTGAATATTTTGTTTTCTTGTATTTTATTTTGATATATCTTGTCAGCTCATTTGCAAGGCTATGACACCTGCTATTAGGTTGAAAATTACAGTGGTAGAAAAGGTAAACCTTTAGATTTTTCACTTAGTGCAAATACTACTACCCCTAACCAATACAAGGAATTTTAAGCATGTTCACTTGTGGGATTCCTCGAATCCATGTTTCCATTGATGAATATGATTTCCTAAACATCTCGGACCAGTCATATCTATAGAAGTCATAATTTATGTAGGAATTTGAACTTCTTTCCTAAATTCTAGAAATTCCATTATTTTCTAAGGTTGTAGTCTACTCCTTATTACATCCAACCAAAATAAAGACTCAAAAAATAAACAGAAACAAGAAAACAAACAAGCAAAGCAATTGTACAAGAATATTTACATATGGGTAAGTGCACAAAGATGGGGGACCAAAAGGGGGTCTTAAGTGGCCACTTTTTTCTAAAATTAGGAAAAACTGATGTTGGATGAGAAATTGAAGATAGTTACACTCAAAATTTGAAGATGTAACAAAAACAAGAGTTGTAGTGCTCTAAATCTATTTTCTAAACTACTATTTTTTTTTAAATGGTTGAGATTAAGGGGTTCAAAAAGCAGGGGGCACACAAATTGGTCTTGTTTTTCAAAAAAAACATAGCATAGTGTCTGGTGTGGCCCCCCTTTAAAATGTTAACTTTTTTTAGTATTTCAAAAATTGCTTTAGTGAGAAATTAGCTAACACCATGTAGTTTATCCCTGATTTTTCTAATAATTTTTTCATGAATAATTAATTTTTTATTAATTTTCCAAGTGGAGACATCCTGAAAATCAAAAAATTGAGCGTGCTTCCCCCTAAAATTTCTGAAAACTAATCAAAAATCTATTTTTTTAATGCGTGTAGAATGGAGTCTAGTTTCTAAAAATGTATTTTATTTGAAATTTCGATGAATGGTTAAAAAAAAGGTCAAAAATACCACACACTAGTTTTTGACAAAAAAAGGATACACTAACAAAATAAATTAAAGACAAAAACCTTAACATACTCAAAACATGAAAAAAATTATATGGTTAGAAAGCCTTTGTACATAATTTTGTTTGTTTCTAGTTATTTTTGGTTAGTTGTTTGCTATTTTTGTTTAGTTTCCTTTTCATGTTATGCTCTCTATTTGTTTTGGTTGTTAGATTGCTACTCTTGTTTTGTTATTTTAGGTTGTTAATTTTCTTTAGGTTTGGTTTCTTTGATTTTCTATCTGTTTGGGGTTCTTCATTTTCCAGTAAAGAGGGGTTGTCTTTGGTGCATGTAATGTCACTTTCTAGATTATGTTTCCTTATCTTTCTTGGATAAATTCCAGTCATAAATTAGGAATCTATGGTGAGTCCCATTGCTAATTCCTTTAAAGCATCTATTTGTTAAAATAGATCTTTCAGGATGCTTAGCAAAGTGGGTTATGTTGTTAATGAAATTTGACCTTAAGCTTGTCTCTCAAAAGATAATTAAGGGGCAAGTGTTGACTAGCCACTTAGCAGAAGCTCCTTCACCATTTTCTATTCTAATCCAAGAATCTTTCCCTGATGATCAAATCCTTTCATTGGATGTTGATGATAAGTGGAAGTTATTCTTCGATGGTTCTAGATGTCGAACTAGCTCTAGTGCTAGTGTTATACTAGTACCTCCTTTAGGTAATCTAATTCCTCTCTCTTATCGTCTCAATTTTCTATGTACCAACAACATTGTAGAGTATGAAGCCCTTATTATTGGCTTGTGTGCCACTTTGTCTCTTAACCTTCCATCACAAAATCCTTTCCATAATGACACTCTGCATATTGAAGTTTACATCCATCAATGAAAGGTCAAATGCATTCTTATAGATGGTGGTGCTGGCTTAAATATTTGTTCCCTAAAGTTACTAAAACAATTGGGATACTCTAAGGACATTATTTATTCTAACCAAATTATAACCATAAAATCCTATGATGATGCAGAATGACAGTCAAAAGGTGTTATCCATCTACCTATTCAAGTTGGTCCTGCTATAGTAGAGACTCGATGTCAAGTACTAGACCTTGATCTTCCTTACAACATCATCCTAGGTCACCCATGGATCCATACCATGTAGGTCGTACCCTCCATGTACCATTAATGCCTAAAGTTTCCTTTCAATGGTACAGTAATTACTATCCTTAGAGACCCCAATCCTTTTGAATTTTGCCGAGCCATACAAGGGAGATACCAGAATACCAATCAAATCCCTAACAACATTGCAGCTCAACCATCTTCCTCATATATTGATCTAGATACCCTGATCAAAGCCACAGATAATACATCCCTCCCCAAAATCAAGGTTGATGCAGGAGCATCCCTGGTTCAAGAGTAATCTTGCATCAACCAAAAACATTTGCATTTTAGTTTGTTTGAATTTTAGTTCTTTCATTTTCTAGTTTAGTTCAAAGTAGTTCAGTCAGAAACAGTTTTAGTTTGTGATCCAGTTTTGGCATTTGACATCTTGGAGATCTGGACGTAGCATCTACATTCATTCATCTACATCATAGCAAGAATTTAGAGCATTTGGATCAGTTACTAGAAAGATATCGCTATCAGAAGTTGACTGTTTTCTCAGTGCAGAGCATTCTAGCAGTTCCTGATAATCAACTAAAGGAGAAGGCTTGTAGATCATTCCTTGAATTATGGATCTCAATGACACATCATTCAATGTCCTTTGGTTTGTGGCTGACCTTCCTCGAGGGTCTGCATGTTGTTCCATTCATTCGAGGAAGTGTTCTATGCATTTAGGTCCGCCCTATCTGTGAACATGTTACAACTCTTCATGGGAGTTTGTGACCTTCCTTAGCTGACGCAGAGGAATCTATTGGTCCAAAGATGATATATAAATATGTAATAGATCCTTAGGAAAGTAGTTATCAAGTTGATGATATAGTGACAGCTGATAATTTAGATTTTGTGCAAAGGGAGCTTCAAATCTTTATCTTACGCATGTATGTAATTAGGCCTTTGAGCCTAGTGTAAGCCCGTATGTTAATAGCCAAATTGTATTTTAATTATTTGATAGACTAAAGGACCAAATCTACATTTGTTCCATTTCCTTGAGTTGTTTCCGTTGTGTTTACACTTGTTGTACGGTCTAGATAGTTCATTCTGTGAACCCTCCTACCATGATTGCACCAAGTGGTATTATAGAGAAAGTTTGATTCTTTGGAGTGAATTGGCAAAGGGGATTTTATAAGATCTTGTTGTGAGTAGATTGCTGATCTGAGGTAGGTTACTTGTGTGCAACAAATCACCAATTGAGAGGTAGTTGTCGCTTGTAGCCCGATCGCCGAACCTGAGGCAGTTTGCACTTGATCCTAGGAAGATGCCACTACAAAGAGTTCCTCTTGTTGGTACAATGGCTAATAGAATGAATGAGATGATGGAATTGATGAGAACAATAAAAATTTGTTTGGATGCTGTTGAAGAAGATAGGTGAAGAGGATTGACGCCAAGACCTAATGTTGAAAGTGATGATGAGGAAGAATTTCAATCTGTTGAACAAACTAGCGAAACCCTAGAAGGCAATGAAGAAGAAGAATCGGATCAGATAAAGATGTTACGAGCTATTTCAAAGATTGGAAAAAGACCTAGAGTTGATGTACCAAACTATACTAGTAATTTGAATCCTGAAGAATTGATTAACTAGATAAATGACATGGAAGAATACTTTGAATGTGAGGAGATTGAAGATCTGGAGAAGGTGAAATTTGCAAAGTCAAAGTTGAAGGGACATGCTGCTATATGGTGGAAAAAAGTTTAGTTGGAAAGAAACAGAAGAGGAAAAGAAAAGATTACAAAGTGGGACTGGATGGTGACAAAGTTGAAAAATCCTACTGACTATGAGTTGGAGCTATTAAAAATATTGTAGAACCTGAGACAAAAGGAGAAATCTGTGGAGTACACTAAAGAACTTCATAAGATAATCATAAGGACAGGACATAGTGAAGCAAGCAAGGAGAAAGTAGCAAGATACATCAATGGACTAAGATTGAACATTCAAGAAGAACTAAGTTTAATAAGGATGACATCTTTGGAAGAAGCATATCAGTTTGCCCTAAAAGTTGAAGAGAAGCTGAATAAGAAACATGATCAGAGATAGATAAGCAGAGGAGGTAAATATCAAAGGTAAAACATTTTCTAGATATGATAGATCATTTGTGGAGTAGAACAAGTTTGATAGCCTAGTTAGGAAGGATGACAGAAATGACAATGCTTACCGAAGAGATGACATAAATTTTTACTGGAGAGGAAACCCTAGTGCATAGTGGAATGAAGGATACAGAAGAGAAGGAAGAGGATTTGATAAGAGGACATTCAAAGGTACTTGTTTCAAGTGTGGAGGTGAAGGACATAGAACATTTGAATGTAATCAGGGTAGTACACGTAAGAGGATAGAAAATAGTGGAAGAGCAACCTATGTTGAAGAAGAACCTATTGAATCACCCAGCTCTGTTGGTAAACCTGAGAAAGGAGAATCATTGGTGATGAGGAGAGCACTATTTCAAATAGAAACAAATGAGGAACCATCAAAGAGGAAAAGTTTTTTTAGAACTAGATGCAAATCTAGAGGTAAGTGTTGTAAAGTTGTAATTGATAGTGGTAGTTTAGATAACCTCATTTCAGAAGAAACGGTGACTACACTGAAGTTGGAAAGATTGAAACACCCTAAGCCCTATCAGATAGCATGGATTCAAGATGATCATGAGGTACTAGCAAGTGAACAATGTTTGGTGAATTTTCATATTGGATCTTATCGTGACAAAGTCTTGTGTGATATTATGCCTATGGATGTTTGTCATATCTTGTTGGGTAGAGCTTGGTAGTATGATAGAAAATCTATACATGATGGGAGAAAGAACACATATACTATAACAGCAAATGGGAAAAGAATTACCTTGATTCCTTTGGAGGATGATCCTAAAGATGTGGTATGTGGGAATGCTAGAATCTGTTTAGTAGATGGAAGAAAATTTTTGGATGGTTTGAAACAGGAAAGTATGTGTTATGCCTTAATTCCTAAAACGCCTGAAGTAGTGAAGAAAGAAACTGAAACAGAGGAGATAAGAGAGTTGCTGATAGAGTATGAAGACATCATATCAGATAATGTACCTGCAAGATTACCACATATAAGGAGTATCAGTCATCACATGGATCTTATACCAAGAGCAAGTTTGCCTAACAAAGCAGCACACCAGATGACACCAGCTGAGAATGAAGAACTAAATAGACAGATACAAGATTTGTTGAGAAAAGGTTTGATCAAAGAAAGTTTGAGTCTTTGTGTAGTACCTACAATGCTTGCACTAAAGAAGGATGGAGAATGGAGAATGTGTACTGACTCTAGTGCAATAAACAAGATCACAGTTAAGTATAGATTTCCTTTACATAGGATGGAGGATATTATGGATTTTTGAGTGAAGCAAAATATTTCACAAAGATAGATTTGAAAAGTGGATACCATCAGATCAAAATCGGAGAAGGTGATGAATGGAAGACTGCTTTTAAGATGAATGAAGGATTTTATGAGTGGTTAGTGATGCCCTTTGGACTGACAAATGCACCGAGTACTTTCATGAGGTTGATGAATGAAGTCTTGAAGATATTCTTGGGTAAGTTTGTGATTGTGTACTTGGATGATATTATGATTTTCAGTAAAATAAAAGAAGAACATTTGTAGCATATTAGACAAGTTTTGCAGCGACTAAGAGAAGACAAATTGTTGTTAAACATCAAGAAGTGTAGTTTCATGAAGGAAGAGTTGGTATATTTGGGATTTGTGATTTTTGTAGAAGGACTAAGAATGGACCCTAAGAAAGTGAAAGCAATTGTTGAATGGCCTACATTGGAGAGCATTGGAGAGGTTAGATCATTTCATGGATTGGCTAGTTTCTACCAAAAGTTCATTAGAAATTTCAGCTCAGTTTGTAACCCTATGAAAGAAACAATGAGAGGTGGCAAAAAAGATTTCAAGTGGACATCTAGAGCAAATAAAAGTTTTGAGTTGTTGAAGCAGAAAGTGATAGAGCAACCTGTTTTGGCATTACCGGATTTCAATAAGGTATTTCAAGTTGATTGTGATGCAAGTGGAAATGTAATTGGAGCAGTGTTAAGTCAAGAAGTAGACTAGTAGCTTATTTCAGTGAGAAGTTGAATGATGTAAGGAAAAGATATTCAGTTTATGATCAAGACTTCTATGCCATAATTCAATCCTTGAAGAAGTGGAGACATTACTTTTTGCCTAAGGAGTTTGTGTCGTATAAATATCATCAAGCTTTGCAATATTTGAATAGTCAAGGTAAGTTGAATCAGAGACATATGAGATGGGTAGAGTTCATGCAAAGTTATACTTTTGTGTTGAAGCATAGGAGTGGAAAATCAAACAAAGTTGCTGATGCCTTGAGTAGAAGAAGAAACTTGTTGACAGAGATGAGAGTTGAAGTGTTGGGTTTTGACAAATTAAAGAATATGTATGAGGGAGACACTGATTTTGCAGAACCTTGGAGAGCATGTAATGTACCTATTGTGACAGATAGAAGTAAGTGGTTGGACTATTTCATTCAAGAAGATATGTTGTTCAAAGGAAGTCCATTGTGCATACTTAGAAGTTCAATGAGAGATAATTTGATCAAGGAGAAGCATACTGGTGGATTGACAGGACATTTTGGCATTGACAAGATAGTGGGTTTAGTGAGTGAAAATTACTTTTGGCCCTAGATACATAAGGATGTTCAGAGATTTGTGCAGAGTTGTAGAGTTTGTCAAGTTGCAAAAGGGAGTAGTTAGAGCACTAGTTTGTATAAACCTTTGATAGTACCAGAGAGACCTTGGGAATACATAAGCATGGATTTTGTTATGGGATTGCCTAAGACATAGAGGACATGATTCAATATTTGTAGTGGTTGATAGATTTTCAAAGATGGCTCATTTCATACCTTGTAAGAATACAACTGATGTAGTGCATGTAGCTGACCTATTTTTCAAGGAGATTGTGAGATTGCATGGATTACCTAAGAGTATAGTTTCAGATAGAGATACAAAGTTTGTTGGATACTTCTGGAAGACACTTTGGAAGAAGATGAAGATAGATTTGAAGTTTAGTTCTACTTTTCATCCATAGAGAAATGGATAGACAGAGGTAGTGAATAGGAGTTTGGGAAACTTGTTGAGATGTTTGGTTGGAGACAAAGCCGAAAGTTGGGATTTGATTCTTTCACAAGCAGAATTTGCATACAATAATTTAGTAAATAGTAGTACCAGAAGAACACCTTTTGAGATTGTTACCAGAGTGAATCCTAGAGGAGTTGCAGAACTAAGAGATATCAGCATAGAGGAAAAGAGGAGTGCAAAATAGAAGAATTTGCAGACCATATGAAGACAATGCATAATCAAGTGAAGAAGCATTTGGAGAATATGAACAGTAAGTACAAAGAGAAGGCTGATGAGAAGAGAAGACATAAGGAATTTGAAGTGGGAGATGAAGTGATGGTGTACTTGAGAAAAGAAAGATTTCTAGTTGGGACTTATAACAAGTTGAAGATGAAAAAGTGTGGACCTTGTAAGATACTCAGAAATTTTGATTCAAGAAATGCATATCAAATAGAGCTACCAGAGATGCTTGGTATTTCACCTATTTTTAATATTACAGACCTATATCAGTATCATGAAGCAGAGTTCAGTGACAGCATGGAAGAAGACTTGAAGAAACAGTTACCACAACAAGCACTAAAATAGATTGAAGACATTTTGGACAGCAGAGTTGGACGTAGCACTCGACGAAGACAATACAAAGAATATCTTGTGAAGTGGAAAGGTAGACCAGAAGAAGATTCATCATGGATTTCTCAGGATGAGGTGGACCATCTTGGTTCTCTCCTAGCCTTAGTAAAGTGAGGGGCTCACTTTTTCAATAACCCTGGATGTCTGATGTAGGAGCATCCCTGGTTCAAGAGTAATCTTGCATCAACCAAAAACATTTGCATTTCAGTTTGTTTGCATTTTAGTTCTTTCATTTTCCAGTTTAGTTCAAAGCAGTTCAGTCAGAAGCAATATCATCTTGTGATCCAATTTTGGCATTTCACATCTTTTGGATCTTGACGTAGCATCTAGATTCACTCATCTACATCATATCAAGAATTCAGAGCATTTGGTTTAGTTACCAGAAAGATATCACTATTAGAAGTTGATTGTTTTCTCAATGCAGAGCATTCTAGCAATTCCTAATATTCAGCTGAAGGAGAAGGCTTGTAGATCATTCCTTCACTTGTGGATCTCAATGACACATAATTCAATGTCCTTCGGTTTATGGCTAACCTTTCCCGAGGGTCCGCATGTTGTTCCATTCATTTGAGGAAGTGTTCTATGCATTTAGGTCTGCCCTATCTGTGAACATGTTATAGCTCTTCATGGGAGTTTGTGACCTTCCTTAGCCGACGCAGAGGAATCTATTGGTCCAGAGATGATATATAAAGATGTAATAGATCCTTAGGAAAGTAGTTATCAATTTTATGATATAGTGATAGCTAATAATTTAGATTTTGTGTGAAGGGAGCTTCAAACCTTTATCTTGTGCATGTAATCAAGCCTTTGAGCCCTAGTGTAAGCCCGCATGTTGCCAGCCAGATTGTATTGGAATTCTTTGATATACTAAAGGATTGAATCTGCATTTGTTCCATTTACTTGAATTGTTTCCATTGTGTTTACTCTTGCTGCACAGTCTGGACAGTTCATTTTGTGAACAATCCTACCATGACTACACAAAAGGTTCAATACAAAGACACAAGATTTGGTGAGGATGACCTCCACAAGTCTTGCTATGTGGGGAACTTGCCTCAATCACCTAGATCATATGGAAAACCACCTATAACCAAGACAAGTAAAAAGGTATTCATACAGGCTAACACAACAATATTCATTTGTTGGGGAATGTTAGAAGATGAGTCTATCGAGGACATCTCCTCTTGGATATTCCAAGAAGACAAAGACCCAATCACATTACTATTTGAGTAATATAGCAGAGGTCTTCGTATTATTAAGAACATAGGTTACAAAGGCCAAGGTGGTCTTGGATTGTACGGACAAGGAAACTTAGAACCCATCTTTGTCACTAAGAAGAAAATAAGAAGAAAATAAACATGGTTTAGGATACGGAAAGGAGGTATCATGATCCTCAGACATCAAGTTTATTCTTGAAGAAGTAGTGAAAACTTTTCCCGCAGTTGTGATTTCTAATGAGGATACCATCGATGACTCCTACTTACACCTCACCGACCTATTTCAAGAGACTTGCATATTCATGATCTCCTCCATATCCCTCATATCTAAAACAAAAACCTAGAGCCTTTTACTCGTATACCTTGACCTTATCGATTGAGATCAACAAGAGGCTCATGTGCTTGATATCTTTCAGAATGATGAAGCCCTCACATAATTCATGGGACTCCAGGGTGATATTCTACTTGGTGGCCACAAAGCAAGCTTTGTTATGGACTTATCTCATGCAACATACTTTGGAAAGAATGTCAAATCCTCTAGTCAAAAAAATAAAAATAAAAATATCAGATCCCCTGGTGAAAACCACATTGTGGCACCATTAGATCCTAAAAAAGTAAAAATAAAGGACATATCCAAGGGTGAAAACCTCTCTAAGGTGCCCAAGGATGGATGATTTGACCTTCCCTTGCCTTCAAAGTATCAAGAAAAGTCTTCACTTTTGGTTGAAAAGTCACAAGAGATAAATCTAGGGACAACATAGAATTTGAAGATCACTTTCTTAGCAGCTTCTCTTTCAGAGTAGGAGAGAAAGGACTTTACAACATTCTTCATGAAAAGGATAGTCAACTTCACTTGGTCATATGTAGACATTCCTAGGTTGGACCCTTCATTAGTGGTTCATCACTTAGTAGTATTCCCAAATGCCAAGCTAGTCAAACAAAAGCTTTGAAAAATGCATCCCCAAATAGCATTAGTAGTTAAACCAAAACTTTAGAAGATGCTAGACGTAAAGTTCATACACCCTATTGATTATCCAGAGTGGGTTTCTAATTTGGTACCTGTATCCAAAGTCACTGGGGGCATTTGTATCTACACAGACTTCAGAGATCTTAAGAAGGCATGCCCAAAAGATGATTTTCCTCTACCTAATATTGACATCATTGTAGACTTGACTGTTGGTCATGAAATGCTCTCCTTAATGGATGCTTTTTCCAATTATAATAAGATTATCATAGCACCTAAAGAACAACACAAGACAGCTTTCACATATCCTTGGGGAACCTATTGTTGGCGACTCATGCCTTTCAACTTGAAGAATGCAGGAGAAACATATCAAAGAGCAATAGCAGTCATATTTCATGACCTTTTTCATACCATCATGGAAGATTATTTTGATGATCTATTGGGAAAATCAGCTACTAGAGAAGATCATCTATGGGTTCTAGAGAAAATCTTTGACAAATTAGAATAGTATCAAGTGAGACTCAACCCCAAGAAATATGTCTTTGGCATTACATCAGGAAAATTGTTGGCATACATAGTGTCTTGCAAAGGAATTGAAGTAGATCTCACCAAAGTCAAAGCTATAGTTGATATGGCTCCTCCTTCAAATCTAAAACAACTAAGAATCCTTCAAGGAAAAAGACATTCTATCAGGCATTTCATATCACAACTTGCTAATAAAGGTCAACCTTTGTTACACTTGCTCTATAAGGATATATCATTTAGATGGGATAGTAAGTGTTAGTAAGCATTTGATCAACTAAAAGAATATCTTGCAACACCTCCAATTTTGGTGCCACCAGTTTCTAGGAGACCTTTGTTGTTATACATTTATACTACATCAACTACACTTGGTGCTCTTTTAGCACAACATGATAGCTTTGGTAAAGAACAAGAAATCTATTACATCAGTTGCACTTTGGTAAGATATGAGCTTAACTATACTCCTATGGAGTGAGCATGTCTAGCTATGGTATTTGCTTCCCAAAAGTTATGACACTACATGTTAAATCAACAAACCAAGCTAATATCAAAGATAGATCCCTTGAAATATCTTCTATCCAAGGCATCTCTCACAAGACGATTAGAAAAATGGTTCATGATTCTTAGTGAGTTTGATATTGAATATGTTGATTGTAAAGCAATCAAAGGACAAGTCATCATTGATCAACTAGTAGAGGCTCTTATTACAGATACACACCCTATGCTTTTTTATTTTCCAAACGAAGGGATATTCAATCTCTCTACATCAGTTGAATAGAAGCTCTATTTTTGATGGATCCTATACCTAACATGATTTAGGAGCTAGAATTCTCTTCATCACACCACAGGGTGACTACATTCCTATGTCATATTGGCTAGCTTTTCCTTGCACAAACAACATTGTCAAATATGAATCTTTACTTACAGGGATCTGCATGGCAATTCAATGGAATATCAAGCAACTACATGTCTATGGAGACTCCCAATTAGTCATTCGACAGGTCACAGATGAATACCAAACCAAATATGACAAATTGATGCCTTATAAAAGGATGGTCAATGACTATAAGAAACATTTTTCTAGTGCCATCTCCTTTGAACAAATTTCAAGTTGAACAACAATGTTGTTGATGCTATGGCAACAATTGATGGATCCCTCCTGGATATGCCAACCAATACTCAGTGATGTGAATTCTTTGTCAAACAACCATTGATACTGGCTATCGATGCTCTACCTACTGCAATTATCTATGAACTTGTTGGTCCCAATTCTTCCTGGTACCAAGATATTTACGAGTACCTTCATGATAACACCCTTTCACAAAACCTTACCAACACCAAAAAGAAAACTTTCATCTACTGAGCATCTCATTTTACTATCCTTGGTGACACATTATACCAAAGGAGTCTCGATGGTATCCTACTTAGATGTCTCAACTTGGAAGAGGCTAATGTTGCTTTACAAGAAGTTCATGAAGGTGTCAGTGGATCATATTCCACCAATCAGAACAGAGGCATCAGATATAGCTTTCTTGATGTCCTCAAAAGCTTCAATGGCTTTAGGTGTCCACTCAATTTTAGCATCCTTCTTGAGCATTGCATTCAATGGTCTGACAATCTCTGTGAAACCAGTAATAAAGTTTCTAACAAAGTTTATCTTACCAAAGTAAGAATTTAGTTCTTTCTTGCTTCCAGGAAGTTGTAACTTCATGATTGATTCTACTCATGCAGGGTCAATGATGATCCCATTTTCTATTATCAGATGACCTAATAACTTTCCTGTAGTTACCCCAAATATGCATTTCTTAGGGTTTAATGATATGTTGTACTATTCACATTTCTTAAGTCCCTTCCTGAGGTCTTATACATGATTTCATCTCTCCTTGGAGAAGACTGTCAAGTCATCCATGTATATGACTATGCACTTACCAATTAGCCCTCTAAAAGCTATATCCATTGCTCATTGAAAAGTGGCTCTAGCATTTATCAAGCCAAAGGGCATGCACTTGTAGGAAAATATACCCCACTTGGTGGAGAATGTTGTTTTCAATCTGTCTATTTTGTCTACCATCACCTGACTGTTACCTAAAAAAGCATCCAAGAATGACATCATCTTTGCACCATTTACTATTTGTAAGACCTCATCTAGTGAAGGTAAAGGATAATTATCCTTTTCAGAAGCTCTATTTAAATTTATGAAGTCTACACATAAACTGATGTCACCATTTTTCTTCCTCACAAGGACTAGATTAGCCACCCATGTAGAATGCCTCATAGGAAATATGATTCTAGTATTAAGTAATTTCTTTACCTCTTCAAAAATGATGGGCTCCAATAAGGCATTAACAAGCCTCTATTTTTGTCTAAAGGGCTTGGCATCTGGCTTCAATGGTATAGTATGAGTGATGATTTAGGTATCGTAAGTCTTCAACTCATCATAAGTCCAGGCAATAACATGGATATAATATTTAAGTGCTTGGGTTATCCCTGTCATTTCTTCTTTTGTACACACCTTACCAATTAGGACATTCCCTTTTTCTTCATTTTGTCCTATGTTGATTGGTGAATATTCTCCTCTATCTGCTTTAGGGAGATCTTTCTGCTTCAGCATATTATCTAAATCAAATGCTCTTTCTAATTCTATCATCCCTTTGGGAATCTTGTTACTAGGTAGATCCATGATCTCTTCTTCCTCCCAAGTATGATCTTGCACATTTCTTTCATCTATGATTTGCCAATCAAACACATCTCTATTTGATATGAAGTCCAAAATGTTTTGGTCATCATCAAACTCTTGAATATTGATGACATTATCTAGTACAGAGGGCACTGATATTAATTCAACTAAAAACATCTTCATACCTGATATGGACAATGGCTCCAAAGTACTCGTGGCTTGAGCCAAGGCATCTGCTCTGTGATTCTGCTCTCTAGGCACATGGGTGATGTTGAATGCATCAAAATCTTCTATCAAATCCCATACCCTGTGTCTGTAATTAGACAACCTTTTGTAATTGTAGGATTATATGCCTCTGACTTGTCTTACTACTAATTTTGAGTCTCCATAGACATGTAGAATCTTTACTTTCTTTTTAAGTGCAAACAATATCCCATGAATCAAAGCTTCATATTCTGTCACATTATTTGTGCATGGGAATTGTAATCTATATGTTGCCAAGTACGATTTCCCAACTAGGAAAATGAGATCTATTCCTACTCCAACTCCTTGCTTCGATTTAGATCCATCAAACTCGAGGATCCACGGCTTATCTTCAGTTAAAGGCTTTATTGTGTGGTTACACAACACACCCCATTTGGATTTGGCAAAACAGGGACCTAACTTTTTGCTTGGCTTGTTCTGCGCTTTCTAGCAGTTTGGTAAAAGTAAGTCATGCAGATCATCATGCATGGATAGGCTGGGTAAGTCATCATCATGAGGTCAGTTTGTCAAGGTTCATATTTCATTCCAATAACCTCATATTCAGATAGAGCATCAAATTTCATGCAGGTTTGCCTTTTACATCACCCCGATACTCATTAGGATGTGAAAGTTATGAATGGTCAAAGTTTGAGTCAAACCTGATATTTCCAGGGGGAGGATCATATTTCGTAACATTAGCCATATTTCAGAATATCATCCCGATCTAATTTATCACCCAATAAATCATTCAGCCCAAATGTCTGAACGTCAATTTTAGGTGATAGTGACCTTTACCCATCAGCGGCCTTATGTTTCCCGTGAGGATCATATTTCTCAATGTAACCCGATATTTCTCAATATCCTCCTGACGCGAAATATCCCCCTAAGCCATTATCCTGATGACATCATTTGAGTCTAATAAACAAAGAAACTAACATGATGATGACATCATCATCACATTTACCTCTCAGCGACATATTTCCTAAACATGATCCTGCTCCCATAACATGATGATGATGTCATGATGCCTTAGTGATACACTGAGTCAATATCTAGATGACGTCACCCCGATATTCCAAAAGAGAGATCATGTTTTATCTGGTCATCATCATTTTGTAACATCACCTGATATATCCTCCTGATGTATTAGGTATGACCTGAGGGTGCGTTTATTACCCGATCTGTCGAAGATAGTTTTTCCTCTCGGGGAGGATGATCACATTACACTCAGGATGATATTTGTGAATATCACCTCGATATTCGAATATAACCCCAATATTCATATATCACCCCGATATTTGAATATCACCCCACTCTCGTTGCTGCCATTGACATTTAATGTGCGCAGAGGTGGTAGGTAATTCCCACCGACCATTAAACCCGATCGAACACTTGGCAAAATCCTAAGTTTCCGTGCGAAAATTCAATGAATAAGATTTAGTCTATCAAGATTTGCCCTAATTTTACCCTAATTGCAAGGTTAAAAGGTAAATTCACCACCATTTTAGACTTACCTTGCAAGAAAATCATTTTCTACAGAGCACCAGTTTCCAAACCCCCCATATAGGTGACACTTGTACGAACAGAGCTCACGGGCAGGAGGAAGCACATGATTATCAGTAGGATTAAGAGCATTCTCTGGAGAATCACTGGTATAAAGGGATTTGCATAACTAGGTAAGTAATTGAAACCCTCATCCTGTTGCTTCTGCATAGTCAGGTATGATGTTGTTGGTTTGAAGTTTTAGTTTATGCATCCTGTGATAGGTTAATGCTCAATGAATATAGTATGCATGGTGTTAGTAGAGATAATTGTTATCTGCATGCATGGGAGTACCCATTGTAAGACAAAGTTGTGTTAATTGCAGATATCTATGGCTGACAAGAGGTTGGCAAAGTGTGAGGCTGAATTCAAGAAGCCCATGTTTTCATCTCCAAGAGGAATCCTATTTAAGTATGGTGCAATTACAGATACCCATCAAGGAAGCACCGATTTGGAGGCCTGGTCCACCAAGATGAATGATGAGAAGAATAGAAGCCCTCTACTAGATGCAGTATTAATGTCCGGATTGTGGAATGCGGCCAGTTTTCCGTACTCTATGGAGTCTCCTGAGCTGATGGTCGAGTGTGCATGGAATTACAATCCAAAGACCAGACAGGTGGTGAAACATGGAAGAGTGTATGTACACCTATCCATTAAAGGTCTTTCCAAGACATTTGGATTGCCATTGGGCAAAAAGGTTAACAGTGTAGACCTAAAGAAATCAGAAGTTGAGTATGAAAATAACAAGAAACAAGCCAGGAAGAACATGTATCAATGGAGCGCCCAGAATAGCACATATCTGGCTGCTGCCAAACTTCTTGTGCACCTGTTTAAATATGATTTTCATGAAGAGTATCAATACATGATTGCACTGCTTAGCAGGGTGACAGGCCAGCCTGATACTAGCAGTTTCAGGGATTGGATGTACGGTGTAATCATGATGTGCATATATGCAGACATCAAGCCACTGTGGGGCCAGCTGATAAGTGATGCTTTACATGAGCAACTGATGAACCTGGGAGGTTCAAATTGTTCATTTTATATGACATCATACATTGTTTACTCCTGTGCATACAAAGGCACATTTGATGCACTAATTACAGATGGGAAAGTCACAGGCACAGTCAATGCTATGCACATTTAGGATCATCATCCCTAATTACAAAGAGCTAACTACCTCCAGCATTACATACTGGTCAATGATGCATTCTCTATGCATCTAGTAAGAACCATGGAGGAGGATAGGACAAAGAGATTGAGCATGGAAGCTCAAGAAATAATCTACAGGCATGGAGCTTGGTACATTCAGTTTGCTACGTTTTCCTACATGAGGATTGAGGGTTTTGAAGGACATCCCCTCATGCTGCCAAGATACCCCACTGATGTAGTGATATTGATGGAATTCATAAGGCAGAGCTCCACCATGCTAAAGACATACAAGGATGCTCATAAGCTACCTCCAATCTTGTTTCCAGTCACCATTGGCTGGTACATGTGCCCAGACTCAGAAAGCATCAAGAAGGTGATGGTTAGCTTAAATAAAATGCAATTACAGCCATTTCCACTAATAAGACCATATGATCCTTATGGGAGGATAAAGAAAATAGTAGGGAAGCCTATTCATCAGAGGCACCTAGAAGACTTTTGGGCGGATTGTGAAGATGAAGCAGAAGCCAAAAGAAGAAGATACCAGAGGCTGACACTGAATCAAGTCAAAACCTTTGACTGCATCCCTATTCCTCAACAATTGAAGAAGGATGATGGCAGGATAATGGCAAATGAGTATGAAGAAAAGAAGATATATAATGATACCATATCTACACCTAGCCTAACCATACAGGAGGACATATCCTTGGACCCTTTCATTGTCAGGACATTACAGCTAACCCAAGCTTGGGTTGATGAATAGGTTGAGGCATTGAAGAAGAAAGGTGTTGCCATTACTGTGGACAACAAGAAGAAAGGGCAGGATATTCCTGCTGAGGAATATGATGACTTTACAAATGAAAAAAGAAAATCTAAAGCAGACAGACTACCACCACAACAACAAAGCAAAAGACCCCCTAGGGGTAAGAAAATTGATAAAGAGCCCAAAGGGGTGATCATTGAAAGAGCAGTATTTCCAGCTGAGGAGGCAGCATCAGGATCAAGATCAGGATCAGCATCACCTCCACAGGCAAAGAAATTGAAGAAGAAAGATCAGCTAGCAAGGGCAGTAATTACTGAGACCCAAGAGGAAGGTCAGTCCTCACGGCAACCAACAGAAGAAGATGTCCTCATGGAGGAAGGACCTGAAGAAGAGGAGGCCCCCTTACTATTCAAAAGAAAGAGAAGAGCCCCACAAGTTGTGGTAGCTACCCCACCTAAGAGACCAAGAACCTCCATGAGGGGAGAAATAAGGCAATCCCCTGCATTAGTGAAAGGGGCAGGTAGCGAAGTTGTGCATAAGGAATTTCAGCACAATGTCCCACTTCCTACCATTGTGAAGTTCAAAACTGAACTTGCAGAAGAGCAGATGAAAGAAACCTCACCAGGAGGTCATATCTCATTAGAGGAGACAATCAACCTATCTGATGATGAGGTTGTGAAGGAAATAGCTTCACAAAAGATGGAAACCCTTGCTGCAAGTACACACATGACCCCTCACAAGACTCAAACAGTTCAAACAATACTAGAGGAGATGAAGCAAGTGGAAGCTAAAAAGGAAAAGAGCCCAGAAAGGGTAGCCCAAGAAATAGGGTTGGATACACTAGTTGCATAGGTGGCAAGTCTTGTAGTGGTAGATTTGACAGATAAACAAGATGCAAGTCCTGAACATCTAGCAGGTACACCTCACAAAGGGCAACATACAGAAGAAGTGAAGATGGCAGAACCAGAAGGCCATGCTTCAGAAATAAGCCAGCCAAGCTCACAAGATGCATCAGCGGAACCTACTATAGTAGAGGTTCAGGAAAAGAGGGCTGATGAGAAGGATGTATCTGAAGATCCTACTGCCAAAGTTTAGGAAGTAAGTAGCACAGGTGCAGAATAGATAATGGCTTTAGAACAAATGCCAGCACCTAAAGAGGATTCTGCAACATCCATTGTTGTGAATGTGCATCAACAAGAAGAAAAAGCAAAGGAGGCTGAGGTAATGACAAAAAAAGATCATGATCATCATGTGGACGTAGCACAAGATCCTCCACCTCAAGATGATGCTCCTCCAGAAAAAGAAGTTCCTCAGCAGGAGGATGTACCACAGGATCGCCCTCAAAGTAAGCATCATGAAGAAGAAATGAGGAGATCACCTTCTTCATCACATATGCTGATAGAAACAGGAGACCAAGGTGAACAACATGATGATGCGGAGAAACATGATCAGGTACCTCCATGGTTAGAAAAGGAGGTAAACACAGAGGTAGATTTTGTAATCCAAGAATTCGATGTATCTACCTTATTTTCTAAAAATATAATAAAACCAAAGCGGAAGGCTAGAATGACTTCGGCCATTAAGAGAGATCCTACAACTAGTAGAAGAACAACACAGGTAGCAATCCCTACTGTGGAGAAGGAGAAAGGTAAAATTACCTTAGATGAATTTCAAATTAGCACAGTAGACTTGGGATTTGCAAATGAAGACCAAGAGGGTCAAGAAGGCAAAGATATCATAGATTCTTTGATTCAGAAAGTGAAAAGAGAAAAGGAGAAAAATAAGCAACACAAAGAGCACATTGCTCAGTTGCATGCCTATATAGGGAGGTTGACTAATACTAAAGATACTTCAATTGAACATGCAGTCCCATTAACTGCTATTTCCTAGGAGGAAGTAAATAAGTTGGATCTCATGAAACATGAGTCATCCATACTGTAGAAATGGATGCTATCCACATTGGATGCAGCAGAAGAAGTAATAAAGGCCTCTCTAAAGAGATGGAATTCCCTTAGTATCTCCAGGAAGAAGGTAGACAAATTGCAAATGGAGACAGGGAAGAGGTCTTTCCAGTTAGAGAAGACATTATCTGCCTTAGATGAAATAAGGAGGATTAATCCACAAATACTCAAAAATAAATAGGTACTAGATAATAACACTGCATTATTAGTAGACATATGGTACCAGGACATTCAATTTGAATGTGGAGTACTTAAAAGATGCAATAATAAACTGAGAGATATCAGCATGAAACTGCATGATATGATGTCTATTGAGGCAGAGATTTTGGAAACATTGGAAGGAAAGGTAGAAGGGAAAGTAGAGAAATCAGGATGAAGAGTTTGCCATCAAAGCTTTACACGGCAACTTCCAATCAGTAGCTGTTGATCCACTTGTTCACTTGATGGAGGAAGTCATAGATAAAATAATGAGAATCACGGTCAAGATGGAAAACTACAATGAGACACTGCACAGCAGGAAAAATAAATTGGACAACATCAGAAATAAATATCAAGCACATAAGCACGCCATCATCAAAGCAAAGACCCAAGATGGTAGAGAAATAGATAAAATTGTACAATTGTATGAGCAGGTCAGGATGATCATGCAGCCTCATATACAGGGTCTTCTTCATCAGGATGATGAAAGTTCAGAAAGTGATGCACCTAGTGATGAAGCTCATGAGTCAGATGAGGAGCATGATGAGGATACATCATAGAAGGAAATATCAACATCTGATACTTAGCAAAAGTAAGTATCTCAAATAGTTGCCAGCTGGCAACTTGTGCCATTCTGATAAAATTGACAAAGTCAAAGACAAAGACTGACCATAGATATTCGTAGACAAATCAAGATCTCAGATCTTTTTGTAGCAGATTCCTCACCTTGTTCTATAAAAGGTGCAGGAATGCCTCATTGTAAAACATTTGAAACTTAATTGAAATTCATCTGCTAAAATATTCAGGGCTCATTTCAAAGCTTTTGTATACATTTATATCTTTGCATACTCAATGAATGAGAAGACCTGTTTGATTACAATTCATAGTAAATCTTGTGTAATCAGTGTGTGAATTCTAGATATATGCTGTGATTTGTTGCATCCCTTGGAGTGCATATCTACTTACATATGTTGTCTTCATACAAATTCCTTTGAAGTTAGCATCAATTGTATCTAGCTATGGAATGTCCTGGTGAACATATGGTTTGGTTTTCTTCTCTTCATGACTGTATCTAATGTGTATGTGGTTCAATAGCTGAAGGTTCAACATTATTTTGAAGCATTCCTTTCAATTTCTTTAAATTTCAAAGCATTTCACTATCATAACTACAAATAACACAAAATATGTAGATATCTCATGGATAATAGTATATCTTTAGCATATTTAGAAACAAAGCATGTATAATTGGTAAATATCATGCAAATATTTGAGTACAACTGCATCATTTGATCAATCAACTGTATAGAATGACATCTCTGTGAAGAATCTTTGCAGAAACAGTGTCATGATGATGAACTTTACGTAAGGCCCCAAAATGGAAACAGCAACACACATCAACCTCTGAGTAACGTCAGAAGATTAAGACCTAATCACCGGAGACTTGGGATCATGAATTCTCTGAATTCATCGTATCTTTCAAGATGAATAAAGGTTAATGTGTACTTTTATTCTATGCTTGTTTATGACTAACATCATGACCAACATAAATTGGCGCTAGAAGGAGCCCTCACCAACTGGTGCAGGATACACAACACAAATGCTCATGCAGAGTTAGACTGTCCACAATTTAGAATTGCTGCTAGCATTTTCTAGATAGAAGTATCTAATACTTCTAGAAATCCACCTCAGGTAGAGGGAAATGAACTTGTTCCTTATGGATATGACTCTGCATTTGTATTGGAGAGCTATACTGATCATCATCATCAGCAGTCTGTGTCATCCCACCAACATTATTCCTAGGCTTGTGAAGAATCTGCTTTAGCCTTCGAGTCAAATTATGTCTTCCCCTTTGAATATGAGAATGAGCCTTCCACTGAACATGAGGAGGTGCATGCATACTAGCAGCAATATCCTGGTAAGCATAATTATAATTTGAGAAGTAGCTCTAACAGACCTACTGGTCCATTGACATCATCTCTACCTCCAAATAATTTCAACACACCTCCTGATCCCAAAGCTAGCAATAATCTAGGATTTCCCAAGGTAAATGCACAATATCTGTCACCCCAGAATACAGCATCAAAAGTTGTTGCCTTACCTCAGGAGTCTGACAAACTGGTTACATACTTGGATGATGAGATGAAAAAGATAAAGATCAGCTTGTCTCTGTCAGAATTGTTGAAAACTCCTGCAATTAAGAAAGCTTTTATGAAGTCACTAGATGATCCCGCTCCTAAAGAGGATATTCATTCTCGAGGTCATCTTAGCAATAAAGATCATGTTGCTAGAAATAATAATATCAAGCCTAAGGTGCCAGCTATTGTCCAAGCTGCAAAAACCTCACATATGACATTATACAGAGATAAGAGTGAGTCACCACCTTTCCTCCTTACCATAAGGATGTTTAGAAAGAATTTACACAACTGTTTAGTAGATTCAGGTGCATCTACCAATGTGATGCCCTTGTCTATATGCAATGCTTTAGGACTGCATCCTACTAAATCCTTAAAGAACGTGACACAGTTAGACAAGATAGAGGTGAGTGTAGTAGGAGAGCTGACTCATATACACATGCAGCTAGCATCTGATCCCAGGATCTAGTACTATATTGATATTCAGGTAGTTGAAATACCTGACACATATGGGATGCTGCTCAACAGGGACTGGTCAAAGACTTTGAATGGATATATGTCCACTAACTTTAGTCACATGTGGTTACCTTGGAAAGGTATACCAAACCAGATAAGAATAGATGTTGAACCTAGAATGAAGCACATGATAACTGAGTATAATAAAATGAAGGAGATCATGTATGTCGACGTTGAACCTAGAGTTTATGCCGTTAGACCACAGACTATCAGGATAGAAGAGATCCTGATGCTTGACTTCCATCGTCATCATCATGATGATCATCAGGAGGACATGCTGGTTGTAGAAACTGATAGTAATATTGAGAACGAAAATGAAATAGATCGCTTCAAAAATTTTGAGATGCATCTGTCCAAACAGGTAAAGCATTGTCAATTGTTAAATATACCTGCTAATGATATTTTGATTGATGGATGGTGTAGATTACATGATGAAGCACATTCAGAAAGGACTTGCGAAACATGCTTAGACATGATAATGTTGGAGCAGACATGCAGTGAAGCATCATCATCATATTCTGAGGTAAGTTATGCATCTAGTGATGATGATACTGATTCTTGTTTGTCTTCTGCAGGAACCACACAAAAGTTGATAGATCATGATGAAGATCATGTACAGAGGATAGAAGAAATTCTGGTGTATGACGAGATAGATGTTAAGAAAAAAGAGAAGATCACTCCAAGGAGTGATTGTCTGATGGAGTCAGATTATGAACTGTCTGATGAAGACAGAGGCAGTGACCTGACCAGATTTGAAGAATTCTTATCAGGAGAAATTAAGAAGATGATAAGACAAAAGAAACATCCATAGGATGCACTAACTAAAGGTTGGTGTAGGCTGCATGAGGCACCTCACTCGAAGACCGCCTATTCGTTGTGTCTGCATATTTTAAAGAAACATATAGAGCCTGATCCAAAAGATCATCCTCCTGATGATGGAAAACAAGAAGAAAAATTAGCTTCTCAGAAAGAAGAAAAGATGAAGTCTGAGAAGGCTGACATTCCTAAGTTAAAATGGATATCAGGTGGGGCAGCTGCCAGAGCTGCAAAGAAAAATAAAGGTTTAGCTAAACCTCATGCTGGAAATAAATCCTGGACTTTAAGATTTGATGGATCCAAGTCTAAACAAGGAGCTGGAGTAGGGATTGATCTCATTGATCCATTAGGAAAATCCTACCTAGCTGCATACAAATTACAGTTCCCCTGTACTAATAATGTGACAGAGTATGAAGCTCTGATCCATGGGATACTGTTTGCTCTCAAAAAGAAAGTGAAAATTCTGCATGTCTTTGGAGACTCAGAATTAGTTGTCAAACAGGTAAGAGGAATATACTCTTGCAACTATAAAAGGCTGTCAAATTACAGACACAAAGTGTGGGATTTGATTGAAGACTTTGATGCATTTAACATCACCCACATTCCTAGAGAACAGAACCATAGGGCAGATGCACTTGCTCAGGCTGTCAGTACACTAGAGCCATTATCTATATCAGGTCTGAAGAGATTTTTACTAGAATTGGTATCTGTACCATCAGTACCTGATAATGTTACCAATCTTCAGGTCTTCAATGATGATCAGCACATCCTTGATTTCATCTCTAACAGGGATGTATTTGATGCTCAGATCATGTTTGGGAAGAAAATGAAATATTAGAGTTGCCTAGCAATAGGATTCCCAAAGGTATGATTGAATTAGAAAGAGCCTTTGATTTGGATAATATGCTGAAACAAAAGGATCTTCCCAAAGCTGATGGAGGTCAATATTCTCAAGTGAATATTGGACAGGATGATGACAAGAGAAATGTCTTGATAGGTAAGGTTTGCACACTAGAAGAGTTAGAAGGAATAACTCAGGCCCTTAAAGATTACATGCATGTAATTGCATCGACTTATGATGAGCTGAAGACATATGACACATCAGTCATAACTCATACTATACCTCTCAAACCAGACGCTAAACCTTTCAGACAAAAGCAAAGGCCAGTCAATGCTTTGCTTGAACCAATAATATTTGAAGAAGTCAAGAAATTGTTAAATGCTAGGATAATATTTCCTGTGAGGCACTCCACTTGGGTGGCAAATCTAGTGCCAGTTAGAAAGAAGAATGGAGACATCAGGCTATGTGTAGACTTTAGGAACCTAAATAGAGCATCAAAAAATGATAATTATCCTCTGCCCTCATTAGATGAAGTTCTGCAGATTGTAAATGGAGCAAAAATGATGTCCTTCCTGGATGGCTTTTCAGGATACAACCAAGTGATGGTTGATAAGATTGATAGGCTGAAGACTGCCTTCACCACAAAGTGGGGGATCTTTACATATAGACGTATGCCATTCAGGCTGATAAACGCTAGAGCAACATTCCAGCGAGCAATGGACATAGCCTTCAGAGGCTTAATTAGAAAATGTATAGTCATCTACATGGATGACCTCACAGTGTTCTCCAAAGAGAGAACAAATCATGTAGCAGATCTCAGAAGTGTGCTGAAGAAATGTGAAGAATATGGGATATCCTTGAACCCCAAGAAATTCATATTCAGGGTGACAACAGGAAAATTATGGGCCACTTGATAACTGAAGATGGGATCATCATTGATCCTAACAGGGTGGAGTCCATCATGAAAATACAACTCCCTAGAAGTAAGAAAGAACTTAAGTCTTACTTTGGTAAGATTAACTTTGTAAGAAAATTCATCACTGGTTTTGCAGAAATAGTCAAACCACTAAATGCTATGCTAAAAAAAGATGTCAAGATTGAGTGGACAGCAGAAGCTAAAGCTGCTTTTGAGGACATAAAGAAAGCCATATTAGATGCTCCTGTCCTTATCAGTCCAGATTACACAAAGGACTTCTACATCTATTCATTTGCCTCAGAACATACCTCTGCAGTAATGTTGACTCAAAGGAATGAGGAAAAAGAAGAGAAACCAATAGCCTTCATGAGCTGTCCCTTCAAGGATGCTGAGCTGAGATATGTGGATGTTGAAAGACAAGCACTTGCATTGGTCAGGGAAGTAAAGAAATTTAGGCATTATATACTAAAAAGCAAAGTGATTGCAGTAGTGCCTAATGCAGCAGTGAAGATGCTACTAATGCAGAGTGAGCCTGGTGAGAAAAGAGCCAAGTGGATCATAGTATTACAAGAGTATGATATGGAGATTACACCAATGAAGCTGGTAAGAGGACAAGCTTTAAGCCAAATGATATCAGAAATTGACCCAAACATCACAAGTCAGCAGTATGTTATCAATGACAAGGACAATAAGGAATGGTATTCAGATATTACGCACATCCTGATCACTGGAAGATGTCCTCCAAGACTGCAGGCTTCACAGAGAAGAGCCTTAAAGATAAGATCACAAAAATATATGATGAAGGGAGGAACCCTATTCAAGAAGAATTACGAAGGAATATACCTGAGATGTTTAGAAAAGCCAGAAGCAAATAAGGTTCTATCAGAGTTACATGACAAGTTCGGAACAGCACATGGATCAGCCTTGGCCACAACACATGCAATCCTCAGAGCAGGATATTACTAGCCCACAGTTTTTAAAGATACAGTTGATCATGTTAAATGTTGTCATGTATGTCAGGTTGCTGCCAATAGAGAGAAATATGCTGCACAACCCTTGTAGCCAGTGATGCAAGAATGCCCATTTGCACAATGGGGCATGGACTTCATAGGACCAATCAATCCTCCATCATCATCAGGTCATAGGTATGTCTTAACAATTACTGATTATTGTACCAAATGGACTGAAGCTATTAGCAGCAAGACTTGTACTGCAGATGATGTCATTAAATTTCTGGAAAGCAACATTGTCACC
Organism: Cunninghamia lanceolata; assembly: GCA_027924645.1. NCBI lineage: Eukaryota > Viridiplantae > Streptophyta > Pinopsida > Cupressales > Cupressaceae > Cunninghamia > Cunninghamia lanceolata. The sequence goes on from BSBN01001201.1 coordinate 4,632,602, forward strand.
AGGTATGGAACTCCTTATGCTTTAGTCAGTGATAATGGTTCTGCCTTCACTTCAACTAAATTGTCAAGTTGGGCTTTTGATCATGGGATCATACTTAAGTTTTCATCCAACTACTATCCCCAAGGGAATGGATTAGTAGAATCCACTAACAAGAATTTGTTGAATATCATAAGAAAATTAATAGAGAAGAACCCTAGGGAATGGAACTCATTTCTGAAATATGCCTTATGGGTAGACAGAACTAGAATGAAAACTGCATTAGAAAACTCACCTTTCCAACTAGTATATGGGGTAGATCCTATCCTCCCTATAAACTTGAAAATTCCTACCTTGCAGTTTGCCCAAGAGTACCTAGGCATTGATAATAGACAAGAGGTCAGGTTGCTTCAGCTGATGCACCTAGAAGAGAAAAGGAGTCAAGCAATTGACCAATTTGCAAAACATCAGGCTGTTGTCAAACGTTGGTTTGACAAGAGAACCAAAGCTAAAGCTTTCAGGATATCTGATTTAGTCCTGATGTGGGATAAAGCCCATGAGAGGAAAGGTGACCATGGCAAATTTGATAGATTATGGATAGGTCCCTTTCAAATTTCTGAGATACTAGGAGCTAGCACTTATAGGCTTAAGAACCTGACAAGTGAGGATGTCCCATTGCCAGTCAATGGACAATTCCTCAAACATTATTTCCAGGCCTGAGTGACTTCATGACAGTCATGTGTATCATATTGTACATTTGTATAGTTGTTTGTACAGTTTTGTTTTATGTTTGTTTGTTTTGTTTTATTTGTTGAGACCTTGTTCTGGTTAGTCAAGATGATGCACTTCATCACCATAGAAGATAACTAAATTGTTAGGATTCAAGTGATGAGATTAGATTTAGACATAGGTTATGATTCATTCTAAGAAGTATTCATGATCAGATTTGTGGTATTCTTTCATCAGGGTGCCTTTTCTTGATCAAAGTGAATCAATCACAATGAAACACCTAACAGCCTTGGGTTTGTTGAACACACAAGTAGAGGTGTTAAGTGAAAAATCTAAAGGGACTCCCTTGCTACCAATACAATCTCCAACCTAAAGCTATAGGTGACTATACCTTGTACAAATGAGCTGACATGATGATATCAGATACAAATTTTAAAGAGAAAATCAGAAAAGAAATAAAATTAGGCCATCTAAGTAACTCTACCGGGGCTATCGACGCCTGCTGGCAGTGGGGCTCTACTTAGGGAGATTGTATAGATAACCTTGCCGGGGCTATAGACGCCTGCTAGCAACAAGGCTCTATCTAGGTTGGCTATGAGGGATGATCTCCAACTATGTAGTTTAACACCAGTTACTTATGTTTTCAACTTGCTTTCAAGATGAGGATAATTAATCATTTGCACACACATGATCCTTTGTTAGCATTGTTATCATGATGAAATTTTATCATTCAGAAGATCATGATGCTTATGCTTAGAAAGAATTAGAATACTATGAATAAATATGATCACATCACTTAAATCATTGGAATTTGTTTGTTTTCTTTGGTGCCAAGTTGTTGTGTGGTTACACAACACGCCCCATTTGGACTTGGCAAAATAGGGACCCAACTTTTTGCTTGGCTTGTTCTGTGCTTTCTAGTGGTTTGGTAAAAGTAAGTCATGCCGATTATCATGCATGGATAGGCTGGGTAAGTCATCATCATGAGGTTAGTTTGTCAAGGTTCATATTTCATTCCAATAACCTCATATTCAGATAGAGCATCAAATTTCATGTAGGTTTGCCTTTTACATCACCCTGATATTCATTAGGATGTGAACGTTATGAATGGTCAAAGTTTGAGTCAAACCTGATATTTCCAAGGGGAGGATCATATTTCGTAACATCAGTCATATTTTAGAATATCATCCCGATCTAATTTATCACCTGATAAATCATGCAGTCCAAATGTCTGGACGTCAATTTTAGGTGATAGTGACCTTTACCTGTGGGCGGCCTTATGTTTCCCGCGAGGATCATATTTCTCAATGTAACCCGATATTTCTCAATATCCTCCTGACACGCGAAATATCCCCCTAAGCCATTATCCTGATGATGTCATTTAAGTCTGATAAACAAAGAAACTAACATGATGATGACATCATCATCACATTTACCTCTCGGCAGCATATTTCCTAAACATGATCCTGCTCAAATAACATGATGATGACATCATGATGCCTTAGCAATACATTGAGTCAATATCTGGATGACGTCACCTTGATATTCTGAAAGAGAGATCATGTTTTATCTGGTCATCATCATTTTGTAACATCACCTGATATATTGAAATATCCTCCTGATGTATTAGGTATGACCTGAGGGTGCATTTATCACCCGATCTGTCGAAGAAAGTTTTTCCTCTCGGGGAGGATGATCACATTGCACTCGGGATGATATTTGCGAATATCACCCCGATATTCATATATCACCCCGATATTTATATATCACCCTGATATTCGAATATCACCCACTCTTGTTGCCACCATTGACATTTAATGCATGCAGAGGTTGTAGGTAGTTCCCACCAACCATTAAACCTGATTGAACACTTGGCAAAATCCTGAGTTTCCGTGCGAAAATTCAACGAATAAGATTTAGTCTGTCAGGATTTGCCCTAATTTTACCCTAATTGCAAGGTTAAAAGGTAAATTCACCGCCATTTCAGACTTACCTTGTGAGAAAATCATTTTCTGCAAAGCACCAGTTTCCAAACCCCCCATACAGGCGACACTTGTATGAACAGAGCTCACGGGCAGGAGGAAGCATGTGATTATCAATAGGATTAAGAGCATTCTCTGGAGAATCACTGGTATAAAGGGATTTGCATAACCAGGTAAGTAATTGAAACCCTCATCTTGTTGCTTCTGAATAGTCAGGTATGATGTTGCTGGTTTGAAGTTTTAGTTTATGCATCCTGTGATAGGTTAATGCTCAATGAATATAGTATGCATGGTGTTAGTAGAGATAACTGTTATCTGCATGCATGGGAGTACCCATTGTAAGACAAAGTTGTGTTAATTGCAGATATCTATGGCTGACAAGAGGTTGGCAAAGTGTGAGGTTGAATTCAAGAAGCCCATGTTTTCATCTCCAAGAGGAATCCTCTTTAAGTATGGTGCAATTACAGATACCCATCAAGGAAGCACCGATTTGGAGGCCTGGTCTGCCAAGATGAACGATGAGAAGAATAGAAGCCCTCTACTGGATGTAGTATTCGTGTCTGGATTGTGGAATGCGGCTGGTTTTCTGTACTCTATGGAGTCTCCTGAGCTGGTGGTCGAGTGTGCATGGAATTACAATCCAAAGACCAGACAGGTGGTGAAACATGGAAGAGTGTATGCAGACCTATCCATTAAAGGTCTTTCCAAGACATTTGGATTGCCATTGGGTAGAAAGGTTAACAGTGTAGACCTGAAGAAATCAGAAGTTGAGTATGAAAATAACAAGAAACAGGCTAGGAAGAAAATGTATCAATGGAGGGCCCAGAATAGCACATATCCAGCCACTGCCAAACTTCCTGTGCACCTATTTAAATATGATTTTGATGAAGAGTATCAATACATGATTGCACTGCTTAGCAAGGTGACAGGCCAGCCTGATACTGGCAGTTTCAGGGATTGGATGTACGGTGTAATCATGATGTGCATATATGCAGACATCAAGCCACTGTGGGGCCAGCTGATAAGTGATGCTTTACATGAGCAGCTGATGAACCTGGGAGGTTCAAATTGTTCATTTTATATGACATCATACATTGTTAACTCATGTGCATACAAAGGCACATTTGATGCACTAATTACAGATGGAAAAGTCACAGGCACAGTCAATGCTATGCACATTTAGGATCATCATCCCCAATTACAAAGAGCTAACTACCTCCAAGATTACAAACTGGTCAATGATGCATTCTCTATGCATCTGGTAAGAACCATGGAGGAGGACAAGACAAAGAGATTGAGCATGGAAGCTCAAGAAATAATCTACAGGCATGGAGCCTGGTACATTCAGTTTGCTACATTTTCCTACATGAGGATTGAGGGTTTTGAAGGACATCCCCTCATGCTTCCAAAATACCCCACTAATGCAGTGATATTGATGGAATTCATAAGGCAGAGCTCCACCATGATGAAGACATACAAGGATGCTCATAAGCTACCTCCAATCTTGTTTCCAGTCACCATTGACTGGTACATGTGCCCAGACTTAGAAAGCATCAAGAAGGTGATGGTTAGCTTAAATAAAATGCAATTGCAGCCATTTCCACTAATAAGACCATATGATCCTTATGGGAGGATACAAAAAATAGTACGGAAGCCTGTTCATCAAAGGCACCTAGAAGACTTCTAGGCAGATTGTGAAGATGAAGCAGAAGCTAGAAGAAGAAGATACCAGAGGCTAACACTGAATCAAGTCAAAACCTTTGACTGCATCCCTATTCCTCAACAATTGAAGAAGGGTGATGGTAGGATAATGGCAGATGAGTATGAGGAAAAGAAGATATATAATGATACCATATCTGCACCTGACCTAACCATATAGGAGGACATATCCTTGGACCCTTTCATTGCCAGGACATTACAGCTAACCCAAGCTTGGGTTGATGAATAGGTTGAGGCATTGAAGAAGAAAGGTGTTGCCATTACTGTGGAAAACAAGAAGAAAGGGCAGGATATTCCTGGTGAGGAATATGATGACTTTAAAAATGAAAAAAGAAAATTTAAAGGAGATAGATTGCCACCACAACAACAACAAAGCAAAAGACCCCCTAGAGGTGAGAAAATTGATAAAGAGCCCAAAGGGGTGATCATTGAAAGAGCAGTATTTCTAGCTGAGGAGGCAACATCAGGATCAGGATCAGGATCAGGATCACCTCCATGGGCAAAGAAATTGAAGAAGAAAGATCAGCCAGTAAGGGCAGTAATTACTGAGACCCAAGAGGAAGGTCAGTCCTCATGGAGGAAGGACCTGAAGAAGAGGAGGCCCCCTTGTTGTTCAAAAGAAAGCGAAGAGCCCCACAGGTGGTGGTAGCTACCCAACCTAAGAGACCAAGAACCTCCATGAGGGGAGAAATAAGGCAATCCCCTGCACTAGTGAAAGGGGCAGGTAGCAAAGTTGTGCATAAGAAATTTCAGCACACTGTCCCACTTCCTACCATTGTGAAGTTCAAAACTAAACTTGCAGAAGAGCAGATGAAAGAAACCTCGCCAGGAGGTCATAACTCATTAGAGGAGACAATCAACCTATCTAATGATGAGGTTGTGAAGGAAGTAGCTTCACAAAAGATGGAAACCCTTGCTGCAGGTACACACATGACCCCTCACAAGACTCAAACAGTTCAAACAATACTAGAGCAGATGAAGCAAGTGGAAGCTGAAAAGGAAAAGAGCCCAGAAAGGGTAGCCCAAGAAATAGGGTTGGATACACTAGTTGCACAGGTGATAAGTCCTGTAGTGGTAGATTTGACAGATAAACAAGATGCAAGTCCTAAACATCCAGCAAGTACACCTGACAAAGGGCAACATACAGAAGAAGTGAAGATGGCAGAACCAGAAGGCCATGCTTCAGAAATAAGCTAGCCAAGCTCAAAAGATGCATCAGCGGAACCTGCTATAGTAGAGGTTCAGGAAAAGAGGGCTGATGAGAAGGATGTATCTGAAGATCCTACTACCAAAGTTTAGGAAGTAAGTAGCACATGTGCAGAATAAATAATGGCTTCATTTCAAACGCCAGCACCTAAAGAGGATTCCGCAACATCCATTGTTGTGAATGTGCATCAACAAGAAGAAAAAGCAAAGGAGGCTGAGGTAATGACAAAAAAAGATCATGATCATCATGTGGACGTAGCACAAGATCCTCCACCTCAAGATGATGCTCCTCTAGAAAAAGAAGTTCCTCAGCAGGAGGATGTACCACAGGATCGCCCTCAAAGTGAGCATCATGAAGAAGAAATGAGGAGATCACCTTCTCCATCACATATGCTGATAGAAATAGGAGACCAGGGTGAACAACATGATGATGCGGAGAAACATGATCAGGTACCTCCATGGTTAGAAAAGGAGGTAAACATAGAGGTAGATTTTGTAATTCAAGAATTTGATGTATCTACCTTATTTTCTGAAAATATAATAAAACCAAAGCAGAAGGCCAGAATGACTTCAGTCATTAAGAGAGATCCTACAACTGGTAGAAGAAGAGCACAGGTAGCAATCCCTATTGTGGAGGAGAAAGGTAAAATTACCTTAGATGAATTTCAAATCAGCACAGTAGACTTGGGATTTGCAAATGAAGACCAGGAGGGTCAAGAAGGCAAAGATATCATAGATTCTTTGATTCAGAAAGTGAAAAGAGAAAAGGAGAAAAATAAGCAACACAAAGAGCACGTTGCTCAGTTGCATGCCTATATAGGGAGGTTGACTAATACTAAAGATACTTCAACTGAACATGCAGTCCCATTGACTGCTATTTCCCAGGAGGAAGTAAATAAGTTGGATCTCATGAAACATGAGTCATCCATACTGCGGAAATGGATGCTATCCAAATTGGATGCAGTAGAAGAAGTAATAAAGGCCTCTCTAAAGAGATGGAATTCCCTCAGTATCTCCAGGAAGAAGGTAGACAAATTGTAAATGGAGATAGGGAAGAGGTCTTTCCAGTTGGAGAAGACATTATCTGCCTTAGATGAAATAAGGAGGATTAATCCATAAATACTCAAAAATAAACAAGTACTAGATAATAACACTGCATTATTAGTAGACATATGGTACTAGGACATTCAATTTGAATGTGGAGTACTTAAAAGATGCAATAATAAACTGAGAGAAATCAGCATGAAACTGCATGATATGATGTCTATTGAGGCAGAGATTTTGGAAACATTGGAAGGAAAGGTGGAAGGGAAAGTAGAGAATCAGGATGAAGAGTTTGCCATCAAATCTTTACACGGCAACTTCCAATCAGTAGCTGATGATCCACTTGTTCACTTGATGGAGGAAGTCAAATAAAATAATGAGAATCAAGGTCAAGATGGAAAACTACAATGAGACACTGCACAGCAGGAAAAATAAATTGGACAACATCAGAAATAAATATCAGGCACATAAGCACACCATCATCAAAGCAAAGACCCAGGATGGTGGAGAAATAGATAAAAACGTGCAATTGTATGAGCAGGTCAGGATGATCATGCAGCCTCATATACAGGGTCTTCTTCATCAGGATGATGAAAGTTCAGAAAGTGATGCACCTGGCGATGAAGCTCATGAGTCAGATGAGGAGCATGATGAGGATACATCATAGAAGGAAATATCAACATCTGATACTTAGCAAAAGTAAGTATCTCAGATAGTTGCTAGCTGGCAACTTTTGCCATTTTGATAAAGTTGACAAAGTTAAAGAGAAAGATTGACCATAGATATTCGTAGACAAATCAAGATCTGAGATCTTTTTGTAGCAGATTCCTCACCTTGTTCTATAAAAGGTGCAGGAATGTCTCATTGTAAAACATTCAAAACTTAATTGAAATCCATCTGCTAAAATATTCAGGGCTCATTTCAAAGCTTTTGTATACATTTATATCTTTGCATACTTAATGAATGAGAAGACTTGTTTGATTACAATTCATAGTAAATCTTGAGTAATCAGTGTGTGAATTCTGGATATATGTTGTGATTTGCTGCATCCCTTGGAGTGCATATCTACTTGCATATGTTGTCTTCACACAAATTCCTTTGAAGTTAGCATCAACTGTATCTAGCTGTGGAATGTCCTGGTGAACATATGGTTTGGTTTTCTTCTCTTCATGACTGTATCTAATGTGCATGTGGTTCAATAGCTAAAGGTTCAACATTAATTTGAAGCATTCCTTTCAATTTCTTTAAATTTCAGAGCATTTCATTATCATAATTGCAAATAATAGATAATCTCAAGCAAATAACACAAAATATGCAAATATCTCATAGATAATAGTATATCTTTAGCATATTTAGAAACAAAGCATGTATAATTGGTAAATATCATGCAAATATTTGAGTACAACTACATCATTTGATCAAACAACTGTATAGAATGACATCTCTGTGAAGAATCTTTGCAGAAATAGTGTCATGATGATGAACTATACGTAAGGCCCCAAAATGGAAACAGCAACACACATCAACCTCTGAGTAACGTCAAAAGATTAAGACCTAATCACCGGAGACTTGGGATCATGAATTCTCTGAATTCATCGTATCTTTCAAGATGAATAAAGGTTAATGTGTACTTTTATTCTATGCTTGTTTATGACTAACATCATGACCAACAGGCTTATCTGAACCTTCTCTTTTCTTTTTAACTCTAGCGGCTGCACCACCCGATATCCATTTCAATTTTGGCAACTCGTTCTTCTCAAACTTCACCTTATCTGACTGATATGAAGCTGATATTTGTTTTTCTTCTTTATTATCCGAAGAATGATCTTTTGAACAAAGCATCATCTACTTCTTCAAAATATGCAAACATAATGAGCAAGTAGTCTCTGAATGTGGTGCCTCATGTAACTTGCACCAACCTTCAATTAGAACATCATGTGGGGAAGTATGTTGTAGCAGCATCTTTTGAATTTGTTTTGATAAAAATTCTTCAAACTTGGTCAAATTACTATCCCTATCTTCATCAAATACTTCATAATCTGATTCAATCAAACAATCGGTCCCTGGGGTGATATTCTTGTTTCCCTTATAACTATTCTTAGTGCCACCAAGATCTCTTCTATCTTATGAACATAACTTTCATCGTGATATGTGCTTTCTTCTATACATGTAGATGATAGACAAGAATTAGTATCACTGTAACTATCTATATGACATACCATGGATGATGATGATCCCCTCTCACTACATGCTTGTTCTAGTTTCATCATATTTAAATAAGCACCACAAGTTTTTTCAGAATGTGCTTCATCATGCAACCTGCACCATCCTTCAATTAAAACATCTTCATTAGATACTTTTAACATTTGGCAACATTACATCTCTCTGAACAAGTACACCTCAAAGTTCCTAAAATGATCTACTTCCTTATTATCATCTAAACTTTGATCAGATTCTATAATTATTCTATCATCTTGAAGATTATCATTATGAGTGTGAACATCATACATGAGGATCTCCTCTATCTTGATGGTTTGGGGTCTTATGGTGTAAACTCTGGGTTCAACATCTACATACATGATCTCATTGGTTTTATTATACTCAGTAATCATTTGTTTCATGTAGGGTTCGGTATCTATCCTAATCTGATTGGGAATCCCTTTCCAAGGTAGCCACAGGTGACTAAATTTGTGGACATGTATCCATTAAGTGTTTTTGACCAATCCCTGCTGAGCAACATTCCATATGTGTCAAGGATATCTACTACCTAGATATCAACGTAGTATTGAATTCTTGGATCTGATGCTAACTACATATGGATGTGAGTTAATTCTCCTACAACACTCACCTTAGTTTTATCTAACTGTGTTACCTTCTTTAGTGACTTTGCAGGATGCAACCTTAAGGCATTACATATGGACAATGGCATTACATTAGTAGATGCACGTAAATCTACTAAGCAATTGTGCAAATTCTTACTAAACATCCTTATGGTTAGGAGAAATGGAGGTGACTCAGTCTTATCCCTATAAAGGGTCATGTGTGAAGTTTTGGTAGCTTGGATAGTGGCTGAAGTTTTGGATTTGACATTAGTATCCTTAGCTGCATGATCTTTATTCAAAGTCTGATTTGAGGGATGACTGTCTTCTTTTGGAGTAGGGTCATCTAAAGATTTCATGAATGCCCTTTTGATGGCTAGAGTTTTAAGAAATTCTGACAATGACAGACTGATTTTGATCTTTTTCATTTCATCTACTAAGTATGTGACCAATTTGTCAGACTCTGGAGACTGATTACTAGCTTTTGCCACTCCATTTTGTGGTGCTAAGTATTGAGGATTAACTTTGGGAAAACTAGAGTTATTACTTGCCTTAGGTTCAAGAGGGGTGTTAAAATTATTTGGAGGCAAGGATGTAGTCATAGGACCAATAGGTCTATTTGAGTTATTCTCAGGCTATAGTTATGTCTACCCTGATATTTCTATTGATAAGCATGCACTTCCTCATGTTCAATTGATGGCTCATTCTCATCTTCAAAAGGGAAAACATAATTTGTTTCAAAAGCCATAGCTGACCCTTCACATGCTAAGGTATAATTCTCATAGGGTGATGACATCTGCTGATGAGGATGATTGGTGAAACTTTCTAATACAAAAACAGAGTCATATCCACAAGGGACAATTTCATTTCCTTCAACAAAAGGTGGATTACATGTAGTATTAGATACTTCAGCTTCAAATATACTGGCTGCTATCCTAAATTGAGGGCAATCCAACTCCGCATGAGCATTGGTGTTGTGTATCCTACACCAATTTGTAAGGGTTGCTTCTGCCAGGTTCACCCTAGTGGTTTGCTTAGGTTCACTAGGAGGCTAATTATCTAAGGGTGATGGCAAGGAACCATTGTTTGGTCTAGTGTTCCATACTCTAGGATGTTTGGGAACATTGTTGTTGCCACTATTATTATTGTTATTGTTTTTATATCCCCTTTCAGGATATCTGGATCTGTCATTATTATATCCTCTATTCTGATTTGGTTGGGAATAGAAATTATGACTCCTTAGGTGAGTAATTTCAGTTGTTAGTTTCCTTAGTTATGCTGATATCTCTTTAATTTCTTCCTTTTCTTACTAAACTTTGGCTACTACGTTCTCTGTTTGAGGTTTGAAAAAGGAATAACCATTGTTATTACTATTTTGTCCTATATTCTGAGGTACCTGTATATGTCCTGGATATTGTACCATCTGACTATTTCCATTTGGAGGGGGCATGATGCTAAGTGGAGGAACTTGCATAGGAGCAGACATTGTAGGTGGAGGCATCATGGCTCCATTGGTCTGTTGTTGAGAAAGATATGCATGATATGCAGGAAGTGTAGGATGTGTAGGAAATGCAATATTAGGTGTTGGAGCAGGAATCAACTATTGATTGACTTTTATGGCTTCTTCAAAAGCTCCTGCTAGGGTTGTGACACCAGGATGTGTTCTCCTGATAAACATAGAAGTCAGGGGATCTAATCTTGGTAGTATATACTCCTAGCAGCTTCATCTGCTATAGTATAAGGAGTGACCAGCTTTGAAAGCATCTTTTAGAATCTAGCATTGAAGTTAGCAATAGGTTCTCCTTCAAATCTCTTGATTATGGAAAACAGGTGATAATTCATTGAAGGATCTATAAGTATCTTGAATCTATCCTTAAAAGCTTTCTCCAACACAGCCCATGAACAAACTAAACCTTGACCAAGACTGATATACCAATTATATGCCTCTTCCCCTAAGGAAAATGGAAATAATCTACATACCACATCCTGATGTTCAATTCTTGCTCTACAACAAGCTTCCTTGAATGTTATGATGTGATCATCAGCATCCTGATATGGATGATACTTAGGAAAAATCTTGTCAGGATTTTTAGGTAAAGGATGATATGCAGTGAAGGTCAGAGGTGAATCTGAAGCAAAGAATGACATTGTGAATGGTGGAGGTTTGACTGAAGGTGTTACAGGTTGTCCTACAGGTGTTTGTAATCCAATGGGAGTTATTAGAGTACATTCTGGTGAAGCTTCTGATGTATTAGAACCAAGAGTGTGATGAATATCTAATGTTCTAGGTTTCAGTCCCTGGATAGGCAATTCCTCAAAGAGTGCATTGGATCTAGACTTGGTATTTGGCCTGAGAGCCAGGATTTCTACAATTTATGAAAATTTACCTTTGTTTATTATAAATATCAACTAAACTACTCATGTAAAGGATGTATTTATGAACGAAATCCAAAACTGATTGGATATTTATGCAATATTTGTAGAAATGGTGCAAATATGAATTGATATGAGACTTTCACACGCAGATATTGGGATATCAGGTGTCACAAGCAAAATACATTGAAAATTCAGTAAGAAAACCTAAATGACAACTTATTTTTCAAGAGACATAGGAATGGACTGCAAAGCTTAAGATATTTATGCTTGATTTTGAAATATTTGTGATGAATAGGCATAAAAAACTCAAAACAACAAATCTTTGCAAAATATTTAAAGTAATTATCCTTGAGAACATTACCTCACTTCTGACATAGGACAATATACATGCGTTACTAAATCACCTACTAAGCAGTGAAGATAAGCCCTCCTTCTAGTGCCAATTTATGTTGATGATGATGATGGTTAGTCATAACAACATGCATAAAAATTTGTACAACAAACCTTTATTATCTTGTAAAGTATGATAAATTTGAGATTAATTGATGACTCCAAGACTCTGTTGATCAGGTCATGATCGTCTGACGTTACTCAGAGGTTGATGTGACATGTTGTTTTCCATTCCAAGGGGTCTTACATTTTCTTAGATGATCAATATTGCAACTATATTCTGTAAATTCACTTCTCAGAGAGGTTAATTCTACTCTATTCCAAAGATCACTGTGATATTTGTAAGTTTGATCAATTCTTCTGATCATTGACCATCATGAACTTACACATTCTTCTACACTGCATATTTATTTAAATGATGTGTCTGCAAGTGGATATTCATGTGTTTATCATAGCTATTTATTTGTATTTCCATGATATTTGTCAATTTGACATGCTTTCATTCAAAATATGTTCTATATTTTCAATTATCTACGAGATATCTATATATTTCAGGTTTATTTGCTCTTGATTATATGTTATTTACAATTATGGAGATGATTTGTAATGAAATTCAAAGAAATTTAAAGAAATCTTCCTAATTTTAGTGAACCTTTAGACATTGAGTCACATACACACAAGATACAGTCATGAAGAGAAGAAATCAAACCATAATTCACCAGGTTTTCCACAACTAGGTATGGTTGATGCTAACTTCAAAGGAATAAAGAATGAAAACAACATATGCAGACTAAAAAGCACTCCAAGGGATGCATCTAATCAATGCATATCTCCATATTCCACTCACAGATTACTTAGGATTTACAATGATTTGTAATCAAAACAGCTTCTCTTTCATTAAGTATGCAAAACATGTACATACACAATAACTTTGAAATAAGTCCTGATTTCTTCAGCAATCAAATTTCAATTAAGTTTCAAATGACCAAAAGATTGCACTCCTACACCTTTTATAGAATAAGGGAAGGAGGCGGTTACAACTGACCAATGGTCAAGATTTATCAATTCAAATCAATGGCTAACAATTCTCCATTGACTTAATCAACTCCTTCATTCGTGGCACAGGTTGCGAGCTAGAAACCATCTATATGACTTGCTACTTATAAGTTTCTCATGCATATGTTTACTTGGTGATGCACATATACTTACTCTTCATCTCCTTTTTCTTCACTTTCTTCTTTCTCATTATTCTCTTCACTTTCAACACTTCCACTATCACTATCACTTTGGTAAACATCCTCTCCTATATAGACCTTTACTGTTGTCCTGATTGATCCATATGCTTGCACTATTTTGTCAACCTTTCCCCCATCTTGGACTTTAGCTTTTACTATTGCATGTTTATGGGAGTGGAATTTAGCCTTGAGGGCTTCCATCTTGCCTTTCCTATTGTTTAATGTCTCATTATATGTTTCCACTTTGACCTTTATCCTCATGATTCTATTCATCACTTCTTTTGTCAAGTGGTTCAGGGGGTCATCTGCTACAGGCTTGAAATTATCATGTAGAGCCTTAACAGTAAAATCTACATCTTGATTTTCAATTTTACCTTCTATTTTTCTTTCTAAAGCCTCCAGGGTCTCTGCCTCATATGCCATCATGCTATGCAGTTTGACACTGATGTCCCTGAGCTTGCCACTGCATTTCTTCAGTACATCACATTTGAATCTGATATCCTCATACCATATCCCCATTAGCAGGGCAGTGTTATTATCTAGTACATTGTTACTTATCAAACTTTGTGAATTAATTCTTCTCATCTCACTCAAAGCAGCTAGGTCCTTTTCCAATTTGAATGACCTTCTACATGTTTCATTCTGCATCTTGTCTACCTTTCTCTTTAAGGTGCTCAAAGAATTCCATCTCTGCAGAGAGGTCTTTACCACATCTTTAGCTCCAACAAATGCTGATAACATCCATTTCTCCATCACCATCGCCTCACGCTTCATCAGGTCCAATTTGGTAACCCCATCTTGTGATATAATAGCCAATGGGATGGCCAGATTAGTAGGTGCATGATTAGGGTTAATTAACCCTTTTATAAAAGAATGCAATTGAGCAATGTGTTCTTTATGTACCTATTGTGTGGTTACACAACATGCCCCATTTTGCCTTGATAAAATAGGGACCCAACTTTTCTTGTTGTTTGTGCCTTGTTTGTTTTCTACTTTGGGCAGTTTGGTAAAATTAGTCATGCATATAACCTTGTAAGGGGGTGGATTTGCCACTATGATGAAGTCAGTTGTCAAAGTTAGTAGTTCCCATTATTAACTTCATAGTTGGAAAGTACATAAAATTCCAAGTAGGTTTGTTTTTTAGATCACCCCAAAATTGTCTAAGGGAAGAAAGTTATGTTGAGTCAAAGTTTAGTCAAACCCAGTATCCCTGGTGGGGGGTCATATTTCTAACATCAATCATATTTCATAAGATCACCCAGATATAGGATCGTCACCTGATAATCACCAGGGGTGTGATGTGTAGACGTCAAATTTAAATAGGAATCGATATCTACCTGTCGAAGGACTTCGCATATCCCACAAAGAGTCATATTTCAAACATCAGTCATCTTACAAATATCACCCTTTGTGCAAATATCACCCTATGTCAATATGATGGTGACATCATCTGATTTCAATGAATAAAGGAAATCACCCTGATGATGACGTCATTATTCCATCTAAACCACGGGGGGGTATATATCCAATATCCGTCATATTCCTTAATATGACAATGACGTCATTAAAAAATAATAACTAAACAACATCGATGACATGATGATGTCACCCAAATCTTTTCCAAGGAAAGGGGGGTCATATTTTAGATACCCCTAATCTTAGTTTCGTGACCCGATATACACCATGGTCAAACATTGACCATATCACCTGACTCTTTGCACTCAGTTATCCCGCGCGAAAGCAAGGGGGTCATATTATCCAGAGGGGTCATATTTCTAAATATCCCCTGATCTTTCAAAGATCACCCCCCCTTTAACATTAATTGCAATTAAATGCGGTAGATGAACTCCTGCCGATTACAAATGCAAGTTGAACACTTGGCAACATCTATGGATTCCCTACAGATGATCAACAGATTTAATCAAGACAATGCATTTTTACCCTAATCTGTCCTGTTGATCCATTTTAAAGGTAAAATTCAAAGGTCATTTTCATTCACCTTGAGATAAATCAAGAAATTACAGAGCTCCAAAGTCAAACCCTCAACAACTACATGTCAACGGATCAGATCCTTCAACGAAACGAAGCAGGGGATCTTACGCATTTATAGTCTTTCCCCATAATCACTCATCTAATCTAAAAGAAAGCATTGTCAGGTAAGTAACTATAAACCCTCCCATTGTCATTTTCTATAATTCCAGGTAGAGTATTTGTCTTTACTGGGGTATGGCCTTGTGATAATATGTAGAAAGGTAAAATAAGGAGTAATATATAGGGTATACATGATAGAGGTACATGATGTTGTAAGAATGCATATGGACACTATAGGGTAAAATATATCATGTTTATTATAGGAATCCATGGCAAATCTCAGGAGAAATAGGTCTAAGGTGGAGTTCCTCATGCCCATGTTTGTGCAGCCTGAGGCAGTACAGTTCAAATATAGAGTTATTGGTGATACACATCAAGGGGATACAAATCTGGTAGTATCATCAACAAGATTGGACAATGATAAGGATAATCCCATTCTGGAGGGGGTGTTTGTCTCAGGTATGTGGCATGTAGCTAGTTTTCCCTATGCTATGGATGCTCTGGAACTGGTAGTGGAGTGTGTGAAAAATTACAACCCTGAAACCAGGCGAGTAGAGAAGCATTGGAGGATATACACTGACTTCTCAGTCAAGGGCATTACTGCCACTTTCAATTTTCTAGTTGGGAAAAAAGATAGTAAATGTGGACCTACATAAACTAGAAACAAAGTATAACAATAACAAGAAGAATGCGAGGAAGAGGATGTACCAATGGAGATCAAAGAGTAGTACATATACTGCCTCAGCCAAGCTACCCGTGCATTTGTACAAGTTTGATTTTGATGATGAGTATCAATATATGATTGCTCTGCTGAGCAGGATAACTAGCAGGCCTCATGCTGGAAATTTCAAGAACTGGATGTTTGGGATCATCCAGATGGTCTTATATGTAGACAACCAGCCCCTATGGGCTAAGATCATCAGTGACTCATTGGATGAGGGAATGAGGAGCCTAGGAGGACAAACATGTTTATTCTACATGACTTCATATGTGGTGTACTCTTGTGCATATAAAGGAACATTTGATGCTTTGAAAATAGTGGGTAAGGCTGGTGGTGATGCTAATGATGCACATATATGGGATCATTATCCCCAATTGTAGAGGAAGGTATACCTCCAGGACTATAAACTAGTAAATGATGCATTCTCCATGCATCTGGTCAGAACTATGGAGGAGGATAGGACTAAAAGGCTAAGCATGGAAGCTCAAGAAATTATTTACCGACATGGAGCATGGTTTATCCAATTTGCTACTTTCTCATATATTATAATCGAGGGATTTGAGGGATAGCCTCTTATGTTACCAAGATACCCCACTGATTGGGTCATCTTGATGGAATTTGCTAGGCAGGTATCTACAATAGTTTAAGCCTATAAGGCACGGAGGAAGATACCTCTAGTTTTGTTTCCAGTATCCATGGGCTAGTATATGTGCCCAGATTCAGAGCGTATAAAACATGTCATCAAGGGGTTGAAAATGATGTACCTACAACCATTTCCTCTAGCCAGATCATATGATCCTTATGGCAGGATGCAGAAGATACTAGGCAAACAAATACATCAAAAGCATCTAGAGGACTTTTGGACTGATTGTGATGATGAGGCTGAGGTGAGAAGAAGGAAACACCAAAGACTCACCTTGAATCAAATCAAAACCTTTGACTATATCTCGGTGCCGGCACAACTACGGAAGGATGATAGGAAAACCATGTCCAATGAATATGAGGACAAAATGGTGTATAATGACACCATATCAGCCCCAGATCTTACACAATAGGAGGATATATCCTTAGATTAGCTGATGAATGGGGTGATCTAGCTAACCTAGGCTTGGGTAGATGTAGAAATATCCAAACTAAAGAAAAGGGGCATTGCCCTTACGATTGATGCTAAAAAGAAGAGACAAGAGGTGTCTGATGAGGAATACGATGATTTCCTCACTGAAAAGAGAAAATCCAATGGGGAAAGATTGCCTACAGAAAAACAAAAGAGGATCCCCCTAAGGGTAAGAAAGGTGAAAATGAACCAAAGGGGATGATAATAGAGAGGTTTGTAACTACAACTGTAGGTGCATCTACATCAGCTCAGGCATCTACGTCATTGACACAACTTCTAATAGAAAAACCAAAAACTAAAAGAATTTTAAAGCCTACTATTGAAATTACAGAGATGCAGGTGGAAGGCCAAATCCTGCAACATGAGGCAAAGGAGGGATACCCCTTGGAAGAGGAACAATTAAATAAAGAACTTGAATATGATGACTTGCTAGTAGCTAGCAAGAAGAGGAGGGGGATGCCACTGATGTCACCACCTATGAAACAAAGAACGGTCATGAGGGGAGATGTCCATGTTGACCCCATCATGTTGAGAGGAGCAAGTGGTGAAGTTTTTAGGAAGGAACTATAGCATGATGTTCCTCTTCCCACCGTAATTAAATTCAAAACTAAGAAAGTAGAGGAACAAACAAGATATACGCTCGAGACAAGTAAGGGGGTTCCTTTCTCTTTAGATGACAGTAGATTTATCTAATGATGAGGTGGTCCAAGATGTGACCGCTTAACAAATGGAAACTCTAGTTTCCAACACCCGAATGACTCCTCATGGAACTCCATTAGCCCAAATGAGGGTGTTGGAAGAAGTAAAGCGAACAGATGAAATGAAACAAGGTAGCCCAAAAAGAGCAGCCCAACAAATACGACTGGACAATTTGGTCGAGTAGGTTACTAGCCCTGGAGCCATAGACTTAACATATAGGGGAGATATAAGCCTAGGCAAAGAAGAGGGTGCACCTGAGGAACCTAAGAAGACTAGAGTGGCAGAGCATACAGAGAAGGATAGTACTACTCTTAATCAAGGTCAGCAACAGCATGAGACACCCACAGAACCAAAAATATTAGAAGTCCAACAGAAGAATGGGGATGATCAGGACATATCAGACACTGGTGTTGCTCATACTCAGGGAGGTTCATCATTTCCTCAAGATAAAGAGAATCAGGGAGATTTGGGAGAAGTCCCAAGGACATAAGACAAATCAGGTCAGGAAGACCCCAAGCCACAAGATATCAATGCACTGGGTGGAGAACAGGAAATGACCCATGATCAAGGTGATCCTCAAGGGCAGAATACATAGGCCTCCCAAGAGGTTAATATGCCATAGGATGGGAAGGATAATAAAGAAGATGAAAATCCAAAGGAGGGAGCACAAAATGAAGCACAGGATCAAAATGTGGAAATTCCATAGGATCCTCCTTTGCAGAAGGCAACCCCTCAACAAGAAGAACTCCAACAAGATCCCCCTCATGATGAACTACATGAGGATGAAATCAAGAAGGTGCCTTCTCCATCAAGGATAGAAGCTAATACTGGGGAGTTGGACACACATGATATAAACAAGAGCCACCAAGAATCTAGAGGTGATGTACCTCATTGGCTAGAGAAAGAAATATATATAGAACAAGTGTCAGAAGTTCAAGAGTTTGATGTCTCTACCTTATTTGCTAAGAACATGATGAAACCAAGGAGGAAGGCCAAATTAACATCTTCTATAAAAAGAGATCCTACCACAGGTAGAAGAACCGCACAGATAGCCCTTCCCACAGTTGAAAGGGAAAAAGGCAAAATAAGCCTGGAAGAATTCCAAATCACAAGTGTTGATTTGGGTTTTGCCAATGAAGACTAGGAAGGACAAGAGGGGAAGGATATTATTGATTATTTAACCCAAAGGGTGAAGAAGGACAAGGAGAAAAATAAAGTACATAAGGAGCACATTTCTCAATTGCATTCTTTCATAAAAGGGTTAATTAACCCTAATCATACACAAGTTGATCCTGCAGTCCCATTGACTGTTATATCACAGGATGAGGTTACCAAATTGGACCTGATGAAACATGAAGCAATGGTGATGGAAAAATGGATGTTTTCAGTGCTCACTAGGGCTGAAGATGTATTAAGAACCTCTCTATAGAGGTGGAATTCTTTGAGTAGCCTAAAGAGGAAGGTAGACAAAGTGTAGAATGACACAGGAAGACAAACATTTCAATTGGAAAAGGACCTGAGTGCTCTGAGCGAGATGAAGAGAATTGATTCATAGATTATGATAAGTAATAAGGTATTAGATAATAATACTACCTAGCTAACAAGTATATGGTATGAAGATATCAAGTTTGAGTGTGATGTCTTGAAGAAGTGATGCGGCAAACTCAGGGATATTAGTGTCAAACTACATAGCATGATGGCATATGAAGCAGAAATCTTGGACTCCTTAGAAGGGAAAATAGAAGGTAAAATTAAGAATCAAGATGCAGATTTTGCTATTAAGGCTCTGCATGATAATTTTAAGCCAGTAATAGATGACCCTCTCACCCACTTGACAGAAGAGGTAATGAATAGAATTATGAGAGTTAAGGTTAAAGTGGAGATATACAATGAGACATTAAATAGCATTAAAGGTAAACTGGAAGCTCTTAAGGCTAAGTTCCAATCTCATAAAGATGCAATAGGAAAAGATAAAATCCAAGACGGGGGAGAGGTTGATAGAATAGTGCAGGCATATGAACATATCAGGACAGCAGTAAAGGTCCACATGAAAGAGAATGTTTATCAGAGTGATAGTGATGATCGAAGTGATGAAGATGAAGAGAATGATGAGCAAGAAGAAAATGAAGAATAAGGACATGAAGAGTAAATGTAGATGCATCACTAAGTGAACATATGCATGGGATACTTATAAATAGTGAGTCATACAGATGGTTGCCAACTAGCACCCTGTGCCACGAGAGAAAAGTTGACTAAGTCATAAGAGGATGGTCAACCATTGATCGAAATTGATAAATCTTGACAGTTGGTCAATTGTAACTACCCCCTCACCTTATTCTATAAAAGGTGCAAGGGTACAATCTTTTAGTCATTCAAAAATTCATTGAAATCTGATTGCTGAAGAATTTAGGACTTATTTCAAAGTTATTGTGAATATACATGTTTTGCATACTTAATGAAAGAGAAGCTATTTTTATTACAAATCATTGTAAATCTTGAGTAATCTGTGATTGGAATCTAGATATATGCATTGATTAGCTATGTCCCTTAGAGTGCTTTTTAGTCTGCATATATTGTTTTCATTCATTGTTCCTTTGAAGTTAGCATCAACCATACCTAGTTGTGGAACACCCTGGTGAATCATGGTTTGATTTCTTCTCTCCATGAATGTATCTGGTGTGTATGTGATTCAATAACTAAAGGTTCACTAAAATTAGAAGTATTCCTTTAAATTTCTTTGAATTTCATTACAGATTGTCTCCATAATTGCAAATAACACACAATCAAAAGCAAATAAACATGAAATATGCAGATATCCCGTAGGCAATTGAGAATACAGAGCATATTTTGAATGAAAGCATGTCAAATTGATAAATAACATGCAAATACAAATAAATATCCATGAGGAATACATAAATATCCACTTATAGACACATCATTTGAATAAATATGTAGTGTGGAAGAATGTGTGAATTCATAATGATCAATGATCAGAAGAATTGATCAAACTTACAAATATCACAGTAATCTTTGGAAATCAAGTAGAATTAACCTCTATGGAGTGAATTTACAGAATACAGTGCAATACTGATCACCTAGGCAAACATAAGACCCCTTGAAATGGAAAATAGCGTGTCACATCAACCTTTGAGTAATTTAGATGATCATGACCTGATCAACGGAGACTTGGAGTCATCAACTTATCTTAAGTTGATCATACTTTAAAAGATAATAAAGGTTTGTTGTGCAAATTTTTATGCATGTTGTTATGACTAACAATCATCATCAACAGTACCTTATTCTTCTCCTTTTCTCTCTTCACCCTTTGGGTTAGAGAATCAATAATATCCTTTACCTCTTGACCTTCTTGGTCTTCATTACCAAAACCTAGATCAACATTAGTGATTTGAAACTCTTCTAGGCTTATTTTTCCTTTCTCCTTTTTGACTATAGGGAGGGCTACTTGTGCAGTCCTCCTACCTATACTAGGATTTCTTTTTATTGCAGATGTCAACCTGACCTTTCTCCTTGGCTTCATCATGCTTTCAACAAATAGGACAGACACATCAAAATCTGGAACCTCTTCCACTTGTTCCACATGTATTTCCCTTCTCAGCCAATGAGGTATATCACCTCCAGATTCTTGGTGATCTCTTCCTATGTCATGGGTGTCCTACTCTCTTGTGTCAACTTCTATCCTTGGTGGTGAAGGCACCTTCTCGATTTCTTCCTCATGCAATTCATCATGAGGGGGATCTCGCTGGGGTTCCACCTATTGAGGGGCTTCCTTTTGTAAAGGAGAATCTTGTGGAATATTCACATTTTGATCTGATGTCTCCTTTGATGAACTTTATTTTGGAATTCCATCACCCTGCTTATTTTGTTCATCCTGTGACACATTAGTTTCCTGAGAGGCTTGTGCATTTTGACCTTGGAGATCACCCTGATCACCCTTGGTCACATTCTTTATTTCCTTATCAGTACCCCGGTCATGGGTTATTTTCTGTTCTCCTTTTGGTGTACTGATATCTTCTGACTTAGGCCCTTCTTGACCTAATTTTTATTTAGTCCCTAGTGCTTTTCCTGAATCTCCCTACTCAGTATGTGGTGGAGATGTGCTCTATTCCTTCTGAGCATCCTTGTGGAGCATCCCTTGATTAGCCTTACCTTGAGACAATGATGAACCACCTTGGGCCTAACTAGCACTACTGTCTAGTATGTCCTGATCACCCCCACTCTATTGTTGTGCTTCTGATGTCTTTGGTTCAATGGGTGTCTTATTTTGTTCTTGATCCTAATCAAGAGTAGCATTATCTTTCTTTGTATGCCCTACCTCTTCAGTAATTTTAGGCTCTATGGGTGGATTATTATCTTTATCTGGGCTTACATCACCCCTATATGTCAAGTTTATTACTACAGGGCTTGTAACCTATTCAACCAAATTATCTAGCCCTATCTATTGAGCTATTCCCTCAGGACTATCCTGTTTCATTTCTTCCATCTATTTTTCTTCTTGCAACACCCTAATCTAGGC
Source organism: Cunninghamia lanceolata (assembly GCA_027924645.1). NCBI lineage: Eukaryota > Viridiplantae > Streptophyta > Pinopsida > Cupressales > Cupressaceae > Cunninghamia > Cunninghamia lanceolata. Next base: position 4,655,237 of record BSBN01001201.1, read on the forward strand.
TAATGGAGTCCCATGAGGGGTCATCCTAATGTTGGCAACTAGGGTTTCCATATGTTGAGCAACCACATCTTGGATTACCTCATCATCTGATATTTCTACCATATCATCCAGAGGGAAAGGAGTCTCCTTACTAGCCTTGAACACTTCTCTTGTCTGCTCATCGGCCCTCTTAGTTTTGAACTTAATTATTTCAAGAATGGGGACTTCATGCTGCAGTTCTTTTCTGAAAACCTCACTGCCCATTCCTCTCAACATAATAGGATCAGTGATGACATTCCCCCTCATGGTCGTTCTTTGTTTCTTAGGTGGTGGTGTTTGCAACACCTTCTTTCTCTTCTTTCTTGCTATCAACAAGTCATCATCTTTGGGTTCTTTATCCGATTGTTCTTCTTCCAAGGGGTTATCTTCTTCTAATTTACCTTGTAAAGCTTGTTCTTCTACCTACATCTATGTGCTCTCAGTAATAGGTCTCAAAATCCTCTTAGTCTTTGGTTTCTCTGGTGATGCTTGTGAGGTGGAGGCATGGGCTGATGTAGATGCCGGGTCACCTTTGGATGCAATTCTCTTTATGATCACCCCTCTTTGTTCACCTTCCACCTTCTTATCCTTGGTGGGTATCTTCTTTTGTTCTTTAGTGGGTAATCTCTCCCCATTAGATTTTCTCTTCTCTATAAGGAAATCATCATATTCTTCATCAGATAATTCATGTCTCTTTTTCTTGTTGTCAACAGTAAGGTCCATGCCCTTCTTCTTTAGCTTAGCAATTTCTGTATCCACCCAACTTTGGGTCAGTTTTATCACCCCTTGCATTATTTGATCCAAGGATATATCCTCTGGCTGTGTAAGATCAGGGGCTGATATGGTGTCATTATACACCTTTTTGTCCTCATATTCATTGGACATTATCTTTCCATCATCCTTTTGTAATTGTGTTGGCACTGGGATACAATCAAAGTTTTTGATTTGATTCAAGGTGAGCCTTTGATATTTCCTTCTTCTCACTTCAGCTTCATCATCACAATCAATCCAAAAATCCTCTAGATGCTTTTGTTGTATTTGTTTCCTAAGTAATTTCTACATCCTACTGTAAGGGTCATATGATCTAGTGAGAGGAAATGACTATAGGTACATCAGTTTCAACCCCCCAATAGCATGTTTTATGCTCTCTGAATCTGAGCATAAGTACCACCCCATATACACTGGAAATAAAATTACAGGAAGCTTCTTATGTGCTTTATAGGCCTCAACCATTGTAGACACCTGTCTGACAAACTACATCAAGATGACCCTATCAGTAGGGTATCTTGGCAACATAAGAGGTTGTCCCTCAAATCCCTCAATCCTGATATATGAAAAGGTGGCAAATTTTATAAACCATGCTCCATGTTTATAAATGACCTCTTGAGCTTCCATGCTCAGCCTCTTAGTCCTATCCTCCTCCATGGTTCTTACCAAATGCATCGAGAATGCATCATTTACCAATTTGTAGTCTTGGAGATATACTTTTCTTTGTAATTGGGGATAATGATCCCATATATGCACATCATCTGCATTACCACCAACCTTACCTATTGTTTTTAGGGCATCAAATGTTCCTCTAAATGCACAAGAGTATACCACATATGAGGTCATGTAAAATAAACATGCCTGTCCTCCCAGATTCCTCATTCCTTCATCCAATGAATCATTGATGATCTTGGCCCATAGGGGTTTTTTATCTGCATATAACACCATCTAGATGATCCCAAACATCCAATTCTCAAAATTACCAACATGAGGTATGTCAGTCATCCTACTTAGCAGGGCAATTATATATTGGTACTCATCATCAAAGTCAAACTTGTACAAGTATACTGGTAGCTTAGCAGAGGATATATAAGTGCTATTCCTTTCTCTCCATTGACACATCCTCTTCCTGGCCTCTTTCTTTTTGTTGTTATACTATGTCTTTGACTTATGGAGATCCACATTGACCACCTTATTTCCTACTGGTAAGTTGAAAGTGGCAGTGAGGCCCTTGACCAAGAAATCCTCATATATCCTACCATATTTCTCCACCCACCTGGTTTCTAGGTTATAATTCCTTGCACATTCAACAACCAATTCTAGGGCATCCATGGCATAAGGAAAACCAGTTGCATGCCACATACCAGAGGTAAACACTTTATCCAAAATAGGATTGTCTATGTTATTATCCAACCTTGTTGACCATGTTTCTAGGTCTCTACTCCCTTGATCTGTATCACCAATGACCCCATATCTGAATTGCACCCCTTCTAGTTGCACAAACATGGGCTTCAAAAACTCAGCCTCAGACTTGTTTCTTCTTACGTCGGCCATTGATTCCTGCAATAGACATGATATATTTTACCCTATGGTACCCATATGTACTTTCAACAATATCATGTATCCTTTATCTATTACCCTTCATTTTACCCTTCTTTATGCATCATCATATGTATTTACCCTAGTAAAGACAAACATTCTACCTAGATTTGCAAAAAATGACAACGGGGAGGTTTTGAAGTTACTTACCTGATAATGCTTTCCTTTGGGTTGTATGAGTGATTACGGGAAAGACTGTAAATGTGCAAGGTCACCCATTCCATTTCGTTACGCTAAAGGATCCAGTCCATTGGCAGGTAGCTGATAAGGGTTTGACTTCTAGAGCTCTGTAATTTTTGATTTATCTCAAGGTAAATAAAAATGACCTTTGAATTTCATTTTTAAACAAATCGATAAGATGAATTAGGGTAAAATGTGATGTCTTGATTAAATCTGTCGATCATTTGCATGGAATTCATAGATGCCTCCAAGTGTTTGATTCGTATTTGTAATCGATGGGATTTCATCTACCACTTTAAATGCATTTAATGTTAAGGGGGTGATCTTTGAAAGATCAGGGATATTTGGAAATATGACCCCCTATGGATAATATGACCCCTCTCACCTTGTGCGGGATAATCGTGCACAAAAGATTGGGTGACATGGTCAACTTTTGACTAGGAAGCATATCGGGTCATGGAATTAAGATCAGGGGTACTTCAAAATATGACCCCCCGCGGGGAATAAATCATGATGACATCACTATGTCATCGATGTTTTTTAGTTATCAAGTTTTAGTGATGTCACCGTCATATTAATAAATATGATGGATATTGGATATATGACCCCTCGTAGGCCAGATGAGACAATGATGTCATCATCTGGGTGATTTCTTTCATTCATTGGAATCGGATGATGTCACTGTCATATTGGTGTAGGGTGATATCCGCGAAAGGGTGATGTTTGTAAGATGACTGATATTAGGGAATATGACCCCCCCGGGATAATACGTGAGATTCTTTCATGGGTAGATGTCAGTTCTTATTTAATTTTGACGTTCACGTATCTTGTACCTAGTGATTATCAAGTGATGATTCTAAGTCTGGGTGATCTTATCGAATATGACTAATGTTAGAAATATGACCCCCCTCAGGTAATATCAGGTTTGACCAAACTTTGAATCAACATAAATTTCTACCCTTAGACCATACTAGGGTGATCCAAAAGACAAACCTGCTTAGAATTTTGTGTACTTTCCAACCATGAGGCTAATATTAGCAACTGTTGACTTTGACAACTGATCTCATCTAGTGGTAGATCCACCCTCTCAAAGGTGACATATATGACTGATTTTACCAAACCACCCAAAGCAAGAAACAAGCAAGCAACAAGCAGAAAGAAAAGTTGGGTCCCTAATTTTCTAAGGCAAAATGGGGCGTGTTGTGTAACCACACAACACTTGGTTATCAATGCTGCAATAGAATTATGATTATTCTTTTGACTCACTGTCCATATATACTTTTGTAATTCAACTTTCTCCTTTAATATCCTTACTTGTTCTTCCACCTCTTCTTTATTTTTCTGATATTTCCTTATCCATGCACTTAATTCCCTGATGGAATCAATCATTTCAGTGCTCAAATATGCAGTAGGATTCTTCAGGCAGGGTAGATAAATAGATTTGATATCTTTAACTACCATAGCTATATCATAGACTGGTATCTCTTGGCATTCATGCCCAATAAACTTTTGTATTATTTTCATGTGCTTCCTGATCACTTCATTAGCAATTTCTTCTAGATCCTAGATACTCATAATGCAACTTTCTAACATGTCTTCAAATTTCAACTCCAATATGTATTGTGGCATATGACTTGTCATTTGAGAAGCTATTCTTCCCTCAATTATCAGTTCTTCAACTCTGTCATTCATATTTTCAACCTGATTCAACTCCTTTTTGCACTCCTCCATTCTAAATTGACAATGATGTAAAACAACATTGCAATTATTTTTCTCCTCAAGAGCCACTTCCCAACAAGTAATTACCTACCTTATTGTGCTTTGTCCTTTTTGAATAAATGTATTGAACCACTCTTCAAAAACATTTGCTTCAACCCTTTGTTTTCCAATTTAGTAACTTGATCCTTTGATAAAATGGCTAAGTTTGCAGGTAAATCAGGCATGCCAATATTAGGGTCAAATATTCCCTATATGAACTATTACAATTGCACAATATGCCCCTTTAAATAATCAAACTTATCCTTATCTTTCTTCATCATTTCCGTAGTTACTTTATTCATGTCTTCCCACTCGGCAATGTGCTATTCCCTAGTCACATGCCCAAGATCTATATTCAGTAGTTGATAATCTTCAAGGGTCATTTCTCCCTTTGCCTTGTCCTTTTGTGGTATAGCTAGCTCCAAAGTCCTGGATCCAGATGGGCTTCTCTTTATAGCTGACATGGTTCAACCTTTTCTCTTTTCTTTATGTGGATTCCCACCTAACAAGCTTTTCATGTCGATGGGAACAAACTGTACCTCTATTTTTTCTCTTCTAACCTCAGAACCCAACCAAGCTAGTGTTTCCCTATTTGTTTCTACCCTCTTCTCTTCATTTATTACCCCCTCCTCAAGTTTTTCCATTTCTATTGGCTCTTGTTGTTGTTGTTGATGATTTTGATCCAGAGGTGGACTCTGTTGTGGTGCTGAGGGTGATGCATCATCTTGATGTTGTGGTTCCTCTTCTTCATTTTCCTTTTCTTCTTCATCCTCCTCTATATCCCCTTCAGCATCTTGTTCTATATTTCTCTCCTTTGATTTCTTTTCTTGTTCACCCTGTTCAATATTAATATTAGAAACATTTGAAACATTAGTATCCATAATGCCTGCTAGCATTGCCTCTTCTGCCTGCACCTTAGTTTCAACTTGCACATTCTCTATTTCACTGATCTTTTCTGATTGTAATGACTGACCAGAAGATACATATGTTTTCTCTATATTCTTTTCTCCTTCTTCTTCTTTTTTTGCCTCTGCTACTTGTTGTGTAGCAACTTGCACTTCTGTGATTTCAGGTGATACTAGTTGACCATAAGGATCTACTGCCTCCAAATTTTCTTGTATATTTTCATCCTTTTTTATTTAGCTCTGTGCCTTTTCTATCTGAGCACTTTGTTCTTCCACGATAGGGGCAGTCTTTGATGTTTGTTCTTCTTTCTCATCCTCTACCTCCATATCAATTCCAAATTGTGACTCTTCATCATCACTACTCCCTTCATCAATATTCACAATTTCACCTACTTTCTTGACTTCTTAGCCTGTTGACTCTTGTAGGATTTCTTCAGTCAACTCTTGTTTCACTTTTATGTGGCCTAGTCTTCTTTCTTCAGGTGTAAAATCTTTAGATATATGCCTTTGTCTTACTCCAACAGGTGGAGCATCCACTATTATAGTAGGAATTTGTGTCTTCCCTCTTGGGGTATCTATGATCACAACTTTAATTGTACGTTGTCATGATGGTAATTCTTTACTTTGCACTTGTTCTACAACAACCCCTGATGTTTGTGACTATTCCACATTAAATGCTTGGCTTGATGTTCCTTATTCCATGAATGTACTTGAAGGAATGGCCACTGTGATACCAAGAGCATAGGGATCCAACAATGTGGCATTTTCATCCTTTTCAAGGACTATAGCCTCTACAAATTTTCTTCTCTTTTCATAAAAACACATTAACTCATCCTTCTTTCTCTTTCTCTCTTCTTTCCCTTTTTCTGATAAGTGGCAATAACACCTTGAGCTTTAAGCTCTTCCATCCTATTACTTAACCATGTTTTAGAAAATAAAAGAATTGGTTTAGATATTACATCCAAGATGTTTCTGTTGGCTCCTCCTAATTAGGCTCATTGACGGGCAACATGGCCACTCCTTTACTTTCATAACTTTGCTACAATATTTTATCATCATCTGTAACCTCTTGGGGCACACTGATCTCCCCCATGGTTTTCATCTTCTCCAATGTCAATCTCTGATGATCTATTCTCCTCACTTCCTACTCATTCTCACATTCTGACCAAAAATCCTCAATGTGGATTTGATGCTTATATTTCTTATCAATGTAATTTTGAATTCTATGAAAAGGGTCAAAATGTCTAACTAAGTCAAACTCCTCAAACCCATAATACCTCAGCTCTCTTTCTAATTCCTTAACAATGTCCTCATTATAACATGAATAATTACCAATCATCCAAGGGAACTTGATGTTTCCTCTACCAAATCTCTTTTTGTACATTCAAAATCTATCTTGAGAATTCTAATACAATCAAGCAGTCTAGAGGATATCTTGGCAATTTGAATGGTTTACCCTCAAATCCTTTGGTTCTAATATAGGTGAAGGTAGGAAATTGTATATACCAAGAACTAAAAGAACTTATAGCCATTGTCACCTCCTCTGATAATCTCCTGTCTCTGTCTCCTATTAGAATTCTTACCAAATTGGTATAAAAAACATCATTAACCTTGGCATATTTGCGCCATACGTTCTTGTCCTATAAATCTGGGTAATGGTCATAAATCAACTTTTGACTTGGGCCATTCCCTAAGGTACCCACTCTGTCTATGCCATCCAATGGTGGCATTTCAACAGCACATGCATAAATCACATAGGAAGACAAAGAAAACCTTCTATTTTTCCTGAATGCCATTATTTGTCTTTTTATTGTTGTACCAATAGTCCTAGCCCAATGAATGGTTCCCTTCTTTTCTCTAATATACTATATGATGGTGAACATCCATGGCTCATGTAGACACCCTAAACCTTTATCTCCAAAATCTTACGGCAAACCACCCATTGCTAAAGTTACCAAAAAAGCAGCTATTCCTCCCCCAACATTCCTAACCCAATTCCAACATGGACGGTTATTGGAAGAGGAAACTATTGAGGACATCTCTTCTTGGCTCTACAAGGAGAAAGAACCAGTTACGATACCAGTCAAGCAATATGGCAATGGCTTAAGGATAGTGAAAAATATGGGCTATAAAGGCAAGGGTGGCCTTGGGAAACAGAATCAAGGCACTATGGAGCCCATTGTGGTAACAAAGAAGCTAGACAAGAAAGGATTAGGATTTGGTAAGAAGGTACCACGCGCCTCGGACATCGAGTATATCCTCGACGAGGTAGCTGACACTTTTCCCGCCGATACGACGTCTACAGAGGATATCACCGATGACTCTTCCCTCCACATGACCAATCTATTCGCAGAATCCTCCATTTTTACACTATCCTCCGTATCCTTAACTTCCACCACCAGCACCCAGAATGTCACGCTTGTCTACCCTGAACTTATCGATTGGGACCAACAAGGGGCCCCCGTTATAGATGTATTTCAGAATGACGAAGCTTTAGCTGAGTTCATGGGACTTCGGGAAGGTATCCCTCTTGGCAACTAGCTACACTGGGGCATAAAAATTGTATCACATCTTCAACAATCGTTTTCTTTGACGCAACACTGCATGCTGCATTGCATCAAAGAGGGGCAAAATGTAGACACCCTGAAATGACCAAGTCGTCGCATCACTTGCATTTCGTCATTTCTTCCTAATCACCTGCATTTCAACATTAATTAAATAATCTAATTATTTAATTAATTTCACCAAATTCTTCTAAATCATAAAATTGCGACATTAATTAAATAAATCCTCATTATTTAATTAATTAAATCAAATTCCTCTATATTCTTCCACAATTAAATAATTTTTAATAAGTTAATTAAATCAAAATCATTCTTCCAAAATCATGCACAACAATTAAATAAATTTATTTATTTAATTTGCTTTTAAATCTTCTAAATTAAATAATTCTAATTATTTAATTATTTCTTCCAAAAATATCTTCTCTAAATTTAAATAAATCAATTATTTATTTAAATTGTTTTTTCTTCTAATTTGAGTTATCTCTAAAATAACTCAAGCTTTCTTGCTCATCAATTAAATATTTCTATATTTAATAAAGCAAAATATCTTCTATTCTCATGCAAATCCCTTCTTCTTGTTTTAAATCACTTAACTGATTGCTTTATTCTTTTAATTGATTTATCTCTTCAGTTAACTTATTCTTCTATTCTTGATAACTCCTCTCATGCAAAAGCAAGCAAGACACATGTCTTCTCCTCATTCGTTGCACATTCCTCAACTGTTCTCCTCCGTTGATTCTTCTGAATTATCTAGACCATTGATTGATCTTCCTTGAAATCTATATAAACCCCCCTCATCTCCTTCATTACCTCTCTCTCTTCGATCGTATTCTCAGGCATACTTAACAGAGCTTCGAGCATACAAAACGCGTTGATTGAGCACTATAACGATCTTTTGACATTGATCTCTTGAGCACTACACTTGCTTGTTGCAGCTATGGCTTTGCAATTTCATTGAGCAATTCTACATTCAATCCAAAGGAAACAACACAAATTTCGGTAAAAGTCTTTATTGCATTGATTATTTGTCATGGCTTTTATTTAAATGCGTTTTCTTTATGTTATTGGGTTTTTGGTTTTATTAAGTTTAGAATAGATCGATTTTTCCATATACACATTCTGGCACGCCCGGTGGGATGCACTAATCCCTTGGTTTCTTTGAGAAATTTGTTTTTTTTGAAGACACAGTACGGCACGGCGCTTACGGCACTTCACAGCGCTTCTGGCAGTATATTACAGCGCTTTTGCAGGAATAGTTCAGCGCCTTTGGCAGCACGGCCGTGCTTCTGGTAACACAGAAGAGCGCTATCGGTAGCACAGAGAAGCGCTACTGGCGTGTTATTAGGCGCTTTTGATTGAAATTAGGTTTTTTGACTTCATTCGGGGTTTTTGCAGTGATTTCTCATTTCAGATCTGTCGTTTTGTCGGACAAGCTGTTATATTTGTCTTTCAGAACCTACTTTTTTAATATCTCCTAAGCTGATTTATTTAGGAATATCCTTGTTTTTGTGCTAATCTATTGGGCTGATCCATTTTCTGTGTTTTCCAACCCAGATCTATCAGATATCATCCTTCAGATAATAGGTCCACCATGAAAAGTTATTTTGACCTGGTTATTGTTAAGAAAACTAATATTTTCTGTATCTGAGACAGAACAGCGCTTTTGGCAACATAGTATCGCGCTCTCGGCTACACAGTGAAGCGCACCTGGATATTTTACAGCGCTTTTGCTATTATCGTTACACGCTTTTGGGTATTTATCGCAGCGCTTTTGGAACGACAGTGAAGCGCTTCTGGTTATTGTTCAACGCTGTTGGCTATATTCTTTGACGCGTCTGGTCTGCATTACAGCGCTCCTGGTACACAGTAGGTCACTTCTGGTAATGTTGTTCAGCGCTTTTGGTCAAAGTTGATTTATTTTTGCTAACTTGTGAATTTTTGGTGGAACTAACGGAATGGCTGCAGCTTCTTATTACTCACACAGAGCCAATAGGTGTTTTTAACATATTTATGTAGGACGAGCGTTGAAGACCCTTTTGTTTTACCTTACTAAGTCTTAGAAACACATTGCATGCTTAAAAGGAGTAATTGAACAAATCTTTCCTTGCAATCTAAGTCTTAGGAACATACTGATTTTCTTAAGGGACAATGGACATGTATGGACAAACATCTCAGTTTTCTAAGGGACAATGGACATGAATGCCAAACACTTCATTTCATAAGGGACAATTTACAACTACAATCGTGTGTGTGCATAGCTTAGTTGCACCTTATTTTTCTTATAACGGGACAATTGAACCTTTGTGTGACGTGCTTGTTTTTACTTTTTTTGTACTTCCTTTAGAAGGGCCTGCTTTTGGATTGCGATTCATCCAAAAGGGACGACCCTAAGCGGAGTTTTCCTTTGAACCGCTATATAAAAGGGATAAGGCGAAAGCCAAGTCCTAACCGACGTCAGCCTTACCTTGTGGTGCCAAACTGAAAAGAGGTGTACTAGCTCTTTGTGGAAACAATTTTCACATTGAGCGAAGTGTTTGAAACTCTTAGTAGGATTGGTTAAAGCTTTTAGTAGCTTGTCGCATTGCTCGTAAGGCGTTGGTCCCTCAAAGTCACTAAGAATCAATTTAGATAGAGACTACCTGACCTACCTCCGAACATTGCGGTAATCATCAGTGCAAGGGAAATCGATTTAAACCCTTAAGACACTCACCATTGGCTCCCTTGAGAAGAGATAGTATTCCCTCGGACATAAAGCTCTTGTGACCTACTTGAGCTTTCCAAGGGGAGGGTGAGATATCCCTACCTATCGTCTCTCGCAAAGATACTAAATATCCGACACCTTTATGGAATGATATTTTTATCGACGGAGTATTAAGCTGTGAGCTGATCTACTGCAATGAAACCTTGTCTCTAGGGATAAAAAGTGCTTGTTATTGATTGCAACTGTATTAGACCTGTGGTAACATTGGGCTTGTTTGGAGCCTTGAACATACACTATATGTTGTGTCAGTCCTTGTGCCTTTTTTTTGACCACTTGTTTGCTGTGTTTTCTCTTGCCAAACCAATCCAATCAGAAACAGAAACATCTTTGCCTTTGAAAAACATCAGTCACTACTTCAGCGCCCCTGGTACTACAGCAGCTCGCCTTCGGTAATACAGTAGATCGCCTTTGGTCAGCAGTAACCCGCCTCTGGCAAAACTCTACTTCAGCGCCCTTGGTATAACAGTAGCTTGCTTTTGGTCACTGTAGCTTGCCTCTGGCATAGCAGTAACTCGCTATTGGCAGCTCAGTCCGTTGCCTTTGGCCCACAGTAGCACGCTTTTGGTAGCACAGTCTTGCGCCTTTGGTAAAACAGTATAGCGCCTTTGGTCCAGTACTTTGTGCATCAGAGTTTGTCCGTTTCTTCAAAGCATCTTACAGATTCCCAGCATTACATTGTGTCCTCAGTATTTCCCATGGTCACCACTAGGCTACAGCAAACCATGAAGTCTAGGCAAGTTGTCCCTAAGAAGCACAAGTCACCCCCTCGCACACCACAATCAGGTCGTCTCAACGTTACTCCCAAAGTGACTCCTAGTACACCCGCGGCAAGACCAATCAGCTCTCCAAACATGCCGCACATAGATGAACCAAGCAATCCTCATGAGGATAGAACCCCTTTGCTAAATGCACCGCAGTATACCACAGGCTTGCCTCCGGATTTTGTCCCACAAGGATATGTCATAGATCAACCCCCATCTCAAGAAGAGCGACACTTTGAAATAGGTCAATCCTCTCAAGAAGATGGGCAAGATCTTGATGAATTTATACAAGATCCTAGAGCTATAGCTGCCTTTGATAAAATCCTTAGTGAGAACTAGGATCATTTCTTTCGCTTGCTTGCAAAGCAAGGTGCCAAGTTACCTCAAGATTTTGATGTGTCCACTCTTAAGGAGAGCAACAACACCCAAGAAACCATACAAGCGGTGCAAACCATGTCCACGGTGACTACGCCCTTACCTACTCAAGGTTCGCAGTATAGGAATCCCCTTTTTCAAAATCCAACAGGGGAGAAGCCCATATCACCACTGTTGACTCCTATGGAGATCTATCAAAACCAACAAGAAACTCTCCAACGACAAGCAGAGTTAGCTAAGCAAGCCACCTTAGCTCGATCCAATGTGCAACCACCTCCCAAAGTGTCCACCCCAAGCGCAAGCGGAATCTTGGTTACCCCATCACGCATAGGTTTCCCACCCAATTACAATCCGGGGAACACGTACGTAGCCATGCAACAAGGGTCTCAACATATGCCACCTCCTATATCATCACACCTGCATGTCTCTCAACCAATTGGAGTCACGCAGCCCCAACCACAACATTCTTCTACTCTCATCTTCAATCAACCCCCACCGTCGCAAATCACTTCTACCTATGTTCCTCCTCCACAACGTTCATCCACGCTCAACTTCTTTCATACATTGCCTAGCCACTCTCAGCATTCCCAACATCAGGTTTCCCAAAGCTATGTGCCACCATCACAACCTAATCAAATGCACTTTAGCTTTCCTCCCCCCAATACGTTTCTTCAACCATCGCAAAGCCAACATTCTTACCTAGCGCCACCTCCACCTCTGCCTAATCAAGGTCTCCAATTCCAACCCAATCTGAACCAATCATACAATCCATACAATCCCAATCAATCTTACGACCCTTACAATACCACTGCACATGGCTCACATCATAATCTTCCATATGGGCAACACCAACCACTTTTTGGACAACAGGAGACGTTACCAACCCCTCCCACGACTATGGAACTAAAGATTGCGGAGGTACAACAACAGCTATCTAATCTTACATTTGGCCACACCAAAAAGACCTTCTCCTTAGAGGAAGTGTGCCCTTATCCTTTCGATCGATCATTACCAATGATCCCTTTTCCTCAAAATTTCACTATTCCAAAGTTCGATAAGTACAAAGGAAAAGGTGACCCAAAAGACCATCTGAGGGAATTCTATCTTGCTTGCTTCGAGGTCTCTCACAACGATACGTATCTTATGCATCTCTTTCCTCGTAGTCTTGGAGGTCAAGCAATAGAATGGTTCTCACACTTACCTACGGGTATCAAGTCTTTCAACGAGCTAGCAGAAAAGTTTGCCACCCATTTTTCTTACAACGTAGAGCATGAGATTTCCATGACGGATCTATGCAACAATAAACAGAAAAATGGTGAGACTTTCATTTCTTTCCTCCAACGATGGAGACAAATGGCTAGTAAATTCCCTTTCAAGATTCCAGAGAAACAGCTTGTTAGCATATTTGTACAGAACCTCAACCAAGAGTTAGGTTTCCATTTGCAAATCCTTAGTGCTACAACCTTCGATGAAATCACATACAAGGGTATCAACATAGAGAAGGCCCTCATTGCTAAGGGTGTGGTCAAAATCTTCAAAGAGACGAAAGATAGCTCTTCTCATCAACAATCAAACGATAAACCCAAATATTGGAACAAGAACAAAAACGTGGTCAATGATGGAGTGGTCGATACTAAGCATGTCCAAACGTTGCAAACACCGCTGCAACTCTCCAAACCAAGTCAAGCTCCACCTCAACAACAGCAGCAACAAAGGCAGCCTTATCAAAATCAACAACGACAACAAGAGCGGCCCCAACAAGATTACCCTCCGCGACGTCAATTTACTCCTTTGGGAGTGCCCATCGAATCGGTCTTACAGCAAGCTTTGCTGAAAGGGCTCATAACCTTACCTGATGCTCCCCCATATGGAGAACCTGTCTACAAAACTGCACGTTACAGAGACAATGAGTATTGTGAGTTCCATAGGAGCAAAGGTCATAGAACTGCGTCTTGCATGAAACTCAAGCACCTCATCCAAAACCTTATCGAAGCTAATCAAATCACTTTTGAGAATGAATCACCAGCGCAACACACGAACAAGGATCTCGATATGTACAAGGAACCATTCCCTCATCATGGTCCACCTCCTCCTCAGGATAGAGGTAAAGGTATCAATCACGCTTCCACGTCCTTCGATTCCATTGTAGGTCGTTTTGAAGAGAGTCGAGTGTCTACCCTCACCATTAAAGGCAAATCTACGGATTGTGCTGTTACCACTCGTCGAGGTCATGTCACCATTCGTACACCTACACCTAGGCTTCCAGTTCAGTCTGATTATAATCTTGTCGAACATCTAGGGAGAACACCAGCACAGATCTCTATTTTGGACCTTCTATGGTCATCACCTGCACATAGAGTGGTGCTAGAAAAAGCCCTCCAGGAGTCTTCCGTTCCTAACAACATAGCAGTCGCAGATTTCCAAGCTATAGTGGGTAATATTACTTCACCTTACAATGTGGTCTTCTCTGAGAAAGACCTTCCCTCCCATGATCCTTGTCACAACGATGCCCTCCATATTGAAGTGCTCATCCATAAGCGCAAAATCAAACGCATCCTCATAGATGGTGGTGCTGGTCTCAACATCTGTTCTTTAAAGTTACTAAAGCAATTGGGATACTCTGAGGATCACGTCAACACTGAGCATAGTATTACAATCAAGGGGTATGATGATGCAGAACGCCGTTCAGAAGGTGTTATTCACTTGCCTATACAACTAGGCCCGGTCATGCTTGAAACCAGGTGTCAAGTCCTTGATATTGAGCTGCCTTACAACATTATTCTTGGCCGCCCATGGATCCATGCAATGAAAGTTGTCCCCTCCACGTACCATCAGTCCCTCAAGTTCCCATACAATGGTACGGAGATCACCATCCCAGGAGACCCTAATCCTTTTGAATTTTGTCGTGTCTTGCAAGGAAGCTATAAGAATTGCAACCAAGTGCCTAAAAATGACAAAGCCCTTGAGTCCCCTCTCTATGTTGACCCTGAAACTCTCACACAAGCCTCTACAAGTGAACCTACACCCCTCCCCAAAATCACAGCTCGCTTTCGGGATATAGGATTTGGCTCTTATGATATCTCTGAATCTTGTTGTGTAGGGTGGATGCCTTTATCTCCAAAATCTTACGGCAAACCACCCATTGCTAAAGTTACCAAAAAAGCAGCTATTCCTCCCCCAACATTCCTAACCCAATTCCAACATGGACGGTTATTGGAAGAGGAAACTATTGAGGACATCTCTTCTTGGCTCTACAAGGAGAAAGAACCAGTTACGATACCAGTCAAGCAATATGGCAATGGCTTAAGGATAGTGAAAAATATGGGCTATAAAGGCAAGGGTGTCCTTGGGAAACAGAATCAAGGCACTATGGAGCCCATTGTGGTAACAAAGAAGCTAGACAAGAAAGGATTAGGATTTGGTAAGAAGGTACCACGCGCCTCGGACATCAAGTATATCCTCGACGAGGTAGCTGACACTTTTCCCGCCGATACGACATCTACAGAGGATATCACCGATGACTCTTCCCTCCACATGACCAATCTATTCGCAGAATCCTCCATTTTTACACTATCCTCCATATCCTTAACTTCCACCACCAGCACCCAGAATGTCACGCTTGTCTACCCTGAACTTATCGATTGGGACCAACAAGGGGCCCCCGTTATAGATGTATTTCAGAATGACGAAGCTTTAGCTGAGTTCATGGGACTTCGGGAAGGTATCCCTCTTGGCGATCACAAGGCAGGTTTTGTAATGGAACTAGAGCCCATGGCTTACTTTGGTGAGAATGCCAAATCCTCTAGTCGCAAAAGTGCAAATAAAGAAAGATCTCTAGGTGAAAACCACACTGTGGCACCTCCTGATCATAAAATAGTAAAAATAAAGGACGTATCCAAAGGTGAAAACCCAACTGTGGCACCTGAGGATGGAGGATTTGACCTTCCCTTACCTTCTAAGTATCAAGAGAAATCTGCTCTCCTACTGGAAGATTCTACAGAGATCAACCTAGGTACAGAACAGAATCCAAAGACAACATTCCTAGCAGCATCATTATCTGATACAGAGCACAGAAACCTTAACAACTTCTTCTTGCAACGAACCATCAACTTTGCATGGACCTATGCAGATATGCCAGGGCTAGACCCTAAGCTGGTAGTCCATTATCTCACAGTTGATCCCAAGGTGAAACCAGTGAAACAGAAGTTGAGAAAAATGCACCCACAGATAGCTCTCTTGGTGAAAGTGGAAGTACAAAAGCTATTAGACGCAAAGTTCATACGACCTATCGACTATTCAGATTGGGTCTCAAACATTGTACCTGTGTCTAAACCTAATGGGCACATCCGCATGTGTAATGATTTCAGAGATCTCAATAAGGCATGTCCTAAAGATGACTTTCCACTACCAAACATTGACATTATAGTGGACTTGACAGCAGGTCACGAGATGCTTTCTCTCATGGACAGATTCTCGGGTTACAATCAGATAAGGATAGCTGAAGAAGACCAACACAAAACAACCTTTACTTGTCCTTGGGGCAATTATTGTTGGTGTGTCATGCCGTTTGGTCTGAAGAATGCAGGAGCAACCTATCAAAGAGCAATGACAGTGATCTTCCACGATCTCTTTCATCACATCATGGAAGACTATGTTGATGATATATTGGCTAAATCTTCTAGAGCAGAACATATACAGGTCCTAGGACAGATCTTCGACAGGCTTGAAAAATACCAAGTAAGACTCAATCCTAAGAAGTGTGTCTTCGGTGTCACATCAGGGAAGCTGTTGGGATACATAGTATCTCGTAGGGGCATCGAAGTAGATCCAGCAAAAGTAAAGGCTATAGTGGAGATGCCTCCACCAAAGAACCTAAAAGCATTAAGGAGCCTCCAAGGAAGGTTGCAGTCCATCAGGCGTTTCATCTCACAGCTAGCAGATAAATGTCAACCCTTTCAACACTTACTCCGAAAGGATGTCTCGTTTCGATGGGACAACAAGTGTCAGGCAGTGTTTGATCAACTTAAGGAATATCTAGCTACACCTCCTGTATTGGTTCCACCAGTTGCGGACAAACCCTTGACATTGTACATCTCCACTACAAATTCGGCCCTAGGGGCCCTGCTAGCACAAAATGATGACTCAGGCAGAGAGCACGCAATTTACTATATCAGTAGAACCTTGGTAGGGTATGAGCTCAATTATTCACCAATGGAAAGGGCTTGTTTAGCAGTAGTGTTCGCCTCCCAAAAGTTGCGACATTACATGTTGAACCAACACACAAATCTGATAGCCAAGATTGATCCCTTGAAATATCTACTAGCAAAAGCAGCTCTCACAGGCAGACTAGCTAAGTGGGTCATGATCCTTAGCGAGTTCGACATTGAGTACATAGATCGTAAAGCAATCAAAGGACAAGCCCTCGCAGATCAACTAGCAGAAGCACCTATGAAAGATACACATCCTATGGTCGCAGACTTTCCTGATGAGAATCTATTCACTCTTGCTAACTCCATAATGTGGAAGTTGTACTTTGACGGTTCTTACACACAGCATGGCTCAGGAGCTGGCATCTTATTTGTTACACCTCAGAATGACTACATTCCAAAGTCATATCGGCTTGCATTCCCTTGCACCAACAACATAGCCGAGTATGAAGCACTCCTCATAGGTCTCAATACAGCAATTCAATGGGACATCACAGAATTACAAGTATATGGAGACTCACAGCTAGTCATTCGCCAAGTCACAGATGAATACCAAACAAAGGATGAAAAGTTGGTCCCCTACAAACAACTAGTGGATGCCTACAAACCACACTTTTCTAGCATCACATTTGAGCAAATTCCAAGAGAGCATAACAAAGCTGCGGATTCTATGGCTTCTGTAGGGTCACTGATTGATATGCTTGCAAATACACAGAAATGTGAATTCTTGATCGAGCAATTGTTGATACCAGCCGTCGATGTTCCTGTTACTGAAATCATCTGCGAACTTGTTGGTCCCAATTCCCCATGGTACGAAGATATCTATGAATACCTCAAGAACAAAACCTTTCCCCCTGACCTATCATCCACTCAACGCAAAACCTTTATCCGTCGATCCTCTCGTTACATCATTCTGGGTGATACACTATATCGCCGGAGTCTCGATGGTATCCTCTTACGATGTCTTAACGCGGAAGAAGCCGAAGCTACCTTACGAGACATACACGAAGGTGTCTGTGGCACACATTCTACCGGTCCTAATCTTGCTAAGAAGATACTCAGAACAGGTTATTATTGGCCTACAATAGAGCAAGATGCCGCACAGTTTGCTAAGAAGTGTCTACAATGTCAGCAACATGGAGATCTGATTCACGCACCAGCTCATGAGTTACAACCTGTGACAACCCCATGGCCTTTTTCTCAATGGGGTCTCGACCTCGTAGGACAAATCCACCCTTCCTCCTCCAATGGCCACAAGTTTATCATTACCGCCACTGAGTATTTCACGAAGTGGGTGGAATCCATTCCTATGACCTATATCACCGGTAAACAAATAGCCAAGTTCATCCTAAACTACCTCATATGCCGGTATGGTATTCCCCAAGCCATTGTCACTGATAATGGGAGACCATTCAAGAACCAAGATGTCCGTGCCTTATGCATACAATACAATATCCAACATCGCTTTTCAACTCCCTACTATCCGCAGAGTAACGGCCAAGCTAAGGCTTCCAACAAAACCATTCTCAAAATCCTCAAGAAAACAGTCAATGAAGCTGGTCGTGATTGGCACTTGCAACTCAATCCCGCTTTATGGGCCTACCGCACTAGTATCAGAACACCAACTGGTGCCACACCATATGCCTTGGTCTTTGGCTCTGAAGCCATCCTACCTATAGAGGTCGAGATCCCATCCCTCAGAGTATCCATGCAGGACCTGATCGGCGGAGATGAGTATCGCACTTCCAGATTAGCTGAGCTTGAACTACTAGATGAGAGGCGCCTTGCCGCACTTAATCATCTCCATGTCTATCAGAACCGCCTCCGGCGTAATTACAACAAAAAGATCAAAGAAAGACGGTTTCAAGTTGGTGATCTTGTACTTAAGGAGAATCAGAGAAATCAAGCAGATCGAGAGAAGAAGGGCAAGTTTGAGCCTTACTGGTTAGGTCCCTTCATTGTCACAGCAGCATATGGATCGGGAGCTTATACTTTAGCTACACCTAACGGCATTCCTCTAGATGAGCCACTTAACAGTGTCCATCTCAAGAAGTTCTATGCCTGATCCCCAGAGTATTCCCACAAAAAATCAAAAAAATCAAAAAAGTCAAAAAAAAAAAAAAATCAATCAAAAATCAAAAAAATCAAAAAATCAAAAAATACAAAAATACAAAAACATTCATCCTCTAGTGAAAACCTAGCAAACAGGCGCCTTGGATAAGTACCATAGTGAAAACCTGGCAAACAGGCGCTATGCGTAGAGTCAGCATCCATCGTCTATCGAGTCCTGTCCACTCCTTGTCTAGTTCGCAACCTGCTTCATCCATCCATCCATAATAAAACCATTGACCGTGTTTGCATTTCCATTTCCCTATCTAGTATAGCTTGGAAATTTGTCAATGTCCCTCGTCATCATCCCACGTCTTGATCTGTGTCTACAGTTAACACTGTCTTGTCCTAGGTCAAGTCTTTCTGTGTCTTCTTCGGCGGTCACCCCTACAGTTTCCTCTACCAGAATGGGGGCAACTCTTTCCTTAGCTTCGGTCTAGTATTGGTTCCTTGTTCGTGGTTCGCAGCGCATACTTCAATCTTGTCTCATTTCCACATGTAACACCCTTTAACGGACACTTCGCTCCTATGATAAGGCTGTTATCTTCTCAACACTTCTTCTACATCATCACCTCCCCCAGAACTACATATCATCTTTTCAATCTTAAGGTACCTTGATCCCATGGACATGGGTATGTATGCAGTCTGGAATACGAAGGACGTTTCCAATACTCAGGTACATAAGATCACCTCTTCTCTGCTCTTTTCCCACATCATCACTCCATCCAGAACTACATATTTATCACGTTCATTTTCCATCGTAAGTGTGCCTTGATCCCGTGGATACAGGGTATGTAGGCAGTCTGGAATACGCAGGATGTATCCAGTACTCAGGCACACACGATCCACCATTCTCCACCCATTTCAATCCCTTAGCACTGTCGCCCTTCTAGTCTTCCGTTTGTCAAAATCCATTCGCCTCGACTTGACTAACTCAAGCAGCAAGCTAGCACATCCTTTCAAAGCAAAAGTCCTTAACAAACTTGAAGCAAAGAGGCTTTCTTCCAGAGTCATCTACTGTCCTGCATACCGATTGCCAACATCAGCTAAGTACCGCTTAACCAAGCCCTAGATCAACAAGCTTGTCTTCTTCGAAGTGTTCCATTGTTGAGACCAACACACGTGTCTCCTGCAACATGTGGCATTTCCTGCAAGTGAGACATTGTCTTTTTAGGTAGATAGCCCCCTTTAACGGACACAGAGTTCCTACGATAAGGCTGTTATCTTTCCTATCCAATCTATCCTGAGCAACCTCTTTGGCAAGAGAATATGTTGGCTGTATGTTTACTTTGTAAGTCCGTCAATTTGTGTTATGGTTTATCTTTTGTTCCTTTTCCAATACCTATTCAAGACTACCTTGATTTATCTATAATCTTGGTATTTTGCGATGCAGTACGGATTGGGGGCATAGTCATTGCTTTCTGTGTGCCGTGTTTGAGGAATGATCTTTAGTATCTTTCTTAGCATCATATCTATCTTGTGTGTGTTACGACCTAGCATCTTACATATTAATATTTCTTCTTGCATTCGCATGTATGGAAGTTTATTTTATGTTCAAGACTATGGCTTATTCACATGTTCCAACAAGGTTATATTATGTCTAAGGGGATCTAAGTTCAAACCGCTTGCTTGCAGAGTCAACGTCCACGCACTTGGATATTACAGCACCTTGGTCTTTTATACCTTGGTTGCAAAATATCCACATGCTATATCAAAAATAAGGATTGCTCTTTATAAACAAATGTGAAACCATTGCAACAAGCTCATCCATTTACACCATCCATTTTTCCATGGCCTTATATAGTTTTCCAGCAAAGATCAATCAACAGTCTTTCTCTTATGTTCTTTTCTATCTCCACTTTCTTCTATTCAACCTCGCCTATCTCCAACAAATCTTCTAGTCGAGCATCAACACAGTTCTTCTGTCGCTTCCCTATCTTTCCTCTCGAGGGGGCACCCTACGCCAGCTACGCTGCGGCAACTAGCTACACTGGGGCATAAAAATTGTATCACATCTTCAACAATCGTTTTCTTTGACGCAACGCTGCATGCTGCATTGCATCAAAGAGGGGCAAAATGTAGACACCCTAAAATGACCAAGTCGTCGCATCACTTGCATTTCGTCATTTCTTCCTAATCACCTGCATTTCAACATTAATTAAATAATCTAATTATTTAATTAATTTCACCAAATTCTTCTAAATCATAAAATTGCGACATTAATTAAATAAATCCTCATTATTTAATTAATTAAATCAAATTCCTCTATATTCTTCCACAATTAAATAATTTTTAATAAGTTAATTAAATCAAAATCATTCTTCCAAAATCATGCACAACAATTAAATAAATTTATTTATTTAATTTGCTTTTAAATCTTCTAAATTAAATAATTCTAATTATTTAATTATTTCTTCCAAAAATATCTTCTCTAAATTTAAATAAATCAATTATTTATTTAAATTGCTTTTTCTTCTAATTTGAGTTATCTCTAAAATAACTCAAGCTTTCTTGCTCATCAATTAAATATTTCTATATTTAATAAAGCAAAATATCTTCTATTCTCATGCAAATCCCTTCTTCTTGTTTTAAATCACTTAACTGATTGCTTTATTCTTTTAATTGATTTATCTCTTCAGTTAACTTATTCTTCTATTCTTGATAACTCCTCTCATGCAAAAGCAAGCAAGACACATGTCTTCTCCTCATTCGTTGCACATTCCTCAACTGTTCTCCTTCGTTGATTCTTCTGAATTATCTGGACCATTGATCGATCTTCCTTGAAATCTATATAAACCCCCCTCATCTCCTTCATTACCTCTCTCTCTTCGATCGTATTCTCAGGCATACTTAATAGAGCTTCGAGCATACAAAACGCGTTGATTGAGCACTATAACGATCTTTTGACATTGATCTCTTGAGCACTACACTTGCTTGTTGCAACTATGGCTTTGCAATTTCATTGAGCAATTCTACATTCAATCCAAAGGAAACAACACAAATTTCGGTAAAAGTCTTTATTGCATTGATTATTTGTCATGGCTTTTATTTAAATGCGTTTTCTTTATGTTATTGGGTTTTTGGTTTTATTAAGTTTAGAATAGATCAATTTTTCCATATACACATCTCAAACTTTGTTGCATCTTTTAATCCAGCCAATCTACTCAACATTGTAATCATTAAGTATACTTCCTCTTTGAGGTTAACTCTATATAAATTCTTAGGCACCCTTACAGCAGCTTTGGGTTTGTTCTCTGCTGTATACCACCCATAAAAGATAGCAGTTTTGCATTCTTTCTCATTTTTTTATAAAATCTGCAGCATATTGATCAATATCAATGTCCATTTTCTCCTTAGTCTCCAGCCAAAAAGTTCAGGCTATGCCTTCTGTAGATACATCTGTAATAGTTTAGTCGTTATGCATTACCTTTCTAGTACTCAAATTGTATCGGTCTATGCATTCTAGTACCAAATATTTTGCCTCCAAAGCCAATAGGAATCATGTGGCCTTATACAATCATTTCTCCCAAATCTTACTCATGTCGGCAGTGGCATCTGGCGCCGTGACTTTCTATAATACTTCTTCCACATCATAGTGACCAATATTTATATCTGTAACTATTCCTCCTGAACTAAATATCAAGGATGAGTATCCTCTAACCGGTGGCAACTCCTCTCTAACTATTTCCTTCCTCGGTTTTTTCTCTTTTTTTACTTTCTCTCCTTCCTCAGTCGTAGTATCTACCTTCTTTTGTCTAGGTGCCATCCTGTCAAAAGAAATTATACCTTTTACCCTCCTGCTTGTGTACAATTCTAGGGTTTTTACCACAATTTCATGTTTTTTTACCATTTACCCTAGGATTGTTTCTTGTCTTTTGCTAATAAAGATTTTTAGAATTTAACAGTATCAAATTCTACTTGCATAATTAACTACAGTAATGACTAACAATTTGCATCATTTTCTTAATGAAATTACTATATTTAACCCTAATTTTGCCTAACTGTAATCTAACGGTGTTTCATGTACATAGCTGTAATTCACAACCGTTCTGTCCATATGAATGTCGACCACAATTATCATTTCAACTTTTACCGTTACCTTTCCATGAATTTTCATCCAACCTTTCAAAGCACCTTTTCTCGTTCTGTGAAAATCTTCTACAATTTTACCCTTGAAATGCAATTATGAAATAACATAGTCAAACTTTACTTCTATCTCATTCAAATTCTACATTTTAATGTTAGTTGTGCATTGAATACGGTAATTAATGCATACAATTCAAATTATGCCCTTTTTCCCATTTAATTTTGCATTTTAAACTTTGTATGTGTTAGTTTCCATATCCACTTTCTTTGTATTTCACATTTTGTATATTTCTTTATATATCGCTATGTATATTTTGTTTATACAATCCCCAAGACATACAAACTCAGATCTTATGCGGGTTTATAAAACATATTGCACTTTATTTCACATCTAGCCTTGTACTTAACCTTTGTATTCTACAATGTACATGTGATACATACATTTGAACATACAAAGGCAGAAATTTGTATCCATTTCATTTCGATTTCATATCAATTTCGACATTGTATCCTTACCCCTTTTGTATATCGTGTTTATCCAACACATACAATTTAACATACATACAAAATCACGGGCCTTAGTTTATACACCATATTGAAGTCACTGTCAAGTCTACTTTTTGCATATGCCAACATATATTACCCTTTGAATACTGTGTTTGTATGCATAATACATAATACATATATAAACACTTTCGAACCTCAATGTATTATGAACCATATTCTAATTGTTGTCGGGTCCGCTTTTGTATTTTAAACTTTGTATATTACCTTATGCATATTGAATACATCCTACGATAGTGCATCTATGGGGTCCCGTCCAACTTAACCACTTTTAACCTCCTTTTGAAATCTGCTCTTGTATATGTATTTTAGATGGAAACACTTATACATACAGATATAATATAACATTTTTTTGGATTTCAACATTTTACTAACTAGGTTACAAATCCCTTTTGGGTTTAGTCTGTACGTTAGTCTTTTTGTATATTGAATGCATAATTTCGAACATACAACACAATACCCAAATACAAACACAGACTCCAAATTTTATGCACTTAACCTCTGAAGCTAATCGGGTTTGCCTTTGCATTTTAATGTTGGTATATTTAAAACGTACATGCAAAAGACAAGATACAACGAACCCGCCTACACCATAATACAAACATTTTTGCATCTCTTATGCCAATAAATTTGTACATGTCATACAAATTTGACTTAACACTGTATTTCACCAAAACCTTCATATTTCCTAAAATACTAGGAATTTCCAACTGGTTCAAAAAACAACCCTCAATCATTTTTCACACAGAATTCCCTAGTACCTCTTGTTTTCTCTAAGACTGGGTATTTTTTATTTTTCAAGCATTTCTCACAATACATACCCTTTTCCCTTACCACCAAGCAAACCAAACAAAAGCAAGCAGGGTCCTTATTTTTCTAAAGGGTAAAATGGGGTGTGTGTGAACATCACAACAGGATCTCCATTGAAAGAGGCATTACCACACTTTTCCAATATACTAGTTCATAAGGGAAGGTTTTGATTACCTGCTTTGGTGTGATTCTATCTGCCCAAAAGGCCACCTTTAGATACTTGTGTCATTCCTTCTTATTATTTGTCCCTATCCTCTTTATGAGTCTAATTAAATTCGTATTTGTTGACTCAGCAAGACCATTCCCTTGTGGGTAATAATTTGACGAGGTCTTGAAGTAAATGTCATTTCTCAAGGCAAAATTAGAAATATGACCCTAGAAATGCTTTAGCATTATCAGATATAACAATACAAGGAGGCCCAAACCTAGTGGTAATCTCTTCAAGGAAATGTAGAATGACATTCTCAATGGCCTCTTTCAATGGGACTGCTTCGCTCCACCTTGTGAAATAATCTGTTGCAGTAAGAATTCATTTATGTCCTGAACTTGAAACTGGATTGATCATCCCTATAAAATCTAGACCCCACTAGGCAAAGGGTTCTTCCACAACTATGGGACTTAGGGGAAAAGTTGTGTTCCTTCTTTTGCCAACATGAAACTGGCATGATTGGCATTCCTTAACCATTTTGTGGTAATCAAAGAACATTGTGGCCAATAATATCCTACACGGATTATCTTAATGTTTGTAGTTTCTACAGAAAAGTGTCCACTGAACGTCCCATAATATAATTCATACAAGATTCTATGGGCTTCATCCCTCTCCACACATCTAAGCAAGATCCCATCAAAATTCCTTTTGAAAAAAAAAAATTTATCAGAGTAAAGTTGGATCCTTGCTACCTATAGTATCTTTTCTTTTTAGGAGAAAGCTGACTAGGGTACTAACTGGTCTTCATAAAATGTATTATGTTACTAACCCAAGAGTCTATCTCACTCTCATGTACACTTAGTACAGCCTCTACAACATGTTCTTCTTCTGATGGAACCTCTAAATCTTGGGCGATGTATTAGCAAAGGCCCCTTCCTCTTATTAATTTGGTTGTCTTAACCTCAACATCATACTCTAAAATTTTAGTTATCCAATTGGATCTCTTTTCTATGATTTCTCCTTCCATTATGTATTCTCAAACACTTGAATGCGCCACAAATATCACAATCTTATTGCCTGTTACTAGGTGTTTGAACTTCTTAAACCCTTTTACTATAGCATATGCCTGCTTCTTAACAAAATTGTACCTAGATTCGTACTCCCGTAGTGTTATAGAAAAGAAAGCAATTGGATGTTCTCCTTCATCATTTTGAGTCAGAACTGTTGCTATACTATGCTCTCCTCCATATACATACATTATGAAATCTTTAGAGAAGTCTAGGTTACACAACACTGGGGTAGTAGAGATTACCTTCTTGATGCTTTCAAAAGCCTATCTGCCTTCAATTGTCCATTTGAAATTAGGATCCTTTTTTAGCATTAGAGTAATGGGCCTAATCAACCCTACAAAATCAGATATGAACCTACTAAGAAATTTAATCTTTCCTAGGAAAGATTGAACTACCTTCTTATTCATAGGTAGAGACAAATCCAGTATTGCTTTAACTCTATCTAGATCTATGGAGATTCCTTCTTTTGAGACTATATGCCCAAGCAGCTTACCCTAAGGCACTCCAAACACACGTTTCTTAGGATTTAATGAAATCCCAAACTCTTGGCATCTCTGGAATATGGCTTCCAAATGGTCAAAGTGGTCTTCAATAGATTTTGTGAATACAATTAGATCATCTAAATAAATCAGAAATAATCTTATTTATCAATCTTCTGAAAGCAATATCCATAGCATGTTGAAATGTTACCCTAGCATTAGACAGTCCAAAAGTCATTTTTACATATGCAAAGGTTCCCCATTTGGTAGTAAAAGTGGTTTTGTATTGATCTTCTTTTGCCAACTAGATTTGATTGTAACCTGAGAAACCATCCAGTAAAGAAAACCTTTCTACCCCAGCTACAGTCTGTAAGATCTATTCCATTGAAGGAAGGGTGTAATGGTCTTTAAGAGAGGCTTTATTTAGATCTCTAAAATCAACACATAGTCTTATCTCTCCATTTTTCTTCCTTACTGGTACTAGGTTGGACACCCATGTTGAGTGTTTGATCAGAAAATTTATTTTAGATTCTAACAACTTCTTGAGTTCCTCTACCATAAGAGACTCAATCCTTGGATTTACTGGTCTTTGTTTCTGACGCATAGGCTTTGATCCTTCAGTTAGTTCAATAGTATGTTGAACTATCTCTTTATTGTAACCATAGAGATCATCATAAGTCCATGCTATCACCTTGTCATATTTGTTACATAGAGAGATCAGCCTATCTCTTTCTTCCTAAGTAGTAATCTTACCCACTTTTAGCTTTTTTCCATTGCTAATTTGAATCTCTAAGTAATCTTCCTTTCTTGCTACAAACTTTCTATTATCTAAACTTGCATCATCAGGGTCAAAAAGACTCTTGAGGGCTATCAATCCCCTTGGAAGCTTATTTGATTTTAACTACATTATCTGATCACTGTAGGTCTCCTTAATTTTGGGCTACAATTAGTTTGTAAATTCCCCTAACTGTTGTAAGAATAAAAGGATTTGAAGATCACTATCAAAAACCTGCATGTTATTCCCATCATCAAGGATAGCAAGGCTAATAATAACCTTGACTGTTTCTTTATTAGCCAATAGGTGTTTAGTTGGGTCAAACTAAGATCCAATCTGGGCCATTCTATCCACTTCAAAATTTTGTGACCTTGGTATGACCTCTATATTGAAAGCATCAAAATCTTCAATCAAGTCCCATATATGGTGACGATAAGACCTCATCCTTACATCTTTTTCTACAGTTGTTTCCCTGGTCTGTTTTACTACCAATTCTGAGTCACCAAATACTCTCAATTTTTTTATTCCTTTTTTCTTAGCAAGGATCAGGCCATGTACTAGGGCCTCATATTTAGCTTCATTATTAGTACAACTAAAATGGAAATGTAGAGCTCTTAGAATCTTTTCCCCTTTTGGGGAGGGAAGGGTGATGCCCACTCCTAAACCATTCTTACCTCTGGCTCCATCAAAATTTAGAGTCCATATCGTAGAATTTCCATTAGGATTTTCCTTCTCTTTTTCTGATTGACTCATAATTTCAAGTATCGTAGGGTCTTCATAAAAAATCACATATGTTCCTAACCCAGTAGAATCATAATTCCCAAAAGGATCACCCTGTGTCATATTTGATAGATGGTTCTCATCTTCTTCATTTCCATTAGTTTCAGTCCATTCTCCCATTTCTTCCACATAAACTCTTTCCTCCCTAGTGATCATAGCATGGGATGCTTAAAATTTCAATGTTTCTTCATTAGTAATATGCTCCTTACATAATGGTTCTGATAGTACTTTCATCTTTGAACCATACTTGGTTCTTAGAATTAGATGTGACCAGTCTAGAGACATGTATCTGCCAATTTTAGTTGTGAAATCTCTAGATAAGCATAAACCAAAAATAGGAGGAATATCAATGACCACTACATCTTGTAGTATAGTTATATTTGGATAGGTATACAATTGTAACTGAAGCTCCTTGATAATCCCTATAGTCTGAACTGATGTTCCATCTAACTGCATTACACCTTTGGCTAATGGCTCATATTTTATTTTTAAAGCATCAGCTATTTGCTTGGGCATGACTATGGTTCTTGCACCTGAGTCTATCATTGAGTTGTGCAGTAACTTCTTCCCCACTATCAGAGTCATTTAAAAAGGGTTGGGCTTAAATTTACTTACCTCTTCTTTTGCATTCACTAGGGCAGGCCCCGACTGTGGCTGAGATACTTTGGGTTGCACCTTTCCTTTGTTTGTTGATCCTTCCTTAATGCCAGTAGCTTTAGGTTCATTTTGACATTTCAGATCTTCTTGTAATAATACATTTTGTTTAGGAATAGCTAACATATCCAATAGTGATACATTAGTAGGAGCCTTTTTCAACTGTTCCACCACATTCATTCGTCCTAGTGACTGCACCTTAGGGTAATAAGGATACCTTGCTCTTTCAATCATTGGGTTGGGGACTGCTTGATTCTGTATCACCATTGGGATATCTTTTCTTGTTGTCAGGAAATAGGAATCTTGAGCTAATGGTCCTTTCCTCATTTCAGTCATTATACTAGGAATGATTTATGGGGTCTCCACCATCCTCCTTTTTAACTGAGTACAATAATCTGACTGAACTAGGGGTTCTTGGAAGTCGATGCTTCATTGATAAACACTGATTCTTCTTCTTCAATCCATGAGAATAGTGCATGCTCAGTGGAAATTTATCCTTCCTTCTCTATAGACATGCCTTGCATTTGAGCCACCATTTCTACATTTTAGACACCAGGTGACTGGTATGGGTATGGCCCTGATAATGTTCCAGTCTAGTCCCCCATTCTTCTTTGTTCTACCACCCT
The DNA here is from genome assembly GCA_027924645.1 of Cunninghamia lanceolata. NCBI lineage: Eukaryota > Viridiplantae > Streptophyta > Pinopsida > Cupressales > Cupressaceae > Cunninghamia > Cunninghamia lanceolata. The sequence continues at coordinate 4,684,234 of BSBN01001201.1, forward strand.
TTGTTGCAAATTCCCTCTTGGGAAATCTTTAGGCATATATGCATTATTACAAGGGAACCACCATGCATTTGTCTCTTCAACCACATTATTATACCCAATGACTAATTATCCTCCCAGATTAGGTACAACTATTTGTAACGGTGTGGGTACAGTGGAAAGCTAATTGGATGGCTATGCAAAGGCTAGTCTCTGCGACCCTTGATACTTGTTTGGCTGATATGGGGGTCTATTCCCTTGGAATCCCTGGTAAGGAGATTTTTTATATGAGATTTGTTGCCTCTTAAGGTTGATAATCTCATTAGAAAAGGTTCTGAGGATATTATTGACATCATCCATTTCAGATAAAGAGGAAGACAACGCTGAGGTTGATGATCTTTGTGGTGTGGGGAAGGAATATATAGAAGTAGGGACTTGAGGAGCATTAGGGACTTATTCCTGAATGGGAATTGATAATTCAAGGAACATGGGCATTGGAGGCCTTGGAGGTAAATTCCCAGCATCTATCAGACTATTTTATGCTTTGATAGGTAGCTCATACGTCACAGGAAGGGTTTTCCCTCCTAATGACTCGATCATAACCAAAATATTAGAATTGAAAGCTTTAAGGTAGAAGACAATTGCCATACCTGCTAGCGGTCGGGCTGCAACTGGGATTCTTTGCCAAGTCTTCTGGAATCTAGTATTGAAATTAGTTATTGCATCTTGAGGTGCTCTCTTTATGGTGATTAGTTGTTACAAAAGGGATGACATGTCTCCTTTTTCACTAAATCTCTCAAATAATGCATCTCCTAGTTGGTCCCAAGTTCCAATGGAGTTTGGTGCTAGAGATTGGTACCAATCAAGAGCTCTGCCTTTAAAAGTGGTGGTAAGCAATCTCATAGCAATATTTTTCTATGTAATGTAATGCACAGTACACACATCCACCACATCTTGTAAATGTTTAGCTGGAGTCTTGAAATCTTCCCCTGTGAATTTAGGTGATGCCTTTAGAGCATTAGCAAGAATAGGGTCCCATGTGTCAGGAGGTGTTGAAAGAATGAGTGGGCTACCACTATTCCAATTAACAAAATTTCTAGGTGGAGCTGGGGAACCCATTTGTCCTCCTGAAGTATTTTGCTGAATTGTTCCTCTTCTTGAGGTAGTTGCCAATGGTAGAAATAAAAGTCTTGGATTAGCAATAGATCGAGCTTGTGTAGTCGGTCCATAACTTTGACTTCTTACAGGACGTCGTCTCATGCGCTTCTAATCAGGAACCAGTAAATTATGTCCCATTGGGCATGCCAAAACATTGTTGATGTTTAATTTTGCAAGAAATCACCAACAATGGGAAATTCTAATAATGTGGGACTTGACTCTTGAAATAACCTATAGATTTTAAAGAAGCTCGTTCTTCTCTATGTGTTTTGAGGAAAAGGGAAGAAAAAACAAGATTATAAAGAAATACTTAAAACTGCTAAGACGATGTGCCAAAATCATTATCCATGCTAACAGCATAGTGATTAAACTTACAGAACTCACTGGTAAAGTTAAAGAGCATGAAGCATAGTTAACATTCATAGCATATTTATCAAATTAATCAAAGGCTCATACAGAAAGTAAGAAACAAGAATCAAAAACATATCACAATTGCATAGAACACCACTCTCTCTTCATTGTTTGATAGGAGAACAAAGTATTTGAGGCAAGATTTTGCACAAAATACAATATTTGATCCCTTAGGAGAGGCACCTATTAAGGTAGTAAAATGCTTCTATTCTAGCTGCTGATAAAAAATCTTTGATCTCTCTGGTTCTATATCTATATCTGGTTATCCATCACTATTTAAAGCAAAAAACTCAGTCGACAATCCTCTGTAACTGTCAAAATCTCCCAACTGTAAATATCGACTCTAATGTTCCAGCTCACTGGCTCTTTTGTTTCGGCTCACCTACTTTAGATCTGCTTGAGAATCTTAACTCTTTGTTCATTGTATTGTTATAATTGTTTTGACTACGAGCACCTAGGTGTAGAGACTTAGAAAATTGACACAAGGCGGCCTTCGATGTATTTACAAAATGTTACATGTTAGCACCGTGCATAATACAAAGTTCCTTTTTAAAAGTTTCAAAGGTGTTGTGAGAGTCTTCCACATGTCTCATGGAATGGGCCCGACTCTTATTGAGGGAAATGCAGTGGAAAGAGCCACTTTTCAGCAGGGCGCTCATTTGAAAGAGTCTTTTTGATAGAGTTTTTCAAAGCTTGCATGAGCCTTCCACACATCCATTTTGTAAATACATCAAAGGTTGCCATGTGTCAATTTTTTGAGTCTCTATGCCTAGGAGTTCGTAGTCAAAATAGTTATAACAATATAGTGAATAGAGAGTTAAGATTCTTAGGAAGATCTGAAGTAGGGAAGCTGAAATAGAAGAGCCAATTTGCAAGATTTACAGTTGGGAGATTTTGACAATTATATAGGATTGTTGATTGATTTATGTGCTTTAAATAGTAGTGGATAACCAGATATAGATATAGAATCAAAGAGATCAGAGAGTTTTTATCACCAACTAGAATAGATACATTTTACTGCCTTAACAGGTGCATCTCCTAAGGGATCAAATATTGTATTTTGTGCAAAATCTTGCCTCATTTACTTTGTTCTCCTATCAAACAATGAAGAGAGAGTGGTGTTCTATGCAATTGTGATATGTTTTTGATTCTTGCTTCTTACTTTCTATATGAGCCTTTGATTAATCTGATATATATGTTGTGAATGTTAACAATGCTTCATGCTCTTTAACTTTACCAATAAATTTTGTAAGTTTAGTCATTGTGTTGTCAGCATGAATAATGATTCTGGTGCATTGCTTTAGTAGTTTTAAGTATTTCTTTATAATCTTGTTTTTTATTCCCTTTTCCTTAAAACACATAGAGAAGAACCAGCTTCTTTAAAATATAGAGATTATTTCAAGAGTCAAGTCCCACATTCTTGGAATTTCCCATTGTTGGTGATTTCTTGCAAAATTAAACATCAACATGCGCCACAAAGTTGTTGTTGTGCGGAGTTCAAGGAGTGTTTGGAGATGTTGTGTGGGTCATGCTGACTCATCTGGGAGAAGAACAAGTATTGTTAATCATCCATGAGTACCACCAAGTTGTAATGACCGATGTGCTACAAGCTTCATGTGTTCTTACTTAAGGGTGACCTAATTCAATTGTGTGAAGCATGTGGATGTTATTCTATGAAGGATAATGCTATGAACGATGTTTAGGATAGGGTTAAGCATGTGTTGGAATCCACCAGGTGTGTTTCTTCTCTTGGTATTGAGTGCAATTCATGTTAAGGCTTTCCCTCTACATGTTTCATGTTGGTTGACCTTTGGCCGACTTGTAATTGTAATATTCTTGTTGTCTTTGGCCAACTTGTAATGTAATCAATGTAACATAATGTATATATTGTAAACCTAGTTGATCTAGGTGAGGTATGATTGCATGTTTGAATGTGAGAAGTAGAATATGGGTGTGAAATGCATTATGATGTGCAACTGAAAGAGAAAGAGCAGAAGTGATAGATCCTATCTAGATTCATCTTGAAGATATTTTTGTGATAGAAGGGAAGTGAAGAGTATGCCTAACTGATTCAATCATCAAAAGGGAGTGAAAAGGTAGAATTGCAATCATCAAAAGGAGTGTGCTTCATTGTCAGTTTTTAGACAGTAGGACTGTCATGTTGTAATCCTTTCTGAGCTCATTCTCAGTTCAGCGAGTAGTTGCTTCCTTGGGTTGTAGCCCTAAAACAAAGTCAACAAGTAGTTGTAGCTTCCTTTGGAGTGACCCTAAAACTTTTCTTCAGGGAGTAGTTGCTTCCTTGGGTTGAAACCATAAAACAAATTCAGCAGGGAGTAGTAGCTTCCTTGGGTTATAGCCCTAAAACAAAGTTGTAATTTTTATAGCAGTGAGCTTCATATATTGTGAGTTAATCCTCACCGTGGTTTTTCCCCTTTTGTGGTTTTCCATGTATATCTAGTGTTATGTGGTGTTGTGCTTTGTATTGATCTTTCATGTTTATGTTATTGTTGTAAATTTTAAGTTTTAATCTACTCCAAAGGGTTTGAGTTTTGTTTGGATACTGATTCAGTCCCCTCTCTCAGTATCTGGGTGTGTTCAACAATTGGTATCAGAGCCAAGTTACTTAGAAGAGTCTTAACCACTTGAGGAAGGTCCAAGATGGCTCATTATGGATCTCACAAGGCACCTATGTTTGATGGAACAAATTACTCCTTTTGAAAGCTAAGGATGGAAAACTATCTATCTTCTCTAGGGTTTGGTGTTTGGCAATCTGTCAAGAATGGTTACACTGCTCCTGCTTCTGATCGTACAGATGCAGTTGAGATTAAGTTGTATGATAACAATGCCAACGAAAAGAGTGCTATCATGAGTGGGCTAGCTGATTTAGAACTTCTGAAGGTAATGGGTTGCAAATCTGCTAAGGATGTCTGGGTAAAACTTAGCAGCATTTATGAAGGAGACAGTAAAGTGAAGCAGACCAAGATGCATATCTTCAAGAGCAAATTTCTGACCCTGAGGATGACAGAAGATGAAGACATTGCCAGTTATATGCTCTGAGTGGATGAAATACTTAATGGCATTAGAGATCTTGGTAGAATAGTGAAATAAGATGAGATTGTGAAGAAGGTTCTGAGATCTCTCACTAAATCTTACAGTCATAAGGTATCTACTATTGAGGAGACTTAGGACTTGGATCATTATACTATGGATCAATTGTTTGGTTTTCTCACAACCTTTTAAATGAGAGAATTTGACAAAGGTGCTCCAATGAAGGAAGTAGAATTCAAAGTAAATAAGAAGGAAGAAGATGAAACAGCTGATCAAGATGATGATTTTGATGAGGTAGAGGCAAACTTTGTGAGAAGATTAAAGAACGGCGCCAACAAATGTAAAGGTAAGTTACCTTTCAAATGCTTCAATTGTGGGAAAGTTGGTCATTTTGCCTCTAAATATCCTTTTAAAGAATCAAGGGATAGTAATAAGAGAGAGAAGTTCAAAAAAGGTCTTTATTCCATGGAGAACAGCTACTCTTCAAAAGATGAGGATCATGATGATTCAAATGATGAAACACTTTTCATGGCCTTGAACGTTGGTGACAAAAGGGGTGATATTGGGAATTGTAAAAAGTCTAATATCTTGCAGGCTGACCAAGACAATGAAAAATTAGTGGTTGTGTGGACTGTCTTTCATGTAAAATAAAAAGCAAATGCTTGGGTAATTGATAGTGGTTTCTCTAACCACATGACTAGTGACAAGGAGAATTTTATCAGCCTTAAGAAGTGGAATGGTGGAGCTAGTAAGTTTGGCGGTGATGAGTTAGCACAAATTTGTGGAAAGGGTGCTATAACTATTGATGGAAAGAACAAGACTGAGGATGTCCTCTATGTCAAAGGGATGAAGCACAATCTCCTTAGTGTTAGTCAGGTGTGCAGTAAAGGATACAATCTTACATTTCATGCCAAAGGTTGTGATATTAGGAAAGCAGGGTCTAGAAGACTAGTTGCAGAAGGTATTAAGACATATGGAGATATCTCTCATCTAAAGGAGGTAAATGGAAGAACCTATTTATTAGCTCAATCTAGGATGGTGAGTGTTGGCTATGGCACAAGCAAATGGGACACATCAACTTTCATAATATGGTAAAGATTATCTCTATTCATGCGGTGAGAGATATGCTTAAGATAACCAAGTATGCAAACACATTATGCAAGGAATGTCAAATGGGAAAGCAACCAAAGATAAATTTCAAGAGCAAGGAGTATTCTTCTACAATGCCTCTGGAGCTAATTCACACTGACCTATGTGGCCCTACAAGAACAAAAATTCAACATGGTGAAAGGTATTTCATGTTGTTTATTGATGATTACTCTAGAATAACTTGGGTTACTTTTTTAAGAGAAAAATCAGAAGCCTTTGATAAGTTTAAGATTTTCAAAGCAATAGTTGAGAATGAAATGGATGCTAAGATCTAATAGAGGAGGTGAGTTTACTTCAAATGAATTTGAAAAGTTTTGTGAAGACCATGGTATTAGGAGACATATGTCTGCTCCTAGGACCCCTCAGCAAAATGGGGTAGTGGAGAGGAAGAATAGGACTGTGCAAGAGATGGCTAGGGCTATGTTGAAAGATGCATATTTGCTTGATATATATTAGAAGGAAGCAGTTCATATTGTTGTCTATCTGCTTAATAGAGTACAATTGAGGGTCAATAGCACTAAGACCCCTTATGAGCTATGGTATGGAAGACCTCCCACTATCAGATATTTCAGGATCTTTGGCAACAAATGCTACTTCAGGAGAGATGAAGAAGACCTTGGAAAGTTTGAATCAAGGTGTGATGAAGAGATCTTTCATGGTTACTCAACTAGAAGCAAGGCCTATAGATGCTATAACAAGAGATTGGGAAAGATGATTGAAAGCATAAATGTTAAGGTAGATGAAGACTTATATTAGATCTCACAAGAACCAGAGGATTGCAGATCTGATATACCTCCCTATATTGAAGAAGAAGAAGAAGAGAAAGAAGAGAAGGAACAAGAATCAGAACAGATCCATAAGACTCCAGCAAAGTATGTTCAGAGGAACCATTTAGCAAATCAAATCACTAGGGATAAGAATGAATATGTGCAAGCCAGGAGAAGGCTTGGAAAAATAAGTGAGCAAGTGAATTTGTGCTTGTTGTCGAAAGTAGAGCCCAAAACCTTTGTTGATGCTAGCAAAGATGATGGATGGTTGATGAAAATGGAAGAAGAATTGAATCAAATAGAGAAGAATCAGACATGGGAATTGTTTCCCAGACTAGCTAATAAGAATGTTATAGGAACAAAGTGGGTGTTCTAAAACAAACTGAATGAAGATGGTGAAGTTGTGAGGAACAAAGCAAGATTGGTGTGTAAGGGTTAATTACAAGTTGAAGGTATTGATTTTGAGGAGACTTTTTCTCCAGTATCCAGGATGGAGGCAATCAAGATGTTTCTTGCCCTTACTGCTCACAAGAACTTCAAATTCTATCAAATGGATGTCAAGTCAGCATTGTTGAATGGTGATTTAGAGGAAGAGGTATACATTGAGCAACCTGATGGTTTCCAGCTATCAAAAGATCTGGACATGGTATGCAGACTCAAGAAAGCTCCTAGAGCTTGGTATGCTTAGCTGGATAAGTACTTACTTTAGCAAGGTTTCAAGAAAGGTACTATAGATAGTAATCTTTACATTAAGGAAGAGGGAGACATGATTTTGATAGTTATTGTATATGTTGATGACATCATCTTTGGTGGAGATGATAATATGTGTAAAAGGTTTGCAGAAGAGATGTAGAAAGAGTTTGAGATGTCTATGATTGGTGAGATGTCCTTCTTCCTTGGGGTTCAAATTGTTCAGCTAGATGATGCTATCTTTGTTTCTCGGGCTAAGTATGTTAGAGAGATGTTGAAGAACTTTGGTATAAGGGATTCCAAACCAGTACTCCTATGGTTACTGGTTGTCACTTGAGCAAGGATGATGAGTCACCTGAGGTTGATCAGACTCTTTATAGATATATGATTGGAGGATTATTGTACTTGACTACTTCTAGACCTGATATTATGCATGCAGTATGTGTGGTTGCTAGATATCAAGCTAATCCTAAACAAAGTCATGAGAAGGCAATAAAAAGAATATTTAGATACTTGAAGGAAACTTTGGATTATGGTTTATGGTATCCAAGAGGTAATGATTTTGATGTTTAGATACACTGATGTTGATTGGGTTGGTTGTGTTGATGATATAAGAAGTACAAATGGTGGTGCTTTCTTTTAAGGAAGCACATTGGTTTCATGGAATAATAAGAAACAAGATTTGGTATCTCTATCAACTACAGAGGTAGAGTATATTGTTGCAGTATCTTCTTGTACACAAGTGTTGTGGATGAAGCAAACATTGAAGGATATCAAGATACAGTATGATGAGCCTATTCCTATTTTGTGTGATAATACTAGTGCTATCAATATTTCCAAGAATCTAGTGATACATTCTAGAACCAAGCATATATCAATCAGGTATCACTTTTTGAGAGAGAAGATTGTAGATAAAGAAGTAAAGTTGGAATATGTTCCAGCAAAGGATTAGATTGTAAATATTTTCACAAAGGATCTTGCAAAGGATGCCTTTGAGTATCTCCAACAGAAGTTAGGGGTAATTGCCCCTCCTTCTTGCTAGATACATGGTGCATCTATCCAGGGGGTAATTCATGCTATATGTTTTTCCTGGACTAATGGTGGCTACCTCTAAGGGGGAGCAGGTAGTGGTTGTTGCTGACAGGGGGAGCCTGTGAGTTGCTTTAAGGAGTGTATGTACTTCAAAGGGGGAGAAAGTTGAAAAGGAGAGTTTTTGCCATAAAGGGAAAAGTAGTTGCCCTTTGTCCTTGATGTCAAAGGGGGAGAATGAGCAGGCGTGTGTTGCCATCAATGCCAAAGGGGGGATTGTTGCACATATGTCACTTAAGGTTGTCACTGTTGTGGTTGTCATTGATGTCAACACTTAGTTTGGATACTCTATTTAGGTTGTCATTGATGCTTATGTTGATGATGTGTATGTTGATGATATACTATGATGGTGTGCTAACAGTGATGTTTCTGATGTTCATGGTTGGATATCATGCCTTATTTAATATCAATTGAAGTTGTATTGAGTACGTTTGTTGTCAGCAGAGATGATATTGTGTATACGATAAAATCAAGATTGAATGATAATCAAAACAATAAAATAATCAAAAACTCAATCCTATAATATCAAGATAACGATCTAAGCAAATAACCAAATAATCAATGAATAACACAAAACAATGAAAGCTTTTACCTAGATTGTATTGTTATCTTGGTCAAATGTGGATTGCTCTATAAATTGTGAAACCACGTTTGCAACAAGCGGATGTAGATTGTGTTTGTGCTCAAAAGGTAGATGTGCTCAACGATGCGATGTATGCTCAATGCGTTGTAGGGAGGAAAAAGCTTAAATGATCGAAGAGGATTTGTTATGGAGATGAAGGGGGTTTATATAGTTTTCAATGAAGATCGATCAATGGTCCAGATAATTCAATGGAATCAATTGATGAGATAAATCTAGAATTCATGATGAATGTGCACCTGACATGTGTCACACAAAAAGATATTTTTGTTTGAGTTAACTGATTGATTTGGCTAAAAGACATAGAAGACATGAGATATGATTAGATTTCATAAAAATAGAAATGTTTTTTTTAATTTATGAGTTGGTGATAAAAACAATAATGATTAAGTCAATTAACTCAACATATGATTTACTTTTTGCATGATTTCAGTAAAATTAAATAATAAATTATTTAATTTTGTGTGCATGATGAATAAGATTTATTTTTAGAAGAATTGGAAGATAAAAAGCAAATCAAATAGATAAATTTATTTAATTGTTTGTGCATGATAGAAGAATAACATAGATTTGAATATTTAAATAAATTAAACAAATAATTGATTTAATTTACTTTGCATGATGAAGGATAAATAAAATATTTTATTTTATTTTATTTTTAGAAGAATTGGAAGATAATTGAGCAAATTAAATAAATAAATTTATTAAATTATTTGTGCATGATAGAAGAAATAGATTAGATTTGAAGATTTAAATAAATTAAACAAATAAATTGATTTAATTTTTTTGCATGATGAAGGATAAATAAAATATTTGATTATATTTTATTTTTAGAAGAATTGGAAGATAATTGAGCAAATTAAATAAATAAATTTATTTAATTGTTTATACATGATAGAAGAATAACATAGATTTGAAGATTTAAATAAATTAAACAAATAAATTTATTTAATTTATTTTGCATGATGAAGGATAAATAAAATATTTGATTATATTTTATTTTTAGAAGAACTAGAAGATAATTGAGAAAATTAAATAAATAAATTTATTTAATTGTTTTTGCATGATAGAAGAAATAGATTAGATTTGAAGATTTAAATAAATTAAACAAATAAATTGATTTAATTTAGTTTGCATGATGAAGGATAAATAAAATATTTTATTATTTTTGCATGGCTGGCCTTACAGAAGAAAATTTTAATAGCGGATAGGTTCACAAAGATGGGTTTCGAAGGGCCTAGCAGGTGTCCCCTTTGTGAAAAGGAGCAAGAAACAACGAATCATATTCTTCTCGACTGCCAATTCTCTAATAAATGCTAGTACTGGCTAAACAATAAGTTAGGATGGATTACAGCTCTTCCCAATAAGATACTAAACCTATTCCAGTGTTGGCCTGATTCGCACAAACAAAGCATCTACAATATGTTATGGACAATTACCTGGTCAATTATGATATGGGAAATTTGGAAAGAAAGGAATAGAAGGATATTCAAAGAAAGTAAACTATCTTATGAACAGCTTATTAGTAAAATTGAAGTCGTTATCATAGAAATTGTCAATAGTAGGGTGCTTAGTAACCCTAAAAAAGATACCTCAATGTGTCATTTGGATGAAAAGATGCGTGGGAAGTGGATAGGATTAAAATTGCCCTCCTTCGTCGGTCTAGGTAGCCTTAACACCACCAACAAGAGATAAGAATGTAAGTGGCAACCTCCTAAAGAAGGTTGGTTCAAGCTTAATTTTGACGGGGCATCTAGGGGCAACCCAGGAGCAGCAGGTATAGGTTGCATAATTCATGACTCTAAGGAGAAAACTATCGCAACCCTGGCCAAACCTCTAGGAGAAGCATCAAACAATATAGTAGAACTAACTGCTTTGATTGAAGGTCTGAAAATCTGCAAAGACCTGAAAATTGAAAAAGTTGAAGTAGAAGGAGACTCAGCCATTATTATTAACGCCTTACGCAAATGGAGCATGCCCAATTGGAGACTAAATTCCCTTCTGTCTACTGCCCTAGACCTCACTACTTTTAAAAGGTGCACATTTAACCATATATACAGGGAAGGTAATAGAGAAGCTGACTCCTTGGCCAATAAAGGGGCTAATGGCATATGTATTACTACTAGAGGCTAACCTTACAGAAGGATTTTAAAATCCCTCTGAAACTCTGTAGGAGGGCTATACACTTGGTATTGCTTACAGTCTCACTAGACAGGTATACCTTTTTGTAACCATTTAATTCCACAAGCATTTATCCAGATTTGCCTATCGAAGATTCATTGATTATCTGATATAACGAAGACACACACAGTAGGTTACACTTGTTAATATGCAAAGTGTATAATTTTGATAAGCTTGGCAACAATCAAGTATTTTCTCTTCTCAAAGAAAATATTTTAAGAACTAACAAATATTTGCAGTAGATTGAATGTTTTGATTTTGTATAGCTAACATGCGAAAAGAAGTGGTAGCCTTATGTGGTTTCAGGTTAGACAGGAGAAAGATAGAAGATGCCCCTTCAATATCAGCGATGAAGGTCTTCCCAAGAGGCGAAGTGCCTAAAAACATACAGAATAAGGATATCTAAAGAAAGGCCATATCTGTATATCTTTCTCAGCAATTGTAAAAGAATTATGTTTCCTTAAAGGGCTTGACCCTATGTATATAAACAATATGTACTAGACTGCTAAAGTCCCGGGCTAGACCGAAGGTTTTCTTCGCTCTGTTCTTTCCTACCAGTGCCCACACTAAACAGAGCTGTATTTTTTTCTAAATGACTTTATTTATTAATGGCTTCGGCCTCTTACCAATATATATATATATATTATTTTATTTTATTTTTAGAAGAGTTATTCAATTTAAATAAATTTGAATGATTTATTTAAATTTGGAAGAATAATTGATTTAATTAAATAAATAAATTTATTTATTATATATAAGAGGATTTAAATGATAAATTAATTAAATAATTAATTTATTCAATTGATGTGGATTTGAATTTTGAAAGAAGATAATGATTTAATTAAATAATTGAAATTATTTAATTTTCGAAGAATAAAGTTGATTTTGAAGAAATTAATTAAATAAATAGAATTTATTCAATTAATGTTGAATTTAGGAGATTTGGAAGCATTTGATGATTTTGATGAAATTAATTAAATAATTTGATTATTTAATTAACATTGAAATGCAAGTGATTTGATGAAATGCAAGTGATGCGATGACATGGTCATTTTTGGGTGTCTACATTTTGCCCCTCTTTGATGCAATGTAGTTTATAGCGTTGCTTCAAAGAAAATAATTGTTGAAGACATGATTCAATTTTGATGCCCTAGTGTAGTTGGCGTAGATGCCCCCTTGAGAGGAAAGACAGGGAAATGATAGAAGAATTGGGTTGACGCTCAACTAGAAGATTGTGTTTGAGAAAGATGAGGTTGGATAGATGGAGGCTAACACGATGAAGACAATGAGCAAACATGAGAATAAGATGGATTAGGGGTGGCAAGAATTAGGGTTGGGACACTATAAATACAGCCCAAGGGGTCAACAATACTCATTTGCAGACCTAGAGTTCACAAAAGTTAGAGCCATTTGCCTCTTTGCTTAGTTGAGTGATTCCTATGTAGAGTGAGTTTACAACTTGTAGATATGTCGATTCCTATGCATAAGCACTGAGTAGAGTGGGTTAGGACATATGGGAGACTAGTAGGAGCACCAAGAGCGGTAAGTGATCGAAAACTCTATTTTTGTTGCATGTTTTTAGGTCATTTTCTAGGTTTTGAAAAAAAATTGGCCAAAGGCGCTAAGGTTAGGTTTGGCACTTTTGGCACCTGTTGAAGCACCTTTGGCAAAAACTAAGCGCCATTAGTTTTGAAGTCCACGGTAGAGTGCTTTTGGTTGATGTTGCAATGTTGTTGGTAGTGTAGTTAAGCACCTTTGGCAAGACAGTTCGGCGCTGCTAGTAGTTTGAGCATTATGATTTTGGTAGAAGCTAAGTGCCCTTGGCCTGCAGCGAAGCACTATAGGTAGCATAGCAAAGCGCCTTTGTGGAAAGCTAAGCACTTGTGGTTTGTTCAAAGCTAAGCACCTCTACAAAGCAGCAAGGCACCTTTGGTATGACAAATAAGCACCTTTGATGAAATCAAAGTGCTTTTGGTTTGAATGCAGTTTGAGTTAGGCAAAAATTTAGTTACGTAGGTTGGACTAGGGTTTACTAGGGTTTACTTAGAGATTTGGCACTATTTGACCTAGTAGTTGACCATGTTTGACTGTAGATTAGACTTAGGATTAGGATGATTGATGCAATATGCTTTAACAAGTGGTCATCATGGATGCAGATTGTCTTACCAACTTTGCAGTCCCGAGAGAGACATTACCTAATTTCTGACTTGGTTATACAATTGGGCTGGGAGGAGGAGATATTCCTAGAGATCATGGGATTATGGCATGTTTCTCATCTGACACCTATCAGGGTGAACCATGCACTATTGACAACAATTGTGGAGAGATATCACAGCGAGACCTCCTCCTTCCACTTCCCGATAGGGGAGGCCACTGTGATACTTAAGGATGTTCGACGCATCCTATGTATTCTAATTGAGGGTGAGAGAGTGGACTATGACATGGAGTGGGGAGAGGCAGGCATGCAAGAGCTTTTACTACTGATGACCTAGGTGTGCAGGATCGTGAAATCCTGGTGCAGTCACGATAGGAGGGTTCACAAAATGAACTGTCTAGACTGTGCAGCAAGAGTAAACACAATGGAAACAACTCAAAGATCTGAAACAAATGTAGATTCAGCCATTTAATATATCATAGCATTCAAATACAATCTGGTTAGCATCATGCGGGCTTACAATTCGGCTCACAGGCCTGATTATAGAATCTCTGAATATGCAGAAGATATAGCTTTGAAGTCCCCTCGCTCCAATTCTAAACTAAAGATTATGAATCAATCACTAACTATTTTCCCAGGAATCTATTACATCATTATATATCAATTCCAAACCATAAGATTCCTCCACATTGGCTAAGGAAGATCACAAACTCTAATGAAGAGTTGTAACGTGTGTACACGGATAGGTCAGACCTAAATGTATAGAATGCCTCTGCAGATGAATGGAATGATGTAAAGATATCAAGATAGGTTGGCCATGAGCCAAAGACCATTGAATAATGTGCAATTAAGCTCCACAAGTCAAGGATTGCTCTGTAGGTCTTCTCCTTTACTGATTATCAGAGACTATCAGGATGCTCTGTTCGAGAAAGCAGTTGATCTTCTGATAGTGATAACTTTCTAGTACTTAATCCAAATGCTCTAAATTCTGGATATGATGTAGATGAACATATCTAGATGCTTAGTCCAACTTTGCAAGATGTGAAATGAAACTGTAGTAGAATGCAGACCAAAATACAAAAATTGCTACTAACTGAACTGCCTGAACTAAACTAGAAAATGAAAAGAAACAAACTGAACTACAAGCAAACTGAAATGCAAATATTTTTGGTTGATGCAAGATTACTCTTGAACCAGGGATGCTCCTACATCAGACATCTGAGGTTATTGAAAAAGTGAGTCCCTCACTTTACTGAGGCTAGGGAAGAACCAAGACGGTCCACCTCAGCCTAAGTATTCCATGATGAGTCTTCTTCTAGTCTACCTTTCCACTTTACAAGATATTCTTTGTATTATCTTCCTCTGGTGCTACATCCATCTCTGCTATCCAAAATGTCTTCAATCTACTCTGGTGCTTGTTGTGGTAACTATTTCTTCAAGTCTTCTTCCATGCTATCACTGAACTCTACTTCATGATACTAATATAGGTCTGCAATATTGAAAATAGGTGAAATACTCAATGTCTTTGATAATTCCACTTCATATGCATTTCCTAAATCAAATTTTTTGAGTATCCTTCAAGGTCCAAACTTCTTCATCTTCAATTTGTTATATTTCCCAACTAGAAATCTTTCTTGTCTCAAGTATACCATCACTTCATCTCCTACTACAAATTTTTTATATCTTCTCTTCTCATCTGCCATTTCCTTATATTTTCTATTCATATCTTCCAAATGCTTCTTCACCTGATTATGCATTGTCTTCATGTGATCTGCAAATTCCTCTACTTCGACACTTCTCTTTTCTTTCATGCTAAGTCTCTCAATTCTGCCACTCTAGGATTTACTTCAGTAACAATCTCAAAAGGTGCTCTTCCGGTACTCCTATTGACTGAATTATTATATGCAAACTCTATTGGAATTAGTCTGGACAACTGAGAGGGGGGTTGAATTAGTTTTCACACAGTTTAAACTTTTCTACCTTTAATCTTCTTTTACAACTTACAGTCAAATAAATAATAAAGCATGAATCAATTACACATGAGCAGAAGCATAAGTAACACACTTGACACCAAGATTTTTAGCATGGAAACTCAGTTAAGGGAAAAACCACGGTGGGGTTTAACCCACAAAAATTAATACCCTGTTAAAAGTATTTTTACAAATGAGAATGCACATGAGTTCGGGCTCACTGCCCAAAGCTCATTGCTCAAATAGAGGCTCACTGCCTACAAATTTTTACAAGAGAATAATAGAGATTTTAAACTGATGAGAAGCATCTACTAATGCATAGATTCAATTCTAGTTAAGTACAAAATACTGATCTTACACATTTCATCTTCACTCCGCCTTGTTTACTGGTCTACCTTTATCTGAATCTTAGATCTCTATTTTTTCACCTTTACTCCATATTCGCAACACACACACACCAAAATCATCCAAATCTATCAGCTATATATATCTACATCCTGATCTTTAATTACTTTTCAGTCAGCTTCAGGAACACTCAGAACTTTATTGAATACTCTGCTCTATCAGCTAGATCCGTGCATAATTTGAGACGCGGACCAAAAATTGCACTCACAATCATCAATCAGGTTAGTCACTATCATTGGTCATCACTAATTGCCCAATCAACAACTTCCATACATCCAGAACCAAAATTATTTGTAAGGTCGGCCTGTTCTCCTTTTGTTTACTATATCAAACTATTAACCCGATACTCAGAAGCTAATAACTTTTGAATCCTTCATCACTGAAGGTCAAAACTCTAGATTTAGATTATTCTGACAATGCTTATGACTCCCTCAAATCTATAGTAAACTATGATTTTCCATTGGAGAGATCCGGACCAAGATATCAGACCCTGTCACACACTCTGTCGACTTCTCAGACTTAGACAATTCTTCAATCTGATTTCCGGTATGGGCATATTATGTAATGCGGATGTGTAGTAGGGACTTAGTTGCCATCAATGACAACACTTATTATGCCTAGTAGTGTCTCTTGCGAACAATCTCCCCCTTTGGTATTGATGGCAACACTTAGTGAAAAATGACTAAGTATTGGAATAGTTCCCCCTTTGCTTGTGCTCCATATTGTTGTTCACACTGCTTTTCGGTGCTCCCCCTTTCCTGGATTCTTCATTTTTCACTGATCTTCACTCCCCCTTTGACATAAATGGAAAAGGGTGGGATTCACAAGCCAAAATTCTCCAAAAAAATTCTGTGTATAGTGTCGCTTATGTACAACTAATCATTAAGTTCTATTCACATGAACTTGAGAATGTTTACAAAAATATTTTTCAATTGCACAAGTTTAGAGGCCCAAGTTCCCTTCATTCCATCCAAAATTGAGATGTGTCCACTTAGGAAAAATGCATATGCTTCTGCCTTTGTCAGATCCGAAGGATTACTTGTCTGAAGTGCAGTCTAAGCTTCTGATAAGGCATTAAACATGGTTTCTAACTTGGGGGCAATCAATTCCCATAGCTCACACATTCTTTTCATAATGTTACTTTTTTCTTTACCAAGCCTCTTTATCTCATCTATCAAGCTAATTACTTGACATTCCTAACTTATAGGCGAAACTTTTAGAGGATCAAAAATTTGAGAAAGATTTGACAATTTATGTTCTTGCTCCTTTATTTTCTTCTCAATATCCTCACTAACTTTGGGCCATGATAGATAGAATTTGTACATATCTCTTCCATCATCTAGAGCATTCTAAATACTCCTTATACTAATGCTAAGTATCATCTTATCATTTCCTATTAGATTTTGTACTTCACTAAATTTCTTATCCAAAAATTCCTTCTAAACTTTCGCCTCCGCAAATTTTTCAAAAGACTCAAAATGTGTACTTACAGTATTTACAAGATTCCTTAGGTGACTAGAGAGGGAATCCGATGGACTCTTTTGGCAGGATGGCAATTTCTCCAAGACTCCAGTTGCAAGCCCTAATAGTTCACTATCCTCCATGTGAGATTTTAACAGCTTCTCTCTGGCCTTGGCTTGGGTGAAGGATACAATCTTCATCACTTGTACTAGAGAGAGAGTATCTAGATTAAATGGTCCTTGGAGTAATTTAGGTTCATCAAACTCAAGTATTTATTTATCCAGAAGACTTTTCACTACATCTGCAGTGTCTCTTGCAACAATTTCTGGACCACCCTTTTGTTCCTGAGATTTCTCACCATCTATAGATGCATCAACATCTGCACCATCTTCTTCTGCTTTGTCTTCATTATCCTTTTCTTTCTCCTTTTTTGCTTTACCTTTTTCTGTATTATCTCTAGAAGGAATCTTCTCCATGCCTTCACCACTTGTAGTCTGATCAAGAGGGCTTTGTGTAGTAGCAACCTCAACTTCTTTTCAGAATTGATTAGGTGGAGTAGGAATATCTCCTACATCATCTACTTTATTTATCATCTATGTGTCTTTCTAATTTATTTGTTCTTCCAGATTAGAGGAGTCATCAACTTTGGTTTGTTTCTCACTGATGTTTACTCTTTCAGTATCTGGAATTGATGAATCAATTCCATCATCTATCTCCTCATAGGTTTTCTCCAAAGGATCTAAATTAAGACCTTGGTCATCAATTCCCTTGTTAATCTCTTCTTCTAGAGCTTCTAGTTCCGGAACTGGAGGATTGTCTTCTTCAACATGTTTCTCTAAAATAATATAATATTTATCCTTGTCTAAGGCCTTTCTCAAAATTTTCTCTGTTTCTTTTGCAATTTCCTTAGTTTTACCAAGCATTAGCTTGTTCATCCGGACCTTGCTTCTGAATTTTTCTTTAACTTTTCTGAGGATTTTATCTGCTTCTCTTCTAGTCATTACAGGACACAAAGTGGAGAGGACATACTCTCTGAGTTCTAGATCTTTAGCCTTGTCTACTTCTTTCCTCATTTCCAGTACTTTTCTTAAACTTTTAGGAAGTTCTTGTAAAATTTCCAATAGGGATCTATTGAATTTATTCAAATACAGGATGGTGGCATCTTCCAAAATTTTCTTATTTGCTTGATCAAAATTGTCATAGTAAACTCTAATATGTTTTAAATTTCTATGAACAATGATTGTTTTTACAATTTCATCAACTGTCATAGTAACCTTACCAGTTTCTTGCTTTTTACTCACCTTTTTTCTTCCGGAAGGTTGGTCCTTAGAATCCTTTGAAGTCTTGGCTTTCTTGGATCTTATCTCCTTAACTTCTTTATCTATCTATGTTTCCTCATCATCTTTTGTGCTCTTGTAGGCTCTTGCGGCCTTGGTTTTCATCCTCTTTCCTCCTTCACTGGATGGTGTGGCTTCCAATGTCTTAATGGGAATAGACTTGGATTATTCTAAGATAGTTGCAGAGGTTCTTGTTTTCCTTGAAGAACTAGGTGGGACTTTTGGAGCAGCTATTGGCTCACTTTCTATCCTTTCTTTTGGAGCTTGCTCAGCTCTTCTCTTCATCTCCTTAATCCTTTCTTTATTCTTTCTTATTGTTTCTTTGGTGATGCCAATACTCTCAGCATATGTTTCAACCTGCATCATCACTTTTCTTTTAATCTCTGGCTTCCTAAGCTCCACATGTAGTTTTAGACTTATCTCTTTGTATAATCTTTCAACAGATGTGTCTCTAGGTTTTCTCGGAAGATGTTGAGCATACATGTCTAGAACTCTCTCATCCACCTCATAACCCATTGGCATTATCCATACTATTCTTGGTTCTACAGCTTCCATCAGACATTGATTAGTGTCAATCATAAAACATATCTCATTCTCATACTTTTCTACAACTGATTTATGGATTCTTTCCCTTGCATGCATCAGACTCTAAAATTTTTTGAAATACCCCCAGATTGCAGTCTTTTGTGCACCTAAATCTCCAAAGCTATATAAATGATCTCTTATCTAGATTGCCACTGGTCTATCATTTGTCCAGTGCACACTTTGTACTCCAGGCACTTCATTCATAAAATAGAAAAATAAGCATATAGTCAAGGAACCATACTTGAAGAAATTTTTCTTATCTTTCTTGATTTTTTTCAAATTTTCAAATAGTTGAACCCTTAGTAGCTCACAGAGGTCATAGTCTGCATTCTCTTTCAGCATTTTATATGCTGCATATATAGTTGTTCCAGACACAGAGTCTTCTCTACTTGAGTGATAAATCTTATACATGATTACCATGGAAGCAAACTTGACATCTGGTTCTATAATGTCATTGATTGTCATGGCTCTTGTATCAAATTTTGCACTGGTTACATCAGTAACAGTTTGATTTTTGACAAATTTTAGCATGGGTAGTCCACCGGTTGAGTTTAACTCGGTCAGAATTCTGATAACATCTTTGGTGATCTTAAATAGTTTCAACAGCCATATAAATTCATTATGCATTTGGCTCAACACATAACAAACCATTCATTCTCATCAAATGATAGAAATTCAATAATTTGCAGAAAATGTTTGCTTTCTAGGGCTTCAAATTTAGGTTTTAGTTGGTAACTGTCATCCTTTAGATGGCTCTTAAACAACTCTAACAGTTTTAGATTCCCAAATTCTTCTACATTACAATGAATGTATGCCCTAATGTCTTCAACATGTAAAACCCCATATGGAACACCTGAAAAAGCACCTAACAGCTTGACTTCAACAGATTTGTAAGGATGCTTCTTAAATTTAGGACGGGGCCTTTCAGTGACATCAATAACTAAAGGTGTAGCCATTTGCAGAGATTGAGAATTCAAGAGGTTTCGCAGAAAATAGAAATACCTTCTTCCACAGATTAGGGTTTTGCTTGAGGATCCTCTTTGCACTTCAATTCTTGAGAATTCTCAGCTCTGAGCTTGTTCACTCCTCTTCTTTCTTTCTTCTGATGTAAAGTGATCTATCTAGGGAATGAATGACCCTTTTATGTTCCGCAGTGCCTAATTTGTCTTTGTAATAAATGCTCTACCCTAATACATCTAGATACTCTGTTTGTTGAATAGTTTCTCATGAATTACTCCGCAATTTGCCATATCCACCTCTTTTCTTCTGAAAATCCTTCCAAATGATCTGAAACAATCCAAGATCTCTTTTCTCACTATGCCAGATTTAGGCACTTACTTAGTGGCTGGGGGATTTTGATTTTTAAAGTAGCTCCCCCTGAGCTAGAGCTCCTAATTTAATTCCCTGAGGAATTATCTGCACCGGATTCTAACGCGGACCCATTACTATGGTTCACAATTGTTTTCTTGACCCATGTCTCACTTATTTCATTCTAGATCTCATTCTCTTCAATTTTTCTTTTGCCTTTGTCTTGTCTCTGCTCATCTAGTTTTATGTTTACTGGACCTCTTCTTTCATTAATCCTACTTATGCAAAAATCTTGCAGAATGACCGGATTAGTTACAATTGAAGCACACAATATTTCTTTGCCCATTTGATTAATTTTCTCTTGATCTGCACTGAATGGCCATATGTCCAAATCTATTGCATGCAAAGCATTTTCCATTGAAAGAATTCCCATTTCCTCTATTTGATGAGTTGTTCATTATCATACTTCTACATTCATTGGATATATGACCATACCTCTTGCAATTGAAGCATTGTTTAGAGAAGGATGTATTATTTTGATTTACTCCACTTCTGCATTGAGTGGCTCTATGACCAAATTTATTGCACTTAAAACAATTTCCATTGAAAGATGGATACCTTTGAGCATTAAGATGTCTTACTGGAGGTCTTCTAGATCTGTTTCTCTGATTCCTTGTTTGAGAGTTTCTTTGTCCAGATCCAGAGCTTTCACCTTTCTCATATCCAAGACCATGCTTGTCATCAGCCTTTTGTTGACCCTCAAGTATTGCTTCAAGTTTAGCTGAACTTATCTTGAACTTATCCTTGTATTCATTTGCAACTTCTAGGTCATGTCTAAGAATGACAATTTGTCTTTCAAGATCTCTTTTATTGTCTCTGCTTTCTTGTAGATCAGATTTTAGATGGCCAGTAATAATGTCTAATCTGTAGCATTCATCAATTCTTTCTTTTAGATTTGATTCAAGTCTTCTTCAGTCTTCTTCCTTTGCTCAATTTCTTTGGTTAGCCTTATTACCCTAGATTCCATCTCAATTTTCAAAATAGTAACTTCTTTTGACAGCTTTTCACATTCCTTTGTCTTTTCTTCCAAGGATTCATTCATGTCAATTTCTTCAATTAAACGGGATAACTGTAGAAGTAGCTCCTTTTTCCTTTCCATAGATTTCTTTAATTTATCTTTTAACCTTTCAATGGTATCATCAGCATCTTTAAGTTCACCTCTCGGCTTACTAATTTCTACTTTAGACTGAATAAGATCTTCTAGGGCCAACTGAAGTTGATCTTTAAGTGAACCTATTAAAATTCCTTCCAAGATCTTTCCTTAAGCTATTAGGATTTTCAAAGGAACCTTGCTTTGATACCAATTGTTAGAATTAGTCTAGACAACTGAGAGGGGGGGTCAATCAGTTGTCACAAAATTTAAACTTTTCTACCTTTAATCTTATTTTACAACTTACAGTCAAACAATTAATAAAGCATGAATCAATTACACATGAGCAAAAGCATAAGTAACACACTTGACACCAAGATTTTTAGCATGGAAACCCGGTTAAGGGAAAAACTACGGTGGGGGTTAACCCACAAAAATTAATACCCTGTTAAAAGTATTTTTACAAATGAGAACGCACATGCATTCGGGCTCACTGCCAGAGCTCATTGCTCAAATAGAGGCTTACTACCTACAAATCTTTACAAGAGAATAACAGAGGTTTTGAACTAATGAGAAGCATCTACTAATGTATAGATTCAGCTATGGTTAAGTATAAAATACTGATCTTACACATTTCATCTTCACTCTACCTTGTTTACTGCTCTGCCTTCATTCGAATCTTAGATCTCTACTTTTTTGCCTTGACTCCATATTCACAACACACACACACCAAAATCATCCAAATCCATCAGCTATATATATCTGCATCTTGATCTTTAATTACTTTTCAGTCAGCTTTAGGAACACTTGGAACTTTATTGAATACTCTGCTCTGTCGGCTAGATCCCTACATAATTTGAGACGCAGACCAAAACTTGCACTCACAAATCATCAATCAGGTCAGCCACTATCACTGGTCATCACTAATTTCCCAATCAACAACTTCCATACATCCGAAACCAAAATTATTTACAAGGTCAGCCTATTATTCTTTTGTTTACTCTGTCAAACTGTTAACCTGATACTCGGAAGCTAATAACTTTTGAATCCTTCATCACCAAAGGTCAGAACTCTGGATTTAGATTATTCTAACAATCCTTATGACTCCCTCAGATCTACAGCAAACTATGATCTACCATTGGAGAGATCTGGACCAAGATACTAGACCCTATCACACACTCTATTCGACTTCCCAGACTTAGACAATTCTTCAATCTGATTTCTGGTATGGGCAAATTATGTAATATGGATGTGTAGTAGGGACTAATTTTCCATCAATGACAACACTTATTATGCCTAGAAGTGTCTCTTTCCAACAAAATCTGCTTGTGAAAGAATCAAATCCCAACTTCCTACTTTCTCTCCAACCAAACATCTCAACAAGTTTCCCAAGCTCCTATTTACTACCTCTGTCTGTCCATCAGTCTGTGGGTGAAATGTTGAAATGAACTTCAAATTTGTCTTCATCTTCTTCCAAAATGTCTTCCAAAAATATTTAAGAAATCCGGTGTCTCTGTCTGAAATTATGCTCTTAGTTAACCCATGCAATCTCACAATCTCCTTAAAAAATGGGTCAACTACATGCATTGAATCAGTTGTCTTCTTACAAGGTATGAAATGAGCCATCTTTCAAAATCTATCCACTACCACAAATATTAAATCATGTCCTCTAGGTATCTTAGGTAATTCCATTACAAAATCCATGCTTATGTCTTCCCAAGGTCTCTCCGGTACTGCCAAAGGTTTATACAATCCAGTGTTCTAACTACTCCCTTTTACAACTTGACAAACTCTACAACTCTGCACAAACTTCCTAACATCCTTATGTATGTGAGGCCAAAAGTAATTTTCACTCACCAAATCCATTGTCTTATCAATACCAAAATGTCCTGCCAATCCACCACTGTGTTTCTCCTTGATCAAATTATCTCTCATTGAACTTCTACATATGCATAACTAATTTCCTCTTAACAACATATCTTCCTGAATAAAATAGTCCAACCACTTACTCTTATCTATCATAATAGGTTCCTTACATGCTTTCCATGGTTCTACAAAATTAGTGTCTCCCTCCTACATGTTCTTCAATTCATCAAAACCCAACACTTCAACTCTCATCTCTGTCAACAAGTTTCTTCATCAACTCAATGCATCAGCAACTTTGTTTGATTTTCCACTCCTATGATTCAACACAAAAGTGTAACTCTGTATGAACTCTACCCATCTCATATGTCTCTGATTCAACTTACCTTGACTATTCAAATACTACAAAGCTTGATGATCTGTATACAACACAAACTCCTTAGGCAACAAGTAATGTCTCCACTTCTTCAGGGCTTGAATTATGGCATAAAACTCTTGATCATAAACTAAATATCGTCTCCTTGCATCATTCAACTTCTCACTAAGCTACTGGGTTACCTTCTTGACTTAATAATACTCCAATTGTACTCCCACTTGCATCACAATCCACTTGAAATACCTTATTGAAATTCGGTAATGCTAAAATGGGTTGCTCTGTCACCTTTTGCTTCAATAGTTAAAAACTTTTATCTGCTCCAGATGTCCACTTGAAATCTTTTCTATCACCTCTCATTGTCTTTGTCATAGGGTTACATACTGAACTAAAATTTCTGATGAACTTCTAGTAGAAACTAGCCAATCCATGAAATGATTTAACTTCTCCAATGCTCTCCAGTGTAGGCCATTCAACAATTGCTCTCACTTTTGCAAGGTCCATCTTCAATCCTTCCGCAGAAATCACAAATCAAAAATACACTAGTTCTTCCTTCATGAAACTACACTTCTTGATGTTTATTAGCAATTTCTCTTCTCTTAACCTCTATAAAACTTGTCTAATCTGCCACAAATGTTCTTCTTTTGTCTTACTGAAAATCAGAATATCATCCAAGTATACAATAACAAACTTACCCAATAATTTCTTCAAGACTTCATTCATCAATCTCATGAAAGTACTCAGTGCATTTGTCAATCCAAAATGCATCACTAACCACTCATACAATCCTTCATTTGTTTTAAAAGCAGTCTTCCATTCATCTCCTTCTCTGATTTTGATCTGATGGTATCCACTCTTTAAGTCTATCTTTGTGAAATATCTTGCTCCACTCAAACAATCCATGATATCATCCATCCTAGGTAAAGGAAATCTATACTTGACTGTGATCTTGTTGATTGCTCTAGAATCAGTACACATTCTCCATTCTCCATCTTTCTTAGGTGCTAACACTACAGGTACTACACAAGGACTCAAACTTTCTCTGATCAAACCTTTCCACAACAACTCTTGTATTTGTCTGTTCAGTTCTTCATTCTCTTTCGGTGTCATTCTGTGTGCTGCTTTATTAGGTAAACTTTCTCTCGGTATAAGATCCATGTGGTGGCAATCCTTCAGCTACATTATCTGATATGATGTCTTCATACTCTATCAGCAACTTTCTTATCTCCTCTAGTTGTGATTCTTCAGTCTACTTCAATGTTTCAAGCTTCTTAGGAATCAAGGCATAACACATATCCTCATGTCTCAAACCATCAAGAAATTTCCTTCCATCTACCAAATAGATTCTAGCATTCCCACATACTTCACTCTTAGGATCATCTTCCAAAGGAATCAAAGTAATTCTCTTTCCATTTGATGTTGTAGTGTATGTATTCTTTCTCCCATCATGTATAGCTTTCTATCATACTACCAAGGTCTACCCAATAAAATATGACATACATCCATAGGCATAATATCACACAAGACTTCATCATGTTAAGATCCAATATGAAATTTCACCAAACATTGTTCACTCACCAGTACCTTGTGATCATCTTGGATCCATGCTATCTGATATGGCTTAGGGTGTTTCAATTTTTCCAACTTCAACTTAGTCACCATCTCCTATGAAACTAGGTTATCTGAACTACCACTATCAATTACAACTTTACAACATTTACCTCCTGATTTACATCTTCCTTTATGGTGGTTCCTCAATTGTCTCTGCTTGAAATAATGCTCTCCTCATCACTAATGATTCTCCTTTCTCTAGTCTATCAACTGAACTAGGTGATCCAATAGGTTCTTCCACATAGGCTACTCTTCCACTGTTCTCTGTCTTCTTACTTGTACTCCCTTGATTACATTCAAATGCTCTATGTCCTTACCTCCACACTTGAAATAGGTACCTCTTAATGTTCTCTTATCAAATCCTCTTCCTTCTCTTTTGTATCCTTCATTCCGGTATGCATTAGGGTTTCCTCTCCGGTAAAAATTTATGTCATCTCTTTGGTAAGCATTAATATCTATGTCATCCTTCTTAAATGTGTTGTCAAACTTGTTCTACTCCTCAAATGATCTCTCACCTCCAGAAAATGTTCTACCTCTCTGAAATTCACCTTCTCTTCCTCTCTGTCTCTAATCATGCCTCTTATTCAGCTTCTCTTCAACTTTCAGGGCAAACTGATATGCTTCCTCCAAAGATGTCATCCTTACCAAACTGAGTTCTTCTTGATTGTTCAATCTCAGTCCATTGATGTATCTAGCCACTTTCTCTTTGCTTACTTCACTATGTCTTGTCCTTATGATCATATTATGAAATTCTTCAGTATACTCCTTCACAAATTTCTCCTTTTGTCTCAGGTTTTGCAATCTCTTCAATAGTTCCAACTCATAGTCAGCAGGTATAAACTGATTCTTCAATTTTGTCACCATCCTATCCCATTTTGTAATCTTTTCTTTTCCTCTTCTATTTCTATCCAACTGAACTTCCTTCCACCATATAGCAGCATGTCCTTTCAACTTTGTCTTTGCGAATGTCACCTTCTTTAGATCTTTAACTTCTTCATATTCAAAGTATTCTTCCATGTCATTTATCCAGTCAACCAATTCTTCAGGGTTTAGATTTCCAGTGTAGTTCAATACATCAACTCTAGGTCTTTTCTTGATCTTTGAAATAGCTTGCAACATTTTGACTTGATTTGATTCTTCTTCTTCATCACCTCCTAGGGTTTTGCCAACTTGTTCAATAGATTGAAATTCCTCTTCATCATCACTCTCAACATTAGGTCTCAGTGTCTATCCTCTTCGCCTATCTTCTTCAATAGCATCTAATTGAATTTGCATTGTTTTCATCATTTCCATCATCTCATCCATTCTTCTAGCTATTGTTCCAATAGCAACAACTCTCCTCAGCGGTATTCTTCCTAGGATCAAGTGTAAACTGACTCAAGTTCAGTGATCGAGCTACAAGGTGACAACTGCCTCACAATCGGTGATCTGTTGTGACACAAGTAACCTACCTCAATTTGGTGATCTATCCACAGCAAGATCTTATGGAATTCCTTCACCAACTTTGCTCAATTCACTCCCAAAGATTCAAACTTTTGCTCTAATACAACTTGGTACAGTCACGGTAGGAGGGTTCACAGAATGAACTATCCAGACCATGCAGCAAGAGTAAACACAACTAAAACAACTCAAAGATCTGAAATAAACATAGATTTAGTCATTTAATATATCATAGCATTCAATTACAATCTGGCCGGCATCATGCGGGCTTAAATTTGGCTCACAGGCCTGATTACAGAATATCAGAATATGCACAAGATATAGCTTTAAAGTCCCTTCGCTCCAATTCTAAACTAAGGATTATGAATCAATCACTAACTATTTTCCTAGGGATCTATTACATCATTATATATCATCTCCGGATCATAAGATTCCTCCATGTCAGCCAAGGAAGATCACAAACTTTAATGAAGAGTTGTAACATGTGTACACAGATAGGCCAGACCTAAATGTATAGAACGCCTCTGTAGATTAATGGAATGATGTACGGATCTCAGGACTGGTCGGTCATGAGCCAAAGACCATTGAATGATGTACAATTAAGCTCCACAAGTCAAGAAATGCTCTGCAGGTCTTCTCCTTTAGCTAATTATTAGAGACTGTCAGGATGCTCTGTTTGAGAAAGCAGTTGATCTTCTAATAGCGATAACTTTCCAGTACTTAATCCAAAAGCTCTAAATTCTAGATATGATGTAGACGAACATATCTAGATGATTAGTCCAGCTTTGCAAGATGTGAAATGCAACTTTGGTAGAATGCAGACCAAAATACAGAAACTGTTACTAACTGAACTGCTTGAACTAAACTAGAAAATGAAAAGAAACAAACTGAACTATAGGAAAAATGAAATGCAAATGTTTTTGGTTGATGCAAGATTTCTTATGAACCAGAGATGCTCCTGCATCAGATCTGGTGGGCTCAAGTACAACAACTCTACGATAGAATTCAATGGATTTTTGTATCTTTGATTGGAGGATTCTTATGTCTAGATAGATGGTCCAATGGTTTATCTGTTGGATGGGGTACTGTGCTATCAGGGATGTTTACATTTGGGATCTAATATGCATGTGGACCTTGTGTTTTAGGTTAGTTGTATCATGATTTACATGACTATGTCTACAGATCTGGGAGTAACTTGTCAGCAGGTGTGACATTGTTATAGGTATGGGCCTGGGAGCATATCCCAGTGATTAGACCTATCACCTAGCAGCACCGAGATCATGGCGAGCAGTATGCTTTCTTATATGAGGATGTTATCACTCATCAGTGACTTGGTTCAGTGAGTTACTAGCAGAGGTAGTTAGATGAGATGGATATCTTTGTTTTGCACCCCTGGAGGGACTGTGAGCCTTGGGATGATGATCACGAGGAGCTCATGTACTGCCGACAGGTGAGATATTTATTTGGCCGATGTATTGATACCATTGAGAGATACCTTCTAAAGAGTGTATTGAGATAGTTTGGTTTTCCATAGGGGGAGCCCGTAGGTGAGGCTATATTTGCTTAGACTCGAAGAGAGGTGGAGGATTGGGGGCTAGAGATTGTTGTTGCGATAGATTTGGCAGATTTATAGGGACTTGCCCCATTGATGTGGGACTGGATCCTCAAGGAGGTAGACCTGGGCACACTTCTAGCATATGAAGCATACTAGCAGACACACAGACCAAGTAGATTGACTAGACCTAGGGTGGCGGGAGCAGTGCGAGAGGTGGCAACTGGTGGAGTTGAAGCGAGGGCTCAGAGAGAGGCCCGACAATAGGCTGTAGCATAGAGACAGGGTGGAGGGGATGATGGAGGAGACCAGGAGGGTGCACATATGGCCAAGGCCAGAGTGCCTCATTAGGTGGTTCTGCCAGCAGAGACACCACTTGAGAGGAACCTCCTGCAACAATATAATGAAAATATAACAATATAGCAGAAATAACATAACACAGAAGAATTTACTGATCGTAGGCCACTTCAAGGGGGCAACCTCCTTTGAGCAAGCTCAATACAATAAATTCGTGGGTGCCTTCATAGGCCTAAACACATACTTATATACTAAGTCTAACTAAACAACCATTACTCCCCATGAATGTGGGATAATACCATATACTCATGGGACGACTTACAAAGCATATGCGTCCAACAAAAATATACTAATATAGTAAAGAGAAGGGCTAAACATGGGTTCTTAACATCCCCTCCCTCATAGAAAAGCTTTGTCCTCAAAGCTTAAGATGGGGAAATTGATGTTGAATCTGAAGGAGTGGTTCCCAGGTAGCATCCTCTAGTTGCATGCCATACCACTGAATTAAGACCTCGGTGATGGATCGAGAACGAAGCTGACAGGTGCGCCTGTCGAGGATTGCCTCCGGTACCAAGATGATGGATCCTTCGTTATCTAGTTCTGGTAAAATAGTTTGTGCTCTAATGTTGGTGCCAAGAACTTGCTTGAGACAAGAGACATGAAAGACTGGATGAACGCGGGAAGAAGGAGGAAGCTCCAATTTATAAGCAATGGACCCAATCTTCTGAAGAACCTTATATGGCCCATAGAGCTTTGGAGCTAGCTTTTGATGCCCTTTGAGTTTTAGGGAGGATTGCTTGTAGGGCTATAAACGTAGAAAAACCATATCACCTACTTGAAAAGTGCGCTCAGAACGGTGTTGATCGGCTTGTTGTTTCATGCGATTTCTTGCCAGGTGAAGGTTGTCCTGCAAAATGCGAAGGATCTGAGCTCAGGTTCAGAGAACCATGTCAATGGCCTGAACTGGTGAACTATTGGGGTGGTATGGAAGGATCATTGACGGTGCCTGACCATAGACCACTTCATATGGAGTTATTTTAGATGCAGTGTGGTAGGAGGTATTGTACCACCATTCAGCGAGAGGGAGCCACTTTGCCCACTGATGGTGTTGTTCTGAGGTGAAACAACAAAGATAAGTTTCCAAACATTTGTTGATAACTTCAGTCTGACCATCTGTTTGTGGGTGATACCTAGAACTCATCTTTAATGTGGTGCCAGTGTGGCAAAAGAGTTTAGTCCAAAAATGACTGGTGAAAGTGGCATCACGATTTGAGACAATGGAAGAAGGGATTCCATGAAGACATAAGATCTAGTCCAAGAAAATCTATGCGACGGAAGAGGTGGTATAGGGATGGCTGATGGCACAAAAATGACTATATTTGGAGAGGTGATCAACCACAACCAAGATCACTGTCTTCCTCCAGATTTAGGGAGCCCCTCAATGAAATCCATAGAAATATCTGTCCAAATCTGTGTAGGGATGGGCAAGGGTTCGAGCAATCCAGGAAGGAGTGTCGTTTCACCCTTGTGGCGCTGGCAGGTATCACATTCAGCCACCATCTATTGAATTGCCCTTTTCATTCCCTTCCAAAAGAAGTTACGCCGTGCCCACTCATAAGTTTTGAGGAACCCAGAGTGCCCTGCTGATGGAGAAGCATGGAGTTCACAGAAGACAGCCTGTTGAAGATCTGTGGTCTGGGGAAGCACCAGACGACCCTTATATCTCAGAGAAGCACCATCCCAAGAGTAATGCGGTACAGCAGAAGGGTTATGGGTCAACTATTGGATGAGTTGAGATAATGAAGAGTCATTGACATAGCCTTGTTGGACATATTCCAGCCAATTCGGAATAGGCATAGAAATAGTTGAAAGAGAAGCTTGGTCATCAAATGTGCGAGAAAGAGCATCCGCCACAATATTGTCCTTGCCTTTCTTGTAAGTGATTTCATAGTCATAACCCATGAGTTTGCTAACCCATCTCTGTTGTGCTGGGGAGGAGACCCATTGTTCAAGGAAATATTTCAAACTCTGGTGATCAGTCTTGATGCAGAAATCATTCCCTAATAGGTATGGCCACCACTTCTATACTGCATGCAAAATAGCCATCATTTCCTTCTCATATGTAGAGAGGACTAAATTCTTACCTGAAAGGGCTTTGCTAGTGAACGCAATGGGATGTTCATCTTGAAGAAGAATAGCACCAAGTCCATTGCCACAAGCATCACTCTCAATAGTGAAGGTCTTGGAAAAATCTGGCATAGCTAGAATAGGTGTAGTACACATGGCTTGTTTCAATTTTTCAAATGCACACTCAGCAGCATGCGTCCATGTAAAAGCATCCTTTTTCAATAGAGCTGTTGATGGAGCGGCAATCTTCCCGTAATCCTTGACAAACTTGCGGTAGTAGCCAGTCAGTCCCAGAAAACCATGGAGGCTCTTGAGTGTCTGAGGATGCAGCCAATTTGTCATGGCGTCTATTTTGGTAGGATCCACTCGAACCCCTTGGGTGGAAACAATATGCCCAAGATACTCCACTTCTGTCTATCCAAAAACACATTTAGACTGGTTTGCACAGAGATGATGAGTAGAGAGAAGTTGCAGTACAAGATCCAGATGCTGGAGATGCTCAACCCATGTTGTACTATAGATGAGGATATCATCTAAGAAAACTAGAATGAATGTCTGCAAGTAGGGCCAGAATATTTTATTCATCAATGCTTGAAATGTGGAAGGAGCATTAGTGAGGCCAAAGGGCATGACCAAAAACTCATAGTGACCATCATGCGTGCAAAAAGCTATTTTAGGGATATCATCCTCATAAACCCAAATTTGGTGATACCCAGAACGAAGATCCAACTTGGAGAAAAAATGAGCACCCATGAAGCTCATCAAGAAGCTCATCAACAACAGGAATCGGAAACTTATCTTTGATTGTAATGTGATTAAGTGCTTGGAAGTCAATGCAAAGGTGCCATGATCCATCTTTTTTTGGACAAGGAGAACTAGTGAAGAAAAAGAACTGGTACTAGGGTGAATAATACCCTGCTTCAGTAAGTCCCGAACGAGCATCTCAATCTCTGTCTTTTGGTGAAATGGATAGCGATAGGGCCTGATGTTGGGAGGAACGCTTCCAAGAAGGAGCTGAATATGATGGTCCTCTAGACGTGAAGGTGGCAATCCCACTGGTTCTGCAAAAACACAGGCATATCTATCCAAAAGTCGTTGGAGATCCAAAGGACTAGTGGAGACCGTTGATGGTTGCATCTGAATGGAGTGGAGCTGAGCGATGACCCCATGTGAATTCTTCTTAAGGAGCTTTTCCATGCGATGTGAACTGATGATGCTGAGAGACCCTGGTTGTAAGCCCTTCAATGTGTGTTGTTGCCCATTGTCTGAAAACTACATCAAAAGTTCAACAAAATCCCATAAGATGGGGCTAAGTGTGCGTAACCATTGAGGGCCCAAAATGACATCACATCCGCCTAAGGGCAAGGCAAACATGTCGGAGCGCAAGTTATAACCTCCAATAGAGAGACGCACATTGCGACACTTTCCTTTGCAAGGTAATGTGCCCCCATTGGCAATCATGACTTCGAAGCTGGAGCAAGGATGGATAAAACAATCAGCCTGTGTGGCAATCTGAGGGTCAATGAAGTTATGAGTGCTACCAGAATCAATGAGTATTGTCAGAGGGAGCTTCTTGAAGTAACCCTTGACTCACATGGTTTGTGGGGTGGTGACTCCTGCTAAAGCCTGGAGAGAGATCTCTGGGTGGTCTTCTTGAGAAGGAGAGTCAACATGCAGTTGCTAAATGTCGACTTGATCATCTACTGTATCCTGAGCATCTTCATAAACTTTAGGTGCAGGTGGGGAATCCACATCCAAGAGATAGAGCTTTTGCTGAACACATCTATGTCCCCGAGTGAATTTCTCATCACAATTATAACAAAGCCCTTTTTCTCTGCGTGCCCTCATCTCGGCTTCAGACAAATGCTTGATAGGTGTTGTTCTAGGAGCTGGCGTGATTGGAAGTCTTTGGGAACCCATATTTCTAAATGGAACAAAAGTGGATTTGGAGCGTTGTTGAGCTGTGATCTTGTCCTCTGCCAACTTAGCCAACCCTAGGGCTTCCATCATTGTGCTAGGACGGAACATTTTAACCTCAGATCGGATTGCATCCTTCAAACTGCTGACAAAACAACTCTAGAAAAATTCATCAGACAATCCTTCAGTGTGATTGGCCAGTTTCTCAAATTCAGTCTGATATTCTCTCACAGTACCAGTTTAATGAAGTTTAGTGAGTGCGCCTGTGAAGTCATCAAAAGCACTAGGGCCAAATCGTTGCAAAATGAGTTTGCAAAAATCTGTCCATGTTGGCTCTTCATGAGCCTTGATGTACCAATGGAACCATTGAAGGACGTCATGTTCCAAATGAAAGGATGCAAGTGGAACTTTGTTGACATCAAAAGTAGTATGTAGGCTGAAATATTGTTCAGCCTGGTAGATCCATCCAGTCGGATCATCACCATTGAAGCGAGGAAAATTAAGCCTTGGCCCATGAAAATTGCTAGAAGAAGAGGACCCAATGTCTATAGAAGACTCTGGTGGCCGCCTGTTGTTCATGGCTGAATGCTAAAGATTGAGACCATGAATTTTTTCATCCAGATCTTGGAGTTTGGCCTTGAGGGCTGCAAGTTCATTCTCCATGTTTTTTTCTCCTGTGCGAGTCACAACCATAACCAAAAAAATTTTTTTTTTAAATAATTTTTTTTTTTGGGAATGGGTAGAAAAACAGAAACAAAAACTTTTTTAGTAAGGGAAAATTTGGATTTGGGAAAAACTCAGATGGGTAATGGGGGTGTGACTAGAGTTTGGGCACTTTCTGAGGGATAGGGAAGCAGAAAAATTGGGATTTCAGAAGCGGAGTGAAAGAATGAGAAAATCTGTCAAAGAGGGACAAGGGAGCAGAAATGGGAAATGAACACTGTGGCCAAATTTGGTGTTTGGGTGAAAATCGAAGAAGTTATGACAAACCCTAAAAATAGACAAATTTGGGATTTTGGGCTTCGATAAGGGGAATTGGAGATATGGTCCTCAAGGAAGGAAATATGCAGAATGGAATTTCAGGGGTTCCGGTGAATTTTTAGAGGAAATGGAGTGAAAACAAGAAAGATATGGCAAAAAATAGAATTTTTTTTTTTCTAGAAATGATCTGCAAGGAAGAGATGGCGAAAAAATAGAGGGTTTTTGGGTGCCAGAAATGCTCTGCAACGGGATCTGCAACAACACTGATTTGTCAGCTGGTAATAGATATGGACCCCAGGTATGTTCAGCTTCCTAAAGGTTCAGGGGATTCACTTTATTGGGGCAGTACCCCTCACTCCACGGCTCAGGTAAAACTGATAACCGCTTTGCCACAAACGACAGCTCTTGGTTTACCTCACGGATGGGAACTAGTCAATCAGGTAGGGGTCGTTGCCCTTTTCGCTAGCAGGTCCTCTCAATGGGCCAGCTACTTCAGGGTTCCTGTGGTACTCCTCACAATGAGTTTTAGGGCTATGCCCAGGCACTTCCCACAGTTAAGCAGATAGGGATTATTCCCTGATCTGAACCTGCAATTAAAATGAACAATACAGATACAGATGCAAAGAAAAAAGACTACTACAAGAAGCACAGCGCCTAAAGGCTACTGCGAAAAAAAAAAAATTGGCAGAATTTCCACCCAGCAAGCCCAAGAAAATGCTCTGATACCAGATGAGAGGAACCTCCTGCAACAATATAATGAAAATACAACAATATAGCAGAAATAGCAGAACACATAAGAATTTATTGATCGTTGGCCACTTCGAGGGGGCAACCTCCTTTAAGCAAGCTCAATACAATAAATTCGTGGGTGCCTTCATAGGCCTAAACACATACTTATATACTAAGTCTAACTAAACAACCATTACTCCCCATGAATGTGGGATAATACCATATACTCACGGGACGACTTACAAAGCATATGTGTCCAATGACAATATACTAATATAGTAAAGAGAAGGGCTAAACACGGGTTCTTAACACCACTATAGCAAGCCCAGAGATTATTGCAGGAGGAGATAGCGAGGAGGACTCGCTTGGAGCTCCGAATGGTGAGGATGAGGAGAGATAGGGATACTGCTCAGGTTGAGGCAAGACAGGTCAAGGTTCAGGCACAGATACATGCACAGGCAGTGGCAACAGCGCAAGTAGTAGTGGCAGCAGCACAGGTAGTGCCACCACCACCACCACCAGTAGATTATCCAAGTAGATAGCTCAATTGACAGTAGAGAGAGATGCAGCAGTACAGTTGTGTTTGATTGTAGAGGCCACCTTGCATAGGGTGAGGTGAGAGAGGGATGTTGCATGCCGTGCAATGGGTGCAGACTAGATGACATTGGTTGGGGAGCTTACCTAAGTGTAGGGTGAGCTATTTACAGTTGGGAGAGAGGTCAAGTACTACAGAGGCCTCTATTTTGGAGCAATGTCAGCTGATTTGAGGGAGCCTAGCTTTCGAGAGTAGAGCAGGTCAGGGGCCTCCTCATCACACAAGATGGGGAGATCAGTGTCGTCAATTATGGGACCACCACAACTGTCATAGGGAGGGGGACCAGCAAGGGGACCTTTGCAGAGTACCGGTGGTGCACAAGGTTTATAGCAGGCAGGGAGCTCCACACACTAGATCACACCAGAGCATGTTTTTTGTATATGTTGTACCACATTTTTGTATCCTAATGGACATTGTATATTTTGATTGATGTCTGTGTGCATCTGATATATATTATGGGTGCTTGATAGCCATGATGTTTTCTTTTGAGGTATATATGGACATTTGTATATTTGTTGACCTTAGATGAATATATATGATGACATATGATGATCTTTATGCTCATGGATGTTCATGCTTTTGTTTGTGATGTACTTCTATATGTTATGGATGTGATGACATGTGTTTATGATTATGATTTGACATGATGATGTTTATGTTTATAGATGTATGACATATAATGACATTATGAAATGATGATGATGATATGATATGTTGATATTATGGCATGTGATGACCTTATGATATGATGATGATATAGATGCTTATAAATGTATGACATATGATGTCTAACACATGGTTTTGCAGATATGTGTCAGAAGGTGATGGATAGAAGAAAGTGGAGATAGAATAGAATATGATAGAAAGACAATTGATTGATCTTTGCTTGTAAAACTATATGATGATTTGGAGAAATGGATGGGTGAACTTGGATAACTTGTTGCAACGGTTTCACAAATATTTATAAAGAGAAATCCTTATTTTTGATATAGGACATGGATAGTTTGCCACCAAGGTATAAAAGACCAAGGTGTCGTGATATCCTAGTGCGAGAACGTTGATTCTACAAGCAAGTGGTTTAAACTTAGATCCCTTAGACATAATATAATCTTGTTGGATATGTGAATGAGACATAGTCTTGAACATAAAATAAACTTCAATACATAAATACAAGAAGAATATTAATATGTAAGATGCTAGGTTGTAACACACACATGTGAATGAGCCATAGTCTTGAACATATAATAAACTTTAATACATAAATGCAAAAATTATATTAATATGTAAGATGCTAGGTTGTAACACACGCACAAGATAGATATGATGCTAAGTAAGATAAAAAGATCATTCCTCAAACACGGCACACAAAGCAATGACTATGCCCCCAATCCGTACTACATTGCAACATACCAAGATATAGATAAATCCAGGTAGTCTTGAAGAAGTAATGGGAAAGGGACAAAAAAATAAACCAAAAAAGCAAATTGACTGACTTACAAAGTAAACATACAGACAACATATTCTCTTGCCAAAGAGGTTGCTCGGGATAAATTGGATTGGTTGGGTAGATTCGATAGATAACAACCTTATTGTAGGAATGATATATACATTAAAGGGTGTTGATCTGTTGATAGGATAAGTTGATTGATGTAGCAAATGTTGGCAATCGATATGTAGGACAGCATATGGCTCCGCAAGTAGGTTTCTTTGCTTTAGGTTGGTTAAGGACTTTTGCTTTGAAAGGATGCATTGTTTTTTTGTTTTGCTGCTTGAGTTAGTCAAGTTGAGGTGATAGGATGGATTGTGATAAATGGAAGACTAGAAAGATGGAATGTCATTGGATTGAGATGGGTGAAGAATGATGAATCGTATGTGCCTAAGTACTGGAAACGTCCTTCATATGCCAAATTGCCTACATACCCTGTATCCACGGGATCAAGGAACATTACGATGAAAGATGAATTTGATAATATGTAGTTATGGGTAGAGTGATGATTGGGTCAAGGTGTTTGAGCTTGGGTAGATGAAATGATGATATCTTATGTACCTAAGTATAGGATACTTTCGTCATATGCCAGACTACCTACCTACCCATATCCATGGGATCAAGGTACCTTAAGATTGAGATGAGATGATGATATGTAGTTCTGGGTGTAGTTTGATGTAGGATTGGATGATGTGAGGGGACATGATGATATCTTATGTACCTAATCATTGGATACATCCTTTGGATGCCAAACTACATACATACCCATATCCATGGGATTAAGGGACCTTAAGATTGAGATAAGATGATATGTAGTTTTGGGTTTTGTTTAATGATTGATAATGATTGTGTTGTCATTGTGGGGAATGATATATCCCTAGATCAACACAAGGATGAAGGTGTATGGTTTTAGAATGAAACACCTCGTATAAGACACATGGTCTAGTTTCAAGAGTGTGACAATCTATATAAGACAATTGATATGAATGATGGATTGGTTGATGTGTTTTTGTTTTTGTTTGAGATAGTTGACGTGTTTTTTTTTTATCGTTTGAGATGTTTGATGAATCACGAACAAGGATCCATTCCTAGACCTAGGTTAAGGAAAGAGTTGCCCCCATTCCGATAGAGGTTTTCTTATGGATGACTGACATAGAATAACTAACAATGACATGGATAACTTGACATAAGATAATGAGGATGATTGACATGGATAACTTGACAGAGGATAAGCTGACAATTGACATGGATAACTTGACATAGGATAAGCTGACAATTGACATGGATAACTTGACATAGGATAAGCTAATGATTGACATGGATAAGTAGACATAGGATAATGATGATGGACATTGACAAATTTCTAAGCTATTCTAGATAGGAAAATAGAAATGCAAAAGGGTCAATGGTTTTATTATGGATGGATGGATGAAGTTTATTATGAAATGGACATGGAATGAACAAGACTCGATAGATGATAGATGCTAACCCTACACATAGCGCTTGTTTGTCAGGTTTTCACTATGGTACTTATCCAAGGCACCTGTTTACTAAGTTTTCACCAGAGGACTAATTATTTATTTTGTGTTTTTGTTTTTGTTTTTGTTTTTGTTATTGATTTTTTAATTTTTTTGTTTTTTGTTTTATTATGTGACATGGATACTTTGAGGATTCAGGCAAAGAATTTCTTGACATGAACATTGTTAAGTGGCTCATCTAGAGGAATGTCTTCAAGTGTTGCTAAAGTATAATCTCCTAATCCATATGCTAATGTGATAACAAAGGGTCCTAACCAATTAGGCTCAAACTTGCCCTTCTTTTCTTGATCTACTTGATTTCACTGATTTTCCTTTAAGACAAGATCACCAACTTGAAACTGTCTTTCTTTGATCTTCTTGTTATAGTTGTGCCAGAGGCAGTTTTGATAGACGTGGAGATGATTAAACGCTACAAGGTGCCTCTCATCTAATAGTTCTAGCTCAACTAATCTAAAAGTGCGATACTCCTTTTCATCAATCAGGTACTGCATGGATACTCTAAGGGATGGGATCTCAACCTCTATAGGTGTATAATGAAAAATTTGGATAAAATTGAAAAGGATAAAACAAATGAAATGCATTCCCTAATCCAAACCTTCAATACCTCGAATAGATAGATGCAAGATGAATTGTTTGATTGATTTGATATGTTGGTTGCTCAATTCAACAACATAACGATAAGATGAAGATGATAGATGAAAGATAATGGATGAATGATGCAAAGGCTCTAAAGATATTTTGATAGCATAAGGATACTCAAGACTTAATGCATGCCAATGGCTTGGGAGAGGGTTGATTTATAGGAAAAGCTTGGTTCAAATGGATGGTTGAGATTAAAAGGCTAAATGAACGATGTGAATGGCTAAGATTGATTAGTTATTCCCACTCTTCAAGGGAGTTGTAGTCATTTGACAAGTGTACAAAGGAAGATAAGGCTCATATGTGATCGTGTACACAAAAAGTACTACATGTGTAATGTTAAATAAAAAATGTAGTACCACACATGATTCAATTAAGAGAAGGACAAGTGTCGAAATGTGATGAAAGGTGAGGACTTTTTTTTTTTTTTGAAAAAAGGGGTAAAAATTTTATTCAATCAGAACCAAAGAACAAAGCAAAGGCCAAGGGCCCACCAAAGAAGAACCTCACCAGACCAGCCAGCAAAACCCTACCTATTCATGTCCTCCACTAATAACCTCTCCAGGGTCTCAAGATAATTAGAAGAAAGCTCATCCTTTCCACTGATATTCCAGCCATCCACATTCTCAGAAGCCCACTTCGCCAGACAATCGGCCACTTTGTTCCACTCTCTAGGGATATGACAAAAGGAGACAGAATCCAAGGAGCTGCAAAGACTCAAAATCTGTCTACCCACAGAAGCTAATTGCCAGCTAACATCATCCAACCTTTGGTTGTTCAGCAAATCCACAACAATCTGAGAATCTGACTCACAAATGATCCTCCTCCAGCCTAGAGAGCATCCACGCTCAACAGCAATCTTAATAGCAAGGGCCTCCATCATATTATTAGAGTGCTGCCCTTTGTAACTAGAGAAGACAAAAACCACATCACCATCATTACCTCTACCAATACCCCCCACACCAGCATGACCAGGGTTCCCACGAGAGGACCCATCAGTATTAATCTTGAGGACCCCCGCCGGGGGAGGCATCCACCTCCCATCACGACAAACCCGTTGCCGAACCAGACGAGGCCTTCTGCCAGCAAAGTAACCTCGGCTACTATCCCCCAAGCTCAAATTCCACACAATATCAAGATCACCAGGATCACGAGTTTTAGACATGTCACACTTAGCTGAAATAGTCTCCTGAAGCCTGCTAATTATCTTCTTCCACAATTGAAGATTTCCCAAATTGGAACCACAAAACACTCTACGGTTCCTCTCCAGCCAAAGGTTCCAAAGAATGAAGATAGGCCCAATAGACCAGGCCACCTGAAGGAAAGGAGTCTTTGCTGGAGGTCTGCCTAAACTGTCCCAGAAGTCAATCAGGGAGGTAGCATGAATACACCCATGATGCCAAGCCTCCCACCATCTGTGCCATAATTCTCTAGAATAAGGGCAAAGGAAGAACAAGTGGGAGGTACTCTCCTCACTGTGAGAACAAAGAAGGCAAATAGAGGGACCCTGAAAGCCACGTTTGCGAAGATTTTCCCAAGTAAGGCATTTCCTCTGAGCAACCAACCATAAGAAAAAATTGCACTTGGGCCAAGAGAAGTTGTCCCAAACCTTCTTCCACCAATGCACCTCAGTAGGACCATATAAGTTCCTATCAAGCATGGCGTAGCCTTGGGCAATAGTAAATTTACCTTTCGGGCTAGGACTCCAAGCCAGAACATCCCTCCCATTAAGGGAGCTGCAGAGCCTTGTCTCCAAAATTCTAGAAAGAACATCCCGATCCTCCTCAGAACCCCCCACGGGCCATTCCTGAGGGTCCTTCCAGCAAGCCACCGCCACCTGCCCAATGCGCTTGACAGTTTTAAAATGCTCCACCTTAATCCAACCGGCCTCAGAAAAAATATGGCACAGAGGTTGAAGCTGAGGGAAACTAGAAAGAATGGGAGGGTGGCCAT
Source organism: Cunninghamia lanceolata (assembly GCA_027924645.1). Classification (NCBI taxonomy): domain Eukaryota; kingdom Viridiplantae; phylum Streptophyta; class Pinopsida; order Cupressales; family Cupressaceae; genus Cunninghamia; species Cunninghamia lanceolata. Next base: position 4,724,815 of record BSBN01001201.1, read on the forward strand.
CCCAAGAGTCCTGCCAGAACAAAACATCAGAGCCTCTATTACAGATCCAGAAGAGGCCCTCCTTAATCAGCTGAGCACCCTTCTTAAGGGTCTCCCAAATACAAGAACCTTTACCCAGCAAAGGGAGACGCGGCACCTTGAGGCAATCAGCACTAGGAAGATACTTGTGGGTCAGAAGCCTAGCCCAGTCCTGATCTTGACTATTGCACCATCTCCAGTACAGCTTGGCAGCCAAGGCAGTGACAGCAAGAGCCATAGACCTAAGCCCAAGGCCCCCAACGTGCTTCGGCCTGCAAACAGATGCCCACTTGACTAAGCTCCACTTCGAGGAAAGAAGGTTGCCAGACCAAAGAAATTGCTGAGACAAAGCATCAAATTCCCGTACAAAGGTGGACGGGGGAACCTGCACACAGCACCTATAAATGGGGAGAGACTGCACCACAGTCTTAAGAAGAGTCACTCTCCCCGCCGAGGATAACCATCTGAAAGTCCAATGGCTAACCCTACTACGAAATTTATCCAAAATTCCCTGCCAATACTCTCTCCTCTGGGCTCCCAAAGCCAACGGGATCCCAAGGTACATCAAGGGAAAAGAGCCGATCTGAAATCTAAGGATCCTAGCAATCCTGCTCTGAATAAGCTGAGGAGTATTAAAGAAGTAAATGGAAGATTTATCATCATTAATACACTGACCAGAAGCCTTCAGGTAGATGTCTAAGGCTCGCCAGAAGTTCACCGCCTCACTGATTCTAGCCAAGCCCATTAGCCCAGTATCATCCACAAACTGAAGATGAGAGTGGGGGGGAGAAGGTTGTTCCAGCTCCAGCCATGGATAAGACCCTGTCTCACCTGAGATTTAATAAATCTTCCAAGACCCTTTGCCATGATGATGAATAAGTAAGGGGATAAAGGATCCCCTTGCCGGAGTCCCCGAGAAGCACCAAACAAATCTGAAGGTTCCCCGTTAATAAGCACTGAGAATGAGGCAGAGGTCACACAACTAAGAACCTAGTTCACCCATTCCTCAGCAAAGCCAAAAGCCAAGAGAGTTTTCTGTAAGAATTCCCAGCTCACCCGGTCATAAGCTTTAGACATGTCAAGTTTAATAAACATAGCCTTCTCCTTAGAGTTAGCCATAGAATGAATAGCTTCCATGGCTATCACAACACCATCCAGAATTTGTCTCCCTTCAACAAAACCACACTGCTCAACCGAAATCAAAGAACCAAGGAGTGGTTTGAGTCTCTCAGCAATCAATTTGGTGATAATCTTGTACACCACATTACATAACGCAATAGGTCTGAATTGAACTAACCGGTTAGCTCCTTCCAACTTAGGTATGAGGGCCAAGAAGGTAGAATTCATAGACTTGAGCATCTGTTTGTTCCTAAGTGATTCTTGAACCACCTCAAGGAGATTAAACTTTATAATTTCCCAGAACTCTTGGAAAAACTCAATCGGAAACCCATCCGGACCAGGGGCCTTACCTTTTTTCATATTAAAAACCACATTCTCCAGCTCAGGTAGCAAGATAGGACATAAGAGAACCTCATTCATCTCAGCAGAGACCAGGTGGGGAATACAATCCAGGATGGCCTGCTCCTCAGCCCACGCAGCATGATTCTCCCTAGAAAAGAGATTTGAAAAATAATTGACTGCCTCCCTGGAAATATCAGCAAAGGATGAGAGTTGAGCCCCATCCTGCGAAACAAGAGAGGAGATAGAATTTCCCTGTCTTCGAGCCTTAACCGAATTATGAAAGAATGCAGTGTTCCTATCCCCCTGCTGAAGCCAGTCAATACGAGATTTCTGCTTCCAGAAGATCTCTTCACGAAGATCCCACTCTTCTAAATCCTTAAGAGCCAAGGATTCATCCATACTAAGGGCAGAGGTCAACCCCTGATCCCGAATCTGACGAGTGATAGAATCCAACTTGGACTGGGCCACCATCTTCTGAGCTTGAAGGTTCCCAAAACAATGTTTATTCCATCTCTTTAGTCTAAACTTCACATGCTGAAGCCGCTTACTAAAAGTGAACATGGCCGTCCCATGAGAAGGCATCCCCTCATACCACCAGTCCAACATAAGATCCTGAAGAGACGGATCCCTTAACCACATCAACTGGAATTTGAAAGAGGGATTTTTGGTGACCCCATAAGCGGTGACAGAAAGCTTGATGGGCCAGTGATCAGAACCCCTCCAATCAAGAATTTCAGAACTGGTAGTCAACCTACTATTCAACCAATAACAGGAGACAAGAAATCTGTCAAGCCTTTCAGAGATAGCCTCCCCACCACATCTCCTATTATTCCAGGTAAAGACACCATTGGAGGGCTTTACATCAATGAGATTCAAGGAACCAATCATATCCCGGAGAAGATTTGCAGCAGGTTCCAACCTGGCTAACCCACCACGTTTTTCATCTAAGCAAGTAACAGCATTAAAATCACCAGCCATAATCCATGGGAGAAACAGGTCCAAGGCCCGGATAAAACGAATGTGAGCCCAGAGATTTGACTTACCTGAGAGATCAGTAGGAGCATAAATATTGGATAAGAGACACCTTTCTCCAGTCTCAAAACTAGAAGCAACCAGAGAAATGGAAGACCGACTAGACATCCACCATAAGGGGGAAACTTTCCTTGGGTTCCAGAAGCAGGCCACACCCCCTGCACTATTCAAAGCACCTACCCCCTACCACTTGCCTTGGGGCCAGATACGCGAAGCACAATTTGCCAGCCCATCAATAGTGAGCTTAGTTTCCTGGATAAAGACCACATCCGGTGACTGAGATTCAATTAATCTGCGAACAGCCTTTTGTCTAGGGATGCTGTTCAACCCCCTTACATTCCAAGATAAAACAATCATTTATGGGGGTGAGAGAAATGGGAATCAATGGGCTTCACAGACCCAGACTCAACCAAAGTGTCCCCCATGAGCTTAACCTTCTCCTGATCCGTCTTTCTTCCACTCTTTGACAGTTTATCAAGAGGTCCCTTTTTAAAGGATTTCTGAAGTAAGCCTAATGAAGGAGGAGCTTTGTTACCCTTCACAGGATCTGAGGGCCCCTTAGGAGCCAGAGGATCAGGAGCCACCGCAGCAGAGTCCTTCAGAGTCTGTGACCCCTGGAGAACCCCGAAACCTTGAGCAGGAGCTGAAGCATCCATAGCCTTCTGATCCTTCTGGTGAATCCCTGAAGATAGAGTTTGATCCTCTTTCCTTGCATTTTCATCCTGAACATCCTGCAGTCCCTTAGCCCCAGAAGAGAGCTCGACTGGAATACCCTCCTCCTGGGTCAAATCATCAAGAACCTCAAACCTATTAAAGGTGCCGTCGTTCTGCCTATCCAGCCAAGATCTCTTCTTGCCCTTGCCCTTGTTATGAGACTTGACTGGAATAAAACCCTCATTATCCACAGTTGCATTAGACATTGGTGCCTTTCCCTTGTCCCCCCTGGGAGGCCCAGAAGCAGCCAAGGGGGAGGGTTTAAATCTAGGGCATTTGCGGTGTAAATGTCCATATTCATGACAAATTCGGCATCTGAAGGGTAGAGTCTCATAATCCAGCTGTTGGATCCAAGAAGAAGATCCCAGGCGAATTTCCATAGAGTCTGGCAAAGGATTATTTAAATCGACTTCAACACAAATGCGGGCGAATGAAATTACCTTACGATCTTGAGTTTGGGAAGCCGATCCCACAGGTTTTCCAAGAAGCAAAGAGATTGAGTGGAGAATATCCTCCCTCCAGAATTCCAAGGGAAGCCTCGACAGACGAACCCACACAGGAACCCACGAAGGGATCTCTTCAGCCGAGTTGAATCCCAAGTGCCAGGGTTTGATGAAGAGCCCTACCTGGTTAAAGAAGTAAGGACCTCCTTCGAAAGCCCTATTCCTGTCAGACATGCTTGAGAAGATAACCATAAAATAGTTATTAGCTGCCAGAATAATTTCCATATCACCTTCAGGGTTCCAAACCCTACGAGCCCAAGAATCCAAAACTGGTAGAGATAAACGAAGGCCCAAAAATTTGCAAATAAGTGCATGATTGCCCCAGTATTCAACATCCTCTGAAACTTGCTCAGGTTGAATAACCAAAAATGGAAGATCCTCGGATCTCTCCAAACAACCGTTCACTTTTTTAATTCGAAAATTCCCTTTTGAAGAGAAGACTCCATCCCCAGACTGGGGTTTCCCCATCTGATCTAAACCACTGGCATGCATCGAGGAAGAGGGCTCAACCATTTCCAAATCACCGGAAGAAACAAAGTCTTGATTTTCCATGGGCCAAAGACAGGGCAGGAAACCCCGCGGCCCCAGAAACCCAAGCACCACCCGCCAGAGACAGAACCGACTCAGAAGAAACGCTGAAAAAAGCCAAGAAAGGGGCACCCCACAGCCCCACCGCGAGCAAAGCCCCCACTTCAGCCCACGCACCCCTGAAGACCACTCAACACCCTCACGGCCGCAGCAGATCGAGCTCGGATGCAGCGAAAACGCAGAGGAAAGAGTGTGCTAGGGCACGCAGGCCCTATCGCGCGAGCAGGATCCGCGTCCAGCCATCGTCAAGCATATTATAAAGGTGAGGACTTAATTCAAATATTTTATTTGAATTAGTTGGGATATGTGAGGGAAATTAATTAAATAAATAAAATTTATTTAAATAATTGGAAAGATGATTAGGATAGGATTGGGATATGAATGGGAAATTAATTAAATAAATAAAATTTATTTAATTCATTGGAAAGTGGGATTATGAATGTAAAATTTAATTAAATAAATAAAATTTAATTAAATAAATAAAATTTATTTAATTAACTGGCTAAGTGGGATAAGGATGGGATTAAGATGGGAAATTAATTAAATAAATAAAATTTATTTAATTAATTAGCTCATGGATTAGTGGAATTAGGAATAGGATTAGGACAAAATGCTACATGATGTCTAAGATAATGTTTTTGACTAGGTGTTGCAAGACATGGACAAATTTGGGACAATTTTAGGTGTCTACATTTTGCCCCTCTTTGAGATGACGTTCAAGATGATGAGATTTATGTCGAGTAACATCATTTCAAAGAAGCTAAAGTTTAGATAGAGGAAAAGGATGGGATTAAATGGAAATGATGATGTAAGGAAGTGATGAGGATGCCCCCTTGAGAGGATAGGCGGGTTGGACAAACACGGATAGGCTTTCGAAATGAAATGGATTGGTCAAGGAAGAAAGATAAAGGAATGGAAAGAAGAAATGAATAATGTGTTATGTTGTAATGAAGGTGAGAAACCATAATGTTTGATATAGCACTAGACGTTATGTACCAAGGTATAAGGACCAGGGTGATGATGTGTCTTGTGCACCAAGCATTATACAACCTTTTCTAACGTATGAGGAAGTAAACTTAGAGCATTAAAGTCCTAATGCACAAAAAGTATGATATGACCCTAGATGCAAAGGATAATGCAAAAAGCTATTCCAACATACACAAGATATGAATACTAGCTGGAATGATACGGATGTGATACAAATGCAAGATAAAATGATAACACACACAAGAAAGCAAGAAAGCATGCACAAATAATTCAAAAACAAAGTATTGCCCCTGTCAAGTTTTAAACCAATGTTTAATTATTTGATGATGATAATAGTGTTGTCATTGCGGGGAATGATATATCCCTAGATCAACACAAGAATGTGGGAATGATATATCCCATTGATGATGATGATGATGATGATTTGATTGTTTTAGTTTATGACAAGATTAGGATCAAGACCATTGATTGCGATTGGATAACTTGGCAAGATTGATTAACTTGATTGGTAGGAATTAATCATTGACTTGCATTTGGATCATTGTTTTGATTCTTTGGATTGATTTGATAATGAATATTTGAAGAATTGGATGATTGAATTGGATTGATATTAATGTGATTGATGAATTTGATGGATTGATTTGATTTGAGTTTGATGTTATTGATGGGATGATATGGATTGGATTAATGTGATTTTGATTGATTGATAGATTGGCTTGATTTGATTGTTTGATTGGATATTTGATTTGCTTTAATGGATTTGAGATTTGACAATGATAATGGAACAAAAAGCTCATGATAAATGGATAGAGAAAAGTATATGTGATAGTGGAATGGATGTATGTCTAAGAGAACAAGGATGTGATCTCCAAAAGCTATGTCACATAGGAATAACATGTCCCATTCTAGGTATAATACTTAGGATTTTTCATGACAAAGCTTAGGACCATAGGATGAGTGGATGAAAGACGGGGAGATGGAGGTATGTGGAAAGGAATCATGACCAATAGCTACACACACCGTGTTAAACATGGAAGCTTTTGATGGGAAGGTGGTGTAGGAAGCAATGGGGATGTTTGCTTAGGGGATGGATGGCTTAGCGATTTAGGTACCCACATAGACTTAGTATTTTTATGATTTTTGCTTTACTTGTGGGATTTAGGAAGTTGAAACTTTTGTATGGAATTGCATTTTTGGATGGGAGGGGATTTTTGGATGGAAGGTGTTGGGATTTTTGAGATGTGGATGAGGATGCCTCATATGACATGATTGATTTGTGCTTAGGGACCCAAACCATTTTAGTTTTGACCTTTTCTTGTGAAGATTTGGGCTTGGGTAGTGGTTTGGATAGCTTTGTAAATGTACTTTGCTTTGACTTTTGGCATTGATGTCCCAAGGCATTTGGACCCTTAGGATTTTTGGCTTTATGAAAGGAGGCCTCCAAATTTTTATTTCAGAATCCCATGAGTTTGGTGGAGTAAATGGAAGCTTTATGTTTAGACAATATGTGCATTTGCTGGTCATGATTAGGATTGTAAGGGGACTTATGGATAAATGGATTAAAAGTGGGTTTATGGATAAATGGATAAGGGGATTGGAGGATAGGGATATTAAGTGTTGGGAGTAATGGTGGTAAAGTGGATGGAGGGATATTAGGAGTTGGAAGGAGTGGAGGTAAAGTGGATGGTGGAAGGTGTATGGTAACATGCTTTTGGGGTTTGTAGGATAATGGAGGTGGAATGGCAACATATGTTTGGGCTATATGATGTGGTTTGTGATGGAAAGTGGACTTAGGAGGGATGGAGGAATTACCAACATCTTTAAAGTGTTTACCTTGGAGTGTATATCCAAGGCCATATGAGAATGGGGGAACCTTGACATGGATGGGCTCCAAAATAACTTGTTCATAAAGGCTTAGGCCTTTACCTTGGTAGTTCATGTTTTGGAGTATGCTATGGAATATAGGACTTGGTGTGCTTTGAACATTAGAGTTGAGTTTATTTTTGGATGGAGAAGGTGAAGTGGATAAAGGTCGTTGTTGTCCTAAAGAAGAACACTCATGGAGGAAGGTAGTAAGACCAAGTGGATATTATGGTGGACTTTAAGTGGAATCGATGGTGGATGTGGATGTGGAAGGATCATTAGGATCTTGATTAGCATTGTGTTCATTTAGATCCATGCTATTTGTTTGATCTTCTATGCTTACTTGGGGGACAAGTGTCTCATCATGACAAGTGGATGTTTGCACATTAGGGCTAGATGGCAGATGACTAGGAGCAATTTGGATATCTTGCTCATGGATTATAGAATTATGGATAGGATCAAGGTGCTCATGGATAGCTTCTTTACAAGTATCATCTTGATCATAAAGAAGGTAAGTGTTATGGATAGGTTGAATTGGGATAGCTTTCTCATGAATGGTTGTAGGGATATGGATAGGATCAAGTGGCTCATGGATAGGTTCATTATTATGGATATCATATTGATCATGGAAAAGATACATGTTATGGATGGGGTAGATGGAAGGGATTCTATCTTGACTAGGACTAGGGCTTAATGTTTCCACATACTTAGGATTAAACTCTTGACATACCTCTTGTGTTGCTTGAATGGAAGTGGAAGTGGTAGACTCTTGGATAGGTTCTTGGTCAACAACATGAGAACATGATGACTCTTGACTTGGGCTTATGATAGGAGGTTCTTCAATATACTTAATGGGTTTTGGATCACATGATGGGCTTGAAGGGCTAGACAAGGTATTGGAAGACTCATTGATAGGGTCTTGAGTGGATGTTTGACATGGGGGTGTTATATTCCTTGCTTGTAGCCATTGGATCACATCCTTTGCAAGTGTATGGGTAAATGGACAATATAGGGGATGGATAATAAAAGTGGATGGTGTTGTAGGCTTAGGATCATGATTAGGTTGAGGGCTAATTGGATTGGATGGATTAGGATTAGGATTAGAGGGGGGTGACACATAGGATTTGGATGATATGGCATGATTTCCCATTGTATGTTGATACACCTTGTAAACAATTGAGACAAATATTGGGCATTTATTTGTATTATGGCCTTTGGTCTTATGGTATGCACAATAATCATGTTCATCATATAGAATTTCTTCACATGGTCTGACTTTAGGAAGTTCAATGAATTTTTCTTCAATCATCCTTTGTAAAACTATCTCAGTTGCATCCTTTGGTGAAGGATTAGAATGACATGGTGATGAAGGTAATGGAGGGCTTGGTGGTTTGGAAGGTAGAGGGATTAATGGACTAGGAATGGGATCACATGGTGGTGTTGGGATAGGACTTGTTGGCTCATGTGTTGGCATGGGATTAGATGGTGGAGGCCACTCTAGATTGGTATCTCCCTTGTCAAAGGTAATTAAGTCTTGCATAGGATAACTTGAACTCATTTGGTTTATGTACAAGGGGCCACTTGGACTTGCATGTACTTCTTGTTACAAAGGCGGACTTAGGCTCACTTGTGCTTGCTGTGGAGGCCATTAATAGTCTTGGTGGTTAGGTGAAATGGTGGGATATGTAGATAAAAGGTCTTGGGGTTGGTATGAAGTTGAGGACATTTGATCTTGTTGCCAAGGTGGATTTTGGCTTACATGTTCTTGTTGTGATGACACTTGGTTTCCTTGTGGATGGGTTTGGTGAGGTGTTGGAATGTTAAAATGAGGAATTGGATAATGTTGAGGTGGAGGTTGATATGTTGGTGTGGCATTGACATGATGTGTAGATCGATGATGTTGGTATGAAGTTAAGGTGGATGACACATAGGATTGGGGTGGAATTTGTTGAGGTTGAGATGGTGTTTGGATTTGTTGTTGTGATATGATTTGTTGTTGGAATTGTTGAATGGGTTGTTGTGATGGTTGGATTTGTTGAATTGGTTGATGTGATGGTTGAAATTGTTGAATTGGTTGATGGTGTTGTGGTGGAGGGATTGCATAGGGTAATGGTTGGTGTGAAGTTGAGGGTGATGACATGTAAGGTTGAGGTGGCATTGGTTGTTGATAGTGAATGGATAGAGGATGATGTGCTTGTTGGGTTTGTGATTGACAAGTGGCCATGAGGTGTTGTGTGTATGCTATGAGTTGTCACATTTGAGGTGATTGGTTTGTTTGTTGAAGTTTTTGGATCATGTCATTGACCTCTTGAATGGTTTGTTCGATTAGAGGTGATTGACTTACTTGAGCTTTGTGAAATTGGAGCATGATTTTTAGTACTTGGTTTTCAAATGTTGGCATGGTGTCACACAAGTGTTTAAGTCTGAAGACCTTTTTGGCAAGTGCTTGATTATAATTCAATGATGATGTGGATTATTTGGATGAAATTGATTTGATGATTAGGATGAAGTTGACTAGGATGAAAGTTGATTTGGATATGATTAGGATATGATGACTTGTTTATGTGTTTGGTGTTTATAGCTTGATTTGGCAATGTTCAAACAAATGATTATGCATATACACACATGAATCATTCATGCAAGACACAAGCAATTTTAAATTTGAAACTAAAATGTGATGATTATTAAGCAAGCACTTGAAAACACATCACAAGCCTAATGTCTAGTCAAGTGGGTATGGCCAATTAGGTCTTAGGCTAGATTGCACAAGGTCGACTAGGGAATTGAAAGCGAAATCCTACCACACAGCTGGGAGAAAGGGGTAACCCACCCTTCACCTTCACTTCCCAAAGGTATAAAGTTCTTTGGGCTTAGCCAAGAGTGACAAAATTTACAACTTCCAATGAGGGTGTCTTTCGATTCAGCCTCGGTTGAGGTCGTCCCTTGGAGTGGTGTCTCTCTAAGTAGGCCTCCTAAATAGGGTAAACAAAAGCGAACCAAGTGAGTTGTCACTTGATTCACACTCGCACTTGTTAATTTCCCCTTAGAAAATGAAATGTGTGGAAGACAATTCAAGCACTTATTATTTTTAGACCCAAATCTAAATGTGATGGAAGACACTTGTTCGTTTTAGACCAATTTTTTTGATGATGTGATAGCAAACAAGTTGTTCGTTTTACGTCCAAAATCTAAAATATGTTTGCAAACAATGATTAAGAGATGAAAGATTAGAATGAGTGCACCTGATCATTTTTTCTTTCCACTTGCTGTTGTGATTGATCCAAACGTTGCTCCAACTCCTTTGATTCACCTACAAGTCACCAAATCACAGAAGAAACAAGTAAACTTGCACAAAAAATTGTTATGCGAAAAATGAAGAATCTGATAAAAACTGATAAACATGATCTGATACAATTGAATAGATTGAAAAAATAGAAAATTCAAGAAATTTCATGCACTTTTAAAAAAACAATTGTTGAAATCTGATCAAAATTGTAAAAGTTATGCCCAAATGAAATTTTCAATGAAAGATTGTTAAGATTAAAAAATAAACCCTGTAAAAAATCAGCAAATAATGTCATCCAATAGCAAAATAGATGACCATGAGATCCCTTATGATTTTGTAATCAATATCAAAAAAAAAATTTGCTCAAATTGGACTCCATATGCAAAAATTATGTCATAAACTAGGGTTTGAAAAGAAAATATTTTTTTGACAAAAAAATCCATTTGTACCATAGATCTAAAAAATAATGATACAGAAAAGTAGATTTAAATATTTCTAACCACCTACAAAAAAATAGAATGTGATTTGGTTAGCTAGATTAGAAGATATGATTCTTTTTCCAAAAGTCGCGCGTCAAAATTTTCTAAAAAATCAGAATCGCAGGGTCAACTTCAAATCTTCATAACTCCTTCAATACTAAGCCAAATCTTTAATGTAACCACTTTTCGGAAAGCTCTCGAAGTCCTCTTTCCAACAAATCCAAGATCTCATTTTTCTAGGACATGTGTAAAATAGAAAACCCTCTGCAACAGATATAGTCCTAAACAAAGAAAATCAGCAATATAAAATATCTTCAAACTACAAATCAAAGTGCATAAACCTGCAAAAACTAATGACTAAATCCTTGGAGCATGTTCACGTCGGGTTCACCAAAATGTATAATGAAAAATTTGGATAAAATTGAAAAGGATAAAACAAATGAAATGCATTACCTCATCCAAACCTTCAATACCTCAAATAGATAGATTGAAGATGAATTGTTTGATTGATTTGATATGTTGGTTGCTCAATTCGGTAGCATAACAATAAGATGAAGATGATAGATGAAAGATAATGGATGAATGATGCAAAGGCTCTAAAGATATTTCGACAGCATAAGGATACTCAAGACTCAATGCATGCTAATGGCTTGGGAGAGGGTTGATTTATAGGAAAGGCTTGGTTCAAATGGATAGTTGAGATTAAAAGGCTAAATGAACAATGTGGACGGCTAGGATTGATTAGTTATTCTCACTCTTCAAGGGAGTTGTAGTCATTTGACAAGTGTACAAAGGAAGATAAGGCTCATATGTGATCGTGTACACAAAAAGTACATGTGTGATATTAAATAAAAATGTAGTACCACACATGATTCAATAAAGTGAAGGACAAGTGTCAAAATGTGATGAAAGGTGAGGACTTAATTCAAATATTTTATTTGAATTAGTTGGGATATGTGAGGGAAATTAATTAAATAAATAAAATTTATTTAATTAATTGGGAAGATGATTAGGATAGGATTGGTATAGGAATGGGAAATTAATTAAATAAATAATTTTTTTTAATTAATTGGAAAGTGGGATTATGAATGTGAAATTTAATTAAATAAATAAAATTTATTTAATTAATTGGCTAAGTGGGATAAGGATGGGATTAAAATGGGAAATTAGTTAAATAAATAAAATTTATTTAATTAATTAGCTAATGGATTAGTGGAATTAGGAGTGGGATTAGGACAAAATGCTACATGATGTCTAAGATAATGTTTTTGACTAGATGTTGCAAGACATGGACAAATTTGGGACAATTTTGAGTGTCTACAATAGGTAGAATGGCTTCAGAGCCATAGACCAAGACAGGGTGTTGCACTAGTTGGTGTTCTGATACTAGTATGGTAGGCCCATAGGGCGGGATTGAGTTGCAGGTGCCAATTACGACTAGCTTCATTGACCGTTTTCTAGAGGATTTTGAGAATGATTTTGTTGGAAGCCTCTATTTGGTCATTACTCTGCGGATAGTAGGGAGTGGAAAACCGATGTTGGATAGTGTATTAGGTGCACAGGCACGGACATCTTGATTTTTTAATGGTCTTCCATTATCAATGACAATGGCTTCAGGGATACCGTATTGGCAAATGAGGTAATTAAGGATAAACTTGGTTATTTGCTTGCCGGTGATATAAGTCATGGGAATGGCTTCGACCCACTTCGTAAAGTACTCAGTGGCGATAATGATAAATTTATGGCCATTAGATGAGGTTGGATGGATTTGTCCTATGAGGTTGAGACCCCATTGTGAAAAACGACATGGAGTTGTCATAGATTGTAGTTCATGAGCTAGTGCGTGAATCAAATCTCCATGCTGCTGGCATTGTAGACACTTCTTAGCAAACTGTAAAGCATCTTGTTCTATGGTAGGCTAGTAATACCCTATGTGGATTATCTTCTTAGCAAGGTTAGGACCAATAGAATGTCTGCCACAGACACCTTCATGTATGTCTCATAAGGTAGCATCAACTTCTTCTGCATTAAGACATCGTAAGACGATACCATTAAGACTCCGATGATATAGTGTATCACCCAGAATGGTGTAACGGGAGGCTCAGTGGATAAAGGTTTTGCATTGGTTTGTAGATAGTTCAAAGTGAAAGGTACCATGTTTAAGGTATTCGTAGTTATCTTCATACCATGGGGAATTAGGACCAACAAGTTTGTAGATGATTTCAGTAGTTGGAACATCGACAGCTGTTATCAATAATTGCTCGATCAAGAACTCACATTTCGGTGTGTTTGCCGACATGTCTATAAGTGACCCCATAGAAGCCATAGAATCTGTAGCTTTGTTATGCTCTCTTGGAATTTGCTCAAAAGTGATGCTAGAAAAGTGTGGTTTGTAGGCATCCACTAGTTGCTTGTAAGGGACTAACTTTTCATCTTTTGTTTGGTACTCATCAGTGACTTGTCGAATGACTAGTTGTGAGTCTCCATATACCTATAGTTCTTTGATGTCCCATTGGACTATTGTATGGAGACCTATAAGGAGTGCTTCATACTCGGCTATGTTGTTAGTGCAAGGAAATGCAAGTCGATATGACTTTGGGATATAGTCATTTTGTAGTGTGATAAGAAGGATGTCGGCCCCTGATCCATGTTGTGTTTAGGAACCATCAAAATACAATTTCTAGATTACTGAGGTAGAAAGATTAAAAAGATTTTCATCTGGAAAGTTAGATACCATAGGATATACATCTGTCATGGGTGCTTCTGCTAGTTGATCTACTAGGGCTTGTCCCTTGATTGCTTTTCGATCCACATACTCAATGTCAAACTCACTAAGGATCGTGACCCATTTAGCTAGTCTGGCTGTGAGAGATGCTTTTGCTAAGAGATACTTTAATGGATCAATTTTGGCTACAAGATTTGTGTGTTGATTTAACATGTAATGCCGCAACTTTTGGGAAGCAAACACGAAGGCTAAACAAGTTGTTTCCATAGGTGAATAATTGAGTTCATAAGCCACCAAGATTTGACTGATATAATAGATTACATGCTCTTTTCCTGACTCATCATGTTGTGCTAGAAGAGCCCCTAGGGCTGCAGTTGTAGTTGAGATGTACAAGATCAAAGGACTATCGGTGACTGGTGGTACCAAGATAGGAGGCATAGCTAGATATTCCTTGAGCTGATCAAATGTTGCTTGACACTTTTCATCCCATTGAAATGAGACATCCTTTCAAAGAAAGTGTTGAAATGGTTGACATTTATCCGCTAACTGTGAGATAAACCTCCTAATGGATTGTAACCTTCCTTGAAGGCTCCTTAATGCTTTCAAATTCTTTGGTGAAGGCATCTCTACTATAGCCTTGACCTTTGTTGGATCTACTTCAATTCCTCTACGAGATACAATGTATCCGAACAACTTTCCTGAAGTGACCCTGTAGACACTTCTTTGGATTGAGTCTTACTTGATATTTTTTGAGTCTATCAAAGATTTGGCCTAGAACCTGTATGTGATCTGCCCTAGAAGACTTTGCTAGTATATCATCCACGTAGTCCTCCATGATGTGATGAAAGAGATCATGGAATATCACTATCATTGCTCTTTGATAGGTTGCACCGACGTTTTTACGACCAAATGGCATGACACACCAACAATAGTGATGAGTGCTAGGTAGCACCCATAATAATACACCTTTTTACCTCTCTTTTCTATCCTTCTTATTCTGTTGTCCTGATAATTGCACCATAGTAGACTGATAAGATTTGTTCTAATTATATTAATGAGAGATGAATTACCAAAAGTCATGATTTTTTATTGAAGGACTAATGTGCAGCAATTTAATAGAAATATGCAAAAATTCTCTCTTTTTGAATCTACAGGTGCAGATGTTTAGGCAAAGGCAATCTTGAGCATCTCCGGAGATGATCCTAACAATCTCTGGAGCCAACATGAAGGATATCACACTAGTCTCCGATGTTTTCCAATATGATTGGAGAGATTTTGAAATAAGAGGACCAAGGGTGAATCATCTCCAGAGCTGGATAGAAGTCATAAGCACCTCTCTGGATTTGCAAACAAAAGTACACACCTTTGGATTCCTCCTTAATACAATGCAAAGTTCCAGCGTCACTATCAGTCAACACTTCCAGTGGCAATTGGAGTGCTCCAGGGATTACTTAGCCAACACCTGAGTAATCGAGTGAAGACTCTAGTTAACTGTTAGAAGTTTAATTCCTCTTTTATTGATTTTGCATGAGTTCTTGACAAACTGATTAAGTACCTATATTTTAGGGCCTCACTACTTAGTTGTTATTTGAAACTAAGACTCCAGATTTAGTGGGACTGTTGTACCACTAAAATCTATTTCAATTACATGATTTTACTCTATAGTTAAACAATTGATAGAATAAGAGATTGATGCTATCTCATAGATAAACGGATAGTTAGAGTAAGTGATATCTCATCGCTCGATTTGATATAGATATATAAGGTAGAAGCAGAAGAGGGATAGATATAGATTTTTATTGTAATTTCAATAATATAGATACTTTCTGAATAAAAAAGAATACTAATGGGATTAGACTAAAGAAGGATTGTGATATTATATTCCTGTATTGATTTATTTCCGTAGTCTTTAGTCCTAAGGGTGAGGAGCAAGGGCCCATTCCCACCATCAAGACAGGAGGTTAGTATTTGTTTGTTCATTATCTTGTTTTAGATTCTGCTTAGGAAGATAGTTATTGTTTTCTCATAGATAAATGTGTGCTTCAGTTGTATGGATTAGAATAGGTCAATATTAGCAATTTACTATTTCATCTTTGTTTCTAATACTTTCAAAATTTACTTCCATAGCAGATAAATCAACAGCATTAATTTCCATAGCAAATAAGATTAGCAGAATTAGTTAAATGGACTGGCAACTATAGGATTCCTAATTGCAGTTAGCCAAGGACACAGCCCTAAATTTGACACATGAAAACATGATTAAATGCCAAGGACCAATGACCCTTGTCAAATAGGTACCCCAAGGACAAGTGAAAGCAATTTTATGTTAATCTTCTTCTGCTATCATTATCTTATTATAGCTAGAAAATCCATCCATTAGAGAAAGCATTTCATGACCAATAGTCAAGTCTACTATGAGATGAATGTTTGGCAATGGAAAGTCATCTTTGCGACACGCTTTGTTGAGATCTCTAAAGTCAGAACACATGTGGATGCCCCCATTTGGTTTATCCACAGGTACAATGTTTGATACCCATTCTGGATAATCAATCGACTTGATGAATTTTGCATCTAGCAACTTCTATATTTCAACTTTCACTAGGAGAGCGATTTGTGGGTACATCTTTCTTAGTTTTTGTTTTACCGGTTTAGCTTTTGGATCAACCATGAGATAGTGAACTACTAGTGAAGGGTCTAACCCTGGCATATCAGCATAGGTCCACGCAAAGTTGATGGTTCACTGTAAGAAGAAGTTGGTAAGATTCTTGTGCTCTTGTTTGGATAATGATGCTACAAGGAATGTGGTCTTAGGATTTTGCTCTGTGCCAAGATTTATCTCTGTAGAATCTTCCACTAGGAGAGCTAATTTCTCTTGATACTTAGATGGTAGGGGAAGATCAAATCCTCCATCCTCAGGTGCCACAATTGGGTTTTCACCTTTGGATACCTCCTTTGTTTTGACTATTTTCTGATCGGGAGGTGCCACAGTGTGGTTTGGAATTTGCTCAAAAGTGATGCTAGAAAAGTGTAGTTTGTAGGCATCCACTAGTTACTTGTAAGGGACCAACTTTTCATCTTTTGTTTGGTACTCATCAGTGGCTTGTTGAATGACTAGTTGTGAGTCTCCATATACTTGTAGTTCTTTGATGTCCATTGGACTATTGTATGGAGACATATGAGGAGTGCTTCATACTCGGCTATATTGTTAGTGCAAGGAAATGCAAGCCAATATGACTTTGGGATATAGTCATTTTGTGGTGTGATAAGAAGGATGGCGACCCCTGATCCATGTTGTGTGTAGGAAGCATCAAAATACAATTTCCACATTACTGAGGTAGAAAGATTAAAGAGATTTTCATCTGGAAAGTTAGATACCATAGGATGTACATCTGTCATGGGTGCTTCTACTAGTTGATCTATTGGGGTTTGTCCCTTGATGTCTTTTCAATCCACATACTCAATGTCAAACTCACTAAGGATCATGACTCATTAGCTAGTCTGCCTGTGAGAGCTACTTTTGCTAGGAGATACTTTAATGGATCAATTTTGGTTACAAGATTTGTGTGTTGATTTAGCATGTAATGCCACAACTTTTGGGAAGCAAACACTAAGGCTAAACAAGCTCTTTCCATAGGTGAATAATTAAGTTCATAACCCACTAAGGTTCAACTGATATAATAGATTGCATGTTCTTTTCCTGACTCATCATGCTATTCTAGAAGAGACCCTAGGGTTGCAGTTGTAGTTGAGATGTACAAGATCAAACACCTATTGGTGACTGGTGGTACCAAGATAGGAGACGTAGCAAGATATTCCTTGATATAATCAAATGCTGGTTGACACTTATCATCCTATCGAAATGAGACATCCTTTCAGAGCAAGTGTTGAAATGATTGACATTTATCCACTAGCTATGAGATAAACCTCCTAATGGATTGCAACCTTCCTTGAAGGCTCCTTAATGCTTTCAGATTCTTTTGTGGAGGCATCTCTACTATAGCCTTGACTTTTGCTGGATCTACTTCAATGCCTCTGCGAGATATGATGTATCCCAACAACTTTCCTGAAGTTACCCCGAAGACACACTTCTTTGGATTGAGTCTTACTTCATATTTTTTGAGTCTGTCAAATATTTGGCCTAGAACCTATATGTGATCTTCCCTAGAAGACTTTTCTAGTATGTCATCCATATAGTCCTCCATGATGTGATGAAAGAGATCGTGGAATATCACTTTTGTTGCTCTTTGATAGGTTGCACTGGCATTTTTAAGACCAAATGGCATGACGCACCAATAATAGGTACCCCAAGGACAAGTGAAAGTAGTTTTATGTTGATCTTCTTCTGCTATCATTATCTAATTATAGCCAGAAAATCCATCCATTAGAGAAAGCATTTCATGACCAGTAGTCAAGTCTACTATGAGATCAATGTTTAGCAATGGAAAGTCATCTTTGGGACATGCTTTGTTGAGATCTCTAAAGTCAAAACACATGCAGATGCCCCAATTTGGTTTAGCCATAGGTACAATGTTTGATACCCATTTTGGATAATCACTAGCAGAAAAATAGAAATAAATGACTAAAAAACTACCAAAAATTGGTCATGTGACCATTAGTTTGGTCACGTGATCATTGGTAGTTTATTGTCGGTCATTTATCTCATGACCAAATTTATGACTAAACAAATTTTAGTCATTAATTTAGTCATTAATTTGGTAGTATATTTAGTCATCAATTTGGTAGTATATTTAGTCATCAATTTGGTAGTATATTTGGTAATTTGGTAGTATATTTAGTCATCAATTTGGTAGTATATTTAGTCATGAATTTAGTCATTGATTGTTGTTAACTGGTCATTGATATAAACAAACAATAAATAACTAAAAAAACTACTAAAAATTGCAATCATTTATTTAGTCATGGTAGTCATTTATTTAGTCATTGTAGTCATTTATTTAGTCGTTGTAGTCATTTATTTTAGTCATGGTAGTCATTTATTTAGTCATTTTAGTCATTTATTTTAGTCATGGTAGTCATTTATTTAGTCATGGTTTAGTCATTTATTTGGGTGAATCAGTTATTCAAGTTACAAATCAAATCTAACTTAATTAATCCTCACAAGTTTATGCATATAAACTTCAAGTATCATAGATATTCAAATGTTAAGAGAAGCACCATGAAATGAAGACTAAAATGCTTGAACAAATATTCTAAAAATTTATTTCATCAAGTCTAACTGGTTACATTCAATTTCTCACTGGCAAAGCAAAACCTCACTAGTTACAGCCTCACTAGCTAAACAGAAATCTCACTGATTTTAGCCTCACTGGCAACTTGTCTCACTAATTGTCTTACATCATTTATTGAACATTCATCTCAGCTCATTTACATCATTTATTAAACATTTATAAAATGTGTTTCTCCTTATTCAAAAAAAACATTATCTCAGCTCATGCACTGTTAAAAAGTGAATTTGTATCAGAGCATTTCACATTCAAACTCTTCCTTGCTGGTATTCACCTTTCACCTTCCAAGCTTCATCCTTTTGTGAATTTGATACATTTTGTGTACCATAAAAATCTTGCAAATCAAAAAAAGGTGAAAAAACAATAACACCATCAGGTATTTTAATTTCATTAAACATGTACAAAAGTTTCAAAAGATTTTTCAGAAGATAAGGTACACATTTGTTATTTCAATTGTCATGTCATACAATAATAAAGTTAAATGAAGTACAGTTTTAACATTCATTACTTTCAAGCAAAGTAACATATCATAGATTACATCAAGGAAAACTGAGATTTTATTTACAAAAGAATATATCCATAAATATCCCACACAAGCCGTGGGAATGACTGAATTGAATCAATACAACAATGTATACAAGCTATACATCTAAAGATAAAGTAAAGAAAGAAACACATGAGAAGAAGTCATATCTGTCATTTCCTTAAGGGTTGATGCTGATGTTGATCCTTCTATCTTTAACTCCTCTTGTTCTCTATCTCCAGATGTACCTGCATTTGATAGAAAGATTTGGTTAGAGCTTGGGACATGAAATCTCATCATTTGTTGCATCAACAGAATATAGCTTGCAGCTATGATGTATTAAATCAATTTATCCATTACTAGATAAATGCAAACAAGCCAAATCAGATCATCAAATAAAAGTCAAAATATCAAGAGGAGCATTGAACTTCAATATTATTCTAACTTGTTTTCTCATTGTGTAGGTATAGGTTCATATTTCATTTTATCTTTTGACATCATAGAATGTGGATTAGAATGTGGCTCCCACAAGGGTTGAGCCCAGCATGTTGTCTCATGAGGCAAAAGTGTGTCATAGTTAGGTTACCTTAACCATATTAATGCTTCTCCCTTTGACATTGGCCCCTTTCCTATGAAGGTATCAAGAGATACATCCACAACAAAGGTAGTCAATGTCAAAGGAGGAAGTACAGGGGTTAGGGCTTCTTCATTGCACAAAGTAGCATCAAAGTAGTAAAATATATCAGAAGTGACATCACATCAACTAGTGGTAAGCCAATAGGACAATCCATAAATACCATAATGCTCAAAAGATCAAGGTAATACCATTTGTATCATTGGTGAGATATCAAACACAATTCATAAAGTGCCAAAGATGAATGCAATGATCATAGGCATGGTCATAAAAGGAGGCATATACTTGACAGTAAACAGCTATCAGGGCAAAGAAACAGTCATCAAGACCTGAAAGTAAACAATGCAGAGTTGAACTCTGAAGATAACAGGCAGTGTAACATTTTGAGCATTCCATTGTTTTGGTAGCTATCTACTATCAAGGAGATGCCTTGACATATTATTGAACGTGAAAGATAAACTTTCTTATGAGGCAGGACAGTCATAGATCACTAACAGATAAGTGTACTCATGCTTAAATGTCAAAGAGATCAAGATATGATACAATCAAGGTGTACTGATCACACAAGTATAGTCATTAATGACTAGTATAGCTACATAATGGAACAATTAATAAATGTCAAGATAGTCACATATACGCTATCATCTCAATGTCATAGAGGACACTGTCAAAAAATACAGTCACATGTGCAGGCCATAAACAAGGAAAAGTACAGCATCATAGTGCAGTCATTAAAGCATAAACCATGACATGTCGCTTGTATGTGTATGAGCATCAATTGCAAAATTTAATGATTGATTATGCAAAATAGTGTATACCTTAAAAAGGGACAGAGCAATAATATCACGTAATGATACTAGCTTAATGACTACATTCCCATATAGAAGATGCACTATTTGCAGTCATGCACAAAGAGTAATGTTGCTAAGGACAGTGAGCATCCCTAATACAATGTAGATACTATGCAAAGAGGGATCTACGATGTCACTATTGTATGCAAGGAAGTGATGTTCAATATCATTGCCAAGAATAGTTTATAAGGCCAGTTACTGAAACTTTTCAAAGACCAAAGTATGTGGAAGTCTTCATGCCAAGACAACAGTTATTATGTGATCATAAGTCATGAGAGTGGATGACAAAGCATAGCAATCCTATCAAAGACTGGTAAATGCAAAAATGAGAAAGGTTTAATATCACAGGTTCCCAAAAGGGCGAAGGTCATAGTACATTATTTAATGAGTAGGGTTTCAGTCCCAAATTGCTCAGTAAACAAATGACAATGATATAGCACAAGAACAGTGTTTGTGGATCAATAGCCATGTCAAAGCATCATATAAATACACTGTTACAATGCCTTAAATGCTACCCACAGAGAGATTGGTATGAGGTAAGAGTAGTTTGAAAAGACATGAAAGAGGTGTTTTGAGCATCAAAGTTCAGTCAAGGTTCAACCAATGTTCAGCCTTCATAGAAACAAGAGGGGATCAAATATAGGCATCTTAGAAGGTTCTTCTCAGCATAGAGGAGGTAGATACACAGTGAGTGGTTTGAGTATATAATGAGGTTTCACCCTTGCATTTATAAGGTCCATATATAGGTTCAAATTTTAATGCATCCAAATTTCTATATATATAGTCAAAAGGCTTTAAATACACTTTTCTAGTGCATACCCATACGCTGAAATCATATAGAGCAGTAATCGTGTATAAAACCCCAGTTAGGTTTATTGCCAAGTAGCATTTGTTTGTTGAAGATTTAAAAGGTGAAACCCTAGCTGTGACCCATAAGCACAAGAACAATAAAACTAGTGTCTCATTCACAGCCATGGGAAAAGTATCAACAGAATGAACAAGTGCCATTTACACATTTGCAGGAACCAGTTCCATTTATTTTTGTGTTTCTTTTCAACGAAGGCACACAGAGGGATCACCCAGAACAGCAGGTATAAGGGTCCATTTCATGTTTAAAGACAAAATATCCAAAAAACATTAAGTGTTGAAGAATCATCAAAGAGACAAAAATCCTATTACTTGTTGAGGCCGAGAGTTTGCATGATGAGAAGATGCCCAGAAGGTGAGGGAAGACTCTAGTGTTGCCATCTCAGACCCTAGCATGTCAACCAAAGTGAAGGCACAGCTAGTGAAAGATAGAGAAGATTCCAGAAATTTACATGAGAAGACTCCATAGAATGCATGGGAACCCCAGTTTGCAGAGAGAGCCCCATAGTCACAGTCAAAGTCTGAGTTTACATAGAGAGACACCCATTTCCAAACCCTCATGCGGCAGCCATAGGAGAGCAAATGAAACGAACAGTGAAAATGAAAAGTGTTTAGGGCTTTTTTTGCCTTTCTTCATCCATGCACGAGTTCCAAAGGAGAAGGTTCAAGGCCCTCAAGTGATTTTTATCACTTTTATTTATAAAAACAAACCAAACTAATTGCTAGGGCAGGATCAACACTTATGTGTTGGTAGTGCTTTTTATTTTTACATGGAGAATATGTGGTAAGGGCTGAAACTTGTTTGTTTTTAATAAATGATAAAGAAATATAAGTTATTTTTTGAAGCATAACTTGTATTTATAAACTTTAGTTATCTTTTATCATTTATCAAAGACAAAGCTATTAATAGCTCATGTAAACATCATGGAGAAGTATCATGCAGCTGAAGATCATTCATGTATTCATGCAGTTGGAGTTGTGGACCTGAGTGTATAGTGCACTTATATCATGCAGTTCAGTGGGCTGAAGTGGAGTAAGGGCGGGGCTTTTTTGCCTTTTAGTCCTATTAGACTATTTTTGGAGCACTTTTCCAGTTGACTTTGGTCAAGAGGTAGTTTGGAGCTATTTTAGCTCATTTTTGAACTTTAGTGGGTCCTGATTTTCAGGCTTTTGCCTTTTCTTGTGAATGGACTTAGAGCTTTTTTTTTAGATGTGCAGTTGACTTTTAGGTCACCAGTGGAGTAGATTTTCATGTATTAGAGGAAAAAGACTTTGTTTTTTCCTCAGTTCTTGTTATTTGCCTTTTGCACATTGTAGAGGCCATCAGTTTGTAACTCAGATTTTCTATCCAGTTATTGATATTATAGCAGGTTATTACAGGTGCATATAATTAATAATTTTATCTTTATTTTATTTGTATCTATCCAGTTTGTCTATTTTCTTGTCTTATTTTTAATTTTTTTTGTATATTTCCTATTGTATGATTTGTCTTTTTTCTTCTTAACCCTGTGTTCAATCCTTCCTCTCCCTTTATTCCTTTGGTCTAAGCGGACATTTATTACCTTGCCTTGTATTGTCTTTGAAGTCATGGATTATGATCAAATTGGAAATAAAAAAGAATAGAGAAGTAATAGTCATTTATTTAGTCATCTTTATTTGTCTGACCAATTATTTAGTTGTGTTTTTTGTCCGATGACCAAATTAGTCATTTATTTAGTCATTTATTTGGTCATTTATTTAGTCATTTCAACCGATGACCAAATTAGTCATTTATTTAGTCATTTATAGCTGTGTTGCAAAAAATTAGTAGAATTTTGGTCACGTGACTAAAAGTTTGTCACCTGGTCATTTATTTTCCATATTTCTACTAGTGAATCAATTGGCTTGATGAATTTTGCATCTAGCAACTTCTATATTTCAACTTTCACTAGGAGAGCGATCTGTGGGTACATCTTTCTTAGTTTTTGTTTTACCGGTTTAGCTTTTGGATCAACCGTGAGATAGTGAACTACTAGCGAAGGGTCTAACCCTGGCATATCAGCATAGGTCCATGCAAAGTTGATGGTTCATTGTATGAAGAAGTTGGTAAGATTCTTGTGCTCTTATTCTAACAATGATGCTGCAAGGAATGTGGTCTTAGGATTTTGCTATGTGCCAAGATTTATATCTGTAGAATCTTCCACTAGGAGAGTTGATTTCTCTTCATACTTAGATGGTAGGGGAAGGTCAAATCCTCCATCCTCAGGTGCCACAATTGGTTTTTCACCTTTGGATACGTCCTTTATTTTGACTTTTTTTTATCAGGAGGTGCCACAGTGTGGTTTTTACCTAGAGATCTTTCTTTATTTTTATTTTTTGCAACTGGAGGATTTGGCATTCTCACCAAAATAAGTGGTTTGATCTAGTTCCATTACAAAACCAACTTTGTGATCACCAAGAGGGATACCATCCTGGAGTCTCGTGAACTCTACAATAGCTTTGTCATTCTGAAAAACATCTAGAATGGGGGACCCTTGTTGATCCCAATCGATAAGTTCAAGGTAGACAAGTGTTACAATCTGGGTGCTAGTGGTGGATGTTAAGGATACAGATGATAGCATAAATATGGAGGATTCAGTGAATAGGTTAGTCATATGGAGGTAGGAGTCATCGATGATATCCTCTTTAGACATCAAATCTACGAGAGAAGTTTGTGCTACCTCATCGAGAATACCCTCGATGTCCAAGGTGTGTGGTACCTTTCTATCATATCCTAACCCCTTCTTGTCTAGCTTCTTTTTCACAACAATGTGTTCTATGTCACCTTGATTATCTTTCCCAAGGCCACCTTTGTCTTTATAGCCCATGTTTTTGACAATTCTCATGCCATTGCCATATTGTTTAACTAGTATGGTGACTGGTTCTTTCTCCTTGTAGAGCCAAGATGAGATGTCTTCAATAGTTTCCTCTACCAATAATTTGCCCTCTTGGAATTGGGTTAGAGATGCTGGTGGGGGGATAGCTGCTTTCTTAGTCACTTTAGCTATGGATGGTTGGCTGTAGGATTTAGGGGATAAGGGCATCCGCCCTACACAACAAGATTTAGAGATATCATATTCACCAAAACCTATATCACAGACGTGAGTTGTGATTTTGGGAATAGGATTAGGATTAGTTTCAACTTCGGAGGCTTTTTTTAGATTTTTAGGGTCGACATATAATGGGGATTCATAGGCTTTGTGATTATTTGGCACTTGGTTGCTATTCTTATAACTGCCTTGCAAGGTGTGACAAAATTCAAAGGGATTAGGATCTCCTGGGATAGTGATCTTCGTACCATTAAATGGGAACTTGAGAGACTGATGGTACATGGAGGGAATAGCTTTCATGGCATGGATCCATGGGCATCCTAAGATAATGTTATAAGGTAGTTCAATGTCGAGGACTTGGCACCTAGTCTCAAGCATGATGGGGCCTACTTGTATAGGCAAGTGGATAACACCTTCTGAACGGTGCTCGGCATCATCATACCCCTTGATTGTAATGCATTGATCAATGTTGACATAATCCCTAGAGTATCCCAATTGTTTAAGTAACTTAAGAGAATAGATATTGAGACCAGCACCATCATCTATAAGTATACGTTTGATCTTTCATTTATGGATGAAAACCTCAATGTGAAGTACATCATTGTGACATGGATCGTGGGATGGGAGGTCCTTTTCAAAAAAGACCACATTCTAAGGTGAGGCAATGTTACCTATTATATCTTGGAAATCCGTGATTACTATGTTATTAGGAACCAAAGACTCTTGTAGGGCTTTTTCTAGCACAGCTGTATGTGTGGGTGATGACCGTAGAAGGTCCAAAATAGAGATATGTGCAGGGGTTTTCTCTAGATGTTTGACAAGATTGTAATTAGATTAGGTTGGGAGACTTGGTGTAGGCCCACGAAGGGTAACATGACCACGATAAGTTGTGATGGCATAATCCATAGATTTGCCTTTAATAGTGAGGGTAGACACACAACTTTCTTCAAAGCAACCTACAATAGAGTCATAGGAAGTTGAAGCTTTATTAATAGCTTTACCTTTGTTAGAATTTTGACCTTGACCATGGTTAGGGAATGGCTCCTTGTACATGTTGAGATCTTTGTTGGTGTTTTGATTAGGAGGTGCATCAAAAGTGATATCACCTCTATCAATAAGGTTTTGGATCATGTAATTGAGTTTCATGCATGATATGGTTCTTTGTCCTTTGGTCCTAAGGTATTCACAATATTCGTTGTCTTTGTACCATGTAGGTTTGAAATTAGGTTCGCCATATGGGAAAGTGTCTGGTAGCATGACAAGTCCATTTTGCACAAGTTTTTTTAGAACCAACTCTATAGGCTCTCCCAAGGGAGTGAACTTACGCCTTGGAGGGTAGGGGAGGCTGCTCTTGTTGATGTTGTTGGTTTTGCTTTTGTTGTTGTTGTTGTTGTTGTTGTTGAGGCAGAGGTTGGTTTTATTTGGATGAAAAATTAAGGGGTGTTTGTAGTGTTTGGACATGTTTTGAATCCACCACACCATCATTGACCACATTTTTATTTTTGTTCCAATATTTGGGCTTATCATTTGATTGTTGTTGGGAAGGATTGTCTATATTGTCTTTGAAGATTTTGACCACGCCTTTAGCGATGAGGGCTTTTTTGATGTTGATGCCTTTATAGGTAATCTCGTCAAAGGTTGTAGCACTTAGTATTTGCAAATGGAAACTCAATTCTTGGTTAAGGTTCTACACAAACATGCTAACAAGCTACTTTTCAAGTATTTTGAATGGGAATTTGCTAGCCATGTGTCTCCATCTTTGAAGGAAGGAGATAAGAGCTTCCCCATTTTTCTATTTATTGTTACATAAGTCGATCATAGAGACCTCATGTTCTATGTTGTATGAGAAATGGGTACCAAATTTTTTTGCAATCTCGTTAAAAGATTTGATACCCATAGGTAGATGTGAGAACCATTCTATAGCTTGACCTCCAAGGCTGTGAGGGAAGAGGTGCATGAGATATGTTTCATTATGTGCAACCTCTAAACAAGTGAGATAGAATTCTCTAAGGTGGTCTCTTGGGTCTTCGCTTCCCTTGTATTTATGAAATTTGGGTATATTGAAGTTGGGAGGAAAAGGGATCATTTGCAATGACCGATCAAATGGATAAGGACAAACCTCCTCCAAGGAGAAGGTTTTCTTAGTGTGACCAAATGTTAAATCAACTACTTGTTGTACCTCGGCAAGTTTAAGCCCCATAATTGTTAGGGTGTTCGAAGAGTCTCCTGTTGCACTAAGGGTGGTTGTTGTTGCCCATAGGGAAGATTGTAGTTGAAGCCATAGGAATTGATGTTATATGGGTTGTATGATTGATTTGGGTCATATGATAGATTTGGATTAGGTTGGGTTTGGTTGTTTTGATTTTGCATATGTGGAGGTGGTGCTAGATAAGAATGTTGGCTTTGTGATTATTGTGATGGGATGATGAAAGAGATTTGTTGTCGATAATGTTAAGGGGTTATGAATGGATTTTGTGGTGGAAAGTTAAATATTGTTGGATTGGATTAAGATGGTGGAGTATAGCCATAGGAAGTTTGGATTTGAGAATGTTGAGGGTTATTGAGATAGGTGTTGGTGATCTTGAGTGTGGATGATCTTTGCGAAGGAGGAACATAGGTAGATGGGTTTTGAGATGGTTGGAGTTGATTGAGATAGGTATGGGTAAGATTGAGTGTGGATGATCGTTGTGGTGGAGGGATATAGTTTGTGTTGATGTTTTGGGAGTGTTGTGGGGGAGTGATGTTGTTTGTGTTGATGTTTTGGGAATGTTGTGGTTGCATGACATTGCTTGGATTAGTGATACAGAGGGTTGATGACATTGGGGATGGTGTCAGTTGTGACCCTTGTTGCATGGCTACATAAGTGTTTCTCAGATTGTAATTTGGTGGAAAATTATCTCGTGATCAGGTGGCTAACATTCCTTTTCCGATTGATGTAGGCATTTGTGATATACCAGGAGGTTGTTGTTGGTTTTGTTTAGCTAGAGCGGCTTGTCTTTTGAATTTCACTTGATGATGAAGAGTCTCTTGTTGTATTTTATAAATCTCCATAGGAGTCAAGCATTGTGATATTGGTCTTTCTGCTGTTGGATTTTGGTTTTGATAGAGGGGATTTTCATATTGAGTGTCGAAAGGATTAGTTGTTCTCCCTTGTGGGACTTGTTCAGGTATGGGAGTGGACACGGTTGACATAGCTTGGATAGCAGTCATAGCGTCATGGGATTTGTTTTTCTCTTTAAGATTAGATAGATCAAAATCTTGGGGTAGTTTAGCTCCTTGTTCCACAACTAAATGAAAGAAATGATCTTGATTCTCACTAGAGAGTTTGTCAAATGCGGCTATGGCTCTAGGATCTTGCATGATTTCATCAAGGTCTTGTCTATCTTCTTGAGAGCATTGACCTTTAAAGTTTCTCTCTTCTTGAGATGGGACTTGACCTATGGTGTAACCTTGTGGAACAAAGTCTTGAGGCATGCCGGTAGTAAATTGAGGTACCTATGTCAAAGGAACATTACTCTCTTGGAGATTGGTTGGTTTGTCATGTTGCGGCCTGTTTTGAAAATTGGTTGGTTTGTCAGTTGGTGTGTGTGGAGTACCTTTTTGATACATGGTGGAATGACTTGGTTAAGGTGTATGAGGAGGTGATTTGCATTTCTTTGGGGCAGTTTGCTTAGCCTTCATAGATTGTTGGAGTCTAGTGGTTACCATGGGATGCACTAGGACAATTTGTTTGATTGATTTTGGACTCAGAGGTAGATGTTTGACCAAAAAGGTGTGATTTTGTTGAGATTGGGCAAGACAATTTGATAAACAGTTTACTGGACCAAAGGCGCTAGACTGTACTGCAAAGGTGCAAGACTGTTATACTAAAGGCGAGTTATTGTGTCTTAGAAGCACTAGACTTTTATACCAAGGGCGAGTTACTGTGTTTTAGAAGCGCTGGATTGTTATACCAAATGCGAGTTACTGTGTTGAAATGGTGTCAATGATGTTTATAAGGCAAATTTTGATAGATCTGTAGTTTTTTTATTATTTTTCCTTTGACAAGAGAAAACACAGCAAACAAAGTGGAAAAAAGGACTGACACAATAGATATTGTATGTTCTAGGCTCATAAAAAAGCCCAATGTTTCCATGGGTATTTAGACAATTGCAAACAATTCAAGCACTTTATATCCCTAGAGACATGGTTTCCTTACGGTAGATCAGCTCACAACTTTGTTCTCCATTGACCAAATGTCATTCCATATAGGTGTCATACATTTGTATCTTTGCAAGAGACGATAGGTATGGATATATCACCCTCCCCTCGGAAAGCTACAAGTAGGTCACAAGAGCTTATGCTAGCTGAGGGAATACTATCTCTTCTCAAGGGATTTGATGGTGAGTAATCTTGGGGGTTTATACCGATTTCCCTCGCACTGATGATTACCGCAATGTTTAGAGATGAAACAGGGAGTCACTATCTAGATGGTTCTTAGTAGCTTTGAGGGACCAACGCCCTGCAGCAAGCTACTAAAAGCTTTGACCAATCCTACTAAGAGTATCAAACAATTCGCACAATGTGAAAATTGTTTTCACAAAGTGCTAGTACACCTCTTTTCAATTTAGCACCGTAAGACAAGGCTGACGCTAGTTAGGACTTGCCTTTCACCTTATCCCTCTTATATAGCGGTTCAAAGGAAAACTCTATTTAGGGTCATCCCTTTTGGATGAAGTGCAATCCAAAAGTAGGCCCTTCTAAAGAAATAATTGAAAGTAAGATCAAACACGTCAAACAAAGGTTCACACAATTGTAGTTGTCAATTGTCCCTTATAAAATTGAAGTGTTTTGCATTCATGTCAATTGTCCCTTAAAAAATTAAAGTGTTTTTGCATTCATGTCCATTGTCCCTTAAGAAAGCAATATGTTCCTAAAACTTAGATTGTAAAAAGATGATTTGTTCAATTGTCCCTTAAGAAAGCAATATGTTTCTAAGACTTAGTGTGATAGATTTTTAGAATTTCTTCAAAGCTCGTCCTGCATGAATACGTTAGAAAAACCCATTTGCTCTGTTTGAGTAATAAGAAACTACAAAAAGTTGATTAGTTTCACCAAAAACTCAATAGTTAGCAAAAAACAAATCAAATTGACCAAAAGCGCTTTACTGTGCTACCAAAGGCGTTGCACTGTCCTGCAAAGGCGTTGTGTTGTCCTACAAAGGCGTTGCACTGTGATGCAACAACACGCTACTGTGATGCAAAAGTGTGTTACTATTCCAGATCTGAAAAACTCAATATTTCATCAAAAAGCTAGATTTGAATGATGATGTCATGATTATATAATGATCTAGAATGTTTGATAAGGTTGAGATCTATAACTAATGATCAAAAATATGATAAGTTAGAACCCTGCAAATCAAAAAATGAATCAGAAACCCTAAGAAACCAAAGGCGTTGTACTGTTGTGCAAAGGTGCAGGACTGTAGACTAGAGTCACTTTACTGCGTGCCAGAGGTACGTTACTATCGCCCGAAGGTGCTTTGTTATAGACCAAAGGTGCTTTACTGTGCTGCAAAGGCTTTTTTTTGTGTTCAATTACACATTTCCGTACTGTACTTCAAAAACATAAATTTTCTAACAAAAAATAGCAATTAGTGGGTCCCACCGGGCTTGCCAGAATGTGTATAGGATAAAATCGAGATCGAATGATAATCAAAACAATGAAATAATCAACAACTCAATCCAATAACATCAAGATAACGATCTAAGCAAATAATCAAATAATCAATTAATAATACAAAACAATGAAAGCTTTTACCTAGATTGTATTGTTATCTTGGTCGAATGTGGATTGCTCTATAAATTGCGAAACCATGTTTGCAACAAGCGGACGTAGATTGTGTTTGTGCTGAAAAGGTAGATGTGCTCAATGATGTGATGTATACTCAATGCGTTGTAGGGAGGCAAAAGCTTAAATGATCGAAAAGGATTCGTTATGGAGATGAAGGGGGTTTATATAGATTTCAATGAAGATCGATCAATGGTCCAGATAATTCAATGGAATCAACGGATGAGATAAATCTAGAATTCATGATGAATGCGCACCTGACATGTGTCACACAAAAAGATATTTTTGTTTGAGTTAAATGATTGATTTGGCTAAAAGACATGGAACAGACATGAGATATGATTAAATTTCATAAAAATAGAAATGTTTTTTTTCTAATTTATGAGTTGGTGATAAAAATAATAAAGATTAAGTTAATTAACTCAACTTATGATTTGCTTTTTGCATGATTTGAGTAAAATTAAATAATAAATTATTTAATTTTGTGTGCATGATGAATAAGATTTATTTTTAGAAGAATTGGAAGATAATTGAGCAAATTAAATAAATAAATTTATTTAATTGTTTGTGCATGATAGAAGAAATAGATTAGATTTGAAGATTTAAATAAATTAAACAAATAAACTGATTTAATTTATTTTGCATGATGAAGGATAAATAAAATATTTTATTATATTTTAGTTTTAGAAGAATTAGAAGATAATTGAGCTAAATTTATTTAATTGTTTGTGAATGATAGAAGAATAACATAGATTTGAAGATTTAAATAAATTAAGCAAATAAATTGATTTAATTTATTTTGCATGATGAAGGATAAATAAAATATTTTATTATATTTTATTTTTAGAAGAATTGGAAGATAATTGAACAAATTAAATAAATAAATTTATTTAATTGTTTGTGCATGACAAAAGAAATAGATTAGATTTGAATATTTAAATAAATTGATTTAATTTATTTTGCATGATGAAGGATAAATAAAATATTTGATTTTATTTTATTTTTAGAAGAGATATTCAATTTAAATAAATTTGAATGATTTATTTAAATTTGGAAGAATAATTGATTTAATTAAATAAATATATTTATTTAATTATAGATAAGAGGATTTAAATGATAAATTAATTAAATAATTAATTTATTCAATTGATGTGGATTTAAATTTTGAAAGAAGATAATGATTTAATAAAATAATTAAAATTATTTAATTTTGGAAGAATAAAGTTGATTTTGAAGAAATTAATTAAATAAATAGAATTTATTCAATTAATGTTGAATTTAGAAGATTTGGAAGAATTTGATGATTTTGATGAAATTAATTAAATAATTCAATTATTTAATTAACGTTGAAATGTAGGTGATTTGATGTAATGTCCCCTTTTGGGACAATACTAATTTTTTTTCCTAAATTATCAATTTCCAAGCAAACAAGGGTTTCGAGAGTACCTTGTCCTGACTTAATCCCTGCAGCAAGTTAGAAATCTTAAACATCAGTAAGTCTATAACAATTAATAAACCTAATTAAACCTTACCTTGGGATGATCAACCATGGGAAAGCATGGAAGAGAGTGACTCAATGGGGTGTCTTAGCCTCTCTAGGCCCAAGGGCAGAACCCTTCAACAAAAGGCAGAACCCCCTTGGCCTCATGTGGCCCATTCCATTCATATGAGGTGGCATACCTAGTGAGGCTTCTAATTTATCCATTATCCACTCATCTTTCCATCTTTCCTTATTTCCTCATGATTGGCCTCCTTATAACACTATACCTATGATAGGGGAGTGAGGTCTCCAAAGGGTATCCTAGTAATCCAACTCTCTAGGCCCAAAGGCAAAACCCTTCAACTAGAAGGTAGAACCCCTTTAGCCCAAGTGAACATTTCATTTCCATCATGAGTGGCATATCTAGAAGAGCACATCTCTCTCTAGACCAAAGGCAGAACCCTTCACTAGAAGGCAAAACCCCTTCGGCCCATGTGAACTTATTACTTCCATCATAAGTGGCGTATCTAGAAGAGCACATCTCTCTCTAGACCCAAAGGTAGAACCCTTCACTAGAAGGCAGAACCCCTTTGGCTTATGTGGACTTATCATTTCTCATCATGAGTGGTGTATCTAGAAGAGCACATCTCTCCTAGACCCAAAGGCAGAACCCTTCAACCAAAAGGCAAAACCCCTTTGGCTCATGTGAGTTCATTACATTACCTTTTGGGTGGTGTACCTAAGAGAGGATCCTATATTCCCTTTGTACCTTCCCTTCCTCCTATCAGGGTATAGATTTATGTATAACCAAGCCTTATCAATTCAATTAATTCTATCTACAACACATAATAAATTATGAGAATGATATCATAAATACAACATGCATGATTCATATTACATAAATCTTCCATACTCAGATTTTAGACCTCTATATGTGTGTGTAGTTCCACTTCCCTCTTGCTAGGCTCCAATATGTCTATATTGTAAAGAGGTTGCAACTTTCCTTCTTCCAACTGTATATCGATATATAATTCTCTTTTAATATTATTTATACTATTCTAATTTCTTACTATATTTATATCTACTATCTTCTTCTCCTATCCTATCCTATTCCTCCTTCCTACTTTTCCTTATATATATATATATATATATATATATATATATATATATATATGCCTTCCTATCAAAGAGGGGTGATGACTCTTCAATGATTCATGACCCCCTTTAACTAATTGAAACCTTTTAACTAGTCTAAACGCTGCTTATTAATTTATCCTTCTAATATCTTAATTGTTGTCTATAACTACATTCGCAGCCTTTATTACTGTCTATCACTGCATATACCACTATATTCTTCCCTATTACCAATTGAGAATCACAGCCTTATATTAATGTCCACCGCTGCATATTATGGTCAACAGCTCCCTATACAATGGATCATTGTAGTTATGGGGCCCGATCTTGTTGATCGTGGTTCCTCCATAACCATATATTATTAATCATTTATTATTATAATATTAATTATTATTGTTGTTTATTTATATAATATATATTTATTAATATGTAATATGTATTTATTAATATATAATATTATTTTAGTTGATAATATTTATAATGGCATTTATATATAATTATAATATTATTTAAATTAATAATATTTATAATTGTATTTATATTCATGATTTATAAATACCATAAATATAACATTATTTAATATTATTATACATTAACGACTTCTCTAACTTATCATGATGTTTAAATCTTTAATTTAAACAATACCTTGATATCAGGACATGACATTTGATGAAATGCAAGTGATGCGATGACATGGTCATTTTTGGGTGTCTACAGATATCATAATGATATATTAAGATGGGAATTAGAAGTAATGTTGATGTTGAGAAGATGTTGCTGATGGTCTAAAGCATTTTGTATTCTCTCTCATGTTATTCCTAAGAAAGTATGTGTTCTTACAAGGAGACTCTGGTCTCCAGATGTTGGTGAAGATTTCCGTTGCACGAAGGTTTCCTGGAAGAATGTTTGGGAGAATGTCCTGCATTCCTCCGCATTTGAAGATATGGTCATGCAGTTCAGAAGTTAAGTTCAGTGTGTTGAGAAAGTGCTACATTCAAGGATTCATATCATTTTCTCCTCCGCAGTGAAAGTTATAAGTGACAGAGTTCCATCCTGTGCTATGGCAGAATAAAGTGATGATGAAGGCTGGTTGGAATGCTCTACATTCCTCCGGAAGTGAATATTTGTCCATGTGGTTTTGTGGACATGTTCAGGGATGTTCAATACATGCTACTTTGGAGTATCAGGTGATTTGAAGTTCTGCAAGTTCAATTTTCAAATGACAGTGTGCTACAGATAGTTCTGGATGCCTAATTGCTCTACAGAACATATGTTTGAGTACTTATGCTAGTTGGAGATTGTATAGATCAGTTATATGAGTTTATGTGGGCATTCTACATGTCTCTATATTTATCAAGTTTTAAGCACATGCAAATCTTTCGTGTTTCCAGTACCGCACAAAGTTTTCAAGTCAGTTTGTGAAGAGTTATTGTTGTTGAGGCCGACTTGGGAATCTGAGCGATGTGCGCCACAAAGTTGTTGTGTGGAGTTCAAGGAATGTTTGAAGATGTGTGCATCATGCCAACTCATCTAGGAGAAGAAGAAGCAATGTTTAGTCATCCATGAGTACCGCCAAGTTGTAATGGCTGATGTGCTACAAGCTTCATGTTTTCTTGCTTAAGGGCGACCTAATTCAATTGTGTGAAGCGTGCGGATGTTATTCTATGAAGGATAATGCTTCGAAGGATGTTTAGGACAGGGTTAAGCATGTGTTGGAATCTGTAAGGTATGTTTCTCCTCTTGGTGTTGAGTGTAATTCATGTTAAGGCCTGCCCTCTACATATTTCATGTTGGTTGATCTTTGGTCGACTTGTAATTGTAATATTCTTGTTGTCTCTGGCCGACTTGTAATGTAAGCAATGTAATATCATGTATATATTGTAAACCTAGTTGATCTAGGTGAGGTATGATTGCAAGTGTGAATGTGAGAAGCAGAATATGGATGTGAAATGCATTATGATGTGCGACTGAAAGAGAAAGAGCAGAAGTGATAGATCTTGTCTGGATTCATCTTGAAGATATTTTGTGATAGAAGAGAAGTGAAGAGTGTGCCTAACTAATCCAATCATCAAAAGGGAGTGAAAAGGTAGAATTATAATCATCAAAAGGAGTGTGCTTCATTGTCAGTTTTTAGACAATAGAAGGATTGTCATGTTGTAATCATTTATGAGCTCATTCTCAGTTTAGGGAGTAGTTGCTTCCTTGGGTTGTAGCCCTAAAACAAAGTCAATGAGGAGTTGTATCTTCCTTGGGAATGACCCTAAAACCTTTCTTCAGGGAGTAGTTGCTTCCTTGGGTTGAAACCCTAAAATAAAGTCAACAGGGAGTAGTAGCTTCCTTGGGTTGTAGCCCTAAAACAAAGTTGTAATTTTTATAGCAGTGAGCTTCATATATTGAGTTAATCCTCACCGTGGTTTTTCCCCTTTGGGGGTTTTCCACATATATCTAGTGTTATGTGGTGTTGTGCTTTGTATTGATCTTTCATGTTTCTGTTATTGTTGTAAAGTTTAAGTTTTAATCTGCTCCTGAGGGTTTGAGTTTTGTTTGGATATTGATTCACCCCCTCCCTCTCAGTATCTGGGTGTGTTCAATAGGTTGATCTGTCTATATACAACAAAAGGGCAAAACCCCTGTAGTTTGGATCTCCTTCTTGGGTAGAAGCCAAACTCGATTTGTACCCCAATGTTTGTAGAAAAGAGTTTTTACCTAGTTTGACTCCTTAGGCTAGATCACTCTTTTATACACTACAGCTTTGAGAAATGAGTTTTGGAATGCTATGAGTCTTGATGGTCTTTCCCATAGAGTGAGTGATGTCCACTCTCTCTCCCTTTGGAATCCATAGTCATGGATTTAGTTTTGTTAAGATCCCTTGGGTTGGGTGTTAATGTGTTTCTTGTGAGCATGCTTTGAATCCCTTGTGTGTGAGTATGAGACCGGGTTACTTGTAGGCCTCCTAGCTTGGGGGTGGCTTGCAAGCAAGCCTAAGGTTGGGAGGTGAACTTCCCTTGGCCATAGGAAAAGTTTATTTGTCTTACAGGTTTTCTTGGTTTTATGGAGGACTATGAGAAAGGCCTTCTTGAGGTGGCTTAGTGGTCTTGAACAAGTTGTATTTTTGTATGGCAATGAAAATGCCTTGGCTCATTGATCTTGTAAATGGTTTGGTGTTATAAGAGAGAAAATCTCTCTTGGGAAACCCTTTGTATTGTATTAGTCCCTTTGTGAAATGTATTTGACTCAAAATGAAAATAAATATTTGGATGCAATATTTTCTATACCTTGCTTGTATATTTAAGTAGTGGAATATTTGATTGAATGCTTTCTCTCTCTCTCTCTCCTTCATACTTGTTATCTAGGATTTTTATCTATAAGGAAAGATTAAAAAAAAATTAAAAGTTTGAAGCGTTGTATTCTTTTAGGTTTTTTTAAGTTTATTTAAGTGTGGGGGACGGGAGGGTCGAGCCATATCCACCCCCGCGCAGGCCATGGTGTTGAGGTTGGGGACCCTGTCCCCATAGAGCCAGCGAGAGCCCCCGCTCCCGAGCCCCCCACAGGTTGGCGGTCTGTGGAGGCCCTCACCCTGTTTGTTAAAACAAAACCCTCCACCTTGAAAACTTTCAGTCACCATTTGTTTTTTTTATGCTCATTAAAATTTGTTCTCTGCCTGTATATATATATATATAATGTTTTGTGTATATACAGAGATCTGTGTATATACACAATTCTATGTATATACACAAAGTGCAGTTATTTAATCATTTTTCCAATATAATATATATATATGCCATATTTTTGTATATATACATGGCCCCTATTATTATTTATAGAATGAATATATATTTCTCCTAAATATATATTCTATATAAACACTTGTATAGAAAGTTAAATACCTATTTTAATATCCCTATTTTTAAACATTACTATTTCAAAATAATTTTGGAGGGAGACTAGTTTAAATATTGGTAAACCAAAACATTTGGAAATGGCAAAACTTAGAAAACATTGAAACTTAAACATTAAACTTTAAGCAAATAGAAAATAGAATATTAGATAACTATAACCATGTGAAAAATAATCTTCCCGTGAGGGGAGAGATTTCTCTCTTTATTTCTCCTTCAACCCAACCTACAAAACCAACAACAATTGTGAGTGATTTGAGGATGATAGTGCTTTTATAAACATGTTTTAGGTTTGTGAATGTTGCCCTAATGATTAGGGCATGTTAAATAGTTTTTAAACCCCTTTTTACTATTCAACCCCACTTAAGTGATTAGATTTATTTTTTTATAATTCTATAGTCTTGTTTTAATTTATTGCATCTTTGCTTTAATTGTTCCCTAGTTTACTTTTGTAAAGTTATGCTGTCGAAAATTTTGGAAATTTAGTTGCTTGAGTAATGTTATGCTACCGAATTTTTCGAAGGCCTTATAGTTGGATTAGGGTTTTAGATGGGCATTTGAGTTAGTTATTTTTATGACAAATTATTTATTAAGGTGATTAATGTTATTGTTGTATAGTTTGATTAAAAGGTGTCCCATTTAAATTAATATTGTTAGATTTTGAAAAGCTTTTAATTTAATTTATATCAATGGTTAGGTTAGTGATGTTGAATTAGTTTAGATTATAGTTTTATTTTGCTTCTGCATTATAATTTAATTTTATTGGTTAATTATTTTTTTTGGGCGATTTGTCATTTTCACCTAGGAGACCCTAGGGACAGTTTCTCGATGGAGACCATCCCTCTTAGCGACGCAAGATGTGACGCCATCCCTCATAGTTACTTTCATCTTCAAAGGGGTATGAAAGAAGTTTCAAATTTCCCGCATCTTGATTGACCTCCCCCGCCTTAGTGCGACGTGCCTAACATTTGTTGCGCATGTAATAACGTTACATGCATATGTTATTTAAGTGCGCTTTTGATGCATGAGTGAGTTGTGTCTTGTGTTATTAAAAAAATTTATATTTCGGTTTTCAAGTCCACGTGTAAAATGTGGGCATGACATTATGCATGAATGCGCACTAATCAACTCCATGAGAAAGTAAAAGATGAGACACGATAGAACAACCCCTCCATACAAAATGCATCCTTATCCTTATAGAAATTGTTATGAAAGTCTCAAAGATTGGGTGTTGTGTACAAAAGGTAAGAACATCTTAGCATGAATATTAGCCAAGGAGCAAGACCTAAGAGGAGTCATAGGGTAGAATATCCTAGGGTGGGAACTGTAATGTCCCTTACCCGACTTGCCCTAGAATTCGTCTGTGAATTAGGTTTCTTTTGAATTGGTACCTGTAGCATCATGTATATTCAAGTCCATATTGCTACATGTTAGTTTTAATATCTAGTATTCATCAGTCCAACATAAACACACTTGCATTTTGAAACATAGCTAAAAGAAAACATTCAGCATGCCAGGGGAGGGGAAGACATAAGCCCTTAGTAGCCTAAAGGCCTACCATAGTCCTATTGCCCAATCCCTTGACTCAGGCCTACGGGGGCTGGTCCTTTTGCCCAATCCCTCGTCTCGGGCCTATGGGGGCATGTTCCAATGTGGGACCCCCATCCCTCCATGGTCCAAACCCTTGACTCAGGCCTATGGGGGCATAATGCCCAAACCCTTGTCTTGGGCCTATGGGGACAGAACCTTAGATGGGATTTATAGGCAATCTACTAAGGTTTATGCATTCTCCCTTCCTGGTTGAATCACAAACATAATAGATGCAATTTCCACACACATTTCCAAAACATACAATTTGCCTTTATTATTATGAATGGTGTTATACAGTAATATATGATACAACATGAGATATATTTGTAATGTCCCAATGCCTATTCTTTAATATTTATATATTATAATATTTGTTATAATATTAATAATATCTCTATATTATATTATTATTATATATGTTATTAATAATATTATATATATATATGATTGCTTGCCAGCGCTTGAATTCTATTGTTATTTTATTATTAACATAACTATATAATATTATATATATATATATATATGATTGCTTGCCAACACTTGAATTCTATTGTTATTTTATTATTAACATAACTATATAATATATTACTTATTCATTATCATATATATATATATATATTATATTATTATTATTATTATTATTATTGTTATTGTTATTGTTATTGTTATTGTTATTATAATTTCATTATTATTATAGTGTTATCATGAATATAATTTCTAATAATGTTTAATTGTACCGATCTCTATGGTACATCACATCCTATATATATATATATATATATATATATATATATATATATATATATATATATATATATATATATTCTTGAATCATTCCTCCCATTTGTTGGGGATGTACATATCTCTATATATTAATTTATGATATATTTCCTACTTATGACTCAAAAATATATATATAATGCAGATCTAAATATATGTATTTATTAGATACTCTTTTTATATTTTCTTCTGATGATGTTTGCGTTCTATCTCACAACCTTTATTTATTTCCCTTTTAAGGGATATGTTAGAAGAAGTAAGTCTCTTATTATGCTTGGTGGTAAAAGACATACTTACCCTCTTATAATTTTTATTAATTTATATTAATTCCCTTTTGTGGTAAAACAAGTTATACCCTCTTATAATTTTTATTATTTTATATTAATTCCCTTTTGTGGTAAAACTAGTTCTAACCATACGTAACTCCCTTATCATAAGAGGATAGGTTAAAAGATGTTTTATTATATTATTATTTATTTATATTATATCATTATAATAAATGATATATTATTTATTTTATATTATTTATATTATATCATTTATATCATAATAAATGATATATGATTTATATTATATTATTTATATTTATATTACAATATAAGATAATAATAGTAATATTTGTATTTATATTATTAGATGTATTTATAATATATTATTTATTTGTATTTATATTATATCATTATAATAAATGATATATGATTTATATTATATTATTTATATGTGTTATTTATAAATATAATAATAATATATCTTGTTAATTGTTTTAAATAAATATTATTTAAATATATTAAATATATTCCATTTATAATATTATTCATATCTTTAATTTGAATGAATAATACATATTGGATTCAATTATAAATTACTAATATAGGGACATGACAACCCTCCCCACTCAAAATTACTTGTCCTCAAGCAATCACAACTAGGATTAAAGGATTAGGCGAAAGTATAAGTAATTTAAAATTAAAATATACATAAAAAATGGTAATAATAAATTTAATATTAAATATAATTTTTATTTTTATTTTTATTTTTATTTATTTAATTTTAAATGTTATAGTTATGTTTAATAGGGTTGTGCATCTAAGCACATGGTTCTTATGATCACAAATTAATGTGCTTATTATGATCACAAATTAATTAATTTATATATGTGTTTCTTGAAAATACATCTATGTGTATTTATACAACATATAATATTTATAATATTAATTTTACTATATGGGGTTATATATTATGATATAATCTTATAGCTATTAAATAACATTAAGTTGAGATATCTTACTACATATTTATTTATAAATTATATTTTACTTAGAGATATCTTACTACATATTTATTTATAAATTATATTTTAATTACTTTATTTTATTATTTCATTTAGTATATTTACTTAATGAATTTTATTGTTATACAAGTTGTTTTATTTATTTATTTTATTTTATTTATTTATTTATTTATTTTTAATTAAATATTATTCACAGGATGGTAGGATGACTGCTCTGATACCACTGTACTGTAATGTCCCTTACCCGACTTGCCCTAGAATTCGTCTGTGAATTAGGTTTCTTTTGAATTAATACCTGTAGCATCATGTATATTCAAGTCCATATTGCTACATGTTAGTTTTAATATCTAGTATTCATCAGCCCAACATTTGCATTTTGAAACACATAGCTAAAAGAAAACATTCATCATGCCAGGGGAGGGGAAGACATAAGCCCTTAGTAGCCTAAAGGCCTACCACAGTTCTATTGCCCAATCCCTTGACTCGGGCCTATGGGCGCTGGTCCTTTTGTCCAATCCCTCGTCTCGAGCCTATGGAGGCATGTTCCAATGTGGGACCCCCATCCCTCCATGGTCCAAACCCTTGACTCAGGCCTATGGGGGCATAATGCCCAAACCCTTGTCTTAGGCCTATGGGGACGGAACCTTAGATGGGGTTTATAGGCAATCTACTAAGGTTTATGCATTCTCCCTTCCTGGTTGAATCACAAACACAATACATGCAGTTTCCACACACATTTCCAAAACATACAATTTGCCTTTATTATTATGAATGGTGTTATACAGTAATATATGATACAACATGAGATATATTTGTAATGTCCCAATGCCTATTATTTAATATTTATATATTATAATATTTGTTATAATATTAATAATATCTCTATATTATATTATTATTATATATGTTATTAATAGTATTATATATATTTGATTGCTTGCCAGCACTTGAATTCTATTGTTATTTTATTATTAACATAACTATATAATATATTACTTATTCATTATCATTATAATATATATATATATATATATATATATATATATATATATATATATATATATAATTGTTATTATAATTTCATTATTATTAGTGTTATCATGAATATAATTTCTTATAATGTTTAATTGTACCGATCTCTAGGTACATCACATCCTTTATTTAATATATATATTCTTGAATCATTCCTCCCATTTGCTGCTGATATATATATATATTCTTGAATCATTCCTCCCATTTGCTGCTGATATATATATATATATATATATATATATATATATATATATATATATATATATATATATATATATATATATATATATATATATATATATATATATATATATATATATATATATATATATATATTCTTGAATCATTCCTCCCATTTGCTACTAATATATATATATATATATATATATATTCTTGAATCATTCCTCCCATTTGGTGCTGATGTACATATCTCTATATATTAATTTATATCTTTCCTACTTATGACTTATATATATATAATGCAGATCTAAATATATGTATTTATTAGATACTCTTTATATATTAATTTATATCTTTCCTACTTATGACTTAGAAATATATATATATAATGCAGATCTAAATATATGTATTTATTAGATACTCTTTTTATATTTTCTTCCGATGATATTTTCCTTCTATCTCACAACCTTTATTTATTATACTTGGTGGTAAAAGACATACTTACCCTCTTATAATTTTTATTACTTTATATTAATTCCCTTTTGTGGTAAAACTAGTTCTAACCATACCTAACTCCCTTATCATAAGAGGATAGGTTAAAAGATATTTATTTATATTATTATTTATTTATATTATATCATTATAATAAATGATATATTATTTATAGTATATCATTTATATTATATTATTTATATTTATATTACAATATAAGATAATAATAATAATATTTGTATTTATATTATTAGATATATTTATAATATATTATTTTTTTGTATTTATATTATATCACTATAATAAATGATATATGATTTATATTATATTATTTATGTGTTATTTATAAATATAATAATAATATATCGTGTTAATTGTTTTAAATAAATATTATTTAAATATATATTAAAAAATCAAGAGAATCCAGTACAAGGAGGTCGGGCCTCAGCAAAACATAGCTGTCACCGCCACAGGACAGCAAAAACCAAAGTTACAACAGGGTGCGTAATCCGCACAAAAGAGTACTAACAAACTAACTGCATCATGAGAAGAAAGTATATACAAAACATCAACAAAAGCATCAAGAGAGGATGTCGTCATGGGCTTCAACCCATGCCGCCCATCCCTGAGGTCCTTCCATCCAAACAATGGTCTTCTGGCTCTGAATTTGAGTCAACATCTCAACTTAGGCGTAGGAGGGCTCCCTGTTGTCTTTAATTTCGTTGTTCAGCTTCTTGAGAGCCTCCTCAAAGGAGGATAGGTTGTCCACGTTGCGCCTCCACTCATAACCATCCTTCATCTCATAGATGAACATGGTGGTGTGTCCATCCTTGAGGAACCTCAGGAGCTTGTTCCTCTCAATGTTCATAGTAGAGGCAACCTGCACAGCAATTTTGAAGAATGTGAGTCTTCGAAAAGACTCAGTAAGGGCCCTGGCTTGGCCTTCAAACCTATCAGCATTCCTAATTTTCCATATATACCAAAGAATATTAGCAGATAAAGTAAACCAAAAGATATTAGCATCTTTTTTCAATCCTTGAATGTGCCCAGAAATAATTTCCATAATATTCACAAGATCAGGGATAGAAAAGCCAAACATTAACCAGATCTCCTTAGCAATGGAACAATCAAAGAAAATATGCCTGCCAGTCTCAGGAAGTTTACAAATAGAGCACAAATCATTATTATCATAATTCCTCCTGAGAGGAAGTCTATTAAGTATCATAAGCCATTTAAAGCACTTGATTTTTGGCTCGATCAGACTTTTCCAGAGCTTGCTGAAAGTCTTCTGCCACTGCATAACAGACAGATCAGAATACCATAATATGTTAACATGATTAATAATAGAAGCCTCATAAGTCAAGACAAAGTAAATGTTACAAGCCTTAATTTTAGCCAAAAGAGTACCATCAGCCCATTTAAAAGACAAAAATCTATGAGAATCAACATCACAGTCTTTAGGAAGACCTAAATCAATACAAGCCTGCTTAATCATGTTATAGGTTCTTTTTTGAGCGGGGGAGAGGTTAAATTTTGAGCTAAGATCTTCCCACGTGATAAGAGTATCATGTTCCAAAACGTCAATAAGATATTTGATCCCTTTGTTGGCCCAGGCTCTAGCCGAGCATCCCTGAGTAAGGGCCAGGGGTTTGCCAGCGTGGAAGAGGTTCCACCATAAGGATCTCTCGCCATGAATCAGGTCACCATTGTTGACGCTAGTGTTGACCAAAAACACCCTAACATGTTCCCAGGATTTCCAAATAGACTTGAACACACAAGTGCCCTGGACAGAAACAGGAAAACCACTGGCCACAAGGTCGGTGAGTGGTAAACCCTTCCAAGACTTAGCATTCTTAGGGATGGCCCTCTCAATATTGTGTCTAATTAAAACCTTCCAAGGTTCCTGACCTTCGAGAGAATGGAAGATCCATTTAGCCGCAAGGGCAATACCTTGGATCCTAAGATCTTTTAATCCAAGGCCACCAAGAGATTTCTCAATATGGCACCACTTCCAGTTAATAGCGTGTAATTTATTATTACCTTTGCCATTAGACCAA
This sequence comes from Cunninghamia lanceolata, assembly GCA_027924645.1. Taxonomy (NCBI): domain Eukaryota; kingdom Viridiplantae; phylum Streptophyta; class Pinopsida; order Cupressales; family Cupressaceae; genus Cunninghamia; species Cunninghamia lanceolata. The sequence continues at coordinate 4,769,421 of BSBN01001201.1, forward strand.
AGGAACCGTCTAACAGCCTTTTGAATTTCAAAGATCTGATAGTTGCTAAACATCCAATCAGAGGAGTAGTAGATATTATAGGAAGAGAGGATTTTTTGGCACACTTGAACCCTACCAGCCAGGGAGAGGAATCTATTGTTCCATTTACTAAGTTTCTTGTCAATTTTCTCCTTAACCCAGAGCCACATATCTTTGAGGGAAGGGGACACCGAGAAGGGAACTCCAAGGTATCTAACAATTTTTTTAGGACCGCCCCATTGGTAGCCAAGGTGACCAAACCAGTCAGGGGGGTGATCCTTCCAACTAAGGAAGGTAGACTTGGTCTGGGAGATCCGAGCTCCAAAAATTGACCCAAAGCATTCGATTTTAAGGCTAAGGTTATCCATGTTTTGCTTGGTGAGCTCAAGAAAAAGAGCCGTGTCATCGGCAAATTGAATATTCATCAATTCATTATCATCAAGGAGCCTAATCCCATTAACCTTTGGGGAGAAGGAGTTATCCCTAAGGAGGTAGACTAAAGCGTTAAGAGGCAATAACAAAGGGAGCAGGGGCCAAGGGGCAGCCCTGCCTAATGGACTGAGAGAGCATAATGGAAGAGGAGAGGGAGCCATTAACATCAATCTGAGTAGAGGCATCTTGAAGGAGGACCTTGACATAAGTACAAAATTCACTAGGAAAGCCAAAGGCTTCAAGCATCATAATAATAAAGTCCCATTCCACCCTATCATAGGCTTTCTCAAAGTCAAGGAGAAACATAGCAGTGTCTTGACCAGAAACTTTAGACCATTCCATGGCTTCCCAACTTGCGATGAGATTTTCCAGAATATGCCTACCTTTAATGAAGTCAGTTTGGGTGGGGCAGATGAACTTGTGCAGGATCTTTTCCAGTCAGACGGCCAACATTTTAGCCAGGATCTTATAGGACACATTAAGAAGGGTAATGGGTCTCCAGTTCTTAACGAGGGCCTTGTCACCATTCTTGGGTATGAGTTTAATAATGCCCTTATTGATAACATCGCCAAGGGAACCCATACCCAAAGCCTCATTGTAGATATCAAGAAGATCAAAGCAAATCCAGTTAAGTTTGGCTTTGTAGAACTTAATTGGGAGCCCATCAGGCCCTAGAGCTTTGTCATTGTGGAGGGAGTTGATGGCTTTCTGAATTTCATCAATTGTGAAATTCTGCTTAAGGAGGCAAGATTCCCCCTCAGAGATCCTACAAGGAATGATGGATTTGCATTTAAGTCTAAGGGCCTTGGCAGACTCAAAGTCTTCAGAGGTGAAAAGTTTTTGGTAGAAGAGGGCAAAGGCCTCTTTAATGTTGTCCAAATCAACAATTTCTTGATTATCAACAATTAGTCTATCAATCTTTTCCCGGTTTTGTTTATGTTTAAGCAGATTAAAGAAAAACTTGGAGCCTTTATCGCCAAATTGGAGCCAATGGCTACGAGCTCTAATCATGGCCCCCTTGATCTTAACTTGCTGATGCAATCTAAGGGCATCCCTAGCTTTCGCCACTTGGTTGGCAAGGTCAAGGCAGGAAGGAGTCAACTGAATTTCATTTCAAGGTGAAGCAGATTAAGATTAAGAGTCTTTTCCACAAATCTGAAGTCTTTGGCCCTTTTTTGACCAATAGTTTGCAAGAGTTTTTGCCAGGAAACAACATTATAATTCCACCTATCAATATGTGAAGCTAAGTTCTTATTATCCTTATTTAGGAGTCTAACGAGGTTAATGGCAGCAAGAACATCAAGATCTTTCAGTAAATTAGTGTTAAGAATGAACTTCTTAGGCCTCGCCACATTAGCAGGTAAGGAGTTAGCAAGTTTGATGTGAGCAGTAATAGGGTGGTGATCCAAGAGAGTAAAAGGCCAAACAACAACAGAATTGCCATGGTTATTAGGGATAAATGAAAAAACATCTTTATTGGCATAAAAACGGTCAAGTCCGCAATAAATACTATTACAACCTTTTTGGAAATTGCACCAAGTGTTCCAGAGACCCCTGGTATCGGCCTTATTACCGAGAAGAGGGTCAAATAGGGTTTTCATAAATTTTATTCTATCCCAATGGGATTTTTCAGAGCCTTTCCATTCAAAAGCATTACTCCCCATTTTATCATCACAATTCTCAATCATATTAAAGTCTCCTCCAAGGATCCAGGGAATATCAGGTAAGGATGCAATCCAATCCCAAAGGGTAATTCTTTCCTTATAGTCATTGGACGCATAGATGGAGCACACCCCAATGAGGGTGTTGTCAACATTAATAGAGGCCCATACAGCCCTGTTACAGGGGGAGCAACCCTTGTCAGTAATATGGTTTGACCGTCTGGGATTAATGAGCAGTCCAACACCACCTTTACCCCTGAGGTGATTGGAGCAAATTTTAATGGAGTATTTCCATATGAAATTAAGGTTAATATCCAAGGTAAAATTAATAGTTTTAAGCTCTTGAAGCATCAGAAAATCCAAGTCTTTATGAGAGTCCAAGAAACGTTTAACAATCTGCTTTCTGTCTGGAGCTTCCAAACCCTTCACATCCCATGAGATGTACTTCATGGTAAACAGGGGGGGGGGATTACGAGCTCTTAGCAGCATGAAGGCTGCTATCACAGGCAGGGAGACCCTTGCCATTCTTTTTCTTGCCAGAGGGGGCCTTGTTCTTTGAGCCCAAGGGGCGTCCTCTTCTATTGGGTTTGGAATAACCCTCAATTTGATCATCATGGTCTTCACCAAAATCATCATCTCCTTGAGAGACATTTCCAGAAGGAGGTTCCGCGTAGGTAGTAGCCTGGATAGGGGTATCATTCACTGCCATCCAAGGCATTTGTGTGGAGGACAGGTTAGAGGGAAAAAAGCAGAATTTCTATCAACACTAGTATCAGCAGTGATGACCTGAATCACATCATCATCATCAAGTTCTTTGAAGACTTTCGGAGGCAAACTCCCACTAGATTCACTAATGATACCAATACAGGGGGTGGGATCGATGAAGCCGAGGTTATCAGAGATACGATTAGCCCTCGGGGAAGTCACAGAGCCATCACCTATATTGAAATCACTAGTGCATCTACCGGGGGTTTCAAAATTATTAATAATACTCTTAACTTTTGAGAAATTAGCATCAACTGCAGGTGGGGTGAGATTGACATTATTCTGAGCAGGGTTAATACCAAAATTATCAGACCTAATCTTATCAATGGCTAATTGTTGTGCATTCTTCCTTCTGCGCTTCTTAGACTTGTTTGTAACCATTTGAAAACTATCTTGTTGTTCCCCACCCGGCTGTTCTATGTTATCTGCAATAGGGGAGCGGGGTGGGGGGAGCCATATTGGTTTGAGAGTTTTTAGGGCACGTATCCAATATGGGTAAGTCAAGAATAATAGCAGGGGTGCTACCCATGACAGGCTGGACCACAGGGGAGGATGGAGCCATAGGGTTAGGGGGGATCCATATTATCCGTATGGGTTCTCTGCGAGTTCAAACTTGAGGATTTCTTATTAAGAATAGGGCAGTTTTTATGAACATGGCCATCTTTTTTACAGAGGAAACACGCATTTAAACCCCCTAAAATTTCCAGAGGGCAAGAGAAAATAACTCCCTCAATATTGAGATTGAGAATATTAGGAAGATCAATCCCAGGCTTAATGGAAATGAGCACTCTGGCATCGAGATGGGGCACGAGCCGTGGAGAGTCATCCATACGGATGAATTTACCGATGGGTTCCACAATTTGAGGGATAAATTTCCACAAAAATGGAGGAATGTTCTTGATAATTACCCACCTAGGGCACGACAAAGCCAAGATTTCTTCAGAAATCGCCTCAGGAGACCAACCTAGGGCACGAAACGAAGTTTTACCAACATTCCAATACAATTTTTTAAGACCCTCTAACTGCATTTCATGAGTATTAAAAAAAATAATGAACAATCCTTTCTGAATTTGCCTACAGAAGGAGATTTGAAACCCTAATTTTAAATTCCAGTAGTTATGAAACCAATCATCCATAAATTTTCGAGGAGGGCATTTATCAACATCCACACAAGCAAAAAAAATTGTAGTCTTTCAACCTATTTTTTTCAATAGCAATTTCATTGGCCATAGAATCATTAAGCGAAATGGAGATAGAGTTGGAGCCGAGGCCAAGGTCCATCCCATTTGGACTCACTCCACCATCTCCACGGACGGCAACGAATCTGGCATCCTGGGCAATTGACGACGAAACCCTACCCACGGCTTCACTAAAGGTTTTTTTGGGTTGCAGAGGGGGTTGGGAAGAGGTAGGTGAAGGATGAGACTGAGGGTCTCCATCCGTTTCCACCTCCGTTAAGGCAGACAAAAATTCACACGCTCAGCCAAAGGAAACAATTAAAACGGAGGATGCAGAGTAGAGAAGAACATTAAATGAAAAGCATAAGGAAGAATTGTATGCAAACCACGTGGAGGAGGAAGTCCTCCAAAACCACCGTGTCTTCACGCGCCTGAGTCAGCGCCAGATCATCGATCAAGGAGCAACAATCTCATCATTTAAATATATTAAATATATTCCATTTATAATATTATTCATATCTTTAATTTGAATGAATAATACATATTGGATTCAATTATAAATTAGTAAGATAGGGACATGACAGGGACAGCCGAAGAAAAGATATATGTTAGTGAGTATACCCAAAGCCTAATCAAGGTATAATAAGCATGAATAACTCCAAACCCTAGGAAATCTAAAAATGAATGATAAAACTAGAATAATGTCATATCTAAAATACCCTAAAATAGTGAAAATATAAACCCTAAAACAAAACTCTAGGGCAGGATCAAATGGGTCCACTAAAATTTGAAGGAAAATAAACTTTCCCTAAAATTAATCTAGGCTAATCCAATAAGATGCATGCATATAAGTATAAATTAACCTCGATTAATTAATTGACAACTATGAGCAAATGTTTTCTAAAATTAAGTGCTAAATGGTACAGAAATAATCACAATAAATAATGATACTTAGCTCTGTGACTAAAGAATGAATAAAGTCTAATATGGTGCTAAAATCTGGATTCTCAAGATTAGAAAAGGATCATAAAAATTATAACTCACCTCAAGGTCAGAAATTACCATCTCCACTATGGAGGGTTGAGTCCATGGCTCTAGGTTAGATCCACACTCACAAAAATGTCTCATGCTTGTGGAAATGATCTAGTATTTTGCACAACTCTACTTTTTGTTTCATCTGGTTTGCCTCTACTTGTTCTACCTTATGATATCTTAAGACTGAAAGTATTTAAGAATACCTTTAGAGGATTGTTGTTAGTGTCGCAAGGGGACATTCTCCTAGGTCAACACCAAAAAAAACTTAGGAATAAGATCAAAGATAGCAAGCAAGGTCCCTAGAATGATGTATGTGAATTTGTCACTATTTTTAGTGCACAAATCCAAATGTTTCACTATCGATTACTCTTTTAACACACTAGAATGAGAGGCCTTGTGGATGTTGGATGTGTAAAATGAATGCATTGAATGTCTTTAAATACTAACATAGCATCAAATTTTGGAAAACATGTACTTAATTGGCTCAAGGCAAGCAAATAAACCACTCGGCCAAATTTTGAATTTGAATTTTAAATGGGCACGAGTCAAGTCTACAACTGTAGGGTCTACCACACGATTGCAAAAATGGCCCTAGGTGGACAAACTTATCCAAATGTATAATGACTATATGTAAGTAGATGTATGAATGAGTGTAATAAATACAAGGATTATATGAATGTATTGGAGCATGTATGCATATGGATAAAACGGGAACTAACTATGTGGGGATATGTATCTATAGGAATGGATAAAGGCTAGGAGAATGAGCCCACTTCACACAAGATTGTGCCATTTGTTGATATATACATGTATCATGACATTTCCTCAAAAAGGGCACAAAACTAAATGAGAAATGGCATGGGCATGCAAATTTCACCATTACAATCTGATACAGAGACACCCCCAATTTTATTTTATTTTTTTGCCTTTTCCAAGTATTGCACTAGGAAGAATTAGCACGGCAAGGAATGCTACATGGCATAATTATGAAATAATTACTATGATAATAAACAAAAGGCGAACGTTGACTTCAAGACAAACCTCCCCAGTACATGTAAATACAACTAAAAATGTATCACTGCGGTAATCAGCACATGGGAAAGGTAACCACATATATCGGCATCATGTTACGTCAGTGTGATATAACAAAGAGTAAGAGTCACAACTTGATGTTAGTACTAAATAAGGTTATTACTTTAAAAAGGAGGATGTAGCTAACACAACATTAGGAATCACACCCCAAAACTTGCTGAGATAGTAAAGCTTCTGGTGCAGGAAGTGATTCATACGTCTTCCTTGACTCGCAATTATTACTGGTGTGGGATTATTATATACAAACTTTCAGCTCAATGAGAGATTCTACTAATGTAAAATAGAATTGCACCATAGGAGCGTCTACATATTGATCACCAGCCTATGCTTAATCATAATAAACACGTAGCAATGGCATCAATAAAGTGTGACAATGACTACTAGAAAATTTGAACTGAAGAAAAAAGGTCATCAACAACTACAGATATTGAACTATAGTACCTAGCATAGAGTCACAAACTTTTTGGTGCACGGAATGTTTTAGTTGACATTAGGCCACACTATCCTTACAGTAACGGATTTACAAAATCTAATTGACCTCTTAATGTTCAAATGAATCAAAATATCACACTTCCATTTAAATGCTTGGAAATGCAAGTTCAAAGAAAAGCAGATTCCAAGTGTTGAAGCATCCATCGTAATGTTCATCTATCAATGTGCCACCTACAACATAGGCTTCCCTGACAGAAGAGCTGTTCAAAAATTACTGTCACTGATCCAATCAAATATTTTCACTGCACTTAATCCTATAGATATCACATTCTTTTTTGTAAAAAATAGACGAGCAGTAAAACAATTGAAGCATTCTTCTCTAACTCAAAACGTTCATTTAATGTATCAGCTTGGTTTGACAAATATTTCTTCTTCCCACATTTGCCATAATTGAAGCAAAGATAATATTACATCCTCAAATATTTTACTTTGTTTCATTTTATTCAAGCTTTCGTAGTCTGCAAACATACCAACAAACCTCTCATAGCAATTATGATTCTTCTCCAGTTTGAATGATCACATGCGAATTACAAAAAATTACTGGTAGGACAACTCTAAGTCACTCTTAAATGATGCTTAAAATGGAAAATAGAAAAGTTTGGAATAAATTTAACAAAACAAGTTAATAAGATGTATCTCAGAAACACACTCCTAACAAATGTATCTGAGAATTAAAGCTTAATTGACATATGAAGTATGTCAGAGAATTCTAAACATGAAATGTTACCAGGTCTTTATGACAGGCCATAATATAAAATGTTGTTTATTAAACCAATAGTACAATCCAAAGGCCTCCTGGATGGAAATCCATTATTATAAACCAAGCCCTTTTTGGAAATTGCCATATCGAAATCACAATTGGTTGAGATGACCAATTTTTCAGTAAAGTCTAGTGGAACAAAACGATGCCATACTTGATTTCTAAAATGACAGTGATATAGAATCCTTCAAGAGAAATACCTACAATTTTCTCAAGGATTTCCTCTTCAACAGCACACTCAAAATTTCAAGCAACTCTTTAAGCAGATAAATATTATGCGCATCAGATGTGCAAAGACTTTTCCAAAGAAACACCATTTCCCATCCCATAGATATTTCCATGTTTCCTGTACAATAATTAAATATAAAACATCCATCTCTGAAACCTGAGGCACGGTTTCCTCTGCATTGCAGTGTGATAACAAAAACACAGCTTTCTTCAATTGCATCCTTAGAAAATATAGTTTCGGATGCAGGTAGCAAGCTTTAATGCATTGGTGAACGGGAAGTCCGAGGCCTCACTGGTGTCTTTGATGGACTTACCCTAAACACAAAACTAAAACAGCTTTAGAATAGGACAAAATAAGTGTGACTTCCTCAAATGTAAAATGTTTTCGACTTTGGTTTGCTTTAGAACATATCATACCTTATGGGTAGAGACCCCAAAATAGCACCACTGCAATTTAAGGCAGCAATTGCACTCTCAGCCTGCCAAATAAAGGACCACCAGTTAAAGTCGAAAGTAATCTCAAAGGATGAATATGATGACCTCCAGGTGTCCATGTTAGCTTTGTATACTCTAGTATTGAATACACAATTTCATCTTACATGGTTAAATAGATAAAATTAGCAAGGAACCAAGAGGCAAAAATAATTATGTGGAAGGTTATGAATGTTTCCAACACTACATTGTGTTCTGCCAAAAAATCTTCTATGTGCACTTCAGCAAATTCAACATATTAAATTATAGAGAATACAATTATTCACAAGCTTCATGTTGTATCTTCGATAAGTTCCAATTGATGTTATCATGTTATCAGGGAGATGTCTTGATAGCAATATCATCAGGAAAAACTTATTTGACAAAAAAAGGCAAAGATGGAAGCTAATTTACCTTGAATTATATCTATTGCATTTTTCAGGCATCTTCCTCTTTGGCAAAACCCATCCGTTTCGATATTTCTAAAAGATTAATTAAATGTTACCACAAAAAGTAAACATACACAATTAAAGGTTGGTATGGTAGTTCTGAATCTGCACCCTGGATTCTGATAGATTTAAAATCATCAGATTACCTCTTAAGGTGTATGCAGGAATAGCATCTAAATTGTGGGATGCTAAAGTAATTTGATGTTTTAAATGCAATTAAGCTACATCCGTTACCTGTTCAATGATTCTGAGTTAGTTGAGCAAATCCAACACTGATAGTACACAATTGTTCCAAGTCCTTAGATCAGATATCTAATGTTTTGTTGTTTGACAATACAGTCCTCTAATTGACTAGCGAGTGCACATTCCCCATGCAATGATAGAATCAGTCACATGGCTTGAGTTTAACTTGCAATTATTGGGGAGTCAAACTCAGTGTGGGTCAAAACTGAGCTGAAGAATCAAGACTTAAATTACTCAAGTCAAATTACACTTGTCAGAATGAAGCTAAGAGTGAAATCCTACCCTATACACAACTTTGCAAAGGTTTTAAAGGACTTTGGAGTCTTTGAGGAATTTGTATCAGTAAAAGGGTTTTCTTTTAGGCTGTCAGCATTGTTTCTTCAGAAGTTCACTGTTCAACAACTGCTCAAAGTCAAAAAAAAAAAAAAAAAAAAAAAAAAGTAATAGATGGTTCAAGATCACCTTTTTCAATTTCATAGAAATTTATAAATAAGCAACCTTTTTTGTAAAACTCTAAAAGTACTTAAAATGGTCAAGGAAAAAGAGTGGACCAGGAGGCAGATTGTTCAACGTATCTGGACCATAACAGACCCATTTTATGATCCCAAACCTAACTATGATTTACTAGAAGCCAACAACATTTCACCTTTCCAAAAGAAATTATGGAAGTTGTGACCTATCATATATGCAGTTGACACAATTTATGTCAATCCAAAATTTGACCGGTAATCAAATGACTAATTATATGTGTTAATTAATTACGATCATTAGCCGAATAGATATTGCCTACACAAATATTGTCGTTATGCAATGATATAATTGAGGAAACACTTTGACTAAGTCAAGTCGATATCCATTGATGGATGACAATTATAGGTAATCGATAGTAGTGTAAGTGTTAGTGTAGGTTTTTATTTCCTAGTTGGGATATTTATTTTCCTATATTCCTAGGTTTTTCCTACACCTTTTATTAATCTTGCTTAAGTTCATAAAGCATGTTTAATTAAGTGAGTGGGTTATGAGGTGTCACCATACTACAAGGGAGCACCCATTAACTATCTTGGGAAGATACTTTGCTATCTTTAGACCGATAGATGGTTGCTTCCTATTGCTTAGTGTTGCCACCTCCACCCCCTCACTTTTCTATATTAGCATGCTCCCTAGCTTGTATTTGGTATCTTTTGCTTTTGCATCCTCATAATGCTATTTTGCTTCTAGCATTTGCATTACTCTCGTGGAGACTAACTCTGTGTTGTTATTTTGATCTTGTATCATTTGCTTTCAAAGTTTAATATCTACATTTGAGAGATTCGAGGGGGGGGGGGCTAATAAGCTTTGTTGCAGGTTTCCCCAAACCCAGTATGATCTTTTCTTGCATCTTCGAATGATATGGAGAATCAGAAAAGTTTGACGGAAACTTTTTCACCTCTCAGTTTTGCATATGTATTTTATGAAATTTGGGTGATTGCAGCGTTTTTGGTTATACTGGCGGCATTTCTGATTGTTTCAATGCGTCCAAGAGGCTCGAGAAAGTCAGATTTGGCTTTCATTTCATCCGAATTGAAGATCATTTGACACAGTTGCGGAACAGGGGTTTCTTGCTCATATCTGAAGCTAAGTTTTCGTTCGAAGCATTTTCAGGCCAAAAGGACCCTGCCATTGCGTCCAAGAGGCCTTGCAAACGAATTTTGATATATTACACTCCCAGTTTCGGTGTTAGGAGCATCTGAGGCAAAAAAAATTGTCAGAAGGCCATTTTGGCCCCCAACACACAAGTCTATGCAATTGTTTTCCTACGAAAAAAATTATATTTCAAGTGCTTAGTGCTAAGTGTAATGTTTTTCAAAAATTAAAAATAAAAAATTCAAAAGCACTTTAAGCACTACCCTTTGTAGCACCTTAGGCGCTTGGGCCACGAGCCCACAAGAGGCCGCCAACCTCATAAGGCTGTGGACCCCTTGCAGGGCCACAGACCCTTGCAAAGGGCGCAGGTGTGGCCGTTGGCCAACGCCACCCCTGTTCGGCCCTTTGGGCCCTTAAACCTGTTCTTTGGCCCCACTCAATTTGGCCCTAAGCCGATTTCGTATTTTTAGCCTGTCTCTAGTGCTAAAGCACTATATTTAGTGCCTCTACCAAATTTGGCAGTATATCTGGCAAGACCGCCATATTTGGTGGAATTTTTGGCACTTTCCTAAAATTAGTAACACCTATTCATATCTGGAGGTTGACTAATTTGGCGGAGCTTTTGAGTTGACTGGTGACAAACTTGGCGACACCCCTATTCTGGCAGAAATTCCGCCAAATTTGGCGACAGGTTGTATTTTTGCAAACAAACCCCTCTCCGTGGCGTTCTCAGACTTGAAGGCAAACTTCTAAGGCCTCGTTCTAGGTCATTCTGGCTCCGATTCCTGAGCAATTTTTTTTTTTGTTTTGGGCTTATTTTTCACTCTATGCGCTGGTGCAGACGATTCTTGATTTCGGTGCACAGATTTTCCAAAAATTGCAGATTCTCACAGGTGACACCGCACATTTATCATTTTGAAAACTTCGGAGACTCATAACTTTCGCATACGACCTCGTATTGAGGTGTTTTTTTTTAAAGTGGATGATTTTTCGGGTAGATCGCAGTGATGTTAGTTTCACTTGGTTTTGTTCCAGTATTGTACTTTCAACATGCACCTAATTTCTGAGGATTTTGTAATGCATTGAGATCAAGACCACTAAGTATTTCTTGCTAGTGGCAATTGTAAGTGCACTAATTATAAAGTGTCAGATCATATTTGCTTGGTGGGGTTCTTTGATTGAGTGAAAAAGGGGGGTTGTCCTGTGTGTGTTCTCTTCTTTTCAGCATTTCTTTTTTGCATTTCTTCATCATGGATCAAACAACAGTACCCATCTTAACTCCCTACAACTACTTTGATTGGAAATCACGCATGACAATCTACTTAAGAAAAGTTGGATTACATAGGATAACAATGGGACTTGAAATTGACCCTGCTAAAGTTGAAGATAACCCTAAGTGGTTTAACAAATGTGATGAGGCCTATGGAACATTGTGTTTGTTTGTTTCTCCTGATTTGCTCTTTCACATTGAGTCTTTGAATTCACCAAATGAAATCTGGACAAAGCTAGAAATACTATTTGGCACACAAGATTCAATGAGGGGTCATATGTTCGAAAATGAACTAATTAGTTTAAGTCCAGGCAACTTCAACACAATTCAGGATTTTTTCACCAAATTGAAATCACTAAAGCTGCAATTAAAACAATGTGGAATTGAAAAGAAAGATGAACAACTGATTCTCAGTATTCTATCTAAGCTAAGTTCAAAATATTCTGTATTTGTTTCTACCTTCTATGCTACTAAAGGTGCATTTGATACTCAATTCAACATGCCATCTTTATATGACTTTGCTATCTCTCTCACACGGGAGCAGGATAAGCTAATCCAGATGGGCACTCTTAAATCCTCTAAGTCACATGCCCTGGCTACCAATCAAGGCACAAAAGAACAGAAAGGACAAAGTAGTAATAATAAGGATAAGAAACAAAAGAATAGCAAAGAGAAAAAGGATCAGAAACCAGTTGCTTCAAAAGCAGCTAATGAGACCCAATCTTCTAAGGGCGAAAAGCCTAAGAAAGAGAAGGTCCAATGTGCCTATTGTAAAAGACCTAGTCATGATGAACATAAGTGTTTGAAGAAACAAATTGATCACTTGACACACATTCTTGAGAAGAATAATATCAGTGTTCTTGAGTCTATCAAACAGAATTCAAATGAGGGGTCTATTGTGACGTTTTCACACATCGCCCCATTGCAAATGGGGACACCCTCTTTTTTTGGCCTGGTTCTCGTTTTGCTTTGATCTTGCAATTTCTTGCCCAGATCCATGAGGCTAGCAAGGGATTTCCATGCACTTAACTCACAGGGAACATGACGAATGCTTGGAATAGTGAAGAAAAGAGTGATTTTCCTGAGGATGAATGAAACCCTAAGTATCATTCCTTGATCAAATTTGGCCAATCCATGGCAGAAGACCATCATTTCATAAGAAAAGGTCCAAGTCCTTCACTCTGTCCATAGTTCCAATCCAGGAATCCATGTCCACAGTTCCAATCCAAAGCTCCAAATCCAGAAGTCCAACCCAGTTTCCCGTTCCAAGGTCTATCCGGATTCCTATTCCAAAATTCCAATCCAAGGTCGTGAATGCAACAAAGCTTGTCATTCCATGTCGAAGTCCATCATTCCATTGAAGAATCCTGAATTCCTGACTCAAAAACATAGAGAATTCCACAACACAACTTTAGGAAATCCTTAGCAAAATTTGGAAAATCCTTGTCGAAACCACGAAATCTAGACTCTAGAATGGAAGTTCTCGGATAAAACCCCATCAGAAGTCCAGGAAGGAATTCCAGCATACTGGATTCCCTGACCCTCAAGAAAGTGCGACCTGGATACTGGATTCCCTAACCCTCAGGAAAATGCGTTCAGGAACTGGATTCCTAGACAGACTGGAATGTGTGCTCAGGGTGAAGGATTCCTGGACAAGACTGAAATTGCACCACAGGTCACAATTCCAGGACAGACTGGAATATGCGACCTAGATACAGGAATCCATGACTAGCAAGAATTTGCGACCAGGAACTGGATTCCTGAACAGTCTGGAATTTGCAACCAGGAACTGGATTCCTGGACAGAGTGGAATTTGCACCCTTGGTCTAGGAAAGATTCGTCCAGGACAGAAATTCCAATACAGAGTGGAAAATGCAACAGGAGTAGGAATCCACACTCAGAAAAAGTGAAGTTCACGGAGTGACCTCCAACTTAGGTAAGACTTGCTCAAATCTTCAAAGGTGAAGCAGACTATAGTTTAGCCAAAGCCCAACTCAAGGATTCATCCAAGACTCCGAGTGTTAGTATTTATGATTCCACCCTTGCAAAGTGACAAAACGAGAAATTCCTTGTCAAGTGAGGAAATACTTATCAAAGTAATGGAAAATCCATGATGCCCTTAAAACCTTGATTCCTCAGGCGCAAAATCCCTGACCCTCTAGAATTTGCGCCAAGGAAGAATTTCTCCATGACAAAGAACTCCGAAGCACCCCAAAATTGTGCCAAGGATAAGGAAATTTCCTAAGCATAGTGAGAAATGCGCCCAAGTCAAGGAATTTCTCCAGGATAGAGATTCCAATACCCTCTGAAAAGTGCGCCCATGCCAAGGAGGAATTCCCTAAGCATCTGGAATCCCCGACCACATCAAAAATGTGCCCAAGCCAAGGATGAAATCCATAACACAATGAAATCCCCGACAATCCTAGAAATGCGCCACTGCCTGGGAGGAAAAAGACAATAGCATGTCGGCCAAATTTATGGCAGTTAGTAATAAAAATTAGGCAAAAGTGAAAGTCAGCCATTCCCAGTCGGCCAAGTGGCAAGGTGGCTTGAGCGCTTATATAAGGGAGGGCGCCCAAGCCATTTCAAACCAAGTCCAAAGCAAAATCCTTCATAGGAGCAGCAATATTTGAAGGAAGAGGAAGATTTCTTCATTTATTTTCCTTCTCCAAAGACGAACCAGGGCTGGGCAAACTGCAGAACAACAACAAATCCATTGGAAAGATCAGAAATTCATTAAATCGGAACAGAAATCCATCAAGTAGAAGTAGAAAATCCTCCTGAAAGAGCAGATTTCTCCATTCAGAAAGCAGAGATTTTTATAAGAGTGGGAATTCATCCAAAACCCAAAGTTGGATCCAGGAATTCATCCTGAAGTCATGAAATATGAGCTCAAGGATGGAATTTTTTCCAAGGCATGTTGAAAAGTGCGACTTGGAGTCACTCCACAACCTAGCAAGATGTGAGACCAAGGAAAATTTCCACAACATAAGAATTGCAACTTGGAATTATCTTCTAAATCTCACTCATTTCTTAGTAAAAATCTCTTCCAAAGGATGAAGCATTCCATAACTTAGTGGAAATCTTGATCGTGGACTGAAAGTCCAAGACTAAAGAATCCATGACCTCTTGGATTTTGCGACCTGGAATTCCTGGCTGAGGAATTCCTGTCCAAGGAATCCTGCTCCACCTTCCATATGCGCCCTACCCTGGAAACTCTTCTTGTGCATGTCTGGTAGTCCTGAAATGAAGGGAACAGAAAGTCCAAGTGTGAAGAATACCAGAAAATGAAAAAAATCCTTTATTTGTTCAGGAGTTCATAAGTCAAATTTATCAAGTCTTGCAAAATCATTCATGTTTCATTTCAAATTACATTGCATTAAGGATTTCATTCGCCTTTGCTATTCAAGAGTTCTCTTTCTTTTGCAGATGTTGAAGACGAGGATCGGTTCCATGAGGAAGCTGCTCGTTGATCCAAGACATTCA
Organism: Cunninghamia lanceolata; assembly: GCA_027924645.1. Taxonomy (NCBI): domain Eukaryota; kingdom Viridiplantae; phylum Streptophyta; class Pinopsida; order Cupressales; family Cupressaceae; genus Cunninghamia; species Cunninghamia lanceolata. Next base: position 4,784,624 of record BSBN01001201.1, read on the forward strand.
AGATGCAGAGAGCTTCAGAGGTTGGAGAAGGAGATTATCCTACATCAAAGAGACTTCACAAATCCAGAACAAAACATCACTCCATTCTAGTGCCCGCCTTTCTCCCTAACACTCAACATGATTGGCACAAGGGAACATCAGGGATTCCAGTTTTGTGACAAGGAGACTTCGCAGGAATGCTAAAGGAAGATGAAAATCCTTTCAAGACTTCAATGACACAGAGAATGCTAGCATCAAGGACAGCATGATACACTTCAAGTTCCACATCAAGGACTTTAGTTCCAGACAAGAGGATCAATCCTTGGAAATCCAGGAACAAGAATCCGTGCTAGTGCAGGAATCCAAAGGGAAAGGCAGTACAAGGACGGAATTCCAATTCCAAAGTACACAACACAGAGACAGAATTCCAAGGAACAGGATGAGGTGGCGGATGACTAGACCTTGCCTTGCAGGGGGTCCTAGTCAGGTGGCGCCCAGGACATGTGGCAACTTTTCATTCAGGCAAGGTGGCGACCCCACCTACCACTTTTAGGATTTCTCACTGACTTAGGGTTTGGCACAGATTTCGAGGAAATCAGATTTCCTCCCCCCCTCTTTGTACTTTACTTGCCTATATAAAGGCTGGGGCGCCTCATTTGAAGGGGGTCCTTTTTTTCTTTTCATTCTTCTCAGGCTCTCTGAGCAGCTAGTTAGTAGCATTTTTGTACCACTCCATTCTTGAAGCAAGAAACTTTAGAGGATTAGCAAGATTGTTGTAAAACGTTTTTCAAATCAATAATATGAGCATTGTGGATTCGTGTTCATAGCATTCTTGGATTATGTCATGGTTTTCCTGATTTCTTTGAAGCAAATCTTAAGCTCCAAGTTCTGAAGTTGTCTTATTTCTTCTTATCTTTTAGCTTTTCTTAGTTAGAATGATGGAGATTGTTATTGTTGATGCATGATTGAAACCGATTGTTCACACCATTTGTGATCTGTGGCTTGCAAATCACAGTGTATGGTTGGTCTAAACTTATTTCAAGTCTAACTTTGATTGTTTTTGCACCTTTGAGTTCCATGTCCCTTGCAGGAGCAGTCTGAAAATCCTTACTTCCCCTCAGAAGATAGCACCATCTCTACCTAGTTGTTGCCTCATGACGAAGTAGAAGCGTGGTTCCAATTTCTATCCTCAGCAGTAGTCCTGTCCATCGATTAGATTCCTGAACCCTTATCTTTCTTTTGCATTTTGTTTTTAGATCTTCGCTAGGATTAGTTTTCCAGAGCTTCATTGTAAAATTATACGCCTCTTCAAGAGTGGAACTTGGGAATTCCAAGTTGCCCATTTGTGAGGAAGTTCCATTCATTCACAAATCCAAGGAGTAAGGAGTAAATTCCATGTCCATGAAGGAGTAATTTCACGTAAGTCCCTTTGTGATTACCAACAAAATCACATCATTCCACTGAGTCTATCCCTGTGCACGTCAAGACCTGACATTCAAGGAACCTTGGAGCAGTCTCACTCGATCACGAAGATTAGCGTTTGAGAGGCTTTGTTCAAGAGAGGATAGAATACCCAGTGTTTTATTCTAATGTTGCTGCTGTCATAAAACCCACATCAACAGGGTCTAACAAGGCAAAAGAAAACAAGGGGAAAGGAAAGGGCAAGGCCCTTGTAGCAGTTGCTTCACAACAATCCACTTGGGTTCTTGATTTGGGTGCTTTGCACCACATGGCCTCATCTAAGGAAGAACTTGCATCTTTGGAGCCGTGTACTATGCCTTCTATTTTGATGGGTGATGACACTCTTGTTAAGGTGTGTGCGCGAGGGTTTGTTGATATGGGGGATGGCACATTCCGTGATATTCTTTGTGTGCCCTCATTATCAACTAATCTCCTGTCAGTATATTACATCACTCACACGAGTTCAGGCAAGTGGGTGTTTACTCCTGATTCAGTGGAGATTCGTGAGTTGCACAGTGATTCTACAGTTACAGTTGGGAGAGCAGATCATCAATCATATCTTTATCTATTTTATCACTTTGTTCCTAATCCTCCATCTGTTTTGCTCATTCATTCTAATGATATGAGTAGATTATGGCATGAGTGGTTTGGCCATCTTAACTTCCGCTACTTGCAGCAGCTCAACCTGCAGAGCATGGTCACAACGTTGCCTTCAGTTCAGTTTTCAGGTGGTGTTTGCCAAGGTTGCATTCTTGGTAAGCATCCTAAGGAAAATTTTGACAACGGTAAGGCATGGAGAGCTTCACAGATACTGGAGTTAGTTCGCAGTGATTTGGCTGGTCCATTTCCTCGTCCATCCTTCAACAAGGTTAGATTTGTTCTAACTTTCATTGATGACTTTCCTTGATATACCTAGGTTTACTTTCTCAAACAGAAGTCTGAGGTATTTGATCATTTTTAGGACTTCAAAACTTTTGTAGAAAAGCAATCCGGGAAAGCCATCAAAGTTTTGTGCACTGACAATGGTGGTAAATATGTCAACCATCGTTTTGAGAGGTTTTGTAGTTCAGAGGAGATTGATTTGCAGCATTCTATTCCATACACTCCCCAGCAGAACAGTGTTGCAGAACGGAAGAATAGGTCCTTGAAGGAAATGGCAAACTGCATGATTCACTCTAGATCTCTTGCACCACAGTTTTGGGCAGAGGCCACTAACTATGCTTGTTATATCTAGAACCGTGTTCTTCACCGAGCCTTGAAGGGAGTCACTCCTTTTGAAGCTTGGAGCGGTTAGAAACCATCAGTTAAGCACTTTCAAGTTTTTGGTTCTCCTGCATGGGCCCACATTCCTGCAGAGAAATGTAAGGCCTTGGATCCGCAAAGCAAATCTTGCATATTTGTAGGCTATCCTAATGGTGTGAAGGGTTATCGGTTGCTCCATCTGACTACACATGAGTTGTTTATTGAGAGGAGTGTTCGGTTTGAGGAGGGCTCTTCAAGCTCAATTCCTATCACTTCTCCACCTCCTACTTTGACATTGGAGTCACTTGGGCTACATGACAGATCTTCTGATGAGTCAGATTCACCTAAGCAGATTCGTGATGGTGAGTCTTCTACCTCCACTTCCGATGTTGAGAGCGATTCAGAGGATTCACCTCCTTCCTCTCCTAGTCATCATTCAAAGGGTGATGATTCTCCTCCACATTCTCTGACTTCTAGTCCACTTTGGGCTAGACAAACCTTGCAATCTGAAGGCGATTTGGTTGGGGATCCATCAGACACTAGGCGGACTCATTCACAATTCCAGGATGCTCCACATGTCTTCATTGCTACTACCTCTGATCTAAAATCCTTTCGAGAGGCTTTTGGTATTCCTGAGTGGGATACAGCTATGCAGGAGTATAGTTCCTTGATGAGGAACCACACTTGGGATCTTGTCCCTCTTCCTAAGGGAAGAAAAGTTGTTCAATGTAAGTGGATCTATCAGACAAAATTTGCATCAGATGGGTCGATTGATAAACATAATGCTCGCCTGGTCGCCAAAGGATTCTCCCAGGTCCCTGGGATTGACTACTGTGAAACTTTTGCGCCAGTTGCCAGAATGAACTCCATCCAACTTGTTCTTGCCATTGTTGCAGCCAATCGTTGGGAAGTACACCAGATGGATGTGAAGAGTGCTTTTCTTCACGATGACCTTCAAGAGATCTACATGGAGCATCCACAGGGGTTTGTTCGGAATTCTTCACATGTGTGTTGCCTTTGGAAGTCTCTCTATGGCCTCAAACAGGCTCCTCGGGCCTAATATGCCAAGATGGACTCCTTCCTTCTGACAGTTGGGTTCACTTGGTGTCATTCTGATCCCAATGTCTACATTTTGTAGCAAGATGATTCACTCCTATTTCTGGTTTTGTATGTTGATGACTTCTTGATCACAGGGAGTTCTTCATCCACCATTGGGGTAGTCAAAACTGCCCTTCATGACAGGGTTTTGATGACGGACTTGGGCTTGTTGCATTACTTTCTTAGGATTGAGATCTACCAGTCTACTTCCGAGATCACCATCACACAATCCATGTATTCTCTAGATTTGCTCTCACGGTTTCATATGGCTGACTGTAAGCCTGCTTCGACTCCCTTTCTTTCTGGAGTCAAACTTGAGGCTCAGTGTTCTTCACCATTTGTTGATGCCATTTTGTACCAAAAGCTTGTTGGGAGTCTCATTTATCTGACTCATACAAGACCTGACATTTCATATGTTGTAGGCATGGTTTCTTGATTCATGCAAAAGCCCCATAAGCTGCATTGGAAAGCAGTCAAGCGGATACTTCACTACATTCAGGGTACTCACAATTTTGGGGTTCACTATGCAGCAGGCATTGATCTTTACTTGGTGAGCTACACAAATTCAAATTGGGCTAGCGATTCTCAAGATCACAAGTCTACTTCAGGTTAAAACTTCTCACTTGGTTCAGGTCCTATTGTTGATTGAGCAAGCAGTCTGCTATTGCTCTAAGTTCTACTAAGGCCGAGTATCGGGGGGTTGTGAATGCCGCCACTAAGGCCATTTGGCTTCAGAATCTTCTCACTGAGCTGCATTGGAAAGCAGTCAAGCGGATACTTCACTACATTCAGGGTACTCACAGTTTTGGGGTTCACTATGCAGCAGGCATTGATCTTTACTTGGTGAGCTACACAAATTCAAATTGGGCTAGCAATTCTCAAGATCGCAAGTCTACTTCGGGTTACAACTTCTCACTTGGTTCAGGTCCTATTGTTGATTGAGCAAGCAGTCTGCTATTGCTCTATGTTCTACTAAGGCCGAGTATCGGGGGGTTGTGAATGCCGCCACTAAGGCCATTTGGCTTCAGAATCTTCTCACTGAGTTTGGTATCCAGATCAGACTACCATCAGTCATATTTTGTGACAACTGGAGTGCCATTCAGATCTCACGGAATCCGGTCCATCATCAATGGACCAAACACATTGAGGTCCACATGCACTACGTACGAGAGCTCATCCATGGCCACGTCATCGACCTTCGCTACTGTCCAACTTCCGAGCAGGTTGCTGATATCTTTACCAAACCCTTCACTGAGAGCAAGTTCCTTCATTTGCGAGCTTTGTTGGGGGTGCGGGAGGCTTCATCTTCTAGGGGGGCTTCATCCTCTCACTCGGAGTCCTGACTCTCTCTTGGGGGGTCTCTTCTCTCTCTATTTGGGGGGCTATTCTCTCCTTTCTGGGGGGCTTCTTCTCTTTGAGAGGGATTTTTATGTACATGGATGCCTTATCAAGCTTGATTTGTCGGGACCCATCTTTTTACCCACCTAAGCTGCACTTAAGAGGGGGTGTTAGTGTAGGTTTTTATTTCCTAGTTGGCATATTTGTTTTCCTATATTCCTAGGTTTTTCCTACACCTTTTATTAATCTTGCTTGGGTTCATAAAGCATGTTTAATTAAGTGAGTGGGTTATGAGGTGTCACCATTCTACAAGGGAGCACCCATTAGCTATCTTGGGAAGATACTTTGCTATCTTTAGATCGATAGATGGTTGCTTCCTACTGGTTGGTGTTGCCACCTCCACCGTCTCCCTTTTCTATATAAACATGCTACCTAGCTTGTATTTGGTATCTTTTGCTTTTGCATCCTCATAATGTTATTTTGCTTCTAACATTTGCATTACTCTCGTGGAGACCAACTCTGTGTTGTTATTTTCATCTTGTATCATTTGCTTTCACATTTTAATATCTATTCGTTTGCACTAATTTTCTGGGTTAATCATCTTTTCATATTCTAACAATAAGTGCCTAAAAACGGGCATGCATACATGGCAAGCCCGATGATGACCTATTGGCCCAGCACACGACCCACATGGTGTGAATAAAACCATCCTCTCAGCGAATCCAAACTCGATAGAAACACTAAGTTGACCCATAGGACTCCCTTGCCTTTTATTGTATGTTTATTGATCATTTGAAGCGTTCATGCTTTGTCACCTTTCGAAACGTAATGTCCCTTTTTCATTAACTCATCATGTGTAGACCCATGAGTCCATTCCTTTATTTCCCATTAGGCTGGAGAAATTATTTTAATTAGGGGAGGGGGGCATGATTTGGGAAAATAGGCACAATAACAAATAAAATAATATTTAATTTTAGCATCTCTAGATATGGGGCATGAATTTCCATAAAGAGAGGTTATGACACTCTCCATTTAATTATGTCAAATTCTATGACAAAGTATTATGAGGGAGTTACATGTTGACTTTTAAGAGGATATTATGGTGACCACAGTGGGGCACTAATATTGAGGTGGAACCTTGTCTTGATTAGAATTTGCTATTATGAGAATGAAAACAACTCATAGGGGTTTTGGGATTTGGGCCCTTCTTTGTGCTATAAATTGAGGCATTTGGCCATTACAACAAACTTTTTCTCATATTTTTACTGGCATAGTGCTCAGCTGTTGATTTAAGGACAAAACCCCTTTGGTTTCCTATGGGCAGTCTCATCCAAGGATTGCATTTGTGCTTAAGATATTCTCTTTTATTTTGGCAAGTTGATTTGTGGACTGGAACAACAATATGCAACAAACATCAGATCCGATTTGGGGAATTGCTTGTATGTTATTATATGTTGTTGCGGGTTATTTGCATGTAGTTGCATGCTATTGGAGAAAAATGAGATGTTTTATCCATTGACGCAACCTAGCATATTTTGTCAATAAGAATACAACTTCAATGTAGTGAAAGTGGTGAATAATTTATTAAAAAAAATTGTAGAGGTCATCACAGTGGTATTAGAGCTAATTTTCCTCCCAGCTTGTGAATCATGGAAGAAAAAGAGAAAAAAATGACAGAAGAGGAAAGGCTAGATCTATTTCAAGATACCCTAATGGGAATTCAAAGGGGATAAGAAAGAATGGTAGAGCTAATCACAAATGTCAAATCTTCAAAGTAGCATACAAAATCTAGACCATACGAAAGCATTTCAAAGAGAGGGAAGTTCAACTTCGCATGATTGACCAACAATTAGTTAGACAAGTCTCCTTCAAAAACATGCTATGCCCATGTTTATACAAAGGAATGAAAAATCAAATGTCAAGACAATTACTTTAGGGTAATTAGACACATATTTTAGGGAGTATCTGTTGCAAGTATGTGCAGTTGCTGCAAGTAGTGCTGTCATTGATGTCAACATGTTAGTCTAGTGTTGTCGTTAGTGTCAACTAGTTGAGCAAGAGATAAGAATAAAGGTTGGCATCAAAGAGTAATGGTACAGTGATCCGAAAAGTGATAACCAGGCATAACGATAAGGAGAAAGGTGTGCAAATCAGTTTGATTGATAATTTTGCAAGAGGGTTTGATCCTATTCCTCACAAGATGACTTTACTCTTCATAGAAAACTACTGTGCAAGAAGATTTGATCCAATAAGAAGATATGTTATGAAATCTGGCTAAGTGTCAGTTTGGCAAAATTAAGCTATAGAGTTCCGGTAATTTGGTCCGCATTGGTCTGCTATTGAAGATCTTGCTCTACGGTTCTAGCATATGGTTATTGGTCATTGGATACATCTAAATCCAGAATTTTGCCTACTTATGATCTCCAATGTGAAAGATGTAAATAGCAGAAGTCCAGATTAACAGAGTACAGTTGTTTCTGGAGCAGAGCATGTCAGTAAATGGATCCGCATTTCTCCGGCATGAGATATCTTTCTTTGCGGTTGTAAGGTGTTGACAGTGAATATTCAGAGAGTCCAAATCCAAAGTTTCAGGTTCTGAAGTCCTCCGGAATGAGAGTTGGTGTTGACAGAATATCGCACTTTGTATAGACAATGCATTGACAATGCCAATGACGATGTGAGATACTCCACATTTCACCGCAAGTAAATGGTTTGCTGTACAGATTTAAGGATAAGATTATGAATGGTTGTAGCATGCATATTCCAAGTTTCAAGCAATCTAGAGGTCCTCATACAGTTTTGTGAAATAACAGATAGTTCATATTATTGGTATCTTGTCAGTGGAGCCGACCTGAAGATGTTGATGTTGTGCGGAGGGTAAATATGCCTTGAGGAGTTAAGTGGGAGCTATTTTAGGTCCATGCCGATCTATCTCAAAGTTTAAATCTTGGCGCGAAGTGTGTGTGTGAAGTTTTGGAGCCGACAAGTGCTATATGGCACGTTTTGCATGTTACATCCAATTAGGCCGACCTAATTGATGTTGTTGTGAAAGAAGCGGATACATATGAAGGATTGTTTTCGATGTTTTAGAGATATAATAGAGATGTATCTATGTGATGTAACAGGTGCTTATGGATGCGAACTGAGTGAATACAAAGCAGTGCAGAATTTTAGAACAGTGTGTTGAGTATTGTTCTGTAACTTGAGCTTCATTTAAACTGTACTCCATGCATATGTCAGATGCAATTATAACAGTTCAAATTTTGGCGGTGAGCCACTTCTTCTATTTCTTTCTTTCAGGACAGTGAGTCCTTTGGCAGTGAGCCACATGTAGTGAGCATTCTTGGACAATGAGCCCACCTATTGTATCAACCTTAACCGGTTGTCTTATTAATATATATTGTGAGCTAATCCTCACCGTGGGTTTTCCCTTTTTGGGTTTTCCACATAAAAATACTGGTGTTCATGTGTTATGAGTTGTGGTTGTTTATCTTATGTTTAATTTCCTTTACTGCAATTGTTTATGCTATATGGATTAAATTTTTGAAGGGTAAATGGTTTAAGAGAATCCTGATTCACCCCCCCCACCCTCTCAGTATTCTAGGTGTGTTCAACAGTATCAAGAGAAATTGGAAGATTTCAAGGCTACAATAACTTTTGTCAACCACTTGGATATACTCAGGAAGAAGATTCAAGGCAGTAGAACCCATAGTAGTGACCAAAATGATTAAAGGAGAGATCTGCAACAAAAGGTGAATAAATTAAATGCTCCTACTTTTGATGGCAACAACAAAATATCCACTCAAGTATGATTGCAGATGTTGCAAACCTACTTTACACATCAGCCCTATAGTGGAAGAAGATACCATTCAATTTGCCACATTGCATTTGGAGGGTGTTGCCTATAACTGGTGGCACCATGTTTAGGTCACACAAGGGCATAGGCTTGTGCATACTTTGAATGATTTCAGCCAAAGATAGTTGGACCGCTTTGAGCAGAAGAATGAAGATGAGTAATTCAGGGAGCTTGCTAGAATTAGACAACAGACCTTAATGGATTCATATGTTGTTGAATTTCTGGGAGTTGTGATCATGGTACCTGATGTATCAAAAAAGAGAATCACTTTTTTCTATATTGAGGGTTTATTTGAGCCCTACAAAGGTCTAGTTAAGGCCTTTGCACCCCCATCACTACAAGAGGCTATTAGGAGGGCTTTAACACTTGAGCCATTTTTACTAAGGAGCAAATTTTCACCTCAGCCTAAAGCACCTACTACTGGACAACAAAAAGGTATTAGCCCATTGCAGCTAAAAAGATTGATGAGCAAACTAGAAATGAGCTTAGAAGAAGAAAGTTGTGCTTTTCGTGCAAAGAGCATTGGGAGCCTGGTCAGTGATGTTTGGGCAAGGGCCAAGTCCATTACATTGAAGTAATTTCTAAGAACAACATGCAACAAACTAGTCAATTGTGGGGCATGAGCCTGAGTAGTTGACGGAAGATAAAACCGGCACTAGCAAAGGGACACTTGCAACTCTCTCAAGGGCACCATGATATCACCCATTCAGGGTTTGTAGAGAGTTATCTGGATAGCGAATTATTCTTAATAATATGGGGCTACCCATAATTTTATTGATGAAGGTCCTGTGGCTAAGAGGAGATTGAAGATAGAGGACTTCTCAGGGTTCAATGTCACTATCGTTGACGGTCGCACTATCGCGTGCACCAAGATAATTTGGCAACTCAAGTTATCCTTTGGTGATTACAATGTATGTGATGAGTTCTATATTGTGTGACTAGGGGAGGCACACATGGTTCTAGGTATATAGTGGTTGCATTCCCTTGGGGAATTTTCCCAAAATTATCAATTCGTAGAGCTAAAGTTCAACTCTTAGGGGAAGACATGGTACTTAGGGGCGTACTTGATGGGTCACAACTAAGAGTATGGAAAGGACTTTCTGTAAGGGACAAGTCTCATGGGTAGCCAATTGCTTAGTGATAAAAGGAATGCCTACTACTTCGCCTTCAAGTAAGCACCACACTTATCACAATGACATTCAAACTATTTTGGATAAGCATACTATTTTGTTCAATGATATTCATCCAGCCCTTCCACGAGATAAGGGATTCCAACACATCATAGAGTTGGAGTAGGGTTCTAATCCCGCCATCATCACCCCCTATCACCATCCGCGAATATGTAAGGAGGAAATAGACAAGGCCATAAAAGAACTATTGGAGATAGGTCATATCAAACATAGTTCTAGGCCAATTGCATTATCAATGGTACTTGTAAAGAAAAACGATGGTAGAATGAGGATGTGCATAGATTACAAGGCTTTCAACAAAAAGATAATCAAGAACAAATATCCTATTCCCAAGATCGATGAAGTGCAAGGAGTTGTCTATGTTTCAAAAATTGACTAGATACAATCAACTCCATGTGTGTGATGAGGACGTGCATAAGACAACCTTCAAGTGTCTTTGTGGACACTCTGAGTTCTTGGCCGAAAAAAATTGTTTTGGGGTTCTTTGATGATATATTGATCTATAGTAAAAATTAGGAAGATCACTTGAGACACTTGGATACAGTCCTTGGGATACTACAGCAGTAGGCGTTCTTTGCAAAAGAATCCAAGTGTGATTTTGGAGTTACAAAGATTCTATACTTGGGTAACATCACTAGTGCTCAAAGCGTTCAAGTGGATCAACAAAAGATCCAAGCCATTCAAGACTAGCCAAACCCTACTACATTGACTCGTTTGAGAGGCTTCTTTGGCCTATGCAATTACTATCGGAGATTCATTAGGAGTTTCTCATCGCTGACAACACCCTTAACTAACTTGATTGAGAAAGGAGCCTTCTTATGGAATGACATAACTCAAAAAGTTTTTGAGAAGCTTAAGAAGGTAATGAGCTCATGCCTTGTACTTGCCATTCCCGATTTCTTACAACCATTTGCTGTAGAGTGTGATGCTTCAAGTGACAGGATTGGACTTGTGTTAATGCAAAAGGGTCATCCTGTAGCATTTGAGAGCAAAAAATTGAAAAGCTTAAGAAAGGGTATTTTCTATTTATGACAAGGAAATGCTTGCTATTATGCATTTTTGGGCTAAGTTCAAGCAATACTTGGTCTATGGCAAATTTGTGGTAAGAACAAATCACAACAATTTGAAATTCTTCCTTGGCCAGCATGATTTGAATATTCCGCAACAAAAGTGGGTAAGCTAGCTTCAAGCTTATGATTTTAACATAGAATATGTGAAGGATAAAAAGAATGTAGTTGCTGATGCTCTTTCCTGTATGCCTACTTTTTACTCCATTTCTTCTATAACAGCTGATTGGAAGGCTTCTAATCATGGTAGAATGTGCTAAGAACACTTTTACTACTAATACTATATTGTATAAGATAAAAAAAATTCCTTGTACCCTAGTCCAAGATGAAGGAGAAAATTATGAGGACTTTGCATGAAGCATCTATGGCTGGTAACTTGGCTTCTACAAGACCTATAAGAGAGATTTTCCTAGAAGGGCCCCAAGGAAGATATTCTCAGGCATATTAGAGAGTGCACTACTTGCCAACTGACTAAAACTAAGCATACTTTTCCAGCAAGTTTACTGCAGCCTTTGTCCATTCCCAACTAGAAACGGGAAAGTGTATCCATGGATTTCATTAGAGGCCTTCCTAAGGTAAATGGAAAGGACTACATTTTTGATGTAGTGGATTGGTTAACTAAATACACACATTTCTTTGCCATCCCTATAGAGTTCAAAGCACAAGTAGCTGACTTGTTTTTCAGAGAGGTGTTTGGGCTACATGGCTTGCCTAAGACCATTGTTAGTGACTGGGATAGCATATTCCTCAACTCCTTTTGGCAGGAGTTATTTCGTATGACTAGCACCAAGCTTACTTCTAGTACTAGCTATCACCCCCAGATAGGTGGATGACAAAGTAAATAAGTGGGTTGAAGGGTACATGAGGAACTATGTCACAGATCAACAGACAACATGGGTTAAAATGGTTGCATCTTAAAGAGCATTGTTATAATACCACTTACCACATGTCCATTGGCATGACACCATTTATGGCACTATATGGATATGATGCACTCACCTTCATTAATGTGGTATTCACTAACAATAGGGTACCAACAGTTGGCGCCTTTGTGGAGCACAACCGAGACATCTTGTGGTCACTTAAAGATCATTTGTAGCAAGCCCAAAATCAACAGAAGCCTTATGCAGATCGACACTGCATCAAGAGATCATTTGAGGTTGGAAATATGGTATTTCTACGCCTGCAGCTTTATAGGCAGATTTCCATTAAGCGAAGTGGGGCTAAAAAGCTCAAACCCCACTTCTATGGACTATACAAAGTTTTGTGGAGAGTTGAAGTGGCCTATGAGTTGGTGTTACCAGCAAGTAGATGGATTCACAATGTTTTCCATGTGTTTTGCCTCAAAAAGGTACTTGGCCAGCATATTGCACCATCAGTTGATCTACCACCCCTGGATGATGAAGCGAAACTTATATTAGTTCTAGATGCTATCATTGACATCCAAGAGAATAAACTGAGAGACAGAACTATCACAAAGTACTTCGTATATTGGAAGAACCTACCCACAAAGAATTTTGCTTGGGAGGAGTTAGAAATATTTGAACATCCAACATTGCATTGCTTGTGGGCAAGCAATTCCGAGAAGGGTGGACTTGTAATGCCCATTTTCATTAATTCATCATGTGTGGACCCATGAGCCCATTCTTTTATTTCCAATTGGGCTAGAGAAATAATTTTAATACGGGGGAGAGGCATGATTTGGGAAAATAGACACAATAACAAATAAAATAATATTTAATTTTTAGCATCTCCAAATATGGGTTATGGATTTCCATAAATAGAGGTTATGACACTCTCCATTTATGTCAGATTCTATGACAAAGCATTATGAGGTACTTACAAGTTGACTTTTAAGAGGATGTTATGATGACCAAAGTGAAGCACTAATATTAAGGTGGAAATTTGACTTGCATTGATTTTATTATTGTAGCATAAAATAGTCTCTTTTTCACACACATGCAACATCTCAAAATCAGAAAAATACAAAAAACACATTTGTTTCAGCAATTAGTAGTGTTCAAATTCAATTCATTTTAACATTTAAAACATACACAAAATACAAAAACAAATTGTTACACTTCATCAATTATCATAGCATTGTTCATTCCATGCTTAGTATACTTTAAAAACACATAGATTCATTTTAAATTTATCTTAGACAATTCATTTGTATTGTGGTTTTTGCACTTGGAATAACCATAAACATTCATTGCAAAAAATTGAAAAGAAAACATTCAACTTTTAGGACCATTTCCTTTCGAGCCAATTGCTCCCAATCATAGATTACACATTCAACAATCAAGCAACCCAACACCAACAAACACAAACAATCCGAAACTGCCAATAAATCACAACCCGTCGAAAGCACTCAAATCAACGCTCCAAGGAAACCTCTAGCCGTACTTCTCTCTCTTGAGTACACTTGGCATATCATGCCCATGTGTCCAAGGGTAAAGAAGATTGGATAGAGGTCATCTTGAGAGAGTTAAGGGAAAACTCACTTCCTCTTGAAATCATCGAAGAAGAACAAGCTTGAACCATACAACAAGCCCAACAACATCACAATCAACAATTGGCCATTGAGTTAGCGCATTTAGAAGCTATATTTGAGAAAGAGGCTCCATCTCAACATCACCCTCCAAAACGATCACCAAGAACTTAACACCATATGAACAAAAATCACCATCCCACAAACTCCCCCAACTATCCACACTACTATCAGCTCTCCACGACCAAACATCTCCATCCTTCACAGAGCACTCCTTCCTCATGAAGAGGATAGTTTGCCTAATCCCCAACATTACACCTATTGTTGCCTCATGAACAATAGTAGTTAGCTTTATCCAATCAACGTGAACCACAAGTGTGTCTACCACTACTGACTCACGCAACTCACGCACAATAGTGGTTAGTCAATTTGGATAACACAAGTAGTAGCACTATCCTTTGATTAATCATACATGTTAATTATTTACCACCATTAGTGCCTATACAAATATTGTCATTATGAAATGATACAACTAGGGAAGCACTTTGACTAAGTCAAGTCGATGCCCATTGATGGATAACAGTTATAGATAATCACTAGTAGCACTATACTTTTATTGCTAAGCGATAATTATAATCGATGTAATATGCTATTTAATTATGAAGTATCCCACCTAGGGTATTTGCCAATTTTTCTGATTTTATTTCAAAATATGATTCAAACCCTAGGTCTGAATTCTAATTTGTTTCAGATCTGATCATACACTTATCACATCCATTTATCATGCCAAATACATCACAATTAACATGCCAAAATATGTAATCAAACCCTACTTGAATTACACATAGATCCACACCAAATAGATTGCAATTGGATGAGCAAATCAGATCAGAATACTGCTGTTATGAAATCAGGTTATTCAATTATGCAATTACATCAAATTCATGGCTCAAACATGGCCAACAATCATCCACAATGCTGCTGCTACAAAATCAGATAAAATGCATACCAATTCTGATGACAAATGCTAGTCAAAATGTGGGCGAACACCTCCAAATCGGATATGCACTCAACAATGGTGATGAATGGATGACAAATGCAGTCCAAGATATCAAATATCCTCCATCAAGGAAATCGGCACTCCTCTAGTGATGTCCAAATGTCTTCTATGCTGATTGCCCTCTTCACAAGGTGATAAATGCAATTCAAAGTTGTCAAAAACTGCCCCAAACTTGGCCGAATTCCTCCACAAGGTCGTCGCTACCTAGGCAATGGAAAAACACACCAAACCCTCAACTATAAGATCTGAGATCTGCAATCTGTACCAAACCCTCAACTATGGCGCTCAAATATGATGTGAAATCTGCATGAAATCTCCTCAAAAATGGCACTTCCAAACATATGAATGGATCTCCTATGGATCGGCGCTCAATGATGATGAAATCAATCTTCCAATGGCTGATCCAAGAGTGATAAAGTCTGCTCCAAAGAATATAGCGTAAATGCTCAATCAATCCTTCAATGAAGTGCAAGTGTGAACTCCGTATGAATCCACCTCCAAGATGCAATTGGGTTTTCGTCCAATCCACCTTCTTCCACAAGGGTTTTCGTCCTTGGAAAGTCCTGCAATAAATTGCAAATACAAAATACAATAGATGCCAAAAGTTCATGATCCTTGATCCATCAACCTCCTCCTCTATTTATGCAAGTCTCTTGACATTTGATTTGAAATTACCTTTCCCTCCAAGAGTAGGCCGACCACAACTAGATGCAAATTCAAATTAAAGATTTGGATTAAAACTTATCTTTTTCCCTCCAAGTCGGCCACCAAGAAAACAATATTTTATTATTTTTCTTCTTCAAAGGGGCCGCGCAAAATACAATTAAAATATTTGATTTTTCCTCTAACTTGGGCTGTAATGTCCCATTCTAGGTTCTTGAAGCAAATTCTCTGAATCTTGCAATATCAAACTAAACCCTTGGACTGAAATTTCTGATTTCTAGTTTGCACTCTCGTATTATAGCTTGCCAAGCATGAAATATGACTAACAAATACAATTTGACAATGAAACACATAGATAGAGGCAACTTGCAATTACACTATGAGTTTGCCAAGTTACAATGATAATAATGAATGAGGAATTATCCCAGATCTTGCTGTTACAATCAGACCTTCAAATCTTTCAATTACATCAACAACTCACGGCTCTAAGTCAGCCAAGTACAAACATATACTGCTGTCACAAAGTCAAAAGTGCATATGCAAGGTTAACATACCAATTATGATGAAACTATCAATTGCAAACTGCATACCTTCTCTAAAACAGATCGACTGACAAGAAGTCTTCAAAGGTATTGAATGGCTGATGACAAAGTTGCCGCCCCTTCCTTAAACTGATCGCTGCCTGCTGAATGCAGATCGCTGTCCACTATTATACTGATCGGCCTTCACTGTCAGATCGCCACCCTCAATGATGATTCGCTGGCTCACTGTGATGGAATCGCTGCTACAGTCTCCTCTATATTATTGATCGCTGCCTTTGAATCTTGCAGATTGACACCCAATGGTATGCTTCAATGTCTTCAAAAATTCAATGCAATCGATCCCTATCCAGTTCGCCACCCTTGTTACCAACTCGCCTTAGCAGCGGTTCTCCAAATCGGCGCTCACTTATGATATGATCAAATCTGCAATCTACAATGAAATCAACTCGATGAATCTACAACAAGTCTTCAATGATCAACACCTCCAAATCGACACCATGGTCTCTGACCAATATTCGAATGAATGAAACTATGAGCTCAAACAAATCTTCAATGAAGCACAATTGCGAACTCCGTATGAATCCGCCTCCACGTGTGATTGGGTTTTTGTCCAACACACAACTCCGCAAGGGTTTTCGTCCTTGGAAGATTAAACAACAAATGCCAAGCATAAATGCGAAAGTTTGCCAAAGATTTCTGATGTCAAAATGAGCTCCTTCATGCTTTAATTATACTTGGATCTCCGCCAATTCAAATTAAAGATTTGAATTTCAATTTCCCTCCTTTATTTTGAAAACACCTTTGTTATTGATTTCTCCAAGGAAGGCACCCAAATCCAATGCATTATTTTATTATTATATTTAAATTTATTCCTCCAATGATGAGCACCAACTTCAAATATCAATATTTTATTAATTTATTGAAACCTCCAAGATGAGCACTCCACTAGGCAAACTTTATTTTATTTTTTTGAATATTTTATTTCTCCAAGGATGAGCGCTCCAAACCAAGAATATTGTTTTATTTTATTTTACTTTATTGCTCCATCTCCAAAGCAAGCGCTCAAATTAAATAATATTAAAGTAATATTATTTAATTCATTTTTCTTCCTTGGCGCTATAATTAAATAATAATAAAATATTATTATTTACTTGTCTTCATTTTGATAATTAATGCAAAGTGCATTAATTCATTTTCCATCTGTGCCAGAATATTCCCTTGTGTTGTTGGGTTAGCCCACGGGAATAAGGATAGGCTAACTCAATCGTCTCTTTGGTGATCATGTTGGAAATGGGGACATTACAGTCCTCCCTTCCCAAAATTGCTTGCCCTCAAGCAATAACAAATTCGGACACTACAGAATTTGATCTCCTTCACATGTCGCATCTTCCAACGATAAATCATTCCATTTCACCAAATGCTCACGGATCACCCTGTTCCTCAAATGTCGCTCCCTTGTCTCCAGAATGCTGTCAAGAACCAAAACCAAAGTGCCTTCTTCATCAAGAGGTGGAAGATCAGGCGAAGAAACAACCTTTTGTCCCAATGCCTTCTTGAGGCATGACACATGAAAGACATTGTGAATCTTTCTCTCTGTTGGCAGTTCAAGCCCATATGCTACTTCACCAACCCTTCTCAGAATCTTGTAGGGGCCATAGAATCTTGGCTTCAACTTCTCTGCACCACTCTTCTTCAATGTTGACTGTCTGTATGGCTGAAGGCGCAAGAATACCAAATCGCCAACTTCAAAAATCCTCTCAATCCTGTGTTTGTCTACATTCATCTTCTGTTGATTCTAAGCCTACTGTATATTATCCTTAAGTGCCTTAAGGATGTCCTGACTGTCCTGCATCAAATCCTTCGCTCTAGGAGCTCTACAATTCTCCAAGGCCAAGTCTAAGAATGATGGAGCATCATAACTATACAAAGCCCTGAAGGGTGACATGCCAATTGACATGTGATAGGTGGTATTGTAGCAATACTCACCCAAGTGCAACCACTTGATCCAAGTACATTGTTGCCCTACAACATAGTTGCGAAGATATCCCTCAAGCCATTTGTTCACAATCTCAGTTTGTCCATCCGTCTGAGGGTGATAACTCGTGCTCGTTTCCAACTTTGTTCCTGTCACTCGGAACAACTCTGCCAAAATATGCTGAGGAGCCTATTGTCCCTATCACTGACAATGGTCTGCAACAGTCCATGCAACCTAAACACTTCTCTGAAAAATGGCTCTGCAACCTGAAGTGTTGAATACTCTGAAGGTATTGCAACGAAATGTGCATACTTAGTCAACCTGTCAACCACAACATATATGCAATCCTTTCCTTGGACTCTGGGTAGACATGTGATGAAGTCCATTGAGATACTTTCCCACCTTTGTTCCGGAATAGGCAATGGCTAAAGCAATCCTATGGGGGAAGTATGTTCCAACTTGTTCTGTTGACAAACCATACATTCTCTGACATGCTGCAAGACATCATCCTTGAGACCCTTCCATGAGAATCTCTCCCACCTACCTGTAGGTTTTGAAGAAACCTGGATGCCCTACAAATGGATCATCATGAGTAGCCCTCAAATTTTTCTCCTTCAACTTCGACTCAGGAACCAAATAGATCCTATCCTTGTAGTAGATCACATCATCAATCAACTTGTACCTATCATCCTGAATCTTGCCATCCATGATCTCACAAGCAAATGTGTTCTTGGAATACTCAACCAAAAGATGAGACTTCCAATCTGCTGAATTTCTGACATCGAGCAAAGAGTAGGCCTCTTGGATAGAGCATTGGCAACAACATTATTCTTTCCCTTCACATGCTCAATATCAAAATCATATGCTTGAATCTTGCTCACCCACTTCTGCTACCTCATTCAAATCCGTCTGCGACAAAAAGTGCCTCAGACTATTGTGATCAATCCTGACCACAAATCGATTACCCACCAAATACTACCTGAACTTCGCCAATGCATGCATGATGGCGAGCATCTCCTTATCATAGGTGGAACAGAGCCTTTCTACATCCCTCAACTTACTACTCTCAAAAGCAATAGGATGTCTATTCTGCATCAATACTGCACCAATGCCTTCTCCCGATGTGTCACATTCCAATACAAAAGGCTGTGTGAAATCTGGCAATGCCAACACTGGACTTGAACTCATCACTCTCTTGAGTTGTCAAAAGCAATCTGAGCCACATTTGACCAACTAAATGCTCCCTTCTTAGTGAGATCTGTGAGAGGTGCTGCCAACTGTGAAAACCCTTTTACAAACCTCATGTAGTAGCAACATATCCCATGAAATCCTCTCAAGTCTGAAATGTTTCGAGGTGGTGGCCAATCTAGAATTGTCTGTATCTTCTCCTGATGAACTCTAACTCCATCAGCTCCAATCACATGCCCCAGATAGAGAATCTCTGTCATACCAAACTCACACTTGGATGCCTTAGCAAACAGTGACTGAGCCTCCATGATGCCCAATACTTCATCAATGTGTTGCAAATGTTCCTCCCAAGTCTTGTTGTATATCAAAATGTCATCAAAGAATACCAGCACAAACTTACGCAACTGCCCACGAAAAATGTGATTCATGCATGACTGAAAAGTAGCAGGTGCGTTGGTTAGACCAAACCGCATAACCAAAAACTCAAAGTGTCCATAGTGGCATCTAAATGTTGTCTTATGAATATCCTCTTCACAAACACGTATCTGATGCTACCCTGAACGAAGATCAATCTTGGAGAAATACAAGGTCCCGTGTAACTCATCAAGCAACTCATTGATCCTAGGAATGGGATATCTATTCTTGATTGTCTTCTTATTCAGAGCTCTGTAATCTATGCACATCCTCATTGTGCCATCCTTCTTCTTCACCAACACAACTGAAGATGCAAATTGACTAGAGCTAGGATGAATGTGTCCCATCTCAAGCAACTCCTTAATCGTCTTTTCAATCTCCTCCTTGAAATGTCGCAGATGACGATAAGGTGTAGTGATGACGGGCTTGGAGCCCTCATCCAACTCAATGACATGCTCAAACCCACGATCTGGTGGTCTACCAGGAGGAATCTCTCCAAACACCATACTATGCTTATCAAGCATTGTCTATATATCCACGTGATACTTTTGATCTCCTGAAGAAGATTTGGATGATACAAAGCACTACGCTGCCCAAGCAACATCATTATGTCTAAACAATGTTTCCATTCTCCTTGCTGTCACAACTGTAGGGCCTCCATTTGAGAGTGCTCTCAAAACAACCTTCTTCCCATCATGAGTGAATTCAAGTTCCATCTTCTAAAAATCTTGTATGTATCGGCCATGTGACTGCAACCACCAAATGCCCAAAACAACATCAATCTCTCCCAATCCTAACACATAGAAATCATCAGTCAATGTGTAGTCTCCCATTCGAATGCCAAGCTGTGGTGCCATCTTAGTGCAATCCATGGTGAATCTGTCTGCAACTATTACACTGAATCCTGAAAAATCCTCAGCGTTTAGTCCTCTTTTCACAACTAAGCCCTCATCAATGAAGTTATGAGTGGCTCCACTGTCAACCAAACAAGTGACTCTTTGTCTGTTGATAACTCCTTTCAATTGAAAAGTATGATATCTTGGTACTCCTGAAATTGATGCAATGGTTACATGTCCTTTGTTGTTTTCACTGTTCGGCTCAAGCTCCAATTGCGGTCGCTGTTCTACATGATCATCAACACCATCCGAGTTATTCTCTTCTGCAGACTCACTCTCATCCGTGTCCTGGTTCCCACGGCTCCTTGCAAGAAAAGCAAAGCTTCTTCCTCCTCATTTCATTCTTTGTTTCTAGATCCAACCTAGGAGGTTGATACTTCGGTTGATTGAACCCTCTTTGATTTGAACTAGAGCCCTTGAAAGTTTTATTTTGTGGATGAAATGATGGTGTAGTATCAAGATCAAGTGCCAATTCAATAGCATCATCAAGTGTGCTAGGCTTGTGAGCCTTCACCAATCCCTTCAACTTATCATTCAATCCTTCCACAAACAACATTATTGTCCTCTTTTCTGTCATGTCTGAACCATTACTACAATCCTCTGGAACTCAATGATGTAGGAATCCACTTTCCCAATTTGTCTTAACTGTGTCAAATCTCTGTAGTAGACCTCCACATCCTTCCTATCAAATCTAGTGATAAGTTTTTGTGTGAACTCATCATAAGAAGTGATCATCGCATGTTTTGTGAAACAAGTCCATGATGCCACCAATCATACGCTATCCCTTCAAGATGCATGGTCACCAATTGTATAGCCTTCTGTTCATCCATGGGTTTGAGTGTGAGGAATGTATCAAGTTTGTGAACCCATGCTCTTGCACTCATCTTTCCACTTCCATCAAAATTAGGTATAGGTATCTTATTCAATGCATCTTGATATTCCTTGTTTTGTTTTGTTGGCCCTTTAGGTCTTTGTCCTCCTTTTGATCTTTTCCTATCCTTCCTTTCACTCATGAATTGATTGATGTTTATCCTTCTTTTGACCATGTCAGGTAGGGCATCATACTCTTCACATATGGTAGTCAATTCATTTGCAAAATATTGTTCTTCTCCAATCTCAACATTCTCTTCCTCTTCTTCCTCACTAGGCAAAAACTTAGGCCGGAAGGGCCTATCCATTGTAGACACGTGTTCTTCCTCCACGTGGCATACCTACCATGTAAAGAACCCTACTAGTTCTAACTGAATTTTTTTCCTTAGCTGAATTGAACTTCAAATGAAACAAACACCAAATGATGAAGTTATTCTCAAAGTATATCAATCAAAACATGCAAAGAACATACCCGGAAAGTGTTGATGTCTTCTTTATTGATTGAACAATGATGATTACAATGAAATGATTGGCTGTAGTATGCAATCAGCAAGTCCGCTATAAAAATCAGATCATATACATCATGAAAATAGCTCAAAATCTATAACAAACCCTTGCCAAATGATAGAGCAATAAAACCCTAGGTAGCCATTATGCAATGCATGTCAATCCTTGACTGAATTTTGACTGGAACGGAATTTTGTAATAAAGCTTTGCTCTCAATGAGATTGCCCCTTCAAAGAGGCCTTGTTATCAATATAAACATATTTATAGTTATTTTCTAAGCATTATGTTCTTTTTTGCATGTTATTGTTATGTTCGTTAACATTTTGCAAGTGAGCTCCTAAAAAGTGGTATCAAGGCTCTTTCCAGGGCTAAAGTACAGGGACAGATCCTAAAGTACCCTTTCAAAGTGAGACCAACTGGCACTGCATTCGATTGATTGAAGTGATAATAGCAAAGAGAATTGGGACTGGAGGTGGCTGTCCCAAATCCCCAACATAATGGACCTTCCTCTGAGCTCCTAAGGTCCGTAGGGCAAGAACCTCCTCCCAACCAGTTTTGTTGCCTCTTGTGGAATCACCTGGCTGAGCCATTATGCTACAACATCAAATTAGTAGCTTATTACAACTACCCACTATATGCTCTCACCTTTCCCTCAAGGGATCTTGGTGATCAGAAAGTGATGAAAGTAGTGGGGTACCAAACATTTTTCTACAATTTTTTTTTTGTAGTTGTCTAGGTTAGAAACCTTGTGTTGAAGTGTAGGGGTTTTAAAATATTGTAGAAAGTTGTCATTTTTGGCTAAGATAGATTCCCCATAAAGGGTCTAGTGAAGTGAGGTGCTTTTACTCCAATACCCACGCCTCAGTCAACATCTACAAACAGACTTGATCTTCCACATACCTTTCGATATATTGGAAGATCCTCTAAAGTTAAGAGATGCCTCACCATAGGAAGCCATCAAGCATTTGAAATCTATAGTGCACTAGTTAGCGGTTAATGCCAAAAAATTACTCTTCATATCTTGGAAATGAGCTAGTGCAACTACAAGATGATGGAATCCATCGCGGTTAGAGGTCCAAAATATTGGGTTGGTCCACTACTTACGAATGAGACAAGTATATCAAAGAACCTATAGACCAACAGACCCAAACCTAGCAATTTCCCTTTTAAACCCTAGCTATGAACAAATTTAGGCATATTGGGTAGAGACTGGTTGATCTCAAAGCACTACACCAATCCACCCAAATCTGATTTGAGTCATCTAAATTGAGCAGATTTGTCCAGGACTTTAGTGATTCAACATGTGATTGCATTCAAAGCACAAGAATTGTGGCAACTATATGTTAAGGCTCAGCTCCTATACTGTCTACCAATTTGAAACTTCCAAGGCCAATCTTTCTTAAACTAGGAGGAATTTTAAAAGTTGTCTAGAAAACCTACACATAGGGTATTATTCCTTACTAAGAAAAAAAATCCCACATCCAGGCAATTGTCTCATTGCAATCCTCTCATCGAGCTAATCATTTTGATATATAACTCCTAGTAACTTCAAGTAGTTTTTTCTTCAAGTAGTTTTTTCTTCATTTGAGCAATTGTACAATTGTGATCCTCTCGTCAAGTTGATCATTTTGATATGTAACTCCAATCCATTTTCCAATAACACCAAGTGTCCATTATCGCTAGTGGCCGCAAATCCAAGGACCAACCGAAGTTTTATTTAGAAACATTGATGAATACAATTACCCAAATATAGTCTACTTTGCATGAGCAATTATCCAAGATAAAAGTGCTTGATGAACTTGACTCTAAGGTTTGTGCCCACCATCAACACATATATCCAACAAAACATGCATTCAAATATGGGACAACTCTCACACTTTAAAAAAACTTGGTTTTCCAACAAACGGAATCTTGGCAGGACTCAATGCGCGCATAAGCTGAACTTTCCAAAATTTGATGTGGACCCTACCAATTGGTTATACAAAGCAAAACAATATTTTATAGTCCATCAAATTCCCATCGCTTAAAAAATCTCTATTGCATCCTTCCACCTAGAACATGAAGCTATCCAATGGTATCAATAGTTGCAAAATCCCATCCTTTTCTCATATGGGCAAAATTTTGTAAGGAGGTCCTCAACTGCTTTGGTCCAAGCGTGTATGATGACTTTATAGGGGCCTTAACTAAATTATGCCAAACACATTCAATCTATGACTACCAAACACAATTTGAGAAATTAGCCAATCAAACAAGTGGGCTTGACATAACTTTTTTCAAAAGTTGTTTAATTAGTGGTTTAAAAGATGACATCCATGATGAAGTCCAAATATTTAAGCCTACTACATTTTGGGAAGCTTTCGAGTTAGCTCGATTAGTTGAGGATAAATTTGCAGTTCAACATCGTCCATATAAAGCCTCACAAGCCAGCGCACTCAACCAACATTTCGTCCAATACCACCTTAGGGTGCATGGCCCACACCTACTCCTACTCATCGCCTACCAGCCATCAAGCGCCTCACCCATGAAGAAATGGTTGCTCACCAAACAAAAGGGTTATGCTACAATTGTGATGACAAGTACTCCCCCGACCACGGATGCATGGAACAAAAACTGTATTTGCTAGATGTGGAGTCACCCTGATGTAGGAGCATCCGAGTCCAAAGGCAATCCTACATCGCCCAAAAATATTTCCAGATTTATTGTCAATTTTTGGCTTGCTTTGATGGTTTTCTGACATCTTGCTACTTCAAGAAACCTCAAGTTTGGTTAAATTACAAACATGAAGATTTCGCCTAAACGCAATTTTGGAGCTCCGCGTATAGTTTTACGGAAACAATTGTTTTCAAAAATTTGTGAAGGCTAGAGTTAAACCGTTTTACATGAGCATTTGTGGATGTATTTCGCCTAATGTGGCAAGCTAACGTGACCTGATTCTTCACGAGTTGAGAGAAATTAATTTTCTTTGTTTCCCTCCAACAGATTACAGAAATGATTGATTCTAGAGTTTTGTAGTAGTTGGAGTCAAATGGTCTAACAAGGAACTTTAGAGGGTTACTCCGCGCTATGTGGCCAACTTTCAGGTAAAGATTTGCTTCCAGGTGAGAGATATGCAAAAAGTCGTCTTTCATCATCCGGTGCATCTTATCGAAGTCACGTAATTTCTCTCGAAACCTGTTTGTACAAATTCAAAAGGTATTATATCTAGTTCTTGTTGCTAGAAATACATCATTGTCGTCATGGTTGTGATTGTTTAATAAAATGTCTTCAAGCCATTGGGAGGAGCCAATTTATTTGTCATGTCCCGTTCTAGGTTTGCATACAATTTTCTGAATCTTGCAATTTCAAAATCAAACCCTAGGACAGAAATTCTGATTTCTTGTTTGCACCTTTCAATTTTTACTTATACAAGCATGTATCAAATACTAACAAATGCAAAAATAAGCGATACAACTCACAAAACTATGGTCTTCATTCCTTGTACATTTCAATTACAAATCTCATACAAGATAATAGCAAATTTTATATCAGATCTTGCTGTTACATACAGTCCTCACAGTTCTTTGATTACATCATTTCTTTCATGGCTCAATGACAGCCAATACACAAACTCAAAATGCTGTTACAAAGGTTTATTTGAAAGATGATTCCTACACACCAATTTGGATGAACAATGCAATGCAATTACGCGAACCTTTGCAGTCCGATCTGATGTAGAAATCGCTATTGCAAACCTTATAATGCTGATCGCTAGTCTTCCAACTGAGCGCTGCCACTGTAAGTGTAATTCGGCCTGTCCAAGATACCTTTCAACATTCAATACAGCCTCCAAAGTGGGGCGATAAGCATTCAAACCCCAGCAATCTGTCTTTGAATGAAGTCGCCGCCTTCCTTAGTGTTGGTAATCCACGCCACTCTTGCAAATCAGGTTCGCTGCTGTGTAATATCAGTGCTGTCATGTAAATCGGCGGCTAGATATGAATGGTTGAAAGTCTTGAAACCTTCAATTTGGTGCTCCAAGGATATAGATCTTCAAGGGTTCAAACAAAATTGCAATGGATATTCAATCAATGGATTCTTCAAGATATACAATGAATATCAATCTTCAAATCACTATCAATGGTCTCCGACCAAAATTCGAAAGATGAATCAATGAAGCTCAACAAAACTCCAATGAAGTGCAAATGTGAACTCTGATGATTTCACCTCCTAGATGTAGTTGAGGTTTCGTCCAACACACCTATATTCGCAAGGGTTTTTGTCCTTGGAATAAAATGCAAATAAATTGCAGACCAAATGAAAGTTGACATAAGATAAGATGCCTGAAATGATGTCATAAACCTCCTATTTATACATGCTTCTCCTCTTTTCAATTGCTGGCTGACTTCCCTTTGAATTTTGGCGCCCAAAACTAATTTAAAATTCCTTTTATTTCATTTTCTTCAAGGCAGCCGACTTCCTTAAAGGGATTTCGTTTTCTTTTACTAAGGCCGACTTATTTCAAATCTTGGTGCTTAAATTATAATGGTTTTCCCACAATGGGCCGACCTTCAATGAATTTTCGGCGCTCAAACAATTTGAATCTCTTTTAGGGCCGACTTGATCTTGATTTGGCCGACTTAGCATTCAAAATGGTAGGCCATTATTAAATTTGCTCTATATTTTAGTTGTTGGGGCGACTAGGATCTAAGGCCGACATATCCTTCTTTTGGGCCGACGTGAACAATGTTTTGGCACCTAAAACATTTGAATTCCTGCTCCTAGCCGACCACGGGAAGTATCTTTGGGATCTAGGCCGACATGCCTTTTGTTCTTGGGCCGACATATACATAAATTTTGGAATTACTTCCTCAATTTGGGCCGACCTCCATATGACCTGGCCGACTATGCAAGAAATACTATCTTTATCTGTTTGGGCCAACTTAAAACAAATTAAAGATTTGCTTTCAAGGCTCCGTCCATAGATAAATAGGGTATCATTACCACGAATGTGGCAAAGACATGAGAGAAGGTTCAAACTCCTCGGAAGGATTCACTCCAAGAGGGGAAGAAGTGACTGCTCCGAAAATAGGGACATGACATTATTGCAGTTACAAATTGAAATTTAATGAGAATCCAGAAATTAAAAAAATTAGAGGCGCGGAACCTGTTGGTTCCCAAAAATGCAGGTTGCTAACCCTAAGAGGATGCCAGACTCTATGTTTGGATTTGCAACATTTTTGGACCAATTGATAGAGCTATTAGCTCCCTACACTTCAGGTCCTGCAAACCTAGGCGGGTGTACCTTTGTAACTAAAGCAAAATGAACACTATATGACTAGATTGGATTAGTAAATCTATCACAATGGCATAAAATGTAATAGATGCAGTCTACAGATTATCTCCTACTCCTAATGTACTAACTTGAAATAGAAATATTTTGAATATGAGTTTGGATAATAATAACTAGTGCCTACTTCTATTGGGCTATGAAGTCGGTAAATGGATGAAGATTTAATGGAAACAGATGTATGAGGTAAGTTGATCTACTTCACAGTTTAACTCGAACTTGTAAGGCACATGGGATGTTTGCACCTTATGCAAACGTGCAAGAATGTCAGTTATAATGCTCTTTTTATACTATCCCAATGATATTCCCCGTATTACTGTGAACAACTGAGAGGATGTTTAATTCTAGTAAGAAGAAAATTTAGACCAGACTTGTTTTGTAGAAAGGATTTACCTCTTGGCAGAGACCTTATGACAATTCTGATCAACTTCTTTATAGAAACCAACCAATTCGAACACACTGAATCAGCAAATGTGACCAGATAAATCAACAATATTCTTGATACGATAATTTAAATAATACGGAAAAACCACTCTGGAGATAACATTACAACATTTAGGATTTAATATTAACATTACAGCTTAACACTGAAAATAGATAACTGAATTGAAGCATTCTGTTCCATTAATAAAAAAAATGTGTATATAACAGTTCTGATGAGGCGAATGGGTGGAGTGGAATTAAATAATTTCCTACTGCTACCCTAAACCTACTGCTCTCTTCTAATCTACTCTCTCCTTGATTTTTCTTCTCTGGTAAATATCCTTTGGACTCTAGGGTTACAACCCTTTATTTCTTCCATTGCAACCTTTGGTATACCTTTTCATTTACTTAATTGTGTTTGGCAATGATTAAATATTTAATCTGGCTTTTTTGATCTTCCCATTTAATCTCTATTTGATTCTCTCCTGGCATGTTTTTCCACAAATTATCATTTGCTTCCCATTTTGCAAATATTTATTTTAA
Source organism: Cunninghamia lanceolata (assembly GCA_027924645.1). Classification (NCBI taxonomy): domain Eukaryota; kingdom Viridiplantae; phylum Streptophyta; class Pinopsida; order Cupressales; family Cupressaceae; genus Cunninghamia; species Cunninghamia lanceolata. Next base: position 4,812,753 of record BSBN01001201.1, read on the forward strand.
CTTTCCTTTTGCCTTGAGATCTCGTGAAAATAATTCTTCAAGTAACTATTGTTATTTCCTTTAATATATATTTTCACTCAGTTGGTAAGAAATAACTACTCGCTTGTCAGTTGCTCGGTGAAAAATGTTTTCTCTCCTTTCCTCAAAAATATTTTTTAGGTAAAATAATTACCCATCGCGTGAAGTCCTTGAAAATATTTTGCCTCCATCTTTATAACTCCTTTGCCAAAATATTCGGGTAAACAATATTGTAAAATCTTCAACATATCTTCTCGTGAAAATAATTACCCATAAATAGGTTTATGCTACATATTTGTTTAATATTTCATACCTTTCAATTACATTTGTTCATCTTTTATTTTCCAGAATGTAATTATATCATTTTCCTAACTTCAGTGAAAATATCTTTCGCAACTTCCTCGGTGAAAATATTTTATTCTCCAAGAGAAAAATATTTCTTTAGGTGAATTAATCATATTTTTTATTACCATTATTTTATCATCGGGCTGACACTGTAAGTCGGGAGGACACGATGTTTGTTCACCGATGAGCCAACTCTTGCCGATGAGGTATCCATCGGCAAGACTCCTCAAATCGGTGTGACTTTAAAAACTCACTCCGATTTCCTTGTTTCCCCGATGACATCTAGGGTTCTTCGTTTTATTTTTAATTCTTCGTCCTATCTGCTTGGCTTGAACACAACTGCGAAGATGTCGGCGAAAGTGATGGATTCTAGTTTTACATCTACCATATGCATTTGTTTGATTTATTTTGGTGCATATTCTGCAATCATTATAATTTTCTTCCACAAGCTCATATTTCAACATTGGCTAGGAGTGTGTTGGCAGATGCAAACTTATCGGGCTGGAAACTTGTTCATTGCATTTGGTGAAATAATGCAACTGCCTTATGAGGACACTTCATACCTTGTGCATGCTGTAATTATCATATTTCATGAGACGTTGGCTCATTCATGTGGTCAAATACTGTGGACGATGGAAAAGTGAACTTCTCTTTTGCAAGCACCATCGATTCTGAATCAGGTACAACTGCTGACCAAACCTTTAGTTTGTCCTTTAATGGTGCTCGTAATATATCCATAAATGCCCTCCTCATCACATATTTCAACTCATTTTGATTTGCTCTAGTCCTGCGCAGCCATCCATCTTTGAAAGTCCTTTTAAATTATCGTTGTAGAGCAGATTAAACACCTGTAACTCATGGCATCCCACGATATCAGGGGGATCTTGGACCTTCCTACAATTATATAAATTTAAGTTCTTCAACTTCCTCAGTGATGAGAAGTTGGGATACATTTCTAAATTATTGAGTTTTGAAAAGCAAACATGTTCCAACATGACACAACATGCAAGATCCGGTGGCTCCATTATACCACACGTGCCAAGTTTGAGCACAGTCAAACTTGATAGACGTCTGAAACTCGGAAGCTGGTTTAATTCCCCCATATTCCATAGTTGAAGATTTTTAACTCCGTCACAAGACACTACACATTTGGGCGCCGAAGCAACTTTTGATGAAATGAACAACTCTAGTGTCTCTAAAGCACTTGGCACCTCTATATATGCAGTCACCTCATCACATTCCGACAAAGCAACTTTGGATAATTTCTTACATCCTGCGAGGAGCGATGAGGTATCCATTTCGCAGCAACTATCGAGGACAACACCTTGAAGCTCCACGTAATTTGTACAATCAAGGGGGCCCTTCACTTTAACACACACACTAAATTCCACTTTCTCCAAATGCGGCAATCCAGTTTCAAAGGAAATACTATTCTTTGCATGTAATCATCTGAGGATATGATTAAAATAGATTTGTTGAAAGAGTTTTAGGAACTTCCAAGCCGGCGTAATGTTAATTGCCACTGCCAGTGCACTCCCAATCTGCCCCAAGATAGCAACAGCGTGTCAAAAAGAAGATTTTTGTCAGATCTTAAAGTTAGAAATGCTTCAGCAGATAAGCTTGCAGAATGTGAAAGCATAGAAAAGGCCGCTTCATGTTTAGGAGTTGGTATATTGTCTAGCGGGATGTTGTAATTGCAAGATATGCTTTAAATGGATTTGAAAAAGCTTTAGAAACTTTCAAGAAAGCCCAGATAGTAGATATAACGCCAAACTCCATGAATCAATTGCCAGCACACATCATATTCTACATGTCATTAAGTCTCTCTGATCGGAGTGACTTTATGAAATCGGAAGGGCTTGAAAATCTCGCTCTGATAGTGTTAGTCCCTCCGATGGTATTTAGGGTTTTATATTTTTCACTTGGTTTCAGGTACAACTGCGAGAATCCTGGCGAAGGCAGTGGACCCCGGTTATATATCTTCAAAATATACATTAAATTCAGCTTTTGCCCACCCATCGGCATATCGTGGCATGTGTATAATCACATCTGAATCACCCTTTGGAAATTTCTTCATAACATGCGCATCAATTCCAGCTTTAGTATAGTCACAGTGTAACCAGATGGGACTTTCTACAAGTGATGAATATGATCCATCTAAAAGTGGAATGAATGGAATCATACGAAGATCACTAAGGTAATCAGGTTCTTGTTTCACTTCAAAGTAAACCCTAGATTCATTTGGTCAATGCTTCAATCAATCATAAAGAGCAATGCCTGTAATGGAAGGAATGCAAATACTAGCTACTTTTCTAGGCATGGCCTGTGTTCTCCACTTTGGTTCTCATATAATGTGAAGGCCATAGCAATTTCGGTGATGTGTATACCAGGCCGCAAACTACCAGTATTCAATTTACAACTGGTCATAAGCCAAGTAGTACTCTCTTTTAGATAAACATGTCTGCAATATGATTTTTCCTGAAACTGAAGAGGCTTTCAAATTGTGATTTTTTCAAAGTAGGCTCTTGAGGCAGCTTTTACAAATGCATTTGTGAGTTCTGAGATCAATTTTTACATTATGGGAGCCTTAAATTTTTGCCAAAAATTGGTGTGAAATTTCAGGTCCCAACAGAACCAGCCAATTGTTGCAAATTAAAGTAAAATGTAAGGCACCAGAACTGAGATATTGTAGGGCGCCACACATTGTGACTATTATTTTTGTTAAGGAAGAATCTTTTAATATTTTCAGCCACAAAAAGAAGAGGAAGCACCTTGATTTGAAGGGGGAGAAAATAAAAAAATGTTTTTGCTTTGCTGAAGCGTCAAATTACAATCGAAGAAGGAAAAGGAGTTGAAATTAGAAGGAAATCTTCCATAGAAGGGGGACGCCATAGAGAATTTATGGTTGGCTGGAAATAATACAGCCTAGGGCGCCATGTATGTGAAGTGGTGGCTGGAAAATGGGAAGAATGGGACGCCATGATTAGAGGAATGCAGAGAGCGTGGGTTTTTTAGATGAAATAGTTGTGGAGAGAAGAGTCACCAAGAGAACTACAAGGAATATGGGGAGAGCTGAGAATCACCCTTAGAGAAAGAAGTGGTATAGGGAAGTAAGGGAAAGGAGGCAAATTTTGTTGCACAGGTACAGATGATTTTGTTGCATAATGAAAGAGACCATGAGCATTTTCTGTAGCAGATGTTGTTTGAAATTTAATTTGTAATCAGTTATCAATTTTACAAATCAATGTGAATTTTGTTTACAACTAGTTTGTTTCTAATGTGTGGATTTGTGTTGTGTTGTGTTTTGGCTGCGTGATTGGGTTGCCTGATATGGTTCCCTAATTGCGACTACACCAATTGGTATCAGAGCTAGACTTCCTGAGTGTGTGGATAGATCGCCGACCGTGAGGCAGTTTGCACCAGGACCGGAGGTAGGAGATGTGTTGAGAGGATTTGAAGCAGTAGAAATTGTCTCAAGGGCCCGAGAGGTTATTTGCAAGTGTGAAGAGGAGTCCTATAATTACAGAGAGCTGAGGGGGACATTAAAACGGCGTAAAACAGTTGCAGATTGTGAGTATGTAGCAAGTGTTTGATGAAATGTCGAAGAGAAAGAGAATGGTGTTTGCCTCGGGCAAGGCTTTAGGAATTCCATTCCTTGTGTGGCAAGAGAAAAAATTAAGAGCTGAGATTAATAATATGCAGAAGACATTGCAGGTTTTGAGGGAGACTAGAGTGGAGATGGAAAAGAGGGAGGAAAGAAGATTTGGGCATGGTGAACATGTGTGTGCAGCAAAAGATGAAGAGAAAGAGGAAGAAGAAAAAGAATTTGCAGCATAAGTTGAAGAGGGGAATGATGTTGCGGTAGCAGATGTGAGTTCTTTGGAGGACGTGAATTTGTTGGAAGAAGAGGTACAACAAAGCACGAAGCAACTTGGAGATGAGGAAGATGAAAGCACAGCTGAGAATAAAGATGAAGAGATTGTAGCAGACAATGATGTCGCAACAGACAGTGATGTTGCAACAGACAGTGATGACGCAGCCGCAGAGGAAAAAGAGGTAATGTTTAAATTTTATAAAAATGAAAGTGCAGAAGAGAGTAGAAGTAAATAAATTACAGCAGCAGTAGAGGAAAGAAAAACAAAGGTAATCTTTTATTTTTCTGAATCTTCTAAAGATGAAGGTAATGTTGATTTCTATACTAGAAAGATGGCTAAAGAGTGTGAAGAGGAGCAAATGGAAATCTTCAATTTCCATGATGTTGTCGGTATAGATTTGTATGCAGGTGTTGGAAAGGATGATGCAGATGCATATTGTTGGAGGCGGTCGGAATATGGTCGGTTGGATCCCACGAGAGGAAGGAAGAGAGGAAGGTACAATTGAAGGAGGAGGTTAGTTTGTGGTGGATCAAATTCCACGAGGACAAGGAAAAGTGATGTGCAAACTTGGTGGAGGTGGATGGTACTTGTCCCAGCCAGATGCTGGAAGAGGTGAAGGAAGAAAGTTTCTGATGAACCTGCTAGGATGCTACAATGATGGAGTTCGCTACAAGTTGTTTGCAATCTGGAAGGATGGTTTTACCATTCGACTCCGTTTTGTGAGCCCATGCTCACAAACTTCTTACCCAACGTGTCTGATGCAGGAGCATCCGGGTCCACAGGCGATCCTGCATCGCCCAAAAATATTTCCAGATTTATTGTCAATTTTTGGCTTGCTTTGATGGTTTTTCGGCATCTTGCTACTTCAAGAAACCTCAAGTTCGGTTAAATTACAAAAATGAAGATTTCGCCTAAACGCAGTTTTGGAGCTCCACGGGTAGTTTTACGAAAACAATTGTTTTCGGAAATTTGTGAAGGCTGGAGTTAAACCGTTTTACAAGGGAATTTGTGGATGTATTTCGCCTAATGTGGTAAGTTGACGTGACCTGATTCTTCATGAGTAGAGAGAAATTAATTTTCTTTGTTTCCGTTTGATAGATTACGGAAACAATTGATTCTGGAGTTTCGTAATAGCTGGAGTCAAATGGTTTTTGGACAGGGAACTTTAGAGGGTTATTCCATGCTATGTGGTCAACTTTCAGGTAAAGATTTGCTTCTAGGTGAGAGATATGCAAAAAGTCGTCTTTCAGCATCCGGTGCATCTTATCGAAGTCGTGTAATTTCTCTCCAAACCTGTTTGTACAAATTCAAAAGGTATTATATCTAGTTCTTGTTGCTAGAAATACATCATTGTCATCATGGTTGTGATTGTTTAATAAAATGTCTTCAAGCCATTGGGAGGGGTCAATTTATTGCAGTTACAAATTGAAATTTAATGAGAATCCAGAAATTAAAAAAATAGAGGCGTGGAAGTTTAACCAGCCAATTGTTGCAAATTAAAGTAAAATGTAAAGCGCCAAAACTGGGCTATTGTGGGGCACCACATATTGTGGCAGTATTATTTTTGTTAAGGAAGAATCTTTTAATATTTTCAGCACAAAAAGAAGAGGAAGCACCTTGATTTGAAGGGGGGGGAAATTAAAAAATGTTTTTGCTTTGCTAAAGTGCCAGATAATAGCAGAAGGTAAAGAAGGCATTAAAATCAAAAGGAAATCTTCCATAGAAGGGGGGCGCCATAGAGAATTTATGGTTGGCTGGAAATAATACAGCGAGGGGCGCCATGTATGTGAAGTGGTGGCTGGAAAATGAGAAGGGGACGCCATGATTGGAGGAATGCAGAGAGTGTGGGTTTTTTAGATGAAATAGTTGTGGAGATAAGAGTCACCAAGAGAACTACCGGGAATATGGGGAGAGCTGAGAATTGCCCTTAGAGAAAGATGTGGTATAGGGAAGTAGGGGAAAGGAGGCAGATTTTGTTGCATAGGTACAGATGATTTTGCTGCATAATGAAGGAGACCATGAGTATTTTCTGTAGCAGAAGTTGTTTGAAATTAACTTGTGATCAGTTATCAATTTTATGAATCAATGTGAATTTTGTTTGCAACTAGTTTGTTTCCGATGTGTGGATTTGTGTTGTGTTGTGTTTTGGCCACGTGATTGGGTTGTCTGATAAGGTTCCCTGATCGTGACTGCACCACACCCCCTATCTCTAAAGACTTCAAGCAGTCGGAGGTTCCCTCCCTAGAAGAAGACCAAGTACCCAACTAATAATGATCCTTCTCCAACGATTTCAATGCATGCCTTAGCGAGAATAACCACACCCCAAGCAATGAAGGTTAAGGGGTACTTCAAAAAGCAACCTTTAACATTCTTCATTGATCCAAGAAGCACCTATAATTTCTTAGATCCACACATCGCTAAGCAAGTTGACTATTACGTGTATCCACACTCTAGTTTTGAGGTCATGATAGTTAATTGGGGCACACTAGCATGCAAAGGGAAATAGAGAAATGTCTGCATTTTTGTTGGCGACTATAATTTGTAATCTGATATGTTCATTCCCCCACTCAAAGGATGTGATATGGTTCTAGGCACACAATGGTTATGCACCCTCACGTCCATCCTCTAGGCCTTCCCAGAAATGTGGATGCAATTTATGTCCAATGACCAACAAACACACTCACAAGGCACAAAGCAGACACCTCATTATCTCCCATCAAATGGAGAAGCTATTAAAACGAGGTCTTATGGGGTAATAGCCTAACTTCATTCTATGCAACTCACAAAATCTGACAACTCAACTCAATCGTCAAAATTACATGCATTGCTGGACAAATATGCCCACTTTTGTTCTTTGGTCCATTTGTATCACACCTCTACTATTGTCCAAGTCTTCCTTGACCACATCTTCCACCTCCATGGTATGCCCACTTCCATTGTCTATGACCATGACCACACCTTCACCAATAACTTTTGGCAAGAATTGTTCAAGTTGAAGGGAATGCAACTAAAGATGAGCTTAGCATAACCCCTGCAAACTAATGGTCAATCAGAGATCGTCAATAAGTGCTTGGAGACTTATTTACATTGCTTTTCTTCAAAACAATAGACTCACTAGGCTAAGTGGCTACCCCTTGCAGAATAGTGGTACAACACTTATCATTCTTCCACCAAGATGACACCCTATGAAGTTGTGTATGGCCAACCTCCACCATCTCTCGCCTCCCACTTACCTAGTAGTTCTGAAGTGCAAGTTGTTGACTCCACTCTCAACACAAATGAGTCTCTTCTCTACACCCTCAAGGACTTGGCCTTGGCTTAGAACCATATGAAATAGTAGGTTGATCAACATCATTCTGAATGCACATTTACTATCAAGGACATGGTTTTCCTATGTCTTCAACCATATAAGTTAGCACCCAAATTCTATGGATCCTTCCGAATAATACAACGGGTGGACAAAGTGGCCTACAAGTTGGATCTTCCTCTGTCTTCCAAGCTACATCCTGTTTACTATGCTCATGTCTAAAGAAAGTCCTTGGCCAACATGTTCACATTCCATTCGCACTTCTCGAATTGGATGATGAAGGATCTATCATCCTCGAGCAGGAGGCTATTTTAAACCAACGATCATGCTCACTTGGATAATCGCACCATCACAGAAGTTTTGTTTCAGTTGTGAGGATTGCAATCAGAAGATGCCACTTGGGAACCTCTCCACTAGCTTTAGCAATAGTTTACGCAATTCAAGCCTTGAGGACAAGGCTTTCTAAAGGGGGCGAGCATGGTAGGACCCTCACGTCCTAACTATTTTAAGCACTGTAATAGTCATAGAATAATTATTTAGTTAATATTACATTGTGTGGATTAATCCCACATGATTGCACCTCGTAAGTCACTCTCTGTGAGGGCTATATATCAGTGTTACAAGACCCAGACTCGCCTATGACTCGCCAAGCTGATTTTTGGCAAGTACTCGGACTCGCCACCCAGACTCACCCAAGACTCGACAATTTGAAAAACACATGAGATTTAGAGATTTTTAAGGATTTAAGACTTGTTTCATGCACCCTTTAATAGATAAACCTTAAAGACACGATAAAATCATCAAATAGAAGCTACTTTGATCACATACACAAGTATACATCGATCACATAAGTATAAACCCAAATTTTAGCTATAGGAAATAACACATTAGATACATTAATATAGTCAAAGTATACAAAACTCAAGGAATATGAAATCCATGGCATCAAAAGTTCAAAACAAATATTAATACAAAAACTAGAAGTCTATGGCTCAGAGGAGCTTGCTCACTCTGCCCAATATCACGGCAAGTCCTACGTCGGCGTCTAAGATAGGTCCTAGATGATGATGTAGCCATGATATCTGTCTATGTCTCAGTGACACTCAAACCAACATCCAAGGTGTCTGCTCGTGCTCCATCCTCCTCCTATGCCATGGCTACTGCCTCTGCCTCTCTATCCACCTTGTCAACCCATGCAAGGTCCTCATCACTAAAGACAAGATCCTCAACCTCAGTGATCCAACCTGATTGTGGATCAACCTCCTCTAGTGTGATGGGTGATATGTCACTACCCAAAATTTGTTTGTGGCAAAGGCAATGCCCCTTTTGGGGGTCTGGGGGCAACACCCCCAGCGGGGTTGAGGGGCAGCGCCTCTCGCGGGGTCCGAAGGCAGCGCCCCTGGCGCGTTCCCTATTGCGATACAAGGCGGGGTCGAGGGGTAGAGCCCCCACCACCAAGACCAAATTAAAGCCTTTAAGACCTTCGTGGCGCATGTCATTTTTCATAATTTTATTGTTTTTAAATAGCCTTCAAAAATCCTCCAAACCCTTCAAAAAATGCTTGATTTTCACACTTTTACATTTAACTGTTTTCCATTTTTTATAGTTTTTTCCCCCATTTCTCATTGACTTGGTCGAGTCTTCCCATTGGGACTCGCCCAGACATGAGCTGGGCGACCTTGGGCGAGTCTGACAGACTCGACGAGTCGGGCGAGTACCCGACCGCCAAGTCTCCCAGACTCGCCCAAGGTCGCCCAGCTCACGTCTGGGCGAGTCCTATATCTATGCTATATATTGATGTTGTAATAAAGCAAATATCATCTTGGAATGATATTTTGTAATAGAGCTTTGCTCTCAAGGAGGTTGCCCCCTCAAAGAGGCCTATGATTCTTGTTATCAAAATAAGCATATTTGCAACAATTTTTTAGGCAATGTGTTCTTTTTCACATGTTTTGTTTTGTTTGTTAATTTCTTGCAAGTGAGATCCTAACAATAATAATATGAAAGAAACAATAGTAAGGCTTCAGATGTGTCAAATTCTCGTGGCTTATGGTAATGCCAATTACTGTTTTATGGTGAGTAGTATTGCCAAACCAATTCCAAAGGTTTGCAATACCTACAAGATCATTGATGAAATACGTCCCCCTCTCGAAGACTCTAGACATTAGGAGACTTCAAATGGAGTTTCTTTGTGTCTCTATGCATTTCCTAGAAGCATCCCTTGAAAAATGGGAAACTTCCTATAGAGGTTTATCAAATATATCATATGAATTACATCGGGTTTTTCCTTAAGTGCTGATGAGTGGTTGACAAAAGCTAAAAGAACTAAAGAAATACACTAATAGTCTTGTACTCTTCTATTTTTTGCATAAAAATTATGTTATTTTTGTAGCAGAAAATTTCTTATCAAATCCCAAAGAGGTAATAGTACGAAGAAAAACAATAATAATAAGGTTTAAGATGTGTCCATGCATTGAAGTTTTATCAATTGATTGAAAATATAGTTATCTCTAAGGACCCCCATACCATGTTTTTAAAATAATGGCCTTCTCCTCCCAGTCTCAATCTGCCATCTCCAGGTGGTTATGGTTTAAAATTTAATCGTTTATATCATGAAAATGATTACCAAATATCAATATAATTAATCTTTACTTTTGTTGACATCTATTTTAATACTTTGAAATGTTAAACTCTTTGTTTTTAATCATTTTAGTACTGAACATTCTTTGAAGTTGCATATCCATTGTATAATTATTTTTTTCTAAATTTGAATTTTATATATACAAATATTTTTTTACTTTTGTCATCTCCAAGTACTTTCTCCAACCTTTTTAGAAAATGGCATAATATTACCTATCCCCATCTCCCATACCAATACCAATACTCCTCTCTAGGTAACTATGAAAATTAACTAATTTTTTAGCCCAGCTATATGGGCATCCATACTAGAATTTGTCTAAATGTGATTCATTTTAGGGTGTGAAGAGTAACAAGACCAATGAGAACCAAACCACAAAGCTTGTGTCTTAACACCTTGGTGCCCACAAGTTAGTAGAGCAAGCTAGCTTGTGTTGCTAACTAAGGAGTCATCGGCCCTTTCACTTTAGAGCACCACTCATGCCATAGATGCAGGCCTCAATTGCATGCGCACACACACACACCCCCTTTTGTGGGGGAGCCCTGCCACTTCCATGCAAGCCTTGGCCTACCATGCAGCCCTTGCCACATCAAACCATTGTTGCCACGTGGCAACAAAACCTTTACTCTACTACTTTGCTCTTGCACCACTCAATGGGGGGAGAATTTGAAAAATGGCATATTCTGCAAGATTATTTCCTTTTCAAAAGTTGGAGCCGAATAGGGCAATTTTTTGACTGAGGATTTGGATGCCCAAAAAGAGAAATCGTCAAATGTTTGAATCTACACACCCCAAACAATCTTTCATAAGGGTTCCAAATATATCAACAGTATTTAGAAATTCAACTTATTTCTCCCAAAAATTGATTTCTATGAAAAACATCAAACTTAACAATTACAACTAAATTATGAAGAGTTGACAGACAAAAGTTTTGCCCTAGGCAACTACGACCTCATCTTCCTCTAGATAAAATAACCCATAAAATTCACCTCAAACTCCTACAATCACAGTTTCATTTCAAACTCAGTAGACATCCTAGTGCTTTCCCTAATTATATAAACTTCTCCCAAAGCTTCAAAACATTGGTATGGCTAATCCTAAAGTTCTAGTGTTCTGATGGAACACATAATTTGGATCTAGTTAGCCATAACACAAGATTATTGAATCACACGCATGAATCTACTCTAGCTCATATATTGCATAGCATCATCCACAATAAAATTTATTGATAGAATACAGTTAGAAGTACTGTATTAAAAATTGCTGAAAAATTTTACAATAGCAAAATCTCAGCATCAATAACAATGATGTCTAGATATTATTCTAAGAGGTGTTACAAACCAGATTTCTATTTCCAATTTGAAAAAATCGACAAAAAAAATCCCAGAACCAAGTAACATCTAACTCTGCCAGATTTCATTGTAGTACCAGCCTGCAGTGTATATTGGTCTTCAATGCAACATTGATAGTGGCCATTCAAGAGCTTTTAGCAAAGCATTAACCAAGGATATGCTCAAGTGTTTCTAAAATCCATGTCCAATAATTTGTGGTCCACCCTCCTTGAGCTTCCTAATGCTTCTCTTAGCAGATATTTTTGGAAACTTTTTAAGTTGGTTTTTGAATTTTAACACATGTTTTGGGCTGGAGAATCAAAGAATCAAATTTGGACAGAGCCTTTTTCTTTTCTTTACAAGTTCTAGATCTGATTATTGATTTTGAAGCATTAGTTGCTGATGTGAAAAGCATTTGATGAGAGTTTGGTGCAAGGATATTACCTGATCGAGTTGGAGCATTTGTTTCTTTGGTCCCAGGCTGTTTCTAGATGGATTTTGATAACTTGTTTGGCTGTTCAATTTCAATGTCTTCCACTTGGTTGTCCTCTTGTCAGGCCAACGTGTGGAAAGTTTTTTATTATAAGTGGTTCCCTCTATGGGTAATGAGGTTTCCCTTTGATAGCACATGTCCTTTGGGATTTGTCCTTAACCAGTGAGGTTTTTTCTTTGTGATTGGAAATTTGATTTTTTCTTTGTGATTGGAAATTTGTCTTCAAGAAGGCTAGTCGATTGTTGCTAGGGTTCTTGATAAGTTGCTTCCTCTTATCTCTTTGGGTAGCTTTGGTCGATGCAAAGGGCAAACACTGGCCAGCTCCATGTTCATAACACATCCTACACCAAAAGGGGACATTCTCATAATCTATTGGCTGCTCTCATCAATCCCTCTCATATCTAAGATAATACAGTTAAGCAACACTTTTCCCAAATTAACATTGACAAACAAATTCTTGCATAGTTAAGAACACCAGGATACTTGGTACATTCAGAGGCAGTAATGTACTCACCTATTGCTCCTCCAATTTTCCTAGGGTGGATTATTTCCTATGTTGTAGGGTTCGTCGGCCTCCCTACCGGATCCAAGTGCGAGGTGCGGTCCGGTGCGCCTATGGGTCCGGACAGGGCGCGGCCAGAGGGGATCAGGTGCATCCCGAACGCACCCGGGCAGTCCGGGTTCAAACCCGGGGTCCAAAAACAGAACCCACAACACACCCGCGGCGCACCCAGGCGTTAAAACGCCTCAAACAATTTTTTTTTAATTTTTTTAAAAATTTAAGTCACTTTTATCATTTTGTATTTCTTCTAAAATGCAAAAGTAACCCTAAAAACACATTATAAACACAAACACAAAGCCATTTCAACTCATTTGTTTCCAAAACACAAAAGCTCTCCATTGTGGCTGAACTCAAATATTTGTTTGTGATTGAAGAAAGAAGCTTGAAGATTGAATCTTGAAAGTTGGAAGTCTATTGCACCACCATTCCTACTCATTTGCAACGGTTTAGAAGCTGCCAAGAAGATCAAAGAAAGAGATTTTTGCAAAGAGGTAGGTTTTCTTTTCATTTTTTTTTTGCATTTTTGAACAACAAACAAATTATTTTCAACTTGTTTTCTTTTAATCTTAGTTTACATGAATCATGAATGTATCACCATGCTTTTGTTTTTGTTTTGATTCTTGAATATTTTCATTGTTTTGTTTACAAAACTTATTGCCACACCCACAAGAATCACAATGGCAGCTAGTTCTAGCTCCATATCCCAATCAAAATTAAAAATCGATCCACACTCACCTCTTTGGAGGCATGTTGAAACGATACAACAACGACCAGGTGGTGGGGGTTACATTTGGAAATGCAAAAGTTGTGATGTGCAATATAATAGTTCATATAGTCGAGTGAAAGCCCATTTGTGTAACATCCCTGGGATGGGGATCAAAGCTTGCCCAAGAAAGAATAAAAAACCTATACCACGAGAGCAAGTGATGGCATATATCATGGAGCAACAAGCAGTAGATGAAGCAGCAGGCCGTAAATCATTAGCAAAGTTGTCAAGGAAAAGAGGCAGAAATCAAGGAATGGAGCCTCCATCTATTCCCAATCCCAGTGTTGTGATAGAGAGCCACCTATTTTTGGTCACTCCTCAAGAGCAAGCCACAAGCACTACAAACAAGAGACCAAAGGGACCTTTGGAAACATCATTTCAAAATGAAGCTCGAGATATTGTTGACCAACATATAGCCAGATGCATTTATGCAAATGGTATGTCATTCAATATTATTCGCTCACCATATTGGAAAGAGATGGTGAGAAAAATTAATGAGGCTCCAAAAGGGTATAAGAGCCCAAGTTATGAGAAGGTGCATGGCACCTTATTGGAAAATGAGGTCAAGAGTATAGAAGATGCACTGAAGCCCATAAGGGATTCATGGAATGAGACAAGGGTGTCAATTGTCTCTGATGGATGGAAAGATGTAAAAAATCGGCCTTTGATCAATGCCATTGCAGTGTCCCCTAAAGGGGCAATGTTTTGAGAGCTGTGGATTGTGAGGGGCAGGTGAAGGATGGAGAATTTATTGCTAAGATCCTCCTTGCAGCCATTGAGGATGTGGGACCTCGTAATGTTGTTCAAGTGATAACGGACAACGCAAAAAATTGTAGAGCTGCTGGGTTGTTGGTTGAGGAACGATATTCACATATCTTTTGGACACCTTGTGTTGACCACTCTCTCAATTTAATGCTACAAAAGATTGGGAAAAAAATTGATTGGATTAGAGAGTTGTACGCAGAGGCCGAGGAGATACAAATGTTCATCACCAACCACCACATGTCCCAAAGCATATTTAGATCATTTTCTACATTGGAGTTGTTGAAGGTAAGTGAAGCAATATATTTTTAAATTTTTCATAGTGCTTTAATTTCACATATTCTAATTCTTCTTAAAGTTTGTTTTTAATTTTTTAAATGTTTAAATTTTAATTATTGTACTTTTTATTTTTTATATTTCAATAGGTTGCCGAGACCCGTTTTGCCTCAAACACAATTGCCTTGAGATGACTTGTGAAGGTCAAACAAGCTCTTATCAGCATGGTAACAAGCACTAATTGGTCCGTATGAAGGCAAAGCAACACTGAGAGGGCAGCATATGTCAAGGGGATGATCCTAAATGACTATTGGTGGGATCGTGTGCAGTATCTCCTTAGTTTCACTGAGCCCATTTTGAGCATGATTCGTTATACGGACATGGACAAGCCTTGCATGGGGGAGATATATGATGGCATTGATTCAATGATAGAGAAGATAAAGACCATCATAAATGAGAAGGAGAAAGATCCTTAGGAAATTCTCTTCAACCAGGTGCATGAAATTATTGAGGCTAGATGGAACACAATGACAACCCCGCTGTATCTTCTTGAATTTGCATTGACTCCAAAATATTACAGCAGTGAGATTCTTTCGGTGCCAAATAGGATTCCCCCATGGAGAGATTTAGAAGTGTCTGAAGGGTACAAGGCAGCATTTCGTAAACTCTTCCCTGATCCAGATTTGCATGATATGGTCACGAATGAGTTCACTAATTTTGTACACTCCAATGGTCAAAGCATTGAGGCTCTTCGTGATAAATTCAAGAAAGATGCTCACAATTGGTGGTACTTTCATGGCCAACAATTCCAGTGCCTACAACCTCTTGCAATCAAAGCTTTATCACAAGTAAGTTTACTAAATTTCTATGTTTTTATGATTTATCTTAAAGACTTTTAAAAATTTAAACTTTGAAGTTTCATAATTTTTTATTTTTATAAATTTTATAACTTGTAACTTTTAACTTTTTAACTTTTTATTTTTAACTCTTTCTCTCTACTTTGTCTTCATAGGTTGCTAGTTCCTCTGCATTTGGGAGGAATTGGAGCACGTACTCTTTTATCCACTCGATAAAGCGTAACCGATTGCACTCCAAAAAGGCAGAGAATTTAGTGTATGTGCATTCCAACTTGCGCCTCCTTTCGCACAAAACGCAAGACTATAAGGAAGGGCAATCAAAGTTGTGGGATGTGGTGCCAGAGCAAATTGACATGGATGCTTCTACTTCCCAATCCCAACATGTTGCACTTGAGGGATCAGAGAGCGAGCACACTTTTTCAGTGAGTGGTAGTGGTGTTGGTTGTGGTTCTTCAAATGATCCTGCTAATGTCCAAGATGATGATGATGATGTGGAGGATTTAGCAAATCCATCTGATGATTGACATTTGTCATTTGACATTGAAACAATGAAAATTGATTGTTGAACATGATATTATTATTTTGAATCTTGTTATTGAACTGGAAGTTCGAGTTTTATGTTTTATGATATTCAAGTTGATGGTGGTTTTGTTGATTATATGATGCTATGTGGTGTTCTACACTTTATTCTTGCTTTTCTACACTTAATTCTTGCTTCTACACTTAATATTTTTTGCATATACATATATATAAACGAACCCAACCCCCAAAACAAATTTTGGCCGAACCCGCGAACCCGAACCCGCACCAAAACCGGCAACTTAGATTATTTCCAATAATCACTAGGAAGCAAGGGTAGCCTGATGGCCCTGACCCATTCCGGAACTATGCTCAGAAGATCTTCCATGTGATTGAAAGCAAGAGACCATTGCTGCATGAGCAAACCTGATTTTTTCATAAACTAGGGGCATCCTTGAAAAAACAAATCCTTTTTTTGTTTGGTGAAGTTGCCGTGAATGATCCGAAAATCAATTAGTCATCCGCAATGATATGTCAGTAGTCACTTCTTGACAACTAAGTCACTATTTATTTGTTTGTCATTATGGACAGGTTCAGCGAAATGTGTATTCTTATTCCTTGCGAAAAGACCCTTACAGCAAGTGAGGCAGCTGAATTATTCATCACTAATGTCTAGGAGTCCGTGGTGGTGAAGCATGGTGTGGAATATCAACCCCATTTACGAATCAAAATGAAGTGATGCTTTGCCATAATCAGAATATCTGCAGATCCTAAAAGTTTCGAATTTTCTTGCACTCAGATTTTCAGAGTTTTGGGTCCTAGAAACCCATAAATCTGCAAATAAGGGCTTTTTTTTGTGCAGCTAGAGTCTATTTTCCATTTCTTCCATGAAAAAATTTACCTCTGGTGGGGTTTCCATCCTAAAGTAACAACCATTTTCCCCTCCCTCCCTGTAATGTCCCTTTCTTTTTATTGAGACATTTGCGGAGGCCTCTAGCCTATTTAATTCCTGTAGGCTAAGTTGGAGGGTATAAGGGAATAATTTATTAATTAAATTTTACATAGTCCTAAGTTCCCTAAGGATTATTCATATTTAATTAATTATAAAGGCTGAACCTTGGTTTAAATAAAGTGACTTAATTTTATGTCAATGGAAAATTATAAAGGGGTCACTTTAAGTGAGTAGGAAAATAAAAGAAATAAAGTTATTTCTCTCAAAGAAGGATATAAAGGAATTGTGAGCCAAAAGGCAATTCATTCTGAACTTGTTATTTTCTCTTGGAGTTCTTTGAAAGCTGGAGCTTACGGTTCAGCGAACCCTAGGACGAAAACCCTTGGGTATTTGGCTTCGTGGACGAAAACCCACTTGGTCATTCCTAGGCGGATTCAAACAGGATTCGCAAGTGCATTGAATGATATAGATTTCAAAGTTCTTGGTGTGTGGAGGACATATCTTGTTGCAAGTCTATGTATTTGTTTCCAAAGGGTTTCATTGATAAATTTGTGAGATTTGTGAACAAATACAAATTTATGATATTTCCGTTGAAGATTTGGTTGAAGACTTATTCATAAATCTAGTGGATTTTATTGGCAGGTTTGAACCCTATATATTTCCAGCGATTCATATTGGGGTGTGATTTTTGGATGATTTAGTTTCCTTAAAACCTGGCTGCAGCTCTTTTCATAATAACCGCAGCCTTCATAAAGATTTATTCCATATCTTAATGGTACTGTATCATTCACAAGGGGTAGCGTGGAGGTTTGAGGAATGTGTGTGGGGTCTTATGGGTGGTGCCAAAGCAGAAATTGGAGGTTAGAACAGCCACAGCCTTGAAAGAACATAGGACATGAGCATTGGAGGAAACGTGGGGTTTGTGGAGTCATAAATACATTATGATACATGCTTCAGCTGGCTGCCCAAGTTTGTGTTATTCTATAAACTGTTTTAGCATCATATTTCGGTATGTAAAAGCATTTCATTGAATATTTATGTGTCTCAGCAATATCTGATTTTTATAGCAGCAAACTGGGTATTGTATTCTGCTATCTTTGATATTATAGTGCAGCAAATTGTTTGTCAAATTGTCTCTGTATTTTCCTATGTGTTTTGTGATACAAATTGTGAATGGATTAATATCAAACTTGTCAAAACAAGCTGCCCACAACAAACAAACTCAGAAAATCAGTATAACCAGCGTGATGCAAAGTGTTTGACGAAATGTCAATCCACTAGAAAACTGAAATTTTGTAGTTCAAAGCAAAAATCTTGGTAGGGGATCTTACAATGGTATCAGAGCAAGTGATCTTGCCAGCCTAGAGGGTTTGCATGTCTGGTTTTATCTATTGCATGTTGATTTATGAATCCCGAGGATAGAGATTATATCACGTATAGGAGAAGGCAGCAGTTGTTGAGTTCTAAATCTGAAGAAGAGAACACTATGGGTGATAGAGACCGTGAGGATCCTAGTACCAAAGACATTCTTAATGACATTGCTCGAGGGCAGCGAGAAATGGTGCAGCTTTTGATCCAATTTATGCAGCATAATGTGGCAAATAACAATGCAAATCAGAATAATAATAGGGGTAGTCATCACAATGGCAGAAACAACAGACGTAATGGTGAGACAAGTAACTCTGGTAATAATGCAAACATTCCCAATAATCACACTAGAACCACTCAGGCTTCCACAGTTAAGCCTCTTATGCCTAATTTCTTAGATCAGCAGAGGGCACAAGGTGGTGGACAACAAATTGTAGAAGAGAGTTTCACAGACTATATGCGTGAGTGGAAATCTCTTGGTGATGAGTTTCAAGCTACTATGTCATTACAGGACTTCTGCCAATTGAAGTACAGAAATAGGCCGAGAGCAGACAGAGGGCATAATCAGGAGTTGCAACGGAAATTGGGTAAGGTATCTATTTCTTCTTTTGATGGTTCGGGTAAATGCACTACACATGCATGGATTCAAAAATTAGAATACTCACTCTGAATCCCATGTTTGAGAGAGAGGCTATCCAGTTCACTACTTTGCATTTGGAGGGTGATGCCCACGATTGGTGGTATCATGGGATGGTTACACAGGGTCATAGCCTTGTTACTTCTTACATTGATTTTACTCAGAGGCTGATTAACAAGTTTGATAAGGCAAATCCCGAACAACATTTCAGAGAGTTGGCCCAACTCATACAGAAGGATTCAGTGGATGCTTATATTTCTGATTTTCAAAGGCTTGCAGTAATGGTACCAAATGTGTCAGAGGACAAGTTGTCTTATCTCTTCATTGAGGGCTTCGAGGAGCCACTTCGAGGTTGGGTAAAAGCTTTAGACCTACCTTCTCTACAAGATGCCAAAAAAAGAACTAGAAACATGGAATTTTCAGCACCTCCTAAAAATAAATTTCAGAACAAATCATTTTCTTCTTCTAAGAAAGACAATAAGAAGAGTTTTCAGAAGGAATGGCCTAAACAGACGAAGTTAGATACAGAGGCTAAAAATGAACTTAGGAGGAAGAAGCTTTGTTTCTCATGCAGGGAACCTTGGGAGCCTGGACATAGATGCCTTGGGAAAGGCAAAGTTCATTATATTGAGGTTACTTCTAACATTGAGGGGGAGGAGAAAGGAGATTCTAGCTCAAAGAGTGAACATGAAGAGGAGAAGGTAGAGCATGAGGAGAGAGCTACAAGTGAACCCTTATGTGGTACTATCGCTTCTCTTTCAGGTACTCCTAGATTCATCCTTTCAAGGTGAAAGGAGTTCTGAAGGGTGAGCGTGTGATTGTCCTGATTGATAGTGGGGCAACCCACAACTTCAATGATGAAGGCTTGGTGATGAAAAGAGGTCTTCAAGTAGAGGATTTTCCGAGATTTAATGTGATGGTTGCAGATAGCTTCACTATGAGCTGTAAGAAGAAAATCTCTCAGTTGAGCATTACCTTGGGTGACCATCAGGTTATTGATGATTTCTATGGTGTTGGAATTGGTGAGACTGATATGGTCCTTGGCATTCAGTGGTTGCACTCCCTTGGGAAGTATTCGCAAAACTTTTAGACCATGGAGCTCAAATTCAAACATGAAGGTAAAAAGGTTGTACTTCAAGCAGTTTCGAATGGGGCACCTAGAGTGGTCGAAGAGGATGGAGGCACTATTCCGGCATGGTGAGGTTGCATGGGCAATCCAATGTTTAATATCATCCAAAACTCCTTCTGATAGTGGTGGACAGTATCATGTGGATATCCAATATGTATTGGATAAGCATAGTGTGGTTTTCAGTGATATTCCTCCTGGTTGACCACCTAATAAGGATTTTGAGCATGCGATCGAGCTAGAGGAGGGCTGTAAGCCCGTCATTACCACTCCTTATCAACATCCGAAGAGATTCAAAGAGGAGATAGAGAAAACAATTAAGAAGTTGCAGGATATGGGACATATCAGACCTAGCTTGAGTCCCTTTGTTTCTTCAGTTGTTTTGGTGAAGAAAAAAGACAAGACCATGAGGATGTGCATTGACTATCATGCACTGAACAAGAAAACAATCAAGAGCAGGTATCCGATTCCCAGGATCGATGAGCTGCTAGCTGAGTTGAAGGGTGCAATATACTTTTCAAAGATTGATCTCCATTCGAGATACCATCAGATCCGGGTCCATGAGGAGGACATCCACAAGACAGCTTTCAGATGCCATTATGGCCATTACGAGTTTTTAGTCATGCCCTTCGGTTTGACCAATGCTCCTGCTACTTTCCAGTCTTGCATGAATCACATCTTCAATAAACAGTTGCGGAAGTTTTTGCTTGTATTCTTTGATGACATACTGATTTACAATAAGACTTGGGCAGACCACCTCAGGCACATTGATGAGGTGTTGAGCATCATGGAGGCACAGTCTTTGTTTGCAAAAGCTTCCAAGTGTGAGTTTGGGTTGATGGAGATTCTTTACTTGGGGCATGTGATCAACGCTAATGGAGTGGAGGTCCATCATGAGAAAATTCAGGCCATTCTGGATTGGCCTCCGCCGAAGACATTATCAAAATTGAGGGGATTTTTCGGCCTATGCAGTTACTACAGGAGGTTTATTTAGGGTTTTCTTAGCTTGGGGCACCTCTTACAGATCTCACTAAGAAGGGAGCTTTCAAATGGACGGATGAGGCTCATCGCACATTTGACAAACTTAAGGAGGGAATGAGTACTTGTCTTGTTTTAGCATTATTTGATTTCTCTTAGCCTTTTGTTTTGGAGTGTGATGCTTCAGGTGAGGGAATAGGGATTGTGCTTATGCAGAATAGGCACCTCATAGCTTATGAGAGCAGTAAGCTCCGAGATGTGGAGAGATTATATTCCACTTATGATAAGGAGATGCTTTCCATCATGCATGCGTTGGCAAAATTCAGTCAGTATTTGGTAGGTGAAAAATTTGTTGTCAAAACAGATCATAACAATTTGAAATACTTCTTGGAGCAGAAGGATTTGAACAAACGGCAACAAAAGTGGGTAACCAAATTCAGGCTTATGATTTTGACATTGAATATGTAAAGGGGAAGAGGAATGTAGTAGCAGATGCCCTTTCCAGAAAACCCACTTTATGCTCCATGACAGAGATTTCAGCTGATTGGAAGGCTCACCTTTTGGTTGAGTATTCCAAAAATACTTTTGCATGTGAACTCATGGATGGTAAGATTCAGGATGATAGGTACAAAGTGGTGGATGATGTTATCTACTACAAGGACAGGATTTATTTGGTTCCTGAATCAAAAATGAAGGAGAAAATCTTAAGACCCATTCATGATACACCTCTTGCAGGACATCCAGGGTATTTCAAAACCTACAAGCAAATCAGAGAGAGATTCTCTTGGAAGGATCTCAAAGATGATGTCTTGCGCCATGTTAGAGAGTGTATGATTTGTCAGCAGAACAAGTCAGAGCATACTTTCCCAGCAGGTTTGTTGCAGCCATTGCCTATTCCTGAGCAGAAGTAGGAAAGTATATCCATGGACTTTATTACAAGCCTCCCTAGAGTGCAGGGCAAAGATTGCATCTTTGTGGTGGTTGACAGGTTGACCAAATATGCACATTTCTTTGCTATATCATCTAAGTATAAGGCACCTCAGGTTGCAGAGTTGTTCTTTAGAGAGGTGTTCAAACTCCATGGATTACCGAAGAACATTGCCAGTGTTCGGGATAGTAGGTTTCTCAATGTATTTTGGCAGGAGCTATTCAGATTAGCTGGTACGAAGTTGACCCCGAGCACTAGTTACAACCCTCAGACTGATGGTCGAACAGAGATTGTAAACAAATGGGTGGAAGGATATTTGCGCAATTATGTTGCAGGGCAATATAAGACTTGGATCAGGTGGTTACATTTGGGTGAGCATTGCTACAATACCACCTATCACATGTCGATTGGCATGACTCCTTTTAGAGCATTGTATGGTTACGATGCTATGCCTTTTGTGGACTTAGCATTTGATGATAGCAGGGCTCCTAAGGTTAAGGATTGAATCCAGGAGAGTCAAGACATCCTTAAGTCACTTAAGGATAATCTTCATCGTGCTCAGAATCAGCAGAAGATTTATGCGGGTAAGCATAAGGTTGAGAGAAGTTTTGAGGTTGGAGACTTGGTTTTCCAGCGCCTACAGTCGTATAGACAATCTACATTGAAGAAAAGTGGTGCAGAGAAGCTTAAGCCTCACTTCTATGGCCCTTACAGGATTGTATGGAATAGGAGAGGTGGCGTATGAATTGGAGTTGCCTGAGAGTAGCAGAATTCATAATGTGTTTCATGTTTCTTGCCTCAAAAAGGCACTTGGGTAGCATGTTACTTCATCTCATGAGCTTCCACCTTTGGATGAAGAGGGCAGATTGGTATTGGTTCCTGATGCTATCTTGGATGTCAGAGAGAAGATTTGGGAGCAGAGTGCTCAAGAAGTATTTGATCAGATGGAGGGACTTGCCTCTAGAGGATGCCACTTGAGAGGGAGAGCATATTCTTCAACATCTGAATTTGCAATTGCTTGTGGGCAAGCAATTTTGGGAAGGGAGGATTATAACGTCCCCTTCTTTTGATTGAGACATTTGCAGAGGCCTTTGGCCTATTTAATTCCCATAGGCTAAGTTGGAGGGTATAAGGGAATAATTAATTAATTAAATTTTAAATAGTCCTAAGTTCCCTAAGGATTATTTATATTTAATTAATTATAAAAGATGAACCTTGGTTTTAATAAAGTGACTTTATTTTATGTCAATGGAAAATTATAAAGGGGTCACTTTAAGTGAGTGGGAAAAAGAAGAAATAAAAAAGAAATAAAGTTATTTCTCTCAAAGAAGGATATAAAGGAATTGTGAGTCAAAAAGCAATTCATTTTGGACTTGTTATTTTCTCTTGGAGTTCTTTGAGAGCTGGAGCTTACGGCTCAGACGAAAACCCACCTGGTCATTCCTTGGCAGATTCACACAAGATCCGCAGGTGCATTGAATGATATAGATTTTGAAATTCTTGGTGTGTGGAGGACATATCTTGTTGCAGGTCTATGTATTTGTTTTTGGAGGGTTTCATTGATAAATTTGTGAGATTTGTGAACAAATACAAATTTATGATATTTCTGTTGAAGATTTGGTTGAAGACTTATTCATAAATCTAGTGGATTTTATTGGAGGGTTTGAACCCTATATATTTCCAACGATTCATATTGGGGTGTGATTTTTGGATGATTTAGTTTCCCTAAAACCTGGCCGCAGCTCTTTTCATAATAACCACAGCCTTCACAAAGATTTATTCCATATCTTAATGGTACCGTATCATTCACAAGGGGTAGCGTGGAGGTTTTGAGGAATGTGTGTGGGGTCTTATGGGTGGTGCCAAAGCAGAAATTAGAGTTTAGAACAACCGCAGCCTTGAAAGAACATAGGGCGTGAGAATTGGAGGAGACGTGGAGTTTATGGAGTCATAAATACATTATGATCCATGCTTCAACTGGCCGCCCAAGTTGGTGTTATTCTACACTCTGTTTTAGTATCATATTTTGGTATGTAAAAGCATCTCATTGAATATTTATGTGTCTCAGCAATATCTGAATTTTATAGCAGCAAACTGGGTATTGTATTCTGCTATGTTTGATATTATAGTGCAGCAAATTGTTTGTCAAATTGTCTCTGTATTTTCCTATGTGTTTTGTGATACAAATTGTCAATGGATTAATATCAAACTTGTCAAAACAAGCTGCCCACAACAAACAAACTCAGATAATCAGTATAACCAGCATGATGCAAAGTGCTTGACAAAATGTCAATCCACTAGAAAACTGAAATTTTGTGGTTCAAAGCAAAAATCTTGGTAGGGGATCTTACACTCCCTGCCTCGCTCCCTCTCTAGTCCTAAAATTGTCCTAAAATAGTCCAGATTTGTTGCCTTTTTCCTATCCCATTCTTGTCAGTTTCCCATTGTTTTATACTCATTTGATCCAAAAATCCCTTTATGCTACATGGTTTAGTTGTTATGCAGCATGATAAAAGTAAAGAATTTTGCTCACAGGAAGTAAACCAGTTTTGAACAAACATCTTGGAGGCTTGATAAACCTGCTGGAACGGAGAAAAAGTTGATGGCAAACTGAGAACAGGCTGCTGGGCGAATTCTTGCCCGCTTGCAGCTTGCTAAGCTACAGCTGTCACCAAACCATTAGTTGTGAAATATTATGAACTGTTTGGTTAGCTTTTAAGGAGAAATTAGTAGAAAATAAGGATTGCTTGTTCAGATTTACCTATGCAAGAATATTTTTCATCATGGCCTGATTTGCAGCATGCAGCGAGTAAGGAGTTTTGTTGACAGGAAGTAAACCAGCTTTCAACGAACATCTTGGAGGCTTGAGAAACCTACTAGAACAGAGAAAAAGCTGGTG
Source organism: Cunninghamia lanceolata (assembly GCA_027924645.1). NCBI lineage: Eukaryota > Viridiplantae > Streptophyta > Pinopsida > Cupressales > Cupressaceae > Cunninghamia > Cunninghamia lanceolata. Next base: position 4,837,390 of record BSBN01001201.1, read on the forward strand.
GGAAACTGAGAAGGGCTGCTGGGCAAATTTTTGTCTTTGCAGCATGCTGCAAGTAAGCAACAGCCATCGGTTTGGTGTGATTTAATTTAGCATTTGACGTAATTTCTGTGTGTTCAGCATTTGTCCATTTATTTAATCTGCAGCGTTATAAATTATAAGCTGGTTTCAGATCTTTTGAGTATGATTCTTTTCAATAATCAGACTTAGAGATTTCATTTGTTTGGTGTTCATTTGATACTCAGCAATTAGTTTTTCAGACCTATGTAATATGCTTATCTAATAGTTAATCATGTGTCTTCAATAGTTATCCATAAAGTAGAGTGCATTCATACAGCCACACATAACTCAATACCCACAACTCTTGTCCATAGATCTTGCCGTGACACAATCACAAGCCTACGTCCCTAGGTTGAAAAGGACATTGCTTTAGTCTATTTATTTTAAATCTATTTGAAACAGATATTTAAGTTGGACTTCAATCTGAAGTGACAAGAGCACAATTTAGTCCAATCAACAAGGAACTTTGATGGTTGTGTCAGGAGACGCTGGTTTGCTTGTTTTAAGGAATAGAAGGCTTGTATTTATAGATAGAATCCTTTGCCACGATATGAATCTCCTATAGATAGCCACTCAATTGTATTGATAGAGAAGGATGAATCCTTAACTCATGAGTTAAACATTCAACCGACAAGTATCCACAAGCTACCAATTAGACCCATATGATTAACCAAAAGTTATTTGTGCTACAAGTCAGCTACTCTATAACCATATATACATCAGAATACTGTATCCCCTTAGCACATTCCAACCCTTATATCCTAAAATTTGGCTCCGCTTGACATATTTCATCCAAAAAACATGACAAGAGACCAACTAATAAGACATATGTATATCCATCTATACTTGATGCCATGCTACCAATCAGTTACATTAGATCAAGTCGTAAAAGTCAAGACTTCCACAAATCCGTGTACATTTGATGCCATGTTCCATCATATGTTCATCGATATTGATAGGTGATGATCATTGATGATGCCATGGTTCCTCTACATTACTCTAATTTCACACTTGTTCATAGTCGATGTTTCTCTAACGTTGTGTTTAACTATGGTTGTTGCCTTATTTCATGTATGTCCATAGTCACCGCTCTCTAGATGCCAAGCATACCCATAACGTTGACTTCTTTCATTCCATGTATGCCCATAGTATAAGGCTCAAAAAGACCATGAGCATTAATCTATAGAAGACAAAGAATAATCTTAAGGAAGATAGCAAGGATTAGAATAAGAGTGTGAGGAGGAATCTAAAGAAGAGGACAATGAAGAATATAGAGATCATAAGGAAGATGACAAGAATTAAAATAAGAGCTTAAGGATATGAAGAAAAGCACAAGGAAGAATCTAAAGAAGAGCACATTGAAGAATTCGAAAAATGAACATGATGATTTTGATACTTGTGAAGGCAGCTCAGACCTCTCACATACTCGAGCTAAACTAGCAGAGTGGAAGACAAGGTTGAAAATATTATTGGAAAAAGAAAAAAGAAGATAACTCTACAAAAATTGTGATATATCAACATACAAATCACCATTGAGAAGAAAAATTTATGGATGCAAAGCACGAAACCTCGGAAGGGCAAAGACTAAAGGTATTAATTGACTCAAAAAGGCAACCACTAATGGTTTGTTTGGCAACAAAAGGCCAGTGATTATGGACAGACAACAGATTAAAGAAATAGCTATAGTTATACACAATGTTAAAGGAGCATCAACTATGGAAAAGGGTGGAATCAAAGTAGCACAAAGGAAACATGCATCATCAAGGACTATCATCTATAAAGGTCACATGTAAATAGATGGATGATCAAACATGGCATTAAGTGTACACATACTTGAGAAAGACTTACAATTCATTATTTTCTCATTTTCCAAAGTGGACCGTTATGGGGGTGGAATGTTATACAACATGACTCTGGTATTCTAATATACAAGAGGTTATGCAGTAGCCAACTTGTGGCACACCCAACCCTTGCTTAATCATATGGATCTAACCAGTAGCTAATCGATTAATGTATATGGGCCAGCCAAATGTTTAACTTGTGGGTTAAGTGTTTACCCTTCCCCGCCATCATTTTTATATTGGAAAAGAGTTTACAAATATAGCTCTACGAGCAAAAGTTTGACCAATCGTTACAAAACATAAACTCCCAAGGAGTAGAATATGAGAAATATGAACACTACAAAGTTAGCACATAGCTCAAAATATCTCCATAATAGTCAACTATAATAGCCAGCCGAATAGATCACCATTAGCAGGACAACATCCAATATAAAACTAGATCTTTTTTGCATCTTTTTCCTTGACACTCGTGGCCTTTTCTTCAGCCTTGATGATACATTTCACCTTCTTCTCCAAGTCTAACATTGTATAATTCACACATTTTCGCCGCCACCAGTTAGGGAAAGCAGAGATGGGAATGTTGTCATAATTACCCAGCTCAGAACTGGATAAAGAACCAGCAGCAACATCGATTTTCACTTTACCATCCTTTTTACATACAGGATCACTCGAAACATCTTTACCTTTACTTTTGTTCTTTAAATAGCCTACTATTATCTACTTAATTTCCTCTTCAGATTTATCCACCTATGCACTAACCTGCAAAGAAATAAGACAAACTGTGACCTCCCTTGAGAAGCCAGTCCCTGATGCAACCTTGAAAAATATGATTGTTTCTTTTAAGCCAAAGAAACCAAAGTACCTCCATAGATAGAACAATCCATACTTTGTCAAAAAAATTAGAAGACTGATTTTTAGATTTCACAATATGAACAAACAGAATATCCCACCAAGAAATTGACTCTTTACCCACCCACTTAGCCCAAACAAGAAGAAAACAACCCCTGAAAAGCTTTGCATACACACAATCTAAAAACAAGTGTTTAAAAGACTCCCTCTTACCACAACAAGGCACACATCATACCCAGAAGAGAGAAGCTCTCCAACAACAAGCTTTTTACATAACAAAAACCACCTAAAAAAGATTTTTTAGGCTCCCATACATTAGACCAAACACAATTTAATCTATTTGTCCACAAGGCTTCAAAGTCATTTAATCCCCAAAGAGAATTGAAATGCATATGAAAATTATCAGATTTAGAAAGTATATGGTAAAAAAATTTTGCCGTCAATTTAAGGAGTTTGTCGCCACAAGCCCAAGAAAAATTCTGCCAAAAACTAATATCATAATTCTTTTTCCAAGACAAGATAGTTAATCCCAATAGCATCTTTGATCATCGAATAAGTTCTTTTTAGAGAATCAAGAAGTCCAAAACTGTCTGTAAGAGTCTCCCAAGAGACAAGCCCACTATCATTAATGATTTGACCACAGGTTTTAATTCCTTTATTATTCCAACCAAATGTAGAACATCCTCTTTGAAGAGCAAGAGGCCTGTTATTAAGCTCAACTAACCACCAAATGGATTTGAATGCACAAAATGGATCACTTTTTATATCTTTAACATTCCAGTTCACAACAAACTTCCTGACCTATTCCCATGCTTTCCAAATTGTACCAAAAATATCCATACTACTAGTGTGAACTTTAAAGTTCACAAAAAGTATATCAACTAAACCAAGACCAACCCACTTAGGCCTCCCTTTGGAGTAACCCCTAGCAATATTATTCCTGAGCCATTAAGAGACTTAAGAATCAATTTAACAACTAAAGCAACACCTTGCAAGTATAAATTCTTTAGCCCCATACCATCAAAGCTCTTGGGCTTACAGCATACATCCCAACTGACCAAATGCCTTTTTTTCACCCTTTCCCATCAAACCACAAAAAATCCCTTATCAATTTATCAAGTTGCATCAAATGAGAAGAACAAACTAACTATGAAGAAGAAGAATAAATTGAAAAGGAAGAGAAAAACCTTTTGACAAACTTGAAATCTTCTAGCAATAGACAAAAAATTGGCCTGCCACTCAGATAATTTTCCAATCACTTTGTTCATCACCCAAGCCCACATATTCTTCAAAGATAGGGAAGAAGCAAAAGGTATACCAAGGTATCTAACTTGCATCTTAGGGCCTCCCACTCCCAAACCTTACCAACCAACCAATCAAGAGGGCGGTCCTTCCAACTCAATATCACAAATTTATGGACAGCAATTTTTGAACTAGAAGCATTATAATAATAATCAAGCCTTTTTGGCAAATTAACATAATTAATATAATAAGACTTAAGTTGTCCTTTCACCATGTTTTAGAATAAAGTTACTATGACCAACTTAAAATATTATTATTAAAATACTTCCTTAACTTTATCCCTTAGCCTACAGGGAAAAAGGAATAGGATACAGGTCTCCCAATCAATTTAATTCTAAAAAGGGGGCATGACAATCCTAAGGTGACCTATGTTCTACTGAGAGGGTAAACATATTAGACTCTCTAGTGCCCTTACAGGTTTTCACCATCAACCTCCATTAGGCCATGTGGGTTTTCAACCTAACAGGGATAGATTCAGCTGCCCTTTCGAGTTTTCAACTAAATCCATCAAAAGTCCAAAGTCAACTCTATTCCTACCAACATCATCCCCCCAATGTCTTGTCTGTAATGTCCCCTTTTGGGATTACCCTAAATCTTGCCCTAGAATCACAAGTTAGGGTTATAACTTACCAATTAAATGTTGTAAGCGAAATAAATCCTGGTTTAGGTCCTGCAATCATGATAGATAACATTGGAAATACAATTTATTAGATCAAAACATATATAATAAATTATCTGCTCAAATCATGTAAGAGATATGTAAATCTGGTTATGACCTGCTACCATATTAGATGAATATGACATGAAATACTTTTAATTCTAAGTCTATGAAAGATTGCATATAACAATATAACAAGTCTCAAGGAGAATAGTTCGGGAGGCTGCAATAGGGTGTCCTAGATCCTCAACTCTAGACCCAAGGATAGGACCTTATCCTCCTTGGACTCATGTGGTCTTTTACCCGATGGTCCTTAACCATCCTCATGAGGTGGTCTCATGTGGTCCTTAACCGATGGTCCTTAACCATCATCATGAGTTGCCACGCCTAGTGAGGAATCATTCACTGTTCCCCCTTCCTTGCAATCTTGCCTCATCCCTTCTTAACTAATCATGATCAAATCACTGTTCATATCTATAATATATGCTACATTGGCATCAACTATCAATGTTTTTAATTGGTATAATTGTAAGCATATATATATATATATATATTTGCTCACCTCTACATTTATTTATTAAATAGGCATAGACATAGTTAGCAATGCATGCCACATAGATAGACTACCTTATAGTTCTGCTGTTGCAGCTATATTTATATATACCACTGCTGTTATATTCCTGGCTGTCTTTGTTATTTGGCTCTGCTTTTTTATATTCCAGATGCTAATTCTCTTTCCTAATTGATACCTTCAAATACCTCACCCTTATACCTTCTCAAAAGATGTGACTCTGACCAATGGTTGTACCTCTTGTCTCTTGAAACAAATCGTATCCTTTCCTAAATACTAATCGCTGCCCTTTAAGAAATATCTTTGTCTTCTAGCATAGTCGCTGCCTTGTCCTTTTATTTAATTTGTCTTTTAGTGCTTTGTCTCCTAGCAATTCGTCTTTTCCTTCTTTGTCTTTTAGTGCTTTGTCTTCTAGCAATGCTGATCACTGCCTTGTTAAATTTAAATCTTTAATTTGAATTTTGCCTTATCAGGGGGAGTCGGCCTATCTCAAATATGGGACATTTAAGTCCTCCCCGCCCAAGATTGCTTGTCCTCAAGCAATCTCAACTAGTAATCAACATCCCAAATCAATCTTCCTTGAAGAATGGTGGTTAGTCTACTTGTCTCTATCCAACCGTCAACATAGCCCTTTAAGATCATGAGGTTGATAACCTTCTCTAAGGTATGAGGATAATGTATTGTCTAATATTCTTCGGGTTCATATACTTGTATTTCCCAATATCTCTCAACAACAAAACCAAGAGTTGGTAATTGCTAAGGTTTATAACTTAAGACAAGGTTTCTCTCATCTCATCACCACAAGGATTTTAGGGCATCTTTCGTTGGGAGTGTTGTGAATAACAAGATCCTTTACTATGGTTTGTACCTTTTTTTCCTATACCCTCAGTTGGGAGTAAGTATATTTTATTCCACCTAGTCATTCAACAGGGCTTGAGACAAGATTGAGGGTGAAATCGAAAATATCTTATAGGTGTTTGTAACACAGTCCAACATTTTTCAACATATATCATCTTGTCGTAGACTTATTAATAACATGTTATAACCTTCTGAGTATATATTCCCTAGATAATCCTCAAGTATAAATTATTGGATGTACCAAAGTCTTAGACTCCATAGCAAATAGTTATCACTCACGAATATTTCATAGAATTTGAATTTATAGATTGACACTAATATCCAATTTCCATATCAATGGGAGGTTATCGCTCCTCTTGTAGAAAATTTGACATATTCCCGTGTTAATACTAGGATAATTTTCACACCTCAAAAAAGTATTGTTTTATTCCATCTAGTTTAACAATCTTACTTTTTCCCAAAGTTTAAAAAAATATGATCCTAGGATTTGTGGGTTATGGGCCCACAATGTAATTTAAAATAGACTTTATGTAACGAATTTGGTATAACTTGGTGTGTATCAAATTTATCTAAGGTACTTATGTACCTAATACTGATGTCCTTGAGATGGAGGCCAAAGTTCCACACTCTTGGTCTTCATCATCATACTTTATTTTCTTGCTTGGGTTTTCTTCCTTGGTGGTTTCTTTATTGGGTATTGCCCCTATGTTGTGGGCTTGACTTTTTCTCCCACATATATGTCCTGGCTCCCACTTTTCTCTGCATTTGAAACATAAGTTCTTCCTTTTAAGGTCCCTTGCATTACATTTGTGTCCCGGTCCCCATGGATCATTGCATCTAAAACACATCTTTCCTTCTTGTCCTTCCTTTTGCTTACATCTATGACCGGGCTCCCATCTTTCTTAGCAATCGTAGCATAGTTTTTTCCTTCGGAACTCTTCTCAGGCTTCTCGGGAAAGGAATGGGTTTCTTTGTTTTCCCCTTCCATGGAAATATTTGTCTTCCTTTTTTGAGTGATCTCTTTCTCTTGTCTTGGCGTTAAGACATAAGGCCTTCTAGATTGCCTCCCTAAGTGTGGTGGGGTCGAAAGCACTTACTAGGCCATGGAGTGAGTCAGATAATCCTTCTATGAATAGGTAAGTGAGCCTCTCCTCGGATATCTCTGGGACCATAACTGCTAACCCTTGGAATTCAATGATGTAGTTCTCAAGGGTTCCCCTTTGTCTTAATTGAGTCAACTTCTTAAAATATTTTTCAGGGTGTTCTTGGTCAAATCTCTTGATAAGTTTTCCGGTGAAGTCATCATAAGTGGTTATGTTTCGATGGTCTTGGGTAATCAATCCATGGTGCCACCACTTGTCTGCAACCCCTTCTAAATGTAAAAGGGCGAATGTGATGGCATCTTCTTCTGTCATGGGATCAAGAGTTAGATACGTATCCAATTTTTGGATCCGCTCACGAGCGGTGACTCTCCCTGATCCATCAAAGTTAGGGATAGTCATTTTGCTTACTTTATATCGTAAATTTTTGTTAGGTTGACCTCTTACTCTTCTAGAGTTAATTCTTGATCCGCCTTCACAAAATTCTCTAAATGGAATTTTTCTCCTAGTTTCAGGATCAAGCCTTGAATATGAATTGGCAAGTTCCTCTAGGTCTCGATTTGGTTCATTAATTTCTTCTTCTTCTCTAGTTGGCACGTCCCTAGGTATAAAGGAGGGTCTAGTTATTCTTGGGTTTGACCTTAATGGGGTTGAATGATTTGAGTTGGCATCCCTCCCATTGGTTTGGTGATTATTGTTGTTCATATTTTGGATGGCTTGGATAAGTAGTTGTGTTGTTTTCTCATTTTGCTCCAAGAGAGCTTGAGTTTGTTCATTACGTTCCATGTAAGCCCTGAATTCATTTCCCATTTGTTCGCTCATTGTAGATGCAAGTTTTTGCTTTTTTCTCTCTAAGGCCCTTAGAGCTCTTTGGCTAAGTTGCATCAACTATCCTTCGTCCCTTAGGCTAGCAGGAACGATGCTCTAATACCACTTGTAATGTCCCCTTTTGGGATTACCCTAAATCTTGCCCTAGAATCACAACTTAGGGTTATAACTTACCAATTAAATGTTGTAAGCGAAATAAATCCCGGTTTAGCTCCTACAATCATGTTAGATAACACTGGAAATACAATTCATTAGATCAAAACATATATAATAAATTATCTGCTCAAATCATGTAAGAGATATGTAAATCTGGTTATGGAAACCTGCTACCATATTAGATGAATATGACATGAAATACTTTTAGTTCTAAGTCTATGAAAGATTACATATAACAATATAACAAGTCTCAAGGAGAATAGTTCGGGAGGCTGCAATAGGGTGTCCTAGATCCTTAGCTCTAGACCCAAGGATAGGACCTTATCCTCCTTGGACTCATGTGGACTTCTACCCGATGGTCCTTAACCATCCTCATGAGGTGGTCTCATGTGGCCCTTAACCGATGGTCCTTAACCATCATCATGAGTTGCCACGCCTAGTGAGGAATCATTCACCGTTCCCCCTTCCTTGCAATCTTGCCTCATCCCTTCTTAACCAATCATGATCAGATCACTGTTCATATCAATAATATATGCTACATTGGCATCAACTATCAATGTTTTTAATTGGTATAATTGTAAGCATATATATATATATATATATATATTTGTTCACCTCTATATTTATTTATTAAATAGGCATAGACATAGTTAGCAATGCATACCATAGAGATAGACTACCTTACAGTTCTGCTGTTACAGCTATATTTATATATACCACTGCTATTATATTCCTGGCTGTCTTTGTTATTTGGCTTTGCTTTTTTATATTCCAGATGCTAATTCTCTTTCCTGATTGATGCCTTCAATACCTCACCCTTATACCTTCTCAAAAGATGTGACTCTGACCAATGGTTGTACCTCTTGTCTCTTGAAACAAATCATATCCTTTCCGAAATACTATTTGCTGCCCTTTAAGAAATATCTTTGTCTTCTAGCATAGTCGCTACCTTGTCCTTTTATTTAATTTGTCTTTTAGTGCTTTGTCTTCTAGCAATTCGTCTTTTCCTTCTTTGTCTTCCTTCACTAACACCTAAATGCTGATCGCTGCCTTGTTAAATTTACATCTTTAATTTGAATTTTGCCTTATCAGGGGGAGTCGGCCTGTCTCAAATATGGGACATTTCATTGTCCTCAAGACATGCTGGTTTTGTCCATCAACTCCACAAAAAAATGAACAAATGATCTACTTTGACTCCATCGGCCAAAATTCCCTTATCACTTTACTCTGGCTCCATCTGCCAAAATTTCCATATGAATATTTCCTTAGCTTGGCTCCATCCGCCAACTCTTCCACAAAACTGGGTTATCCAATCGCTCAAAATCCCAAAACTCACAGCAAAACATTCTTGTACACAACTTTCATTTAAGCATAACTGTTGTTCTAGTGAGTAGTGTTTGTTGCAACAACCGCACATGTGCCATAACATCAATATATGCAGTCTCTATATCAACTAAGGTAGAAGGCTCTTGGGAAGACTTCAACATCTGTTTGGCATCTACCAGGAGAATTTGCATTTGTGTCAATCTCAAACTGCCCATTTGACCAAGCCCCTTCAATTGAGCAATTGTCTTTGATCATTGTTTATGTGCCTGGTGGAACTAGGAGTGAAGATCCTCCAAACTCTGCTGCTACTTCCCATCAGAATCAATTAGCAAGTTGTATGAAAAGAAATCCTACAAAATCTGATTTTCCAAACTATCCATCTGAATCTTCAATGTTAGAGTGGAAGTTGGCCCACTTGAACATTAATGATAAAGGGTAGTAATATCGTTACATGTGTCCTCCATACTTTTTATCTATTCATTAAGCTCTTTTTGCCCATTGATCCATCTTTGCTTTTCTTGACTTAGTTTCTCTTGCTTAAAACTCCTTAATAATTTGCTCTTTCATTTGCTGCTGCTTCTCCCAATCTCCAACTTCCACTAGCAGGCTCCAAACTGCCATCTCCAACTTCTTTGTTGTATCACAACAGGGGTCAATTGAAATATGTGGTTGTTGTTGTTGAATTAGTTCTATTGTTTTCTCCAAACTATCCTCCGTGATTAAGCATCTCTACATCTAGTCCTTCCTTGCACTGCTCTCAAACACATCACTAATTTCAATTTTCTGAATTGAAGTCAGTTGGATCATATCCATCTGTTGTCCTACGAGAGTATTAATGAAAATATTTGATGCTCCAATCACTGCATTTCAATCTGCTTTTGTTTGGCCATAAAATCCTTGATTCTCTCCATTGGATCTATTGCCTGTTGTATTGTGTGACTCATTAAGGCCTGATGACTCCCTTGTGCAGCTTGGTCTTCTTGTTTCTCCTTATCTTTCTCTATTGTTTTATCTGGTTGTGAGCCTTCAACATTTGTTTCCATACCCTGTTTCTCTATTTCCTTTTCTGGTCGTATCTCTTGCTCAGTCTCTACTTGGGGTTCCACTATTGATTTGGCTAAGTGTGTTAAGTGCAGTGGACTTTCTGCTTGCTCAGATTGTATATTTTCTTGTTCTGTCTCTATGCCCTTAGCTTCCATTAGCTTCTCATAGGCTCTCTTAGTAGCCTAAATAGCCTCCTCGTGCAACTGTTGTTTTAGCTTATCATCCTTCATTTTGCCTAGCAGTGTGTCCACCCTTTGTGTAGTTATGAGCTCTTGATCTTTAAGGGTTTGGACTTGGGCCTTACTCTTCAAAGACAAACTTAACTCTGTAGCAACCTCTTCCGGTGCTTGATGTTTAATGGAAACTTCTATTTTTTAAAAACCTTCTTCTCTTTCTGCCATTTTTTGTTTTATCCTCTGCACTAACTCCACTAGAAATTTCTTTGTCAGCTCAGGCAATGTGTAAGGACTAATTGATAAAAAGCATACCGTGGCTTCCAAGATGATTTCTTTATTGGCTGCAGAGGCAGAGGGGTATGTCTTGGCAACTTCTAGAGGCTTCCCTTCTGTGGATAATAATCTGTATAACTTCTTTGAATCTAAGACCTCTTCATATTTTCCCTTCCCTTTCTCTGTTGCCACCTAGCTTCTCATTACTCTTTGTTAAGGTCGTTTGTAATGTCCCCTTTCCGTCGGTAATTAATTTGATTATGGTTAGCCTTGTTTCCGTGAATTTCCCAAAGGCTAACTAGGACATTTTAAGGGAAATGACTTTTAAAATAATTAAATAAAGTTGCCCTTGGTTTTGCTACATATTATAAAGTTGGCAACTTAAGTTATTTTAAAAGTGAGTTTTTATAAGTTGATGAGTGTTGGAAAAAGAATTATTTTTATTTCCCAAAGTGAGCGCTCATTTTAGTGCGAAATAAATGCTCATTGAAGCCCATAATGCCTTATATTATATTTTATTCATCTTGGGCATGCACGGGAAAGATATAAAAGAAAGAATTGAACGCTCATGGGAGTTTATGCAATCTGAATATGAAATTTGTTCTTATGTGAACCAGAGCTGTTGAGCTTGATTCTTCTAGGGTTATTTAACCCATCTATTTTTCTGGTTTCGGTAGTGAAATATCTGCCCTAGCTAGCTGGGAGTGATTTTCATTCAGAAGATCACTTGTGCGCCATCATGGAGTTAATAATTTTTTATGTATTCTGAGTTATCTTTGCAAACTGATAATTTTGTTGTGATTATTGGAGGTTTATTTCAGAATTTTGGGGTGTTAGTTCAGAAATGGCTCAGCCGTACCATTTCCTGCTAAAGCCGTACTTCCCTTGGCTGTCGTACAATTTCTAAAAAGTGGATGAGGATTTTTTTTAGTGTTGAGATGGCAATTGTTTGTCTCTAATGACCATAAGAGACAAAAAACCCTGCTGACCGTACATGTTGAGGAGCTAAGTTGATTGGAAGTATCCGCACCATGAGGCCGTACCAATCAAAAGGGACGTGGAGCATGAAAAATTAAAGTGCTTGATTTCTGGGATATTTATCATGCCTAAGGGTGGCGCCTAGGCTGGACTAAGCCTTTGCAAGCTGTTTGGAGGTGGAATTTTCAGACTGGTAAGAAATCTGAGCAATTTGGTGAGTGCCAGTACTGCTGTACCAGCGGGGTACAGTTCTGATTTTTAATTCTGGGCAGTAGTTACTTGATTTCAGTGAGTTAGGAGCAGTTGGTATGAGATAGAATGTGTGTATGACAGGGATATGCTCAGTGTATGATGAGTTTTGGTTGTGTTTATGGTGCTGATGTGGGTTTAGTGCTGTTATAGTCTTCATAAGTGCTGCAGCAGAGTTTACAGTGGTTCAGATCAGAAATCAAACTTCATTATCAATTGGGAACATTTCTACAGTGATATGATTCCTTGTAACTCAGTTATGAGTCCTTACTAGACATGATTAACTTGAATATAGCATTTTATGGGTAGGTTATAAGTCTGATTTAAAGATTTTGCATACTGTAGCAATCTGAACTAACAACCGGACTTCAATACTCATCTGGTTGCAAAGTGTTATGAATCTATCTCATTGAATGTAACACTGGACGGTTTACCGCCAGTCTCATAGCTTTCATACTCAGCCCGTTCGGCATGAACAAGCTGGCATATCAACCTTTTAAGTTTTGAGTCAAGCTTAGAAATTCTGCCAGTGGCTTTCACACATTCCCACTGAACAAGTGGATGTTTGTATTTGATGCACTAGTATAATTGTTGTTTGTATTTGAGACCACCGTATGCTCTGGGTGATCAAAGTTTGTTTGTGCAATCAATTTCAGTTAGAATATTTTGAAAAAACTAGGGTGGTTATTACATTGTTCCTTCTCAATTTCTCATTCCAAGGTTTCTTCATCTTTCCCCTACTCTTCTTTGGAAGAATCAATATAATGCACCAATGTTCTCTTTGCATTCTGTTTTTGTCTTTTAACCTTCACCGGTTGTACTTTCTCTTCCTTTCTCTTCTGACCACTCATATGTAGTACTAGTAATGCTTCTGCAGTATCTTTTACCAGTGAGTTTGTTGACAGAGGTGTCCTTTGTGGTGGGATTTCTACTTCTTTCTTCTTCTACAGCAATGCAGGCTCATCACTTTTCCTCTTCTTCCCTTTCAACTCAGACTTTGGAGCTTTTTCTTTCAGTCCTTCCTCCCTTAGCGGTTTCTTTGTCTTAGAATCCTTGATCTCAAATTTCTCTTTCTATAGTGATGTGGCTGCACTAGATGAGCCAATTCTCTTCAAACTCTTCAAGTTTTTCTCTTTTCCTTTATCCTTTCCTCCCTTCTCTTGTGTTTTAGTTACATCAATTATTTCTAGAGTGGGGGGATGTAATATCCCCATTTTTGGAGTGATCACTTAGTGATGACCTAATTGGCAAGTTTTCACACTTGGCCAATTTTGTACGACAAATCGATGATGGATTATGACTTGGCATAATTTTGTGGTAATTTTGGTGAAGTCAACATTAGTCAAATAATTTGCCCTAGAGGAGAGTGACCCATTTGGAGAATAAAAGATGGAGGAAAATATGAAATTGCCTTGGGAAAAATAAGAAATAATTTGTGATGATTTTTCTTGATGATGACGACTTCATTTGAGGTCAAATGTATGAGGTGTCATGTGCCAATTAGGTTCGCCCTTGGAGAATGGAATGTTAGAGAAATATCATAAAATAAAGATAACTCACATGTGTCTTGGGCACCTAGAAGAGGGTCGGCCCTCTTGGAGAAGAAAAGGATAGAATAAAAGAAGATATATCCTTTTATGTGGTCGACCAAGAGGTGGAAATGACATAAAGGGAGTGCCTAGGAGGGAGTTGGCCTAGGAGAAGGCATAAACAAGAGAGACAACCTTTAATTTGCACCTTGAGCGCCTATCTTGGAGTGGTCGGCCAAGCTTGGGATAAAAAGGTAATAAAAATAAAGTATTATCTTGCCTAGGTCAGCCTAGAAGGAGGAATAAAGATCATGTATAAATAAGAGTTCATTTGGAGGCATTTCAACATATCATTCAATCATATTTTCTCTTGGAGTTTATCTCTCTTGGCTGCAATGAAAGTTGGGCTTGAATCCAAGGACGAAAACCCTTGTGATTCTTGGTGAGTTGGACGAAAACCCTTGTGATTCTTGGTGAGTTGGATGAAAACCTAGCTCATCTTGTGGAGGTTTCGTGACGGGAACCTATTTGCACTTCATTGGTGATTCGTGAAGGAGAAGAGCAGAAATTCGTAATCAGATTGCAAGATCAGATTTGGAGCAGCAGCTATTGGCGAGTTTTGATTGCATTGACCTAGGGTTTTCATCCTAGATTGGAGTGCCACCTTGAGGAGATGGGCGAATTGACTTGTGGAAGGCGATTTTGGCATTTTGGGCAGAGCTCTCCATTAATTAGGGTTTATCTTCATATCAGCATTGAAGCAGATCAGATGGCCATTTTTGGAGCAGCATTCTTGGTGTTGGTATCATCATTGCATTAGGGTTACATGCCCTAAAGTTGGCGCCACTTCCTAGGAGGGCGATTTCATCATTTGCTACTCATTTTGCCATGATTTGGTATGTGTAAAACCTAGGGTTTTAATCTAATTTTGGACAGCAGCATTTCTGGGCATGTTTGTCATGTTTTTGCCCATGTTTGGAAGTACTTTCAGACTTCTACATTCTGATTTATAACAACAGAGTTGTCTTCAGAATTTCAGACTTGTTGTGTGCATTTATTGCTCATATATTGTGTACTTCATGTTGTATTTCATCTCTGATATTGGGTGAATCATTTGGCATAATATTTTGATGTGTTTTGATATTATATATTGGCTGTTATAAGTGTTTCATCAGTCTGAAAATAAAAATCAGAAATCAGAAATTAGGGTTTGGAGCAGAATTCTAAAAAACAGAAATCTAGGGCAGAAATCAGAATTTTAGGACAGATCCCATTGGGGATATTACAGGGGATCTTTCCTTGCCTTGGCCTATTTTTCTGCCTTTTCCCTTTTCTTTTGGAATTTCTCTATAGCATCTTCCTCAACCTTTTTATCCATGCATTCCCACCAAGTTCCAAACCTCTCAGCCTTGGGATGCTTTGGGAGGGTGAGAAGTCTTTGTGGTGCTTCTAAAAGTGCATCATTGGCTTCATGGGGAAGCTAAGGGACCCAACAGGTCTTGAGCTCTATGGCCTCCAAATAGATATAATTTGTGTCTACCACAAATACTACCTCCTCTAATTTCTTTACAATATTGTAGCTAACCCTTTCTCTTTCTTGCATTTGGGTTTGAAATTTTGTGAAAAATGAATCAAATACATGCTTATATACATTGGCTAGTGGAAAGGCCTTGATGTGATCCAAAAATTAGCTTCCTACAGATTTCTCTAATTTCCAAATACACTTCCCTAACCCAAGTAACTCACCCATATAATACAGGGCTAAGCATATGAGGGTCCCATATCTAAATTCATGATGACTCTTCTTTGTCTTGATTAGGTTGTTCATTAGCTACTCCCTTAGGGTCTCGCACAAGTTGCACCCTTTACCCTTTATGACCATCTCAAGTGCTGTGAAAATGGAGGTGCTAGTCTGTATCTTCTCTATTAATGCAATCGACTTTGTATGGTATGCTTTTCATGGCATACCTTACACCTAGGTTCCAGATCTTATTCACTGTCAAGCTCCTCCCATCATATGTTGCTCTTGTTAATGCTATGGCTTATTTGTTCTCAATCCTTACACAGCTCCTCCTTGTCCCATAGGTTGGTAACTACTCTGATAGCATCTTTTATAATAAGGAACGACCGGTCAAGGTAAATGAAATCTCCATGAATACAGCTCAAAACAATCTTTACCTACTTGGGTTCATCCTTGAAGTTTGGAAACTCTTCCCAGATATCCAACTTCAACATCCCAATATTTTTGTACTTCAATAAGTATTATCCGCTATTTGGGTTCTTTAGGGTTTCGCTCTCAGCTGGAAACCATGAATGATCCATTTCCGTCAATTTTACATGGATGTATCTCCTTACATCTTCGACATACAATACACCCCCTAGTACTTAGTGTGCGCTACTACACTCTTGTGCCATTACACATTTCTATCTATAAACACTTTTTCTTGTACTCTCTCCTATCGCAACTCACCTTGGGTTTAATCTCTTCCTTACACACCAACAACTGAGGTCCCGACAACAAAACCAAACGTTAACATAAAATAAAAACCACTAGGTCTGGATTTATCTATCTTTAAAGTTACCCAAGTGTGATGCAAATAAGGAAAGAAATAGAATAGATGCAGTAGATTACAGATTAAAGCAAAAGAAATAACACATCCATCCACACATCATATGGAGAGATAAAACCATTCATAGATTATTCATATCACAAGTCTTTACATTTAACCCTTCATGCCTCAAGCATAGATATACTCATCACATATGCTTGGGTGATTACACATGCAATCTCTTTCTCTTATATTCATCTATCTCTTCTCTATATCAATTATCCCATATATTGTATATATCTTACACATTCTACACACATTACATATGTAGTACAACTTTCCAAGGTGTAGAGACATGTCCCTAAGCTCAACCTCATACAATTATGATCATCTAGAGGTACCGCAAAGCATTTGATTAAATGGCAACCCTACTTTTTGGATCCTACAGTGACCTTTGTTCCACTCTATCATCAAGAGAGTAAACATTTTAGACTTAGCCTCTAGTGCCCTTAGGGTTTCACCATCAACCTCCATTAGGTCACCCTTGCAACTTTTCAACCTAACAAGGATAAATCCAACTACCCTTTCGAATTTTCAACTGAATTCATCAAAAGTCCAAAGTTGGCTTAGTTCCTTTCAACACTCTCCGCCCATAACGTATTCTCTTATGTTGTGGTGGACTACCATTGTTGTGATCTTGTTGCTAGAAACCAGATGTCTAAATTTCTTTAGGTCTTTCATCAATGTATAAGCTTGTTTCTCAACAAAATTGTACTTTATATCATAAACCTTAAGGGTCTAGCTAAGGAAAGCTATAGAATGTTCTTCCATATCAACATCTCCTTTTTGTGTGAATACAGCAGCAATGATAGACTCTCCTCCATAAGCATTGATAATATTTTTTTTGTTGAAATCTAGGTTTGCCAATACAGGTGCCTTGGCAATAGTTTCTTTGATTGGTTCAAAGGTTTCTTTCCCCTCTTCTGTCAATTTGAAAGCCTAGTCTTTTTTGAGCGTAAGGGTGATTGGCCTCATTAATCCTACAAAGTTTGAAATAAACTTCCTCACAAAATTGATCTTCCCTAGAAAGGACTGAAGACCCTTCTTATGCTATGGAAGAGAAAGTTCAAGGATGGCTTGAACCCTATCAAGATACCACATGTCCCAACAACTTGTCTTGTGGGACAAAAAAGATAAATTTCTTGGGATTTAAATAAATCTCAAACTGTTGACATCTCTAAAACACTTACTCTGAGTGGAGGAAGTGATCTTCCTTATTCTTAGAGAAGACTGTCAAATTATCAATATATATCAAAATAATTTCATTAATCAGATCCTTGAAAGCAATATCCATTGCTCTTTGGAAAGCTGCACCTATATTTGACAAACCAAATAGCATCTTTTGATAGGCAAATGTACCCCATTTGGTAGTGAAAGCAGTCTTATGTTAGTTCTCTTCCTTGACTAAGATCTGATTGTATCATGAGAAATCATCTAACATAGAATATTTATCTGACCCTGCCAATGTTTGTAAGATATCATCCATAAAGGATAGGGGATAATGGTCTTTTAAGGATGCCCTTATTTGGATCCCTGAAATCAACACAGAGTCTGATATCACCATTTTTCTTTTAGACATAAACTAAGTTAGATACCCAAGTAGAGTGTTTTGATAGGGTAAATAATTTTTTAAGCAACAAGCTTTAACAATTCTTGTTTTATTATGGGCTCTACTTTGGGGATGACTAGTCTCTATTTTTGTCTCACAAATTTAGCATCAAGGAGAAGCTCAATAGTATGCTATACTATTTTCTTGTCATAGCCTTTTAACTCCTTATAATTCCAAGCCATTGCTTAGTCAGTTTTGTATGTAAGTAGACAAGAAAGTCCTTTTCTTTAGCTGTGCAAACCTTGGCCAGCTTTACCATTTGTTCTGGAGCAATCTTCACATCTCTGCAATCTTTCTTATTTGTTGTCATTTTTCTCTTATCTTCACTCTAGTCATCGGGGTTGAATAAGCCCTCAAGGGTGACCAAACCTCTTGGCAACTTGCTATTTTTCACTTGTAGAATTTGATCTCAATAAGCCTCCTCAATTTGAGGAGCTAATCTATCGGCAAATTCAACAGATTGTTGAATAAAATGAGCAATTTGCTCATCACTATCAAATCCCTACCAGTGAGATGATTTCTCTGGAATAGCAAGTCTAACAACTAGTTTCACATTATCCTCATTAGCTAGCAAATCTTCTACAAGGTCGAACTAAGAACCAACCATAGCCATACAACCAGCTTTAGTGTTCTAGTTCCTAGGGATTGTTTGAAAATTTATGGCTTCAAAAACTTCTAGTAGAACCCAAACTTTATGTTTATAAGCCTTCATCAGTGAATTCTTCACTATGCATTATGATCTCACTTGCTTTATGACTAACTTAGAGTCACCATAGACTTGTAGCAGTTTGATTCCTTCTCTCAACAAATTGTAATCCTCATACTTCGCTACATTATTCGTGCAATTGAATTGTAATCTGTAGGATTGCTAGTATTTGTCTCTCTTTGGAGGAATTAGGGAAATACCAACTCTAGCTCCATTTCTACACTTGGAACCATCAAAAAGCAATTTCCACATCCCAAAAGTATTTTCAATTTCTTAAGAAATCTGTAGGACAAAAGGATTTTCCTCATGGATAATGTAGTTACCCATGCCTATGGAATCAAAAGTTATCATAAGGGTCACAAGCCCAAGTTTCAGCAGCCCATTTCTTCTAGTTGGTAATCCCAAACAGTTGTTTGGTTTTCTTTAGCAGATAAATGTGATGAAGAGAGTTGATCTTCGGCTAGCAGGGCAGAGTTGGGATCGATTTCAGCTCGAGATTCATGTTCAACATGGTGGATGTTGATGGGTTCTGCAGGGATTCTTGACTTTAGTAACATACCTTTATCTGAGGAACATGTGTGTCCAATCCAAAGATAGATAACCTCCAAACTTTACCGTAAAGTCTCAAAACAAGCAAAGCCCAAACATGGCTGGAATTTCTCTGACTGTTATATCTTGAGGAATAATGATATTTGGACAAGAATAAAGAGTAAGAGAAAAAAAATTTATGATTACATGGGTTTGAATAGAGTTACCATCTAATTTTGTTACTCTTTTTTCTATAGGTTCATAGGTTAACCATCCACTGAGTCTATCATGCAATTACGCAAAGAGTTTTTTACCAACAACGAGAGTAAGATAAAATGAAAGAGGTTTAATTCCACCTACCTCTAAACCAATTACTTCGAGGACTACAAGTTGTTGGTCTTGAGTTGTTTTTTCTTGAAATGACAGCATGCTCTTTTGATTTGCCTTTATCTTGCCACTTTAAGACTTCTTTCAACAAATCCATTTGCTCTGGCATTGAAAGGATTTCCCAGAGTGAGGTATTTGTTGTGGCCTTTTTCATCTAGTCAATTACATTGAACAAAGTAGTCGACTGTGCTCCTTGAGTGTAAGGAACCCACTAATTCCTTTGTATTTCAACCTAAGGTGTCTATTGATGATTGTTTTTAGACAAGTCAACAATAGAGTAAAACACTAGAGTATCCCACTCTCTCTTGAATAAAGCTCTTCAAAGGCTGAACTATGTGATCCAGTGAAGTAACTCCAAGGTTCCTTATTTATGATTCATGATGGGTTAACTCAGTGATTACATGTGATCTTGCTGATAATCACAAAGGGACTTACATTAGATTTTTTCATCATTCGTTCAACTTATGTCTCCTTTCAGTGTGGATGATTTATATACAAAGCTTCAATGATAAAGAAAAGGCAAAAGATAAAGGTTAAGGAATCTAATCTAAGATCAATGAGGTAATGACGATGCATGAATAGACAAACTCCTGAATTAACCTAACTCCACTTCGCCAAGGATGCCTACAACTACATGAAGTTGGTGCAATCTCCTAAGGTATGCGAATGGTTTTCAAATCATGAAGGCTCATATGAACACCCATTAAATGGCGCAGCTCAAACAAACATCCACGATCGAACTTATGCAAATGAGGCTCAAACTAGCTTTACACAACACTTCACCAGCGATGAATGTTAAAAACATGAGCTAGGAGTTGATCAAATATTCAGCACAAACATACATTACATCAAAGAGCTTCTAATCTATTTCTAATCTATTTTGAAACATCTCTCCATTTCATTAAAGTACAAGAAACCATGTGATTCCACAAGATAACACTTAACACCAAATAATGAACTCCAATGTTTTGCATTAATCTTGAGCAATATTTACAACAATTTCAAGTCCTCTCAGGAAATTTTGAGGGTCTCTTCTAATCTACTCCTAAAATCTAATATCTGATCTATAATGAATTACAAATGAGGCAACAAAGCCTTTATATAGAGGTTCCAAATTACAATGAATGGCTTAGATCATTTCATGTAGCCAAGGGCTCAAATCATGCCACCTCAACAGGTAGTTACAACAAATTGCTATTTTTAGTACATATGAGAGGCAATGAAGGCACGATTTCCAAGAAGATAGGGATAAGATGGAATCTTTGGAGCATCTTCCACATGGACGTCCTATTTGTCTTCTTGCTTATTGAATGATGTGGCGACTTGTGATTGGCTTGATGATGAGTGTTTGCCACGTAGGTGCCACCTTAGCGTATTCCCAAATTGTATCATCTTGTATGATGTCTTCAATGTGATTTCCTTGAACTTGAACTTTGGGATGTATCCTTGTAGATCTTGCCTTGCTCATTGAATTGTAAACTGGGTGTATGATAGATGTCGCTTCATTTGATTAACTTTTGTAATGCTTCTTCTCCTCTAGCGGGTAAGATACATGATGATCTCCTTTGGATGCATCTTCTTGAAGAGTGTAGTAGGAGAGAGTAGATGATGATACTTGATTCATAATTAGAAGTAGATGATCTCTCTTGATACTTGAAGATTGAAGGGTCTTGAAGTTGAATAGATGAATGCCTTGGATTGTTTGATGATGAAGTGTTTCAACATGATGATCTTAACATGATGCCATTTGATGAAGAGTTCCAGCAGATTGATGAAGAAGCTAGTTGATACTTGAAGTGATTCAATAGGATATCCTTGAAGTGACTTCTTAGAACAGCTACTTAATGTCTTCTCTAAGATGACAACTTGTTGACCTCACTCCTAGCATGAAGGTGATTCCAGATGCTAGCTCCTTAGCTCCATTCACATTCCTGCAACACACAAGGAAAGAGACAACATCAATCCTCTTGATAAACATTTGATTTTATAATACATAAGAATCATTTCATGCATCTCTAATCTAGGCACATTAGATGGGAAATTCTCTTCTTGATAAGGCCTTTAAACTTATATTAAACTTGCATTTGATATCATCTAAGGTGGTCGCATTGGTTGAAGAATTCTGATCCTCCGTAAACTGGCCTTGAAGATGTCAAAACTTAAATCAACACTTCTTCCATCATCTTTCAAACTGGCGCAGCAGATAGGAAAATTAGATCTTCTTGAAACTACATGAAATTGGATCATGATCTTGAGGACTTAACCTCTTTATATAGGCGCATTAGATCACAGTTTTAATTTCTCCTTGAAATGTTCTAAAATTTGAAATCTTCACTACCCCTTCAAGCGCATTGGATAAGCATTTGGATCTCTGATGGAAAGATATTATTGAATTCGAGTCTAACTTACTCCACAAAGGGGGCGCATTGGATTATCATTCTACTTGTTCTTCATAACATTGGCGTAGTGGATCAGATTTCCATGTTCTTTTGAAACTAGTAGCTTTGGCGCACTAGATGAGGATTTTGGATCCTCTTGGAATACCTCTTAGAACTTGTAATTGACTTACCTCTTCAAGCGCATTGCCTCAAGGTTTTGATGCTTGGCTAAAATATGTTTTAAAACCCTTACCTCTTTTCACAAAAGCGCATTGGATCAGACTTTTGGGTTTTGAATCTTTCTAAAATTAACAAAGCCATCCTTCAAAACTCATCTCTAAGTACTAGCGCATTAGTTGGGGTTTCTTAAATCTTCTTGATCCAAGGATGCCTTACTCAAACAAACTCCTCTATAAGGCTGGCGCAGCAGATCAAAGATTTAGATCCTCATCAAAATCACATTTAAAACTTAAAATTCTCCTCATAGGGCACATTAGATCAATAATCTAATCTCTTCTTGTTTTTAAATATCATAACCACTTAACCTTCACAAACTTGAATCTTTCAAAACACTTCAACACTTGCTATTAAAACTTCTATTAAACTTGCAATTGCCTCTTAACAAGATGTCTTCTCCTCATGCGCATCAGTTCAGAACTTTGAGTTCTTCTTGTAATCATACTTGGAAGGTGATAACCCTTGGCGCATCACTTGAGGCTTTTAGGTTCTCTTTGTAATGAGCACATTAGATCAAATTCCTGAATCCTCTAAAGTGAGCGCAGCAGATAGGAAATCAGACCTCTCTTCATTCTCAACATCTTCTTGACAACTAGCAACCTCTTTCCATATGTCGCATTGGATTGAAAGTTTAGTCTCTGATTTAGATAAGATCTTGATCTCTACCTCATAAATCCTTGGGCTTTGGGCGCATTGGATGGAACTTTTAAGATCTCCTTGATTGCTGGCTGCCAGACTTTAAAATTCCACTTACATCTTGCATTGATCCCTGCTTTGAGGTGGCACTGTGGTTAACAATTTCATTCTCCCCTTGAAACTTGCCTAACTTGTAATAAACCTTCCCTCCAAGCACATTGGATAGGATTTTTGAATCCTCTAGCCTCTTGAATTTCGTGATTGAACACCCTCATCTCTTGGCGCACTAGATGCCTGTTTTGATCCCTCTTTATCTCAATGGCGCATTAGATTAGACTTTTGGTTGCTTCTTGAAAAATGTTTGCAATTGATCCCTCTTGGAATGGTGCATTGGATGACACTTTCAAATCCTCATTGAACCCTTAAAATACTTTCAATCTTCTTTCATTGAAGTGGCGCAGCAGATGGCAATTTTAAATCCTCTTGCTTTGAGCGCATCACTTGAGAGTTTGGGATCTTGAAACTAGTGGTTTGGGCGCATGGGATAAGAATAGTGAGTTCCCCTTAAAAGTGCATCAAAAACCAATTAACAACCTCTTTTTATATGTGGCGCAGTGGTTGGAGGTTTCAATCTCTCTAAAAAAACTTCACAAAATTTACATTTCATCACCAAAACAAGCTTCCTCAACTTGGGCGCATTGGTTGAGCATCTTGATTCCTAATCTTATAACCTACAATTCCTCCCTCAAACTAGCCTTTTGGCTTGGGCGCATTGGTCTAGGCGCAAGAGATCATCATTTTGTTCTCTGATTAAAAGCGCATTTCATCAAGATTTTGCGCCTGGATCAAGATTTTGGATCCTCTGGAGTAGTTAGTTGTTTTCTTATACTTTAAATATTTTTCAATATACCTTTCAGGATGTTTGAGATAGGTCTCGAATCCACCGGATTTAACATGCAAAATCTAGAATTTGGAGGATCCACCAGATTTCAAACTTAGTCAATTTTTCAGGATTTTCAGGATTTAAGGCTACCAGACTTAGTCGTTTTCACATCAGGATTGGTCTCAGTATTCATGAATTGGATGGAATTTGATCAAGACTCTTCATTATTGCAAGTTCATCCTCCAAATGAGACCTCCAGTTATAAAGCAAAACCTTCTAGGAGAAAGACTTATTGTTGGGTTGACAAAGGAAACGAACCTAAGATATCATCCAGAACTAAATGCAAAGTATCAGAACTCAAAAAAAAAGGGGGTCCCCATTTGCAATGGGGCGATGTGTGATTTGGTCACAACAGTGTCATGTCCCGTTTTTCGAACTAGAGCAATGGAGAAAACATCTAGCATATTCCCATTTCCCATAGGCTAAAGGGTAAAACAAGGGAAATAAATTTTAATCTTATTTTAAGTTGAGCCCAATAACTTCTAAATTAAGGGGGCAAGTTAAATAATATTATTATTAAAATTAAAAGCGTTTTTAAACACTAATATTAAAATAAAAAGTATTTTCAAATACTAAAAATAAAAAGTATTTTTAAATACTAATTGGAGGGAAATTTAATCGACGGCCCAAATTAGAAAGGTTTAAAAGGAGGTTGGCTTCTTTTCTTTTATATGGAGATTTCAATTGGCATTTTAATTGTGAGCTTTGCATTCAAGGATGAAAACCCTTGGCTGTTTTCTAAGGTTAATAAGGATGAAACCCTCTTGGACTTCATCTTGGAGGTGAGGATGAAAACTCTTGCCTTCAGCATCAGCAATTCCGCATCGAGGGTTGCATAGTGGACTAAATTAGAGATTTGTGCATTATTTCAGATTTGGGCGATTGGATTTGCAAGCAAATTCGGTGGTTGGCATTTAGAGGGTTTCATTGATGGATTTTCAAAATTTATAGTTGTTGTTCATCACTATTTTTGGCTAGATCTAGAGCACCAATTTGAGGAGATATATTGTCATCATTCCTTGCCATCACCAAACCCTAGGTCGCTGATATACCAGTCGTTTCTGCATTTTTCATTGCTGATTTTGCACATTTTTCTGGAGCGCCTACCCTAGGACAGATCCATACCATTTGAGGGGGTAATTGTGGAGCAGTCGTACATTTTTGGGTACCATTTTGAGGGGTGATCAGCATTTTCAGTCAAAATGTCATGGTCGCCAGTATTTGGGAGGGTTGAAGATAATTTAGTTTGCTGTTTGGACATTTTCCTAGCCACCATTTACTATTCCAGCACCTGTAGCGACCGTACAGCCTTCCTACAGCAGTCGTACCATTCCATACAAGTCTGAAATTTCATTATTTTCAGCTGGATCAACAAGTCGTATCAATCCAAGGAGGTCTTTGTTGCAAAGACGGTTGCCGTTGCACCAAAAGATCGACCTGTTAATGCCCGATACAACCGCCAGAGTTAATGAATCCACATGAGGTGGTTAAGCCTTGTCACGAACCCAAGCGCTGCGCTGCACAGCACAAGGAGACCAAGGGCACACACCTTGCAACAACCCCCCCTCAGCGCAAGCGAGGGGTTCGAACCCGTGACCCAGGCTCTAATACCAATTGTTAGAAAGACGGTTGCCATTGCACCAAAAGATCAACCTATTAATGCCCGATACAACCGCCAGAGTTAATGAATCCACGGGAGGCGTTGAGCCTTGTCACGAACCCAAGCACTGCGCTGCACAGCACAAGGAGACCAAGGGCGCACACCTTGCAGCAGTCTTGTGAGTGAAAATTGTTGTGATAGTTCTATAATTTGTTTCCAGCTTGCATTTCAGCATTGTAATCAATTAATTTGCTCACAAATTCAGTTACAAAGGTGTCATATTGTTGTTGTTAACACAACTAGGGTTTTACCAGTCATAAACAGCAACTATATTGATGTATTTGGGCATGTATGATTCAGATTTGTTATTGGCAATGGAATTAATCATCATTTCCAGCTCTATAGGGGTTTATATTGTCATTTCCAGCCATTTATCATTTTGATCAACATTAATTTTCTAGTTCAATTTGTTTTTTTCAGCTTGTGTTTGTTTCAAAAATTCAGGAAAATACAAAAATTTCAGAAAATTGCAAAAATAATAATAAAAGGGGGTCATTACAATGGTATCAAAGCAGTGATCTTGCCAGCCTGTGAACCATGGTGAAGAATCAAAAAGAAAATTCTATCGAACATCTTATGGATTTGGTAAAACAAACGCAATATGTGAGTGAACAAGTTCAAGGAGATCTAGAGGCATGGGTTAAAATACAGGAGGATAATAGAAGAGATAGAATTAAAGGAGTTGATGAAGAAAAAAGAGCAATTGAAGCCAGCATTGCAAGCAATTGAGAAGAAGCCAGCTACAGAAGAAGAATCCGCCATGCAAGTTGAAGGTAAGAATCTTTTGCCCGAAAAAAGATCTCATTGACTTCTAATTCTAATTGTTAGCAAAAAATTTGTCTTGATGAAGTCAAGGAGGAAGGGACTTTACTTGATGAACACAAAGTTGAAAAAGATGATCTAGTCCAAGAAGTTCCTATCAATCTTTCCAAGAGTGAGTCATTGCAGTATGTAGCTGAATTTTGAGAAAAAACCATATTGATAGCTCAAAATAAGAGAGTGATAGCACAGATCCATTTCAGTTTTGCCATCATGGAAGACATTCCAAGAAGGAAAAAAGAGTGAGGGATGCAACTTGTAGTAAAGGACACATGGATCCTATAGCTCAAAATTGCTCATGCATTCTGATATGGGATCAGAGTGATGTTTTCACACCAGCAACAGCTGATTGGATTGCTGTCCTTTCTGCAGCAACTTCCAATGCATCAACTACCACTCCAGAAAGTGGGCCAGACAAAATTCAGATCCCTTTATTACACGCAAACTATTCAACCAGCAATTATGCAAAGACAAGTAATTGAATTCCATTTATACTTTTGGCTTGCCAAGTTAGTCCCAATTCCAAGTAATGCTACTATGATCAAAATAGACTTTTGTGTTCTCTATATTCATTCTTATGCATCTCATGCCTTATTTAAGTTTATTTTGTATATTTATATAATTTTTTATTTTGCCGAGTCCTGAGTCCGAGGCAAAATTGTGGGCTGCCAATTTTTTGCCAAGTCTGAATTTTTAAACTATGCACACAACAACCTTAATAAAACTTTTCCTTATTGTATATCAAAATGTACACGCAATTATATTGATAAAATAATTTTCTTAGCTTGTGGACTAAGAAACCATCAGTTCAAGCTTCTCGGAATTGCATATCATTATGTACATGCAATTATATTGATAAAATAAATTTTGTAACTTGTGAACTGAGAAACCAATATGTTTCTATTGTGGGAAGTTGCAACCATGTAGATTGACATGATTAGAGTGTAACACTCACATATTAGAATTCTGTAACATATGTTGATTCAAACATTGTAATTTGTGATCCAACATGAGACTTAGTCAAGCCATTTTAACAACCTCTCTCTATCTCTCCAAACTTCATGTATGAGGCCACTACTGGATGGACTTCACTCTAAACACAATGAACAAAGAAATGATGCATGCCACAACAGAATTTAGTTAAAAACAGATAATCTCGCAATGAAAAACTTTAATGTAAAGGGGATAAACTAAAACAGAGGAAGAATGCAACTAAGGATCCTTCCATGTTCCAACATTAGCAGAACAATGTTATTGATACCCCAAAAAAGAAAGGAAAAGAAGATTTGAGTGACAGTAATTCATCATTACAAGATTCTTCAATAAACATCAATAACTCAATAACACTGGAAGACTCTACACCTCTCTGTGTTTCTCTCTAGGAAGAATTTGGGCAGACATAAATCCAGAAAGCTAACTTGATACTTGCAGACAGCTCAATGTTATGAAAGTAAAATGCACATGTCTGTCATTCTAATCATTGGCCAACGATATCATTTTTAAAAGACTATCAACCAGCTCTGAAATTGAAATGCTATATCATTCATTGCCCCATGACATTGCATCAACAGACTATTAAAGCAGTTCTGCAATAGGAATGCAAATGTATGCCAAAGGTTCTAAATCTCAAATGCTTGAGAAACGTCAACTATTAGAGATATGGTGACAAAGTACAACTAACAATGTGGACAAAAGAACTGAACAAAACGAGAGGGATTTTATTAGTACATAAGCCACTTACCATGATAAACTCTACAAACGCTATACGAGTGGAATGATGATAATCTCCTAGTAGTCTCAAACGAGAAACCTGAAAATATATTTATGAAAGATTTCAATCCACTAGCTGTTCTTCTGCAATTTCCAGAAATAAGCACAAGGGATACATAAATTAAGCAGAGAGAAGCAGCACCCACCTCACCACAAAGTGACTCAAAGAAAAGTTTCACGTCTGCTTGAGAAACCTACAAACATATTGACCAAGGCATAGAATAACACTTCTAATTGCCACTGTAGCTCATTACATGTGCAAGCTCAACATATTTCAGCCCATACTTAAAAGACAACAGTGTATTGTGGAATTTAATACATATATTTCAATTACAAAGGCTATGCAATTGAAGACCAAGCTGTAATAAATATAAGGGATTTGCAGTTCACCTTCTTATCAATATTTGTACAATAGATTGTTCGTGCACACATCTCCCGCTCATCTTCTGACTGAATTGCGACTATCAAAACAATTAGAGCCTTCTAATACAGAGCAAATAATAGTCACAGATGACTACTACAATTGAAATAACAGCATTTTTGTGCAATTTACTAATCTTACTTCTGAGGGCATTGCCAGGACAGTGAAACACCCTCTGGCAAATGAGGTAGATCATACTCACCCTCGGAAGAAATGTTGGGTTTACTGGGGCAATTGCAGTTTTAGAAGGTAAGACCCTGACAGGGTAATATCCCAGCATGGTCCCAGCAAGACTCAAAGCTGCTCTTGCCTCCTCTACAGATTAAAAATCATGGGCAAAACTCTCTTTCAATTTACAATTGCACAAGAGAAGCCTTGCTGATCCAATTTATCATTTAAGTCCCAAAAGAAGACTTACCCTCACGAGTGAATTCTACAAAAGCAAAACGGAGAACTGAATTTGGATCACCACACACACGGCAATCAACAACCTTCAACCAAAAGAGGTTCCAGCTTTAGGAATAATCATTGATTGCAATGTTTAATGAAGTTTTCGACACGAGGGCAAATAATGAATGAGAAATGAAGCATGAAAAGTCACCTGCCCACAATTGATAAACAAAGCTGCAAGTTGCTCTTCAGTCACCTGAATCATATGAACAAAAGCAACAAAAAGTTGATAAGGTTTTTGCCACTACCTCCATGCTCAAATACCACGGGTTTCATGTCTTTAGATCTTTTCAAGAGAAATGGTAATTTTTTTTGGAATTTCAAAACTTAATTTAACTGGAGTCATCTGTCAAATATTCATTTTCAAAATATTTTGTACCTATACAAAACGATGTTTTTAGTGGCCTGGTGACAAAAATAAGAAAACCAAAACTATGCCTCTTCTGAAACAGAGCGTGTTTATGTTAAAGTTCCATTTACCAAGTTGATTGCATTCATATAATCATTTATGCCTGTGTTGCCTAAATGTTACAATTTTCAACTGAGGCACCTCTTGAAGTACTTTTATTTATAGGCTGACGACCTGATTTAAGTGATTCCCTTTATAGCTGAAGAAGACAAAGAAAGCTCTATCTCTTATTTCAGCAAGAAGAAAGGCGAATTTTAAATGGATAGCCTAAAGTTTAACGTTTGAACCATGGTAGGCGTGTCTGTAACAATACAAAATATGAGAGGTCCAAAAAACAAATGCAAAATACCTTAAGCCAAAAGCATTCGGAGTAAAAAAGCAAGATGAAATGACAGTTTAAAAAATTCAAGCAAACATCCCAAAGCGTGTAGCCTATAAATAACTTCTATAATAATTTCATTAGAATCATGATTTAGTACAATAAGCATAGAAAATGTAAGTTGTTTCGGTTAGAGAGAGCCAGTCGATGTTTTATATGCACAGCTAAAACAAATGAGAAAACATAATGTTTTTCGTAACTCGGCAATTTTTTGCTACTATGGCCTTAACATACAAAAACGTGTAGGGAAATAGAAAAGTTTCTTAGCTCTACTACAACATACTCTCCCTTTATTTTGGACTGACTTTAGTTGAAAAAACAAGAGGGAACACAAAATATTCCATATATTAATTGTACTCGTTTAAATGCAATGTATTACATACACCCAGATAAAAAGAGCGCCCAAATTTCAAATCCCTCTTGGTTGATGCAAAATATTCTTCTCTTCGTGGATACATATGCCAGAGTATGTGAATTTTTCTAGAGTACAACTGCAAAGAATATGCTTGGGAGCAACTTATGCACACATACCATAAAAATAATTGCACCAAACAAAGGAATCAAAATCTTATTACCGGAGGGTTCTCCACATGTTTTAGTTTACCATATGGATATGAAAACATACAGATCATATTACATTATAGGTGTACTGTACTACAGGTTTAGCTGGATTTGCAAGGTTTGAGTCACTCTAGAGCTTGGCCGTGAGGGAAAAAAACCCAGGTGTACAAAGTTTGAACAATATTTAGGGTAACAACGGAAAGAAACCCCCTTGTGTGCTCGTGCAAGCTGGTCTCATACGTTAAATTGGCAAAAAAAAAACAACCTTTTTACCCATATAAGCGAAAGTCACGTGCTAACAGAATTGATAAACATACAAGCAATTCCCTTGTGCTAGCCATAAATGAAAACAATGTCTCCACACTCACCTGTTGGTCAATGTCTGAGACATATACTGTTCTTCTAATGCTGTCTTCTCTCTGTGCTATACTTGTTCTGCTATTCATTCTGTTTTTCCCATGATAGTTATTTTTTCTCTGACGCACAATCAAACGCAGAGCCGTCAAAAAAAGCCCAATTTGTAGATCTTCTCAAATCTTTGTTACGGTATCATTTAAGAAATATGTTCTAAATTACTATGGACTGTGAAAAATTGAAATCTTTAGTAAACCAAAACTTGACCAGTGACGCGGGAGTGTCTTTTCCAAAGAATGTCATACCCTTCTAGTGTTATTATTATTAATGATAATGGCGCTGGTGGCGCCGTTGATGAAGTTAGTGTTATGGCTGTCATACATAAGTGCACTGGCAAGAGAAAAGGCAGACGCATGACTGGCAAGCGAAGGCGGAACGAACTCCTTAGCCATGGGATTCAGCTTCGAGAGCAGATCCTCCAACTCCCTCATATCACGATGGAAATCTTGCGAACAAGCCTCCAAGCTTTCCCTTCCATTCTCAAGCTGACCACCACTGCTCAAGCGCTGCTGCACCGAAGAAGAAGAAGAAGAAGGCGACGAAATTTGCACAATATGCGCACCCTGCACAGCCTCGTTATGATTCTGCTGCAGTAAAACATGAGCATTATGTTGAATACGAGCATTTACTTCCGTACTTGGCTGATTCTGAAGAATACTTCGCTGAATCTGCGAATTGTGATCATAACTCAGCTGACTCTCCTCAACATGGAGATTCTGCAACGCATTTTGCTGATTTCGCAGCATATGTTTCTCATTTTGTGCCATATTTAGCCGATTCTGCAAAGGAACTTGCTGGTTGTACTGAATACTCTGCTGCAATTGCTGACCCTGGTCATTGAACCGCCCATTTAACTGCGCATTGTCTTCCATGTCAAGCCCAAAATTTCGACTTGCCGAGACTACATTTAGTCCTATTTCCACTGTACCTTCCTTTTCCATGATCAAAAAGCCAAAAAACAAAACCCTACTCTTTCATTAAATTTCAAGCCCTTTGTCTTTTCATGCCGTAGAAAAACAGTGTCAAGCTTCCATCGCCTTCAAGCCCAAGCAGAGGCATCTAAACCAGTACTCCATTTCCAACAGAGTGTACAGAATTAGGATTCTGCAAAAGTTAAATTTCCATTTTTTTATTCATTTTTTCTCTTCTACCTAATCTCCTTTCCCCTGCCCCTGCAACTTCCTCCTCTGCCTGCCTTCCTCTCAGACTAGACTAGGCAAGAGCATCATACCATGTCCATGCCCATGTCGATGTCCATGCCTATATGACATGATGGCCATGGAAATACGAAATCAGTATGTATACGTGGCGGCTCGGAAATGATCTATGCACGTACGATGATGCAGAACTGGTGCAACATAAGACGTGTGTCATGCTGCCCGCTACCATGTCAAATTATTTCTGATTTTTAAAAGGAAATAACTTAACCTCCATGTTTTTTTTGTTTCTAATGTTTTTCTGTGAATGTTTTTAGTTTAGTTTCTGAGTTTCGCACATATTTGTTGCGAATTAAGACAGAGGTAGGGACTGGAGATTGACCCCAACCACCATCTAAGCCATATTTAGCATCCAATAAGAAACTTACACGTGCGGTCCTTTTTATGCGGCAACAAGATTAGGTTGAAGGATAGAGTAGAGAGTGCCTAGCCGGGATATAGCGAGGTTACCACTTCAAAATATAAAGTGGTCTCGCCCCCTTTTACCCCTCCCCCCACCAAAAAGGAAGAAGAAAAGATAAGATATTATTGTAGGGAAATAAAGTAACTTTTTTTTAAAGGTTTAATTAATGATATTGATATACTAGCAATGGCATTTATTATACAATGGGCAATATTCATAGGTATATGCAATGAGTGCACTGTATTATTATGTAAGAAAATTTGAAATTTGAAAGAAACACAAGTTTTTTTTAAATTTTGCAATGGAAATATGGTACAAAATAATTTAGGTTTAATTAATGATATACTAGCAATGGCATTTATTATACAATGGGCAATGTTTATAGGTGTATGCACTGATTGTATTATTATGTAAATAAATATAAAATTTGAAAGAAGCACAGGGTTTTCTAAAATTTTGTAATGGAAAATAAGGTACAAAATGGTATAAGGAAGGGGTTGGAGTACATTGTTATTTGAAATGTTTAGCAATAAGAGGTTGCTATCACGTTTAGATGATCCTCCCCCTCCTCCCTCTTCCTAAGGGAGATAAACATGGTCTTGTATGCAGGCATATTGTTGATAGCTAAAGGCTAGGAAGATGTGTGGATATGCCAAGTGATGGACCTGTGATACTATAGTGAGCACGAAACACTTTTAACATAGAGACAAAGACCACACCTATGTAAATAAGGTAGCCTATAAGCTCACCCCATATCAAAATTCATGGGGAAACAATTAAAGGTCCCATCTGAACAACCATAATAGCATCTAATGCCTTATGAATCTTTCCACATGTTTTTCATATGGTGTAGGAAATTTGTCAACCTCTACTTGCACGATGATTGTTTCTTCAATGTCTCAGCCATGTGTCATGTCTTTGTCCACCTACAACCATGCACACAAATGTAATATGACCACCGTTGGGAAATAATCTTGTACCTACACACTCAAGTTAAACATCAAGTGTACCTACTCCACATAATAATAGTCGAAGCAACATAATCCACCCAACATGATATAAATCATAACATATATTAAATAATCACATCTAATTATAAATCATCTACGACTGGCATGATCCAAGAACAAGATGCATAATCAACAATATTTCATAATGTTGAAACAAATATTATAATCACAACTATATCAAATATAGTTAAAACAATGAAGTTGAAACACTATAATGATCTAACATATGAAGGCACAACATATACATCCCATAATACATAGTCATAAAATCAATGCCAATACAAAACATTATTAAGAACACACCAATGGTTATACAAAGCATCTCCACAAAAACATGTAGAGTACACCCTCAAAACACCTTGATGGTACAACTGTACACTTTGAAACATGACTGGTAGCGCGAGGTGGTCGAGTCAGCTTTGACGGAGCACGCAGACCCTTCTCCTTGCCACAAGTGAACCTCCATGTCACTCTCGCTCTCATGGTAGAAGCCAGTCAAGAGGAGGTGAGACATGGGGGCAGTCCTACTCGCTTGGGAGTTGGACTTCGTAGAGAATGGTTAACCAGTCCTGGCACCTTTCTTGGGGGTTGTTTGTTATGTTACACTCAATGACCATTGTTGTGGAGATAATGATATGACCCAAAGGGTCACTAGTCACTAATCTCTTGTTTGGGTTTCAGATATTCCAATGCCTGTTTGGTTGTCTGTTGTAATCGTTTATGAGACTAATGTGTCAGAATATTTCCTCTCCTGCTTGAAGGAGTTGTTGGATGCGATGTCTTTGTTCAAAAAGCCTAAGCCTATGATCTTATTCTTGAATTGTTGGGTGTGCTTGTTGAGGCCTAGGGTGGATAGCTTCGATCTCCTCTAGGATCGCCCTCACCCACTCACCTCTAAGTCTAGGGCACATCTATATGCCTGAACGGAGAGGTTGGTTTGAGTTTACCATGAGTTGATTTTGCGTTGACTTAGTGTGAATACCTAAGGTTTGCTTTGAATTTCGCTTTGTTTGTTGAATAAATTGACCTCGTGATGAAATTGAGGGGTTTTGTGCTTGCTTATTTTTGTTTTTCTTGTTTTTCTATTATTTTTGGTGTTTTTGATGTTTTTGTATGAATGCAATCTAAATGTATGCAGAACAATATTTTTGTTCTTTTCTTGATTTTTAAAATGAAAATGAACTAATTAATCTAGAAAATCAGATATGGATGCAACTAGTTATGAATTTACCTAATGCGATTGATCTATATTTTTGTGTTTTTTTTAAGGTCGTTTTCAACTATTCTAAGAAATGAAAGTGTAGAATTATAAATCTAATCTAATGCAATCTAACTAGCCTATCAAGGAAATTGCAACAATCAAATTACTATTTCCAAGAGCAAGATTTTGATTATCTAATTATTACTAAAGCATAAAAGAACCTGAAGCTAGAGGTGCATGAGCCTGGCGTATCCTCAGAGATCCTTTTAGTAGCCTCCCCTTCCTCTGTAGCAGCAGGGTACTCCTCTTGGCAACAAGGATTGGATGACAATTGATTCAAACGAGAGCTTGAGAAAGCTTGAATTGAGCTATGAAAGATTGGATTAAAGCACTTGGGCTTGCAAAAATGGCTAGCGTAATGACGTTGTATGAAGATTTTTGCAAAGCTTGGGCAAAATAACAATAAGCAAAAGGCTCATAAGTCCTACAACGAGCATGAATATGCTAAGGGAGAGCAAAAGCTAAGGAAAACATGATTGCAACAATGAATTTGCCTCCCTTTGAGCTTGGGGGAGAGGGTAATTATAGGTTAGATTGAAGAATGATGGGTGGGATTGATTGGGGAGTTAACTCCCTTGATTAGAGAGTCAACTCAATTGATTACTCAATGAACTGGGTTGATTGGACAACGAAACAAGCTTGAAAGCTTATCACAGGAGACAAAATGGAGTTAGCATGAGAGAGGGAGGAGTTAAGAATAGTCCAACTGAGCTAAATTTCTAGGATTAAAGTTAATTGAGAATCTAAGAATAGATGACTCTAAGTTAGGCTCGAAATTCCATGCAAACTGGAGCAAAAACAAAGCTTTTTCAAGCTCAAAATCGAAGTAAATCCACGAAAAAAAAACACAACAAGGTTGCCACTTTTACCAGGGTGGTCACCCAAGGGCGATTGATGCAGGAGCATCCTTGGTTCAAGAGAAATCTTGCATCAACCAAAAACATTTGCATTTCAGTTTGTTTCTTTTCATTTTTCCAGTTCAGTTCAGTCAAGTTCAGTCAGTAGTAGTTTCTGTAATTTGGTCCGCATTCTACCACATTTGCACTTCAGACCTTGCAGAGATGGACTTATCATCTAGACACATTTATGCACAACATATCCAAATCTCAGATCATTTAGATCAGATACTGGTGAGATATCGCTATCAGAAGATTGACCCTTTTCTCATAACAGAGCATCCTGGTAGTCTCAGATAATCATCTAAAGGAGAAGACTTGCAAAGCATTTCACAATTCACGGAGCTAAATTACACATCATTTAATGTTGTTTGGTTCATGGCTGATCTTCCCTGAGATCCGCATGTTGGCAAGAGACACTGTGTGGCTTCATAAGTGTTGTCATTAATGGCAACAAAGTCTATCCCACACATCTGCAGTACATAGTATGCCTATACCGAAAGTCAGATTGAAGATTGTTTTGGTCCGGTGAACAAGAACAGAGTATGTAATAAGGTCTGACAATCAGGTTCGGATCTCTCAAATGGTGTAACTCAGTATGTTGCGAACTTGGACAAGTCAAGAGGGGTATCATGACTACTTATTCCAAAGATTTAGCCTCCGGTGATAAAGCAAGAAAAAGATATGAGCATCTGAGTGTTGGGTTCTAGTCAAGCAGAGTAGACAGAGGAAGAACTGACTGATAGAGTATTAGACTTCAATCCGGATGAGTAAAAGGTGTTGATCAAGCAATTTGTGGGATTATACATTGTTGGCTGACATGATTAATGACTTATATGCCTATGTTTTTGATATGCATCACAAATCAAGCATGGATTCAATCGACAAATTAATAACTTGCAATGTTCTTGTTGCCGACTAGAAAGTTGATAAAAATCCTTAATACGAATATATATATACCAGATAGATTTCAGCATGTAAGTGTGGTGTGAACAAGTGATGAGAAAAAGTGCGAAGAAAAGTAGGGAGAAGTGTGAGAACAATAATTCAAGTCCGGTATGTGATAGAACAATAGCATTAAACAGAGGAAGAATGAAGTGCATCAAATCAGTATATTGTGCCTAAACCAGAACTAAATTCCTGCATTTGTAGAAGCCTCTCATCAGTTCAAACACTTGATTATCTTCTGTAAGATTTGTAGACAGTGAGTCTCTTGTAGGCAGTGTGCCTCTTGTGAGCAGTGTGCTCGGGCAGTGAGCCCTAATTGGCAAGTGCCATTTTTGTACTCCTTATTCTTTTAACAGAGAATACAATCTTAGGTTAGTCACCCCATGGTTTTTCCCTTAACAGGGTTTCCACGTAAAATCCTTGTGTTTGGGTGTTGATTTTATTTTTGTTCGTATGATTACATATGCTTTCATGTTTTGATACAACACTGAATATTAAGATAATAAAAAGAAAAGAAAGTCAAAGAAATTTTGAGATAACTGATTCACCCCCCCTCTCAATTATCTACCTTATTTCCAATAATTGGTATCAAAGCCGAGGTCACGGGTTCAAACCCCGCGCTTGTGCTTGGGGGGGGGGGTTGTTGCAAGGTGTGGCCCTTGGTCTCCTTGTTCAGCACTGCGCTATGGTGGTTTGTGACAAGGGCTTAACCGCCTCCCGTGCTTGTTAAGTCAAGTGGTTGTATCGAGCATTAAAAAGTCGATCTTTTAGTGTAATGGCAACTAACAATTGGTATAAGAGCTAAGTTCCTCTGAACAAAGCCTAACAGCTTGAGGAAGATTTGGGAATCACAATGGATGCATATGGTATGAAGGAACAACTTCAGTCTGCCCTGGATGATCTTGAACAATCTCACTCTGAAGTCAATAATTTGAGAGAAAGACTCAAACAAGCTAATGAATTCATAAATGAGCTAAAAGAAAAACTTACTATCTCTGTGAAAAAGAGAAAGGAACTGCTTCAAAAATTAGCCAATCAAAGTGAAGTCAATGATACTAATGAAGATCTGAATGAGAAAAATAAGCTATGTGAGAAGCTGTCAAAATAAGTCATTATGGTAAGGCATGAAATAGAATCAGGGGTTATGAGATTCACCCAAGAAATTGAAGAAAAAAGAAAGATTGAAGATAATCTAAAACAAACCCTCAAGGAGAAAATAGAGGACTGCCACAAAATGGACAGAATAATCAGGCATCTTGAATTTGATCTTGAAGAAGCTAGAAACAATGAAGAACTTGAGAATCAAATAGACACTCTTAAACAAGATCTTCAAACTGCAAATGAATACAAAGAAAAATTCAAGATAAGCTCAGCCCAACTTGAAGTGCTTCTTGAAATCCAAAAGAAGGTAGATGATAAGCATGGCTTGGGATATGAGAAAGGTGAAAGCTCTGGATCCAGTCAGAAGAACTTTGGATCACAAAATCAAAGAAATAGGCCTAGAAGACCTCCGGTAAGGCAACCAAATGCTCAAAGATATCCATCCTTCAATGGATACTGTTTTAATTGCAACAATTTCGGTCATAAAGCAACTCAGTGCAGGAGGAGACTGAATCAGACTAATCCATCCTTTTCCGGACAATGTTTCAACTGCAAAAGGTATGGTCACAAATCTCATGAATGCAGAAATATGCAAATAAATAATTCATTCAATGGTAGATGCTTTGCATGCAATAGAATGGGACATATGGCTAATCAATGCAGATTAAGAGGATATCAATCAAATAAGCAAAGAAATGTTGTATGTTACAATTGCAATAGATCTGGTCATATTGCCAAATTCTGTAGAAGCAGAAATTAGGATAGAAAAGGTCTGGTGGAACATAATCAGAAACAAGATAAGGGCAAAGGTAAAGTGAATGCGGATGAAGTTCAAAAGGAGATGAGCAAGATTTGGGTAAAGAAGAGCACATAAAATATTGGGGATGGATCCACACCGGAATCTGGTGCTAATATTCCTTCTGAAAACTAAAAAGGTGAGCTTTGGCTCAGGAGGAGTCACAGAGAAAAATAATTTCCCCTAGCCAGTCAGCTAGTGCCTAAATTCAGCACATTGAGTAAACATCTGATGCTGCGGATTGAAGGGTTCTCAGAAAAACCTCCAAATAACCTTCAGTCAAAATGTGAAAGATTCACATGGAGTTTTGCAAGACTTATAACTGCTCAAGTTAATCTGGTTCCAACAGCGATCCGGTAAAGCAGAATTTCATAGACAGATCCGGTATGATTCAGAATTGAAATGCTTTGATCTGCGGACCCATGGCATGATTGAAGAAAAGAAGATATGTTGTCAATCCTCACTGACAATGATTCTAAGTTCAGCGCAATGATTCAAGAAGATCTCTCTCAAAACAGGGCAACCAGATAACTTAAGTTGTGCATTTATTACAAAAGGAATTTAGGGTTTGCGCAAGGATAAAAGGGTTCTTTCACTCATTATTTGCACACTTGCACTCATGAAGAAGAAAAGAAGAGCTCTGCAACAAAGATTCTACAATTTACTCAAGATCAACTGAAAAATGAATTCAACCAGCGATTTGTTCCAGCTCCTGTTTCAAACCCTAAAGCATGAAAAGGTACTTCCATTTTGAAAATCTCTCTCTAAATCTCTTGCAAAATGTCTACTCCAATGGTTGTCAAGATCTCTGATAGGCCACGTCCTAAATTCAAGAAACACCCTTACAAATCTCTAGAAGTTGATCCTTTGGGCGCATTTTCTAGCATTCCGCACAGAGTATTGCATGTAGAAGATGTTAAGGTTTATATCCATGCCAACATTGAGGAATTTGGAGACTCAAAATTGATGGATATTTATCACAAATAGCTAATAGATCAGAATTTTGAACTCAAACCTAAATTCAAGGCCCTCTGGGATAAACACTTCAGACATTGCATACATTTTCCATGTTTTGCAGAAGATGATTGGGTCCGGTATGTTCTAAGCAGGATGCATGATAATTTCATGTGGCTAATGAGGCCCTTCAAGATAACTAAAGATGCCATCAGGGCAGTAACCGGACTGCATTCATCCGGTGGGTTACCTGCACTTAAATCTATGAAGAACCAAACAGTAATTGAAGCCACTGGATCTAAATTTGACAAAAGAGCAATGACCATAGATGACATCACAGATCCGGATGTCAAGTTTGCCTCAATGATAATCAGCTACAAAATCTATCATTTGAGCAAGGGGAATTCTATGTCTGGGACAACAATCTATGCAGCATATCAGATGTTGAGGGAAGATGCAGATTATGACCTATGTGAACTTCTTCTAAATCAACTGTTGGAAAACTTGTAGAAGATCAAAAAGGATAAGAAGAGTTCTGTTAAATATGGTTGTCTAATACTGTGTCTATTCTTCTATTATATGAATGAGCTACCTGGATCAAGTGGCTGGGTTTGGCAAAATGATAAACCGGTTGCAATTCAGATCAGAGATTACATGTATGGGCTAGTGATGCTCAAGCCCAAAACACAGCCCTTTGGGGTTACTTTAAGAACTTCCAAAGCATGATGCAAGCTAGAGAGAAAATACCTCAATCCATAGTTGAGAAATACAAGGACACAGTGTGCTTCATGGTTGACATTGATCAATGCCTAATGGAGGTAGTTGAGCCAAGAACTGTGTGGATAATGCCTATGGGATACAAGATCGATGAAAAAATCTTGGAGCTACATATTCAACACCTGTTGAGCCAGCCTAAGGACACTGAAGTAGAAAGGTTTGGCACCTTTCAAGAGCTAAGTGTAAAAATACATGTTGAGTTAAGATAGCCGGAGATAAAGAGGAAAGTAAGAAGGGAAGTTGAAAAAATTGCCAAAAGATTTGGCCTATCAAAGGAGGTTGTAGATGCAAATAGAGAGAAAATGGAGAAGGCTGAGAAAGAGAAACAAGAAGCAAAGAAAGGAAACATTCCAGTGCAAGCCTCCTCCCGGACTAGACCTTCCAAGAGCTCTGCACCTGCCATTCCTAAAAGCTCAAAGGCTACCAAACCAGAAGTCAAGACATCCGGAAAGGAGAAAAGAGGATGAAGACCAAAGCCACAAGGTCATATACAAGCCTTAAAGATGATGAAGAAACATAATCTGATGAGGAAATCAAGAAAATGAAGAAGAAGAAAACATCCGGGAAATTCTCTGCTAGTAAAAATGAGGAAGATAAGGCAAAGGAATTTGTTGAAAAGCCCACTCTTTCCATTGATGAAATCATCAAGGAAGTTATTGTGGATGGGAACCTACAGCCAGTGACAGAGTTCTATGATGAATACAGTGATGTTGACAAGAGAATTTTGGAAGAAGCTACTGTCAGGTACTTGAACATTTACAATAAAGCTTTCATTGAAATTATATCATTAATTCTTAAGAGTCTAGAAAAGGTACCTGAGTTGAGAAAAGAGAATGCAAAGGCAAAAGACTTAGAGATTAGGGAGCAGATAGTAATTCAGCTTTATCCTTCTATCACTTCAAAACAAATGGACATGATTTTCAAGGACTGTAAGGATGAGTTCCGGAGTAAGGCAAGAATGAATAAACTTATGCTTGGAGAAACTGACCAAGTAGCAAGTGAAACAAAAGATATCCTCCGGAATGCCTTGAAGAGATTCAATCTTCCTATTGTAGAGGAAACAGATGAAGAACCTTCTACCATGGATGTTGAAGGATTAAATGTAATCAATGAAGAATTTTCTAACAAGGATGTCGAGGGATTAAAGAAAATAGATGAAGAGAAGTCTGAGGACTTAGACTCCTCTGTTCCAGAAGAGGAAGTTCATGAAGTAGTAAACACAGGTGACATCTCTCCTCCGGATCCCACTGCAGACATTCCAGATTCTGAACCTGAAGGAGAAGGAAGAAGAGAGGAGAAAGTGATTCAAGAAGAAGAGGTTAAGGGAAAAGAACAAGCAAAAAAGACTAATGATGACTATTCTAATATCCCAAAAGAAAAGAAGACTCAATCACCAGCAAGGGACACTGCAGAGACAATGAAGAACTTCTTAAACAAAGAAATGATGGAGATAGATGAACCTGAGCTATTTCAAGGACCACTGAATTTTGACTCTATCTCTCCGGTTCAGACAATGAAAATAGCATCTTTTGCTCAAGCCAAAGCAAAAGAAAAACTCTTGAAATCTCACATGGAGGACTGTGAACTGTTGGAGATTGCATCCGGGATGCTGGAGAAGATCATGCCATCCTCTTAGTAAATTTTGTTAATACTCATTTTGAATCTCTAGAGAAATCAACAGAAGCAAAGGTCCGAAAGGAGTTTCTGGGAAAAAGATTCACTGAGGTGCAAGGACTTATTGCAAATGATAGGAGGACTCTAGATATTGGAATAAAGAGCCTTGAAAACACTCTTAAAGATGGTGGGGACATATACAAATTCTGTTTATCTTGGCCCAAAGTGACAGAGGACATTGAGAAGAAAGTGAAAGAACAAGAAGGAAAACTGTCAAGTTTATCTCAGAATTTTGATCCCCTTACTACCTCTCTAATGAATCAAGAATGCCAGGCTATTGTTATCATAAATGAAATAAAGAGGCTGGACAAATAAAAGAAGAACATAATGAACAGAATGGGTGAACTTAGAGGGATAATTATCCCTAAGCTAGAGGCAATGCATGAGGCCTTGACAAATGCTCAGACCACAGCCTGGACCAGTGATCCAGCAGATTTAAGAAGGGCAGAAGCATATGCATTTTTGTTGAGTGGTCACATCTCCATTTTGGATAGATGAAGCAGAGCTAGGCCACAGAATTTATATAGCTGAAGACTACTTTTGCGGATATACTTAAGTATATGTAAGTATAACATATATATATATACTTATGCCCATGTATAGGACAATTTTTGCAAATTTTGGTATGCGGATTCCGCCCTTTGCCATTGATGTCAAAGGGGGAGTGAGGAGTAGTGAAAAATGTGGAATCTAGCTAAGGGGGAGCTCCGGTAAAACAGTGCAAAAGATAGAGCATCAGCCAAGGGGGAGTTACTGCGACACTTAGCCATTTTTCACTAAGTGTTGCCATCAATGCCAAAAGGGGAGATTGTTGGCAAGAGACACTGTGTGGCTTCATAAGTGTTGTCATTGATGGCGATAAAGTTTATCCCACACATCCGCAGTACATAGTATGCCTATACCGGAAGTCAGATTGAAGATTGTTTTGGTCCGGTGAACAAGAACAGAGTATGTAACAAGGTCCGACAGTCAGGTCCAGATCTCTCAGATGGTGTAACTCAGTAAGTTGTGAACTTGGACAAGTCAAGAGGGGTATCATGACTACTGTATTCCAAAGATTTAGCCTCTGGTGATAAAGCAAGAAAAAGATATGAGCATCCGAGTGTTGGGTTCCAGTCAGGCAAAGCAGACAGAGGAAGAATTGACCGGCAGAGTATCAGACTTTAATCTGGATGAGTAAATGGTGTTGATCAAGCAATTTGTTAGATTATACATTGTTGGCCAACATGATTAATGACTTCTATGCCTATGTTTTTGATACGCATCACAAATCAAGCATGGATTCAGCCGACAAATTAATATCTTGTAGTGTTCTTGTTGCCGACTAGAAAGTTGATAAAAATCCTTGTTGTGGATATATATACCAAATAGATTTTAGCATGTAAGTGTGGTGTGAACAAGTGATGAGAAAAAGTGCGAAGAAAAGCAAGGAGAAGTGTGAGAACAATAACTCAAGTCTGGTATGTGACAAAACAACAACATTAAACAGAGGAAGAATGAAGGGCATCAGATCAGTATATTGTGCCTAAACCGGAACTGAACTTCTGCATTTGTAGATGTCTCTCATCAGTTCAAACACTTGATTATCTTCTATAAGATTTGTAGACAGTGAGTCTCTTGTAGGCAGTGTGCCTCTTGTGAGCAGTGTGCTTGGGCAATGAGCCCTAATTGGCAAATGTCATTTTTGTACTCCTTATTCTTTTAACAGAGAATACAATCTTGGGTTAGTCACTCCGTGGTTTTTCCCTTAACAAGGTTTCCACGTAAAATCCTTCTGTTATGGGTGTTGATTTTATTTTTGTTCTTATGATTACATATGCTTTCATGTTTTGATACAACACTGAATATTCAGATAATAAAAAGAAAAGAAAGTCAAAGAAATTTTGAGATAACTGATTCACCCCTCCTCTCAGTTATCTACCTTGTTTCCAACACCGCACTCCATTCCATTGATTTGCAGAGGAATTCTACTCAATTAGATCTGACCTATCTGTGTACACACATTACAACTCTTCATTAGAGTTTGTGATCTTCCTTGGCCGACACGGAGGAATCTTATGTTTTGGAGCTGATATATATTGATGTAATAGATACCTAGGAAAGATAGTTGATCATTAGTTCATAATTGATAGTTTGAATTTTGTGTGAAGGAGCTTCAAAGCTATATCTTGTGCATATTCTGCAACT
Organism: Cunninghamia lanceolata; assembly: GCA_027924645.1. Classification (NCBI taxonomy): domain Eukaryota; kingdom Viridiplantae; phylum Streptophyta; class Pinopsida; order Cupressales; family Cupressaceae; genus Cunninghamia; species Cunninghamia lanceolata. The sequence goes on from BSBN01001201.1 coordinate 4,881,325, forward strand.
GTGAAATTAGGCCTATGAACCCTAATTGTAAGCCCACATGTTGGTGGCCAATTTGTATTTGAATTCTATGATATACTGACTGACTGAATATGCATTTGCTTTATATCTTTGAGTTGTTTCTGTTGTGTTTACTCTAGCTGCATGGCCTGGACAGTTCACTTTGTGGACCCTCCTAACAATGACTGTACCAAGTGGTATTAGAGCGAAAGTTTGAATCTTTGGGAGTGAATTGAGCAAAATTGGTGAAGGAATTCCCTAAGTTCTTGTTGTGAATAGATCGCCGAATCTAAGGTAGGTTACTTGCGTTGCAACTGATTGTCGATTGTGAGGCAGTTGTCACCTTGTAGCCCGATCGTCGAAATTGAGGCAGTTACACTTGATCTAAGAAAGAATGTCGCCAAGGAGAATCCCTGTTGTTGGAACAATAGCTAGAAGAATGGATGGTATGATGGAGATGATGAAAACCATGCGAGTTTGCTTGGATGCTATTGAAGAAGATAGGCAAAGAGGACTTACACCTAGACCTAATGTTGAAAGTGATGATGATGAGGAATTTCAATCCGCTGATCAAACTAGTGAAACCCTAGGAGATGAAGAGGAAGAAGAATTAGATCAAGTCAAGATGTTGTAAGCTATTTCAAAGATTGGAAAGAGACCTAGAGTTGATGTACCGAATATATACTGGTAATCTGAACCCTGAAGAACTAATTGATTGGATAAATGACCTAGAAGAATACTTTGAGTATGAAGAAATTGAAGATCCAGAGAAGGTGAAATTGCAAAGACAAAGTTGAAAGGACATGCCACTATATGGTGGAAAGAAGTTCAATTGGATAGAAACAAAAGAGGAAAAAGAAATATTACAAAGTGGGACAAAATGTTGACAAAATTGAAGAATTAGTTTATACATGCTGAATATGAGTTGGAATTGTTGAAGAGATTGCAAAACCTGAGACAAAAGGAGAAATCTATGAAGGAGTATACTGAAGAATTTCATAAGATGATCATAAGGACAGGACATAGTGAAACAAGCAAGGAGAAAGTGGCTAGATACATCAATGGACTGAGATTGAACATTCAAGAAGAACTAAGTTTGGTAAGAATGACAACATTAGAAGCGTATCAATTTACCCTGAAAGTTGAAGAGAAGTTGAATAAGAGGCATGATCAGAGACAGAGAGGCAGAGGAGGTAAATTTCATAGAGGTAGAACATTTTCTAGAGGAGAGAGATCATAAGCAGAGCAGAACAGATAGGAAAGCACATTCAAGAAGAAGGACAGAGATAATAATGCATACTAGAGAGATGACAGAACTTTCTACCATTGAGGAAACCCGAGTCCATACTGGAGTGAAGGATATAGAAGAGAGGGAAGAGGATCTGATAGGAGAACATTTAAAGGAACCTGTTTTAAATGTGGAGGTGAAGGACATAGAGCATTTGCATGTAATCAAGGGAGTACAAGCAAGAGAACAAAGAACAATGGAAGAGCAGCCTATGTGGAAGAAGAACTTGTTGAACTAGGTGACCCTTGTTTAGTTAGCAAACATAAGAAAGGAGAATCACTTGTCATGAGGAGAGCACTATTTCAAGCTGAGACAAATGAGGAACCACCGCAGAGGAAAAGCTTGTTCAGAACCAGATGCAAATCAGGAGGTAAATGTTGTAAAGTTGTAATTGATAGTGGTAGTTCAGATAACCTAGTTTCAGAGGAGATGGTGACTAAGCTGAAGTTGGAAAGATTGAAACACCCTAAGCCCTATTAGATAGCATGGATTCAAGATGATCATAAGATATTGGTGAGTGAACAATGTTTGGTAAATTTTCATATTGGATCTTATCATGATGAAGTATTGTGCGATATTATGCCTATGGATGTATGTCATATTTTGTTGGGTAGACCATGGCAATATGATAGGAAAGCTATACATGATGGGAGAAAGAATACATACACTATAACATCAAATGGAAAGATAATTACTTTGATTCCTTTGGAAGATGATCCTAAGAGTGAAGCATGTGGGAATGCTAGAATCTGTTTGGTAGATGGAAGGAAATTTCTGGATGGTTTGAGACATGAGAATATGTGTTATGCTTTGATTCCTAAGAAGCCTGAAACATTGAAGAAGGAGACTGAAGAATCATAACCGAAGGAGATAACTAAGTTGCTAACATAGTATGAAGACATCATATTAGATGATGTACTTGAAGGATTACCACCAATCAGGAGTATCAGTCATCACATGGATCTTATACCTAGAGCTAGTTTGTCTAACAAAGCAGCACACAGAATGACACTGATAGAGAATGAAGAATTGAATAGACAGATACATGAGTTGTTGAGGAAAGATTTGATCAGAGAAAGTTTCAGTCCTTGTGTAATACCTGTAGTGTTAGCACCAAAGAAGGATAGAGAATGGAGAATGTGTATAGACTCTAAAGCAATTAACAAGATCACAGTTAAGTATAGATTTCCTTTACCTAGGATGGATGATATTATGGATTGTTTGAGTGGACCAAAATATTTCACAAAGATAGACCTGAAAAGTGGATACCATCATATTAGAATCAGGGAAGGAGATGAATAGAAGACTGCTTTTAAGACAAATGAAGGATTGTATGAGTGGTTAGTGATGCCTTTTGGACAGACAAATGCACCGAGTACTTTCATGAGATTGATGAATGAAGTCTTGAATAAATTCTTGGGTAAGTTTGCTATTATATATTTGGATGAGATTCTGATTTTCAGTAAGACAAAAGAAGAACATTTGTGGCACTTGAGACAAGTATTGTAGAAACTAAGAGAAGAGAAATTGCTAATAAACATCAAGAAATGTAGTTTCATGAAGGAAGAATTGGCATACTTGGGATTTGTGATTTCTGCAAAAGGATTGAAGATGGACCCTGAGAAAGTAAGCGCAATTGTTGAATGGCCTACACCAGAGAGCATTGGAGAAGTCAGATCATTTCATGGATTAGCTAGTTTCCACCAGAAGTTCATCAGAAATTTCAATTCAGTCTGTAACCCTATGACAGAGACAATGAGAGGTGACATAAAAGACTTTAAGTGGACATCAGGAGTAGATAAAAGTTTTGAATTGTTGAAGCAGAAAGTGACAGAATAACTTGTGTTGGCATTACCAGATTTCAATAGGGAATTTCAAGTAAACTATAATGCAAGTGGGAATGTAATTGGAGCAGTGTTAAGTCAAGAAGGTAGACCTATAGCATATTTTAGTGAAAAGTTGAATGATGCAAGGAGAAGATATTTAGTTTATGATCATGAGTTCTATGCCATAATTCAAGCCTTGAAGAAGTGGGGACATTATTTGTTGCCTAAGGAGTTTGTGTTGTATACAGATCATCAAGCTTTGTAATATTTGAACAGTTGAGGAAAGTTGAATCAGAGACATATGAGATGGGTAGAGTTCATGTAGAGTTATACTTTTGTATTGAAGCATAGGAGTGGAAAATCAAACAAAGTTGCAGATGCATTGAGTAGAAGAAGGAATTTACTAATAGAGGTGAGAGTTGAAGTGTTGGGATTTGAAGAATTGAAGAACATGTATGAGGAAGATCTTGATTTTGCAGAACCTTGGAAAGCATGTAAGGAACATATTGTGATAGATAGGAGTAAGTGGTTGGACTATTTCATTTAGGAAGATATGTTGTTCAGAGGAAATCAGTTATGCACACCTAGGAGTTTAATGAGAGACAATTTCACCAAGGAGAAGCATAGTGGTGGATTGGCAGGACATTTTGGCATTGATAAGATAGTGGCCTTGGTAAGTGAAAATTACTTTTGGCCTCAGATACATAAGGATGTTAGGAAATTTGTGAAAAGTTGTAAAGTTTGTCAAGTTGCAAAAGGGAGTAGTCAGAATACTGGTTTGTATAAATCTTTGACAGTACCAGAGAGACCTTGGGAAGACATAAGCATGGATTTCATAATGGGATTGCCGAAGACACGGAGAGGACATGATTCAATATTTGTAGTGGTAGATAGATTTTCAAAGATGGCACATTTCATACTCTGTAAGAAGATAACTGATGCAGTGCATGTAGCTGACCTATTTTTCAAGGAGATTATGAGATCACATGGATTACCTAAGAGCATAATTTCATACAGAGATACAAGATTTCTTGGATACTTTTGGAAGACACTTTGGAAGAAGATGAAAATAGACTTGAAGTTCAATTTAGCATTTCATCCATAGACATATGGACAAACAGAGGTAGTGAATAGGAGTTTGGGAAACTTGTTGAGATGTTTGGTTGGAGGGAAGGTAGGAAATTGGGATTTGATTATATCACAAGTAGAGTTTGCATATAATAATTGAATAAATAGGACTACCAGAAGAACACCATTTGAGATTGTGATAGGAACTAACCCTAGAGGAGTAGCAGAATTGAGAGATATTAATATAGAAGAAAAGAGAAGTGCAGAAGCAAAGGAATTTGCAGGACACATGGAGACAATGCATAATTAGGTTAAGAATCATTTGGAGGAGATGAATAGTAAGTACAAAGAACAAGCAAATGAGAAGAGAAGACATAAAGAATTTGCAGTTGGAGATGAAGTGATGGTGTACTTGAGAAAAAAAAAAGATTTCCAGTTGGGACATATAACAAGTTAAAGATGAAGTTTGGACCATGTAGGATACTTAGGAAGTTTGATTCAGGAAATGCCTATGAAATAGTGTTACCAGAGACATTGGGTATATCAACTATTTTCAACATTGCAGACCTATATCAGTATCATGAAGCAAAGTTCAATGATAGCATGGAAGAAGACTTGAAGAAGTAGTTACCACAACAAGCACCGAAGTAGATTGAAGGCATTTTGGACAGCAGAGTTTGACGCAGCACCAGAGGAAGACAATACAAAGAATATCTTGTGAAGTGGAAAGGCAGACCGAAAGAAGACTCATCTTGGATTTCTCAGGCTGAGGTGGACTATCTTGGTTTTCCTCCAACCCCAGGAAAGTGAGAGACTCACTTTTTCAATAACCCCAGATGTCTGATGCAAGAGCATCCCTGGTTCAAGAGTAATCTTGCATCAACCAAAAATATTTGCATTTTAGTTTGTTTCTTTTCATTTTTCCAGTTCAGTCAAGTTCAGTTAGTAGAATTTTCTGTAATTTGGTTCGCATTCTACCGCATTTGCACTTCAGACCTTATAGAGATGGACTTATCATCTAGACACATTCAGGCACAACATATCCAAATCTCAGATCATTTGGATCAGATACTGGTGAGATATCGCTATCAGAAGATTTACTATTTTCTTATAATAGAGCATCCTGGTAGTCTCAGATAATCAGCTAAAGGAGAAGACTTACAAAGCATTTCACAATTCACGGAGCTAAATTACACATCATTCAATGTTGTTTGGTTTGTGTCTGACCTTCCCTGAGATCTGCACTCCATTCCATTCATTTGCAAAGAAATTCTACTCAATTAGGTTCGACCTTGGGTCCTTAGGAAGAAGATTGCCATCCGGATCAAAGTGACGAATCATATATATAGATGGCAGCAAAAGAGGTGAAGGAGTAATGAATGGAATGATGTCAGTTTTCCATGGAAGGTGAGCATAACATGGTCAGGATAGATGGTAAGTGGTAAGAAGGAGGCTAAGACATCTCTTCCTAACAAAATATCACATGGAATATCATCAGATTGCCACAATCTACAAGAGATAGGGAACGATTTTAGGTGCAAGATGATGGTGTGGGTTAGTTGTCTAAGGTTATAATAAGTACCTAAAACAGTAATCTTAAGGTCCTGAGAAGACCAAAAGTTAGAAGGAAAAACATAATGTTTACAGAGACTGATAGAAGATCCAAGATCAAGAAAGGTAGTATAGCTGTGGGAAAGACCACGAATAGTTGTACAAATGACCGGGAAAATAGAAGTCACAGCATATTTCACACCCTTAGCTATAGATTTCTAGAAAGAGAGGAGAGGAAGTAAGGTATACATAAAGAGATATAAACAAAAGACTTTGTACACAAAAGCTTCTTTCTCCATAGGCGTAATAAGATGGACAGAGGATCCAGTATGGTCAGAAAAAGAAGGGAAAATATACACAGTAGGATTCGGTTTACAAGTACAACCAGAGGGATTAGGTTGACATAAAATAGACCTTATAGAACAAAACTTATCACCAGAACAACTAGTATCAGAAGAAGCAGAGAGACTATTATTACAAGAACACTTAGAAGCATCATACTCAGAACACTCAAAAGCATCATACTCATTGTCATCATCAAAAGGTTCATCTATAAAAGTTTCATTAACTCTTTCGATTCCTATAGCAGGATGAGAAAATCCTTGAAATTCTGCCATTCTGTTTATAGATGAGAAGTGGGATTATACTGAGAGAACTTACAGGGGTTTGACAGGAGAGATAACAGAAAACCGTTAACAACAAATGAATAACGGGTATAAATTCTCAAATCCAAACACCGAAGTGAAACCCTACAGAACGAAATGTTCTTCGCTCCTCAGTAAACTTCTCTGTCCTATGACTAAGAATTAGATAAACAACAAATTATCTATCCTAGGACTTAGAAGAGGCTAAGGCTAAGGCTCTGATACCAATTTTGAAGCTCAAGAACTCAACGACTCTGATACCAATTTTGAAGGCCGAGTATTGCAGAGAAAAAAACCAGTATCCCATGCTTTGGTTGTCCCACAACCTATTACTCCAAAAGAAAAAAGAATTCAAAAGGGTTCTTCTTCTGTGCATATGATGCAAACCACCTGTCCTGTTACTCCTTGGTACTTGGATATTGATCATGTTGAGGATCCCTATAACCTCATCCACAAGTGGATCAACACTTTTATCATTATTAGTAGTCTTTCTGGCACTACTCAAGCCAATATAGTCAGAATGGCTATTTCTTATTTTTGGGGAATTCTAACTGATTGGTGGAACGGTGTCCCTGACACTGATAAAGATGCTCATGTATATAACAATATCATTATTGTTTTAGATGCCCAAGGTCAACCCCAGCAACAACAGCGTCCTGCTTTGAATTGTCTTTTAGATTGGCTAGTCAATGAATTCTATCCTGAATCCCTGTGTAAGCAAGAAAAATTGCTTAAAGAAATTTTGTCTATGAAGTGTTGTGATCTTAAGGATTTCAAAAGGTATTCTGATGAGTTCCGTAAATTGTTGTACCAACTCAAGGATAAAAAAAAGATTGAGGTTGCCAAAACCAAATATCTCGAAGGTCTGCCTTATAATTTGGCCGATAAAGTCTTAAATTACCTTGATATAAGAGAAATCCCTTTTGAAAATTGTCCTATTTCTGATCTTATCCAGTATGCTAAAGAGCAAATTCTCCAGTTTATTGACCACTGTAAATATCAACAAAAATTCACCCGGCATGAGGCCCAACGAGTTGCCCCATCTTTTATCAATACCTATGGCTGTAATCCTTTCACTCGTACCCAGCGCAAGCAACGCAAGAAACATAAGGAACATCAGCTTTCTTTCCACAAGCGTACTTTTCCTCGCAAGCATTCTTATGCCCCTAAGCACTACTTTATGCGTCGCCGCTCTCAACCTCATCCTGCTGCCCGTGAAATTATTTCCTATATTTGTAATAAACTTGGTCATAAGGCTCCTGATTGTACCTGTAAGAACAATGCTGTCAAAGCTGTTTATGCTGATCCTGCTGCAGCAGCGTGGTGGGATGTCATCGATGAAGATGAAGATTTACATTTGCAAGATGATATCTTTGAACCCATCTTTGAAGAGTACGAATACGAAGATGAAGAGGAAGATGCTTTAGAAGATCTTGTTGATACCCTTCTTGATGCTGAGCAACAACTTGAATTTTATGAAGATGCTGAGCCTTCTATTCTGATGAACCATACTTGGAGAAATAGCCGTGGTCGTGGAAGCCGTAGAGGTCATAGTTCTTTCTTGGCTCTGCCTTATGAAGAAGATCCTCCAGCTTTTGCTTCACAATACCCTCAGATATCACAGTATCCTCCATTCTGGCCTCCTGTACAGCAGATGCCACCTCAGGTAACTGTATTCTCTTCTAATTTTCCTATTATTACTGCAGCAAGAAGAGATCGTAAATACAATAGGCAACCAAGAGAAGATACTGTTACTCAAGCATTGGCTGATTTCTCTTTCCACTCTAACTGCCCTTGTACAACTTATCCATGTACTCCATAGCCTATTATATCTCCCTTCATCCAAGAAGAAGAAGATTTCCCTTCTACCTCTGGTCTTGTGTATCCTTTTCCTAACCATTCCCCATTCCAGGAACAAATCCAAACTTTGTATGAACAAGAACCTGAAGAAAAGGATGTAAAACCTGTAATTGATCCCAGTAAAGTCAAGCTTGTCATGTCTGTATTACCAGAACCTTCTGCACAATTAGACCCAACTTATTTAGTACATCTGTTAACTGGTAAGTTTTCCCAGTATATCACTATTACTATCAACGGTCGACAGTATGATGCCCAGGTTGATACTGGTGCTTCATTATCCTTCTGTAAACCCCAGATATTCAACAGATGGGAACAGTTAACTCAAAGAACAGCTTATACTGCTAAGGATGTTCAAGGTAATGAGTTTATTTGTGATAAATATTGCCATCAACAATCTTTGGTGATTGAATCCAAGCAGTTTAAATGTGATTTCTTTGCTATGAATCACATGCCAGTTGATGTTCTGTTAGGAGGAAATTTTATTGATCGATATACTCTTTGTGGATGTACTAAGAAAAGTATTATGTTCACTCTAAATGGTGAAAAGATTAGTACTCCTCGACTAATCTATGCTGCAGAAAAATATCCAATCCACCAGATACAGACTGTTGAGTTATTGCCTGAACTAAAAGCTGCCTTGCTTAAGGATATCTGTTCAGATGACCCGCAGAAATTCTACGAAAAAGAAATGCCAGAGATGGAGATACGAATACAGGAAGGAGCAAAGATCAAATGTGGAAAGCGCATACCTATTCCTGCTCATGACTATGATGATATGGCCTTAGCAATTGAAGAACTCAAGAAAGGGAAGTATATTACACATTCTCAATCTGAATACAATTGCTATGCATTCATGGTAAATGAAGAAGCTGAAAGAAGAAGGAATAAGAAAAGAATGGTGATCAATTATCAACCATTAAATGCTATAACTCTTCCTTTTCCTTATCCTATTCCTGATAAATCTTATTTGTTAGAAAAGGTCGCTAATTCTAAAATCTTTTCTCAGTTTGACTGCAAATCAGGATTTTATCAGATAAGAGTGAAAAAAGGAGATCAGTTCAAGACTGCTTTCAGCTGTCCATTTGGCCATTTTGAATGGACTGGCATGCCTTTTGGGTTAATGAATGCTCCTGCATATTTCCAAGAAGGAATGGATAAGGTCTTCACCGGATGTCACGAGTGGTTGTGTGTTTATATAGACGACATTCTTATTTTTAGTCAAACTTTTGAGGAGCATCACTCCCATTTAAATACCTTTTATGGACTTGCTCTTAAAGCTGGGATTGTTCTGTCCCTGAGCAAAATTCAATGGTGTCAAGACTCTTGTAAGTTTTTAGGAATGATTGTTAAAGGTGGATGTTTAGAAGTCCAACCACACATTAAGGCCAAAATCCTTGAATTTCAGCCTCCCTTGAATTTTAGCCTCCCTTGAATACTAAGGAGCTGCAAGGATTTTTGGGTATTCTTAATTATGTAAATAATTTCTATCCCAATGCAGGTTTTGATCGAGAGCCCCTACAACAGCTTCTCTCAAAAAGAAAGCTACAATGGACCCAAGTCCATACCAATGCAGTACAACTCATCCAACAAAAGGTACAACATTTACCTTTTTTGCATGTACCTACTACTGACCAATTTGTGCTATACACAGATGCCTCTGATTATGCCTAGGGAGGACATCTCTATTTTATTAAGGATGGAGTTGAGTTACTTTCTGAATACGCTAGTGGCACGTTCGCAGCAGATGTGAAAAAATGGATCTCATCTGATAAAGAGATCTATAGTGTTGTTAAGAATCTGAAGAAATTTGCTCTGAAGTTGATGCATCTGAAACACTTTATTATCAGAACTGATTGCACATGATTCTTAACATTTAAAGAAAAGGACCATGGAAGAAAGGATGGTCGTGGAAAATATCTCCAATGGCAAGAGTATTTTAATCAGTTTAATTATGAAGCTCAACATATTTCAGGAAAACATAATGTGGTTGCAGATTATTTCAGCAGACCCTCACTACCTGGTGTGTTTATGCATAATCCTGGATCTTCTTCCAGAATTCTTGGTTTTCTCAGAGAAAGGAATTATGATGCACCTTTCTGACATATGAATGTGATTGTTCAGTGAAATATTCTCACAAAAGGCCTTAACAATCACTATGCTAAAAATGTTGTCCAAGCAGCCGAAACTCTAGAACATACGGGCTGTATTTCTACTCCTGATATGTATGAGGAAGGTTATGGTCAATTTGAGATACTTCGTTCAATTCAGACCATATGTATCATCTCTTGCTAAACCTTGTTAGAAAACCATTCTTCACTTGGCGGATTACCTGTTCAGCACCAATGACGAAACAAGTTGAGGATTTCTTCCATTTTGCTGGACCACCTGTTGTAAATCCTGATGAACCCATCGGTCAAGACTTGGTTACCCACGTCATCATCAATATGCGGCTTAAATGGGAATCTTACTTTACCCCCACTATGAATCATGATATTGATCTTCAAGATTGGGTTATTCACCAAAGATTCCGTTTACATGCCAAGTGGCACCCTGTTGGATGGTGAGACGTCTATCGCTATGGATATGACTGCACTAGGTTGTCATCCTCCACTGATGATGGGACAAGTTCACGAGGTAGCTGTAGCCCATAATGAGATTTACCGACAAACTTTTTGTAAGGACTGTCACTGTTTGCCTTTCGGCATGATATACCTCTGTTACCGGTTTACCCGGTATAATCGGTTCGATTCTCTTTTATCGGCTTTCTAGGTTATTAGATTGCTATAAATAACCCAATGCGGAAGTGTAATGGGCAGATCGAGTCTTAGAGTTTTAGAGAGTCTTAGAGAGTTTAGAATTTTCATAAGCTTTCAAAGTCAAGAGTACCATTATCTCTGGTTTGCTCTTGCATGCTTTTGTAATCTCTTTTGCATTCAGGAATATCAGAAGCCATAACCATTCGGCCATCAGCCTCCACCGCTGTTCTTCTAAGATCTTCTCCTTCATACTCGCACTTGTACTCTGCAATACTCGGCCTTCAAAATTGGTATCAGAGCCATTGAAACCAATTTTGAAGCTCAAGAACTCAACGGCTTTGATACCAATTTTGAAGGCTGAGTATTGCAGAGTACGAGTACGAGTATGAAGGACAAGATCTTAGAAGAACAGCGGCGGAGGCTGATGGCCGAATGGTTACGGCTTCTGATATTCCTGAATGCAAAAGAGATTACAAAAGCATGCAAGAGCAAACCAGATATATATATATATATATATATATATATATATATATATATATATATATATATCCGTGCACACACGTTATAGCTCTTCATTGGAGTTTGTGATCTTCCTTGGCCGACGTGAAGGAATCTTATGTTCCAGAGCTGATATATATTGATGTAATAGATACCTAGGAAAGATAGTTGATCATTAGTTCATAATTGATAGTTTTAATTTTGTGTGAAGGAGCTTTAAAGCTATATCTTGTGCATATTCTGCAATTGTGAAATTAGGCCTGTGAGCCCTAATTGTAAGCCCGCATGTTGCCGACCAATTTGTATTTGAATTCTATGATATACTGAATGACTGAATCTGCATTTGCCTTATATCTTTGAGTTGTTTCCATTGTGTTTACTCTAGCTACACGGCCTGGACAATTCTCTTTGTGGACCCTCCTAACCATGACTGCATTAGTGACCATGGTCAAAAGGGGGTGACTAGGTTTAAACAAGGGTTTGGGTGAAAATTGAGTCATGGAGAATGATCTTGGGAGGCTGACGAGGACACCTGGCAACTCTATTTTGCAAAATTGATGCCATAAGGGGTGGTCACCCATATTACCAAGGTGATCCCTCGAGGGCAACCCAAAAATAATAGAGGAGACAAGGTCAAGAAGAAAGGTGAGCAAAAACTAGGGTTGGGGATGAAATTAGTAAGTTGATTTGAAGTCTCTAAAGGTCAGAACAAGATGAAATAGGTTGACAGGACATAGGTTCCCTAGGATACGACACTTGTAGGTTTTGCAACAAGGCCAAAAAGTGAAGAAAACAAAGGGTTGACAAAGGAAGAATCAAGAATGAACAAAAAATTCACAAGTTAACAAGGGGATAACAAAGGAAGAAAGCAAAAGGGAAGTACAATCCATGTGTCGTCAAGAGGAACACTTGCTGAGAGGTCATATATACACGCTTACATGTACGTGTTTAGGATCATAGCTCATCATAGGATTACCATGTAGGCCCATGTGTCTTTTTGGTGCTTACATATTTGCCCCCCAGAGACGGTAGTCTATATGAATAATAGGTACCGTTCCTGAACTAGGCCTTTACCTATTGTCGATTTCCTACAATTATACTGTCGATCGCGTCGTGCGTATACCTAAGTTGCTTCACTTCAGTATGGGGACCTATAAGGATGCAAGCACACAAAACAAGGGTGCAAGAGCACTACAGAAATAAAACGCATGCTAAGTTAGAGAGAAGAACAAATTCTTCTTTTATTGTAGATTTTGAATAACATATTCAATTTTTAGGGATTTTTGAGTTTTACATTTTTTTAAGGTCTTTTCGATTTTCTAATTTTTATGTTTTTTCTAAAGATTTTGCAAAGGTTTGATTTGACACTTTGAGGTCCTTGAGAGACCTATGTTTAATGAAGGGGCTTATACCTTGCCCCCTTGCATGGGGAGATTTGTGCACTTGATTGCATAGTTTTGCTCTTTTGACTCCATTGGAGGAGTGACTTGTACTCAAACATTATTTTGCACTTATTGTTACAAGACTTGATTGGATGAGATCTATACATAGCTTTAGTCGGCATCTTGTACTTTACTTTCCCTCTTGTGCATATGGTTGGCTAGAGCTTTTATTTTTCTTGAGAGAATGCATACCTAAGATGATCACATATGGATGATGCAATTTGTTTTTGTCTCTTTCTGATATGAATGAGATGCAATGTGTCTATATGTGATTCACGAATATGAAATGCAAATTATTATGTTCTAAGTGCTATGAATGCCATGATGTTATGACATGTTTACTGCTTTTGATTTTTTTCTATGATAGCATGTATGTAGGTAGAACAAATAATGTGATCACTCTTAAGTAGGATTTTTGACTCAGAGGATTGCGAGTTGACTTGGTATAGGGAGACCTACTGAACCTTGAGATAGGATTATGGACTGAAGTGGGAATGGGGAGGAAATGGAACACTTCTAAATTTTGGGCTTCGCTAAAGGCTGAACACTGATCCTTATCTAGACAAAACACTTTGACAAGCTTTCAACTTAGACAAATAATAAATTTTATTAGCATTTGCTAGACTTAGATCAAAGATGGCTAATAAGATAGACCTAGGGTAAAGGAAAAGGCTCTAGAGTAGAAGATGGCCCTAAAGATAGCTAGACTCCTAGTATTGCTCAGCTGGTGCATGTGTGTACTTTGTACCTTACTTTCTCTGATAGATTGTCACTCTTGTAGCTTTGAGCTTAGATTTATCTCCACTTGAGAGTATGGAAAATTAGCAAGATTCTCTCTTTCACTCTTTTTCTTTTGTATCTCTTTTTTTTTCTTTTTCTCTTTTTTTTTTCGTATTTTGTAGTATCTCACTTGAATCTCTCTTTTTTTTAATATTTTTGATGCTTTTTGCTTTGAGACTTTCTGGATGCTTTGGATATTTGGATTCTTTGGTGCTTTCCTTTCCTATCACCTCACTTTTCTCTCACACTCTTTTTTTTTACCACTCATTTTTTTATTCACTCGTAGTTTAGATTGCTTCCTTCAGAGTTATGATCTTAGTGACATTTTTGGCCAGGAGAGATAAGGGGTTGAGTGCCACCAAAAGTTTTCACTATCCAGTTAGACTTCCTTTCTACTAAGGAGGAATGGGGAACTTCTACTTGCAAGTTTCCTTTGAACACTGTAGGTTTGAAAACTGACTTTGCTTAGACTTAACAACATGAATTATTAAGACTAGGATTAGTGTAGAGCTAAAAGCTAGGCTTTAATTGGAATCATTGGGAAATGTCAATAGGGGAATAATGACAAGTAGTAAACATGAATTGTTATGGGATCTCAAAGTCTCAAAGGATCAACCTATACCTAAGAAACCTTAGACTCCTTACTAGGACAAAAATCGAACAAGAGCATGACACTCACAAAATGCATGATGGAACATAATGAAGAATGCAAAATTTTGATCTTTCATGATTTTATGTTTTTTATGGATTTTTTAATTATTTGACTTTTTTGAATTTTATAGGCTTTTACAATGTTTTGAGATGTTGAACTCTTCTCCTTCCACAATGCACAAGAAGTAGCATTGTTTCTGACATCTTCCTTAACTACATCTAGACCTATCCAATTTGGTCTGAACATCTCTTGAAAGTCTTTGCAAGGACACTCGAAGACTTGGTGTAAAAATGTCTTTGTATTTATTGAAGAGTTTTGTGTACTCACATGTTTCATTGTTTGATGATTTGCCCCTAGCTTTATCATTTTCTATTCTTGTATAGTTTCATTGCTTGTATTGAACTTTTGAGGGGCAAATGAGGTTGGTGTTGACTCCCCTAGTTTCTATGTGGGTTTTGGATCTTCTTCTTTAGTCATGATTTTAATCATATGAATGTTTATGTCTGGCTTGATGGGAATGGTTGCTAAGTTGAATGGAGCGTAAGACTTTGTCAAGTGGGGATCAAAAGGGAATTCTCTTGTTGCCCCCTTTCCTATACATTTTGAGGTCTTGGCTACATTTTCAATTTTTTTTATGTCTCTCCTTTTTCAAAAGTGTTGATTTTTGGGTCATTGGTGGTTTCCATGGTCTTTGCTTTCTTTTTGACTTGTTCAACTCTATAAAGGTTGAAATGATTAGGATCTCCTTTGATGACGTGGGTTTGTCCCATGTGTGATAAGTGGATTTCTTGAAATAATGTCGAGGGAACAACCCTCATCCTATGGATCCAAGGTCTTCCTATGATCATATTGTAAGTGGTTTATTCATTTATGACATAAAATTTAGTTGGGAGGGTTTTGGGACACAATGTGATTTGAAGATTAACCTTACCCATGGTTTGAATGTTTGGGTTATCATGAATTCTAAGGATGGAAATTTCTTTTGTGATTTGAGTTTCGTCATAACCCATTCTTTGAAGAAGAGAGAAAGAGACTATGTTGATTGCAGACCCATCATCAATCATTACATGTTTAATGGAATAGTCCTGAATTTGGACAATCAATGGATGGGAAGATCACCCTGTTTAGCTATGTCATTATTTGAGGGTAGCTTTTCAAAATCAAATTTTGAAGAAGAACACTTTTCACTTGGAGTGTTTTGAACTAGACGGCCTATATCTAAGGCTTTGAGGAGAGCATTCTTGTGTGTAGGAGAACTTTTGAAAAGCTCTAACATGTGAGAAAAAATTGAATTGTTTGAGGTGTCATCTGGTCATTCTGGTCCTTGGGTGACTTAAATTTCCTGATCTTTATCTAATTCCACAAGGCCTAAGGTGTTTTGATCAAAGGTGTTCTGATGGATTTTGGGACTAAGTTCTTCATCTTACGAGAATGTGTCCATGAATGTTTTTTGTTGACATTTTGGGAGGTTTGATATGAAGCGATGGTACCCCCAACATGACTTGAACTCTTGCCCCCTTCTCTTGTGAAATGAGAAATATTTATCACAATTGTGATCTTGAGGTTTATGATGATTGTTGTACGACTGCTTGTTGATTCTCAAGGGATAGTTGTTGACATTTTAGTTCCCCAAATTTTGTATGACTATCATAGTCACAATTATTGTTGTTTCTAGATTTTGAGATGTTTGTTGACCCATCTGTGTCTTGATCATTTATCGAGGATTTGTTATTTATATCATGTTTTATCAACCTTTCATTGGCATCATACTCCCTTCTTCCATTATCAATAGCGGCTTGGTCAATTCTAAGGGCACTTTCAAGTGCTTAATATGATTTGTAAGGGACTTTTTGGACTTTTTCTCGCATGTCATTATTGAGAGCATGTAAGAAGATATCACAAAGTTCTCTATGATCCATGTTTGGTGTGCTTGTTGAAGAATAGAAAACTTTCCTCCATGGTGTGATAATGTGTGCAACTGACTCGTTGGCTTCTTGTTTGAGTGTTATAAATTCTCATATTCTTGTCTTGACCAATTTGTTTATGCTGAAGGCATCCAAAAATTGATCAATGAGTTGCCTAAAAGAGCAGATTGATGCTTCTGGAAATTGATAGTACCAATCTAGAGTGATACCCTCTAGAGTCTTTGGAAAAATCTTTGCTACCACCCCATTCCAAGGAAGGAGTTCTCTCACTACCATGATGTAAACCTTGATATGAGAGTTGGGATCACCCTCTCCTTTAAATTTTGGAAGCTTGGGGAGAGGATGTGGTAGCATGACCTGACGAATGTTGTAGTTTAGAGGCTCCTTTAAATACTCGAGGTATGTTCCTAAGAGGGAGTTATGTAAAGAGGGTCTTGTTCCTCCAAACATTAACCCTTTAGGTGGAGCTTGTTGAATTATTGAAAGCGTATGCTAGATTGTTGATATCCTGAAAAAGTTGGATAACTAGATGTTGTCATGTTTATGTTTGAAATTTGGGTGGGATTGTTTGTGGTTGATTTTGTGCTATAGGACTCCCACCTATTTGATTGAGACTTGTCATGTTTGATGATGAGGGCAAGGGAGGCATGAATGTTTCATGGAAGTTTGGATGAGGGTGATTTTGTGTTGCCCCCTAGTTTGATTCAATCTCATCAATGAAAGGATTTCCCTGTGCCCTAGGTTTTTCTTGAATTTTACTTTGACAAACTTGTCCAACATTTCTAGCTTCAAGGGTCTTGATTCGTGGGAGCAAATTTTCTATAAGGTCTGTGAATAAGGCTTCCTCCATTCTTTGAGTTTTACAACCTTGAGATGGATTGCTTTGCATTGGGGTTTGAGTGACCCCACTTGTTCCTCTTAATGATACTTGATATGTCATGGGCCTTTTATCTTAATGTGCCACATGGAGGGGTTTTTATGCCCCCAAGCTTCATGTAAGGTTTTCTTTTGATGGCTCACCTCATTGTCCATTTGGGTGGCCATTTTCATATGGCTTGTTATGGGTTGGTCTTGTTGATGGATCTCAGACCAAACATTCACTTGGTATGTTTTGATTTGGTCAATGTTGTGGGGATCTTGTTGGATCCCCTTTGATTCTTTTGAGTTTGACTGATTGGAGATTGAAACTATTGGATCTGAACATTTGCTACTTTCATTGGAGGGGTGATTCCCTTGAACTTTGTGTGATTTTGTCCTAGTTTTGGGGTGTAGGAAACACCATGAATTTAATGAAATGAAGATGGACATGAAAGATCAACATGGAATGAAAGAAGCACATGGAAAGACAAAAGATCCCATCAAACATTTTTGTTTTTCACATCAGGTTCACCAAAATATGTACACTTCAAAATGTGACTCGATAGCGCGAGGTGGTCAAGTCAACTTTGACGCAGCACATGAACCCTTCTCCTTGCCATGAGTGAACCTCCACATCACTCTCGCTCTTGTGGTAGAAGCCAATCAAGAGGAGGAGAGATACAAGGGCAGTCCTTCTCGCTTGAGAGCTAGACTTTTCAGAGAATGGTTGGCTAGTCCTAGGGCCTTTCTTGGGGGTTGTTTTCTACGTTACGCTCAATGACCATTGTTGTGGAGATAATGATATGACTCGAAGGGTCACTACTCACCAATGTCCTATTTGGGTTTCTCATATTCCAACACCTGTTTGGTTGTCTGTTGTAATCATTTATGAGTCTAATGTGGTAGAATCTTTCCTCTCCTACCTGAAGGAGTTGTTGGATGCGATGTCTTTGTTCAAATATCCTAAGCCTATGTTCTTGTTCTTGAATTGTTGGTTGTGCTTGTTGAGGCCTAGGGTGGATAGCTTCAATCTCCTCTAGGATCGCCATCACTCACCTCTAATTCTAGGGCACATCTGTATGCCTGAATGGAGAGAGTTGGTTTGAGTTTACCATGATTTGACTTCACATTGACTTAGTGTGAATACCTAAGGTTTGCTTTGATTTTCACTTTGTTTGTTGAATAGATTGACCTCATGATGGAATCAAGGGTTTTGTGCTTGCTTGTTTTTGTTTTTCTTATTTTTCTATTATATTTGGTGTTTTTGATTTTTTGTATGAATGCAATCTAAATGTATGCAAAGCAATATTTTTGTTCTTTTCTTGATTTTTGAAATGAAAATGAACTAATTAATCTAGAGAATCATATATGAATGCAACTAGTTATGAATTTACCTAATGTGATTGATGTATATTTTTGTGTTTTTCTGAAGGTCATTTTCAACTATTCTAAGAAATGAAAGTGCGGAATTATAAATCTAATCTAACAATGCAATGTACTTGAAACAAACTAATTAAATGCTATCTAACTAGCCTATCAAGGAAATTGCAACAGTCAAATTACTATTTCCAAGAGCAAGATTTTGATTATCTAATTACTACTAAAGCATAAAAGAACATGAAACTAGAGGCACATGAGCCTAGCGTATCCTCAAAGATCCTTTTCATAGTCTTCCCTTCCTCTGCAGTAGTGGGGTACTCCTCTTAGCGACATGGATTGGACAACAATTGATTCAAATGAGAGCTTGAGAAATCTTGAATTGAGCTATGAAAGATTGGATTAAATCACTTGGGCTTGTGAAAATGACTAGTGTAACAATGCTATATGAAGCTTTTTGAAAATCTTGGGCAAAATTACAATAAGCAAAAGGCTCATAAGTCCTGCAGCTAGCATGAATATCCTAAGAGAAAGCAAAAGCTAAGAAAAATGTGATTACAACAATGAATTTGCCTCCCTTTGAGCTTGGGGGAGGGGGGTATTTATAGGTTAGATTGGAGAATGATGGGTGGGATTGATTGGGGAGTTAATTCCCTTGATTAGAGAGTCAACTCAATTGATTGCTCAGTGAACTGGGTTGATTGGACAGTAAAGTAAGCTTGAAAGCTTATCACAAGAGAGAAAATAGAGTTAGCATGAGAGAGGGAGGAGTTAAGAATAGACCAACTGAGCTAAATTTGCATGATTAAAGTTGATTGAGAAGCTAAGAATAGATGACTCTAAGTTAGGCTCAAAATTTCATGCAAACTGGAGCAAAAATGGAGCTTTTTTTAGCTCAAACTCAAAGTAAATCCATGGACGAAAACACGACAAGGTCGCCACTTTTACTAGGGTGGTCACTTGGGGGGGCGACCATGGTCAAAAGGGGGGTGACTAGGGTTAAACAAGGGTCTGAGTAAAAATTGAGTCATGGAGAATGATCTTGGGAGGCTGAAGAAGAAACCTGGCAACTTTGTTTTGCAAAATTGATGCTATCTAAAGGAGTGGTCGCCCATATTACCAGGGTGGTCCTCCAGGGGTGAACCAAAAATAATAGGGGTGACCAGGTCAGAAAGAAAGGTGAGTAGAAACTGGGGTTGGTGATGAGATTAGTAAGTTGATTTGAGGTCTCTAAAGGTTAGAACAAGATGAAATAGGTCGACATGATGTATATTCCCTAGGATATGACACTTGTAGTGATGTAGGAGCATCCCAGGTTGAGAGGCAATCTTACATCAACCAAAAACATCTTTTCTTCAATATTTAGTCATATTAGTCTCAGTAGATTGCACCGCATTTCACTGCATGATCCCTTCACAATTCGTGACACAGGATGAAGACTCAATACTATGTCATCTAGATCATATCTAGATTTTAGGAGGTTTGCAATTGTTTGCAGAGAGTTCTCACCATCAGAAGCATCATTAGGAGTCTCAGTTCAAAGTAGTCAACATTCATCTTGGTGCATGAGGTTTGCGGCACCTTCCCGTGAGGTGCGACACCAAATGAAACATCTCACAAGGTAGTACGGGACCAGAGGCACCTTCATTCAGAACTGCAAAATGTTTTCCCAACAAGCGGAGCATCACCTAATGATTTATGGCTGACCTACACGTTTCAATAAGCATTGGGTTTTGGAACCTCTTAAGGCTAACATTGATTATTCCTTAAGCTGGGAATTGATATATAAGCATTCATTAGATGCATTAGGAAAGTAGTGAAGATGGTCGTTGGTAGTTAGTTCTTAGTAGTTGATTTGTAGAAAGCGCTAGAAATCCATATCTTTCATGTAAGTTGTAATAAGTTGGAGGACATGCTTGTGAGCCAATTATAGTTTGCATGTTGCTGGCATATGAGAGTTGTAATTGTTTGTGATGTTGAATCAATGAAATTCCCATTTACTATTTTAATCATTATGTTTATTCTATTGTAATTACTCTAAGGTTGCACGGTTGGACAATCCTTTCTTTAGACCCTCCTATCGTGATTGCACCTTGTAGGTTTTGCAACATTTCCAAAAAGTGAAGAAAACAAAGGGTCAACAAAGGAGGAATCAATAATAAACAAAAAATTCATAGGTTAACAGGGGGATAACAAAGGAAGAAAAAAAAGGAAGTCCAATCCATGTGTCGTAAAGAGGAATGCTTGCTGAGAGGTCATATATACATGCTTACATGTACGTGTTTAGGATCACAACTCATCATAGGATTACCATGTAGGCCCATGCATATTTTTGGTGCTTCAAATAATAGGCCTCATCAAAAAGTTTAGTGCAATAACTCATAACACAAGAATCACACAATACACTAATAAAACACTTAATACAACATATATCGTATACATTAAAAAGCACACAAGGTATACATACTAGTGGGCATTACAACAATAGTACATGAAACACTAGTCTAATGCTCAATAAGAGTTGGTATGTGAGAAACCTCAAAAGCAACTTTATCAACCTGAACCTGAATTTGGAATAGAACATTAAAGCATATACTAGCTTTAGTATTCATGGAAAATGAGCATCCACAATAGTGCTTGAAAATAAAACAACATTCCTATCTTTCCATATGTGGAATATAATTTCCACTCTAAAACCATGCCAAATATGGGTAAATCTCAAAGGCATTTTAGGATAGTTGCCTAGAAGAATCATATGTAAGAGAAAAGCTCTGGCCTAAAGGACTTAAAAAATCATGTATCCAAGTCCACACAACTTGGGCTCACAGGAAAAACTAAAAAAGATGCTTGAGAGTTTCTAAATGTCCACAAAAAGGATAGAGGGGGTTGGAAACACCCAAATGGATAAGTTAATATCCAATAAGAAGACCCTGGTAAAGGAGACACCAAGCAAAGTGAGTCAATTTAGGCTCCAAAATGGTAGACCAAACTATTTAAAACTTGTGATGCCATTGAGTGGCAATGGACTAGAGATTCCACTTCATATTGATCTTTGAAACCATGGGCAAGTGAGAAGAAAGCCACGAGTAGCCTTCGAAAGGCTTGTAATTCTAGAAAGGAGTGTCAATATATCACTTCCAATCCTTCCAACAAGGTATGGTACACCAAATCCCAACCTTATGGATCATCTCTAGGGGAACAAACTCCACAATGGTTTGAAAGAATTCATAATCCTAATCCCCAAGTCTATATCTAGCCTTATATTCTGGCCAAGACAACCAACTCTTAATGGCTCTGGAGAAGAGGTTTGAAATGTAACAAATCCATCTTTAAAAAAATTTAATGCACAAACCTAGGGAACTTTGGCAAGAGGTCACTCTTGGCAATTAATCATAGGAGATCGCCAAAAGAGTATTGGTTGATGGAAATCCTAGTCCTCAAATCATTCCCTTTTGAAAGAAGCTAGGGCTTAATAGTTTCCAAATCCTTCTATATATTTTTGGCAACAAAATGGCCTTGGATTTACATAGGCTCCTTCGTGGAAAGAATGGAGTGAAACCCTAGACATTTCCAAGTTTGTCTGCCATAGGAAGTTCCAAAAGAAATATAGTGCCAAAGAATTTTCTATGCCTCGTTTCCCTCTAAGGATCTAATAATCCACTTGGCACGCGAGACTAGGCCTTGCCTGTGAGTATTAATAAGGCCAATATCACTAGAGTCGTGGAAGACAACAAAATTCTTAGGCCACTTGGTTGAACCCTTTTCCTTGGTCAAAAGAGGTCCAAAGAGAATCCTTAAGTAATCTCTCCAACTTTTGATACGAGGCTTTGGAAGGAGCCCAGTAGGAGATGTACACACTTAAATTTCACCTTATATCTTTGACACTAAAATTCACTTCTAATCCCTACGATACTACCTGTAGACACCTAAAATTGACCATGTCATCCTAACATCATGTTTCAACACCTTTCAACATCATTCATCGTAGGACCCCTTCATACCCTCTTTTGGTTAATTAAATAAATTATATTTATTTAATTAATTAGGATGATCCCATTGTCCAAATTAATTAAATAAATTATCTTTATTTAATCAATTTAAATCTATTTCCTCCATCACTCAATTAATTAAATAAATCATATTTATTTAACTAATTAACCCATTTCCCCTTTAGCCAAATTAATTAAATAAATTTTATTTATTTAATTAATTCAAATATCCCACATCATCACCCTTGTCCAAGAATTAATTAAATAATAATATTATTATTTGATTACTTATTGAGAGTCACATGTCTAACAAAAGTTAGCCAAATTCATTTAACCTAGACACTTGCACAAAAGTCAAACTAGCTTTGCATCCTAGCCATCCATATCATACTAACATCTCTCAATCTCAATCGTTCACATAAGGATATGCCCTAGAGTTCTCCATCCTTAGCTCTAATGTTGTCTCATGAAATCCTAACCGTCCATTGCACCTCTTAATCCTAGCCATCCATCCTATCATCCAAGTATCTATAAATCAACTGTCAACCAAGCCAATATCAACATATCAAAAGCTTCAAAGTAACCTTATGTTGTCAAAATAATCATATCCATAATTTGAATGCAAAGTTATGATGCTGGTTTAGTGAGAAATCAACATATCTATCATCATCAAGAGCATAGCCATTAGAGCTTGGGTGCACTCCATTCCACTCTATCCAAGGAGAAAGATGGGTTTAAGGTGAAGGTATTGTGTGTATTGCATTATCTTCCCTATTATTTACCTTTAATCTTTTCTTGTCTTCACTAACATTTCTCCATTCATCAATTAATTAAATAATTATGCTATTTAATAATAACATATCCATTATCCATCATCAATTAATTAAATAATCTTATTATTTAATTTAATTTATTCACCTACCATTAATATTTAATTCTCCAATTATCCCCATGCATAGTTAAATAATTCTATTATTTAATTATCTAATTATTCTTTCACCACTAATTAAATAATTTATTACTTTAATTATCCCCTCAAATGCCACCTCACCAATTTTCCACTCATCATGCACTCAAAGACTATTAAATTGAATTAATTTAATAGAGTAATGAGGAGTTAACTACCCCATTTAGTATTTAAGTACCTCATTACATCTAACCACCCACATTCTCCAGCTCAATGACACATCCAAAGACTATTTCAACAATCAATTAATATTTGCAACCAAAGATATTAATGGAACTTTAATAAATTAACCTTTTTCTCCCTCATTCAATCACAACTGTTGATCTTATCTTTTAATCTTGACCATTGATTTCAAAAATAAAAAATCTATAAATTAAACTTATTTCCTTCAACAAATCATCCATGATCGTAAAGTAAACTTATGTTACAAAATTCTTCAAAGAGTTTCATTTTGAGCACCTACATCTATTAGAGCATATCCATTTTATAATGGAGTTTCATTTGGTATTATTGTTTTATTTATTTTATATATTTGCTTGAATTTTTATTTGCTTCATTTGAGGTTTGCATCTAATCTGGAAAAGAAAGCTTCTATTTAAATTTAGTTTTTTGGTTTTGATTTTTTGAATTTCATGTTCATTTTTTCCATGATCTACACAATGGTGCTATCAATTTATGCATTTTCTAACATTTATTTTTCTAGTGCAATCATTAACACATTGTGGATCTTTGATTTCAACACATACTAGAATCTTGTTTTGAAGATTATCTTTATTGATTATTTAGTGTGTTTTGACTTGTCCTTTTGCAGGTTCACTTGTCCAAGGTTAAGTTTTATCAAAACTACTAACAAGTGGGTTGTAGATTTTGTTTGAAGAAGATTTCATATTTTAAACCCCACACATTTGGTTTTAGGCTTTAAAATTAGTTATTTTCTACATCTTTTTAGATTAGATTTGTGTTCTAGTGGGTTGAATTCATATATGTCTCCTCTCGCATTGCTTAAGCGATCTTGAGGATCAAAAGTGGTTCAACTCACTTTCTTTTTATCTAGAAAGGTGAATACATATGCTCTTCCATTGCACGTAATTATGATCTTGGGAATCATAAATATTTATTTTTCTTTTTAATTTGTAGCAGGAATGCCTAAGAATTTCATAACCTTAGGGGATGACCCACACCCACGTGTTCCGGCGGGGTATAGAAATTTAGGAAACAATTAAAAGACTCTCCTATTGGAGGACATTTGTCATTTGGCTAAGCTTGCAAGAAGTTTATACCTTACAAAGTGATAGAGGAGAGTGGGTTACCCTCTCAAACCAGGCCTTTAGACATACCCTTCATTTCATAGACTTGGGCCTCCTATACCTTCAGGTATTTTGAAGACATCTCCTAGAAGCATTGTTTATCCTAGCTTAAGACTATTTAGCTGTATATACTTGTAATGCACCAGGAAGTGGTTAGCTCCTAAAATTTACTCACCACATTCATCATAAGGCAAGTGTAAATGCCCTTTAAAACCAACTGTGTATGTCGTGTATGCTCTCCTCTCATGCCATAGAGTGATCTTGGGTGACCAAAATCAGTTAGTTTCCTCATAATGGGACTTACACATCATGACTAGATAAGGCAACAAGGTGGGATTACAAGCATATACACACCCATTTGAATAAACTAGGCTTGTTGGCATGTTTGGTGTGCCTTCTAATTGTGTAAAACCTGTAAAGTTTCCAAAATCCAAAAAAATAAAAAAAATTCAAAAGTAAAAAAAAAAATCCCATGTACACTCTCATGTTGTCATGCCCACTTTTTTACATGTGGACATGAAAATTGAACCAATAAAATTTGTATACTAAACCAACTCTAATACACACTCATGTGTTACATGTGCATTCATTTATCGTGCGCACACAATGTCGTTGTACGTGCAATGTACGTTCGACACGCCGCACAAAGGTGGGAGCGAGAAGAGGGACACACGAAACTCCTTTCATTCACCCTATGATGTGGAGGTTATCCTATTAGGGCTTGGTGACACGTCTAAGAATACCACAAGGGAAGACCCCTCTTGAGGGAAAGTTTCCCTAGGTTTCCTAGGTGTGTGGAAAATGATCTCACCCTACAGGTGAAACCTAACACCTATTTTAGTGAATTAACCCTAATCTAATCTCAATGGTAAAATTAAATTGTGAAAATGAACTTTAAAAAATTCTCCACAACTATTAAAAAATTGAAATAAAGATATAATGCTAAATAGGAATCCAAACGTCTCCATATGCATTAATTGTTTAAGAAAAATGAAATAAATTTAACTAATTTTTTAAATGTTCTAAAGATGATTTAAATATTAATAATTAGCTAAATATGCCAATTAACTCAAAAAAATTAAATCAATTTAATTGTATAAGAAGATTAAAACTAAAATGCGACATTTAACTAGCCCTCAGGGATAGGCCAAATGGTCAAGCCATTGGAAAACATAGATGATGGTTGTTGGTTCAAGTCCCTGGATTTACCCCCGCATGGGTGGAGGACAACTCATGTGGACGAAGGTTATAGCGGTGTGTGTTAGGATTTTATTTCATGGGTCCCACCAAGTATTGATTCCTCCGTTAAAAAAATGTGATATTTAACTAATAAGGGAGAATAATTCTCTTTGAAACTAGAAAGGCATAGCTAATTTCAATACCAAAAAAAAACAATACAAGCTATTCAAGGATCTAATCGAGATTAAGTTGTTTGACAAACAAATAATCTAACACTTAAAATATTATGAGTGTAAAAAATAATTAAGTCTCCTATTAATAAATTAAACACCAAACTTTAGAACTAAGAAAAGGGATTAAAAAAACCTAAGTGGGATTAATTAGTCCTAAAACAAGGTTAGAACGTTAATCCCTCTAGGGCATCTCACAAAACCCTAGAAATAATTAAAAGGGACCACTAAGGCACATTTCTTTCATCTTGGTTTTTTTTTGGAGGGTGAAGGAAACAAAAAAAGGAAAAGAAATCTCTTCCCAAGGGGAAGATAATTTCTCTACTAAAGCTAATAGCTAGGTTTCCATTGACCAAGTAATTATTTCTCTAATGTTTTTCTAACTTGTCTCTATAAATTGTTTTCTCATTTGCTATGTATATATATTTTTTTCTAACATATTTATTCTATTTGATCTCTAGAAAATTTAAATCTTTACTTCTTTATTTTCCTCCAAGATTATTTGTCTTTCAAAAAAAATAGGAGCTCTCTCTCTCTATAATATATAATGCATACTCTATGTAAAACAAATAACTTTGATTTTTTACAGAGGATAAAAAAACTACAGAGAATGTTGAAAGGAATATATATATGTTGACATTACATAGGGCCGAAATCCACAGTATACATAGTGAACAAGGGAAACATAAAATAAAGTTCACACTGTCTGTCTTTGGGGTTGAAGGCCTACGAAGTCATGGAGGGATAGTGGGGAACCCATGGCCCCTCCCTATGGGTGCCGTGGCCTCGCTAAGGGACCGCAGCACCCACAGGGAGTCAGGTCTTGTGGGGGTGGGGTCTCCTCCCCCCCACTACTCATGGAAAGGTATGTTCAATGTACGTTCCACACACCACACAAATGCGGGGAGGTGGGAGCGAGAAGAGGGGCATACGAAACTCCTTTTGTTCACCCTATGATGTGGAGGTTATCCTATTAGGGCTTGGCGACACATCTAATGATGCCACAAGGGAAGACCCCTCCCAAGGGAAAGTTTCCCTAGGTTTACTAGGTGTGCGTAAAATGATCTTGCCCTACAGGTGAAACCTAACACCTACTCTAGTGAAGAAGCCCTAATCTAATCTCAATGGTAAAATTAAATTATGAAAATGAAATTTCAAAAATTGTCCACAACTATTAAAAAACTGAAATAAAGATATAATGTTAAATAGGAATCCGAATGTCTCCATATGCATTAATTGTTTAAGTAAAATGAAATAAATTTAACTAATTTTTTAAAATGTTCTAAAGATGATTTAAATATTAAAATTTAGCTAAATATGCCAATTAACTCAAAAAAATTAAATTGATATTTAATTAATTTAAATCGATTTAATTGTATAAGAAGATTAAAACTAAAATGCGACATTTAACTAGCCCTCAGGGATAGGCCAAATGGCCAAGCCGTTGGAAAACATGGATGATGGTTGTTGGTTCAAGTCCATGGATTTACCCCCGCATGGGTGGAGGGTAGCTCATGCAGCTGGAGATTATAGCGGTGCATGTTAGGTTTTCACTCCATGGGTCCCACCAAGTATTGATTCCTCTATTAAAAAAATGCGACATTTAACTAATAAGGGAGAATAATTCTCTTTGGAACTAGAAAGGCATAGCTAATTTTGATACCAAAAAAAATTAAACAATACAAACTAATCAAGGATCTAATTGAGATTATGTCATTTGATAGACAAATAATCTAACACTTAAAATATTATGAGTGTCAAAAATAATTAAGTCTCCTATCAATAAATTAAATACCAAACTTTAGAACTAAGCAAAAGGGATTAAAAATGCCTAAGTGGGATTAATTAGTAAAAAAATAAGGTTAGGATGTTAATCCCTCTAGGGCTTCTCACAAAACCCTAGAAATAATTATAAGAGGGACCACTAAGGCACATTTCTTTCATCTTTCTTTTTTGCAGAGTGAAGGAAACAAAAGAAGGAAAAGAAATCTCTTCCCAATGGGAAGATAATTTCTCTACTAAAGCTAATTAGCTAGGTTCCATTGACCAAGTATTTATTTCTCTAATGATTTTCTAATTTGTCTCTATAAATTGTTTTCTCATTCACTATTAATATATATTTTTCTAACATATTTATTCTATTTGAATTCTAGAAAATTTAAATCTTTACTTCCGTGTTTTCCTCCAAGATTATTTGTCTTTCAAAAAAATAGGAGAGCACTATGTGTGTGTGTGTGTGTGTGTGTGTGTGTCTATACTCTGTGTAAAATAAATAACTCTTTGATTCTTTTTTCTTCTATTTTATTTGTATACAGAGGATCAAAAAAACTATAGAGAATGTTGAAAGGAATATATATATATATATTGACATTACACAGGGCCAAAATCCACAGTATACAAAACGAACAAGGGATACATAAAATAAAGTTCACACTATCTATGTTTGGGGCCAAAAGCTTGCCAACTCACAGAGGGATGGTGGGGAACCCATGACCCCTCTATGTGGGTACTGTGGCCCCGCTAAGGGGCTGTGGCATCCACGGGGAGTCAAGTCCCATGGGGTGGGACAGAGCCCCTAGACCCCACATGCCCGAGGGCTTGTGGGGGTGGGGTCTCCTACCCCCCACTGCTCATGGAAAGGTGGCAGCGGTGGCAATACAGGCTGACCTTGTCATTGTCATGCCCACATTTTCCATGTGGTCACAACACACATCACTCGTGTCATAGCCACATCTGTCATGTGGTTATGACACGAGATATCAAAAATTTTTCTCATGCTTCCCTAAAAACCCCCTCGCATGCGTAAGCATGCTCGGTGGTGTTCGCTCAAGGCGAAAACACTACAGTTGTCGGCGGGGTACAAGTACAATTACGTGCAACCAGACGCAAGTAGACCAACAAGGGGGTCTCTACGATGCCGTTAACGTCGCTACAAAGTTTATAATCTCCAAGTTCCTACACCTAAATCTCGATAGAATTCCGGCAGCATAACGCCTTATAGCGTAAGTGGGAATTACCCAACACTATATTACGCACGTGGTTCACTGATAGATTAACAACTTCCCACGACGCCTTGTTCTGACTAAACCAACTCGTGATCTCCCTATTTAGTCATTTTTCAGCAAGGCACGGTTGTCTGTCTCCTCTCTTGCTTCCTGAAACATACTCCTCCTTCGACTTAGCATTCTCAACAAGGCGGTTCGTTTGCTCTCTCTTCCCTTTTCTCTGGGTCTTAATTTTGATTGTATTTTTATCGCGCTTACCTTAACTATTTCTCTGATAATTTAGTTTGTTTATATTTCGGTCTCTCTCTCTCTTTCGTTTTCTATGCTTTCTTTATGTTTATCCGGTCCTTTCTTCATATTGGACATCGATCAGGGTTATCACTGTATCTATTGTTGATATTAAACCTAACTTCTGGATGATCCAGGTCACATAGGCTGGTTTACTACTTCGCTGGACTCGGTCTCCTAGTCTTCTCCGATCTAGGTTTCTCCTCTTATATGTATTAATTAAACTTATTCCTAAGCAATTTTTGGCTGGAGGGTCCATCGACTTAGTTCTCTTATCCCATGTGGGAAATGCCGCACATTTTCTCCTCTGTGTTTTCCAATGTTACTTTTTCTTCTTCTGACTCTCTTACAAGTTTACTTATATGGACGTTTACTACAGTTGAGATTAAAGTGGCCTCACATGGAATGTCTGTGATGACTTCTTAAGTTTATTTCCAGTGACTGTTTAAGCAAGGTGACGTGTAATTTTCCTCTTCATTTTCCCGGTTATTGAATCGCGTTGATAGTGAAACTTCTGAGAAACTCTTCCCGGAGTAACACAGTATATTCCTTTATGCTCTCGTTAAAGTATAATTTTATTTTCTCTTATTTATTATTACTGTTGTTATTATTACTAATAATTAATACTAATACTCTTATTGTAAATCATATACCATTGTTAATATATGTAGGAGGCTCTCCTCTTTATAAAACCCTTATCATGGATCTATAACAAATTTTCTATTTAATTACGTTTATACTTCACTTACGACGAAAACATAATTCCCATACCTTGATGTTTCATCATTAAAATTAATTTGTAAAACTTTGTCAAGGTTTTAAGCAAGGGCCTAATAAAATGGTCCGTAAAACTTCTCCCATATACATATATATTTATATGTATATGTAAATTACGAAAATGCTCTTTTAAATTTATTTAGCAAACTCCACGTAATCCCTTACTCTTATATATATATATATATATATTTATTTATTTATATAATTTATAACAAAATATAAATACATACCTATATATACAAGGTATGTATATATAATTATATATTTATAAAGTTATATCTAGATATAAATAAATATCTATATATATACATAGATAAGTATATATACAGCTATATATTTATATAACTTCAAACACCACTAATAGTGGTTTGTTTTTTGTTTTTTTTTAATTTATTAATTTTTTATTTTTGTTCAAACATAAAGTAGGGTTTTCACCCTAAAATTTCTTATTGAAATTCATGTTGAAAATTGCAGACAAGGGCGACGGAAGAGCCGTGGCGGACGCAGGGGAAGGGCCGCGTGTGTTTGATGGCTGCGGCGGCGTTGGCAATATTAGGAGCGGCGAAGGCCGCGCAGCGGTTTGTAGAGGAGGGGGATGTGGGATGGGGCGGAGCCCCACCCACATCCCATGAGGTGGGGTGTGGGTGGGGCTCCGCCCCATCCCACACCTCCAAATTAATAAACCAAACGGCGGCAGCGTATGGTAACCAGTGGCAGCGGAGGTTAATCTCCGCGTGGGGGTTAAATGGTAGGAGGGGTGTGGGGAGGGGCGGAGCCCCACCCACATCCCACTTCGTGGGGTGTGGGTGGGGCTCCGCCCCTCCCCACACCTCACGTTATCATAACAGCGGCGGTGGGGTTTCACCCACCGCCCAACATACTCTGCCCTCTACTGTGTATAATACACAGCAATCCTCAAAGCATTTTAATTCTTTCAAAATTTCATTATATTTTTTAAAAAATGATATATATATATTTATTTATGTTAAATCACAATCCCATTCTGTTATAACTTAATTATCACAATATATATATATATATATATACATATATATATATATGTATATACATATATATATTATATATATATATATATATATATATATATATTCTTTACTCGATTTTATACAATTTAATTCTGTTATAAAACAGAATATAAATTTATATACATGAACATCTCAAAATATATAGATATATATATATATATATATATATATATATATATATATATATATATATATATATATCTAATATATTTATGTATAGATTCACAAGTGTAACATAATTAAGATTTTCTCACAATTGCATTTTAATATATATGTATATACTGCAGATTTATATTTTTTTTTCCAATAATGAAAATAGAACTACAGATAATTCATTTTTACAACTAAGATAAAAAGTAATATGATGTAAAATTTTTTTACAGAAACAAACCAGATAAATACATCTTGCTAATCAAGTATTTCCCAAATAAAGTAAAAACTGTCGATTAGAGTAGTTAAGCAATTTGTCTTTTTTTTTTTTATTTATATTGCAAAGATCAAATTTAATATATGTAACAAATGAACTTTTCTTTTCAATCAAGAACACTTATAATACAAATAAATTTCTATTTAGATTTATTTTCCAAAGCAAGTTAACTTCAAGTTTTTGAACAATAAGACAAGATTTACAACTTGATTAATACAGTAAGCAAACCCTTTCACTTACATTAAACAAGAGATAATTTTAAACCATGGAAACATACAACTAACTTTCCACATCTTCTACACACTCTAAGGGAGATATGAACTTTCTTCTCCCAATCACATACAACAGATAGCTTGTAACAACCAAGTAAAAGTCCATCAATAACAAGATCAGGGAGGTGATTTCCTTCACTCCCAGGGTGTCAATAAGTTACAACAATATCAAGAGAGGTGCTCTCTCTTCAACTCTTATGAAATGTACATGATCTAATTCTCATGACAAGGAAGAATAAACTGTTTCTTCAAATCCAACCAGAAGCTCCAAGAGGAAACCTACGTATCAAAGACAAACAAAGAAGAAAACACCACTCATCTAGCTCTCCTCCCTTCCGTAGACCCGCAAGAGGGTCACCCCCGAGCTAGGGAGACCATACTCACACCTGGGTAACTCAAGCACTCCACTTCACAACAGGGACAACAACAAACCCAAAGCACACAAACACCCGTGGGTAAATTACACAACACGGAAACTCAACTACAGTAAGTTTCATAAGGGGCAGGAGAGTGGACACACTCGACTCCAGAGTGTCACCCTTACAGATAATTTAACCAACACAATTTCTCTTGGCCTCAAACCAAGTTTGATCACAAATTCTTTTAAGAAATCTGTATTTGACTCTCCAGTCAAAGATACCGTCACAGATACATGCCCTCAAGGCTTTCAACATCCCAAAAGATGGAAACAGGTATGCACCCGAGGAGGATCTCTCCTCCCCTACCCCAAACTTGATGAGCATTTCTCCCAAGTGGGAGAAGCTCTGTCAAACAACCTGACAACAAACCCCATAGAAAACACATCTAAAACACAAACAAATAATCATCTTTCACACACATAACATACACATTCAGATACATATTTAGATATACGAAGAAAGGTAAAAATCAAACCAACCTTACAAAGCCCTCCTGGAATGAAAATGTTGCAGAGCTCCACCGAGTTCTCTTCCCACCTTAGCCAACAATTCCTCTCCCTTTTCTCACCTCCAAACTAATTCTCCTATTTATTTTTTTTGGCAAATGATCAAAATCTCTCCCCAAATTTCACTAACTCCCTCTCCTCCCAAAATTGGAAACAAATAACCAAATTCTTTTTCAGTTTTGAGGAATGGGGAGGTGACACTTGTCACCTCCTCACTCTCCCCCAAAACCACTATTCTGTCCTGGTGGCTTATGTCACTCACCCATCCCTAGAGTACTCCTTATCCCTCTCCTCATGTCATTTCTCTTACGCATGGGAGAAATAAAAGGAGTTAAAGGAGGAAAAGACAGGTGACCCATGCCTCTTCTTCCCTCCTTCACATGGATGGCCCCACAACACATGGGGGAATCTCACTAATGGAGAAGGTGACTTCAAGTCAATCCTTCAATAATGGATGGGTTTGTAGTCATCTCTTACCTTGGGGAATGAAGAGGGATGGGTTGGGTGTTGGTACAACCCATCTTGTCCCCTCCATACCTCCAATTTTCGCCACTGAACTTCAGGGGGAAGTTAAGATGACTAGATGGAGGTTACTCAAGGGTTACCCATGCCAAATGGGCCCCTGGACCCATGGGGTATAACCCAGGGTCAACTTTAACCCATCCAGGACACCCACGGTCAAGGTAAAGCACATGAAAAGGCCTCAAAGATTTAAATAAAATAAAGAAATTCAAATTCAAACTTTTTACAACACAAATCATAAAATATTGTTACAAGAGGGTAACCAAACCCACTCGACTATACGAAAGACCATATTACAACATCACATCAAACACAGAAAGATCTTGGTTCCTTGTGGAACCAGATCGGCTTAACAGGGAATAACAATAACAAGGTGCGGAATGATCTCCGAAATCTGTGGTTCGATTAGTAAATCCTGCACACTAAATTACAAGATCAGTATCCACATATAATCATCATAGCCGAAGCAACTTTTAAACATGCATTATCATGACATAGTTCCAATTAACATAAATGAAATCATATTACAATTTTCCAACATCACCTAATTAACTTTTCTGAAATGTAAACTTATCCAAATATCACCCAATTAGTTTTTCCGAAATCATAATAAAGTTTAATAGTTTGACAATTCCGGGAACTGTTATCCCACAATTATAAAAAGTAACAATAACAGTAATGTAAATAGTCATAACAACAGAAGTAAAAAAAGGGCGGTCCTCACATCCTCTCCCCCTAAGACGGTACTTCCTCCTGGAAGTCGTCAAAAAGGTGAGGATAAAGGGTCTTCAGTCTCTCTGCATCTTCCCATGTTGCAGTGACTTTGTCGTATAGGTCCCACTGGACTCTAACCTGGTCCAGCTCTCGACCTTGAAGGGCCAGTGTCCGACGAGCCAATATGTGAATTGGCTCCAGCGCCAGCTCTCCGTCTGCCTCTACCTGAAGAGCACTCCAATCCAACATGTGAGATAAGTCAGAAATATATTGACGTAAAACTGATACATGAAATACATCATGAATACGTGACAGGCTAGGTGGCAAGGCTAGACGATAGGCTACTGGTCCTATCCGCTCCAAGATTTTGAAAGGTCCTACAAATTGAGGTGCGAGCTTAGAGCCCTTTCCGTAACGGATTGGACTCTTGTGCGGCCGCACTCTCAAAAATACTCTTTCCCCCACAGAGAAGCTTCGGTCTATCCTCTTAGCATCGACATACTTCTTCTGCCTGTCCTGTGCTTCCTGAAGTCTCTGTCTAATCTGTCTGACCTGCTGTTCCATATTCTGAACTATTTCTAGACCGATGACCGTTCTGTCCTCTATCCGATCCCAACTCAAAGGTGTTCTGCATGGTCTGCCATATAATGCCTGGAAAGGAGGCATACCCAACGAGCTATGATGCCCATTATTGTAGGCGAACTCAACTAGATATAGGTACTCCTCCCATCTAGACTGATGGTCCATCACATACATGCGAAGCATGTCTT
The DNA here is from genome assembly GCA_027924645.1 of Cunninghamia lanceolata. Taxonomy (NCBI): domain Eukaryota; kingdom Viridiplantae; phylum Streptophyta; class Pinopsida; order Cupressales; family Cupressaceae; genus Cunninghamia; species Cunninghamia lanceolata. The sequence continues at coordinate 4,916,265 of BSBN01001201.1, forward strand.
CTAACACCTGGTTAACTCTCTCTGTTTGTTCGTCGGTTTCTGGATGATAGGCTGAACTGAAGTTGAGCTGTGTGCCCAATGCCTGATGTAAGGATCTCCAGAACGAAGACGTAAATACGGAGTCTCTGTCAGATATAATGCGGTGAGGTACCCCATGAAATCTAACAATCTGATCAAGAAACACCTTTGCCATTGATGGTGCATTGTATGTTGTGCATATTGGTGAAAAATGTGCCACTTTGGTCAGCTTGTCAACTATCACCATAATAGCATCATGGCGACGTGAGGACATAGGTAGACCAACGATAAAATCCATCGAAATGGTGTCCCATTTCCATTCAGGTATCTCGTGAGGGTACAACAGTCCCGCTGGATGCTGATGTTCGGCCTTGACCCTCTGACATTCCAGGCAACGAGCAACAAATTTGGCAATGTCACGCCTCATCCCAGCCCAATGATAAAGCTGTCATAAGTCAGCATGCATCTTCTTCACTCCTGGGTGTGCTGCATAGGGTGCTCTATGAGCCTCTGATAGGATTATTGTACGAAGATTACCCGCATGGGGTACATAGATGCGCTGCCGATGTCGAAGCATACCATCAGACTCAAGGGTATATCCTGTAAATTTGCCCTCAAGGGCCTTCTGATTTAATAATGCCTGCTGCACTTCAAGGAACCATTCGTCCTCCGACAGATGCTGTAAGATGCGATCCTTCAAGTCCACCTTCAAGGTCAGGGTTTGGATCTCGTGGCGCCTTCGACTCAAAGCATCAGCGACCACGTTCTCCTTCCCTTTGATGTAGTGGACATCGAAGTCATATTCGCATAGGAATTCCATCCAACGCCATTGGCGGGCGTTCAAATTTGGCTGTGTAAAAATATACTGCAAACTATGATGATCCGAATGGAGTTCAAAGCGTCGACCTAGGAGGAAGTGTCTCCAGCGGACTAAAGCATGAACAACTGCTGCGAGCTCTAAGTCGTGAGTAGGGTAGTTTAACTCATGTGTCTTTAGTTTCCGCGATTCGTATGCGATCGCTCTACCACCCTGCATAAGCACGGCTCCCAAACCTTCTAATGATGCATCTGTGCAAACTACAAAATCCTCTGTAGGATCTGGAACCGCTAAAATAGGAGCACTGGTAAGATGCTCCTTGAGGACTCCAAAGGCCTTTTCACACTGCTCGGTCCAAATGAAACCCTTCCCTTTTCGCTGAAGGGAAGTAATGGGATGTGCTATCCTGGAGAAGCCCTCGACAAACCGACGATAATACCCGGCTAACCCCATAAAGCTTCTAACCTCTGTCACGTTGGTGGGTGCCGGCCATTCCTGAATTGCTCTGATTTTAGATGGATCTACGGAGATGCCATCGCCTGATAAAATGTGTCCCAAATACTGTACCTCTGTCCTGAAGAAGGCACACTTCGCCAAGTTGCCATAAAGCTGCTGCTCTCGTAATTGCTGCAAAACTTGACGCAAGTGCTCCACATGCTCCTCCTCTGTCCGTGAATAAATCAAAATGTCATCTAGAAATATTATCACGAACCGATCTAGGTAAGTACGGAACACCCCGTTCATGAGACTCATGAATACTACAGGAGCATTCGTCAACCCGAAGGGTACCACTGTGAATTCATAATGGCCATATCTGGTTCGAAAAGCAGTTTTATGAATATCTACCTCCGTGATGCGCAATTGGTGATACCCAGATTTTAGATCAATTTTCGAGAACACTCTGGCTCCCTGCATCTGATCAAAAAGGTCGTCAATCCTAGGCAGAGGATAACGGTTCTTCACCGTCACCTTGTTCAACTGCCTGTAGTCCATACATAAATGAAGAGACCCATCCTTCTTCTTCACGAAGATAACCGGTGCGCCCCATGGCGAAACACTAGGTCGGATGTGCCCCTTCTCAAGTAATTCCTCTAACTGCAACTTAAGTTTAGTGAGTTCATGTGTAGTCATCCTATAGGGTGCACGGGATATCGGTTCTACACCCGGCACTAAGTCGATGTGGAAGTCCACTTCTCTGCGTGGAGGCATACCTGGTAACTCCGGCGGAAATACATCGGCAAACTCTCTAAGGACAGGGTGATCATCTAAAGTAGCCTCAGGTTCTTCCTCTGCTCTATCACTGACCGTGATGGCAAACATCTGGCATCCCTTCCGCATACAGCGCTTAAGCTGCTGAGTGGATATCATACGAACAGCCGTGGGCTTTTGAATGCCCACTATTTCAACCGACAAACCATGATCGTCTAAACAGCTAATCATCCTCTGGCGACAGTCAAGCTTGGCTCTATGTGCCGCAAGCCAATCCATACCCAGAACTACACCGTAGGATCCTAATGGCATAATCCTAAGGTCACATGTTGTGGTGAAAGATCCCAATGTGATCTCACAGTCTTTAACCAAGGTATCTACTGACATCCTGGCCCCTGAGGCCAACTCAACTTCCCACCTAATGTCTTGCCTAGAAGCCACCAACCTGCAACGCTCCACTAACGATGTAGACAAAAAGGAGTCAGTAGCTCCTGAGTTGAAAAGGATCGAGATGGAGAAGTCTCCAATCGTACCTGCTGCCTCGATGACGGAAGCCTGGAAGTCGGCCTGGTGGTTATCAACCGCTGCAAAGATGTGGTGGGATCTGCCCACGTCACCTACGGTCTGCTCAGACCCTCCTGATCGGGGCTGTCCCCCTGCAGTAAACCCCTGCGGGCACTCTCTAGCCAGATGCCCTGCCCCACCACACACATAACATGGTCCTCTAGCCTGTAACTGCCCTGACTGTGTTCTGCCCGACTGTTGTTGCCCAGTCTGTCCCGTAGACCCCTGTGAGCCTCTGTAAGACTGCTGGGACCTCGCGGGTCCCGCCGATGAACCCTACTGTCTCTGATCTCTGCGTGGACCCTGCTGCTACCATCCACGATTCTGTCCTCCCTGACCCCTCTGTTGGAATTTAGATTTTTGCTGATGTTGCTGCTGCTGCGGAGGCCTAGGAGGTAGTGAGGAAGAGTTATATCCTCCTTTCTGTGTTGTGTTTTGAGGCCTTCAAAAGTTTTGCTGTTGCTGGGGATTACATTCCTGGTACTGCATGCGTGAATTCTGCCCACGTCCCTGAATTTCCTCTGATATAAGGGCCTTTTCAACAGCCTCGCTCATGGTTTGCGGATTTGCCATACGAACTGGTCCTGCTATCCCGTGATTCAACCCTCTGATGAATTTGTGTATTAAGATTTTCTCGTCGTGGAGGTACTCCGCGTAACGAGAAAGCTCAATGAATCGACTCTCATACTAAGTAACAGTGAGTCCCCTCTGCTGTAAATCATGGAACTCATCAATCCTGCACTGTCTGTAATGTTCTGAAAAATATCGCGCATTAAAGCGCTCTATGAAAGTGTCCCATGTGAGTGTCTCTATGGAAAGTCGGCGCTTACACTCCTCTGTGCGCCACCAGGTAGCTGCGGCATCCCTCAGAAGGTGGACTGCCACTCGTGCTTTCGTGTTGCTTCCATATGGTCGCAACGCGAAACACCTGTCTAAACTAATCAACCAAGCCTCGGCCACAGCTCCCTCTGTAGCACCTGCGAAGGTGGGTGGGTTGAGCCTAAGTAGATCTCTGATGGGGCCCCCTCTGTCTCTAAGTCTCACAACTGGCTCTTCCACACCATCCTCATACAATCCATGATGAACCTGTTCTGCCCTCTGGTTCTCATCTCGTCTCAAAGGTCTCGGAGGACTCCTGCTCCGTGCACGGAAAGCTGACCCTACCTCCTCTACTGTTGTGTCAGGAATCTCAATGAAAGGCTCCACACGTGGCACCTCTAGTGGATCAACGCGAGGCTCCCCACGTGGTTCAATACGTGACTCGGCACGTGGTTCCCTATGTGGCTCCTCTCGCGGATCAACATGAGGCTCTACACGTGACTCAGGAATCACTGGCGGTAACCTGTATAACATAGCCTGTAGTGCCTGTAAGATCTGTGGACCTATATCCAATACTGGTGTCGCCTGTGGTACTAGTGGTGCTTGTGGTTTAGGTGGTGCAGGTGGTGCTGCTGTAGCTACGGGTGCTAGTCCCTCGGCTGAGGAATCGGTGTGCACCTCGACAGACGCTGTGTGGCGTGACCGCGCTCGTCGAACACAGGGAGGCATCCTACAAAACAAGGTAGAAACTAATTAGCCAAAGTTGCAGAATAATAACGTGCCCAAATACGCCCAGTGTTTAAACTTGGCTCTGATACCAAATGTCATGCCCACATTTTCCATGTGGTCACAACACACATCACTCGTGTCATAGCCACATCTGTCATGTGGTTATGACACGAGATATCAAAAATTTTTCTCATGCTTCCCTAAAAACCCCCTCGCATGCGTAAGCATGCTCGGTGGTGTTCGCTCAAGGCGAAAACACTACAATTGTCGGCGGGGTACAAGTACAATTACGTGCAACCAGATGCAAGCAGACCAACAAGGGGGTCTCTACGATGCCGTTAACGTCGCTACAAAGTTTATAATCTCCAAGTTCCTACACCTAAATCTCGACAGAATTCCGGTAGCATAACGCCTTACGGCGTAAGTGGGAATTACCCAACACTATATTACGCACGTGGTTCACTGATAGATTAACAACTTCCCACGACGCCTTGTTCCGACTAAACCAACTCGTGATCTCCCTATTTAGTCATTTTTCAGCAAGGCACGGTTGTCTGTCTCCTCTCTTGCTTCCTGAAACATACTCCTCCTTCGACTTAGCATTCTCAACAAAGCGGTTCGTTTGCTCTCTCTTCCCTTTTCTCTGGGTCTTAATTTTGATTGTATTTTTATCACGCTTACCTTAACTATTTCTCTGATAATTTAGTTTGTTTATATTTCGGTCTCTCTCTCTCTTTCGTTTTCTATGCTTTCTTTATGTTTATCCGGTCCTTTCTTCATATTGGACATCAATAAGGGTTATCACTGTATCTATTGTTGATATTAAACCTAACTTCTGGATGATCCAGGTCACATAGGCTGGTTTACTACTTCGCTGGACTCGGTCTCCTAGTCTTCTCCGATCTAGGTTTCTCCTCTTGTATGTATTAATTAAACTTATTCCTAAGCAATTTTTGGCTGGAAGGTCCATCGACTTAGTTCTCTTATCCCATGTGGGAAATGCCGCGCATTTTCTCCTCTGTGTTTTCCAATGTTACTTTTTCTTCTTCTGACTCTCTTACAGGTTTACTTATATGGACGTTTACTACAGTTGAGATTAAAGTGGCCTCACATGGAATGTCTGTGATGACTTCTTAAGTTTATTTCCAGTGACCGTTTAAGCAAGGTGACGTGTAATTTTCCTCTTCATTTTCCCGGTTATTGAATCGCGTTGATAGTTAAACTTCCTAGAAACTCTTCCCGGAGTAACACAGTGTATTCCTTTATGCTCTCGTTAAAGTATAATTTTATTTTCTCTTATTTATTATTACTGTTGTTATTATTACTAATAATTAATATTAATACTCTTATTGTAAATCATATACCATTGTTAATATATGTAGGAGGCTCTCCTCTTTATAAAACCCTTATCATGGATCTATAACAAATTTTCTATTTAATTACGTTTATACTTCACTTACGACGAAAACATAATTCCCTTACCTTGATGTTTCATCATTAAAATTAATTTGTAAAACTTTGTCAGGGTTTTAAGCAAGGGCCTAATAAAATGGTCCGTAAAACTTCTCCCATATACATATATATTTATATGTATATGTAAATTACGAAAATGCTCTTTTAAATTTATTTAGCAAACTCCACGTAATCCCTTACTCTTTTATATATATATATATATATATATAATTTATAACAAAATATAAATACATACCTATATATACAAGGTATGTATATATAATTATATATTTATAAAGTTATATCTAGATATGAATAAATATCTATATATATACATAGATATGTATATATACAGCTATATATTTATATAACTTCAAACACCACTAATAGTGGTTTTTTTTTTTTTAATTTATTATTTTATTATTTTTGTTCAAACATAAAGTAGGGTTTTCACCCTAAAATTTCTTATTGAAATTCATGTTGAAAACTGCAGACAAGGGCAGCGGAAGAGCCGCGGCGGACATAGGGGAAGGGCCGCGTGTGTTTGATGGCCGCGGCGGCGTTGGCAATATTAGGAGCGGCGAAGGCCGCGCAGCGGTTTGCAGAGGAGGGGGATGTGGGATGGGGCGGAGCCCCACCCACATCCCATGAGGTGGGGTGTGGGTGGGGATCCGCCCCATCCCACACCTCCAAATTAATAAACCAAACGGCGGCAGCGTATGGTAACCAGTGGCAGCGGAGGTTAATCTCCGCGTGGGGGTCAAATGGTAGGAGGGGTGTGGGGAGGGGCGGAGCCCCACCCACATCCCACGAAGTGGGGTGTGGGTTGGGCTTCGCCTCTCCCCACACCTCACGTTATCATAACAGCGGCGGTGGGGTTTCACCCACTGCCCAACATACTCTGCCCTCTACTGTGTATAATACACAGCAATCCTCAAAGCATTTTAATTCTTTCAAAATTTCATTATATTTTTAAAAAAATGATATATATATTTATTTATGTTAAATCACAATCCCATTCTGTTATAACTTAATTATCACAATATATATATATATATACATATATATATATATACATATATATATATGTATATACATATATATATTATATATATATATATATTCTTTACTCGATTTTATACAATTTAATTCTGTTATAAAACAGAATATAAATTTATATACATGAACATCTCAAAATATATAGATATATATATATATATATATATATATATACTATATATATATATCTAATATATTTATGTATAGATTCACAAGTGTAACATAATTAAGATTTTCTCACAATTGCATTTTAATATATATGTATATACTGCAGATTTATATTTTTTTTCCAATAATGAAAATAGAACTACAGATAATTCATTTTTACAACTAAGATAAAAAGTAATATGATGTAAAAATTTTTTACAGAAACAAACCAGATAAATACATCTTGCTAATCAAGTATTTCCCAAATAAAGTAAAAACTGTCGATTAGAGTAGTTAAGCAATTTGTCTTTTTTTTTTTTATTTATATTGCAAAGATCAAATTTAATATATGTAACAAATGAACTTTTCTTTTCAATCAAGAACACTTATAATACAAATAAATTTCTATTTAGATTTATTTTCCAAAGCAAGTTAACTTCAAGTTTTTGAACAATAAGACAAGATTTACAACTTGATTAATACAGTAAGCAAACCCTTTCACTTACATTAAACAAGAGATAATTTTAAACCATGGAAACATACAACTAACTTTCCACATCTTCTACACACTCTAAGGGAGATATGAACTTTCTTCTCCCAATCACATACAACAGATAGCTTGTAACAACCAAGTAAAAGTCCATCAATAACAAGATCAGGGAGGTGATTTCCTTCACTCCTAGGGTGTCAATAAGTTACAACAATATCAAGAGAGGTGCTCTCTCTTGAACTCTTATGAAATGTACATGATCTAATTCTCATGACAAGGAAGAATAAACCGTTTCTTCAAATCCAACCAGAAGCTCCAAGAGGAAACCTACGTATCAAAGACAAACAAAGAAGAAAACACCACTCATCTAGCTCTCCTCCCTTCCGTAGACCCGGAAGAGGGTCACCCCCGAGCTAGGGAGACCATACTCACACCTGGGTAACTCAAGCACTCCACTTCACAACAGGGACAACAACAAACCCAAAGCACACAAACACCCGTGGGTAAATTACACAACACAGAAACTCAACTACAGTAAGTTTCATAAGGGGCAGGAGAGTGGACACACTCGACTCCAGAGTGTCACCCTTACAGATAATTTAACCAACACAATTTCTCTTGGCCTCAAACCAAGTTTGATCACAAATTCTTTTAAGAAATCTGTATTTGACTCTCCAGTCAAAGATACCGTCACAGATACATGCCCTCAAGGCTTTCAACATCCCAAAAGATGGAAACAGGTATGCACCCGAGGAGGATCTCTCCTCCCCTACCCCAAACTTGATGAGCATTTCTCCCAAGTGGGAGAAGCTCTGTCAAACAACCCGACAACAAACCCCACAGAAAACACATCTAAAACACAAACAAATAATCATCTTTCACACACATAACATACACATTCAGATACATATTCAGATATACGAAGAAAGGTAAAAATTAAACCAACCTTACAAAGCCCTCCTGGAATGAAAATGTTGCAGAGCTCCACTGAGTTCTCTTCCCACCTTAGCCAACAACTCCTCTCCCTTTTCTCACCTCCAAACTAATTCTCCTATTTTTTTTTTTTGGCAAATGATCAAAATCTCTCCCCAAATTTCACTAACTCCCTCTCCTCCCAAAATTGGAAACAAATAACCAAATTCTTTTTTAGTTTTGAGGAATGGGGAGGTGACACTTGTCACCTCCTCACTCTCCCCCAAAACCACTATTCTGTCCTAGTGGCTTATGTCACTCACCCATCCCTAGAGTACTCCTTATCCCTCTCCTCATGTCATTTCTCTTACGCATGGGAGAAATAAAAGGAGTTAAAGGAGGAAAAGACAGGTGACCCATGCCTCTTCTTCCCTCCTTCACATGGATGGCCCCACAACACATGGGGGAATCTCACTAATGGAGAAGGTGACTTCAAGTCAATCCTTCAATAATGGATGGGTTTGTAGTCATCTCTTACCTTGGGGAATGAAGAGGGATGGGTTGTGTTAGTGCCTGAATTGACTGGTAGTTTTTTGAAAAATTTTCATTCAGGCACTCTCCCTAGCTATCCAAAAAATGTTCTAAGTGATGGACCTCCTCAGCATTTTTCAGCTGCATCATCATATTTTCTTGAGGAGGAGGTCATCATCATCATGTTTTCTATTATAGAGGAGGTCATCATCATCATCTTGTCTTCGATGATGGTCAGCATCATCATGTTCTCCGTCGACCGGTTTCTCATCGTCATCATCATATTTCAATATCGGGTGATGTTTGGTTATTATCCTGATGATGCTGATGAGCTACAGTGCGCCCTGATCTGCTTGCGAGGGTGATTTTTCAAAGTCTCCGGTGATCTCCCATTTATCACCTTGCGCGAACATGATGATGATGTTGCCCTGATATTGTGAAGGGGTTATTCTTTGAGTTGTTCGACCTGACTTGCTTTTTCTTAAGGGTCGTCATCATCATCATCATATTTTCAGTTATCACCGTGTTGCTTGCGAGGGTCATCATATTTTCTGCATCATGATATCTCGCCGGGGTGATATTTCTATCATCGGGTGATCTTGGTTATGATCATCCTGATGATGTTGTTGAAGAGTTCTAAGTGCGACCCGATATTCACTAGGGTCATCATATTTTGAACGTCAGGATGATCTTAGTCAATATCATCCTGATGATGTTGTATCACTTCTTGTTCTTTGTTTCTCATCCTGATGATGCTGACGTCATCCTTTTATCAGGGTGATATCTTTCTTTCTGCCTATCTGCATCATGATATTTCCGAAGGAGGGGGTGATATTTTTATATCACTCGAGTGTGTTTGTTCCAGCATCATGATGATGCTGATATGAGGAGATATCCACCTGCCGGCTTCGTGCGCTATCTAGTGGGGGTGATCTTTTCGAGCATCATCATATTCATCTATCGCCCCGATCTTACACAGGAGCTACAGTGCAACCTGATATTTGCACATCAGGAGGATATTTCCAAATATCCGGTTGTCTTCCGAATATCATGATGATGTTAATATGATGATGACGTCATCGAGGTCCCGGGGGGGTCATATTCCTAACACTGATCATCTTGAGGAGGTCCCCCGATATTTGCAAACATGATGATGACGTCATCCGGATATGAAGAGGTGCGCAGTAGGCAGATATGATGATGACATCAGCAGGATATGATGATGACGTCATCAGGATGTTCATCGGCCAGACTTTTAGTATAAGCTCAGCAGGAGGATGTTCCTCCGATGGATCAGGTTGTGCCGATTATCATGAAGGTTATATTTCAAATATCATGATGACGTCAGGGTGATATTTTGGGCAACAGGATATCATGCTGCTGGAGGATGATGATGATGAGGTCTATACTAGTGTTGTCAGGAGCAAAAGCGCCGACATGATATATGCTCATGACCTAGTATATAAAGTGTTTATGAGGTTGCTGCGGGGTGCATGTGGGATAATGTTATCCTACATTTTCGAAATATCATGATGATGAATATCGGCGGGAAGTGGTTGCAATTAACTGTTTGATGATCTTCCCAAGGCCGCGGGTTGGTGCGCCATCAATGGCGATTGTTGCAGAGGTATGGGCGATGGCGTGGACGGATGTAGTACCTGATTGAAGATCTGGATCCCGAGGCAGTGGCGCAGGGCTCGAAAAATCTTCCTGTCTCCTCCCCTACCTGCTGCGTTAATGTTTGAGCGCCATTTCTATGATACTGTATATCTGGCGGGAGTTTTGGTCAACCTGGTAGTTAATGCTGAATACACCCTCCTGCTATATATTGCAGAGGGTGTTATTCATTCAAGGTTGTTGAAAGTTGTGGGTTTTTGGCTCTGTAATCCAAAACCAGCTGATCTGGTTGCTCTGTACAGCTTGATCTTGTGAGTTTATGTATCTCCTGTTGTAGGACTTGGCATGAATCCACTGATTTCATGGTTGATCTTGTATGAGTAATGCTGTCTTAGCATGTGTTGTGTTAATTCTGTCTCCAGTATTGCATGTATCCTTCTTCTGGATCTGGATGTTTGCTTATGTTTAGATTCTAGAGCATAGAATTCCTATGTTGAATGTCTGATCTTTTAACCTCTGCTCAAGGGGCAGATTAAACTGTTTTCAGGTTGAACATTGGGAAGGGTATACTGCAGTAGGGATGCCATAAGTAGAGATAGCTCAACACTCTATATTGGGAGATATCTGTAAGGCAGATATCATGTGTATCCCCCTGAAATCCAGTTTTAGCTATTTATGCTGATCATTCACAGGTGTATGTCTACCGACTCCAAGCCCTGGATAGGCACCAATCATGCTGTGTTCTTGTGTTATACACCATGTCCAGCTTTGCATCCAAATTCATATCAAACCATTTCATCCTTCCACCTGTTAGTTGTAGGAGTAGGATTAGGAACCCCCTGCATACTCTCATACCCAACCAGACATCATGTCCAAGAATGTTGCCAGCCTTGTGATCTATCATGCAGATCTTGGTCCATACATGAGAGTATTCTGCCTGTTGTTGTCAAGTTAGATCTTTCTATCTTTGAGCTAGTCAAGGTTACATCTTAAGTTATAGGGATACCCCCCTTGGTGCGGCAGAACCAGAAGTGAAGGGGAGGAGCTCACGCAACCTCCTGTATTCAGTTGGCCTGAATCTGCCTGTGCATTAGAAGTGGCAAATCCTAATGCTGATTCAGAAGAAATGCCAACAGGTTGGGTGTTGGTACAACCCATCTTGTCCCCTCCATACCTCCAATTTTCGCCACTTAACTTCAGGGGGAAGTTAAGATGACTAGATGGAGGTTACTCAAGGGTTACCCATGCCAAATGGGCCCCTGGACCCATGGGGTATAACCCAGGGTCAACTTTAACCCATCCAGGACACCCACGGTCAAGGTAAAGCACATGAAAAGGCCTCAAAGATTTAAATAAAATAAAGAAATTCAAATTCAAACTTTTTACAACACAAATCATAAAATATTGTTACAAGAGGGTAACCAAACCCACTCGACTATACGAAAGACCATATTACAACATCACATCAAACACAGAAAGATCTTGGTTCCTCGTGGAACCAGATCGGCTTAACAGGGAATAACAATAACAAGGTGCGGAATGATCTCCGAAATCTGTGGTTCGATTAGTAAATCCTGCACACTAAATTACAAGATCAGTATCCACATATAATCATCATAGCCGAAGCAACTTTTAAACATGCATTTTCATGACATAGTTCCAATTAACATAAATGAAATCATATTACAATTTTCCAACATCACCTAATTAACTTTTCTGAAATGTAAACTTATCCAAATATCACCCAATTAGTTTTTCCGAAATCATAATAAAGTTTAATAGTTTGACAATTCCGGGAACTGTTATCGCACAATTATAAAAAGTAACAATAACAGTAATGTAAATAGTCATAACAACAGAAGTAAAAAAAGTGCGGTCCTCACAGTCATTTAAAGCGCAGAAGATAATAACAATTAAAGAACCCTAAATGAAAATTCATTCACTCTTTTTTTTCTTTTAACAAGTTTTCAAAAGAACTTTACAATTAAACACACACACACACACACACACACATATATAAAGGAGCCCCTTATATATATATATATATTCACACAACCCATTTATTTTACAACATACATAAATTTATCTTTTCACACAAAACCTATATATAATTTCAATATATACCTATATATCTTCACACAAAACATATATAAAATTTTCACACCAAATGGTTCATACATATAAATATATTATAATGAAGTTGTAAATATATATTCATACTAGTTATTCTACCCTCCATCGAACAAGGATAAATGAACCCTTTAGGTTATTTGAAGCACTAGAATTCACATATCTAAAATATTGACATAATTTCTATTAAAAGAACATTAGAAAAGTTATTTTGAAATAGGGACCTGTGGTTCAAGAGGGTATTTAAACAAAGTTATGAAAGAGATATTTAATTACAAACTCAATAAATTTAATCCTTCATTACAATACTCATTTATACATTTTGTCATAATCCAAGGTATACTAGTTGATTGCATAAAGGAGAGTCTACAACATAACCTTTTCTTTTTACTAACTTACACATTTATAGGAAAGTAAAGGAGATACTTAAATACACATGTATCATTTTCTTTTCTAAGATAGATTGAAATGCACAATAATATATTCCAACCTTAGAACTTAAATACATAAATGAAGGTGTTCATTTTATCATCAACACCATTTTAATAAGAGATCCTTAACAACTCATAAACCACATCTTTTACAACTTACTAAACCACCTTACCCACATTTAACAAGCTTCACCCAAGACCCTTAAATACAACACAAGACTCTTATAAAACATTGCTTTTCTCGTGAATGAGGATTCAAATCCATAGTAGGAGGCTTTTCACTCATTTCCTTCCTCTACTTCACAAAACCTACAAAAATAAAACAAGAACTCCATCCAAAGCCAAAGGAGTGCTCACCTCCCTACCTTAGGCTTGCTTACAAGCTACCCTCGAGCTAGGAGGTCTTCAAGTAACCCAAAATCACACAAACAAGGGAATGACTCAACACTCAATCCAAACCACAACCAAATGATTATCCAAGGAAACCCATAAGACTAGAACCATAACAAGATCCATTAAAGGGGAAAAGAGGGAACCCCTTATCTTACTATCCCTATACTTGGGTTGCTCTCAACAAGAGTGAGAGTCCAACCCATCACAAACCTTCTCAATACTACACAAACTCAAAACATCAACTATAACAATGCCACCCAACCATTAACAATAAACATTCATTAAGCATACAAAACCTCATTACAACTCATCTTCATAATCACATAACCAAGAATTATAAACATACATAATAGAAAGCTTAAGAACCTACCTCTCCAAGCTTTCTAAGAGATTGGTAAGGAGTTGGTGGAGTTATCTCCAAGAGGCCTTGCTCCAAGATTCTCTCCAAAGCCTAAGTATGAAACAACTCCTCTCCTTCCTCTCCTTCCTCTCCTTCATCTCCAACCTAAGCTAACAAGAAAAATAACAAAAAACCCTTTTCTCTCCTTAAAGAGGGAGATAAATAGTGTTACAAATCTAAATCCCTTAAATAGGGAGGTGACACTTGTCACCTTCCCATTCACCCTCAAAAGAACATCTCCCCACAAATGCTCTCACACATGTGTGAGGCATTGGGAAGTGGAAAGTACTTGGGTTCTCTTCCCATGCAGCTCTTCCATTAGGTTCTCACACATGTGTGAATCTTTGGGATCAACCCAAGCCCATACCTGAACCTAGGAGAGTGGGAATGGGATGTGACAAGTCACCTATCCCTCTTCCCAAAACTCTAACTCGTCACTCTTTTCCCAAGGCCATTTAGAGTGGTCAAATCTTAGCCAAGACCAGAGATTTTTGGTCCAAAAAGTACCTATACCATAGGTACTTGACCTAAGGCCCAAAAAACCATAAAATAATCAAGAAAAGACTCAAATAACACCTTTTAAAAAGCCCTAAAAGCCCAAATTCGAAATTGAACACATGGATGACAACTCATCATCCTACTGATCCCAAGACAACCTTAGGACACCTAAATTATTAAAATTTACAAAAGACTCAACACTTAAAAACATTCAAAAATCAAACAAGACCTTACTCCACCTTAGGGACTACGTTAAGTGTCATGGGGTTAATTCATGGGGGTTATTTGAGAGACCTTTGAATTGCCATTGGCCATGGAATTTATCTGCACACTCATTTGCATCCATTATTATGTTTGAACTAATAGCCGAAGCAACTTGAAATATGATCAAACATAGCATTCAAGCATTCACAATTCAATTATATCTCAATATCAATTTACTCATTATAATGCATATCTCTACACAATTCAATTTTCAATTTATCTTTCACAGACATCTCATGTCCATCCTTCTAACTCACTTAACAAATATATTCTCTTTCATTTAATACCTGTAGGTAATTGAATCATTTCTATTCATGATCGATTCATTAATTCAATTTAAAACATACATATAAAATATAAGGATTGAATGAAATACCACATATATAACTCCTAGTAATACCATCATCATATGCAAATAATTCAAATTACTCTAATCCTTGAACATCATTGTTTAACATAGTCTATAACAAAGGTCATAAGTCAATACACAATTGTCTAAGGCCTAGGTGCATCAAAATAATGATCGGTCCAAAAGAACACATAATTTAGACAAACTAGGGTGGGCCTCACACATGTCACCTATAACTAGGCATAAAGCAAAGCATGACATGGAATTCCTTCAAGAAAATGCTTTTATTTTTGAGAACCCATGTGTCCAAAACACATACCTAGTTGGAGAAACCTCTCATCAATTCCCACATGAAATCCAAGAAGATAATGATAGTGATAGTGATAGTCTTCCCAATCAAAATGAGTATTCCCATCACTATCATGATTTCTTTGACTTTGAACAAGGACGTACCCTCATAGATCAATTCATACATCAAAATAGGGATGACATTCTTAAGAGTCTCATCAAATCAGGAGGCAAATTACCTATCATTTACAACTTAGATAACCTTAATAATATCATAAACTAGGATCCCTCCAACCCAAATCCCAACACCACCAATGTCAATCAAACTCATGTGGAACTCAACAATGTTATTCCAAAAGAGTCTAGCCTCAACATAAAACAAAAATCACAATGTGATCCCCAACATCAAGGCAAAAATAAAGCCTCATCACTCAAGTTGCCATGGCAATGTTAGGAAAAAGGGTGTTGTACACCTTTCAGAAGAATGAATTATTTTAATTATGTAAAATAAATATTTACTTGTGGTGCATCTTTAGTGACGTGTTTAGCCACATCAAATATTTATTTGGGACTTGTAAAGTTATACGTAACATTGATTAGATATTTTATGTGTGGTAGAAATGTGACAAATATTTAATTTTGGGGTCAATGGTTTTGTGTTCTCATGGTCTTGAGATACATGGTTTTGCCAATACCACAATTATATTGATGAGGTAAAATTAACCTCATCATAACTTAGCCAAATTACCCTTTTCACAACTTGATTGAATCTGTCATGCCAAAACATTTGATTTTTATGATAAATTATTATTTATTTATTTAGAAATAATGTACAAAACTTTATTTTCTATTATGATAAATTGAACTCCTAAGCTAATGACTTTGGTTGCAAAAAGATCTATTTTTGATGAATAGGACTTCACAACAACGTGGAAGAAAAGGACTCATGAAGGAAGAATTGCTCCTAAATTATAGCACAGAAAGTTGGAAACTTCAAAAAAAGTCTTAAGTAATTATTCTAGAAAAGTCTCACAATTATGGCTTTGAATAACCGTTCCTTGCATTTAGCACACTTTTTTTCTTCTGTTATGTCAAAAACATATGTATCTAAAAGCTCCCACCCAGAGCCTTTATTTATTCCTTTTGGTTATTCAAAGAAGACTTCTTTAGTTATTTATGATTCAGTTAAGAAAAACTTTAAATGCGGAAAATGCATGAAGCCGCCAGTTTCTAGATTTTAGGCATCAATTTAGGATAGCAAATATATAGTGTTGTTTTCATTATTCAAAATACAGACAGAAAATATATGAGCATACAGATTTCTTTGGTAATATCATGTGTGTACTGTTGAGTATTGTTCCTATTTTATTGCAATTTTGAAAGCTCTGTGAAATGTGGTGAATTTCTAAAAGTCTTGTACTCCCGAAGAGCTGGACACTCGTTCGATTGGGATTGTTATAGATAAGTATATGTCTTTTATGTTCTATTTTTGTCTATCATTTGTTTCATCAATGTTTTCATGAAATTCTTTATCTTCAAAAAGTGTTAAGTAGTCTGCGTTAGCCTGCAAGTTTTGTAATATTGTTGTTTTAATGTTAAAATGAGTTCTCTAGTTTATGTTTTGTTTCAAGAAGACTTCTTAAACTTGTTAGCTTATGTTGAAAAGATTATTTCTGTAGTTTTCTATCATTATCGGAGTTAAAATTTTATATGCTTTCCTAGTTAAATTAATGATGCTTTCATAATTTAGTTCTCAATGTTTTCTAGATTATTTTTTAAATGTTTTCCTAGTTTAGAAAATTGTGTATTTTTTCATAGAATAAGATCCAAAAACTACCACTAAGTTGAGATATCTAGCCTCCTTTTGCAAATAGCCTCTAGACACAACCCTAGTTGACAAATTGATAAATCAAACTAAAGTACAAGGTTCAACGACATCTTGTCATATATTTGTGTGAGCTTGATTCTATAAAATAAAGCACATATTGAGTGGTTGAGGTCAGCTGGTCATTTGGGCAGTTTTTTTTTATTGAGCTCTCCTGAAGAGTGCATATGTGAAGCATGGCATGGGATGTGTGGTTGCTTGGACATATGGAGGATGCATTGGAGGAGCTTGATGTTTTAGAAGTGTTCATGGAGACTTTGTAATTGTATTGTAATGTTTTCATTGTTGAATAATACATTGAGTGTGGATGCTTTTGGAGACTGGGTTTTCCCTAATGACACTTTTCCCAAGGTATATCTTGTGTTATCTTGCGATATGTCCTTTGATATTTGCATTATGGTGTTTCTGTAGTCTTGTATGCATCGTTTTCTCTCATAGAGTTATGTAGGAAATGGTTTGATCAAATTGTTAATTTTATAACAGGCAACCCAATCCATTGTACCAATCTAAACCCAACAATAAAAATACTCAACAAAATCAAACCACTAAAAAAAATACCAAATCAATAAACACATTTCAAATAATCAAAATAATTTCTAGAACAATCCTTTCCTAGTCATCAACCAAATCAATCTAATCTCAACAATACAACATACCTACAATATGTGTGCAATCACAATAAGCAACATAGCCAACCACCACCCCTAATACACCATTTGACCAAGAATGGCAAGCCATGAAGGACACCATAAGAGGGTTACAAGTAGGAAATCAAACTCAACGCAAGGGATACACATTTGAAGAGTCATGTCCTTATCCACTAGATATATCAATAACATAAATTATTTTTCTTCAACATTTTGAGATTCCAAAGTGTGACAGGTATAAGGGGAAAGGGGATCCTTGAGAGCATATTAACAATTTTTTTATGGCTAGTCGAGAGGTTGATTTTCATGACACATACTTTCTTAGACTATTTCCATGCATCTTGGGTGGACAAGTACTTGAATGGTTTTTGCATTTACCAAAAATACGATAACTACATTCAAAGATTTAATTGAAAGATATGTTGCACATTTTTCATACATTGTAGAACACAAACTCACTATGCTGGACCTCTGTAATGCCAAACAATGAAATGGGGAAAGTTTCTCTTCCTTCTTACAATGATGGAGAGCTTTAGCAAGTCAATTCCCTTAGCCAATACCTGAAACACAATTAGTCAACATCTTTATTGCAAACTTGAACTAGGAAATGACATTTCACCTACAAGTCCATTATGTTTCTACTTTTGATGACATTATTGAAAAAGGTGTGCAAATTGAAAAATCCCTCATAGCTAAAGGACTTTTGAAAATATTTTGTAAAGATCAAGGTCAATATGAAAAACCCAAATTCTTAGGGAAAAATAAATATGTAGTAGGTGATGGTGTTATCAATTCAAAACATGTTCAAGCTATCCAAAACACTCCTAACATAACAATTCTTGCTAGACAACCAAAATAAGACATGAAACATAGACAATATACACCTCTTAGTGAGCCATTAGAGGTAGTCTTTCATAAATTGGTTTTAAAAAGAAACATGATCATCTTCCCATCTACCAAACCATTCAATGACAATAAACCCAAGCAAACATGGTACATAGAAATGGAATATTGTGAGTACCACAAGATCAAAGAACATTCTACTAACCGATGCATGAAATTGAAAAACTATGTCCAAGATCTCATTGACAATGAGGATATTGAGATAGGAGGGGCCACATCATTATCACCAAATAAATAATTAGGGATATATCAAGACCCCTTTTCAAAGCATGACCAGATGTGTCAATTGTCAAACCAAAGCCAAAACACACATGCTAATAATATTTGTTATAATAAAGTTCCCTATAGATATGATTCTATGGTAGGTGATATCCACCATTCTAAAAACTAAATAGACACAATTAAATTTAAATATCTTGCTTATCATATTACCATAAGACGCAACAAAGTCACTACCCAAGGGCCTCCCTATCTACTCCCAAGGGTCAATACAATCTCATCGAGCAATTGGAGAAGACTCTAACACAAATATCAATCATGGAGCTTCTGAAATCATCCAATATTCATAAGGATGTATTGCACAAAGTCCTATAAGAGTCAAGAGTCCCAAATGATATTGGCCCCTCACAATTCCAAGCTCTTACAAGACATCTATCCTCAAATCACCATCTCACCTTTAGCCAAAATAACATGCCTTCTGCAGGTCCATCCCATAACCTTTTTTCTATACCTTGAAGTAATTATTGCTAAACATAAAATCAAAAGGGTACTTGTGGATAATAGGGTCAGTTTGAATATTTATACTTTGAAGCTGATTTGACAACTTGGGTATTCAAAAGAAGCTTTGAATACTGATACAATCACCATCAAATCTTATGACAATCTAGAACAAGAGTCAATTAGAACAATACACCTACCTCTTGAGGTGGGGCCTACCATACAATAAACCTTATTACATGTCATCAATCTTGATCTCCCCTACAATATCCTTTTGGGTCATCCATGGATCCATGCAATGCAAGTTGTACCCTTCACCTTCCATCAATGCATCAAATTCCCACACTTAGGCATGGAGGATGCATTGGAGGAGCTTGATGTATTAGAAGTGTTCGTGGAGACTTTGTAAGTGTCTTTTAATGTTTCATTGTTGAATCATACATTGAGTGTGGATACTTTTGGAGGTTGGGTTTTCCCTATTGACAATTTTCCCAAGGTATATCTTGTGTTATCTTGCAGTATGTCTTTTGATCTTTACATTATGGTTATTTTGTAATCTTGTATGCATCATTTTCTCTCATAGAGTTATGTAGGAAATGGTTTTATCAACTTGTTAATTTTCTAATAGGCAAACCAATCCATTGTACCAATCTAAACCCAATCAAAATCATCAAAAAAATCAAACCACTCAAAACAACCAACCAATCAATCGACACATTTAGACCAATCAAAATAATTTCTAGAACAATCCAATCCTAGTCATCAACCAAATCAATCTAATCTCAACAATACAATATAAGGTCTACAATATGTGTGCAATCAAAACAAGAACCATAGCCAACCACCACCCCTGATACATCAATTGACCAAGAATGGCAAGCCATGAAGGACACCATAAGAGGCTTACAAGTAGGAAATCAAACTCAATGCAAGGGATACATATTTGAAGAGTTATGTCCTTATCCACTAGATATATCCATAGCACAAATTATTTTTTCTCAACATTTTGAGATTCCAAAGTTTGACAAGTATAAGGGCAAAGGGGATCCTCGAGAGCACGTTAAGGAATTTTTTATGGCTAGTCAAGAGGTTGCTTTTGACGACACGTACTTGCTTAGACTATTTCCACGCATCTTGGGTGGACAAGCACTTGAATGGTTTTTGCATTTACCAAAAAATACCATCACTACATTCAAAGATTTAGCTAAAATAGTTTTTGCACATTTTTCATACAATGTAGAATAGGAATTGTAAGCACCAAAATCACGCATAGCCTCCACGAGGACCCCTATGATGAGTCATATTCCTTGTCATGTACATGTAAGCATGAAATAACATCCTATTAGCAATAATTCTCTTGGTGACATGTCTTTTCTTCCTCCTTGTGTTGTTTCCCCTTTGTCATTTTCTCTCTTTCCGCTTTTGACACTTATTGATACTTGTCAATTTGCATTTCCTATGCTTGTGACCCTATTCTTGAGCCTTGTACGCTTCTTGTAGGTGTGTTTTCACCTTTCCCTAGTGTTTTTCATCCATTCCCACACCTAGAGGCCTTCTAGAGGACCTCCCGAGCCATCTCTCGCTTTCAATTTTTAGTTTCACTCAACCAATCCAAATCTCCCCTATTATTTCTAGATCTCCCCTAGGAGGTCCTACTTTTGCAAGTGGAGATTTGGATTTTCACACATGACTGACCTATTTTCAGAGGCAAATCCCCTCCTTTTCATCTACTCTACCAACTCCCATCATGCACTTCCACCCAGGTGCCCTCCCTCATGGGTTGCCCCCAGGTGACCCTGACTGGTGAAAGGGACAACCCATGGGCGACCCTATCGTGTTTTTAGCCGCAGGAAAACTCAAGTTTCTAACTCGAAAAAGCTTCATTTTCATCCATTTTTCTTCTTATTTGCATGGATTTTCATGCCAAATATAGAGTTAACTATTTCATGCACCTACACATGCATAATTAGCTATATTTCATCTTTAATTAACTACTCATGCTTTCCCTTGCATTCCCATGCATTCCTTCTTCTTCACTTCCTCTTGAGTGATAAAATTTTATTAGGTAGATCACTCCAATTTTAGCCTAGATCACTCTTGAATCTTCTAAGTTAACTCTCCAATCAAATTGAGTTAACTCTCCTTCTTCTTCACCTCTCATCCCTTCTTCCAACCTATAAATACCCCCCTCCCTCAAGCACAAAGGGAGGAAATTTCATTTGTGCACACAACTCTTGTAGGTTATTGCTCTCCAAATCAAGCATTCTCATGCTCATATAGGACATATGAGCCTTTTGCTTTCATTTGTTATCTTGTTTAGCTTTTCTAAAAGCTCGTTCACATCCATACGCTACTCACATCACAAGCCACAGTGCTCATCAAGCTCTCATTGAGCTCTTTTCAAAGCTTCAAAGCTTCTTTTTCTTCCATTTCCTTTTTGTCGCCAAGAGGATCACCCCACTGCTACAGAAGGATTTGAGGTTGCCATTACAAGGATTTCTGAGGGTAGTGGAGGCTCAGTGTCTCCAGGTTCCTTTATGCTTTCTTTTTATTTCATAGTAATTAGATAATCAAAACTTTGATCTTGGAAATAGTAAAATACATGTTTTCTTTTTCCTTGATAGGCTAAGTACCTTTGCATTGTTAAAGTAGTTTCCCTTTCCAAAGTTCATAGATTAAAAGCAATTTCCTTTCTTATATTAATTGATCCATCTATTTAGAAAACAAACAAAAACATAGGTTACATTGCATTATAATTTCATCATAGCTTGCATACATTTTCTAATTCCTAGATTAAGAAAAAGCACTTTTGATTTCCAAAAACATAAAAAAAGCACAAAAAGAAGTTTTGTATTCATAAAATCCCAAAAGAACAAAAAAATTAGCAACATCAAAGGTTCACAAACCCTTGTTCCCAACACAAGGTCAACTATAGTCAAACATTGGTCAAAACCCTTGATTCCATCACAAGGTCAAACAAAGTCAAACCTTAGGTCACACAAACCCTAAGTCAAAAACCTAGGTCAAGTCAAGGTTAGCTTAAACCACCTATCTATTGTCTTGGCTCACAAATGTGCCCTAGATTGAGAGGTAAGTGGGTGAGGGAAATCCTCGACAAGATAGAGGAGATCCACCCAAGACCGCAACAAGACCCACTAGTCATTCAACAACAACAAGAAGCACTTAGACAACTCCTAGTACAACATGCATCCATCCAATAGTTTGAATGAAAATATCAACTCAAACAAAGCATCAATAAAAACAATATCCTACCCACACAATGGTGGAACATTAGAAACCTCAATAGGAGAACGGTGACTAGTGACCCTATGGGTCATATAGTTATCTTTACAACCACGGTCACAGAACACCGCATCCACACAAGTGCACAACAACACAGGTCCCATGATTGGTTGACCCCTCTTCATGAAGTCCAGCTCTCCAACGAGCCATACCACCCCCGTGTCTCATCTCCTCTTGATTGGCTACTTCCACGAGAGAGAGTGACATGGAAGTTTACCTTGTGGCAAGGAGAGAGGGTTTGTGTGCAGGCCAAAATTGACTTAACTGCCCCCGAGGCCACTGAGTCACAATTTTGAGCATACAGTAACTCACTATGATGGACCTGTATAATACCAAACAATGAAATGGGGAAAGTTTATCTTCCTTCTTACAATGATAGAGAGGTTTAGAAAGTTGATTCCCTTAGCCAATATCTGAAAAACAATTGGTCAATATCTTTATTACAAACCTAAACTAGGAAATGACATTTCACCAACAAGTCCATTATGTTTCTACTTTTGATGACATTATTAAAAAAGGTGTGCAAATCGAAAAACCCTCGTAGCTAAAGGACTTGTGAAAATCTTTTGTAAAGAAGATCAAGGTCAATATGAAAAACCCAAATTATTTAGAAAAAATAAATATGTAGTATGTGATGATGTTATCGATTCAAAACATGTTCAAGCTATCCAAAACACCCCTAACATAACAATTCCTGCTAGACAACCAAAACAAGACATGAAACGTACATAATATACACCTCTTAGTGACCCATTAGAGGTAGTCTTTTATAAATTGGTTAAAAGAAACATTTTCATCTTTCCATCTACCAAACCATTCAATATCAATAAGCCCAAGCCAACATGGTACAAGAAAATGGAATATTGTGAGTACCACAAGATCAAAGGACATTCTGCTAATCGATGCATGAAATTGAAAAACTATGTCCAAGATCTCATTGACAATGAGGATATTGAGATAGAAGGGGCCACATCATTATCACCAAATAAATAATTAGGGAAATATCAAGACCCCTTTTGGAAGCATGACCAGATGCGTCAATTGTCAAACCAAATCCAAAACATACATGCTAATAATATTTGTTATAATAAAGTTCCCTATAGATATGATTCTGTGGTAGGTCATATACACCATTCTAAAAACCAAATAGCCATAATTAAAATTAAATCTCCTGCTTGTCATGTTACCATAAGACGCAACAAAGTCACTATCCAAGGGCCTCCCTATCTACTCCCAAGGGTCAATATAATCTCATCAAGCAATTGGTGAAGACTCCAACACAAATATCAATCATGGAGATTCTTAAATCGTCCAATAATCATAAGGATGTAATGCACAAAGTCCTATAAGAGGCAAGAAACCCAAATGATATTGACCCCTCACAATTCCAAGCTCTTATAGCACATCTGTCCTCAAATCACCATCTCACCTTCAGCCAAAGTGACATGCCTTATGTAGGTCCATCTTATAACCTTCCTCTATACCTTGAAGTAATTATCACCAAACATAAAATCAAAAGTGTGCTTGTGGATAATAAGGTCAATTTGAATATTTATACTTTGAAGCTAATTTGACAACTTGGGTATTCAAAAGAAGATTTGAATACTAATACAATCACCATCAAATCTTATGACAATCTAGAATACACCTACCTCTTGATGTGGGGCCTACCATACAATAAACCTTATTACATGCCATCAATCTTGATCTCCCCTACAATATCCTTTTGGGTCATTCTTGGATCCATGTAATGCAATTTGTACCCTCCACCTTCCATCAATGTATCAAATTCCCACACTTAGGCATTGATGTAATAATTTTTTATGATCCTCAACCTTTTCAATATTGTAAAATGTTGGAAGGTTGTTATAAAAAAATAATCATTATCACCTTATTGTGCTACATTGAATCCTAAGCCCACATAATCATCTTCATACATCTATCCATCAAACCTTGCATCTACATCTATCGTATCACATCCTAAATCCCATATCAAGATCATTGACAAAGGTTGTGGAGAGTATGAGATCCATGATGCCTTTCATATAGGAAAACTTCCAGTTTCTCCTCAATCTTTTGGTAGGCTTAGCAACAATTTAAAGGAAGAAAAGATCTTGATTCAGTATAGCTCAACTACCTTCATTTTTCCATGGGCTCATAATAGATGAAAAATAGAAGATGTAAAAGGCTCTTAGATCAATGAGGAGGAGGAATTTTCATCTTGTTTTGAAAAGAATGAATATTCTATACCAATAGGCTATGCAAAAGTATGAATTACAAAAGAAAGGGCCTTGGACTTCATGGAGAAGGCATTATAGAACTTGTGCCAATATGATGCAGTCAAGGTAGGAGGGTCCAATGAAGGAAGTTGTCCAACCTTGCAGCCTTAAACAACTAATAACATGATCATAATAGAGATGCAACAACAACATACAATCAATAGAATGAAAAGAGATATTCATAAACACATGACACAAGATATATCCTGGGAAAACCCTAAAAGGGAAAAACCCAGCCTTCAAAGCTCATTCCTCATTATATTATAATCTAAAATCACATTACATATGCCACTAGGGATTTTCGTATGCTAGACCGCAACCCAGGGTTAGAAAAGATTCATACAACACAACATCATGTCTTCTTCCCTATTCTCCTTCTCGATCCTCTGCTCTGTATCTTCTTTTGTTAACTACTATGCTTTCTGCTATGTTCTACTACTTCTCCGGATCAAAAAAATTCATCTTCTTGCTTCATATTTTTGTACACTTTGTCACTCTTCACTATTGCTTTGAAACAAATATTTATCCTTCATTTATATCATTCGCAAGCCTTCACAACATTATCAAGTTAGCCTAATTGTAACGGCTAGTATGAAATGTGTAGACACAGATAGGTCAGACCTAAACATATGGTATTGCTCCGCAAGTGAATCAAACTTCATGTGGATCTCCATGAAGGTTGGCTAGGTCCTAAATTACCTTGAATGATGTTCCATTAGGCTCCGCAAGCCACAGAATTACTCTGCAAACCCATTAAGCTTCAACTGAACACTAAATGCTTTGCTTTGAGAAAACAGGTAATCTTCTGATAGCGATATCTCTCCAGAATTGAACCCAAATGATTTAAATGTTGGATATGATGTGTTGATGATTGTTTTTACACATTCATAACAAAAGTTAAAATTCACAAAATGAACCTAACTGTCTTGAAAGATATGAAGAAATCAATGAAGATTACTTAATCCCAAGTTTCTGTATGGTCAAGTCTTGACCTGTTGGACAATTCAATAGGTAAATGTGAAGCTATAATATGCAAGGGGCCTTATGTGATTTAAGGTGACTGATGACTTACTAGACTCAAATTATGCAAATTGTTGCAAATATCAACAAATTATCTATCTCTTTGCATAAACCTGTTACTATATCCTAAAGCTTTGTAGGATTTATATTAAAACATGCTTTCATTTTCAAATATTTATGAAGATTGCCAAATATCAACTCAATTGTTCCTATTTCTTTCAAATGTCAGACAATCTCCTTTAGATTTTTACGTTTAAGCTAGATATTTCAATGTATAGGATCTAAATGTTCAACTCAATTGTTCCTATTTCTTTCAAATGTTAGACAATCTCCTTTAGATTTTTACGTTTAAGCTAGATATTTCAATGTACAGGATCTAAATACAGCAAATTCGATTAAATCAACAGACTAAATCATTAAATGCGAATGTCCTGAGTATTTTCACGAACATGCATTGAAGATTGTGAGCTTTAAGAGATATTGTTTCAAACACAAAGAAGAGCCAGAAGACACTCAGAATATAGACGCATAATTCCAGATTCATTTATATTCAAAACACACAGTCATATATGATTTACAATGTATGAATGACTCAGCTTCATTAATCAAATTCACAAAAACTTACAACGCTTTACAGATACAATAAGAAAGCCAGACATTCCATGCATTCCTTAGTGCAGACACAGGCAACCTCCTCTAAACTAAAATACTCCTACTCAAAGTCTTAGAACCAATTACAATTGCTAGCTAATTTCTAAAATCCCTGTGTAAGTAATGTACAGGTAGAAAAGTTCTATATATAGATTTTGAACTTCTCATTGCTATGGCTACAACTTCAATCTACGGTTGAGATCCCTCCATTATTCCTCTAACCGTCTGCCAAAATATCTAACTGGCATCTTTTCTTTCCCTCAAAGGATGCTGTTGGAATCTTTTCAAAAATAAGATTCCCCTTCTTCATTGACTTTCTCTCATTGATACTCTTTATTTGACTTCCTCTTAAAAACCATTGCTTGCCTTTGTCTTCTCATTCTTTCAAATATGTTTTGAAATTGCTGATTACACCCTCTACAAAGGTGTGGTCCCCTCCTGGATTCTTTGCCAATATGTATCCCTGCATCACAACCCCTTCCTTCAACTTCTTTTCTTTGTTCTCTAAGCCTTCTCTTCTCTTCTTATACTTCTTCATTTTAGTGCTTTTTTCCATCAATGTATCCATCATTTGCTTGCTGAGATTTGCATCAAGATTTTCTATGCATGGTGTAAATATAGCATTAAACTCTGTTAATGCCCTTTCTAACTCATATGCTGGCATTCCCATACATTCATTCTCTAGGAGTTTTTCTATTACCTTCTTGTGCATTTTTATCATTTCATCTGCTTTCTCTTCTAAATCTTGTATAACTGTTATACATTTTCTGAGGTTATCTTCCTCAAATTTAAGTTCTAATCTTATCTGTGGCACTTGATTTTCCATTGCAATAGTAATTACTCCTTCATTGATCAATTCTTCTGCTCTTTCTTCAACTTTTGTCAACTGTTCAAGTTCAGACTTGCATTCCTCTTCTCTGGATTGGCAATTATGTACAAGTATCATGCATTTGCTCTTTTCTTCTGCAACCCCCTTCCAACTTCCCTCAGCCTACCTTATTATTTGCTCACCTCCTTGCATAAAATCTCTAAACCATTCATAAAAAATGTCAGCCTTAAGCTTCTTATTCTCCATGTCCCTCATTTCTTCCTTGGCTATAACTGCTATATCAACGGGCAGTTCTGGGACTGTGGCACTGTGATCAAATATCCCTTTAATAAATTGTTGAAGTTGGACAATGTGTCCTTTTAAGTAATCCTATTTATCTTTGTCCTTTCTCAACATCTCTACTGTCACTTGGTGCATATCCTCCCATTCATTAATGTGTTGTTCTCTTGTAGAATGCCCAAGGTCCAAATTTAATATCTTATACTCCTCTAAGGCTATTTCTCCTTTTGGCTTTTCTTTCTGTGGTATGGATAGGTTCAGCATTCTAGATCCATCTGGACCTCTTTGTATAGCAGACATTGTCCTAGCCTTTCTCTTACCTTTCCTTGGTGTGGTACCATCTAGCAAACTCTTAATATCTATTGGTACTAACTGTACCTCTCTTTCCTTCTTTCTTATTTCTCCTCCTAACCATGTAGGAATTTCTTTTGTACCTTCTACAGTTTTAACTTCATCAATTACCTCTTCATCAGGTCTCTCTGTTTCCACTTCTTCCTGTTGCTGTTGTTCCTGTTGTTGTTCTTGTTGTTGCCTTTCCTGCTGATCCTATTGTTGTTGTTCTAGAATTTGCTGCTGAAGTGGCGGCTCCTGTTCCATGGGATCATTTTCCTGTTCCTTTGATTCAACCTCATTTTCCTCCTCTTCTATTTCAGTGTCTCCTCCACCTTCAGTTCCCTCTTCAAGACCTTCTACTGCTGATGGTGCCTTTTCTTGGTCTTCTTCTGCATGTAGTTGTTCCACATCTAGCATGTTAATATCTTCTGTTTGTTCATCAGCCTTACTTTCATCCATCTTTTCTATTGCCTTTATATCTTCAGGCCCCTTGGCTTCATCTTCTATTTTGTCTGTACCTGTTCTGTATGTACATGGCAATTTACCTTTGCATCATCTTCCTTTACTTCTTTTTCTTGATCCTTCATATTTTCTGTATTTTTCTCTTCTTCGCTTTGCTCATCATACATATTTAGCAAATTTAAGGCATCCACACCTGATGTGTCATCTTTTGTTTCTTCTTCTGCTGAAGCATGCCCTTCTGTGATTATCTATTCAGGTGTCCCTTCTTTCTCAACTTCTTCAATCTTATGTGCCTCCTCTTGCACATCCTTAATGATTTCAGGAGGAACTAAGGTACCAAATGGATCCACTGATCCTGTTTCTTCCTGCACCTTTTCTTCTTGATGCTCTGAACCTTGTTCAATCTCTATTTCAACTTGAGTGCTTGGCTCTTCCTCTTCACTCAGGAAATCACTAGAATCTTCTTCTATTTCAATCTCTTTTCCCTTATACATTGTTCTTTCTTCATCTTCACTACTGTCAATGTGCACAGTCTCAATAGCTCGTTTGGCTTTGTTAGTTTCTGATTCTTGCTGCATTTCTCCAGCCAACTCTGTTTTTACTTTAATATATGTTTGTCTTGGTTCTAATGAAGTGGAGGCACTAAGTATACTACTCAATTTTGCACCCACTTCCTGTGCTCCAATTACACCACCTGGTTCAGAAGTTTCACCTTTTAACAAACTTATTGGTATTGCCTTTCTAATTTGTTGTCCTGCCACTTCCTTGGCAATCTGTACCTCTTCTGCACTAATTTCATGACTATTTGACCTTTCATCTACAAAAGTATCTGATGCTACTGCTATTGCTATTCCTAATGCCTATGGATCCATTAAAGTAGCATTTTTATCTTTTTCAACAATCTTGGCCTCTACAATCTTCCTTTTCTTCTCATAAAAGCATTGCAGATCTTCACTAGGCTCTGCTTTTCTTTTTCTCCCTTTCTTTGGATAGGTGATTTCTTTGCCCTCAGCCTTAAGTTCCTCAATTCTATCTTTTAGCCATGTCTTTGAAAATAATATCACTGGCTCGGATAATACATCCAATGATGTATTCCAGGGTTCTGACCAATCAGGCTCTATAATAGGAGCTAACCTTGCCTCTGCATAACTATGATGTAACAGTTTATCATCCTCCTGAACCTCTGGGGGGACATATATGTCACCTATAGACTTCATTTGCTCAATAGTTAATCTTTTATGAGCTCTTTTCCTCACTTCTCTGTCATTTTTGCAATTAGCCCAAAAATCCTCAATATGTATCTGGGGTTTATACTTTTTATCAACAAAGTTCTAGATCCTATGAAAAGGATCAAATTTCCTAACTAAATCAAACTCCTGAAAACCATAATATCTTAGCTCTTGCTCTGAATATCCTACAACCTCCTCATTGTAGCAAGAGTATCTACCAATAGCCTAAGGCAACTTCACATTTCCTCTATTATTGAACTTCCTTTTATACATTCTAAAAATATTCAAATTCTGTCTTGAAAATTCCAAAACAATCAGCTTATCAGAAGGATACCGAGGCAGCATAAATGGTTTTCCTTCAAATCCCTTAGTCCTTATGTAAGTAAAATGCTCAAACTGAATAAACCAAGAACTATGCAATCCAATTACATCTTCTGCACTTTTAGATAATCTTTTGTCAGGTTCTTCTCTCAACACCCTTACCATGTAAGTATAAAAGACGTCATTAACCAAAGCAAAATTCTTCAATGCATTTTCTTCTTGTAGGTCAAGGTAGTGTTCATACACTAATTTCTGATCAGGACCATTTCCTAGGGCACCAACCCTTTCTATTCCATGTATATATGGTTTAATTTCTGCAGCACATGAATACAACACATAGGAAGATAAATAAAAGGGCATCATCTTTTATTTTTTCATCATGGCCTGCTTCCAAATAGCTGTGCTTATTGCTTTGGCCTAGTGGATTTGCCCTTGTTCTTTTTCTCCTGCTCTTATGAACTCAATAACAGTGAACATCCATGGTTCACATTTGGTGCCATCTCTCATTCCAACCAACCTACTTAGCATGGTGATCATCAAATAAATTTCTTCTTTGAAGTATATCCTCATCAAGTTCTTGGGTACCCTGGCTACAGCCTTGGGTTTGTTTTATGGGTTATACCAATTGTGGAATATTTTACCCTTGCATTCCTTTTCATTTGTATGAAAGTCTTCATTATATTGATCAATATCAATATCTCTCATTTTCTCATTGATTTCTAATCCAAATGTTTTGGCAATCCCCTCTGTGGTTAAATCAACAATTAGTTTGTCATATAACATAATCTTCCTTGTAGCTAGATCATATAAAGTCACACAGTCTATACACAACTCTCTGGCCTCCATTGCCAGTGGGAAACCTGCAGCTCTGTATAGCCCACTCTGCCAGATACATTTCATATCCTGTGAAGCATCTGCAGCAGTGATTTTCTTTAACACATCCTCTGCATCATAATTTCCTATGCTCGTATCAGTGCCAACTCCACTCGTACTGATTAGGGATGGATAACCTTTGTGCAAGGGAAATTCTTCTTTATCTATCTCCTTTCGTGGTTTCCTTTCTTTTTTCACCTCGCCCCCTATATCTTTCTTCTGTTTCGAGGCCATCCTGTGGAAACATACTTCTTTTAACTTTCATTTTACTTTCCTGTCTAGGGTTTTTACTATGAATTTCTGCTTTTACTATTTTACCCTAACTCGTTTTTCCCTTTCTATTTTTTGACTTTTAAATTTGCTAATCTCTACTTAGCTAATTAACAATTAAAATAGTAATTTGACAAATGTCTATGTTTTAAATTGAAATTAACAGTATTTTATCAACTGAAAAGAAATGGCGTTTTGGGATAAATACCTATTTTTCGTGACCGTTTAACCGTTGACGTTGACTTACTTTTACCTTTTCACCTTCGTGCAACTACTGTAACTCTGTTGCTTTAATAATTCTGCTCAATCCACTATAATAGTTCTCTTTTCTACAAATTTTAACTCTTAGTAGTATATCTAAAAGCGAAATAACATTAAAATTACCCTAACTCTTGTTAAATTTTACTTTGCTTGAGTGTTAGACTTGCATTAATTATAGCAATTAATGCGCTACAACTTCGGCCTTCTATTGCACTGTTTGTGTTTTTTAAACTTTTCTTACCGTTAGCTTAATTCTGTATGCATACTTTTTCCTTTGTATATTTCATTGTATGTTTTCCTTTGTATGTTCTCATTGTATCTTTAAACATACAAGCACTTTATGCAAAGAATCAAACTACAGCTCCTTTCCCTTTTTTGCTTTTTCCGTACATCTTTGTATCTTTCATTTTGTATATCGCGCTTGTATATTCCTTTGTATAAGCGCACATACAAACACCTTATACAACCATTTCCTTACCTTTCATCTCTCGTGATGCCTTTGATTTCTTTGTATATCTGCATTGTATATCATAAACATACAAACGCACAAACATACAAAGACTTTTCTGTTATTTAATTTCCTTTCGCATCTGGCTTGTATTTCCGCTTTGCATCTTTTAACATACATCAGCTTGTACATCTAAAATATACATTGTTATTATACAAGCTAAATGTGCAATCCTTTTCCTTGTATCTCTGCGATGCATATGACATTTGTATCAAACCCTTAAATGCAAGTCCGGATACATACAACATCCTTTGTATCACCTTTCAGACTTGTCCTTTTTATAAACCCCATTTTACTCACTTTTGGTTCCGCGATGTATATAAATTGCAATGTATCTTTCAGATATACTTTAAGTCCTGATGCATACATCATATCAGATTTAAACTTTCCTTGAATTCCACATTGTATGTATATCACAATGCATGTCTCAAAAACATTACATACAAAGACTGAAATATACAACAATTTAACCTTATTTCATGATCCTTTCGATTCCGCCTTGTATGTATTTTGAAATGTATGTATCCGAAACATACATATACAAAGTGTGAAACATACAACGATTATATCAACTTTAATACTCTTTTCAGTTTCGCGCTACGTATGTAGCTTTGCATATTTACTTTGCATGTCTTCCATTTACCTAATATACAAACAAAAACATACATTCATCGGACATACGTGTTTATTCATTTCAACTTTAAATTGTGTCGGGTCTGACTTGTATATAAAGATAAAGCGTTAGCAAAAAATGTATACAATTATAACAACATATATTTATAAACCCGATGACTTCCCCTTTTACGACTAACACAAAGACACAACATACAAACAACCTTGTATATAAGTGACCTTGTATATGCAAACAACTTTGTATATGCAACATACAAACCTTCTGATTGTACATTTACCAAAAAACACTTATAACTTGAAAAATATTGGGAATTCTAAAATGGTTCAAAAAGCAACCCTTACTCATTTTTGACAAGGAATTCACTGATACTCTGCTCTGGTACTTAATGTTATTTTTTCTTTATTTTCACCAAAGTTTGTAACTTTCACTTCCCTTTTCCCTTTTACCACCAAGCAGACCCACACACAGAAGCAACAAAAGCCAGCCACAGCAGGGGTCCTCATTTTTCTAAGGAGTAAAATGGGGCATGTTGTGAGCATCACAACATGATGTAGATGACATGTTATAGAAACTAAATCTAGCTCCACAAGCTCTAATGTGATAATGCAGTAAAATGTGATAATCTCCAATGTCGCTCTCCTTGGCACTCTGCAACTTAATATTAACTATCCCAATTGATTTGAATGCTTCCTGATGCTCCTATATCAGACTCTCAGGGTTAATTGAGAAGTGAGCAAGTTGCCTCAAGTTCTTCATGTTCTGGTGGTCTAGGTTTGGCAGTCTAGGTTTGGCGGTCTACTAGCAAGCCTTGTACTGCCTTAATGATTGACAGTCTGAGCAAGTCTTCTCTGCAAGCTACCTCAAGTTCTTCATGTTCTAGTGGTCTAGGTTTGGTGGTCTACTTGCAAGCCTTGCACTGCCTCAACGATCGGTGGTCTGAGCAAGTCTTCTCCGCAAGCTGCCTCAATTTCTTCATCTTGCCATGGTCTAGGTTCAGCGGTCTAGCTACAAATGTTACAACTACCTCTCAGTTTAGCATTCTATTGTCAAACACTTGTAGGCTACCTCAAGATTAATGTTTTCTTCAATCAATTAAGAGTCAATTATGCATACTCCGAAACAACCATGTGACTTCCTTGATTCAGTCAATACATTCTTGAATTCTCTCTACAACACTGTCTAATCCCTGGTACAATTTGCTCCGCACTCATCAAAATCTCACAGTTTCCTCTCTGTATACACTTTCCTTATACTTTTCTCTATTTCTTTATCCTTGTTTCCTTTACTCCGTTACACAAACTTTCTCCTCTGGTAGAATATCTTGTCATTCCTTCTTCCTCTGCAATAAGAACTTCCCTTTTCTGTTATGCTTCACACATGTTTACACAAACTTTCTCTTGCACTGTTTTCTCAGTTCTATAACACAACTCTCCTTAAGATCAATGCTTCACCCTCTTCCAGTTTCTCTATTAAATTTGATGACTCAAAAGGTTCCTCTTCCTTTGCATAAACTACCTCTACATTATTTATTGTTTCCTCATCATTAGCCTCTCTGGTAATAGGTTCTTGGTGACGTTCACTGCTTGATTCTTTTCACCTCCAAACATGAAAATTGGTTCCTCTTCTATCAAATCCTTTTTCATCCTTCCGGTATCCTTCACTATGATAACAATTATGACTCCTATCATTTCTTCCTCTGTAGTTTGAATTTTTGTCCTTGTTTTTCTCCGCATAAGTTCTTCTCTCTCTGCATCTTGATCCATATCATCTTTTTTCTCCAACACATGAATACTTCAATCTATACAACCTTTTGAACATACAAGTAACATGTTTCCATTTCGATCCATCAATCCATCCATAATCCATCTGCATATACTCTGTTATATGTTTTCTCCTCTGCATTCTATTCCAAAACATCTTTTCAGAGTGATTCCTTAATCCACAGTACTTACAAGGGTATAGATCCCAACACAATTTGTTTTCATGTCCATATCTATTACAATAAGAACAATGCATACCTTTCCTTCCCTGAGTTGACTTGTTTGAACTTGTGACAACATCCTTACCTCTACCATATCCAAGGCCTTCATTTCTTGATCTCATTACCAGCTCAATAGGCTCTATCATTCCTTGCTTATGCTTTCCCAACCCTTTCCCTTCATATCCCATTCTTTGCATGATTTTGAAGGGTATTCCCACAATAATGGGTTACACTTTTTGGCTAAACTTGACATTGAAATCAACATTTTGAACTAAATCTTCACTTTCTGACACCTATAGCCGCTAAACAGTTAGGAATTTGAAGATGATTTGAACTCGTGATTTGTGAGATTTTGTTTGTAGATTCTAAATATATACTTTCTAAAAAATTTGGAGTTAAATTGTAAAATTTTTTGCGTCTCCTTTGATAACTAGTTTTTAATAGTAAACAACATTTTTTTAAAGTGATGTGTATTCTGTAGCACATAACTTTTTTTCTACAAAGGATAAAATTCTGATTCTTTTGAATTTAGATTCGTAACACTGATATATAGGGCATGCATTTGGTTTCATAATGTTTTGTTGAATATTTTTTTTAATTAAGTTTTGAAGTCAAACTAATTATAATTTAGACACAGGCATATTCCGTAAAACATAACTTTTTCTGTATGTATCCAAATTCATTTTTTTTTGTTGAAACAAGGACATCAATACCTAGGAAATAGATATTTTTCAGAATTTATTTTCACTAATTTACTAATTTTCCATGTGTGTAGAACAAAGAACTTGATGTTCGATGAAAAACCTATATTCACAAGAAATAAAAAA
This sequence comes from Cunninghamia lanceolata, assembly GCA_027924645.1. Taxonomy (NCBI): domain Eukaryota; kingdom Viridiplantae; phylum Streptophyta; class Pinopsida; order Cupressales; family Cupressaceae; genus Cunninghamia; species Cunninghamia lanceolata. The sequence goes on from BSBN01001201.1 coordinate 4,951,594, forward strand.
TAAATATAATAATCAAATTAAACATATTTAAAATTATACTTTTTGGGAAGATTATAATAAGGACTACATACTTACAAAACATAAATTTTAAATGAATTCATTTGATCCCCCAAAAGGTCAATCAAAAGTGGTTTTTTATCAGCATTTTGATAGGTGTAGAGGAGACTCCATTATAGGTATGGTTTAAAACTAGCGGGGTTTTATCCAAGGGGGTTTGAATCTAAGGGGGTTTGATGAAACCCTCTTCAATTAAAATCCTTTAAATGACACCTTTCAAGGCTTAAATCATTATATTTTCTAAAAATATGTGATTTCAGCAAAAATCAAGATGTCCCTAGAAAGTGTAACCCATTATTGTGGCAACACCCTGAAACCAATACCATCACCAACAACTGCAGGTTCAATTACATTATTATCTTCATTCTCACCTTCTAAAGAAGCTTCTACAATATCACACAAATCATTAGTATCACAAAAAACATCACAAAGTTTATGTTGCAAGTATGAGGATAAATAGTGTTGTCATTGATGTCAACATACTCATATTGCATTAATGAGAAGGATTGGATGAGCTGTGTGCTGAGGTTATTGAGGAAATTAGTCTCAATCAGGAATAGTGAAGAACAGTGATGACAAGAAGGCAAAAGTCCTCAATAGGTTGAGGATCAGAGGATGCGGTTTAAAGGGTTTGTAGATATGAGTCTTGAGATGCTCCAGTCAAGATTTTAGAGGTCCACATGAAGATCTGAAGAAGTTATGGTCGCTCAAGTAGAACTGGTTCCGGCAGGTGTTCAGTGGTGACAGAGTGTCACAGATTGGTCTGGTGAGCTCCAGAATTACATTATCTCATTCTACGGATTGAGAAGAGTGTTGAAGAAGTTCGTGTGAAGTGACAACTAGATTTGTTCATGGTTTGGAGGTCCGAAAGCACCTTTTTCACTATGACAGTGATGACAGACTGTGTTCTTGAAGTTCCGGATGAAGAACAAAAGAATTCCAGTAAGCTGATAAAGTGCAGATGTTTTTGATGACTTAGGAAAGGTTTTGGTGATCTTTGGATCATGTACAATTCTTATTGGCAGTTCGCATTGAAGTTAGAGTTTGCATTTGAAGAATAACCATGGATATTGGTGTTCTTCTTGAGACTTGCCGACCGGATGTATTACACGTCTTGCGAATGATCTTGTAGGTGTTTGCCGACTTAGATGATTGTCCCTAAGTCGATGCCTTGTACAAATAAGGTATTGTGAATTCATTTTGAAGTGTCTTGTGGTGATGAGCATGGTATAGCAAAGAGAAGTGCGAAAGGCAGAGCAGGAGTTTTTGGGCTTAAATGGAACTGATCCAGGCATGGTAAAGATGTCAATCTCTAGTGCAAGTTTGTAATACTTGTTACTTTGTAGACAGTGTGTCTCTTGTAGGTAGTATGCCTCTTGTGAGCAGTGTGCTCGGGCAATGAGCCCTAATTGGCATGTGCCATCTATTTTTTCTTATTCTTCTAACAGAGAATAATCCTTGGGTTAATCACCCCGTGGTTTTTCCCTTGACTAGGTTTTCCACGTCAAAATCTTGGTGTCTCATGTGTTGATGTGTATCTACTCTGGTGTTTATGCTTTATGCTTTCATGAATGATTAATTGATATGCTATTAAATAACAAAGAGGATTTAAGTGTTTGAATGAGAGCAAGTTTTTGTACAACTGATTCACCCCCCCTCTCAGTTGTGTGCCCTATATCTAACAATTGGTATCAGAGCCAAGTTCCTCTAAAAGGAGCTTAACCGCTTGAGGAGATCCAGGATGTCGTCATACAAAAAGGATAGTCTGAAGTTTGATGGAACCAACTTCTCTCTTTGGAAAGGTCGCATGAAATGTCACTTGGAGTGTATGGGAAAAGCGTACTTGTCCATGGTCACAAAAGCATATGTACCTCCACAGGGTGGTCCGACAACTCTAAATGAAATCACAGATGCTGAAAACAATCTGCGGACCAAAGAGGCTCTTCTAAGCGCATTAACTGACTTAGAACTCTCAAATGTTATTGACCTACCAACTGCCTATGAGATCTGGATTAAACTGGAACTTCTGCATGAAGGAGATGAGTATGTTAAGAGTGCAAGGCTGTAGAGTCTCAAAGGGAAATTTGAAAGACTGAAGATGAGAGATGATGAAAATATTACTACCTTTATGCCAAGAGTAAATGAGCTGGTGTGTGGAATTAGGAATGTTAGTGGAGTTTTGGATGAAAATGAGATTGTTGGCAAAATTCTCAGATCCCGTCTTGCTGCCTACAAAATCAAGGTTGTTGCCATTGATGAATTCAGAGCCCATACAATTGTCACAAGAGACCAATTGGCTAGTAAATTGGCTGCATTTGAAATGACCGAGTTTGGAGATGATCCCCCCAAGATTGAATCTGCATTCAAAGCCAATACCTCTGTGAAAGGCAAACAAAGATTTGATCCGAGAGAAAACTCTTCAAGGAAGCTATCATGGTATGATCAAGCAAGAAGAGACATGGAAGAGGAAGAAACAAAAATAGCTCAACTTGAAGCCCTCATTGCAAAAAGACTGCCAAGAGGATCCAATAAGTATGAAGGAAAATTACCCTTTAAGTGCTTCAACTACAATAAGATTGGTCATTTTGCCTCAAGATGTCCGGAAAGATCTACAAGGTCAAATTCTAACAGACAAAGGTTCCAAAAGAATTTTTATTATGTTCATGAAGAAGCTGATAATGAAGGAGTAACAGATGATGAATCAAAGATAGGAGACAAATCCAGAAATGAATGGGTGTTTATTGCCATCAAGGAAGAAGATCCAATATCCTCTGAATCTATCAATCATAAGGTTGTAGAAAGAGCTTTGGCTGCCCAAATTGAAGAAAAGGATGATTGGGTTATTGACAGTGGATGCTCTCACCATATGACAGGTGACAAGAACAAGTTCTTAGATTTGGAAAGGTATGAAGGAGGAATGGTAAAGTTTGGTGATAATTCTGCTGGTGGAATCAGAGGTAGGGGAACTATCTCTTTTGATGGAAAGAATAAAACCAGTAATGTACTGTATGTTGAAGGATTGAAGCACAATCTTCTCAGTGTTGGACAGTTGGTGGACAAAGGCTATGATCTCCGGTTCAGGGATGGAAAATGCAAAATCTTTGAAAGATCCGGAACAGAGATTGCATCCGGTACTCAAACTAAAGGTAATATCTTCCATCTAGTTGGTACTAATAAAAGTTGTCTGTTTGTTCAAATTGATCAAAGTTGGTTATGGCATAGAAGGATGTGTCATGTAAATTTTGATAACATCATCAAGATAAGCAATACTTAGGCTGTAAGAGATCTTCCAAAGTTGGTAAAACCTACAAATAGTTTGTGCAAAGAATGTTAGCTAGGTAAACAGAGCAGAGTCTCATTCAAAAGCAAGGATCAGTCCTCTACCAGATTATTGGAATTAGTTCATACTGATCTATGTGGTCCGACAAGAATCAAGAGTATGCAAGGTGATAGATATTTCATGTTACTAATTGATGACCATTCCCAGATGATGTGGGTTACCTTTCTGAAAGAGAAATCAAAAGCTTTTGAGAAGTTCAAAATCTTCAAGGCTATGGTAGAGAATCAAACCGGATTAAAACTAAAATGTCTGAGGTCTGATAGAGGTGGTGAATTCACATCCGGTGAATTCATAGATTTTTGTGAGAAGCATGGTATAAAGAGACAATTATCTGCTTCTAGGACTCCACAACAGAATGGAGTAGTTGAGAGAAAGAACCAGACCATCCAGGAAGCATCTAGGACAATGATGATGGAAGCAAATGTTCCCTAGATGTTTTGGAGAGAAGCTGTCAGCACTGCAGTCTATACTCTCAATCGAGTTCAAATCAGAAACAATACCGATAAGACTCCTTATGAACTTTGGTTTGGCATCACTCCTACTGTGAGATATTTCAGAGTATTTGGTAGCAAATGTTACATTAAAAGAGATGAAGATCTAGGAAAGTTTGATGCTAGAAGTGATGAAAGAATTTCTTGGGTTACTCCACTCAAAGCAAATCATACCGGTGTTATAACAAGAGACTAAGAAAAATAATAGAAAGTACAAATGTGAAGGTTGATGAGGGAATAGAGAAACTCTCAAGGTTTTATGAGTATGATGAAGATGATCAGAATGGTGTTCTAGTTCAAGGAGCTCAATCCTCTCCTGAAAGTTAGATTCAGACTGATCCGGTAAATTAGGAAGAAGATAGGTTTGAATGAGCCTGATCAAGAAGCATAAGTGCAAGAAACTCCCAAAGTTCCAAGGTATGTAAGACTAAACCACTCTGAAGATTAGATCATAGGTGACAAAAGCAAAGGTGTGCAAACTAGAAGGAAAATTGCTCAAAATTCAGATGAATGTTGTCTGATTTCTAAGATTGAACCTAAGACAATAAATGAAGCCTGCAATGATGAAAATTGGACCAAAGCAATGGAGGAAGAGTTGATGCAAATTGAGAAAAATCACACTTGGGATCTTGTTTCTAGACCTAGAAACAAGAATGTAATTGGAACCAAATGGGTCTTCCGGAACAAACTAAATGAAGTTGGTGATGTAATCAGAAATAAAGCCAGATTAGTCTGCAAAGGCTACTCTCAAATAGAAGGGATTGATTTTGAAGAAACCTTTGCTCCGGTGGCAAGAATTGAAGTAGTCAGACTATTTCTTGCATTTGCTACCTTCAAAGATTTCAAAGTGTATCAAATGGATGTCAAATCTACTTTCCTGAATGGTGACTTAGAAGAAGAAGTGTACATTGAACAACCAGATGGATTTCAGTTATCTGAGCATGGTGATATGGTCTACAAATTAAAGAAGGCACTGTATGGTCTAAAGCAAGCCCCAAGGGCATGGTATGAGAGGCTGGACAAACATCTTTTGAAGATTGGTTTCAACAAAGGTACTGCTGATAGTAACCTATATTTCAAAATTGATCATGAAAACATCTTGATTGTTGAAGTATTTGTTGATGATATCATCTTTAGAGGAAGAGACAGTATGTGTAAAACCTTTGCAAATCAAATAAAAAGTGAGTTTGAAATGTCAATGCTTGGTGAAATGAATTTCTTCTTGGGTCTGCAAATTACTCAGACAAAGAAAGGAATCTTTATCTCTTAGACCAAATATGTGAAAGAACTTTTGAAGAAATTTGGAATGGAAGATTCAAAGCCAATGAACACTCCTATGGCTACCAGATGTAAGTTGAGCAAAGATGATGACTCTCCTAAGACAGATCAGACAAAGTACAGATCAATGATTGGAGGATTATTGTATCTCACTCAGACTAGACTAGATATAATGCAGGCTGTTGGTCTTGTGGTGAGATTCCAGGCTGATCCCAGAGAATCTCATGTCATGGAAATCAAAAGAATTTTTAGGTACTTAAAAGGAATAGTTGAGTATGGTCTATGGTATCCTAGAGATCATAATTTTTCTCTTCATGCATATACAGATGCAGATTGGGCAGGAGATGTGGATGATAGGAAGAGTACAAGTGGGGGAGCATTCTTTTTGGGAAAAAGGTTGGTTTCTTGGCTAAGCAAGAAACAAGAGGCAATATACCTGTCTACAACTGAAGCTAAATACATTGCAGCAGTAGGAAGTTGCACTCAACTTTTGTGGATGAAGAAAATGCTAAGAGATATTCAATTAGAATATGAGAAGCCTATCACAATTTTCTATGATAATTCAAGTGCAATAAATACTTCTAAGAATCTGGTATTGAATTCTAAGACCAAGCATATATCTATCAAATTTCACTTTCTGAGAGAGCAAGTGAACAAGGGTGAAGTCAGATTGGAGTATGTGCCCTCCAAGGATCAGCTTGCAGATATTTTTACTAAACCTCTTCCCAAGGACTCTTTTGAGTATCTCAGGGAGCAGTTAGGGGTCATGGCCCCTCTGATGATGAACTAGGATGCACTAATGTGCATCAGTCTGGTGGATATCATAATCATATCTTGTAATCCAGATTGATGATGGGGAGCTGCTACTCAGGGGGAGCAACTGGTATGATTCTAATGTGTTAGAATTGCAAGTATGAGCCCTTTGCCATTGATGTCAAAGGGGGAGAGAAGGCATCTGAAAAAAAAGTGGTTGATGATCAAAGGGGGGCAATAAAGGAAGAGAAGACATGTGAAGAGTTGTTGCTGATAGGGGGAACTGTGACAGAGAGGAGAAGTTCTTGTCTTGATGGTTTTTCACATCATATGTTGCCATTAATGACAAAGGGGGAGATTGTTGCAAGTATGATGATAACCAGTGTTGTCATTGATGTCAACATACTCATATTGCATTAATGAGAAGGATTGGATGAGGTGTGTGCTGAGGTTATTGAGGAAATTAGTCTCAATCAGGAACAGTGAAGAACAATGATGACAAGAAGGCAAAAGTCCTCAATAGGTTGAGGATCAGAGGATGCGGTTTAAAGGGTTTGTAGATATGAGTCTTGAGATGCTCAAGTCAAGATTTCAGAGGTCCGCATGAAGATCTGAAGAAGTTATGGTCACTCAAGTAGAACTAGTTCCAACAGGTGTTCAGTGGTGACAGAGTGTCACAGATTGGTCCGGTGAGCTCCGGAATTGCATTATCTCATTCTACAGATTGAAGAGAGTGTTGAAGAAGTTCGTGTGAAGTGACAACTAGATTTGTTCATGGTTTGGAGGTCCAGAAGCACTTTTTTTACTATGACAGTGATGACAGACTGTGTTCTTGAAGTTCTAGATGAAGAACAGAAGAATTCCAGTAAGCTGATAAAGTGCGGATGTTCTTGATGAATTAGGAAAGGTTTTGGTGATCTTTGGATCATGTACAATTCTTATTGGTGGTCCGCATTGAAGTTAGAGTTCGCATTTGAAGAATAACCACGGATATTGGTGTTCTTCTTGAGACTGGCCGACCAGATGTATTACACATCTTGCGAATGATCTTGTAGGTGTTTGTCGACTTAGATGATTGTTCCTAAGTCGATGCCTTGTATAAATAAGGTATTGTGAATTCATTTTGAAGTGTGTCTTGTGGTGATGAGCATGGTATAGCGAAGAGAAGTGCGAAAGGCAGAGTAGGAGTTTTTGGGCTTAAATGGAACTGATCCAGGCATGGTAAAGATGTCAATCTCCAGTTCGAGTTTGTAATACTTGTTACTTTGTAGACAGTGTGTCTCTTGTAGGCAGTGTGCCTCTTGTGAGCAGTGTGCTTAGGCAGTGAGCCCTAATTGGCATGTGCCATCTATTTTTTCTTATTCTTCTAACAGAGAATAATCCTTGGGTTAATCACCCTGTGGTTTTTCCCTTGACCAGGTTTTCCATGTCAAAATCTTGGTGTCTCATGTGTTGATGTGTATCTGCTCTGGTGTTTATACTTTATGCTTTCATGAATGATTAATTAATATGCTATTAAATAACAAAGAGGATTTAAGTTTTTGAATGAGAGCAAGTTTTTGTACAACTGATTCACCCCCCTCTCAGTTGTGTGCCCTAGATCTAATAGTTTAGGCTTAGATCTTAGACTTTCATTCTCTTTTCTGCATGCTACAAGTGACTGTTCTAACTGATTCACATGTTCTTTCAATCCTGATATTTCACTCTTTTGTAGACTGTTTTCCTTTTTTAGCTCTTCCAAATTTTCCTCTAGATCTCTATTCCTCTTTTCCACCTTCCCAAACAACTTGAATCCTTATTCCAATTCTTCAAAACTCTTTTCGACATACTCAAACAACTTCAACTCTTCTTCTAATTCTTCATTCCTCCTTTTTACATTTTCCAATTCTTCTTCAAGAGCATCATATTTGTCTTCTCCTAGTTCTTTTATCCTTTCCATCAATTCTGAATTACACCTTTTGATATCACACAATTTTTCTTCAAGAATATCCTTTTTGCATATTAGGTTTTCATTTTCTTACTTCATCCTTTTTCCAATCTTCCCCATTGAAACAAATTATACAAACAACTTTAATATGAAAAGCTTACCTAGATCTTTCTTGCCTTGATCTTTCTTCTGTGGTGACACTTTCTTTCAACACTTCTAGGGTTTCACACTTTCTTTCAACACTTTCTATTGTCCAACAGATCTGCAACCTTCCCAAGAGATTCACAACTAGTTCTACAGATCTGCAACCTTCCCAATAGATTTGTAACATGCTTTATAGATCCGCAACCTTCCCAACAAATTTGCAACCTTCCCAGCAGATTCATAACCAACTCTGATACCACTTGATGTAGTCAAGGTAGGAGGGTCCAATGAAGGACTGTCCAACCTTGCAGCCTTAAACAACTAACATCATGATCATAACAAAAATGCAACAACTTACAATCAATAGAATGAAAAGAGATATTCATAGACACATGACACAAGATATATCCTAGGAAAACCCTAAGAGGGAAAAACCCAGCCTTCAAAGCTCATTCGTCATTATATTATAATCTCAAATCATATTACATATGCCACTAGGGATTTTCATATGCTAGGTCGTAGCCCGGGGTTGCAAAAGATTCATACAACACAACATCATGTCTTCTTCCCTATTATCCTTCTCGATCCTCTGCTCTGTATCTTCTTCTATTCACTACTCTACTTTTTGCTCTGTTCTACTACTTCTCCAGATCAAAACAATTCATCTTCTTGCTTCATATCTTTGCACACTTCGTCACTCTTTGCTGCTACTTTGAAACAAACATTTATCCTTCGTTTATATCCTCCGCAAGCCTTCACAACATTATCAAGTCAGCCTAATTGTAATTGTTAGTATGAAACGTGTAGACATAGATAGGTCAGACCTAAACATATGGTATTGCTCTGCAGGTGAATGGAACTTCGTGTGGATCTCCATGAAGGTCGGCCAGGTTCTGAATTACCTTAAATGAAGTTCCATTAGGCTCCACAAGCCACAAAATTTCTCCGCAAACCCATTAAGCTTCAAAGGAACATTGATTGCTCTGCTATGAGAAAACATGTAATCTTCTGATAGCAATATCTCTCAAAAAATGAACCCAAATGATCTAAATTTTGGATATGATGAAGATGACATGTTATAGAAACTAAATCTAGCTCCGTGAGCTCTAATGTGATATTGCAGTAATCTCCAATGTCGCTCTCCCTGGCACTCTACAACTTAATATTAACTGTCCCAATTAATTTGAATGCTTCTGAATGCTCCTACATCAAAATATATGAGTACAACAAACTAGGGGTTAGGATATGTCCCCTATGATGAACAATCTAACATGGTTTATCTTATACTTCTATGTTTTCAAAGGAAGCTTTGTCTAATGAGGATATTGACACAAAGTCCACTCGTAGACTTTATGATGATCTTTCTACCACAAACTTATTTAACAATGCTACCATCTTTACTATCAAACTTGAACTCCATCATCTTGAAATCCTTGATTGGGACCAACAAAATCACGCATTCCAAAATGGTGAAGTAGTCACGAAATTATGAGACTTCAAGACAACATCCCAACAAGAGATTATCATAAATGTCCTAAAATTAATCCTTATGCACAAACATATACAACAAAGCATCTAAGAAACTCTAAGGAGCATTATGAAGGAAAGTGTTGGTATGAAGAACCAAGGCACAATCAAGTAAAAATCTAAATAAATCCAAAGGGTAATGTGAGTTCATAAATCAAAGAGAAGCAAAATATCTAAATAGAGTAAAATCTCAAGTTGAAGTTGTCATTCCAATTGTAATAGACAATAAAAAAAGCACTTTGCACATAAAAGGTGTGCATCGTCTTTGCAACTATTATTGGTCCCAACACATGCAATATCTACCATGACATGCGAGACTGTTGGTCTTAATTTGGTTCCCAATCCCAAATTCAAGCATCCCCATGCCCACTCTAACAATCTAAAACCTCAAAATCCTAAAAATATCAAATCCCAACACAAAGATCTCAAGTCAAGCTTTCCAATTCATACTCCCATGATAAAATCTGAAAGCCCACAATCTAAATCCAGTATATCAAAATCTTGAATTAGTCATACCTTGGCTATAACTCTCTACCATAGAGATTATGATGGTACTTTGTTGAGTTGCTCACACTCAGATAAATCCAACTCAGTTCTCCATGAGGATCACAACAATATTTTTGGGTTGTACATCAGTGGCGGGATCCCAACACATTAATTACTTTGAGAAGGTTATTCTTGGGATATCATGGTAGGGGCATATTGTGAGGCCCACTCCTTCTCCTCATGTTCACATATTATTGTAATAGACTTGTTTGTGCAAAATACTCTTGGATGTGCTATTATATTTTGTTATGATCATGGATGCTGTGGACACTGATACTATATTTAGAATAATAGTTGATTATTTGTTGTGATCAAGAATTAGTTAACTAGTGATTATGGACTTGTTTACATTTTCTTTATTCAAGTATAGAATTCATGTTTACCTTGTCACTATGGATTGAATTTAGAATGGATTTAATTATGCGATGATGAATCTTAGTGTAATTGGATAGGTGTTATGTGTTTATGCGATTGAGTGTAAATGTGATTCTGTTAGTGGATTAAGCTTATTGTTGGATTTTCATTAAATCTTGATAATGACTATTTAATTACAATGTACCTATGTTGTGTATAGTGATTTAATTGTAAAAGTTGCTTCAACTATTATTTTGGATATATTGACATTTTTGTGCACTTGTGTGTATGTTAATTTCCATGACCAATGGAAGAATATGGAGGTTTTGAAGAAACCATTGTTGTGATTTCCTAGTGTACCTAGGCCTTATCCTAAGAGGGGATTAAGGTCTTCGCGTGTAAATGTGGTGTGTATGGGATTTTGTTGATTAAATTTTTTTAATTCTATTTTTTAAGATTTTAAGTTGGTGTTGTTACAAGTATGTGCCTAATCAGTGTTGTCATTGATTTCAACATATTCTTGTTGTCATTGGTGTCAACTGTATCCTATTCCATTATTTGTTTAGAAGACTTGTATGTTGAGGATATTCAGAAAATTAGCCTCTCTAGAAGAAACAAGTAAGCCAGAGAGAAGTGCAGTACAAATAGTGAGTTGTATGCTGAAGAACAGTCTGGTAAACTGTTCCACATTTGTTTCTACTTGAAGATCATGGTCTGTAGATTGGAAGTAAGTTAGAGGTATGTCTGATGATGCTATATTTTGGGTCTAAGCCATCCGCATGAACATCTGAGTGAGTTGTGTTCACCAGAGTGAAGCTTGCTTTTTCTGTAAGTTTAATTGAGACAGGAAGACAGTATTTGGCTCTGCATTCCTCCGCAAGAAAGTATTTTGCTATGTGGTTCTAGAGGGAAGTCTGGGATGATGATAAGTGCCTACAATTGCAATGGTTCGTGGTTTGGTGGTCCGCAAGCTATCTTTGTTTTATGACAGTTGAAGATAGTAAAGTTCATGTACTCCGGTGAGAACATTCCTATGAATAAAGTGGTTAAGGTTCGTGCAGTTGCTCCTAATGATTATAGCATGCTTGTGGATGTCTCCTAATCATGTTCCTATCTAGACTTTGGTCCACACTAAGAAATTGAGATGGTGTGTGAAGATTGTTCCCAGATAACGTAGCGTGTAACCAGTCTTGGCTGACCTGGTTGATCCTAGTGATTGCGGAGATCCCTAGAAGATTGTAGAATCATGTTGTGGTGTGGAAGATCATGTTTGAGTCCCAACTAAGGCATGGCATGATCCGCATTTCATTCCCTTTAAATGATGTTGCAATAGGTCAGGACCTATTTGTTGGCAAGAGACACTGTGTAGCTTCATTGGTGTTGTCATTGATGGCAACAAAGACCACTCCACACATCCGCAGGACATGGTGTATCTTTACCGAAAGTCAGATTGAAGAATACTTTAGTCCAGTAAGCAAGAACAGAGCATGCAGCAAGGTCTGACAGTCAGGTCTGGATCTCTTAGAGGAAGTATCTTTGTAAAGTGCGGACTTGGGGAAGTCAAGAGGAATACCTTGACTAATAGATTCCAGGGATTGAGCCTCTGATGATGAAAGAGTGAAGAGATATGAGCATCTAAGTATTGGGGTCTAGTTTGGAAGAGTAGATAGAGGAAGAACTGACCAACAGAGCATCAAAATTATTTCGGATGAGATATTGATGGTGATTAAGGTTCTTAAGGTATCATCCATGATTGGCTGACATGTTAGATGACTTCTATAAGTATCTCCTTGATTTGCATCACTTGGTAAGCAAGGATTCTGCTGACAGACTAGAGTTTGGGAAAATATTGACTATTCCGGATGCCGACTAAAAAGAGGATGAAATGCTTTTTACGGATATATATACCAGATGGATTTAGATGTGAAGGGTGAGTGTTGTGTATGGTGTTGTGCGAAGAATAGCAGAAGAGCAGTGTGAAGGCAGTAAGATAGGTCTAGAATGTAATAGGACATCAACACCTAAGGAGAGTAAGAATGAAGTGCAACAGATCAGTATATTGGGCTTAACCAGAACTGAACTTTAGCATGTGTGGATGCTTCTCATCAGTTCAAGTATTTTGTTACCTTCTTTTCTCGTAGATAGTGAGTCTCTTGTAGGCAGTAAGCCTCTTGTGAGCACTGTGCTCGGGCAGTGAGCCCTAATTGGCAAGTGCCATTTTGTACTATTCTATTCTTCTAACAGAGAATACAATCTTGGGTTAATCACCCCGTGGTTTTTCCCTTAACCGGGTTTTCCACATCAAAATCATTGTGTCATGTGTACTAATGTTATTTCTGCTTCCATGGTAATGCTTGCTTGTATGATTTGATTCTACAATAATTATTAAAGAAGGACTGAAAATCAAAATAATTAAGATAAGTGATTCACCCCCCTCTCAGTTATCAACAATTGGTATCAGAGCCAAGTTCCTCCAAACAGAGCCTAACAGCTTGAGGAAGATCTGGAAATTCAAATGGATATGTATGGTATGAGGGAACAACTTCAGTCTGCCCTAGATGATCTTGAACAATCTAATTCTCAAGTTAATGAATTGAAGGAAAGACTTAAACAGGCTGATGAATTCATAAATGACTTAAAAGAGAAACTGAGTATCTCTATGAAAAAGAGAAAGATCCTACTTCAGCAATTAGCAAGTCAAGGTGAAACCAATGATACAAATGAAGACCTAAAAGAGAAAACCAAGCTATGTGAAAAGTTATCAAAAGAGGTCGTTATGGTAAGACATGAAATGGAATTAGGAATTATGAAGTTCACCCAAGAAATTGAAGAAAAAAGAAAAACTGAAGATGATCTATGACAATCTCTCAAAGAAAAATCAGAAGACTACCATAAAATGGACAGAATAATCAAACATCTGGAATCTGATCTTGAAGATGCTAGAGATAATGAAGAAAAACTTGAGGATCAAATAGGCATTCTTAAAAAGGATCTACAAACAGAAAATGAATACAAAGAAAAATTCAAGATAAGCTTTGCTCAAATTAAAGTTCTTCTTGAAAGTCAAAAGAGGGTAGATGACAAGCATGGCTTGGGATATGAGAAAGGTGAAAGCTCAAGATCCGGTTAGAAGAACTTTGGATCAGGAAATCCAAGGAACAGACCTAGAAGACCTCTGGTAAGGTAACCAAATGCTCAAAGATATCCATCCTTCAATGGATATTGCCACAACTGCAATAACTTTGGTCATAAAGCAAATAAGTATAGAAGAAGAATGAATCAAACTAATTCATCCTTCTCCGGACAATGTTTCAATTGCAAAAGGTATGGTCACAAATCTCATGAGTGTAGAAATATGCAAATGAACAATTCATTCAATGGTAGATGTTTTGCATGCAATAGAATGGGACATATGGCTAATTAGTGTAGATCAAGAGGATATCAGTCAAATATGCAAAGAAATGTTGTTTGCTACAATTGCAATAAATCCGGTCATATTGCCAAATTTTGTAGAAGTAAGAATCAAGACAAAAGGGGTCCGAAACAGTATAATCATAGCCAAGACAAAGGAAAGGTAAAAGGGAACGCGAATGAAATTCAAAGGGAGATGAATAAGATCTGGGTGAAGAGAATCACAGAGAATGTTGGGGATGGATCCACACCAGAATCTAGTGCTGATAATCCTTCCAGAAATTGAGTAGATGAGCTCTGGCTCCGGGGGAGTCACTAAGAAAAACAAATCCCCCAGCCAGTCAATTGGTGCCTAAAATCGGCACATGGGAAGTTGCGGATTAAAAGATTCTCAGAGAAACATCTAAAGAAAGCTTGGTAAAGATATGGAAGATCTGCAGGAAGATCTGAAGAGTCTAATCTTCCAAGATTGATCCGGTTTAATAATCATCCGGTAAAACAGGATTATCACAGTTAGATCTGGTATGATTCAAACTGAGGAATCTTGATCTGTGGATAGATGAAATGTTTGGGGAAAGAAAGATAGATTGTCAATCATCACCAAGAACAATTCTATATGCTTCTTAGTGATTTGGAAAAGATCTTTTCTCAGAATAAGGAGAACAAGGTAACCGGAATGACTTGAATTATGCATTTATTGCAATATAGAATTAGGGTTTGCTCAGTGATAAAAGGGTTCATTTGATCGTCATTTACACATTTGCACTCAAAAAGAAGAGAAAAAGAGCTTTGCAAACAAATTGTCTCAAGTCTCTCAAAGATCAACCACATAAGAGAATTCTTCTAGCAATTCGATCCAGCTCATTCTGTGAAACCTAGAAGCATAAAAAGGTATTTTTCACTCTTGATCAAACTTTCTCTAAATCTTTAAGATGGCTACTTCGAATGTTGTAAAGATTTCTAATAGGCCTCACCCCAAATTTAAGAAACATCCCTACAAATCTATAGAAGTGGATCCCTTAGAGGTATTTTCCAGCATTCCACATGGGGTTTTGCATGTAGAAGATGTTAGGGTTTACATTCACGCAACCATTGAAGATTTTGGTGAATCCAAGCTGATGGACATCTACCACAAGGAACTGATAGATGAATCTTTTGAACTAAAACCTCAGTATAAGGCCATCCAGGATAAACATTTCGGTCAGTACATCCATTTCCCCTATTTTGAAGAAGATGAGTGGGTCTGGTATGTGTTGAGCAGAGTGCATGATAACTTCTTATGGTTGAATAGACCATTCAAGATCACCAAGGATGCAATTAGGGCAGTAACTAGTTTACAGTCTTCTGGAGGGTTACCTATTCTCAAATCTATCAAAAACCAAACTATGAGTGAGGCAACTGGATAAGAGAGCAATGACCATAGAAGATATCACTGATCCAGATATCAAGTTTGCATCTATGATAATTGGCTATAAGATATGTCACTCCAGTAGGGAGAATTTAGTATCCAGAACTACTGTGTATACTGCTTATGAAATGTTGAGAAAGAATGCAGATTATGATATCTGTGAACTCCTTCTAAGCCAACTAATGGAAAACTTACAGAAGATCAAGAAGGACAAAAAGAACTCTTTTAAGTATGGTGGATTGATATTCTATTTGTTTTTCTACTTTATGAATGAGCTGCCCGGATCCATTGGTTGGGTATGGCAGAATGACAGACCTGTTGCAATTCAAATTAGAGATTACTTGCATGGGCTTGGGGATGCTAAGGCAAGAAATACAACTTTGTGGGGTTACTTCAAGAACTTTCAAAATATGATGCAAACCAGAGAAAGAATTCCCCAATCATTGGTTGAGAAGTACAAAGATATAGTGTGTTTCATGGTTGACACTGATCAATGCCTAATGGAGGTAGTGGAGCCAAGGACAGTCTGGATCATGCCAATGGGGTATGAAGTTGATGAGAAAATTGTAGAGCTGCATATCCAACATCTGCTGAGCCAGCCCAAAGACCCTAAGGCAGAAAGGTTTGGAACCTTCCAAGAGCTGAGTGTAAAAGTTCATGTGGAACTTAGACAACCTAAAATCAAGAGGAAAGTGAGAAGGGAAGTTGAAGAAGTTGCCAAGAGGCATGGAATCTCAAAAGAGGCACTTGATGCCCACAGAGAAAAGATGGAAAGAGCAGAAAAAGAAAAGGAAGAAGCATAAAAAGAAAGTGCTCCGGTAAAAGCCCCCTCCCGGACCAGATCCTCTAAGAGCTCTGCACCTGCAACTGATAAAAGCTCAAAGGCATCTAAACCAGAAGCAAAATCATCTGGTAAAATAGAGAAAAGAACTAAGACAAAGGCCACAAGGTCTTACATCAGTCAGAAGGATGATGAAGAAACTGAGTCAGATGAGGAGGTAAAGAAAATGAAGAAGAGGAAGAAGAAAGGATCCGGTGAATCTTCTACAAGTTAGGACATGGAAGAGATGGTAGAAGAATTTGTTGAAAGGCCCACTCTATCCATTGATGATGTAGTCAAATCAGTCACTGTGGATGGAAACCTAAAACCAATGACTGAATTCTATGATGATTATAATGAAGCTGACCAAAAGATCTTGCAAGAAGCCACAGTCAAATATTTGAATATCTATAATAAGGCTTTTATTGAAATCATATCTCTCATTCCCAAAATCCTAGAGAAGGAAGTAGAAATAAGAAAGAATAATGCTAAGGCAAAGGATCTTGAGATCTGAGAACAGATAACCATTCAACTCTTTCCTTCAATCACTCAGAAGCCAATGAATATGATCTTCAAAGATTGCAAGGATGAGTTCCGGAGCAAAGCTAGAATGAATCAACTTATGCTTGGAGAAACTGACAAAATAGCAAAAGAGACAGAAGAGATTCTCTGGAATGCATACAAAAGATTCAACATTCCCATTGTAGAAGACTTAGATGATGAAACCTCTACCATGGATGACAAAGAAGAATCCACTAAGATAGTAGCAGAAGAGGCAAAGGAGACTAGTGAAGAAAAAACTAAGGACTTAGATTCCTCTGTTCCAGAAGAGGAAGTCCAAGGAGAAGTAAATCCAGATTCTCCAACAGTCTCCAGATCCTAAAGAGAAGAAAGAATAGAGGAGAAAGAAGAAGAAGTGAAGGGAAGAGAAGAAGGTCAAGTTGAGAAGAACACAAGTGACAGTGCAGAAGGAAAGAAAACTTTGTCTCTGGCAAGAGACACTATAGAAACTGTCAAGGATTTCTTGACTAAAGAAATGATGGAGATTGATGAACCAGAGTTACTTCAAGGACCATTTGACTTTGATTCTCTCTCCCTGATTCAAACAATGAAGATAGCATCCTTTGCCCAAGCAAAGGCTAAAGAGAAACTTCTAAAGTCTCACATGGAAGACTGTGAGCTGCTAGGAATTGCATCCAGTGTGCTTGAAAAGATCATGCCATCCTTTCAGAAGGATTCCTCAACTTCTTCATCTGGTAATCTCAAGTCTCTTGTTAGTTCTGTCAGGACTCATTTTGAATCTTTAGAGAAATCAGCTGAGGTGAAGGTCTGGAAAGAGTTTTTGGATAAGAGATTCTCCGAGTTACAAGGCTTAATAACCAATGATAGGAGAAATATGGATATAGGGATAAAGAGCTTAGAAAATGCTCTTAAGGATGGAGGAGAAGTATATAAATTTTGTATATCCTGGACTAAAGAAACAAAGGATATTGAGAAGAAAGTGAAAGAACAAGAGGATAAACTGTCAAGCCTCTCTCAAAATTTTGATCCTCTCACTATATCCATAATAAACCAGGAATGTCAAACTATTGTAGTCATGAATGAGATTAAGAAGCTTGAGAAGGAGAGGAAGAACATATTAAGCAGGATGGGTGAACTTAGAGGGATGATTATCCCTAAATTAGAGGCCATGCATGAGGCCCTAACTGATGCCCAGACCACAACCCGAACTAGTGATCCGACAGATCTTAAGAGGGCAGAATCTTTTGCATTCCTGTTGAGTGGTCACATCTCAATTTTGGACAGGATGAAGCAGAGTTGGGCAACATAATTTCCCTAGTTGAAGACATATTTTGCAGATATACTTCAATATATGTAAGTGTATCATGTATTTATACTTATGCGGCTAAGTATAGTTGATTTTTTTTAGGATTGTTGGTGTGCGGATTCTACCCTTTGCCATTGATGTTAAAGGGGGAGTGAGGAGCAGTGAAAAATGTGGAATCTAGATAAGGGGGAGCTCTAGAAAAATGTACATTAGAACAGAGCATCAACCAAGGGGGAGTGTAGTGTGACACTTAGTCATTTTTCACTAAGTGTTGCCATCAATGCCAAAGGGGGAGATTGTTGGAAAGAGACACTGTGTAGCTTCATTGGTGTTGTCATTGATGGCAACAAAGACCACTCCACACATCCGTAGGACATGGTGTATCTTTACTGAAAGTCAGATTGAAGAATACTTTGGTCTGGTAAGCAAGAATAGAGCATGCAGCAAGGTCTGACAGTCAGGTCCGGATCTCTTAGAGGAAGTATCTTTGTAAAGTACATACTTGGGGAAGTCAAGAGGAATACCTTGACTAATAGATTCTAGGGATTGAGCCTTCGGTGATGAAAGAGTGAAGAGATATGAGCATCTAAGTATTGGGGTCCAGTTTGGCAGAGTAGACAGAGGAAGAACTGACCAACAGAGCATCAGAATTATTTCGGATGAGATATTGATGGTGATCAAGGTTCTTAAGGTATCATCCATGATTGGCCAACATGTTAGATGACTTCTATAAGTATCTCCTTGATTCGCATCACTTGGTAAGCAAGGATTCTGCCAACAAACTAGAGTTTGGGAAAATATTGACTATTCTAGATGCCGACTAAAAAGAGGATGAAATCCTTTTTGCAGATATATATACCGGATGGATTTAGATGTGAAGGGTGAGTGTTGTGTATGGTGTTGTGCTAAGAATAGTAGAAGAGCAGTGTGAAGGTAGTAAGACATGTCTGGAATGTAACAGGACAGCAACACCTAAGGAGAGTAAGAATGAAGTGTGCAGCAGATCAGTATATTGGGCTTAACCAGAATTAAACTTTAGCATGTGTGGATGCTTCTCATCAGTTCAAGTATTTTGTTACCTTATTTTCTTGTAGACAATGAGTCTCTTGTAGGTAGTAAGCCTCTTATGAGCAGTGTGCTCAGGCAGTGAGCCCTAATTGGCAAGTGCCATTTTGTACTATTCTATTCTTCTAACAGAGAATACAATCTTGGGTTAATCACCCCGTGGTTTTTCCCTTAACCGGGTTTTCCACATCAAAATCATTGTGTCATGTGTACTAATGTTATTTCTGCTTCCATGGTAATGCTTGCTTGTATGATTTGATTCTGCACTAATTATTAAAGAAGGACTGAAAATCAAAATAATTAAGATAACTGATTCACCCCCCCTCTTAGTTATCAACACTATTTTGTAAATGTTTGTAATACCGACCTTGGAGATTGTTCCAATGGTTGATACCAACCTTGATGATCATTCCAAGGTGGATGTAGTGTATAAATACTTGTAGCTGAGTCATGGAAAAGTTGTCCTTGAGTGAAAATGAGAATATATTAAGAAAGGTCTAAAGGCAAAGCAGAGAAAAGGTAGAGGAAAGAAGAGAAAGAGCAGAGTAGAGGAAGAGTAGGGCAGCGAAAGAGCAGAGCTAAGGAATTGTTTATTCACAATAAAGAAAGGTGTTTGATCATGACAGTGAATCTAGCAGTAAGCCACTAGTAGGGTTTAACAACCCTTATTATAATCTTTCTAGGCTTAGGGTTGAGGCAATGAGTCTGCTAGACCTAGTTGTTCTTCATGGCAGTAAGCCAGTATGTTTAGGCCGATAGGGTGACCAAGCCTGAACATCATTATTTCAAGATCACAATATATATTAAGAGTTAATCCTCTCCATGGTTTTTCCCCACCTTGGGGTTTTCCATGTAAATTTGGTGTCTCTTGTGTTTGATGTTAAGGTTATGATTTCATGCACTCATTGTTAAATCATAATAATTGTGGATAAGTGATGAATGTTTAATTACAAAAAGTGTTTAAGTTTTTGTGACAATTGATTCACCCCCCTCTCAGTTGTCTGACGCATATCAACAATTGGTATCAGAGCCAATTTCCTCTGAAGAAAGTTTAACAGCTTGAGGAAGATCCAAAATTTCTTACAAGAAGGAAGCACCACATTTTGATGGAACTAATTATGTTCTCTGGAAGGCTCGAATGAAAAGCCATCTTCTTTCTCTTGGTATCAAAGTTTGGAAAGCTACAGAAATAGAATACACCATACCTCAAAATGGCCCAACAATTGAAGACAAAAGAATATGAGATAGATATCAAGGCAAGGGACGCTCTACTAAGCTCATTAACTGACTCAATACTGACGAAAGTGGTATATCTTGAAACTGCAAATAAGGTATGGGAAAAGTTGAAAAATCTGTATGAAGGAGATGACTCTGTGAAGGAAGCCAAGTTACAAAGTCTAAAAGTGAAATATGAAAGCTTGAAGATGAACAATGATGAAAACATATCAGCGTTTATGCACAGAGTTGATGAACTTGTTATAGGGATAAAAGCCATAGGTGGAACTCTCAATGAAAAGGAAATTGTCACGAAAATATTTAGATCTCTGCCCAAGTCCTACGATCACAAGGTGGCCACAATGGAAGAATTCATGCGAGTAAAAATAGTTAACATGGATCAGTTGCTTGGTAAGCTTACTGCTTTTGAAATGAGGGAGTTAGATGATGCTTTGCCAAAAGGTGAGACTGCTTTCAAAGCCAGTACTCCTAGAAGTACTTCCAGATCAGAAAAGTATAAGATAGAATCTGATGATGAGATAGATGAAGTTGAAGCCAACTTTGTGGACAAGCTGCAAAGAGGATCCAGTAAGTATAAAGGCAAATTACCTTTCAAATATTTTTTTTTGTGGTAAAGTAGGTCATTTTGCTTCCAGATGTCCTAAAAGAATTGAAAGAAATAGAAGAAGATATGAGAACAGGCCTAGGACCCAAAAGAAGTGTTATTATGTTGAAGATTTTGATAATGGTGAACCAGCTAATGCTAATTCCTTTGTAAGTGAATTCTTGTTCATTGCTATTAAGGAAGATCTTGTGTCTATTAATTCTTCTAGCTGTATGAAGGAAGAAAAACTAGTGGAAAGTGCTTTGGCTGCTCAGGTCATCAAGGACAAAGAGGAATGGGTTATTGATAGTGGTTGCTCTCACCACATGGCTGGTGACAAAAGTAAGTTTGTAAGTTTGGAAAAATATGATGGTGGATTGGTTAGGTTTGGAGATGAGACAACTGGTAGGATTTGTGGAAAATGATCTATTTCTTTTCATGGCAAGCATAATACTGAAGATGTCTTGTATGCGAAAGGATTAAAGCACAATCTTCTGAGTGTGGGTTAGATGTGTGACAAGGGCTACAACTTAAGCTTCAAGGGCAATGGATGCAAGATTAGGGAAAGCTCCGGAACAATCATTGCAACTGGTAAGAAGACCAAAGGTAATATCTATCACTTGAAAGGAACCAAGAACTATTGCTTGTTGACTCAGATTGATGAAAGTTGGTTATGGCATAGAAGGTTGTGTCACATAAATTTTGATAATATTATGAAGATAAGTATTGCACAAATTGTTAGAGATTTGCCTAAGCTTGTGAAGCCTACTAATCTGGTTTGCAAGGAGTGTCAATTTGGAAAACAAACAAGAATAGGTTTCAAAAGCAAGGATCAATCAGTTGGAGGACTACCTGAGCTAGTGCATACAGATTTGTGTACCAGAGTAAGAAGTTTGCAAGGAGACAGGCATTTCATGCTACTCATTGATGATTATTCTAGAATGACTTGGGTCACCTTTTTCAAAGAGAAAGATGAAGCTCTAGATAAATTCAAGGCATTTAAGGCAATGGTTGAAAATGAGATGGATTTGAAAATCAAATGTTTGATATTTGATAGAGGAGGAGAGTTCACATCAAATGAGTTCAATTTCTTTTGTGAAGAGCATGGAATAAAGAGACAGTTATCTGCGCCCAGAACTCCACAACAAAATGGAGTTGTTGAAAGGAAAAATAGAATAGTTCAAGAAGCTGCTAGAACCATGATGAAGGAAGCTCATCTTCCGGAAGCATATTAGAGGTAGGCAATTCACACTGTAGTATATATCCTAAATAGAGTTCAAGTAAAAGGTAACAGTTCAAAAACTCCCTATGAATTGTGGTATGGTAGAGTTCCTACTGTGAAATATTTCAAAGTCTTTGGTAGCATATGTTATATCAAAAGAGAAGAAGATTAGGCAAGTTTGATGCTAGATGTGATGAAGGAATCTTTCTTGGTTACTCCACCAAGAGTAAGCCCTACCAATGCTATAATAAGAGGTTGAATAAAATCATTGAAAGTGCAAATGTCAAAGTTGATGAGTGTAGAGAAAGGTCTTTAGAACCAAGTGGATATGAGTTAGATGATCTAGATGTTTTAGAAGTGGTGTAGCATGAAGACAACACAGATGAAGAAGAACAAACTCTAGTAAGTGCTAACAAAACTCCAAGATATGTAAGAATCAGTCATTCTAAAAATCAAATCATAGGAGATAAGAGCAAAAGGATCTTAACTAGAAGAAAAGATATAGAAGAACAAGTAAATTTCTGTCTTATCTCTAAGATTGAACCTAAAACTATGGATGAGGCATGCAAAGATGAGAATTGGATAAAGGCCATGGAAAAAGAATTGATGCAGATAGAGAAGAATTAGACTTGGGATCTTGTTCGTAGACTAGCAAACAAGAATGTAATTGGTACAAAGTGGGTCTTCAGAAATAAAATGAATGAGAATGGTGAAGTGGTAAGAAACAAAGCAAGATTGGTATGCAAAGGATACGCTCAGGTTGAAGGAATAGACTTTGCAGAAACTTTTGCTCTAGTAGCAAGGATTGAAGCAATAATGATGTTTCTAGCTTTTGCAGCATACAAAAATTTCAAGGTTTATTAAATGAATGTGAAGTCTACCTTCCTAAATGGAGAGTTGGAAGAGGAAGTCTATATTGAACAACCGGAAGGATTTCAGTCATTAGAACAAGGGGACATGATATGCATATTGAAGAAAGCACTATATGGACTGAAGCAAGCTCCCAGGGCATGGTATGAATGGTTGGATAGGTACCTGATACAGATAGGGTTTAGTAAAGGTATGATAGGTAGCAACCTCTACTTCAAGATCAATCATGAACAAACTTTGATTGTTGCAGTTTTTGTTGATGATATTATTTTTGGAGGCAATGAAGGTATGTGCTCAATTTTTGCTAGAGAAATGCAAAGTGAATTTGAAATGTCTATGTTTGGAGAGATGAACTTTTTTAGGTTTGCAAATAAGTCAATCAGATAAGGGTATCTTCATTTCTCAGTCTAAGTATGTGAAAGAGTTGTTAAAGAAATTTGGAATGGAAGACTCTAAACCAGTATGCACACCTATGATAACTGGCTGTAAGTTGAGCAAAGATGATAACTCACCCTTGGCAGACCAAAAAAAGTATAGGTCTATGATTGGAGGATTACTTTATATGACTCAAACTAGACCTGACATAATGCATGCAATGTGTCTTATGACAAGATTTCAGGCAGAACCTAAGGACTCACATGTTATGGTAGTCAAGAGAATTCTGAGATATTTAAAAGGTACAATAGATTATGGTTTGTGGTACCCTAGGGATAGTGATTTTGTTCTCAGTGCATATATTGATGCAGATTGGGCCAGAGATGTGGATGACATAAAAAATACAAGTGGAGGTGCATTCTTCTTGGGAAAAAGATTAGTATCTTGGTTGAGCAAGAAACATGATTCAATATCCCTATCTACTGCAGAGGCAGAATACATTGCAACAGCATGGAGTTACACTCAAGTGTTTTGGATGAAGAAGACTTTGAAGGACATCAAAGTTGTGTATGAAGAAGCTATTACAATCTTTTGTGACAACACAAGTGCCATAAACATATCAAAGAACCCAGTGATGCATTTAAGGACCAAGCATATATCCATTAGGTATCATTTTTTGAGAGAAAAGGTAACAGAGAATGAAGTGAAGTTGGAGTATGTTTCGACCAAGGATCAGATTGTAGACATTTTTACCAAGCCTTTGCCTAAGGACACTTTTGAGTATCTCAGAGAAAAGTTAGGGGTCATCACCCCTCCTGCTCTAGACTAAGATGCACAATGGTGCATCAGTTCAGAGGTGTTTAGAGGTCCGGATTGATGCTTTTTAGGGCTACTTCTAAGGGGGAGTAGTCAAAAAGTTCAGAGGAGAGATTAGATCAGAGAAAAAGAGTGCAAGTATGTGCCCTTTGCCATTGATGTCAAAGGGGAAGAGAAGTCATGTGAAAAACTTAGAGTGCAAATGTGTAAGAGAAAGGGGGAGAATTTTAGAGAAAGAAAGAGTGAGGTGTGTAAAGAGAAAGGGGGAGAACTTTGGAGAAAGAAAGAGTGCAGGTGTGTAAAGAGAAAGGGGGAGAACTTTGGAGAAAGAAAGAGTGCAGGGGTGTAAAGAGAAAGGGGGAGAATCTTGTCTTGATGGCTGTTGCAGTTTTTCACATCATAGTTGCCATCAATGACAAAGGGGGAGATTGTTGCAAGTATGTGCCTAATCGGTGTTGTCATTGATGTCAACATATTCTTGTTGTCATTGGTATCAACTGTATCCTATTCCATTATTTGTTTAGAATACTTGTATGTTGAGGATATTGAGAAAATTAGCCTCTCCAGAAGAAATAAGTAAGCCACAGAGAAGTGCAATACAAATAGTGAGTTGTATGCTGAAGAACAGTAGGGTAAACTGCTCCGCATTTGTTTCTGCTTGAAGATCATGGTCTGTAGATTGGAAGTAAGTTAAATGTATGTCTAAGGATGCTACATTTTGGGTCTGAGCCATCCGCATGAAGATCTAAGTGAGTTGTATTCACCAGAGTGAAGCTTACTTTTTCTATAAGTTCAGTTGAGACAAGAAGACAGTATTTGGCTCCGCATTCCTCCACAAGAAAGTATTTTGCTATGCAGTTCTAGAGGGAAGTCTAGGATGATGATAAGTGCCTACAATTGCAATGGTTTGTGGTTTGGTGGTCTGCAAGCTATCTTTCTTTTATGACAATTGAAGACAGTAAAGTTCATGTACTCCGGTGAGAAGATTCTTATGAATAAAGTGGTTAAGGTTTGTGTGGTTGCTCCTGATGATTATAGTGTGCTTGTGGATGTCTCCTAATCATGTTCCTATCTGGACTTTGGTCTGTGTTAAGAAATTGAGATGGTGTGTGAAGATTGTTCCCAGATAACGTAGTGTGTAACCAGTCTTGGTCGACCTAGTTGATCCTAGTGATTGCAGAGATCCCTAGAAGATTGTGGAAACATGTTGTGGCATAGAAGATCATGTTTGAGTCCCAGCTAAGGCATGGTGTGATCTGCATTTCATTCCCTTTGCATGATGTTGCAATAGGTTAGAACCTATTTTGTAAATGTTTGTAATACTAACCTTGGAGATTGTTCTAATGGTTGATGCCAACCTTGATGATCATTCCAAGGTTGATGTAGTGTATAAATACTTGTAGTTTAGTCAAGGAAAAGTTGTCCTTGAGTGAAAATGAGAATATATTAAGAAAGGTCCAAAGGTAGAGCATAGAAGAGGCAGAGGAAAGAAGAGACATAGTAGAGCAGATGAAGAGTAGGGCAGAGGAAGAGTAGAGCTAAGGAATTGTTTATTCACAATAAAGAAAGGTGTTTGATCGTGATAGTGAATCTGACAGTAAGCCACCAGTAGGGTTTAACAGCCCTCAGGGTTTAACAACCATTATTGTAATCTTGCTAGGTTTAGGTTTGAAGCAGTGAGTCTGCTAGACCTAGTTTTTCTTCATGGCAGTAAGCCAGTATGTTTAGGCCTGTGGGTTGACCAAGCCTAAACATCACTATTTCAAGATTGCAATATATATTAAGAGTTAATCCTCTTTGTGGTTTTTCCCCACCTTGGGATTTTCCACATAAATCTGGTGTCTCTTGTGTTTGATGTTGTTAAGTTTATGATTTCATGCACTCATTGTTAAATCATAATAATTGTTGATAAGTGATGAATGTTTAATTGCAGAAAGTGTTTAAGTTTTTGTGACAACTGATTCACCCCCCCTCTCAGTTGTCTGACGCATATCAATAGGTGTTTGGTTAAGTCCCAATGCTATTTTCTTTATTATTTGAGTAAACCTTAAAGTGATGACCTATGAGATGGATCCATGTTTGAGTGTTTAAATTTGTTAGAAATGAAGGTGACCAACTATAGATTGGAAATATGATTACAACTATAACTATTAATCCAGTGCATAACCAAAATGGAGATAGTATGAAATTAACACAAAGAAATAACAGAACAAAAGATCAAACACATAACATAGTGTTTACATGGAGAAACCCTTTTGGGAAAAAAATTCCACACAAGAAGAGATGCACCAATCTATATTAACTTCAATAGAGTTTACAATACAACACTATCAATCTCCTCTTTAGTCTTCAATCCAGCAATGCATGTAATACTCATCCACATCTGTAATACAATATCCTCTTAAAAGAGTGTTTCCTTCTAGGGCAAAAAACCCTAACATAACTTCTACTGTCAGATCTGCGACCTAATGATGAACGGTCTAGATTGACTATGAAATTACAATATTTTACAAGGCAATTTTCTAAAAAAAATCTCTTCGGGGGCGCTACCCCCAAACCTCCACTAGGGGGGCTAGGAAGTTGTTGTTGCCCCCTTAGACCCCTTGATGATAGTAGTGGGGGGCAAGCCCCCCCACACCCCCCGTTGGGTACAAGGATCCAAAATGCAGCTGAAACAAGATTGCTACTTGGTGAATACTTCATCCCTTATGATTGATTAACAAACAATATTAGGAATAATTAAATACATAGGATTTACAAGGTTGATGGCACCATAATCCTAACAAAAATGTATTTTGGAAGTTCCTAGAGCCTTAAAAAATGACATGGAAGATAAGTGATGAGATTTTGGAGGCAAATCTAATTTTGGTTGTAAAGCCAAACTTCAACCTAGGTTCATTGTATCTAGACATTTGCCATTTATTTAAACCTTTCTTGAAGCCTTGTCGAGGGCTGACCTTTCTATTTTTAGGATTGTTATTTTTGAGTATCAAGGGTTTTTGGTGGAAGAGGAAAATGGAGGAGAGCTTGAAAGCTTGGAGAAAGGAGAGCTTGAAGAACTTGAATCAAGGGCTTTATACAATTATATAGAAAATACTTTTGTATGCACATATGTATATATTTCATGTCTATGTTAATAAATTGTTTCAATCTAAATATTGAATGCAATAAAAAAGATATACATATAAAGTTTTCAAATTTTAAAAATTGGTATATTTACACCTGTGTAATATTAACAATCAAATTAAGGAAAGAATATTAAAGGCTTTATGCATATACATTCATTTATATATCATTTAAAATAAATAAATAAAATTTAAATAAATTTCTTTATTTTGTGCCTAACGGGTGTATGTTGAAGGCATTGCCTATGGAGGCGTGGGAAGGGAAGAATCCCCACCCCAACAATCCATGGCTATGGGGAGGAGCCGTGAGGATCCTTCCCATAAAGGGGAAAGGGGGTTAAACCCCCACTTTCCTTTTAATTTTTTACAATTCATTATTTAATTTAATTAATATTTATTTATTTAATTTTTTTAAAATTATTTTGAATCTACCTTGCAACTTTTCATCTCTGAAACAAAAAAAATATTTGTATTAATAAAATTTATTAAAAGTGTTGGCCATATGTGTTGTCATTGATGTCAACATAGGAGCATACACTGATGTCAACAGACTGGTCATGGTTGGATGTCATGCTCCTAAGGAAGAGAAAGCTCATCATTGGAGATCCTAGAAGTTACATTCCTAATCAAAGCAGAGTTGTGGTTGAAGCCTGATCAATACGAATTAGAAGAATCAAGTTGTGTTGTTGATGCTAAGGATGTGTTCCTATTTTGAAGCATGTTGCATGATCATTCTTACTGATCCTGAGCTGTATATGGTGATGCAAAGAAGACTTGGCCTCTGGAAGAAGGTGGCAATCCTTGTTTTTGAGTGTTTACTCTTTGAAGACTATTCAAAAGATTGCTCCACATTTTCATTATCTTTCTATTAAGCTTCTGCAGTTTGGAAAATAGCTTTGTACAATGTTATCTTATGTATGTTCCAAGTTTCATGATGTTTTGATCACGAGAAGGTTATTTTTCTGCTGATAGTTTGAAGACAATGTTTGTTCTGTGAAAGCATGGTAATGGAATGCTCTACATTTCTCTAAATTTGAAGATATGGTCTTTCAGTTCCAGAGTTAAGTTGAGCATGATGCAAATATGCTAAATCCTAAGGTTCAAAGTGTTTTCTCTTCCATAGTGAAATATATAAGTGACTGAGTTTTGGTTCAAGCTCTGACAGTGTAATGTGATGATGAAAGGTGAATGGAATGCTCCGCATTCCTCTGTGTTTGCCAATATGGCTATGAGGTACTGGATCTATGTTTAGAGGATGGTAAATGTGTTTTTTCCAAAGTTCTAGACCATCATTCCATCCGCAGTGAAAGTTATGATTGATAAAGTACCGGTATGTGCTCTGACAGAATGAAGCAGTGTTGAAGACAAACTGAAATGCTTTGCATTCCTCTGAAAGTAAATGATTGACCTTGTAGTTTTTTGAACACGTTATTGAATGTACATTTCATGTTTCTTTCTTGTTTCAAGCTTCTTGGTAGTTCGCAACTCAGTTTCTCAATTGACAGCATGTTGCAGTGTGTTCCTGATAATAGTGTGCTCTTAGAGTTAATGATTGAAGGTGTGCAGCACAAGTCTGTGATGTGTGGTGGCAA
Source organism: Cunninghamia lanceolata (assembly GCA_027924645.1). Lineage (NCBI taxonomy): Eukaryota > Viridiplantae > Streptophyta > Pinopsida > Cupressales > Cupressaceae > Cunninghamia > Cunninghamia lanceolata. The sequence goes on from BSBN01001201.1 coordinate 4,980,362, forward strand.
ATAAGTGTTTGGGGATGTTTTTGTTGATATGCGCCAGACAACTGAGAGGGGGGGTCAATTAGTTGTCACAAAAACTTAAACACTTTCTGCAATTAAACATTCATCACTTATCTACAATTACTATGATTTAACAATGAGTGCAAGAAATCAGAAACTTAACCATAGATACAACATCAAACACAAGAGACACCAAATTTACATGGAAAACCCCAAGGTGGGGAAAAACTACAGAGAGGATTAACTCTTAATATATATTGTAATCTTGAAATAGTGATGTTCAGGCTTGGTCACTCCACAGGCCTAAACATATGGCTTACTACCATGAAGAATAACTAGGTCTAGCAGACTCATTGCCTCAACCATAAACCTAGAAAGATTACAATAAGGGATGTTAAACTTTGAGGGCTGTTAAACCCTACTGGTGGCTTACTGCCAGACTCATTGCCACGATCAACACTTTTCTGTATTGTGAATAAATAATTCCTCAGCTCTGGTCTTCCTCAGCTCTGCTCTTCCTCTTCTTTCCTCTGCCTCTTCTCTACTCTGCCTTTGGACCTTTCTTAATATATTCTCATTTTCACTCAAGGACACCTTTTCCATGACTCAACTACAAGTATTTATATACTACATCAACCTTGGAATGATCATCAAGGTTAGCATCAACCATTGGAACAATCTCGAAGGTCGGTATTACAAACATTTACAAAATAGGTCTTGACCTATTGCAATATCATGAAAAGGAAATAAAATGCAGATCATGCCATGCCTTAGCTAGGACTCAAACATGATCTTCCACACCACAACACACTTCCACAATCTTCTAGAGATCTCCGCAATCACTAGGATCAACCAGGTCGGCCAAGACTGGTTACACGCTACGTTATCTGGGAACAATCTTCTCACACCATCTCAATTTCTTAATGCAGACCAAAGTCCAGATAGGAACATGATTAGGAGACATCCACAAGCATGCTATAATCATCAGGAGAAACTGCACGAACCTTAACCACTTTATCCATAGGAATCTTCTCACCGGAACACATGAACTTTACTATCTTCAACTGTCATAGAAGAAAGATAGCTTGAACCATGAACCATTGCAACTGTAGGCACTTATCATCATCCCAGACTTCCTTCTAGAACCGCAGAGCAAAATACTTTATTGTGGAGGAATGCGGAGCCAAGTACTCTCTTCCTGTCTCAACTGAACTTACAGAAAAAAGTAGGTTTCACTCTGGTGAACACAACTCACTCAGATCTTCATGCAAATGGATCAGACCCAAAATGTAGCATCCTCAGACATACCTCTAACTTACTTCCAATCCACAGACCACAATCTTCAAGCAGGAATAAATGCGGAGCAGTTTACCGTACTGTTCTTCAGCATACAACTCATTGTCTATACTGCAATTCTCTGTAACTCACTTGTTTCTTTCGAAGAGGCTAATTTTCTCAATATCCTCAACATACAAGTCTTCTAAACAATTAATAGAATAAGATACAATTGACACCAATGACAACAAGAATATATTGACATCAATGACAACACCGATTAGGAACATACTTGCAACAATCTCCCCCTTTATCATTGATGGCAACATATGATGTGAAAAACTGCAACAACCATCAAGACAAGATTCTCCCCCTTTCTCTTTACACACCCACACTCTTTCTTTCTCCAAAATTCTCCCCCTTTCTCTTACACATTTGCACTCTTAGTTTTTCACATGACTTCTCTCCCCCTTTGACATCAATGGCAAAGGGAACATACTTTCACTCATCTTCTCTGATCTAATCTCTCTTCTGAACTCTCTAATTACTCCCCCTAAGAAGTAGCCCTAAAAAGCATCAATCTAGACCTCTGAGCACCTCCAAACTGATGCACTATTGTGCATCTTAGTTTAGAGAAGGTGGGGTGATAACCCCTAACTTTTCTCTAAGATACTCAAAGGTATCCTTAGGCAAAGGCTTAGTAAAAATATTTGCAATCTAATCCTTGGTAGAAACATACTCCAACTTGCCTTCATTCTCTGTCACTTTTTCTCTTAGAAAATGATACCTAATGGATATGTGCTTGGTCCATGAATGCATCACTGGGTTCTTTGATATGTTTATGGCACTTGTGTTGTCACAAATGATTGCAATAGGTTCTTCATACACAACTTTGATGTCCTTCAAAGTCTGCTTCATCCATAACACTTGAGTGCAACTGCATGCTACTGCAATGTATTCTGCCTCTGCAGTAGACATGGATATTGAATACTATTTCTTGCTTAGCCAAGATACTAATCTTTTTCCCAAGAAGAATGCACCTCCACTTGTACTTTTTCTATCATCCACATCTTCAGCCCAATCTGCATCAGTATATGCATTGAGAACAAAGTCATTGTCCCTAGGGTACCACAAACCATAATCTACTATGCCTTTTAGATATCTCAGAATTCTCTTGATTGCCATCACATGTGATTCCTTGGGTTTTGCCTGAAATCTTGCCACAAGACACACTGCATGCATTATATCAGGTCTAGTTTGAGTCAGATAAAGTAATCCTCCAATCATAGATCTATACTTTTTTTGGTTTGCCAAGGGTGAGTTATCATCTTTGCTCAACTTACAACCAGTTATCATAGGTGTGCATACTGCTTTAGAGTCTTCCATCCCAAATTTCTTTAACAACTCTTTCACATACTTAGACTGAGAAATGAAGATACCGTTATTTGATTGACTTATTTGCAGACCTAAAAAGAAGTTTATCTCCCCAAACATAGACATTTCAAATTCACTTTGCATTTCTCCAGCAAAAAATGAGCACATACCTTCATTACCTCCAAAATAATGTAATCAACAAAAACTGCAACAATTAGGGTTTGTTTATCATTGATCTTGAAGTAGAGGTTACTATCTATTGTACCTTTACTGAACCTATCTGTATCAGGTACCTGTCCAATCGTGCATACCATGCCCTAGGAGCTTGTTTTAATCCATACAATGCTTCCTTCAATCTGCATACCATGTCCCCTTGCTTTGATGACTGAAATCCTTCTGGTTGTTCAATATAGACTTCCTCTTCCAACTCTCCATTTAAGAAGGCAGACTTCACATCCATTTGATAAACTTTGAAATCTTTGAATGCTACAAAATCTAGAAATATCCTTATTACTTTAATCCTTGCTACTGGAGCAAAAGTTTCTTCGAAGTCTTTTCTTTCAACCTGAGCATATCCTTTGCATACCAATCTTGCTTTGTTTCTTACCACTTCACCATTCTCATTCATTTTGTTTTTGAAGACCCACTTTGTACCAATTACATTCTTGTCTGCTAGTCTAGGAACAAGATCCCAAGTTTGATTCTTCTCTATCTGCATCAATTCTTCTTCCATGGCCTTTATCCAATTCTCATCTTTGCAAGCCTCATCGACAGTTTTAGGTTCAATCTTAGAGATCAGACAGAAATTTAACTGTTCTTTTGCAACTTTTCTTCTAGTTAAGATCCCTTTGCTCTTATCTCCTATGATTTGATTTTCAGAATGACTGATTCTTACATATCTTGGAGTTTTGGTAGCACTTACTGGAGCTTGTTCTTCTTCATCTGTGTTGTCTTCATGCTACACCACTTCTGAAACATCTGGATCATATGACTCATATCCACTTGATTCTAAAGACCTTTTCTTACATTCATCAACTTTAACATTTGCACTTTCAATGATTTTATTCAGCCTCTTATTATAGCACTGGTAGGCCTTGCTCTTGGTGGAGTAACCAAGGAAGATTCCTTCATCACATCTAGCATCAAACTTGCCTACATCTTCTTCTCTTTTGATATAACACCTGCTACCAAAAACTTTAAAATATTTCATAGTAGGAACTTTACCATGCCACAATTCACAGGGAGTTTTTGAACTGTTACGTTTTACTTGAACTCTGTTTAGGATATATACTGTAGTGTGAATTTCTTCTCTCCAATATGCTTCTGGAAGATGAGCTTCTTTCATCATGGTTCTAGTAGCTTCTTGAACTGTTCTATTTTTCCTTTCAACAACTCCATTTTGTTGTGGAGTTCTGGGCATAGATAGCTGTCTCTTTATTCCATGCTCTTCACAAAAGAAATTGAATTCATTTGATGTAACTCTCCTCCTCTATTAGATCTCAAACATTTGATTTTCAAATCCATCTCATTTTCAACCATTGCCTTGAATGCCTTCAATTTATCTAGAGCTTCAGCTTTCTCTTTAAAAAAGGTGACCCAAGTCATTCTAGAATAATCATCAATGAGCAACATGAAATACCTGTCTCCTTGTAAACTTCTTACTCTGGTAGGTCCACACAAATCTGTATGCACTAGTTCAAGTAGTCCTCCAATTGATTGGTCCTTGATTTTGAAACTTGTTCTTGTTGATTTCCCAAATTGACACTCCTTGCAAATCAGATTGGCAGGCTTCACAAGCTTGGGCAAATCTCTAACAATCTATGCAGTACTTATCTTCATAATATTATCAAAATTTATGTGACACAACCTTCTATGCCATAACCAACTCTCATCAATCTGAGTCAACAAACAATAGTTCTCGGTTCCTTTCAAGTGATAGATATTACCTCTGGTCTTCTTACTAGTTGCAATGACTATTTTGGAGCTTTCCTTGATCTTGCATGCATTGTCCTTGAAGCTTAAGTCATAGCCCTTGTCACACATTTGACCCACACTTAGAAGATTGTGCTTTAATCCTTTCACATACAAGACATCTTTAGCATTATGCTTGCCATGAAAAGAAATAGATCCTTTTCCACAAATCCTACTAGCTGTATCATCTCCAAACCTAACTACTCCACCATCATAGCTTTCCAAACTTACGAACTTACTTTTGTCACTAGTCATGTGGTGAGAGCAACCACTATCAATAACCCATTCATCTTTGTCCTTAATGACCTGAGTAGCCAAAGCACTTTCCATTGGTTTTTCTTCCTTCATACAACTAGAAGAATTAGTAGACACAAGATCTTCCTTAGTAGCAATGAACAAGCATTCATTTATAGAGGGATTAGCATTATATGATTCACCATTATCTGATACTCCTTCATCATCATCAAAATCTTCAACATAATAACACTTCTTTTGGGTCCTAGGCTTGTTCTCATATCTTCTTCTATTTCTTTCAATTCTTTCAGGACATCTGGAAGCAAAATGACCTACTTTACCATAGGAAAAACATTTAAAAGGTAATTTGCCTTTATACTTACCGAATCCTCTTTTCAGCCTGTCCACAAAGTTGGCTTCAACTTCATCTATCTCATCATCAGATTCTACCTTATACTTTTATGATCTGGAAGTACTTTCAGGAGTACTAGCTTTGAAGGCAGTCTCAACTTTTGGCAGAGCATCATCTAACTCCCTCATTTCAAAAGTGTTAAGCTTACCAAGCAATTGATCCTTGTTAACTATTTTTACTTGCATGAATTCTTCAATCGCGGCTACCTTGTGACAATAGGACTTGGGCAGAGATTTGAGTATTTTCATGACAATTTCCTTTTCTTCAAGAGTTCCGCCTATGGCTTTTATTCCTGTAACAAGTTAATCAACTCTTTGCATAAAAGCTGATATGTTTTCTGTATACGCCTAAAAATGACACAATTCACATTCTTCTAAGTTAATTAAATATCAAAATATTTAATTATCTCTTCTAAAGTCAAAATTAAATAAAACTCCTTTATTTAATTAAATTCTTCCAAACAATTAAATAATTCTTAATTATTTAATAAATCAAATCATTCTTCCAAATTTAAATAAATCAAATCAAATTTATTTAAACCCTCTCAATCTCCAAAAATAAAATAAAATCAAATATTTTATTTATTCTTCCAAATCATGCACAACAATTAAATAAATTTATTTATTTAATTTGCTTTCTTATCTTCTAAATTAAATAATAATTGTTTCTTCCAATAATATCTTCTCCAAATTTAAATAAATCAAAAATTTATTTAAGTTGCTTTTTCTTCTAAATTGAGTTATCTCTAAATATAATTCAAGCTTTCTTGCACATACAATTAAATATTCCTAATATTTAATAAAGCAAAATATCTTCTTATCCTCATGCAAATCCCTTCTTCTTGTTTTAAATCACTTAACTGATTATTATATTCTTTTAATTGCTTTAACTCATTCTTCTATTCTTGATAACTCCTTTCATGCAAAAGAAAGCAAGACACATGTCTTCTTCTTATTTGTTGCACATTCCTCAACATTTCTCAACCGTTGATCTTCTCAGTCTCTCTATACCGTTGATCGTCTTTCTCACAAGTCTATAAATTGAACCTCATTCTTCCATTCTATTCATCCAAGCTCTAAGTATTGTTACTCTGCAGGAATTACAGTGCGCCTTTGGCACCAATTCCTTCATTGATTGTGATCACGCTTTTGTTACTACGCACTACGCACTACAACCCTCATTGTGAAGCTTCTCTTCATTGCGACATCACCACAACCATTCATAATCAAAATTCTTGACAAAGCAAAGAAGTGCACTCACTGAGGGCCTTTTCATACACACAAGTACAATTTTTGATAGGCAACAATGGAAGTTTCGATCTAAGGAAGGTTTGCATTTGTTGATTCATTGTTTATTTGGTTTAATTTCTTAGTTCACTATCTATTGAGTTTTGGGTATTTGATATTGTTTATCATTGCTTATTCATTGTTTGATCCAAATTTCCCTTAACATTTTTGGCGTCCATCGTGGGGCCTAGCCCCAAATTTAACCAAAATATGAGTTTTTATGTTTAGAAAGTTGTACACAGGAGGAAACATTGCATACATCAATTTCTAACACGCATCTGTTACCTGTCACGGTGCATCTGTTAACACAGTGCATACATTCATTGTTCCAGTGCAAATACCATCTGTCACGATGCATCTGTTGAAGCTGCGCATACATACACTGTTCTAGTGCATATACCAACTTTCATAGTGCATTTGTTGAAGCTGCGCATACATACACTGTTCCAGCGCTTATACCAACTTTCACGACGCATCTGTTGAAGCTGCACATACATACACTGTTCCTGCATTTTTACCCTTGGAGATGATGCAGACATCAGATCGACGCATTTACTGTTTATTTCGGTGCATTTACTGACTATTTTAGTGCATCTGTGTTACTATGCTTCTGTTGACTATTTCTGTGCATTCAGTCTATGAAGCTGCACTTCTATTGTAGGCAGTTATTTTAGGGTTTTTTAGGAGATTTTTGCTAACGCTGACATCTTTGCAAGAATTCTCTTATCGGTTTTGTAGGCTAGGCACTGGTTTAGATTCATATAGTTTCATTTTCTAGATCACACTTTGATTTCTAAAATGGGAAAGTAAAACGGATGTTCATGCAAAGTCTCACATAGTCTAACTAGGAGAGTGGTAAACGAAACCTTTGCTATCTTGCATTGCAACATTGCTATCTTTTCAAAGTTATTGCTATCTAGATTAAAACTGAACTCACTATTGCTATCTGGGTTAAAACTGAACCACTGCTATCTCGATTGACCAAAATTTCAAAGTTAACAATTCATGCTATCGTGGATTAAAAATGAACTCACTATTGCTATCTGGGTTAAAATTGAACCACTGCTATCTTGATTGACCAAAATTTCAAATTTAACTATTTCGTGCTACGTGGATTAAAAACTGAACTCACCATTGCTATCTTGGTTAAAACTGGACCATTGCTATCTTGCTACTCACTTCAATGTTCTGTGCTTGCCCAAGTAGATAGCTCATCTAGTTTTTTCTATTTTAACTAGGGAAAAAAGAACCACTGTATACTGTGTTTTAGGAATGATACCAGGCCTATGCTCTCCCCTATCTTGGGTGACCAAAATGCCAGAAGTATCATTTTCGCATGTGTTTTTCCTTTAGAGGGGCCTACTCTTGGATACCGCTTATCCAAGTAGGAACAACCCTAAGTGGTAACAGGCTAGACGCCAAGCCCTTCCAAGCCACTATAAATAAATTGTGTTTGGAGTGAAAGCTTCAAACAACGAGTGCAGTTGTGTTACACCGACAGCCAACCGCCCCCAAAACCCTCCAAGGCGCAACCCTTGTAGGCTGGGAGACTCCATAATGGAGAGTAGTGCTGCTGCATGTGTAACCACTCAAACAGTTGCCCTCATTAAACACCTTTTGTTCTAGTGGCCAAAAACACTTATAATCCATTTCGAACCTAGGATTTTGTACTTGTTTTTTTTCTTTTAGTCCAAATAGAGTCAGAAAATCACAAAAAAGTAAAAAAACCATAAAAAATTCTATGTTTGCTACGTTTTCTTGCCATAAATTCATAAAATTAGATCCGAAAAGCATTCTTGCAACCAAAGTACCAAAAACACCAAAAAAAATTGCAAAAAAAATTGAAAAAAGCCAGAGCGGCGCATTCGTCCGTTGTTCCTGCGCATCTGTGCTGACTTTCCGTGCTTTTGCATACTGTTCCCGCGCATATACATTTCACCAGTCTGGTGCATATATTCTGACTTCCAGCGCATTTGTCCATTTCTGCAGTGCATCTGTTTCGGTTCATACACGATAGTGAGCACTTGCACAGTTTTCAAGAGAAAAAATTCACTAATTCTGGGTACCCATTTCAGTCTGTTTCAGGTTCAAAGATCAGGTCTCACCTTGCAGTCAGTTTTCCATCCATTTCACGTCAATATCTCTCTTTCATTGGTGATCCCATTCACCTTCTATCAGGTCTTTCTAGTCAAAAGTATCCCATATCAGGTCAGCATAGGCCCTTTTTTTGTGTCACTTGTGGATTCAAGTAAAACTAGTTAGTCACAGAACTTTACTAGTAGGTCTTGGTGCACAACTAGTCCCTACACAGTAAGACAGGTATCGAGTACCCTTACTAGTGGCTACCATCTTGTATCAGCCGTCTTACTTGGAACCATTGATCGAGAAAGTCCTTTGTCAAAATCTTGTCACAAGTATCCTATTCTCCGCAGTCTCCACCGGCACCTCACCAAAATCTCTAGTCCCATTCCACCTCGTCCCACGTCACCTTGCATGGTTCTTACTAGACCTCAATACAAAAAACAACTTGAAATGGCCGGGTCATCCAACCACATCTTCTCACCTCACGATAATGATGAGGAAATCTCTAATGAAGACTATCAGGGAAGCATCCAAGATCAGAAATTCCAACGCCTAGTAGAGAAAGTGGTCCATGACGACCCTCACAAGTATTTCTATCATCTTGCTAGTCTTGGAATTAAACTGCCTGTAGATTTTGATATAAACTCAATCCTGGAAAAGATAGAGGATGATCGTGAAAAGGGAAAGAAAACCCTAGACACAAATGTGGAAGATAAAGGAAAGAAAACCATAGACCAAAGCACCCCTATGGAAGAAATGAAGAAAGAACTCAAGGGTCTAAAGCAGCAAATGTCGGATCTCAAGACGGGTACTAACACCAAAAATTACTCCTTGGTAGATATTGCACCATACCCATTTGATAAAACCTTGGTCACGAAACCATTTCCCTATCGATTCGAAGTTCCTAAGTTTGACAAGTACAAAGGGAAAGGGAACCCTAGAGATCACATTAGGGAATTCAATGCAGCATGTTTAGAAGTAGCTCACAATGAGACTAACTTAATGAGACTATTCCCTAGATCTCTAGGTAGTCAAGCTATGGAGTGGTTCTCACGACTTCCACTGGGCATCAAAACTTTTGATGAGCTAGTCAACAAGTTTATCACTCATTTCTCTTACAACATTGAACACGAAGTCTCTATGCTTGATCTATGCAACACCAAACAAAAGGGTGGTGAATCATTTTCCACCTTCCTACAACGATGGAGACAACTAGCAAGCAAGTGCTCATACGATGTACCTGAGAAGCATTTAATGGAGATGTTTGTCCATAACCTCAACACCGATCTTGGCTATCAAATACAAATACAATGCCCTACATCATTCTCAAAAGTCATCAAAATGGGATTGTTTATCGAAAAAGCTATGATCGGCAAGGGGCAAATCAAGTTATACAAGGACACACCTACCTCCAACTATACGACTGACAAATCAAAGTTTTGGATCAAGAATAAGAATGTTGTCAATGATGGAGTGGTTGACGCCAAGGTGGTGGGTCCCAAGCAAAAACCCATATTCACTCTCAAAGGAGAAGCAAGCAATGTTACACCCAACAAACAATTCTCTCGGGAGCCACGACCATGGTTTAGCGCAAATCCAAGGTGAAAGTTCACACCGCTGGGCGAGTCTCAAGAATCTGCATTACGGAAGTTATTGGCTAACAATGAAATCTCTCTACCGCCAACAAGTGATTATGAGCCTATCGTCAAACCTCCCTATTGGAAAGACACTGACTATTGTGAGTATCATAGAGGAAGAGGACATACTACCAACAATTGTATCCGTCTCAAGCATGTTATCCAAGATGTGCTAGATCAAAATCAAGGGGGAACCCAATAGCATACCTCCAATGAGATACATGTGGCTTACAGGGATCCGCTTCTCAATCATGACAGGCCGTACAACAGCAATAACAATCATGGCAATAACAACAATGGCAACAACAACAACAACAATCATGGCAATAACCACAACGGTAACAACAACAACAACCGCAACAGGCCAAATCAGAATAGTGGGAATAGTAATGCCAACTATGCAAGTATGCCATTCGACTATACCATCAATTGCCTATCCGAGTATGTCTGACAAATCAATGTGGTCACGCCCAATCAATAATTGGAACCTAATAGAATTGGTTGTAGTATCATTACCCGTAGTGGTAGAGTCATGTTGAATACCATCCCTCTAAGGTCGTCACCTTCTCAGTCCAACTTCCATCAGTATAACGTCATAGACCAACTATAGAAGACTCCAGCCCACATTTCTATCTTGGAGTTGTTGCATCTATCTCCTTCTCATAAGGAGATTCTCAATAAAGCCTTAGTGGAAACCACCGTTACCACTAACTTGGCCCAAGAGAAGTTTCAGGCCATGGTAGGTAATCTGACCTCCTCAAGTACCATATCATTTACCGAGCAAGATGACCTCTATGTGTCTCAACCCCATAACACCCTTCTACATATTGTCGCCTTCATCCACAAGCACCACATCAAGAGGGTTCTCATTGATGGGGGAGCCGATTTAAATATTTGTACGTTAAAGCTAGTCCTTACATTGGGGTTCTCTAAAAATGTCGTCGATCCAAGGAAGAAGATTACTATCAAAGCCTATGATGAAGAGGAGAGAACTACAAAGGGAACAATGGTATTACCCATACAAGTGGGACCTATCATAAAAGATGTTGTGTGCCAAGTCCTAGATAGGGAGCTCGCCTATAATATTCTCCTAGGGAGACCATGGATTCATGCCATGAAAGTTGTGCCCTCTACCTATCATCAATGCATAAAATTCCCACATAATGGCAAGCAAGTTACCATCCAAGGAGACCCTGACCCCTTCCAGCATTGCAACTCTATCCTTTCAAAACCTAATTGCATCATACTAAATAACAAAGCATCTACATCCCCTACCCCACAGTAAGACCATACCTCTGAAGCTTCCTCATCAAGGCCCAAAGAGCAGAAAGTTACTATCAAAGAAATTGGAGTTGGGGAATACTCCATTGAGCACAGCCTCAATCTAGCCAAGATGCCTTTATCTCCTAGATTCTTTGGTCAACCCAAGCATTTTCCAAAGCCATCTGCTCCTCCTATAGCTCCCATAGCTCCCTTTGTAAAATGGAGGACCTTATCAGATGAAACAAAGGAAAGAGATGTCCTACAATGGCTTTATATCGAAGAAGAAGAGAACATACAACAAGAACCTCCTAGACTCCCAACAGAACTGTATGGGTGAGGTGAAGCTATCCTACACAGAATGGGTTACGAAGGACAAGGCCCTATCGACCTAAGAAAAGAAGGAATCATAGAACCCATTCAACCTTCTTCATCATCAGTGGCTAGAAATACAAATGGCCTAGGATATAAAGGTAAGGGCAAAGCTAAGGAAAATGCTTATCTTGTAGAAATGATACATACACTCCAAGTGGATAGTGACACATATTCCAATGAATATGAGTGGGATGAACTAACAGAGCATTCCTACGATGACAAGGAATGTGATACCATTCAAACTTATAGCCCCTACCATGAAGGACAAACGCTACTGAACAAACCACTAGAGTCTGATTTGCCTATCTCTGAGAATACGACTTTCGAGGAAGGTTTGAGTTCTATCGCAATAAACAATTTGGAGGAAATTACCATCCCAAACAGTCCCCCTACCAATACTCCTATATCCATTCAAACCATCAATGAATCAGATCTATCCTCTGAATCCCTCCCCCTTGTGCATCCTGAACTTATTGATTGGGATCTACGAGGAACTCCTCAACTAGATATGTTCCAAAATGACGATGCTTATATTGACTACATGGAACTTAGGGACCACCTACCTAAGGGAGATCATAAAGCTGGTTTCGCTATTGAACTTAATACCATGGCTTACTTTAGAGAGGGTGCCAAGCCTTCCAGTCGCAAAAATATCAAAATCAAAATTGGATTTGATGGTGAAAACTATTCTGCGGCAGTGTCAGATCCCAAAATAGTAAAAAGAAAGGACGTATCCAAAGGTGAAAACCCAACTGTGGCACTTGACGATGGAAGGCTTGACACTCTCCCCAATGACATGTACCAAGAGAAGTCTCAGATTGTTGTGGAACCCATCGAGCTGGTTAACATTGGAACAGAGGAACAGCCTAAGATCATTCACTTTGCTAAATCTCTTACTCCACTAGAGAAGACCGAGTTTGTACCATTTTTCAAGAAAAAGAGAGGCAACTTCGCTTGGTCATATGCAGACATGCCAGGTCTAGACCCAAACTTGATCCTACATCATCTTCCATTAGATCCAGGGGTTAAACCAATCAAACAAAAGCTTAGAAAGATGCATCCGCAAATAGCACTATTGGTCAAAGAAGAACTGAAGAAGTTGTTGGATGTAGGTTTTATCAGAGCAATAGACTACCCGGAGTGGATATCCAACATTGTACCAGTGTCCAAACCAGATGGCAGAGTCAGACTATGCAATGACTTTAGAGATCTAAACAAAGCTTGCCGCAAGGATGATTTTCCGTTGCCAAACATAGATATCATAGTTGACTTGATAGCAAGACATACCATGCTATCTCTCATGGATGGATTCTCAGGATATAATCAGATTAGGATAGCACCAGAAGACCAACACAAGACAGCTTTTACCTGTCCATGGGGCACTTTCTATTGGAATGTCATGCCATTTGGGTTAAAGAATGCAGGAGCCACATATCAGCGTGCTATGACCACTATATTTCATGACATGATGCATGTAACCATGGAAGATTATGTAGATGATAACCTAGCAAAGTCACTCATAAGGGAATCACATCTAGATGTGTTAGAGAAGGTCTTTCAGAGATTAGAGCAATTCAAAGTTAGGTTGAACCCAAAGAAATGTGTGTTTGGAGTCACCTCAGGCAAGCTTCTAGGCTTTATTGTATCAGCAAATGGAATAGAGGTGGACCCCGCCAAAGTCAAGGCTATCATGGATATGCCACCACCCAAGACTCTTACACAACTAAGATCGCTACAAGGCAAGTTACAAGCAATCCGTAGATTCATATCACAGTTGGTAGACAAGTGTCAACCATTCAGTTATTTCCTCCACAAGAACATTCCATTCAGATGGGATGAGAAATGTGAAGAGGCATTCAACAAACTGAAAGAGTACCTTATGAATCCACCTATTCTCATGCCTCGTATCCAAGGGAAACCATTGATACTATACATATCTGCTACACCTACAGCTCTTGGGGCTCTTCTAGCACAACAAGATTATGAGAATAAAGAGAGAGCCGTCTACTATATCAGTCAAACATTAGTGGGCTACGAGTTGCAATACTCACAGATAGAAAGGTCATGTCTTGCGGTAGTTTTTGCTTCCCAAAAACTCTGACATTATATGCTTGCACATCCAGTCAAACTTATTGAAAAAATAGATCCCCTGAAGTACCTACTAAGCAAAGTAGCTCTCACAGGTCACCTAGCCAAATGGGTAATTCTCCTAAGCGAATACAACATTGAGTATGTAGATAGAAAAGCTATCAAAGGGCAAGTCATTGCTGATCAGTTAGCAGATGCACCACTACAAGACTCCACACCAATGCAATTTGAGTTTCTAGATGAATCCTTATTCAACATCTCAACACATTCCTGGAAAGTATACTTTGATGGGTCCTACACAAACCATGGATCAGGGGCAGGAATCTTGTTTGTAACTCCTCATGACGACACCATTCTGAAGTCTTACCATTTGCTATTCCCATGCACCAACAACATAATAGAGTATGAAGACTTAGTCATTGGTATCAAGATGGAAACAAAGTGGAAAATCAAAGAGCTACATGTCTATGGTGATTCTCAACTAGTGATAAATCAGGTCAATGATGATTACCAAACCAAAGATGAAAAGCTTGTCCCCTACAAGCGGATGGTCGATGACTTTAAGCAACACTTTGTGGTCATCTCTTTTGAGCAGATACCTCAGATTGAGAACAAAGCAGCAGATGCCATGGTGACCATTGCCTCTCTCCTTGAGATACCAGAGAATGAGTCACAGTACGAGTTCTTAGTAGAAACTATTCGACAACTAGCTTATGATCTTCTAGAGAACCATACCATATGCCTTTTAGTTGGATCTGATTCACCTTGGTATAGTAAGATTTATACTTACCTCAAGGACAACACCCTCCCACTTGACCTATCTTCAAACCAATGACGAACCTTTATACGCCAAACCTCTCGCTATACCATTATTGCCAATACTCTATACCGACGTGGTCTAGATGGTACTTTACTCTGTTGTTTAGAATGAGAAGAATCCTTAACTGCCTTACAAGACGTGCATGAACGGATTTGCGGGACACACTCTAGTGGTCCTTCCTTAGCCAAGAAACTCATGCGTTTGGGTTATTATTGGCCGAACATGGAGATAGATTCATACCAGTTTGTGAAGAAGTGCAAGCAGTGCCAAATACATGGGAACCTGATACATGCACCAACTCAAGAGTTGAGACCTTTAACGACACCTTGGACCTTTTGCCATTGGGGACTTGACCTTGTGGGAAAGATCCATCCACCCTCCTCCAACGGCCACAAATTCATCATAACCGCCACTGAGTACTTTACCAAGTGGATTGAAGCCATTCCCCTCACCACCGTCACAGGTAAGCAAATCTCCTCATTCATCCTGAATTACCTCATATGTAGATACGGAATTCCACAATCCATCATCACGGTAATGGAAGACCCTTCAAAAACTAGGATGTCCAAGAACTCTGTGACCGATTCAAAATCCAACACCGTTTCTCCACACCCTATTACCCCCAAGGCAACGGTCAAGCTAAAGCATCCAACAAGACCATCTTGAAACTGCTCAAGAAGATAGTCAACGATGCTGGCCGTGATTGGCATATCCAACTCAATCCCGCTTTGTGGGCCTACAGAACCAGTATACGCACTCCCACAGGTGCTAAACCTTACGCCCTTGTCTATGGCTCAGAAGCTATCCTTCCCATTGAGGTTGAATTACCATCTCTCAGGGTGTCGTTAAAAGGTCTCATATCAGATGAAGAATACAGAGTCTCCAGATTGCAAGAACTAGAGTTGCTAGAGGAAAGGAGACAGAAAGCCTTTGACCATCTCAAAGCATATCAACAAATGATGTCACGAAGCTATAACCACAGAGTTCACCCAAGAGTCTTTAAAGTTGGAGATCTGGTCCTTAAGGAAAATCCCCGCAATCAACAGGATAGGGAAAAGAAGGGCAAGTTCAAACCCAACTGGCTTGGGCCTTATGTAATTGTAGCTGCTTATGGATCGGGGGCATATCAGTTAGCAACATCAGAGGGCGAGCTATTCGATGACCCAATCAATAGCATGCATCTTCACAAGTTCTATACCTAGGAGAACCCCAATGTAAGGGGGGCATAAATATACAAAAAAATCAAGAAATCAGAAAAATACAAAAAAATAAAAAAATCAGAAAAATACAAAAATCTCAAAAAATCAGAAAAATACAAAAAATTCAAAAAATCAGAAAAATACAAAAAAGTCATCCTTTGGTGAAAACCTGGCAATCAGGCGCCTTGGATAGGTATCATGATGAAAACCTGGCAAACAGGTGTCATGTATACTTTCTAGCTTTTTTGTGCAAATAAAAGCAAGTGGTGAAAACCTGGTAAATAGGCGTTACTTGTGATAAACTGCCTTCTCCATCTTTGGGAAACCAATCACCTTGTGTCCATTCTTCCTCACGTCCCATTCGATCCATATCCGCTCCACAATAAAAACCCATCGGTAACCTATCATGGCTTGATACTCTATCTCTTTGTTGCCTTGTCAACCAAGGTTTTATCCCATATCCTATCCATAGTGTCAGCCTAGTATAGTGTCTCTCGTTGGTCTCCATGGTCCAAGTCCATGAACTATGTTGCCTTTGCGTCGTCACGTAGGCAAGGCCATATTTCTATGCGCCCCCGAGGCTCCATTGTCCCATTCGTCCCATTTCTTGTCGTCCTTCTTCTAGTCCATCCATGGTCCATTTAGGGTTTACCCCAAACTACGTTGCCTCTGTGTCATCACGTAGGCAAGGCCATTTAGCAATGAGCCCCCGAGGCACTAGGTCAATCCCTTAGGGTCCATCTCACCAATAAGGATTGTGGAATCTTCTCACCAGGCAAGCAAGCGCAAGCATAACCTAATCCCAAAGCAGAAATTTTGACACGAGGCACTTAACCTATCCAAAGCAAAGCAACAAAACACTTAAGGCCTTCTAAATGATTTTACTCAAATTATGGCAAGAAACAAACACATCTAAATACAAGAATGTTTTGTGTTGGTTAGGTTAACATACAGAGTCTTGATTTTTGCTATCATGCCTTTCTATGCTACTTGAGGATGCCAAAAGCTAGAGATGCTATGATGGGGGCATGATTATTCTCTTTGTTTGTTGTTTGTGGATTAATCTTTAGTAATGTGAAACCTTGTCTAAGGACATGATCAGTAAAAGATCATCGAGGACATCCAAGGTCTAACATGAACGGGGGCAATCCTTGTTTGTTGATACGCAAGAAATACTCAGGTCATCTCGGTTCAATTATACCTCGATGCTTGTATTAACTTGCTAAATCAAAATCCATGTAAGTAATGCTCAGGTCATCTTGGTTCAATTATACCTCAATGCTTGTATTTTCTTAGAACATTTTAAAACCCCACTGATGAAATAAGCACTTCAAAATACTTGCACTATCAAGATGTCAAAAAAACCATTCACATCCACTCACATCCACAAAGCATCCATACCATTCACATCTGCAAAAGCATCCATACCATACCCCATGCAATAAAGATCCAACAATGCAGAGTATCAATACAAATAAAAGCTTGTGAGTTCTTATATCAATCAGTATTCTATCTATCATTGTGGTCCATTCTTCTCAATTCGGTCAACCCGAGCAATGATCCAAATGCAAGTCTGTCCTTAATCCATACCAATCAAGTCAAGTCAATCTTATCAAATGATCCAATCACAATCAGTGGTCTTGATCCTTGTCTGGTTGTAAACCAACTCGATCAGTTAATCAATCAATTATCTTATACAGGATGTAACATTGTTGAAATCAGACCAACACACGCGTCTTACATGACATGTTTCATTTCCTAAAACTAGACACTATCCTTTGTGTTGCTCTAGGGATCTATCATTCCCTGCCATGACAACACGCCTACCCTGTTGGTCTAGGGATATATCGTTACCCGCCATGACAACACTGTCGTAAATCGTTGGTTTACCCCTCAACAAGTGCAATACCTTGTTTGTTCTTGTATCATTTGTGCATACTTGCTTACTTGCTTGCGTGTGTTGTCATTCTATCTTGCATCATGTATCATTCGGCTCTTTCTTCAAACCTAACCTAGTTTTTCCTGTCATCTTCGTGAGATTGTCCGTCTCTCGTCCTTCTGCCTTCTTCTCATCCAATCTCCCGAGGGGGCATCCTATTGTCATAACCTGTACCAGGGGCAAACTGGGGCATGCATCATTATTAGACTATTCATTCTTTGAAGCAACGCCGTAAACTGCATTGCATCAAAGAGGGGCAAAATGTATACGCCTAAAAATGACACAATTCACATTCTTCTAAGTTAATTAAATATCAAAATATTTAATTATCTCTTCTAAAGTCAAAATTAAATAAAACTCCTTTATTTAATTAAATTCTTCCAAACAATTAAATAATTCTTAATTATTTAATTAAATCAAATCATTCTTCCAAATTTAAATAAATCAAATCAAATTTATTTCAACCCTCTCAATCTCCAAAAATAAAATAAAATCAAATATTTTATTTATTCTTCCAAATCATGCACAACAATTAAATAAATTTATTTATTTAATTTACTTTTTTATCTTCTAAATTAAATAATAATTATTTCTTCCAATAATATCTTCTCCAAATTTAAATAAATCAAAAATTTATTTAAGTTGCTTTTTCTTCTAAATTGAGTTATCTCTAAATATAATTCAAGCTTTCTTGCACATACAATTAAATATTCCTAATATTTAATAAAGAAAAATATCTTCTTATCCTCATGCAAATCCCTTCTTCTTGTTTTAAATCACTTAACTGATTATTATATTCTTTTAATTGCTTTAACTCATTCTTCTATTCTTGATAACTCCTCTCATGCAAAAGAAAGCAAGACACATGTCTTCTTCTTATTCGTTGCACATTCCTCATGTCATGCCCGCATCTCTCGCGCGGACGTGACGCACAAATGCCCGTGTCATGACCACATTCGCCATGTGGTCACGACACGGGCCACAAAAAAACTTTCTCCCTAACCCTAGAAACCACCTCGCACGCGCTTACGTGCTTGGTGGCAATACACCTGCGACGTAATCAAGACCACAAATTCGATGAGGTGCAGGTTGTCTAGGGGTATTCGACATGAAGTGTGTCGCTTCTAGGGTTAAACTGTTTTCAAATCAACACCCTAGTTTCCTAGGGGGGAAGGTGACTTCCGGCAGGTTCGAAATCAACCCCTAACTCAGAATTACAAAAGAAGTCGAAATGGTAAATAAGATATAATGGCATGATGGAAGCATGATAAAGTGGAGTGATTAGATGGATCGAAGGGTAACAAAGTTTAAATAACTACCGCATAAACTTAACCCTGCGAATCTAGAGTAATCGCGGCAGCATAACGCATTTTTGACGTGGGAGAAAATGGATTTGTACTATCGCTGAATTGGTTACGTAGTTTCCTTGCTTTGGTTAGTCTCTTGAATTACCAGGTAAACTAGGTCACTTGCACAAGATTTACCATCTTTGAAAGATGACGTTCACTAGGTTTATGCTCGGTTTGATTTCTTTATATATCATTTTAATCTATTGATAACAAAATGGCCCCTAATTGATTTCCTCAGTTTATTTCGATATTGCCACGCATTTTCCCGCCTATTAAAATTATATATTTTATATATTTCTTTTTTTGATTCGTTTTCTTAGTACGTCATTTGAAATTAAATA